>CM042828.1:7936221-9329278 GCA_009982885.2 Hyles vespertilio | reverse complement strand
TATTCAAACGTAGTTCTGTTCTAGATACTTCATCGTAAAGGTTAGTAAATTTTGATATTGCAATTTTAACTGTTCAGTGTTTGCCGAAAGCAAAGTCTTCGACTGTACAACCTCAAATAATGAAACTACGTCTTTAATGGACTTTACTCTGTTTCGAGTTCAATATTGAATCTGTCAAGACATTCTAACATGTCCTTTTGAAGTTCCGCTCTAAGTGTTAGTCCAGCATCTGTGGACGATGCTAACTCACCGGGCATGCGCTTCTTGCGACGAATTCGTCGTTCCATCGAAATGTTGTATTCTTCCGATTTTCGTACAGCAAAATCTATTGCCTCTTCTGCTAGATGCAACCGTTTCTCTCCAATGAATAGACGAAGTGCTTCTAGTTTTATGATTATTTCATCAACACATAATCCTTTGCTTTGTAATGCAATCTGAGCATAGTTCACTTCCCTTAGCACATCATTCCAGAAGAAAAGAAAACAAAGAAATGAGAAATTGCACACAGCAGGGATAAGATTTTGTGCACCACCTCTTGTTTCTAAATTTACGTCTTGGTCACATAGTTCCTCAATTGCAGATATTATTCCATCAAAATTTTCAGTCAATACTTTTACTGCACCATAATGAGCACTCCAGCGCGTTGTTGAAAGTCTTTTAACAGATGCTTTGCTGTGATTGAGGAGCACCTCCCAGCGGCTTGTGGAGGTTGAAAAAAAGTTAAATATTGTCTCCACTGCTCCGAAAAATGTAACACAAGTCACATTTTGTGCGAACGAATGCTGGCCGCATAAATTAATTGAATGATCAATGCAACCAATAAAAATTGCTTTATTGTTTTTTTCTTTTATAATAGCTTGCACTCCCCCGTGTATACCACTCATAACTGCAGCATTATCATAACCTTGAGAACGACACATCATAATATCTAAGCCATCGTTTTCAAGCTTCTTTAGTATTTCAGCGCTTAAATCAGCTGCTTTTTTTCCATGCAAGGGAAAAATCCTAAGAATACTTCTTTGACTTCTACTTTTCTATTATTAATTTTTACATAACGAATTACTTCAGACATTTGATCGACATGTGAAACGTCAGGTGTGCTATCAAACCTCACAAACATAATTCCGAAATATTTGGCCAGTTTAATTTCGTTGACAAGCTGACATTTAACGTGATTAGCTAAAACATTTATGAACTCATTTTGTATTTCGGGCGATAAATATGTTACTTTATGTGATTTTTCCTGCTCCAAATATAATATATGTTCTTTAAGTACAACATCATACTTTGAAAGCAGCTTAACTAGTTCTAAGAAATTACCTTTATTGGATGACCCTTGGGTTTCATCATGTCCACGAAATGCTAGGTTTTGTTTCGCCAAAAACAAAGTTATATCAAATAATCTAGATAACAGATTTTTCCACTTCTGTTTTTCCGTATTCATTAATTGCAAGGTTGCGTCATCTATTGTGGTGTGAGATTTTAATCTCATTTCCAAAGTTTTCCAATTTTCGAAATTTTCTAAATGTTCACATGAAGTTTCATGGTCCAATACTTTAGGATTTAGTTTCCACCATTTCTGAAATCCAGTTGTAAATGTTCTTTGTATGTTACTGACAGCAAATAAACGGCAGCAAAAACAGTACAGATTATTTGATATAGGAGAAAATACCATCTATGATCGTAGAATTTTTTCACCACTAGGCATCTCTTTATAAAACCATTCCTGTGAAAGATGACGAGAATCTCCTTTAATCTTTGAACCATGACGAGATACAGTAGGGAACGGTCCTTCTTTGTTCTGGAAATGTTCACTGCCCTTTTTTATTATGTCAATGCGAACATTATTGGGAACCGGTAAACTCCAATGTGAAATATCCCTCAAGTGTTGCACAGATTCTTCGAAGCTAATGCTGTCTCCAAAAGTAGCATTAACGGTGTCATTGTCATTATTTGATTTGGTTCCGTCGAGGAAATGGGTTGTCTTCAATGATTCTGTATTGTCGCTGTTGCTATCTGAATGTGAGTCTTCAAGATGTGAATCATTACTTTCGTCAACAGGAGACTCGGGTACTTTAATTGAACCTTGGCCGCTATCTGCTTTTGTGACATATTTGAAAAGAGATCCAGACATGCTCTGAATTTGATCCATTTTAGCCTTTTTGGCTTTTCTCTGTTGAAACCCGCTTTGTCTTTTCGAAGTATGAATTCCCCGAGGCATATTTCGTTCTGGGTATCCTAAAAAATATTTTTTGTTTGTAAGTGATACGTTGATTTTATAAACAAATTGTAACGGTAAATAAACACCTAGGTACACGTTACGTAACTAGCTTTGTGAAATATATATTTATATAAATTAACAATCCTGCATCTGGGTGTAAATATGTATTTAAGTAGGTATTTTTAGAAAATACTAGTTAAATACTCCACCGTTAATTGTGATATCCTTAGGTGATATCCGTATAAATACTCGTGGTAGTGCTCGAGCTACTCATCTCGGAGCCGAATCAATGTACGTGAAGATGTATGATTATAATTACCTACTTTTTATCATTAATCTAAACTTAATATAATCCGTTTGGATCAGAAAATAATAATAAATAAGTATATTAATAAGTATATTAATAATTAATAAACATTATTACCTTAAGTCTCTAAAGTATGATCGTAAAACTTGTAGATCAAAATAATCTAAGATACTGCTACTAGATACTAAACGAATTAAAAAAGTTAGTATCACCTTTAATAAAAAATACTTCACTTACCTTGTTTATTTTCTTCAAGAATCCACTATTAACTAGGTTTATTTATTATAAATATAAGATACGAAAATTGTCGTTTATAATATCTAATAATTAAAAAACACTTTGCACTAGACGTTCACACGTTCACGCAAAAGAATATTGAAATGAATGCGGTCGAAAACAAAAGAATTTGTCTAATCCACAATACAAGTGACGAGCTCTATATCGAGGGAATCCCCTAAGTAGCGTTGGTTATACGCGAACAAGAAGCTTATACCCAAATGGAGATTGCATTCCGTATAAAACACTGAAGCACAAAAATTTGACCTTGAATGACGTCGCTGTTATCTTCTATCCTTTTCTTTAGAGTGACAATGAATGAAAATGACATTATGTTCATTCATTGTCACTCGATAGAAAAGGATAGAAGATAACAGCGACGTCATTTAAGGTCAAATTTTTGTGCTTCACTTTTATATACGGAATGCAATCTCCATTTGGGTATAAGCTTCTTGTACGCGAACGGAGTATTAAATTTTAGGGGAATCCCTGATCGATTGACAGTGTGCAACGCACAGTGCAACGTGCACCTCAGATGAATGAAACTATTATTCGGATCGACTTGAAAATTTAGGATAATATTTTTGAGATGTTGTAGAAATTAAAAAGCCAAAAAAAAAACGATTTTTTGAACCCACGAAATCCCTTAATGACAAAATGGCTCACGAGTAAGGAGTACTACTATATGAAGTTTTTATTGCTCTGTTTAGTTATTCCTTAGTCTAACCCCCAAATACTGGATAGCTACTCAGCCACCGGACTCATTTGATATGACGTTATTTTGAAGTTCTGTTAAATTTCGAAATGAAATACTGGATAGCCATTTAGCTCATAAATCGGTCTACTCAGCAAACATCCAGCTAAATTTCCACAGATTAACGAAAAGTTTGTTTTCAGTTACAACTCAGACTAAATACTCTCTAGACGTAGCCATGCCGTGGCCGCACAAGAGACAGATATATAATTCTTCAGTGTGGCCATGTTGGGAAAAATTCCTACTTTTGGTGGGTACTAACACAGGCCAACATAAGCGTTGCCAACCGTACGATTTAAATCGTATTTATTCGTATATCATATTTATTATTAAATGATAATGAGTTTATGATTATTTTTTACTTTTTAGTTCGATCTTATATGAAAGCTTGTTTTTTTAGTTTTTAAACTATAATTTAATTGCTTGCACTAAAACATCTATCTTCGGCTGTCTTATCAAAGAAAGACAACTGCGCGCAAATTACCAATTATATAGGTAATATTTTTTCAACAATAATATTTTGTTTATTATTCTGGATAAAATATAAAATAATATCATATACTTTTTAAATTATTGCGTCGTCATCAGTCCTGGATACGTATGCAAAATTTCAAGTCAATCCGACGTTTTGAAGTGCTCGAAAATCGACTTCACAGATTCTGTTACATACATATAGGGGAAGTTAATAAAACGGTGTTAAAAATAATTAATGATCAACTACTTACATGAACATATTTTATTGGGACTGCTTTTGGTTTTACTATAACATTCTTCTTTTTATAATGAAAGGAATCAATCTCGAAATGTATTGAGCAAATTTTAAAATTATTTGTTGGTTGCCAATTTTGGTGTCCATTAGCTTCCACCCATTTAATTCTAATTACTGTTAGTAGGAAACCTAAAATAAGAAGTAATTTTATTTTTTTACGTATGAATAACGCTATGTATGCAAGGAATAATATGCAAGTATTATCTAGGGTAAACCAATTTTCATAACAAGGTAACACTAAACTTTTAAGAAATTAAGGTTATTTAATATTATTTGTAGAATTTCTAAATGTAATCGATATTTCTCTAAGTAAAACAATTTGTAATGATATTAAAATACAACATTATTTACCAATAAACGACAAAATAATTATAATGTAACATAAATGAGTAACTTACGAGTGAAATGTTATTCCACAAATTTTTCGTTCACTGCGGCTTTTGCAGCCTAAAATACTACAACCCGCCATTGCATATACACTATAGTCACTAATATTTGTATAAATTGCTGCTTTACACTATCCAAAACTATTAAAATATCGGAAAAACTGATTGACGTATATTTGTTTGACAAACTGCGCTTATTGACAAATAAAAAACCGGCCACGGTGACAAGGACAAAGAAAAAAACTCTCTGTCTCTTTTACGCACACTAATTTTTAACTTGCGGTTTCACTCTTATTTCTCACGTTCCAGTTATGGCTACGTCTAGAGAGTATTTAGTCTGAGACACAGACGACTAAAAATACAGACGGCCAACTCCATACAAATTTTTTAACACGTTATGAAAACTCACACATCGAAACCAAACATGCTTTTCTACATATATAATTCATTCAAATTTCATCGGATCTTTCTTTCTTTTCATTGATAATTTTGTCACTGACCAATAGTAATAAAGAATTTTGTTCATCGTATTTGAGCCATCTCTTTCGTACGTTATACGTATATATATTAGATGCGTTTCCCACCAGTAGTGCGATTCACGTAATAAAATAAGTTCAGCTGCAGTGCAGTTGCGATTAAGTTTCGATCAAAACAGCCCTTTTCGTATTCTCGTAATTTTGACAACCGCTGTCAAAGACGTTCGCGTGAAGTTCGCGTCACGCAAACGTTTTTGCGTATTCTACTGCTGCGCGTATATGTGAATGTCAAACAAATTTCATACGTCTGACGTACAGTTGACGCGCAGCTCACGCGCAGTTCACGCGTAGCTAAACACTTACAAGAATACCATTTTGTACCAAAGCATAAACTTAATTGTAACCGCACCGCAACTTGATCGGCGCGTCAAAAAGTTACGTGAATCGCACTACAGAGCTGATCTGAAATCGGTACTTTACCGAAATTACCGATTTTGAAATATTTAGGGATGTACGTTATACTTTCAGTAATCCGATTTTTACTACCGGAAATTTACCGGTTTTATATTTGGGTTTCACGCTTTTATGTTCAAATTTATGGATTCAAAATGAAAATAACAAATAAAACCAAGTTATAATTCTAAACCTTTAATCAACAATATATTCTTTGATTTATTTGATGTTATATTTTTATATTAAAACACTTTTATTTAAACATTTTTATCCTAATGAATATTATAACCTCCAATACGTTTTTATACATCTTCAGATTAATTTAAACATTTTCAATTTGTTAATATCTCTTAATTTTAGGACCAATAAAACAATGCCAAATTTAAGAACATGACTACAGAATTGAAATATGCATTGACAAATAAAAGTTTAAATGGAAACATTAATAATTGCAAATTATATTTTACAATACCATGAAACAGCACAAGATTACTTTGTTGGTAAATTTTATCTAAGACACAATTGACATTAAGTAAATTACAAAGCGATTTGGCTTACTTTTGGAGAAATTGAAAAGCAAAAACAAGACATACATAATTAAAATAAGCTATCAATTAACAAATAATTAGTCAAATCATGGACTGCATTAAATGCATGATAGTTATACTAAAACTTTTTTGATTAATTATTATAATATATTAAAGGAATAGGCAGAACATATGTTTAAAATAAAGTCATTTTAAAGAATGTTAATGCTATTACTATTATAGTATGCACAATATAGGTCTATAATATAATCTTATAAACAACTGCATTGCACTGAATTTGAAAATATAACCAAAATCTTTAGCAAATGCATTTTTATGAGAATCTTAATTATATCAAGAAGTATAAATATTATATACAGATTATTAATGAACATAATTACTTCTGTTGTGATTTAACCTTCACCAATATTAACATATAAGTCTACAAAAAGTGATCCTGCAGACATAGTAGAGACTTTCTTTGTACTTCCAACGATGAACGCATTTGCCTACAAATTGCTTGGACTGGAAATTTCACCCGAGTCTAGCCTAGAAATTATAAAACAATTAATAAAAAAATAAATATTATAAGGGCACAATCTGTTGAAGTTGACTGCTTTCCTGACTTTAGATACATATAACCATAAAAACTGATAATTATAAATTAATATGTTAGGAACTTGGAAATACCTATACCAATAGCTTTAATCTTGCACTGTACTGTGCTGGGTCGACTTATACTTTCCACTGCAGAGCACAAGCTTCCTCTACAGTCGAGAGTACGAATGAGAGGAGTAAGGGTACATAATCCATCAACTCTAGACACTAACAAAAAGTTAACCTTATCACATGTTCAGAGATCTAATAAATCTGTATTTTAATGGGTATTTATTTCAACTTATTGTTATTTCTTATATTCCTGTAGCAGATTAAACTAGAAATAGGGTCACAGCGGAATAACATATTATTATATTTACCTTAATTATGTCAGATGAGGTTAGATTTATGTTTTTCAATAAATTCAATAATTTGGTATTTCTTGCTCCGCCAACATAGCTGTTCACTTATTAAAGTGTTTGTATATTTTGTTTGTGAAGGCTGCACAGATATTTCTATGTTTTTTTCGTTTGTGCACTCGGGAACAAAACACATAACTAAAATTAATAATTATCACGTAAATCACAAGTTTTTAGATACGATTTACACAAACCAAATTATATCACGTTTGTACTGTTAAATATTTACGTTACTGATTACAAAACATATGAAATAACATGCAATTAAAATAAAATAAGCAAATCCAAACTAAACAGCAATCGACTGTTGTAAAATATGGCGGCAATATGGCGGCGACAGCGCACGCCGGTACACGCACACATTCATAAAAGTGAAAGAGATGGGGCGAAAACGGCATATGAGAAAGCGAGAAAGAAAATTGGGTTACTTTTTAAGCCCGAGTTAAACGGGCCTGGTCTGAGAGTTACAATTTTTATTGTATAAATATAAACGTTCCATTTGACGCAATATTCTTCATACATGATTTCCCTAAATTGGAAATTTAACCCTTTATATTTAATATGAGGAAACATTTTAACGTTTTTACTTTTGTTACGATTATGTTTAAAGCTATATTATATATTGCCATGTTATTATTTTAAAAATCTGTTAATAAAATCATGTGGGTGAAAAAACTTATGTCCCTATATCCGTAGCGAGTTTATTAAAAATATTATGATGTTTGTTTATTTTATTTATTGTGGGATTCGCGCGGGAACCTTCGAAGTGAAAGGCGCCAAAACCAAAATTGCCTTAAGCTACTTGCAATTTTCTTTGTATTTTAATAGTATTTCTTATAACATAACTAATTATTTGTAATTTCGCAAAGTGACAATATTGTTTGAAGAAGATGGGAGGCACGAAAAGGCGGAAAAAAGTTCCTCCCGATGGGCTGCCTTCATCGACTTCATCGGACTCCGATGATGACTCCACGAGCAAATTTGAAATCTATAAGGTACCGGGATACTTTAGGAAGTATCCCGAAAATAGCAATAAAAAAGAATTTGTAGTATTTTTAAACCATAAAGAGCAAAAGATGTTCACCGATAAAGACAGACTGTCTATTTCCCGCGCTTTACGCAGATATTGCGTCACAGGTGTACTACATCTTAAATCTATTAATAGATTTAAAATAGGAATAACATTTGATTTGTCCAATAATGCAAATGTATTTCTACAAAATAAAAAATTACTGGAGGAACTCGAGCTAAAAGCATCTATACCTGCTGGTGACACAGAGGCGACTGGCGTACTTACTTCTGTCCCTCTAGAGATGTCGAATAAAAGAATATTCTCCTTATTGGTAGTTCCCGTAATGTTATTCAAGTGAGGCGCTTCATGCGAAGAGTACGGGATGATAGTGGTCAAATAAAATACCAGCCTACGCAGACTGTGGCGGTAACTTTTGTCTCCACAGAACTACCTGAATATGTTTACTTGGACTCCTGGAGGCATGAGGTTAAAACGTACATCCCTCCGGTTAAGCAATGCCTCCGCTGCATGAAATTCGGACATATTGCAAAATTCTGCAAAAATGGAGAAGTGTGTTCTATCTGTAGTCAGGAACATAGTTTTAAAAAATGCACTGTAGATAGTAAAAACGCGAAATGCGCTAACTGTGGTGGCAACCACATAGCGATATCCAACTCCTGCCCTCAAAAAAAACTTAAATTAGAAGAAAATAAAATAAAAACAAGAAATACTCAATACGCAGGGCTATTTAATGAAAAATCATTCCCACAATTAACTGCATCTAACATAGAAACTCAACTTCAAAATTTAACAAAATCAGATTTTTTCATGAACTTATTGACTCAAGCATTAACTAAAATAATCATCAATCAGAAGGACAATCCTATAAATTCAGCATCGATAAAAGATATACTACATCAAACGCTCCGAAACAGTTCCTTATTGAAAAATGGACCTTAATGTCATGCAGTGGAATGCTCAGAGTATTTTAAGTAATAAGATCTTACTAACTCAATTTTTATATGAGAAGCAAATCCACTTGGCAATCATATCGGAAACTTGGTTGACACCCAAAAAAACATTTGCAATAAGAGGTTACAATGTAGAAAGAAATGATGTTGGCAATGAACATAATGGCGTAGCTATTTTAATTCGTAATAATATTGATTACAAAAGAATTAATACTTATTGTGATAATTCATTGCAAAATATTTGTATAAGAATTAATCTAAATAATAGAGAAATTAGTATCGTTAGCTTTTATTGTCCTACAAATTGTTCTCCATCTTTTGATAAAAATAAATTTGACTCTTTAATAAAGTCTGTCCCGGAACCTATGATATTTGCTGGCGATTTTAATGCCCATCACACCCTGTGGGGTTGTAACTCTGTTAATGCACGAGGTAGAGATATTTTGGATGTCATTGACGGCAATAACTTGATTTTGTTAAATTCTGGTGAAGTAACTACAGTTGGTTCTTTGACGTGGCGTCCAAATGCTCTAGATTTAACTTTGGTCTCTCCATCACTTGCTCTTTCTTCGGACTGGTCTGTACATAATGATCCTCTCGGTAGTTATCATCTTCCTGTAATTATTAAAGTTTTAGTAAATAATAATATACATAGTTGTGCTGCAAATAATAATGGTAGTGTGCATTTGCCCATCTACCCCAATTATAAAATGGTGGATTGGAAAATGTATACACTAAATGTAGATTCGGAATTGTCAAATTTCCAAACTCAAAGTTGCATTGAAACTCCATTGAAAATGTACACATTATTTTGTGAATTATTGCATTCTGCGATCAATAAATCCCTTCCATATTGTAATCAACACATATCTCCTACAAATACACCTAATATTAACTCCCCGAGCAGTAAATTTATTAAACATCCTCCTCTTCCTTGGTGGAATAAAAAATGTTCTGAAGCAGTTCAAAATTCAAGGTATGCTTATCTCAATTTTAAAAATAATCCCTCAGATGAAAGCTATGTTGAGTTTAAAAGGTTACAAGCTCAAAAAAAACTTATTTTGAAAACAGAAAGATCAAATAGTTGGGTCCAATTATGCAGTTCTTTTAATCGGTGTACTCCTCTTTCAAAGATCTGGAAATATATGCGGAAATTTAACAAAACATTTTCTTGTAATACTAATGATGATAGTTGGGTTAATGATTTCTTACGAAAGTTTACTCCAGATTATGTAAATAATCATCCTAATTTATCTTCTGATTCTGCAACAAATTCTGTAAATAGTTTTTTAATCAAACCTTTTTCAATACAAGAGCTAATATCTTCCATTTATTCTAGAAAGGATAGTGCTTTTGGTTTGGATGGAGTTTCTTATATAATGTTGAAACGACTAAGTCGCAAAGCTCTCTGCATTTTACTTCAAATATTCAATAACCTTTGGTTAAACAATGACATACCTCAGTCATGGAAATCTGATTGCTTAGTACCAATTTTAAAACCAGATAAACCTCGAATGAGTCCTGACTCATATAGACCCATTGCTCTTACATCATGTGTAGGCAAGGTATTTGAGCAATTACTCAAACAAAGGCTTGAATATTTTGTTGAGCATAATAATATTCTTCCAGCTAATCAATTTGGGTTCCGAAAGGGAGTGTCGGCCCGTGAAAGCATAGGACTTCTTCAATTGGATGTTCATAATAGTCTTGTTAATAAGGAGTTATTGTTGTCAGTGTTTTTTGATGTTGCTGGAGCTTTTAATAGTGTTAATATTAATGTACTTTGTTCCGAATTACTTTCAATTGGAATGCCAAACAAAATAGTTCACTGGATTAAGAATTTTTTAACAGAAAGAGAAGTCTATGCAAAGTACAATGGTAAATATTATGGACCAAGACTTTCATCTGTTGGAGTATGTCAGGGGGGAATACTCTCTCCACTAATTTTTATCTTGTATATACGTCGTTTGAATCTTGTTTTGGGCACTGAAGTAAAAAATCTTCAATTTGCTGATGATTTAGTTGTTTACACCACTGGGAACAATTTGGATAATGTTACAAACATTCTCAACAAGTCTTTGGCATCTCTGTGTGCATATTTCTCTTATTTAAATCTGGACATAAATCCATCTAAATCAAAATTGGTTGTTTTTGGTAAAAGTAGATCTGTAAGTCCCTCTGTGTATTTTAATAATGTCTCTATTCCAGTTTCCTATGATGCAAAGTTTTTGGGTGTGACATTTACCCATAATCTTTCCTGGAGAAGGTATATTGAGTTAATAAGTGCTAGAGCTAATAGAGCCTTTAATATTATGAAAACTTTATGCAGAACATCTTGGGGTGCTGATCCCAAAATATTGTTGTTGCTTTTTAAATCTCTAATTCGTAGCCACTTTGAGTATGGGTTCCTGTCTTTTGCTGGTGATGAGAGATTGGTAGACATCTTAGATAATATACAAAACAAAGGCTTGAGGTTAATAACTGGAGCATTTAAAAGCACCCCTATTAACGTAATGCAAGTTGAGTGCAATCTTGCCCCATTAAGTATAAGATTTGGTTATTTGAAAGAAAAGTTTTTATTAAAATTATACAGCAAAACAAATAATCACCTATTTTTAAATTTGAAACATACTGCTCAATCTTCTGCTTGTAGCTCCCTATATATTCTCCAAGGCTTCTCACAATATGTAAATTTTCTTGAAAATCTGCATATCCATAAATCTTCCTCTCTTCCATGTTATCAGGGAGATTTTAATAGTAAATTTCCTGAAATTGACATCATTATTGATCACAATTTATTCTCTAAAGAAGATGTATACTGTAAATTTTCTAAATTTACCAATTATAGATTTGTTTATTCTGATGGGTCCAAAACAGAGTCTGCTGTATCAATTGCTATTTATGATGGATATTTGAATTCTGGTGTTGGTCATAAAATAGACCCTCATGCAAGCATATTCACTGCTGAGGCTGTAGCTATTCTTGCTGCTTTAAGGCATATAAAACATAGTAATGATGGTTGTTATGAATGGGTAATAGTGACAGCATGAGTGTTCTTGAAAATCTTAAAAACAGTAGATTCAATGCTGACACTAACTATTTAATTCCCCGTATCAGGGAGACTTGTATGGATTTGTTCTTTAATAATATTAAGCTTGTATTTATGTGGGTTCCTTCTCATATGGGAGTGTTGGGAAATGAGAAGGCTGATTTTCTGGCCAGAACTATTACACATTTTTCAACAACTGTTCCTGACTCCAGTAGAAATCTAAATTTTTTTGTACCACACACAGATGTGGTCCCTATCCTTAAAAGAAGATCAATCGACTTGTGGATGAGGCATTGGAAACAAACAGTTGAGATTCAAAATAAAGGTCTATGGTATGCTACTTACAATGTCGCCATTGGCTCAACACCTTGGTTCTGCAAAAGTCGTTTTTATAAAAGTCGAAAATTTTACACTACCGTTTTGCGGCTTCGTTTTGGACACTGTCGTTTAAACTATCATCTATTTCGTTTGAAATTGGTGCAAAGTCCTTACTGTGACCATTGTAATGTTCAGGTTGAGCAATCTCTGTCTCATTTATTCTTTCATTGCTCATCCTTTGGCATTCAGCGCCTTGTGCTGATGGGTGAGCTGATTAAAATTTATAAAAAAACGGACTTAATTCCGCGCTCCATCCACGCTCTTCTTGAAAATGGTTCAACGTACACAGCGTTGTTTGACTTTATTGTTGGTACTGTTGGGCAAATTTAATTGTTCGTAAATATTGAGGTTTGTAAATAGTTTCGTCTTAATGTACATAAGATCTTGGGTTTTTAATTTGATTTCTCTATTTTTATTCTCAATTATTTTATAAATTAAGAAACCACTGTAGATGATTAATAACTTATTACATATTATTAGTGCACTCTGAGTATATACTTTGTAACGTTAGAATTTTGAATATTTGCACTCTTGGTTACTGTTGTGGTTACTGTCTTGTGATTTGAACTTTCGTATTCACATTTTATATAGGTACTAGTAACGCTAGATATAGTAATTAATTTATCTCTGAATGGGTTTACAATTAATAATTTAAAGGAAGGTAATTTTAACATAGAGCGTTTGTAAATATTTTAATTTACCCGGCATTGGCCCTTGACTGGATTTATATAATTTGATATTAAATACCAATTTGAGCGTGAAGAATTAAGAATTTTCTTTGATATATGTACTTGAGAGGTACATAATCACCAATGGAATTGTCCAATATCCACTGATGGGAAAACTTATGACATATTAATGAATACCTTTGAGTTTTGACTTTAAAGTCAAGAAATTGAAGCACTACTACTGAAGACATATTTTATCTTATATATTATATCAAGAATAGTCCACAAGTACTATACTTAAGAAACAAGAAATACTTTCGACTTGGCAGCATGGTCTTGGATCTTAGCCGGTTCCTTACGGAACGAAAAGAACAAAAAAAAAAAAAATTTATTTATTGTTTACAATTGCACTCGGTTTTAAAGTTAGTTTTTGGAATATCTTTTCAATAAATAGGTATATAAAATACCAAACAACGGCTGCAGAACCACCTAAATACCAAATGGAGAAGACTATGTAAATAAATACGATATGAGAAAGAAGCTGTGCTGTGTATTATAAACAGGTAAGTATACACGTATTCCTCTAAGTTTTAACGAATTTATATGATAATTAACTATTTAATATATAATATGAATCGATTATTCACACATTTTAAATCATCATCATCATCTACAGCCTGTAGGATCCCACTGTTGGGTACCTATAGGCTTCTCTCATATTATGCCTCCTATACAGGGTGGACAAGAAAACGGCGCACCTGCTAATATACATTATAGTATATGGTGAAGGCATCTTAATTAATACGGATTTGCATGGCGCTAGCGAATATTAAGAAAGATGCCGAGAAAAAAAAAACTAACCTTACATATGCTAACCCTTAACACATTACGCTAAAGTGATTGAACCTTACAACTGAACGGTAGACACTCAACAATAAATAAGCATAGCTCATTATGTACTTATAAGTCGTGCGATTGTGTACATAACACTCAGGGTACATAAAAAGGATATTAAATTAATACTATCAACAGTCACATACATGGGTACTAACCTCACACTAAGATACAAATCTTGTGTCGCGGGGATTACAAAAATAATTATGGTTCATGGAAATCATTTTGTCTCGGGGCAGAAACCGAACCCGCGGTCTCTCATTTCACAGGCAGTTCTTACCAACTGTTCCACGGAGGCCGTCGGTGACTCATATGGGCTGGTTAGTTGTCATTAATGACCACTAAAATAGTTAACTGACCTTGTAATGTAAACCGTAATGGCCTTGATAGGCAAGGATGGAAGCGCAGGATCCGCCAAAACCCGCACGAAAACACTGTCACAGTTTGGTAGCACAAATCACTTTTTCTTTTACATTTCACATAACACAAGTTACATCAAAAGCTATCAAATTGGGTAATGTTCAAAGCATAGTGAAATTAATAAAATTTACTCAAAATAACTGAAAACGAATTTACAATAATATGCACACGACTAATACATGCACACGCGATCGCAATCCGAATCCAACTAATAAAAAATAAATTATTATTTTGATTTTTGAAAGATAAAGGCCTGTTCACATTAGATACAAAGCTTTCCTATTTGAGTTCATAATAATTCAAGTGAACAATTAGTATTAGTACTGTATCAGCTCATATACGTGCCACTGCAGGGCACGGGGTCTCCAGTGCAGTAAATTAGTGGTTAGTGTTTATTGATTTCACTAATTTTATCTCACAGAAGTCTCATATGTAAATTCTATGCTGTAATGGTAGACGACATTTCTCTAGGTATAGGAATTTAGAAGAAATTTTATTACTTTAAAGTAACATTATTTTCAAAACACATTAAAGTAATGTTAAATACAATAATAAGCAAAATTAAATAGGCAATTTGTAACTGATTGGATCGGTTGATGACATATTTAAATAATATTATAAGCTCTTGAGCAAGTAAGGACTATTCTATCAGTCCAATAAGATCTTTTTTTTAACGTAACTTTTATATCGGAATAGGTACTTAATCAAATTAAGTTATATCAAGTGTGTAGTGTGAACACACCTCAAGATGTCGGTCTTCTTTTGCAAAATGCTAAAAGTTACCGACAAAGACATGCCGCCTTTCGGCTCGCGCTCACAAAGGGCGGCGGCAACCTCAAAGGAAGAATAATCGAGCCGCGTTGGATCCGACGAAGTACACTATGACCGGCGGCTTCCTTTGACTAATAGGGCCGAATTGGGCCATCATTTTAAAAATATTATTTTTTATTAATCAGTGTCATCAGATTATTTTTACAATGAATATTAATAATTTAGATAATTTAAATGTTATGTAGGTATTACGAAAACTTTTCTAATTAGAATTAAATTCGCAATCTTACATGATTTAAGCGATGACCAATGTGATTTCTTGGTGTCTTTCAGTTTGGATTTGTGACACTAAGGAAAATAATGACAAACAAAATAATAGTCAATCCATACACGATGCAACTGCACCTAAAGTTATTATGTTGTTAATTTATTGACGCTTAAATCTGAGTACGTCCCTGTTTAACTGATTGATTTATTTGAAATGAAACAAAAAATATCCTTTTTTGAAGTTAGAGAAGGATAAATTATACAGCTAAGAGTTCATGACCTTACCCATGTGTAAACAACGGTTAAAGCGATGTCTAAGAAAGTTTTGATGCTGTTAAAAATGGTTTTCGTGGTATATTTCGTTAACCGTTCAATTAATGACGAAACGAAAAAATACGTATGTGTTTAAATTTTGTTCTTCATCTATTCCAACTGGTTTTATGCGAAAAAGTGGTGATTAAACTGAAAACTTTAAACGGTCATAACTTCAAAACGGATAGGTATTTTCCAAATATTATTTTTTTATTACGATATTAATATTATGCCCTTGTACCCGACTGAGCAAGTGCGCCATTTTTTTGCGCTCCCTGTATATTATCTCCTCCTCATATAGTAGTATTATGTAATAAATATGGAAAATAAAGTATGGTACAATGTGTATAACTATAAATAATCCTTTGTTTCAGGAGCTGGAGTGGAGTACATAAATATTCAATGTGTACCTATATAATAAGACCGTCCAAGAAATATGGCTCATATATATAGTGCCATGTATATCAGCTATAGACTAAATAAGTAAGCTCAACAAATATATATAAAAAATAAAAGAGATATATAAAATTATGACATACTTTAACTTAAACACTTTTGCAGGTAATGCTATAGAAATCATGCATACAACAAATCATTTGGACAATACACACCCTTTTGAAATGAGTATGTAATATAAAAATATACAAAAAAGAATGAGACAAATTGTGTCAAGGAAGAAATATTTGCATCAGAAAACAGTGTTTTAAATCAAAGTTGAAGAATGTTATGAATTTTAATTAATATGTAATACATAAAATAAATTGTTTATTTCACCTATTTTCATTGTTAAAAAATGACATATGTTATTTCTATTGTACATTTTTAATAGTACATTTATTAATTTAGTTTTAAATTAATGTTAAAATAATTGTTATTATTTTGTGTTTATAAAGGAATATAGATATAAATGTAAGACAAAAAAATATAATATGTACTAATGCTGTTATTAAAATAAATATACTACAATAAAACATAACTCATTTTTATTTGTATTCATTCCATGGTAATTCAATAAAATGCACTGTACGGTTTAAAATATGTATTTTATTATATTATTCCTTGTTGCAACATCTTCATTGGTTATACTATGTGGAGCTGGTGGAAATGATTCAGAAAGATCAATCTCCAATATATGATCATTCTGGGAATATGCTATATTATGTAACACAGCACATGCCTCTATAATAGTAAGCTAATTTTCAAAAACTTATAGCCCAACTTGCAGACAAGAAGATCTTTGTTGTAAAACCAAAGACCCTCTCCACTGGGTTTCTTGTTTTAGTATGGTCTTGATTGTAAGCTTCTTCAGTCTCCCCTTTCCAGAAATGCACATAAAGGAGAATCATTGAAATTTTTACTATCATGCACCGCGCCTGGCCATCGGCCTATAATGTTTCTTATCCTCAAGTTAGGGTCGCAGACTGCTTGCACATTTATAGAAAAATGGCCTTTTTTTTTTTCTAAATGTTTCTGCTTGTGGTCTTCCTAAAAACAAGATAATAAAAATTAGAGCTCTAGCAAATATTCTTATTTCAAACTACAAATAATTTTATGTAAATTGAAAAAATATATTCATAAAATTGAATTCTTTATAGGAAACTACTATTGTAGTTGAACATTGTTCCAGTATATACTGAATAGCTACAATCAGTACAAATCATTGTATGATTAATTATATTATATTATATATTTAGCCCTACAACTATTTAGAGAGCTTGGTTATATGGGGTACAGTGGGCTGGGGAAGAGCCAATTACCTGCTAAATGTTTTGATTCCAACAAGCATATATATATATAAATTATTGTGTAGAAATCATTTAGAGTGTGCCTTTATACTGTGCATAATATATTATTCTATTCTTTGATTAATAATATAATATTATGTACAGTAAAAAGGGATACTCTAAATGATTACTACACAATATAAAATACGCTAGGCATTTTAGAAGCACATTTAGTTAAAATAGGATAAGAAAACATATATTTGTGTACATGTAAAAGCTTAATAGTTATGTATACATTATTATAAGTAGAAATTACCTGGAGATTTGATCCTTATATGTATGAAATTTATAACTTCAATCACTCCTGCGATCGCATAGAAATCATTCGCAATATGGCATTGTTGTTGTTAGTTGGGAATTTTCATGCCACGATTTTGTAGTTTAACTAACTCTGCTGCAACTTTGTGTTGTACAGTCGGCTGTTCCACATGAAATACATCTCCAATAATCTTCTGGTAACTGCCTGTCGTAGAATATCATAAAGCAAGTAACAGTTGGTCGCAAGTTTTTATCAATCGACTTCTATTTGTAGTGGGTTCTATTTTGCCTCCAGCAAGGAACGCAGATGCAGAACAGTTTCTTTCTTCAGGCGGAACCTCACTTTGTTTGAATGTTTTCTTCTTTGTATTTGTCAAAAGCATTGATTTTTTTCTTGATTGACTCGCCTTGATGAAGCTATATCGTCATCAGACAGCGATGAAACCGACGCGAGAGTCATTTTAGTAAATTTTATGTAGAATTGATGAAGTTAAGAGTGGTCGCAGGCGGCCTTAAGACGACGGCTGCTTAAAACTAGAAATTCTTAAAAATTTGACTGTTTGACAGCTGTCAAACTCTTAAGTTGCTTTCAAGAATACGAATCGGATGAATAATGCCCCATTAAATATTTAATTCTTAAGTGGTTTAATCGAAGTTATATTTAACTGGAATCAATTTAACAGGTCATTAGAGTTAGTTAATCGGAGTTAAAAGTTAATTGGCTTTCCAGTATTTGGGCATATGGTGGGTACATTATTTGTATTTATATAGGTATCAATTTATTATGCTTGTGGTACAATACTGTACTTAGGTACCTAGATTATTTTATTAGTAGCGGTTATGGTCTCTGCCACAAATTTTTGATTTTTATAGGTAGAAGTAGAAAGAACTATAACTGATGGTCAAAGTTGGGCTAGGGTGTCACCCCTGTTGGGGTGACACCCGGGGCGGACCGCCCTTGCCGCCCCCCCCTAGCTACGCCACTGGACGTCAAATTTATAAATAATGTATGACAAATGTCACATTTGATGTAACTGCAAGTACAACGCATCTACAATAAGTTAGCGTGTGGAGACATTAGGAACTACAAGTGAAAAGATAAAAATATCTGTTAAGTTATTGTTTGCCTTATGGTTTCGTGATATAACAACGAACATAAAAAACTCGTGATCTATGATAATATGTCCCATGTTATATAATGTCAAAAGAGAAAAACTATTATTAGTTATTACTTTCCACAACAGCGCTCTCGGGAGACAGTGCTCCGTGACGATCTATACCAATCTTTAAAATCGACCGGTCATTTAGTTCATTCTTTTTACTTTTAAGGAGTGCGATTCACGTAATAAAATAAGTTCAGCTGTAGTGCAGTTGCGGTTAAGTTTCGATCAAAACAGCCCTTTTCGTATTCTCGAAATACGCTCGCGTCAAGTTCGCATCACGCAAACGTTTTAGCGTATTCTACTGCTGCGCGTATATGTCAATGTCAAACAAATTTCATACATCTGACGTACAGTTGACGCGCAGCTCACGCGCAGTTCACGCGCAGCTAAACACTTACAAGAATACCATTTACAACCAAAGCGTAAACTTCATTGTAACCGCACCGCAACTTGATCGGCGCGTCAAAAAGTTACGTGAATCGCACTAAAGATCAGTGAGTTGCCTGGAGTTGCCATAACACACACTATAACCTCGGCATAAGGTTGGTGTCTTTAGGCCGAAGTAATAACGCGTTTATTAATAACGTCTTCCTACCTCCTACTTCCTCGGCTTAACTATTCCAAGTCTTGTTTGAAGTAAGAGTGGAATAGGCATTTTTGACATGCGAAATACGATAAAGAAAGCTAAAACGGCAAAAAAACTTTTTTGATTCAAAAATTTTACACAAGTTATAAAATTACCGAAATCTATTAAAATTGCTTCATTTTAATATGTATTTTTACTCATTATAGATAAAAATCAGTTAAGGATCTAGCTCATATATTCGCTCATTATATGCCTACTACGCACAACTGTTCTCGACGACTTGCTTGCTACTGAGAAACATGCGAGTGTGGAGTTAATGCAAGTTCTCGCGTTCATAGTTTCTTTGTCTCGAGACAAAAATCCGACACAAATCGGAGAACCAGCGAAAAATATGTAAAGACATGAAGCGCGTGTACATAATCTATTTAGTATTCTGTTATCAGCCCATGTACGTCCCACTGCAGGGCACGGGCCTATTACAATCGAGAGTACGATTGAGAGTAGTTAGGCCATATAGTCCACCACGCTGGCCTAGTGCGGGTTGGCGGACTTTACATACCATACAAATCGCTATACTATGCAGGTTTCCTTACGATATTTTCCTTCACCGTTTTATTGCTTGGTGATTGACCATCAATACACACATGACTCCGAAAAGTCAGAAGTGAGCCCTGGGATTCGGACCACCGCGAATATGTTGGCAGTCACATCTAGTCCGTTTACCAACAGGCCACTACACACTTTTTTTTCTATTTTATATTTGTTTTTTTCTATTTTATAATAATCTTCCATACGTGACTATTGTGTCTATTTGCATATTCATATACTGCATTTTTCATTATTCGTCACCTTGCATATACTGATATACAGGGTATCTCAAGACTGCTACCGAAAACGAAGCCGGGTGGTAGTTTTAGTGACTTCAGACACATTGCAACAGAAAATGTTGAAAAAAAAAGCGACGATTTTTTTTTGTTATTTTTTTCCTATGGTCATATTTGGATGGTAAATTCATTTTTTTCCTAAAACAATAGTGTATACCCTTTTATTTATAAGGACTCTAAGGAATAAAAGAGTTTATATTATTATTTTAGCAAAACCTATGGATTTACCACCCAAAAATTAGGATATTTAAAAAATCATAAAAAAATTGTCGCGTTTTTTTGCGAAAATTTTAGTTGCATTGTGTCTGAAGTAACTAAAACTACCACCCGGCTTCGTTTTCGGTAGCAGTCTTGAGATACCCGGTATAATAAATATTATATGATGATAAGTGTGTAAATAAAACATGCATAAATTACAAGAAATTTTATTTAATTGACCTTCCAAATAAACAAATCATATTAAGATAAAAAAAATATAATTAAATGATCAAAAAAACAATAATATGTGAATTCTAGAAACAAACTAACAATTATTACTTTTTATCAATAATCTTAATGCATAATATGCAGATTTGTTCAAGTGAACTAGAATAGAATTAAAAACAAAAAAGGAAAAAAGGAAAGTAGTACCAGTGTATTTACTTTACTGGTAGTAGGTCTCTCAAATGTGAAAGGTCGTCTGGGTAGGTACCACCACAATGTCTATTTCTTCCGCCAAACAGGAGTGTAAATGCACTATTGTGTTTCGGTGGGAGAGTAACTGCTGGACATATTTAAACCTAACATCTTGTCTCTGGATGGCGAGCGCTGCGGAATGCCAAGCACTGCTTTGTAATTCAAGGTGTTGTTTGATTTTACCGCTGGTCATGAGCGGTCGTATCGCTTACTATCAGGTCAACGGCATGCTGATCTCGCCATTCATAGCAATAAAAAAACTGAAAATTTGGAGGAAATTGATAAGTTATTAAGATATAACGAATGACTTGGTAGTCATCTCTCGTGATTTTTTTAAATTCCAATATTTTTCTATCAAATATTGCACTTTTCTTTCTTGGATGGCCATACAAATTTTATACTCCGCTTGATCCATGATCTCCCTCCGTCTCTCATTTTCATCGGCTTATAATTCTTTGCTATAGTTGGCCATGGTGTTTATACAGTCATTGCTCTGGAAGTATTAAATAGTGTCACCATTATGGTCATCATTTATTTTTATAGTTGATTTATCAGGTAATAATTCAAAATTCAGCGGAACAGTTATTTCTAACCCTTCGTTTTAAATGCCTGTCTTTAGTAAGTTACATTCACAAAGCATTCTACGTTGTGATTATTAATATATTTTTGAAGAAGTTTAATAGCGAAGAAAAAATATGCCTCCATTACATCAAATGAATGCAATTTAAAATTATATTAACTTATGGTAACAATATTTCACATGCGACGCTTTATTGCTTTACTGATAAAAAAAATATGAAAGCAACTTACGCTTGCCTGCATAGTTCTCAAATCTAATAGTATGTTAATATTATATTTTGTTATTTTGGTATCCTGAAATGGAGAAGGAAGATAATAATAATATGTCATAAATATGCGTTTGATACTCAAGAGATTTATATTATTTCAAATCATTAGCAATTCATCTGTAATTGAAATGGGGAAATCTCACTCACAGTTTCAACTGTACTTGTTGGTGGAGTAGCCATGTACATGTGCAAAGAAATGTATATTAGAAAAGTGTTTAATGTGCGTGTTTCTTACATGTGAACAAAATACAGTCATGAAAATTGTTGATTCTCCACGGCCAGCAGTCTTGTTGAACTTTCTCCTAAATGCACTCATATTCTTCCGTGCATTCATTTTTAATAGTTTCCATTTTGCTTTTAATTGATTTACAGTTTGTGGACGTGCATTTAATAGATTAAACCTGCATAATAATTATTATTTACTACTTACACGGCAAGTGATTGAAACGCTGAAAGAAACCAAGCAAGCTTTTACTTTTCATGCAAATCCTCCCAAGCTTTAGTTTTTGGTTTATGCGAGTTAGTGTCCAAAGATTTATTTTCAATGATTGGCGCATACATATGTTTTAAGCAACAAACGAAAAAATAGCTGGAAGAATAATAAACATGCCATTAAGTACTAATATAGGAACTGCAAATAAAATACTAAATTATTGCAACATGTTGATTTGCTTACGTTTTCTTCTTAATTCCAGTTAATGGAAGGAGTACGTTTTTTTCTATTTGAATCATTTCCAATGAAAGAAATTATAAAATCACTAATCTTTGAAAATACGTACAAGATTGACAAATCCGCTTTTTATTTGTCAAATACATTTGTTTACGTTCAAGTCCAGTCTTTAAGATCACATTTAAGATCGACTCGGTTATTTCGTTCATTCTTTTTATTTTAAAATCAGAGGGTTGCCATAACAGGATTGTCATGTTAAGCCAAAGCTCATCCGTGTTTATTAATAAAGTCGTTATTACCTCGCTATCCATTGGGAATAACTAACTGAGTTTAAGGTTTGACGTAACCGTGGAAGACGCAATTTTTATTAATAAGGCGGTATATGTTTATAGGTACTCTAAGTACCGTAAAACGTGGTGATTAGGGATCAAAGGGAGATTAGGGACAAAACTGAGAAAACATTTTAAGATTGAAATGTGAGCCATTAGTTGCACATAATTTATTATAAACAAATTATAACAATAGAAGACTATATATAGTCCCTAGTGCAACAATCAGTAACAATTAATTTGAGTTACAAAATGTCTTATTAGTCTTTTGAAAATAGCCTTTCGATATGCAGTAAAAATACACTGAAACGAACTTCGGTCTACTACAAAAACTACGCCATTTATGAAGGAGATATTGTTAAACACACAAATTATAAGTATTGGACTATCGAATTTACAAAAGGTTAGTCTCAATTTCTCGTTTAATTTATGTTTTTTTTTTATCATTTAAAAAGTGAATAAAAAATATGATATTTTGGGGGGAATAGAGGCGACTCGGGGGTGATTAATAACGAGACTAAGGTTTATAGAGACGTGAAAAGGTACAATTGGGACGAAAAAGGGTGTATAGGTACAGGTGTGTTAGGGTTGTCGCAACAGTTTTTTTTGTTGTAAAGTATTTTGTCGTTCTTAATTAACGTTGTCTGTTAATTATATTTATTTTTAATAATATAAGTTACATTGAAAGTACTTCCACTTAAAATAACTAAAATTTTGCTTCAGTTCTGGTCACAATGGTTAAGATATTATATGTAGAAACTGCAGTAAGAATGTTCTTCATAACAACTATTCCTTTTTGAAAGATAGATCTAGTACTGTGCGGTGCATGGAGTATTTCTCTAAATATAGAAAAAACTGATTCGCCATTTTCCTCTTTCTAATAAGTAGTACACATTAATTTGGGCAAACCGCTAAACAGCAGTGTAAATGCTCTGTTGTGTTTCGTTGTGAAGGACATTGTAGCCAGAGTCACTACTGGACATATTGAGACTTAACATCTATGTCACTGTAATTCAAGGTATTGTTTGGTATTGTTACTGTTTATGAGCGGTCATATCACTTACCATCAGGCCAACGGTATGATCGCCTCATCAGTGCAATAATAAAAAAGAGCATTACGCACTTAAGAAATTTCGTGTGTTATTTTGCCTACCAATTTTCTTCGTAATTTGTTTTGTTAGCGTATCTCATAATTTAGCATATTATAAGTAAGAAATCATTAGCTGATTCCAAACTATACATAATACTCTACGTATTACTTCTTAGAAGAATAATAAGACTGCATTATAGAATACCTAATATGTTGATTTTTAAATTTTTGAAACTATATCTTATTGAAATGTGTCACTTGATTTGATAAATATCATTTAAGACAGTTGTAATCTTTAATTATTTCATTAGTGTCAAAGCAAATTATTACAATAAATAATTCAGAATATTTAGATGTGTCGGTTAAAAAGTAATTAATAAGAAACAATTCAGTGCCAACCCTTGTTAATTTCCCCATTGAACTCGATCCCGCCTCTATTACCCCCAAAATCCCTATTAACCCCAAACCCTTATTTTGTGCCCTTTTTTTCTTATTTTCCAAGGGATCTAAAAAATTGTATAGTTAATAGTCAAGACGCAACTAAGACTTAATGAAATATGCTATAACACAAGAATATTTCTGTGTAATACTACCAGAAAATTCATCGTGAAGTTGAAAATTGTCCCTATCCACCTCGTTTTACTGTACTCAGAAGTACGAACCATATCAGTGGCAGTGATTGGCAGCACTGCTCTAATCTGTCAACTGTCAAGCCAGCTGATATACCAATTTACGCGCCAAACAGAGTTTTTAATAATAATTTAATTTTCTGTAACCTATTTAAATTCAAGAAGTGTTTTTGTGCTTTAATAATGAGCTACAGTGATTTAAAACGACCACTTATAATTTGAATTGATTTTTTTGGCAATCGCTAGCTATTTCTGCACGCAGGTGTTAGCTTAAAGACCAATACATTTGAAAATAAAACGATGGAACTGGATATCGACATGGAAGAATCAGAAATATCAAATAAAATCTCAGAACCCAATGTATTTGATGGTGATTCTAATGATTTTATTCCCAAAAACAAGAAGAAAAAGAATTTTAAGGTGGTTTCCAACTTCGAGTCTAGTGACGAGGAAAGCTCTATTACATTGAGTGCTAAGAGACGTTCGCAACGTTTTACAGACAGTGATAGTGATACAGACAAAGAAAATGACCAACAAACCAAAAATAGTTTTTCAGGTAACATTATTTCCTTTTTGTTCTTTCTTAGGGTTTTAATTTATTAGTTAACCACCTACTCTCTATATTGTAACTGTGATAATGTGTAGAAGTGTTTCCAATCCAATATTTCTTCATAATTCCTTAATTATAGTTTAATGAAATTATTGTAGGAAGTCTGAATGCAGGCTGCTTCCAACAGGTCAATGTGGAGATATTTGGGAGAGGCCTTTTCACAGCAATGGAATTCCTTTGGCTGAAGAGAGATTCCTAATGAATTACTTAAAATTATATTTTTTGTACAATTTTAACAACACATCCCTTCATATAATTTGTAAATCTGATGTATGAGAAAACAATATTACTTTAAACTTCATCTTAGTTAATTTCAAAAATTGTCTTACAGTTGAAAGGATACTAGATGTGAATAAACTGCAGTCAACATGTAATAGATGTGTTGCTGTTTATAAATATGTATATAAATAATGCTGCATATAAATCTTGCTACTGATCTTGTACTCAACAGATTTTTACAATTAACCATATTTAATAATGGTAATTTTATAGCTTTAATCTTTGGTACCTAATATCATGTTTCAGATGATGAGGAAGAAATTAAAAAGGCAAGCCCATCAAACACTAAGAAGAGGATAGTTTTGAAAGATGACTCTGACTCTGGAAGAGATTCTGATGAGAAACAAATAGTCAAAAACAAAGAACAGCAATTGAGGATGAAAAATAAAAGAAATAAACTGAGGGAAAAGTTTAAAAGCTTAGTCACATCCAGAACTAAAGAGGAACCCAATAAAATGACAGATTCTGACAGCGAGCAAGATAAAAATGATGGCAGCTCCAATGATTCTAATAATGAGGAATTGTCTATTAATAATATTAAACAGGTATGTTGTTTATTTATTTTTTGAATTTTTTGCAATGATGTTATTAGTAACAAGAGCTGTATATACCTGCCACTTGTATAATATATTAAGGGCCTTACTTTTTATATTATGATCTATGAAATAATGTTATTCTAATTTAATTAGCTGGTGGAGATATTTCATTTTATTAAACTCTTAATTTTACCAATGTTTTTACTTTTGTGATGTTACATTCAGAATGTCAAGAAAAGTATGTCTTTCAAACCATCCATTTGCGACTCTGATACTTCAGATGAAGAGGGGAATGAAGATAGAAGAGAAAGACCAGTGTCAAAATCTCAGAGTCAAAGAAAATCGGCAAAGTCTACCTCACCTAAGCCATTAAAGGTTTGTACTATAGTCAATAAATAACATGGATGTAGTATAGAACATAGATCGGCAATGTGTCATTTTGAGCGCAACCAAAACTGATTTACGATTGTGTGCGTGAAGTTTACATGTGTGCTTGACATATAGTGGTGTACCATGCACTTTCGATACTATCATATCAATATCGATATAGCTGTCGGCCTGTAGTTGTGAAATAAAATGTTATGGATATATGCAACATGCACAAAAAACGGGCACCTAAGCAATGAACCATTTCAAATGTTACTATTGGTTTGTTTGATAATTATAGGTAGTTTTACTTTCACAATTTTGCAAATTAATAAGCAAATAATCGTTTTCGTCAGTATTATTATAAAATTTTGATAAAATTTATGGGTTTTAATGTTAAAGTTCACTAGTAGTGTATGCTCGCTAGTAGTGCATATGCTTGTGAAGTAAAAGTTAACAAAGATTTTTGTTTGTTTTTTCTTTAATAAAGTAAAAGCAGATAAATGTTTAGTATCGAGTGAGACCCCCTCTAGCTGAAATCACAGCTTGAATTCGTCTGAGTATGCTAGCGAGGATATCCCGGATACTTGCTTGCGGAATACGTTCCCACTCCGCGGTAATCACATTCTTCAGCTCTCTGATGGTCTGCGGAGCCGGTTGTACTGATCTCACGCGTCGTTTCAGGCAGGGATCGAAACCGGTTGCAAATAACGGTACCGGTATCGACCAATTTCGGTTACCTTTAAGATTTGGGGACCCGTTATGACGGTAACCAATGCAAATTATAAAGGTTACCCTTATATACGGGAACCGATTTAATACCGATAACCTAAAAAAGACCTTGACGGCAAAAGAGAGCGCATTGGAGAATAGTTACTCATTTCCATATTGTATACCAAGTGAAACATATACTTGGCGTGTTGTTTACCCAATATTCCTGGAATCGGTTCATTTTACTTGGATGTAATAGTGTTGAAAATAAAAGGAAATGAGTAAAGGCAAGGATTTGGTGTAATGTACTGTATAGTAAAGACATTTTTATATCTCAGTATACTTAATTCAATAAATAAATAGATAGATACCTAAATTCACATAAATAATATTATTTAGTACAAAAACCCTATATTTTTAAATTATAAAACATTAAAATAAGATAAGCCACGCACCGAGCTAATGACCTTGAGCATTTATGTCTTTCTAATGCCTACTATACACGACGTCGTATTCGGTTGCGTCCGCCGACGTATAAAGGAGGTGATTTGTGCGTCTGTTATAGGTGTGGTCTGCCTACACTGGCCATACACAATAAACAACCTCACATTCACACATTCCACATATTCAAGCATACACATCCGGATTCGAACCCGCGTACGCACAATCTCGCACCACTCAGCTGACGCCCGGCCGATCGTCGAGGACGGCTTCGCTACCGAGCGGAGCCCCCCTCGCCGGCGGCCCGAGGCGGAGATGCCCGAGCCACGATAGCCCCCCCGCGCCGCGCATACACTGCGCGTGCGACGGCCAACGGCCGGCGCGGCTCACCAGTCGGAACCTACGCTTGACGCTCGGTGCATGACGCTCGCTTCCGTACATTGATTGATTGCCTACCGCTGTTATATTCCGCGCTTTGCTCTTGAACTCTTTCTTTCTTTCTCTCTATGACTGTTATTTCTTCTGTGCTGTATTTAGTGTGTATGTACCTATATGTGTTATTGTGACATTATACGGTGTTGAGACTTAAGGACTGTGTTGTGATTTTAACACCTGATCCACGCTCCACCAACTGCCAACGCACCATCATACCACTAAACTGGTGACCCCCGTGGAACACTTCAACTATGTCGAAGAGAGACATCGACCCGCCGCGTGTCAGCGGACAAGGTCAAAAGGACGAAGCACAAGCAGGTACCAACCAACCACCCGCACACTCGGAATTATTTATCGGTTTTTGTGGCACGGATCAAAGGGTTTTGTTGCGAACGTCCGACTTCTGTCCACAAGTCTTCGCTTTTTTTACCATCGCACCACACTTTACCGCAGTAGAGTTCATTCGAGGGGGTTAACGTCACTCGCGTCCGTAGGCTTTGACCCTAGATTCCCTACACTTGACCCCTGGGTAGTGCCAAATGAGTGATACAGTTGGTGGTGGTGGGACTTAAGTGTCCGCCCGGGTAGCGACCACCATCCACGAGGCGTAAAGGCCGTCATAGTGATCTCCATAAGGGGATCGCGTTCCGGGATCAGCTCATGGTTTTCCGGTTTTTTCGAGGGGCCTTCTTGCAAGCCATGGTTGTAGGCTTCTTTGAGGGAACTGATATTGGGATCCTTCATGGCGCGGCTCCTGATCCAAGCGCAGTATGCCGCCTGTTTGTCATCGACAGCATCGGCGCATGCACGATCGAACCAGGAGCGTCCACCGCCCATACTGGCGATCTCAAAGGAAGGAATGTAATATTCCATTCCAAGTCTGATCTCGTGAGCAATAGCGTTGACACTTGCTGAGGGATCTTTACCCTCAAAGCAGCGCCGCCTCCAAGAGATGAATGTGAAATATTCCCGCATACCATCCCAATCTGCCACGAGTAATGCCAGACCCTCCGCTTAACCTGCACGGAACGTGGTGGTGATGCGAACGGTAATGACGATCCAACCAGGCAGTTATCAGAAGTGCCCAGAGGCGCACTAACGGTCACACGATACCCGGCGGGGTGACCTGCCAGCAGAAGTTCCAGCAGAGAAGGCACATGACTCGCCACATCCGGGATCCTGGTGGGCTGATTCAGCAGTTGTGTCACGTCATGAGTCAGAGCGAATGCATGGGCAGCTCTGTCAGCATGATCAGTCTTGGAGGATCCCAGCCACAATTCATGATGAGCATTGAAATCCCCCAAGACCACCATTTCGGCTACCGGGAACTGCGCCTGCGCGTCATTAGCTGCCTGGCTAAGATACCTGAACAGCCGAGTCGCCTCATCGTCCCCGTGGTGAGAGCTGTAAAGGCACACGTAGATGCGGCTCAGGGAACCTAGATCCACGTGCACCCACAGAGTGGAGAACGAGGGGTCCTCCATGCAGTGCAAACGGCGACAGCAGATGTCCGACCGAACACACAAGCATACCCCGGCTTTAGGCTTGAAGTTTACTTCAAGCGAATAACCGGGATACAACAGGTAAGAATCATCGGCCGGTCAACGAATCTGCGTCTCCGTTAGGAAGAACAAAGCAGGCTGGGCCGTCTCGAGATGGTGATGGACGGCATTGAGGTTCGTATGGGGTCCGCGGATATTAGTTAACTCCATAGTTAACGCAGTGGTGGGGTTATGCACCGCAGAAGGACCTTCTCTGTTTAATTGCACTGTCATGGTTGAAAGGATGGGATTGGTGCAGAGGCAACGAAGGGCTTAAGTTCGGGCACTAAGAAGGCCGAATGGGCACCGGCACGAAAGGGTCGGCAGGAAGCGAATTGATCCGCCGGACGAAAGGGCCCCCGTACCCTCCCGGGATGGGCCGCCGAGACCCCACTTCCGGTCACCAACCGGCATGATGGACCCACCCAAGATTATGCGCGGCATGATGAGGCAGCCTCTTGAGGTGGTTAGCCCCTGTACTATACCGCGGGTGGCCAGCGGTCAACCGTTTCTACTGGTCTCCCTGGCCGGCGGATCAACGTTCCTCCCTTCGACAAAGGACCGAAAATACCTACACGGTACAACCTCATGCCCGGACTCAAGACCCTCGAAGAAACCGGAAAACCATTGGCTGATCCCGAAACGCGATCCCCTTATGGAGATCACTATGACGGCCTTTACGCCTCGTGGACGGTGGTCGCCACCCGGGCGTACACTTACGTCCTACCACCACGAACTATATCACTCATTTGGCACTACCCAGGGGTCAAGTGTAGGGAATCTAGGGTCAAAGCCTACGGACGCGATCGACGTTAAGAGCGTTTGCGCGCTTTTTGGCTAAAAAACAGGACTTTTCAAACGAGTTAATAGCCACCAATAAACAATTTAAAGGAAAAATAATTAGTACTCATTTTAGAAAAGGTTCTCATCTAGGGATTTTGGTGGAAAACATTATAGATTGATGGATAATTTGTGAGCACTATAAGGATTACTGAACACAAGTTTCGTTATTTAGGCTTTAAATGGCAATTTAGAAGCTTAAGATGTCCGAAATCACTAAATATAAAATGAAAATAAAAATATTATCCGACTAATAAGACCCTTATAGAGGGATTTTGCTGAGAAAAATAGTCTTTTTATGTTTAGTTCCTGAAAAATAAAATTTTTAACAATGTGAAATTATTCAGAAACTCTCGTCAAGAACATATTTTTTTTCACCAACTTATCGTACATAATTTTGTATAGAAATTTCATATTATAATAGAAGAACATCTTATCAATAAATTACCATTTTTACATTTCAACAAAATTAGTTTTCATGTTTTCTACATATATTTTAAAAACCACTATAAAACACGCTGTCCTACGTGGATCAAATCAGACCGCCGCAAGGCCTTTTAGAGGGAGGACATATCGCTCGTCGCTCCGGCCTAGCTGCAGTCGATTTTTGCCGTACGTAGTAAAAATAGCCACGCGCGGACTGCGATTACCACATCTTAGTACTTTGGTAGTAAAACATATTTTTTCTTTTTATTACCTACAATGATTTTGTAGTGAGTATAAATTATGTTTCAGATAATATAATGGGATGTAATTCCGAGGCTAAATTATGTTATATATTGTAATATAAAATTAAATATATTTCGTAATTGTAAGGGGTTGTAAGGCCCCTAACTCTTCTCATGTGTTCGAACACGAAATGATTAATAAACGTCCGTAGTGTCTACTGATTGAACACTGATTTGAATGCAACTTAACAATGTAATAATAACGAAAATATGATTAGTATCTTAATTTGTATTGTTCATTGCTTGCACGGTAATATTTGTCTACTTATAATGCAAATAAAATATGTTTATGATATAATATTACCAATATATAAATCATAAGTTACATTTCAATTGAATATTAGAATTTTGAAGCGCACGGATCAAAGTTGGTTGCGCTGACTGTATAGCGAGGCGACGCGGCAGCTCTACGCACACAGCTTTGGTCGCTTATGTGTGAGGGAAATTAACGAAGAAATACCTATAGTTGACTTTGCGTGCAAGGTGTAAACGCTCTTAACCCCCTCGAATGAACTCTACTGCGGTAAAGTGTGGTGCGATGGTAAAAAAAAGCGAAGACTTGTGGACAGAAGTCGGACGTTCGCAACAAAACCCTTTGATCCGTGCCACAAAAACCGACAACAGTCGGATTCGAGGCGGACGCATCTGTGGACGTTATATACCTATAACAGACGCACAAATCACCTCCTTTATATGTCGGCGGACGCAACCGAATACGACGTCGTGTATAGTAGGCATTAGAAAGACATAAATGCACAAGGTCATTTGCTCGGGACGTGGCTTATCTTATTTTTTCAAAGTATATAGGTAATCCGATTCCAAACCAAACAAATAATTCAACACTCTCGGGCGACGTGCGTACTGAATGAAATATCAATTAAGAGTCTCAAAATTCGAAAATCATAAAGAACGCGTTTGCGTCGAATTAATGCAAGTTATAATATGCACCAACCGGGGCGACGGCCTTGAGGTCGTGTTTGGTCGACACACGGCGCATCGACGCTTTGACTTTGGCCGACGACGCTTGAAACATAGAGGTAGACATGTGTAACTCAGGAGTGATTAACTAAAAAGATATATATCCGACGTACGGAGAGATTATATCTTTATATCCCTTGCACTCAAACTAACTCATTATATCCGTACGCGTAAAGATCATTTTTGGTTCAATTTCACTGCAAAGATTAGAAAGAAACAGATATAGACTTTTACATTTGTGTGAGCGGAAAAGAGAATATTTATGTTCACAATGTAATGCATGCGCCATGCGTACGATCGTGGAATACGATCACAGTAGTAAATGAAGTGTAAGCGAAAACAAAGCTATTTACAATGATTTAAGGCCTAATTTCGCTAGCATGTTTTCTAATTAGCAAAGATATTATATTGTATTCATTTTTTTTATCGGATTTTTATTTTGTTTCCGTGAAATATCTTGTACCAGTGGTGATCATAGCACAAAAGTTTTAATTACAAAAATATCCAGTTTATGCAATGTTTAAATGTCCATGAATTTTTACATATTTCACTACTCCTTATTTATATTTCTAAACACAATTTATTTCTGTTGATAGATATCAGCAGAAAATAATTAATCTCTTTATCTCACTGTAACAATACTATATCTAAACCACAAAGCAATTTTTACTCGAATATAGCCTCTTGAACATCCACCCAAATGTTAATTTTAGATATAGATATTGTAGAAGACTCATAACTAAATTTCTAATCAACTAATTTAAACTCATCTTTTAGCTCATGAATCATTAAGAGATAGAGATATAAAGATATACTCCACCAAAATGTCAATCTTAGATATGGATATAAAGAAAGACTCATAACTCAATTTTAATCAACTCATTCGTTAGCTCATCGATCATTGTGAGATAAAGATATAAAAGAGTGATATATATCTTTTGACTTAAAAGATATATATCTCTCTTTTCTTTACAGTGATTCATTTTGCGCATGACTACATAGAGGTAATCCTTATTTCGGTTACCGGTATGATACCGGTTAAATTCTAGGAATCTAATAAAATCGGCGTATAGGGGTTACCTTTAAAAATACCGGTATTTTTTTTTTCGGTTGATACCAAAAAATACCGGTATTTCCGGAACCGTTTTCGGTCCCTGGTTTCAGGACGTCCCAGACATGCTCTATAGGATTGAGCCTGGTTCTGGAAGTGGAGTGGAAGTATGTGGACCTAAAGAACAACCTCGAAGAAGTAAGAAATGTGCATATTAGTCTATGGACGGTCAGGAGTAGGCTTCTCGCGGCCAATATACGCAGTCATCGCCCGGCCCGCGGCCCTAAGTTACTCCGTGAGCACACGTTGTCAGGCTTACGTTTGCTCGAAATTGTGAGTCATGGACTCAAGAAGACTGGAATAGGGTATTGTTCTCCGATGAAGCCAGGATATCTCTGTTCGGTGAAGATCGACGTCGGCGAGTGCTACGAAGACGAGGAGAACGCTTTGCAGAGGCTTGTTTTGAAGAAATCACACCTTATGGTGGGGGCTCTGTCATGTTTTGGGCAGGAATAAATTCAATGGATCGTACAGAGTTAGTCTTCATTGAAAACGGCTCACTGACTGGACATCGATACATAACGGAAGTTCTAATTCCTCATGCACAACCCGCATTGGCCGCTTTAGGCGAAGACTCAATTTTTATGGACGACAACGCTCGCGCCCACCGGTCTGGCGATGTGGAAGCGTATCACAGAGCTGAAGAATGTGATTACCGCGGAGTGGGAACGTATTCCGCAAGCAAGTATTCGGGATACCCTCGCTAGCATACCCAGATGAATTCAAGCTGTGATTTCAGCTAGAGGGGGTCTCGCTCAATACTAAACATTTATCTGCTTTTACTTTATTAATGAAAAAACAAACAAAAATCTTTGTTAACATTTACTTCACGAGCATATGCACTACTAGCGAGCATACACTACTAGTGAACTTTAGCATTAAAACCCATAAATTTTATCAAAATTTTATGATAATACTGACGAAAACGATTATTTGCTTATTAATTTACAAAATTGTGAAAGTAAAACTACCTATAATTATTTATCAAACAAACCAATAGTAACATTTGAAATGGTTCATTGCTTAGGTGCCCGTTTTTTTTGCAAATGAGTTTATATTAACAGAAACTTATTGCTGTGTTTATTTCAATACAGATTGATAAACACACAAATAAATAAACATAAATTGTCATATTATTTGATAACATTTTGTTTGAGATGTTTTGTATGGGTCTTTATGTTCACCTGAACAAAATTATTTTTTTCATTGTGATGTATACATAGTAAATATACTAATTAAATTGAGAACAAAAAAACCTTTTATTAAAATATAACTATAATTTACGAAGTTTTAGCATTTTCGGTTTATTTTTTTCGTTTTTAATTTCCCGTCGCGAAGTTTCGATTACTTTACACCTTTCGTAGTCACAGGGTGGACTCAGTCTGCAACAAAATCCGTGATTATTAGTTTTTTTCAATGAGTAACATTCGCGTAAGTCTAAGAAACACATTTTTACTATAAAAATATTATACTATATACCGGGTATCTCAAGACTGCTACCGAAAACGAAGCCGGGTGGTAGTTTTAGTGACTACAAACACAATGCAACTAAAAATTTCGCAAAGAAACGCGTAAATGATTTTTTATGATTTTTTAAATATCGTCATTTTTGGGTGGTAAATGCATAGTTTTTGCTAAAATAATAATTTAAACACTTTTATATCTTAGATTATTTATAAATAAAAGGATATACACTGTTATTTTAGGAAAAAATGTATTTACCACCCAAATATGGTCATAGGAAAAAAATAACAAAAAAAAATGGTCACTTTTTTTGCAACTTTTTCTGTTGCATTGTGTCTGAAGTCGCTTTAACTACCACCCGGATTCGTTTTCGGTAGCAGTCTTGATATACCCTGTATATTATTATATATGTATACTAGAGTTAAAAAAATGCTTATTTAAGAGCGTATACACCTTGCGCGCAAAGTCAACTATAGGTATTTCTTCGTTAATTTCACGCACACATAAGCGACCAAAGCTGTGTGCGTAGAGCTGCCGCGTCGGCTCGCTATACAATCGGCTCAAACAACTTTGATCCGTGCGCTTCAAATATTCAATTGAAATGTAACTGTAATATAATATCATAAAAATATTTTATTTGCATTATAAGTAGACAAATATTACTGTGCAAGCAAAGAATAATACAAATTTTGGATACTAATAATATTTTCGTTATTATTACATTGTTAAGTTGCATTCAAATCAGTGTTCAATCAGTATACACTACGGACGTTTTACTAATCATTTCGTGTTCGAACACATAAATAGTGTTAGGGGCCTTACAACCCCTTACAATTACGAAATATATTTAATTTTATATTACAATACATAACATAATTTAGCCTCGGAATTACATCCCATTATATTACCTGAAACATAATTTATACTCACTACAAAATCATTGTAGGCAATAAAAATAATTAAATATTTTACTACCAAAGTACTAAGATGTGGTAATCGCATTCCGCGCGTGGCTATTTTTACTACGCGCGGCATAATCGACTGCAGCCAGGCCGGAGCGACGAGCGATACGTCCTCCCTCTAGAAGGCCTTGCGGCGGTCTGATTTGATCCACATCGGACAGCGTGTTTTATAATGGTTTTTAAAATATTTGTAGAAAACATGAAAACTAATTTTGTTGAAATATAAAAATGGTAATTTATTGATAAGATGTTCTTCTATTGTAATATGCAATTGCTATAAAAAAATATGTACGATAAGTTGGTGAAAAAAAATATGTTCTTGACGAGAGTTTCTGAATAATTTTGCATTGTTTAAATTTTTATTTTTCAGGAACTAAACACAAAAAGATTATTTTTCTCAGCAAAATCCCTCCATAAGGGTCTTATTAGTCTGATAATATTTTTATTTTCATCTTATATTTAGTGGTTTCGGATATCTTAAGCTTCTAAATTGCCATTTAAAGCCTAAATAACGAAACTTGTGTTCAGTAATCCGTATAGTACTCACAAATTATCCATCAATCTATAATGTTTTCCACCAAAATCCCTAGATGACAACCTTTTCTAAAATTAGTAATAATTATTTTTCCTTTAAATTGTTTATTGGTGGCTATTAACTCATTTGAAAAGTCCTGTTTTTAAGCTAAAAAGCGCGTGCAGGGTATAAACGCTCTTAAGTCAATTAATTGACTTGTAACACATTGGGAAGTGTTGGACGCCTGCTGGGCCGCGTTGGAGGTGTACGGAGGAGCTTGTAGGAAGTCGTTGGATGCAGGCAGCTTACAACAAACTGATGTAGACATTCTTGTGGAAGGCCTATGTTCATTAGTCGCATTCCTGTGGCTGAAGAAAGAGACAGTTTAATAAACTATGAAGCTTTTCTCGATCACGTCACCTAAACTAATGTTTTTCCTAAGAGAATTATAAATTTTAAACCTATACCTAATGTTATGATAAATGAATAATTTTGCTTCAAGGTTTGGACGATCATACTGTGCATAGAAGTGTCGCATATTTTATAATAATATCGAATATGTTCTTGTTTTACTATTATAAATTGACAGCCTCTTGGCAGAGACTGAAACAGGTTCTTAATTCATTAATCACACACATGAAGTGTTATATTAACTATTCCACAAATATAAAAAAATGAGAAAAAATGTAGGGAAACGTGTGTTGTCATCGACTATTTTATCGACAACCTTTTATTGATCGAACCTGTCAGTCAATTCCTAGCAACTTTTGGTTGAAATTATTATAAATTCACGTATTTGATATTATTTTTTATACGTAATGGATGCTTTCAGCGTATTTATATAATAAAATACTATATTCTTTTCTACCGATATGTATACACAGATTTCCATTTAATTCTATAATATCGTCACAAAATAGTATTGTGCAAAAGTGGCCGGTACCTGTGAAAACTTTAATTATTTCGGATTTTTACGCCTGCATGAACCACACCTTGGCACTGCACAATGCACTATAATAAACTACGTTTAATAAATATAACCAAGTACTGTAAAATTAAATAAATTATGAAAATAAGCGAATTTTGTTGTTCGCTTAGTTTGACATATTTCGACTCTGGGTCACTGCAGGCTACTTCTGTGTAAACGTATGGTCGCATCATGCATCTCGCTTTAACATATGATTTAAATTATTCTATCTCTTTCACATTGCCGATCTATGTTTTATACTAAATCTATGATAAATAATATGTTTTTTTTTTGCATGTGTGTTGGATTAGTTTTTATTGAAATTTAAACACATTATTAAACTTTGTTTATTTTACTATTTCTGGCCCTTATGAAGTTGCCTGCATAATGTTATTTAAAAAAATAATATTTTATGCAGTGTTTATGTAAACCAGGTTTATAATAACCAAAAAAAGAAACATTTTCATAGCAGTTCTTAAATTTCTTTTACTATTGAGCCTGAATATAGTAAAACATATATGAAGGAAATAAAACTAAGTGTTTATTATATTAACCAGACTGGTGATCTTCGACAACTTATTAAAAGAAACACCTGAAAGCCAATGCTTTACTGCCAATGACTGAATTTCCACTGCGGCGAAATAATATACATTATTTTTAATGCTGCTGAGTTAAGAATAAATTCTGTTAGTGACTTCTACCCTCATATGTCAAAGTGAACTATGCATTTACTATGGTTTTACTATTTTTATTGTTCTGACATCAAAATGTTTTCAGATGTCTGCCAAACAAGCAATGGAAAATATGAAAAAGATCAAAAGTGAATCCAATCGCTTACTAAGAGAGAAAGAGATATCGCTGCCATATCATAGGCCGAAAGCAATTTCACTAAAAGACATTATGAGTAGGAGAAAAGCTGCAGTATCCGCAGATGGTAAAGCTCTACCAATAAAAATGAATGAAGAACAATTAAAACAATATGTGTAAGTATAATAAGTAATCATTATTGACACTAATTAGTTGTTCCACCAAAAAACTAAAAAAATATGAATGAATGCTCATGGACAGTGGCAAAACCAAACAACACCATGAATCACAAAGCAATGCTTGGCATGGCACTGTGCTTGCCATCCTGAGACATAATATGTTAAGTCTCAATATGTTGAGTAGTTACTTTGGCTACAAAGTCCTTCAAGCTTGAACACAACAGTGAATTTACACTGCTGTTTGGCGGGAGAAATAGATATTGCGGTGGTACCTACCCTGTCACATATGATAGACCACAATAGAAATTTATTTTACTTTGCTTATTTTATAGGAATTCTATCATAAGTGAGAGGATGCCTGAGTAGAACAGCACTGGAATATACATAAGATGTTGTCACATAAAACATTTTACATCTCAGTACGACAAGTTCAGTTGAATATCAAGCATTGCTTTGTAATTTATTTATTTGTTGATTGGTTTTGCTACTATATATGAGCCCTTGTACCATCAGGCGAATGGCGTGGTTGCCTCTCCGTTCAGAGTAATGAAAAATCATCCCATAAAATATGTTTCTCAAATGACATCATTCAACAATAAAATGTATAAATTGAAAATAATTACAGGCAGATGCTGGAACAAAGACAGAAAGAAATAATAGAGTTGTGTAAAAGTGATTCTGAAGAAGAACAGGACAGCCCTAGTGTATTAGAAACTAAGGATCATATATGTGATGCCCAAAATAAAGAAAATGTTGTGACTGAACCATTAGATGACGATGAAAGTCAACTGAAAAAGGCATCTGTTGATCAGATTAATGATATACAGGATGTCCCGTTAAGAGAAGATGAAGAAAAAACAATAGGAGTACTTGAGTCAGTAGAGAATAATACAAATAGTGAAGATAACATTGAATTAGAAAAAGAGTGTTCCGCAGAAGAGAATAACATACCAGATGCTACAAATGGAAACACAGAAAATTTATTAATTGAGCCAATAGAAAATCTTGATAATGATGTTTCAGAAGAAATCGTGCAACAAAATATGATACTATTAGAACAAATTTCCAAAACCTGTACTGAATCAGATAGCCAAAATGTAAAATTACATTATGATTCGGAAAGTTACACTATCACTGATAGTAATACGAAAGTAGTAACCTCAGATACAACCAATGATAATAAGGATAAACCATATGAGAATGATTTCTCAGATGACGATATAAATATGGAAGACATTGATAAACTTATTGAAAATGCTGAAATTATGAATGGTAAGATTAGTTTACCTTTTAAAAATATTTTTTGTTATGTTTTTAAATGCTTCATTACTTACTTTGTCTTTTTTTTTGTTTTAAGATGAAACCTACAATGGTAATACGAAGTCATTATCACTAAATGTGACTGCTGCTCCTTTGAATGTAAAACCAAAATTAACTGGAGCCCCAGGTGCTATTATTGACTTAGATGATTATGATTCTGATACATCTAAAAAACTTTCGGGCGTCGAGTTATTGAAAGAAAGATTTTCTTATTTTTCCAAACTCAAAACTCCAGAGGAACTAGAACGAGAAAGAGAGAAAAGGTAAAAAAATATTTATGAAGTTTACAAAATAGTTTTAACAGAATGTCTATTTGTGCCAATTTGATTTTTTATTTCATATTTTTAGGTTAAAGCCAGGTACTCAACACATAAAGTTAAAACAAGAACTTGAAGAAGTCATAGCTGAACAGAGATCAATAGAATGGGCTAAACGTTTAAATGAGGAAAAGCAACAACAAATGGAATTAAAAGCTCTCAGAGGCGAGGAATCTGATGCAGAAGATGATATAGAAAAAATTGAGGCACAAATAGAAGAAAACGATGTTGAGGGCGAAGAAAGTTCTGAGGAAAGCGAAAGTGAACCAGAAGAAGAAATTGATGAGCTTACGGAATCCAAAGAAAAACCAAGAATTAAAAATCCAATGATAGAAGATGAGGCGGAGGAATCCGACTGTGATGACGATATTGAAGATAAACAGTCTGATACTAATGCAGAGGAAAATAATGCGAATGACGAAGGAAATGAAAATTCTGATGATGAACAAAGCAGCGATGATTCTAGTGAAGACGAGTCGGAAGTTGAAGAACAAACTAATAAGACTAGAAAAGGCAGGATATTGAAAGCATTTGAAGATTCAGATGATGAAAATGTTGATGACAACATAGTAAAGACTAATAGCATAGAATTATCAATAGATAAGTTAGGCGACGAAAAAGAACAAAAAGTAACAGACAAAGAATATAATAAAGATGAAACTGTAGCAAAAAAATCTTGTAATGCTATGGATATAGATACTGATAATGGAAGTCAAATATTTAAAGATTCTCAAGGTAGTCATACATTGGTTTAAATAAATTATTTACACATGTACATAATCTCATACCTTTTTCCCAAAAGTAGAAATTCTTACAAATTCGCTATGTATGCAGTTTTCCTCTACATTTTTTCCTTTAACGTTATAGTGTGTGGTGATTAATAATGAATAGACACATGACTCCGACAATTCAAAGGTGTGCTATGGGATATGAAATTGCTATCACCTAGAGTATGTTGGCAGCTGCGTCCTGTTCCGTTTGTCAACAGGCCACCAAGCACTTGTGTTGGCACAAAAAATATCTGATTTGATATGCAGAAATAATTTGTAATAGTCTTAAAATTAATTTTCCAGATGATGAAATACAATTGGCTCAAAGAATGGTATCTACATCAGACGACATGTTCACAAGCCAAGAAAGTGCTTCAGTGGCAGCTAAAGATAAATCATATGACAATGATGACAATTTTGTGGGAACTCAATCGTTCTCAATATTAAACTCCAACAACAGCGTAAAAGATTCACTTCCTAATATGAACAGTAAAGTAAGTATTATCAGTGATACACAAACAGTAAACATTAGACGTGGGTAGTAGATACTGCTTAAATTTCATGTTGTTTGCCTAGTTATTTTAATGCTCTATAACTAAAACTAGTTTCCATAAACTTATTATAATCATTAAAATTTGACACATCGTCAAATTTTAATAAGATAAATTTTAATGGTATGACGAATTTTATTTCATGTTTACCTAGATATATTTCTGTAGTGAACAATTGAAATCAGCGTAGGCTCGCAATGTAATTTAACTTTCTTTGCCAATTCATCATTCATAATTATGGTCATTGATTGCTATGAATGGTTAAAATTAAAATACAATTAAAAGTCAAATACTAATGGTGCATTACAATTAAAAGTCAAATACTAATGGTAAATTTCTGTGTGCAGAATATATGCAGATGCTACTTGTGTTACAAAAAATCCAGCGCCGATTATACAATTTTTAATTCAATGATTTAAATTTCAATGCTTTCAACTACTCAATACATCTTATTTCCTTACAGGGAAATTTAGAAGCTGCTGTAGCCCTTCCTTCTGGGTCATTCTCACAAAATTTCATTCCTTCCCAATTGTCATCAACTCAACAAACTCTTGGCCAGTCTCAAGCAATAGGTGAAGATGTTTTAGCACTCTGTACTGGAAATTTTTATGACAATGATTTTGTATCACAGTCAGAAGTGGGGAAAACAGATAATGGAACCATACCTGAGGCTATTAATGACAGTTTTGATGATAGTTGGACAAAAGGTGACTCTCAAGCAAAAGATTTAGATGCACAAGTAGAAAAAGTTGATATTGTTAAAGACAGTGATGAACCAAAAGATAATAATGCTATAAAACATAGTGACATCAAAGATGATGAAGTTAAAACTAAACCAGATGAGAATAATAAAGAAAAATCAGAACATCAAAATCTACTTCAGTCTATTATAGATGAACTTCATGATGAGGAAATGGAGTCTTCAAAGCCCAATAAATACTTTCCTAGCTACAACACAACAAGTATGAACCAAATGAAAAAGAAATTGATTATCGAATCTGATGATGAAATTAATGAAGACACAAATGAACCACCGAAAAAGAAGAAATTAAAAAAGAGAAAGCTTGAGCAACGCGTATTACAGATATCAGGTTAGTTTACGAATATAGGTCTTATTAAAGTTTCGATTAATTTGACGTTATAAATCTGTCGCCTATCAGTCTTGGCAGCGTACATAGACTGTTCTAAAATGGATTTCGGCGAATGATTAAGGGTGTAGATATTTTCTAATGAGAGCAATGGTAGTCGTGGGCACGCAGCAGGGTGTTGCGAAGTGTAAATGCGTGGGGTGCGCTGTAGCGCGTCATCGCGCAAAAGCGGTTTGGGCGATCCTATGGCGTTGGAACCGTTCCAATGCGTTGAAGAAGGCCACCTTGAGGTTTTTGGTTGGTATGCTGGTATAGGAATAGGAATTTGGTGAGGACTTGACCCAATGGTTTATTTATTTATTTATTTACAAGCTTTATTGTACACAAGCCATAAATAACATAAACAAAATTTTACAAAAAATAGGAGTACAATGGTTGCTCGGATGTTAACATTTTTCCTGGGTGGCGTTGACTCGAAAGACCAGTGAACCTAACATCACCGCTCCGTCTCCCCTCAGCCAGCGGTAGCGATAAATAGTTTTTCTCCGTGAAAACAAAAATAAATGGTGTGTATTTTAAACGCACTTACACGGAGTTTTATTACCATTACAGACGATGAAGAGGATGAACTGTCTGACGATGCTGAAGAGTACATGTCAGATGTCGATGATCATGATGACGACGCTGAACGCATCGTAGATTACGATTCCGAAGAAAACGAGGTATTGCATTAGCTTTTTATCATCTACATAATGGTTCATGAATTGTTGTATTCAGACAAATTCTCGGGATGCATGTCCTGAGTTAACAAGCATTTGAAATACCTATACTTTAAATCATTTTTTTTATTATTTTTTTTATTGCTATTTAAATAGTGTTTCTATTTTCTAAAGATAATTTCTTACCTCAATATGATTTAAAATGCAGTGTATGTAAAGATTTATTTTCTATGTCGATATTGTTCTATCACAAACACTCCACATTCAAAATAATTTCAGATTGAAGTCAAGCAACAGAATCCAAAGAAGAAACACAAAGCGTCAGATTTCTTCGAGAACGAGGCTGAACTGACGTCTGAAGACGAGTGGGTTGGCTCTGGTGACGAGGACGAAGCTGATCTTGATCGCATGGAACGGGAGGAAGGAGACGATGACACCTTCCATGAAGGGAAACTGCAGAGGAAATTGGGGCAAATTCATATGTGAGTACTTTTAATATTGTCCTCATAAATCTACACTAGATATAAGGTAAACTATATTGTACCGTGCGTAACATAGTTTTAGCTATGAAATAATTAAGCTTTATTATTTTATTTTATTATACGGCGTTAATAATTTTCCTTTTTATTTTATTATACTGCGCTAAAGCCGGTTAGGCGGGATCTTCACATAGTTTTGTAACTCTTAGTTTTTCAACTTAATCCACGGTATTTTCGGTCACAGGCGATAGTATAATTAATTAGGAATGCCCATTCCACTTTAAAACGTCAACAGAGTATGACCTGGGCTTAGAACTCGTGACCTGCGGTTTGGAAGTCTGGTCCTCACTTTGCGGGGCTATACATTATCAGGTAGTGTTCAAAATGTTAAATCCCTCTTTGCTCTCCAGGCGTGACGTATTAGACCAAGATAAGCGAGAAGTGAGACTTATTCAGGAGCTGCTGTTTGAAGATGGAGATTTGGGTGGTGGCCATCGTCAGCGCAAATTCCGATGGAAGAATGCAGGTAAAAATAAATTTTATAATTTGCTCAATTGTAAATATTATATTTCTTTATCTCCGATACTACGGAACAGTACTAAAAGTAAGAAGAAAAAATCGTCTTTTTAAATTATAACAAACCAAATTACTTTTGTATGTACTTACATTTTTTTAAAGAACGAACGGCCTTGTGCCCTTCTATATTCAACCGAAACGAAGTTCGAAACTTCGGACAATCGAAGTTTTTTATACGATGCGAATGTATCTACTCTGTAAAAGTTCGTATTTGTATAACGTACATCGTAACCATAGATCTATGGTTACGACCATAAGTCAATAACGACCATAAGTAGATGTAGGTACATTCGTATCGTATATAAACTTCGATCATCCGAAGTTTCGAACTTCGTTTCGGATGAATATAGTAGGGCCCCTTATTCTAGACAGTTTATAAATAGCTTGAAACGGTTTATGTATAAGACAGGAAATATTGTAATCAAATCGCAATTTATTACTACAGATGATGTAGACGACACAGACCCCGTAACTGATGAATTCGGAACCACTCAAGAAGAGGAATATGAATCTGAGGAGCAATGGAGAAAGCAAAGGCATGAGAGAGAAGTCTTTTTAAGGCAACTGGTGGGAGCAACATATTTTTACAATTTATTTAATTAATTTAATCGCTTTTGGAACACAAATCAAATGCTAAGTTTAATTTTACAATGTGTAATCTTGTTGTACTTTTTTATGTATCTGTTTATGTTATAAAGTATTTTTATTTGAAAAAAGACAGTATGAACAAAGTAGAGACTAACTTATTGATATTTTCTTAAAAGATATTATGCTTTACTGCAATGAAAATAACGTAATTTATATTAAATAGTAATAAATAAATGCATCTTATATTCATATGCATAGTCCCGACCCCACACTAAGATCGAGTCTTGTGTCGTGGGTATCAGGAACTACGAGAGACTTTTCGGTCTTACAAACCCAGGCCTGAAACAAATACCTGTGGATCGCACGAATATTTGTGTCGGTGCTAGGATCGAACCTGTGGCCTCAAGTTTTACAGCCAGCGCCTAACCAACTGTGCCACGGAGGCTGTCAATTAAAAATAATGATACTTATTTTGTCGTCTATTAACCCTAATATTCATTTTTCAGCAAGAAAAAGATAAAAAAGAAGATAGTCCTAATATTAGTCTGAACAGGTCAACAATAATAAAAGCTAATTTGTCTTCAAGGACCATGTCAAGCTTGCTTTTAGAAGCCAATAAAAATATTGTAAAGAAACCTGAAATAACAAAAGCCGCTACTGAAAAATCGACGAAAGATATACCCAGCCCTATAAAGGGTTTTACACTTTTACAGGTACTTACTAAATTAAGTTTATATTTTTTACTGTCCTAAGAATATTCTAGACTCTACTTGGATCTGGACCAAGCTGTAATATTGTTGTCTGTAAGACATTGCTGTAGACGTAGAGCGATAAGACCGCCATTTTGTTTTGTTTTATTATTATTTCTGTATACCTAGTTAAGTTGTTATTAAGTTTGTGTGCAATAAAGATTTAAATAAATAAACAATTAATATCGGAATTCGGAATAGCCATCATTCCGAGCGTAGCGTCGTCGCTATGCATCCACTGACCCCGATAGTCGTTTTCGGTCTTGTTAAGACGGGCAGTGGATAACTTGGTGCAAATTTTCGTTCCCTGACTACAATATGCATATATTAACTTAAAGTTTTGCTTTTGTGTAGCTTTAAATATGATGAGTATGTATGATATGTCATAGTTGCAAAAGCCAATCAAATACTAACTGTAATTTTGCAAATCATTTCAAAATACATTGAATATGTGTTGTAAAAGGCACATCATGTAGGATAATAGTTTAATTTAGTAAATTACAATAATTTTATTTTAATTTGTTTCATTTGTAGCAAAACTACCACAGTTCACTCCTGACTCGTGGGCGCGGAGCTCTTGCTCGTCTGGCCGCCCTCGCTACTCCTCTTGCAGTTGATGAAGATTCCACTAAAGTCGCCGCTGTGGCGCCTAAAAATCAGAGAAACTTTGTCTTTGCCGCCGTAACGAAAGATGAAGAACCTAAGGTCAGTTTCACTGGGAAAAACAAGGCTGATTTCATATTAATAATAAAAAAAACTAAAATAAGCTATTTTGTTCTTGAAATTAAAGAACTAATACATATAGTTTATGAAACATAGTAGGGTGCAATTTCGCTCGAAGAAAATAAAGAAAATATACATATGATCTAGTGTACTCTTAATAGCATTAAACTGGCTCTGATTTCACATAAACTGGTTGAATTTTTCAAATGGGCTTGGATGGCCAAATCTGAATCTATGAGGTTTATCGAGAAATGCTAAAAGGAGTCACAAGTCCGATTGTGATAAAAACTAAAACTGTTGTTGCTGTCAATATTTCCAGAATTTGATTTTTACGAAAAACCTTATCGGATGTGTAATTACAGCATGTATTTTTTTTATCAAAATTATCGGGTTCGAATCCTCGCAAGGAATACAGTTTTTTCAAAAATCCAACTGCTGTTTTAGTACATCAAAATCGGGCGTGTGACTCCATTTATTGTTCGCTATACCTCATAGTTTCAGATTAAGCCACCCACACCCAATGGAATAATTTCACCTTGTATGTGTATATTCAAAAAAATCTGAAATGTTGGATATTTGTTAGTCCGAAAAGGCGCAGTCTTTAAAAAGTTAGTTGTGCGACCCTGACTCAATTTCTAGACACATACCAAATTTGGAATATCATCATTCACCCGCCGTAGGATGACTAGCACTGATCACATGCGCCTTCCCCTATAATTTCTGTGGTGATCAAATTTTGCTGTGGTCCACTTGTATAAACTTGTCACTAAAGTAGTTATCCTGAAATAAAACTTTCATCTTATTTGCTAGGTTAAAACCAAGTGTGTGTCAAAACCCAGTTTAATTTGACTTTAAATAGCTTTTAATAATATACATGTGTATATTTACAGGTAACCAAGAGAAAAGCTGACAGTAAGTTGGACACCCCAAGACTTGTGAAGAAACTAAAGACTAAAGAGAAGCAGGCACTTACTAGAAATAGTTTATTGGACCATTTAAGAGTCTGATCTCTATTCATATGTAGATTTAAAATCGTATAACATCCACAAATAAATGTAATTTAAATGACTCCAATAATGTATTATAACAAGTGTTACTGTTTCTATAAGTTGTATTGTAAAAATAACTTTTATTTTTAGATCACTTTAATGACGGCTTTATACATAGAAAGTTTATAAACCTATTATATATACCTCAAACTGCATTCAAAACTCGTTTGAAAGGGACAAAACATTTGGTAACTAAAATTGGTTTATAAACTGTCTATGAATAAGGCCCATAATGTGTAAATTTTAACTTTAAGACAATAGTAAATAAATAAATATTTTTAAAATGTAGTTTTTTTTCTGGGTACCTTCAATATGTTCCATCATCATTAATAAGAATGGGACGACTACTGCTGATTTTATGGGATAGGCTTCCCTTCACGATTTTTCTAGCAACGCATTACAAACAGCCTGCATCCGATGATCTGATTACTGGGACTTAGAAAGACGACTGTCCATTTTAATGTTAATATAATAGTCTTTATATTTCTTATTTAGGGGAAGTCATTTAATATATCTTAGGCCAGAAATAAAGATACGAAGGAATCCTTATACCTACATAAACGAATAAACTATAACGTTTTCGCTAAACAATATTTTTTAATAATCGTGACACATAACGATATTATATTTTATAGCTCTCCAAAAGAAGATTATATGCTCCCCATATTGCACACAATTTAAAAACACCCCAGTCTGCTTCCCAGGCTCCCCATTAAATTGTCAACCAGATTTGCCAGCCAGATTATACCCTGTCGAATAGGGTTAAGGACCGTAAGCTTGTGGTTAAGCTATGTATCAATAAGAAAGATTTAGACATATTATTTTGGTTTTCATTATATACACTATAAATTACTAGAAATACAAAGTCAAAATTATTTTGATTTATTTTTTATTAAATTAATATTACAGTACGTTTTCAAACATTTATGTGGTAACATTTTATGCATTTGATAAGGTTGGGTGCATTGCTGACAGATGTATCCTTCCGTTTTCTCGTGTAGTTGTCTCCTCCCGCTTTTGTTTAATGTATCCATCTCTTTCACTCTTTAACCGGTGTTGAGCACGGCTGCGCAGCCATCTCTATCAACCCAGTCGGTTTCACCCCGTGCGTGTGGTGTCCCGTGCGTTCAATCAATGCTTTTTTCTGTGGCGGTGTGGGGTAGTAGCGTAGCGTGGAAGAGTTTCTAGTCAAGGAAAAATTATAAAAATCTCATTAAAGTACTCCTGATAAAGGTAGTACTATTTTGTCGAAATGGCGAATGAAAATAACGAGATCAGCGATATCGTTAAGAAATGCAAAATTCTTCTGTTAGATATAGAAGGCACAACAACATCCATCAGCTTTGTTAAGGTAGGTCTAACGATTAGCCGGCCGGTGTTTTTTCTCAATGTGTGTTTGTGATTTATTTGACATCCGAATCATAATTATTGTACGGATGGCTTTAGGTATTGAGTTATTCGTGTTAAATTATCAAGCAAAATTGTCATGTTTCGGATTCGCAACATGGAGGACGAAACCAAAATGGTACCCCATTTCACTGTCTTTATTGTCTAGCTTATCCACGTGTAATAAAATCGGGAACACGTTCTATCGTTCTGTTTTACTACTACACAGTTATTAGGAAGACCATCGTATTTATAAAATATATTTTTTGTATTTCCACCATTCTGTGAACCGGCCGGTATTATTCTTTCTCAATATGTATACTTCTTTAATTTTTTTTTTGTTTTTACATGGCATTCAATCGACAAATCGTAACGTTTTGTCAGTTTTCTGCTGATAGTTTCGTTTGTTAAAAGTATTCGTGTAGCTCACCGTACACCGGCATGAACAGCTGTTCCAAGCAGCTGGCTTGTAAAAAATATGGAACAGTTAACTGTCCTCTTTCAATAAGCATCAAGTAAGCATGCCCGCGCCTTGTCGCACTCGCGACACGTACGTCAAAATATGACAGAGATAAAAAATGTAGTTGAATGTGCTGAGAGATAGTGTTGGCGCGTACATAGGATTTTTTTCATTAATGTCGTATTGTGTGAACGATTGTTGATAACGACGATTCATGTTTATTTCTGGAGTTCACACGATAGCGTGGAGGTTTTCTTTATTTATTTTTTTGTCTTTCCAATGAAACTTATTTATTTGGATTTATTGGATTTTGGATATATAGTAAAGAATATTTCGCATAGCTTTTACTACATAAAAACTGTGATAAATTACTATATATTTAGTACCTACTTGTGTACTTTGTCTTCAGTATTGTTTACATTAAGATAAGGTTTTCAAAGCGAGTCTCAAACGAAGAAATTGTTTCGCTCGTGCGGGCGTGAAATCCGAGCACGAGTCTCTCTGACTTCAATGTGCATGGTTTCTGGGCGTGGATATGAGGAAATATTTACTTAGACTAAAATTTAAATGCTCTTAAATTTTGGAAACCATATTATGTTATTGTTATGGAATGGTGAATTTTTATTCATAAACCTCGGATTAACTCGTTATTGAAGTCAACGGCTTTAAAATACCAACTTAAATGTAAATCGCATATGGTAAACTCATATTAGTCGAATTTAAATCGCGTTGCCAAAATGCTCAGGGACGAGCCACCACTTAGCCTCCCCACGTTTTCGATTCTGCACCCTCCCCAAATCCATTATAATCTTAATACTAGCCTGACCGGATTTACTACCCTTGTACGGCTCAGAGGTTGCTGTATTGTATTATCTACATAAATTAAAGATTTTTACAAGACTGTTATTACTTTAAATTTCATGTTTAACACATGTTTCTGAGTTGTTTATGTATTTTCGTTGATCATTGCTTCAATTAAGTATTAACTTAGTTTCTCCATCTTATATTCCTTGTTTTTACATCTACAACCTTAGAGATTACTTATAAAGCCATTACTACTGCAAGATCATTAAATCTCTTGGAATATACGCTTGATTCCAATTATCCATTCAAGATTAATCGTTTAACTTTCCATATTGTTTATCAATAACATTGTCCCACAATCCACATCGTGAAACAGGTAATCAGTGGGTAGTGATCGGACCGGCTATAAATCTAAAATTAGAGCACATTTTTTTCGAAGTAGGTACAATGCGGCTGTAAGAACGTTACGTCTCGTCGGGTTGGGTCGGCTAGTTGGGCTCGCTATCCGGTTTGGACACCGGCGGCAAGGCACACAGTTCGTTCACCCATCCGCTTGCCGCATCGGAGACTATGCAGTTTCACTAGGGTATCACGTTATGCTAAATTAAAGGTTCCCTTGAATGCGAGAAAACTTGCGAAATTGTCGCTTCCAGTGTTTTCTAAGCTGCTTTTGTAAGTATAGTTTTGTTTTGTCTTTACTCATTCAGTAAATGAATCCTTTGATAGTTTATCATTTTCTATTTACGTGTCGGGAAGGTTTGCAGTCTATTGATAACAAATTGCATCTATTTGCTACTTATTCGGGTAAAAAAGAGACGATGTTATAAAAGATAGATAAAATGTAATGTATGCGAGATATTAAAAATAATTTCGTTTTTGAATCATTGAAATTCATCTTGTGTATCCCATGAAAGGTGCTAGGATTTGCCCTGTTGTAGGATTTATTTTATAAATTTGACAGCATTCAGTTTGATTATCTCTAAGTTATAAATTTTAAAAATACGATGATTATACGTATTCATTCAATACGACTTTTTTTTAAAATAACTCTCTTAATTAAAATTCTTCTTTTGGGTGCCTTGTTCATTTACGAAACAATTTCATGAATGCAATAAAATCTTAAAGTCATCTGCTTTTTAGGCGCCACCAATCTCCCGAAGTAGCGTCGTCTGACAGTGCAATCTTTTCTGTCAACGAAAATACATAGTAACAATTAGCGCGAATATTACACATTGAAATAAAACCATTTTATCGCGCATTTGATTTGATTTTTACATTTTTTAAACATCGACAATATTATATTAGTATATTATAGTACTAATGTGAATACTTGTAAAAGTTTAAAAAACGTTAATAACTTAAAATTATTTGATTCTTGGCTCGAAATTTCCATACCCCTTAAAGAGGGGCTCTCTTGTTCAACGTGTTTTTTTGTCATGCAAAGTGAACCTGCTCTTATCATGTATATTTGTGTCCAAAGTTTATTTTTGGATAACATCCCTTACAAAAAAATGCGGGCGGTAACGTCTTTAAGATACAGATAGTATATTGTTTAACATCCTCTATTTAGTTTGTGTTATCAGAGTAAGATTAGGGCACGATCCACCACACTGACAATATGGCTACGTGGGCAGTCTTATTTTACTAAAAATGTTCTACTCTATCAGTGTTTCCGATGTATTTTTAAGATTTTCTCTATTGTCGAATGGCAGCGCATTCCATAAAAGTTTCGTACCTTATAGACCCGCAGAATGTTAGTGTCACATCGTCCAGTCGAAATCCCTTCAGCCTTTTGGTATCGCAAATATTTTATTACAGGAATTCAGTCTAGGATGACCTTTATCTTGGATGTGTTTACAAAGTTACATACGCAAATGCTCTAACCCTGATAAATTTTCATTCGTGCGGTTATCGAACCTGTAACCTCCAATTCGACTCTTCAACTAAATTACTTAAATACAATTCCACCAACGAAACCCATCTAAATGATATTTTATTGCCTTTTATGCTACGTTGTGTCGGCCGCTCCGCTCGTACCGTGAAGTTTATCGATTACAATAAGGGACGTGCATGTTGCGGGATGAAAATGTGTTGTATCCTCTTTCAAAGTTATGATTATATTTGCTCTTATTCCGGCAAGCTCAGTATCGTCACAATAAAGAAATGTGAACCCCTTGAATAAACATAAGTTAGTGAGGATTACTGAACTAAATTAAACATTGATATTACTATGTTCTTTTTGAAGTATTAATTTTGCATTTCAGCGTGTAAAAAACAATTAGTTTATGTTTTGTAATGAGTGTAACATCATATTATGGTACAATTATTTATATTAATGTTTTCGATAAATTTTTCATTAGTTTAAAATCAATAAGTTCTGTCCATACAGGATGGTATAATACCTTTATTATACCAGCCATACTGGTGGTAGGTCTCTCATATGTGAGAGGCCATCTGGGTAGGTACCACCGCAATGTCTATTTCTCCCGTGAAACAACACTGCTTAAATGCACTGTTGTGTTTCGGATTGAAGGACATTGTAGCCAGAGCAACTACTGGACATATTGAGACTTAACATCTTATGTCTCAGGATGGCGAGCGCAGTGGAATGTTGCTACTGTTCATGAGTGGTCGCATCGCTTACCAGGCGAACGGCTTGCTCGTCTCGCCATTCAATGCAATAAAAAAAAAGCCGTTCTATTTTCTAAAGTATTCACTATTGCTAATATCAAGCTAAAAATTAACTTTTTTAGATTGTGTTGCTTCTGCTAATAACGATATCCACCTTCAAACTCTATCTCTCCTACGCAACTGAAATATTGTTTCCCCCTTGCCTGTGCGGCCATTGACTCCTACCCTAAAGTCAATTAATTGCTATTAAGGTCCAATTTGGGCGTTGGTTTGATATATTGAAACCGAGCTACATATGTGCTACCAACCGTTTGAATTACATTCTTATTCACAATAAAATATTATGGTATTAGTGATGCCATGAAGAAATTATATTACGTACTACAAAATTCGCTATGTCCATTTTGCTTAACCTACTTGAAATAACCCCGTTTACATTTCTTTTTAAAATATGAATCCCTCCGTTCTATCTTCTTGACTACTTACTCTCAAACTATTAACATAATTTATATAGGAATGTTATCATACATTTGTATAAACAGAATGTTTGCAGTTTTTGTCAGAAACGAGTCTTAACGAGACGCGCAGTCATGTAAATGTAGACGTCGACATCAGCGGAGCTACCTTGAACCGTATGACCGATTTTATAGGCCACAACATAATGCAGTTCCCGTACTTTGCATTCATAACTGTCTACAATCTTGGGGTACAGAGCTTTTCATAGACTTGTGAAGTCGCTCTGAAGGAAATTAGGCCGAGGATTGGATTCCAGTCATCCTTGTACCGTTTGCTCGTGTAGTGCAGTCTAGTTCGTTTTTAAGTTTGCAGTTTGCAATCACGACCTCTTTTATAATCGTGTTTTTCCATAGGATGTTAATGAAGTTGAATTTACATGTAGATCTTTTGTAGAAGTATTCAAATTATTAGTTGTATTTGTTTGGTAATACTTATCTGAATACAATTTTCTCTAAAATAAGCTAGTTATTTGTATTTCGGTTTATCCTACCCATTTGCTATTGTTAATGTATTGCCATTGACTTTCATTGACCATTTTATTTGGTCACTGAACCATCTCGGCTTTTGGTATTTCTGGGATTTTTTTTATTTGTGACCTTATGGCTTCGATCAAATATACACTAGATACACAATTCCCTGTAAAATTTCTGTTAAAAAGTGGCACCGATGCATGACATGAAAAAAAGTAAACAAAAAGATCACATATTCCAAATATATTAACACAAATTCCACTTTATTCCTGGAGCTTAAAGTAGCTTTTCACATAATATTGTCTAAAGTTCTGCGACGTTTTAGAAGCAACGGTCGGTGCGTGACTGAAGGCAAAAGAGTGCTTAAAGCACTCTTTTTTGATGCCATTTTCTCAACGCTCATGTTGTATCTAGTCTATATTTGATCGAAGCCTTATGGTCTATATGCTCTGTATGCCAAACATTTTTTACGTTTTCTATTCATAAGACTACATTTCATCTCCATAGTGGTTTCGTTGATCATATATTTTTGACATTTACATGATCATTATGTGATCATTATACCTGAAAATAATTTAGTCACGTAGAAAAAGTGTGATAGAAAATGAATTTCATAGCGTATTTTACGGTTATTCCAGTTATTATAGAATTTTAAGGTTGGGTAATAAAATAGTCTCTTACCTGTGTTTCAAAGATCACAAACTTTCACCTAAGCATTTAAGTTATACAAAAGTGGCGGACCAATCTCTTGTTTACCTTTGTCACAAAGCATAAGGGCTTTTTTGTTACTTTTTTGTGCTTTCCATTCAAGCAAATATAAAAATATACTCACATGTTCTAACGACCGATACGTTTTTTTATCGAGATTAAGTCATTGAGACTTACGTTCCAAAGTTTTCTTTAAAATACTTCTTTGATTTTCCTATCTGTTTATGATGTTTCGTGCATTATTTTGTGGGGTTAAGAATTTTGATACATACATAGATAAACACACGCGTCAAACATCTTTTTATAATCCGCCCAGCGCGGGCTGCTAGTAGATTATAGCAGACAATAAGCTTTTATAACGGTTTCTTAGATTTACGCGAATGCAATACATTGAATCAATCTAATTCTTACGGATTTAATCGTGGGTTTAGTTTAATTTTGACTTGGCGACCGACGTTTCGATTACTTTACAGCTTTCGTGGTCACGTGGCGGACTGAGGTGTTAGTCATCCGCTCAAATGTCGAATAACGTGAATGTTACGAAAGCTACCTTCGTTTTACAATTAATCAAAATAAAAAGTTTAGTTAAAAGTTAAGTGTTTGTGATCCGATCTACGCGGGAACTCAATATGTCGTGAGGTCTGGCATTTTGTCCTGACCCTTTGCTGGTGCAAGCTCCAAATCATCTTCCCTATTTAAATTAGGATGTGTTTTTAATTTCAATAGCCACGCGAAAATTCCTGGTTATGAATCGGTGTTCTTTTGAAAGGGTTTGTGGTTTGTCAAATCTAAGATAATGTCTGGACATTAAAAGGCTCCAGAGCCTTCTACAAAAAACAACCGGAATATCTATTTTTCCCTCCAAACAGCAGTTTAAATGCACTGTTGTGTTCCGGATTGAAGGACATTGTAGTTACAACTGGACATATACTTTACACATACACATACACATACTTTACATCTTATGTCTCAGGTTGGCGAGCGCAGTCGAATGCCAAGCATTGTTTTGTAATTCATGGTGTTGATTGGTTTTTCTACTGTCCATGAGCGGCTGCGTCGCTTACTATCAGGCGAATGGCATCGTCATCTCAGTCGAAATCAGCTGTTCCATATAAAAATAATCGTTTCAATTCGCAAAATGTATGGAACAGCTGATTCTATTTTCACGTTTTCAGGATTGGTAGTAAAAGTTGGTCATTATGATGAGTGTAGCATCCCCCTTTAGTCTTTACATACCGTTTATGATTAAACTTGTATATTAGGTATTTGAGTGTTTCTGTAGGTGAGATAATATTTAATAACACTACATTTCTAAATTCGACAGTGGATCATGTAGATTTTACAACATTTCAAATAAAAATATGTTTTGTTTTAGGACAAGCTGTTCCCTTATGCTGAGGAGCATTTGAAGGAGTTCCTTGAGACTAAATGGGAGGACGAGGATGTGAAGGAAGCTGTGACGGCGCTGAGGAAGCTGGCCGTGGAAGACAAGGAAAAGAGCGTGGAAGGTGCTGTCGCTATCCCTGGCGAGGTAAGTACTTTCATATAAATACATGTGGGGGTTTCTCTATACTCCGACACGAAGTTCGGACGATGAACGTCAACATCTAACATAAAAGTTACCCACTTCCAAAAATCAATACAATTTTCTCTGAAACTTAACGTTCACTTCGAACTTAGTCTAAGATTACGACGTCCGATCGGGGATTCGAACATTTTGTAAAGTATTTAAGCATATTCGTACCTACAGTTTTTCGTGCGGTGTTCGAACATTCGTCGTCGTGGCGGAGTACAGAGTAACTCCCAAGGATAAGTGGAGACTAGGGGTTGTTATCACAGACGCCTATAAGCAGGTCATTGTGCGAAAATACATATATCTAATATAAGAATATACAGGACAAATCAAGACTGCTACCGAAAACGAAGCCGGGTGGTAGTTTTAGTGACACGATTCAAATACACATTTCGCAAATATTGCGGTTGCGATGATGTTTCATTTATCATCGTGGGGTGTTAAATCCATAATTTTAGCTAAGATAATAATTTAAACCCTCACATACATAATTATTTTAGGAAGAACTATGTTTTTACCACCCAAATACGACGTCAGGAAAAAAATACAAAAAAATTGTCGCGTTTGATCTATTTATTTACAACGTAAATAATTTTTAATATTGATATGATACTAACTTACGTAATAACTTTATACAGAAGGTCCCTTAAGCAAAGACTAAATAAATTAATCGACTTGGTATTATATATGCATCTCACAACTTTTTGCGGTAGAAAACCTGAGCTGCGAGACTTGGAATTTTTTACAGGATGTTTTTGATGGGATTTGTATGACACCGAGGCCATATAATTACACAAAAAAAGAACAAAAGAATAGTAGGGTACAACAATCAGCTGTTTTAAAAACTTTTTAGGACTTCGTTATTACTACTGTTGACAGTGGGGAACCTTTATTGTCAAACCATTCATAAGGACACTAGACTGTTTTGGTATTTTATAAAATTACCTGCAGATTGTAGTAAAAAATAGTCGTAAGATTTTTTTTTTTCATTGCAATGAATGGCGAGACGAGCAAGCCGTTCGCCTGATGGTAAGCGATACGACCGCTCATGAACAGTAGCAATATTCCACTGCGCTCGCCATCCTGAGACATAAGATGTTAAGTCTCAATATGTCCAGTAGTTACTCTGGCTACTGTGTATCAGCCCATATACGACCCACTGCAGGGCACGGGCCTCCTCTACAATCGAGAGTACGATTGAGAGTGGTTAGGCCATATAGTCCACCACGCTGGCCTAGTGCGGGTTGGCGAACTTACATACCATAGAAATTTTATAAATCGCTATGGTATGCAGGTTTCCTCACGATGTTTTCCTTCACCGTTTAAGTGCGTGGTGATTGACTATCAATACACACATGACTCCGAAAAGTCAGAGGTGTGCCCTGGGATTCGAACCCGCGACCACCGTGACCATATTGGCAGCCGCGTCTAGTCCGTTTACCAACAGGCCACCACGCACTTCTTCTACTCTGGCTACAATGTCCTTCAATCCGAAACACAACAGTGCATTAAGCAGTGTTGTTTCACGGGAGAAAAAACAACATAACGTAACATTTTGGCAAGCGACCATTTGACATGTTTTACACTTTACTAATATATTAACTTCTACTGTTGAGAATTTTTGTATATAGAAAGGGTTGGGCATCTCATCAATATGAAGTTGCTCACGAAGGTCCAGCAAGGTCTAATCTTGTTTACGAAATGTGCGAGGGATCTGAAACTACAATCTTTCTATTCCATTTTAATAGAAAATATTTCAAAAATGCTTTAGTGAGTGGGAAAGTTGATCATTAGGTGAAATGTGCAAAATTGACAAACTAGGAAAACAACACCAAAATACAAGAAAACTAACAAAAGTAAACGAATTCAGCCTAGGGCACTTTTTGTTTAGATTTTTCACAATTCTGCACATTTTTGTGTAGTTTGGTATCACTGGTGGTAGGTCACTCATATGTGAGAGCCAAACGGCAGTTTAAATGCACTGCTGTGTTTCGGATTGAAGGACATTGTACCCAGAGTAACTACTAGACATATTGAGACTTTACATCTTATGTCTCAGGATGGCGAGCGCAGTGGAATGCCAAGAATTGCTTTGTAATTCAAGGTGTTGTTTGGTTTTGCTACTGTTCATGAGCGGTCGTATCGCTTACCATCAGGCGAAGGGCATGCTCGTCTCGCCATTCAATAAAATAAAAAAAATGAAATAACTAATAACCCGAACGAAATTATGTCATTCTACTTCTCTGGTCTTTAGTTTGCTCCACTTGGCTCGACGCTCAATATGTACAATAATTGAAGTTTTCCACAGATATGTTAATACTCTGGGTAACATTACCTAAATAGTATTTATTTTTAATTAGTACTAGCGGCCTGAACCAGCTTCGCCCGGGTGCATGTAGATTTCTCTACAATAATGTGCACGTATTATACACATAAACCTTCCTCTTGAATCACTCTCATCTATTAAAAAAAACGCATCAAAATCTGTTGCGTAGTTTTAAAGATTTAAGCATACAAAGGGACATAGGGACAGAGAAAGCTACTTTGTTTTATACTACGTAGTGATTTACTTTAGCTATAGATGGTACGGGATTTTAATACGTTGCTACGCAAAGAAAATATTGGGGATCGGGCGTGGTCCAATTATCGCAATCGCAATTTTCCTTTTAGAGCGTCTAAATGATTTATCGCTAATATAGCACAGATGTCCACGGAAAAGTGTTGATCGGCAAGGATTCGAATCCCACCTAACTCTCAACTTATAAAAGGGTACTATAGGCCATATTGTGAAGATAGCATCGATGCTTCTTCACCTGTGGCACTATAAATCGTCCTATTTTAACAAAATGTATTGTCAGATAGACTTACAATTTTGTTTATCAGACGAATTTTTTCGAATTCATTTTTAGATCTTTTGCCACATTACTACAATTTTAAAGCTTACGTTTATCGCGTTTCGCCATAAAAACATGTGTCATATATTTGTATTTTTGCGGTCCTAAATTAGACACCCTTTTAATTAAAAAAATAAAACAAAACCGTATACTTTACAAATGTACAAATCAAGACTCACCGTTATTGAAAAAATGTATATGTTAAAGACGGGAAATAATAATGCAAACATATTTTTAGACAATAAAAGCCATATCTACTAGACTAGACTAGACTATCAGAGTGTAGAAGTAATTAATTTATCTAGTATGTCGTGAAATGTACACCAGCTTTCTATTAAAGCCAGGTAGAGGTACGCTGGAAAACGATGACACGTTTCTTTGAAGCTATTCCAATAGAAGTTCAATCGGGTTCTGAGGGAGCCGCGCCATTTTATCATCCTTTCCGTTTCTTTTTGCTTTAAATAACCCCTACATAATTTAGAACATAGCTTTGATTTTTTCTGGTAGAACGAGAAACTCATTCCAATTAACCGGGTATGGCATTTTGCACTAGAAACTGCTAGTATTGTTTGACTTTTTTTCATTTTTATCAAATCTGTAGTTTCCTAGTCATCGCGAGGAAACCTGCATACCATAGCGATTTATAAAAAAAACGATGGTATGTAAGTCTACCAATCCGCACTAGGCAAGCGTGGTGGACTATATGGCCTAACCACTCTCAATCGTACTGTCGATTGTAGAAGAGGCCCGTGCCCTGCATTGGGACGTATATGGACTGATACAGATTTAGAACTCAAGTTCTTTTTCAGACAAATATTTAAATATTGTTTCATCAGAACAAATATAACTCTTTTTAAGTCCAATATCCATGAGTCCCTAACAGAGGTTATCGAACGTTAAGGCGACCATATAACATGGCAACTCTTAAACGCTGTTGTACCGTAGTCAATGACACCGGTTCATATCGGCATTTGTTCACTTCAGTAGGGGTTTCGTGTATTGCTAGACCTTATTTTACTTTCAAGAAACGACATACGATTCGCATAATGGGTCCAGTGCAACGTATTTGGGCTGAGAACCAGTGTAGTCCTTAATTTAAATCTTAGGTCAATTGGTGCGAGTTATTCTGTTCAAATAATTTATGCTCGGTACATGAGTTTGCTCCTTTCACATCTTGGGATGGAATTAAACTTGCGGAACTGTGGTTATGGGAGGCTTCCGTTCAGCAGAGCATTGTAGCTGAAGAGAGTAAATTGGCTGCCACTTCTGGTGCATACTCTATCGGCGATTCAGGCGTATGTGTGTTCGTATTCAAGATGATGAAATACTCCTCCCTAGTAGTTGTAGCGTTGAGTCTACTCGCGCGTGGACTATCCTGATTTGAGCCAGCCTCTTTGTTATCTAGTTATTACGTTATAAAAAATTTTGGAAGTAAAAGTAAGAAGCAATATCCTACATACAGATTTATCTCTGTTGGAACTATGGTAGAACGAATTTTACTGTTACTAACGCGCTCCTTTCATATTTAGGATATTTTTAGGTGGCAAGCCATTCGCTATAGTCCAGATCGAGAAAAATTATGTTCATGGGTACTCTAGTTATAAATAAATGTTAAAAGCTAAACCAGTCTTGAATTTCGCCACAGGAGGAAGTGCAAAAAAATTAAATGAGCACATAAATAATAATAAATAGGTTTATCACATAGTCCACACTGATCTGTTTGAAGTACTGAATTTTTTTTTGTATTACAGATTAAAAATAAACATTTACGGCATTATTAATAAACAGTTCTAAACCTATTCTAGTTTTCAAATGTTTTGTCTTCATCGCTGAATTCTAAAATCGGTCGAAAGGGACAAATATTTTCTGATTATATTTTATTTTATATTATATGATTATATTCGATAACTGCAATAGGTTTTAAATGTGTCTCGATGAATAATGCCGAATAATTATAAAGAGGTTCATTAATGATAAAGGAATATGTAAGTGTGCAGATTTCTCTTTAATCATTAATTATACATTCTAAATATTAAAGTTGGTCAAGGATGCTCATATCTAGTGGTCATGGCCTGCCCTAATATACAGTGCCCTCCAAAAGTTAGTTGAAATTAATTCACCTTTACAATGGTGTCACGTAATTTCTAAAATACGCAGTTTCAATAAAAGAACTGTTTACTATTTATGTTCGGATACTCTATTCTAATACATACAGTATCGAATTTCTCGAAATTCCATTTGCTTTCTTTCTTAATCAATGTTTATACCGGGTATCTCAAGACTGCTACCGAAAACGAAGCCGGGTGGTAGTTTTAGTGGCTACAAACACAATGCAATTAAAAATTTCGCCTAGAAACGTGACAATTTTTTTTTATGATTTTTTAAATATCGTTATTTTTGGGTGGTAAATCCATAGTTTTTGCTAAAATAATAATTTAAACTCTTTTATACCTTAGAGTATTTATAAATAAAAGGGTATATACTATTATTTTAGGAAAAAATGTATTTACCACCCAAATATGGCCATAGGAAAAAAATAACAAAAAAAAATTTGTCGCTTTTTTTTGCAACTTTTTCTGTTGCATTGTGTCTGAAGTCGCTTAAACTACCACCCGGCTTCGTTTTCGGTAGCAGTCTTGATATACCCTGTATACTCAGTACTTGAATTGTGTGCGTCAAAAGTCAGTTCAAATGGAAAACTTTTAACGATTTCCGATAATCTCGTGGTTTTAAACTCATTTACCAATATTATTAGGGCAGTTTGGGTAGTTTATATTTATTAATAAGATATTGTGAGGTGATATGACTGTTTTAGAATAAATAATGGCTCCAAAGTGAAAATAACACGTAGAAGATAGAACAAAGATGATTGGTAAATAGAAAATAAATAAAAAATTTAGTGCTGAGGGAAAATTATTCAAAGTTAGTGAAGAAGATAAGCGAATAATAATGCCGAAGAGTTTGGAATGTCCTAGTCTTGCAGATAGGCCACGGTAGAGGCGTCCTAGGTCTACTAATTCTGTTGATGATCGACAAATTGTGCGGCAGTGTAAAATTAATCCCAAGATTGTGATACGAGTGATCAAAAAATAGTAATAGAAAGCAGGAACCATGGTTTCTATAACTACTACCAGGCGATGTCTGCATGATGCTAATTTACGAGGTCACGTTGCCAGATAAAAACCTCATAGCATCGATCCATAAAAAAGACGGTTGGAGTTCGCCCGCAATTATTTAGATAAACTAATAGACTTTTGGAATAAAGTATTTTTTCGCGATGAATCAAACTTCTAACCGTTTGGAAAAAGAGGTTGGCAAACTGTATGTCGTAGGAGCAATGATAACTCTTACGACGACAAGCACTTGCAGCCGACTGTAAAACACGGCGTTGACAGTATGATGGTTTGGGGGTCTTTTTCTTGGAATGGTGTGGAACTGACTGCAAATAATTGAAGGCAGATGACATCACAGATCTATTGTAATATTTTCCATGACAATTTATAATAATCTGTTGAACATATGTGGTAAAGTAATTTTTTTAAGTTCCAACAAGACAACAATCTGTAGCATACAGCAAGGATAACTGAATAATATTTTGAAGATAACGAAGTAGACTTACTGGGATGGCCTTCAATATTACTCGACCTTAACTCTATTTAACATTTGTGGGATTAATTGACCCGAGAATCCCTGTTTCCATAAAAGGCAACAGGAATTTGTTGAAAAATAGAATTCATGAAACATGGTCGACTATACCGGTCAAAACTTTACAAAATCTTGTAGAATCAACACCTGGACGATTTAAAGCAATTCTACAGAATAATGGCGGCCATACAAAATATTAAAAGTTAAGACAGTGGCAAATATAACAATCCCTAAAATATTTTTTCATCAATTTCAACTAACTTTTGCCACCGCAATTTTACTGTTTCTGTACATAAATTATTATTAATAACGTTATTATGCACCTTTTATTGATAGACATATTCAAAATTGATTAAATTTTAATAAACAGTTTAAAAAACAATGATTTGAATTGGTTTTATCATAATTTCCTCACATTTATTACATTTTTGATCATTTCAACTAACTTTTGGAGGGCACTGTAGGTGCTACGAGTACGCGACCTCGGCCCCCGAGCTACTGCAGTCACCTTAACTTCCCGTCCGTGACTGCAGTATCCACTCCCTCAGGCCATACTCTCCTTTCCTATAACATCCTTTACCCACAAATCCTATTTCCTTTCCCCGGTTAATGGCGGGCAGCAGCGTCATTAACGCCAGTCCCCTATTGCGCTCGCCAACCCGCCTGCCAAGCGTGGCGAGTATTGGCAAATACCCCCCTTAATGGCGACACAAATTGAGACCAGGCCCCCAGTCCCCAGCAGCCCCACTATTCCTGGCTGTGGTAGCGGTCAAGGTTACGGTGGGGCAGGGGGTGCTAAGAATCCCTGGGTTGGCCCCGGCTACCGCCCCCGACGACGACTGGCCCTGGTAACACACAACATACGCACATTGAGGACAGACGAGAAGATTGTCGAACTGGAAGAAGAATTTAGCAGGTTACACTGGGACATTCTGGGGTTATCGGAAGTCCGAAGAATCGGGGAGGATACGATAACCCTGAAGTCTGGTAACCTGCTCTTCTACCGGGGGGACGACCAACAGTCCCGAGGAGGTGTCGGATTTCTCGTCCACAAGTCTCTCATCAACAACATCGTATCCATCGAAAGTGTGTCTAGCAGGGTAGTATACCTTATACTCAGAATATCTAAAAGATATTCGTTGAAGGTCATACAGGTATACGCGCCGACCTCGACACACCCAGATGAAGAAGTGGAGGAATAGTATGAGGACATAAGTCGGGCCATACATACTTCCAAAACCTGATTCAATGTTGTTATGGGAGACTTTAACGCAAAGTTGGGCAAGGGAAGCGATGCAGAGTTGAAAGTGGGGCAATTTGGACATGGGCAACGGAACATCAGGGGTCAGAGGCTGGCCGACTTTCTGGAGAAAGAGGGACTCTTTGCGATGAACTCTTTTTTCCAGAAGCCGCCTCACAGGAAATGGACCTGGCTGAGTCCTGACGGTTCTACGAGAAACGAGATAGATTTCATCTTGACGGATATTCATAGATGTCTCTGTGATCAACAGGGTGAAAACCGGCAGTGATCACCGAATGGTTAGGGGCACACTGAATATGAATGTCCAATCGGAAAGGCGTCGCTTGATGAAATCTACGCTCCGACCTACTCGCGCCCATATCCAAAACCCCGAGAGCTTTCAACTCGAGCTGACAAATCGCTTTGATTGTCTAGGAGAAAACCTTGCAGTGGACGAACTAAACAACGGTTTGGTGGAAGCTGTCCATACGGTGGGATCTAAGTCTTTTAGACCTCGCCGTAGAGATAGACCACAAAAACTCTCGATCCACACTCTTGACCTCATGGCCGAACGTCGATCTTTAGCGCTGCAGTCTTCCGTTGACGCCGAAGCATATCGGCGGCTCAATAGACGGATCTGGAAGTCCTTGCGACACGATGTCCGTGCTCACAATACTGTGAGCATTAAGGAAAAAATTGAGCGGAACGGAGGCTCCAAAGTGTTTGCAAGAGATTTGTCTATTGGGCAAAGCCAGTTGTCTAGGCTGAAGACGGAAGACGGCCGCGTGGTATCGACGAGGGCAGAGGTGTTAAGGGAGATCGAGAGGTTCCACGGAAAGCTTTACACCTCGGTTGCCAAACCTGCTGTTAGCTCGGCCGAAGACCCGAGAGCCGAGTTGATCCGACACTTTAGCGATGATATCCCGGACATCAGCCTGTGTGAGATTGAGATGGCCCTGAAGCAACTTAAAAACAACAAGGCGCCGGGCGAGGACGGAATAACTTCAGAGCTTCTGAAAGGGGGCGGAACGCCGATACTGAAAGTCCTTCAGAGGCTCTTCAATTCCGTTCTCCTCGAGGGCTCAACGCCAGAGGCATGGAGCGGGAGCGTGGTGGTACTGTTCTTCAAAAAAGTTGATAACACTGCTGAAGAATTATAGGCCCATCTCGCTCCTGAGCCATGTGTATAAGTTGTTTTCGAGGGTCATCACAAATCGTCTCGAACGCAGGTTTGATGACCAGCCTCCCGAACAAGCCGGTTTCCGAAAAGGCTTTAGTACCATAGACCACATCCATACGCTTCGGCAAGTTATACAAAAAACCGAGGAATATAACTTGCCGCTTTGTTTAGCGTTTGTGGACTATGAGAAAGCCTTTGATTCGATCGAGACTTGGGCTGTGCTACAGTCTCTCCAGCGGTGCCATATCGACTATCGGTACATCGAAGTGTTGAAGTGTATATACAACAACGCCACCATGTCGGTCCGAGTACAAGTTCAGAGTACGAAGGCTATTCCACTACAGAGAGGCGTGAGACAGGGAGATGTCATATCTCCGAAACTGTTCACTGCCGCGCTGGAAAATGCCTTCAAGCTCTTGCAATGGAAAGGATTCGGCATCAACATCAACGGCGAGTATATCACTCACCTTCGGTTTGCCGACGATATTGTAGTCTTGGCAGAATCGCTGGAAGACCTTAGCACTATGCTCGAAGACCTCAATCGAGTCTCCCAACAGATGGGTCTTAAAATGAACATGGACAAAACGAAGATCATGTTGAATGTCCATGTTGTGCCCACCCCCATCGGTGTTGGGGGCTCGACTCTTGAAGTTGTCGACGAATATGTCTATTTAGGACAAGTGGTCCGGTTAGGCAGGTCCAACTTCGAGAGAGAGGTCAATCGTCGAATCCAACTCGGTTGGGCAGCGTTCGGGAAACTACGCGACGTCTTCTCGTCCAAAATACCTCAGTGCCTTAAATCGAAAGTCTTCGATAGTTGTGTGTTGCCAGTGATGACTTACGGCACCGAGACGTGGCCTCTCACTATGGGCCTTATTAGGAAGCTCAAAGTCACTCAACGAGCTATGGAGAGGGCTATGCTCGGGGTTTCCCTACGAGATCGAATCAGAAATGAGGAGATCCGTAGGAGAACTAAAATAACCGACATAGCCCACCGGATTAGCAAGTTGAAGTGGCAATGGGCAGGGCACATAGCGCGGAGATCTGATGACCGATGGGGTCGGAAAGTGCTCGAATGGAGGCCGCGTATCGGAAAGCGCAGCGTAGGACGTCCACCCACAAGATGGTCCGACGACCTGGTAAAGGTCGCGGGACGTCGTTGGATGCAGGCTGCCTCCAACAGGTCTCTGTGGAAATCATTGGGGGAGGCCTATGTTCAGCAGTGGACTTCCTTTGGCTGATGGATGGATGGATGGATGAAAATATTAAAGTTAATAGCAAAGTGATTTTAAAATTGAATGGTACTGTGTATACATATGTGCGTGGTGGACTGTTGGTAAACGGACTAGACGCGGCTGCCTACATGTTCACGGTGGTCGCGGGTTCGAATCCCAGGGCACACCTCTGACTTTTCGGAGTCATGTGTGTATTGATAGTCAATCACCACGCACTAAATCGGTGAAGGAAAACATCGTGAGGAAACCTGCATGCCATAGCGATTTATAAGAATTTCTATGGTATGTAAGTCCGCCAACCCGCACTAGGCCAGCGTGGTGGACTATATGGCCTAACCACTCTCAATCGTATTCTCGATTGTAGAGAAGGCCCGTGTCCTGCAGTGGGACGTATATGGGCTGATACAGATACATATGTTGATAAGTGTTATTAAACATCCACTTTATAAATGAGAACTTTGTAACAACTTGTTTATACATGTTCTTGATTTATATTAATGTGTAATTGTAAGCTACTACAAGTAGATTATATGAGATAGATAGTATTGATGGTTACTGCGTGAAAAGACATATACCCAATGCAAGTTTCATATTGTTGACTAGCGGCTCGGCCTGGCTCTACCCCAGTACCGATACACTGTTTTGAAAATATTCTATAGCCTATGTTTAGCTGGTATAATGTAGGATTCTAATGGTCAGCCATCCAGTCGTTTCAGAGTCTATTCAATGCTAAATATCTAATGTGTTCTCTTTATAATATCAGTATAGATTGGTATTTCAAACCTTATTAGTATAATTCGGTAGTACCTATGTACCAATTTACCTACAAACTCAAAATTGCGGGATGCCCTTTTTCCTTGCCATTCCCCTTCCAATTTGATGGGCAGGCAACATATCTATGATCCAAGCACTGTGAATGCTCATGAGTGACAGTAATCATTTACTATCAAGTGACCTCGTTGCTCATTTACTAGACTTATTGTATAAATAAAAAGTAAAAAACGGATCATATAGAAAAAATCTTAGGCTTCCCGTTTTACAGTGGGTACATTTTTATATGAAACTAGCTGTGCCCGCGACTTCGTCCGCGTGGAATTTAACAAAAACATTATTTTCCTACAATAAAAGAATTTTTCTAAAATAAATGTAGCCTAAGTTACTCCTTATTATATCAGCTACCTGGCAATAAAAGTCCAGTCAAAATCGGTCCAGCCATTTCAGAGGTTAGCCGGAACAAACAGATAGACAGACAGACAGACAAAAAAAATTCTAAGGTCATTTTCGTTATAGGTATCGTGTATATAAAGATATGTGGTTGGTCATTTTTTTTTATTTTCACTTTACAAACAGACACTTCAATTTTATTTATATGTATAGATTAAATCAGATATAAGGTGGTCTACAGACGAACAAAAACTATGAAAATAGTCCAATGAATTAGCAAGTTAAAGTGTCTAATGGAAACAAAATATTAATGCCCGGGCCTCATCCACACAAGTGCAACATTGGGTATCACACATAAGGTGTGTAGAAAACTCAATAAAGTATTGTAGGAAGTTATTGGGGCTGTAGTTCGCATTACATTGTATCTAAGGTAGTTATCATATGATTACAACATTAAACTTTGTATTTCAGGATGCTCCCAAGGAGGAGCAGATCGAGGGTTTAGTGAACAATGTGAAGTGGCAGATGTCGTCTGACCGCAAGGCTGGGCCACTGAAGCAGCTTCAGGGACTTATTTGGAAGCAAGGATATGACAAGGGTGACATCAAGGGCCAGTAAGTGTTTTTTTATATTTCCAGATTAATGGTTCCTGGTTGCTTTATGTAATTAGAGAGCATATTGTATTTATTTTAGTTTTAACATTCATTCATTCATAAACTTTTTTCCGAGAAGGGGGAAGAACAGTGGTTCCCCTGGTATTAAGAACACCCGCGTTTGGCCTTGTGGGTTTCGTCCCACTATGTGGTAGTCGGCGAGCCTATTGCCATATTGGGCACACATTCCTGATTGGTACTAAATAGAAAAATCCAATATCACTTTGCCCGACCTGGGATTCGAACCCGAGACCTCAGCATTGTCACTGTAGTAGTAGTTACTATAAACATCTGTGTTAAATGCTTTACGATGCAATTTAATATAGCTGTTACAGTTACAATTTTTTAGTGTCATGATCAGGGGAATACTAAAGACCTTATATTTAATTATTGAATGTAAATTCTTGCAAATTATTTGAAGTGTAATAACAGTTTATTGTGAATGAAAGGAAGCATACATTATCAATCAACGCACAACAAATTGTATGCTGGATGTGAAATTTTATGTGAATGTTAATTTTAGTTTCTGATTTTACTGTATATGATTCAGCATTATTAGCATCTCTCTTCCTTCCTGATTTCAATCAATATTTTTTTATTTTGTAAGAACAATTTTGTTGTATTTGCCAAAAATATTTACAGTGTCTTTGACGATGTCCTGCCGGCGCTTGAGCAATGGCGGGCCGTAGAAGGCCAGAAGATTTACATTTACTCGTCTGGATCGGTCCAAGCTCAGAAACTCCTGTTTAGCATGTCTTCCTCGGGTGACATGCTTCCACAAATCGATGGACATTTTGACACTGCCGTTGGCCCCAAGCAAGAGGAGGCCAGCTACAAAGCTATAGCTGAAAAAATTGGCTCCAAGGCGGAAGAAATTCTGTTCTTGACAGATATTGTGAAAGGTATGATCGATTAATTAATATGGTAAGATGAAAGTGATTTTTTTATCCTCTTAATCATCTTGCCTACTGTTTAATTTATACAGTAAAATTAAGAATAGTCTGTAATTTCTATATTTCTGTATCAGCCCATATACGTCCCACCGCAGGGCACGGGCCTCCTCTACAATCGAGAGTACGATTGAGAGTGGTTAGGCCATATAGTCCACCACGCTGGCCTAGTGCGGGTTGGTGAACTTACATACCATAGAAATTTTATAAATCGGTATGGTATGCAGGTTTCCTCACGATGTTTTCCTTCACCGTTTTAGTGCGTGGTGATTGACTATCAATACACACATAACTCCGAAAAGTCAGAGGTGTGCCCTGGGATTCGAACCCGCGACCACCGTGAACATGTTGGCAGTCGCGTCTAGTCCGTTTACCAACAGGCCACCACGCACTGTTCCTTAACTGTAATTTCTATATTACAGTTAAGGAACTGAACCATCATCATAATCTCAACCACACAAAGTTCACTGCTGAACATAGGCCTCTCCCAGATGTGGCGGTTGCAATACGCCAACTTAGATCTGGGGGCGCGGCCGAGCCCCCTCCAAGTCGAGCTATAGGCCGTAACATCCTTTTCTCGAAGCAATTCAGACCATTTTCAACCCCCCATAACTTCGTTGTGGTTAAAGCAAGAAGCCTGAATTTTCAGTTACTAAGTAGGCATTGTGTAAACACGGTATATTTAAAATTTCATTCAATTTGAACCAGTAGTTTAAGAATTATAATGTGTCAAACTTTCGTAATTTTGTCACTCACTGACTGACTGACCGATCATCAAAAGTCTAAGGCACTTCTAGCAGACATAGAACCTTCAAATTTAGAATATAATTAGTGTTTAGTGTCTAAAGTAAGGGAAAATTCAAACATTTCATAATTTGTGTCTAGTTTTCTAGATAGACCAACTGCGTGAATAACTATGTAATCCCATATAAATGTATAGGATTACAAAGTTACATTTGCAGTTAATGAATCATTGTACCCGTATATAGTAGAATAATAGTTGTAGATAGATATTTATATACATGAGGCATAATAGGAGGGGATATGGAGAGGGAAATGGTGTATTCAGCCCATGAAACTGTACAACATTTCTCTAGAAAACATGACGAAGAAAAACTTGCATATAAATAGATTAAATAACTCGAAAATATCAATTACAATGAAAGAAAGAACATTAATAATCAAATCCGCTATATTTGTGATAAATTGATACCTACAAAAATAAGAAAAATCTATAAGACAGAGGCTTTAAGAAAAATCGTTAGTGATATTCTAGAAGTAAGAAGTACCGAAAAGGAAAAAAAGTAGGACTCTACAAAAAGACGTGAGATCCCATCAAAAACATCCTGTAAAAAAAATTCCAAGTCTCGCAGCTCAGGTTTTCTACCGCAAAAAGTTGTGAGATGCATGTAATACCAAGTCGATTAATTTATTTAGTCCTTAAGGGACCTTCTATATAAAGTTATTACGTTAGTTATTACCATATCAATATTAAAAATTCTTTACGTTTTAAATAAATAGATCGACTTGGTATTACATGCATCTCACAACTTTTTGCGGTAGAAAACCTGAGCTGCGAGACTTGGAATTTTTTTTACAGGATGTTTTTGATGGGATTTAGCTTTTAAAGCGGTTGCAATACGCCAACTTATATTTAGCTTTTAAAATAATACGCTTATTATTTGTAATTTGAACATTATTTAAACACGCATTTCATTTTTAAATATGACTGCAGATGTTTAACCATAAAACATCTGCGAGTCGTTTTATTAAAATAAGAATTTTTGTGTACCCTATTGTATAATATTAGTTAAAAAGATGCTGTTCTAAATTATTGTTTCCTAATTGTAATGGCCCGTTCATGCCGGGGCAATAAAACTGTATTATTATAGTTAAGTTCTTTAGTGGCGGCAATCCTTTGCAACAAATTTATGTTTTTTAGACAATAGTACACATGTTTGGGTAAAACCTTTCGGTTTGGACAATAGCCCAGATGTTTGGGCAGACCTTAATTTTTAGTTGAAAGGATAGACCCTATTTGATGGCTTAAATATATTTTCTGTAGTACGATTGAGAGTGGTTAGGCCATATAGTTCACTGGCTTAGTGCGGGTTGGCGGACTTACATACGATAGGTTTTTTTAAATCGCTATATGCAGGTTTTCTCACGAAACCCTTCAACGTCTTAGTTGTTTGTGTTCCGCATATAAATTTTCCATAATCCATGCATATACTGGGTATCTCAAGACTGCTACCGAAAACGAAGCCGGGTGGTAGTTTTAGTGGCTACAAACACAATGTAATTAAAAATTTCGCATAGAAACGCGACAATTATTTTTTATGATTTTTTAAATATCGTCATTTTTGGGTGGTAAATCCATAGTTTTTGCTAAAATAATGATTTAAACTCTTTTATACCTTAGAGTATTTATAAATAAAAGGGTATACACTATTATTTTAGGAAAAAATGTATTTACCACCCAAACATGACCATAGGAAAAAAAAAACAAAAAAAAATTTCGCTTTTTTTTTTGCAACTTTTTCTGTTGCATTGTGTCTGAAGTCGCTTAAACTACCACCCGGCTTCGTTTTCGGTAGCAGTCTTGATATACCCTGTATTGATTGCACAACAGAAGCGGAAGCAGCTCGCGGCGCGGGCATGTGCGCGGCGCTGGTGAGCCGCTCGGGCAACGCTCCACTACCAGCCGCCGCCGCGTTCCCCGTGCTGCACAGCTTCGAGCAGCTCGCCGCCACCAACAAGCGCAAGCCCGACGCCCAGGTGCTATGAACACTATACGCACCCCACGTACAGCTTGTTGCATGCACATGTAGCTTAGACACCTCGTGTAGTGCGCAGGTGAGTGTAGTTTGCGGGTATGGGCTTTGTGTGGCGTCTATTGTATCCTATATGTATAAACTGCAGTACCAGAAACCTTAGATTGAAATATAACTATTATGTATGGATTTTTTCGCGGATTTGGTTTAATTTTTACATTTTTGACTTCCCGACGTTTCAATTACTTATAGCTTAAGTGGTCACGGGGTCATATTAAAGTTAAAATTAAACCAAATCCGCGATAAAACGTGTATACTCTGAAATCGAATCCGAGATCAAAAATGTAAACAAACAAATGTCATTGTAAAAGTGACATTTCAGGGTTTTGAAACATTTTTTGAAAAACATATTGGGTATAATTTGATTAGTGAATAGATTAAAATGTTGAGTACTCGCAACATTTGATGTTTTATTTATTTATATGCATTTTTGAATTTTGAACATTTTGAATGTTTTATTAAGCCTGTCGACGTGACCCTTGACTTCGGGCCAAGCTAATTCTAATGGGTTTAACTCACTGTAATTTTCAAAGACCATAGTCTACGAACACGAGCGCCAGAAATCTTAGGAACAAAATAGAACAAAAACTTAACAGAAAACGTGAAACCAACACCACGACGACGCGACGTAACTTTATCACATGATGCACATTCATCAAGTTGAGCAACTAAATGAACTAAAGGGAGGTGTCGCGGGCGTCAAAGCGACGTATATGTAGTTGAGGACGCTAAATTAAAAGTAATAATATTTCAGTGGCCTAAGGTTACGAATTTCTGCATAATAGCATAAAATATAGTTGCAAGTAGCATAAAATATATTCGTACCAAGTTTTCACATACTTAAAAAACAAGTTGAAATTGTAGTTTATGTAAATATTATACCAAAGAATTTTTATTTGGCTTTGTTTTGTACTTATTTAATGAATAAGAATAATTCCAACTTAATTTGTTAACGGTTGTCAACTAACTACCATGACAAATTATTTTATTGTAGTGGTGACACATTTGTTTACATTTTTGATCTCGGATTCCATTTCCGAGTATAAATAATAGTTTTATTTCAATGAGTAACATTCGCGTTAACCTAAGAAACGTTCTTAGATATTTTACTTCTAAATAAATAATAAATAAATAAATAAATAACACCCAACAGTCACATACATAGTCCTGACCCCACACTAAGATCGAGTCTTGTGTCGTGGGTATCAGGAACTACGAGAGACTTTTCGGTCTCACAAATACCCAGACCCGGAAGAAATATTTGTGGGCCGCACAAACATTTCTCTCGGTGCGGGGATCGAACCCGCTGCCTCTCGTTTTTCACAGGCGGCGTCTAACCAACTGCGCCACGGAGGCTGTCAAAATCAAATATCAGTATGAATATGTCAAATATGTCAAATATTCATACTGGTACTTTTATTTTGTGGAAACATGTAGTCTACGTTCTTATAGTCCTAGAGATGACGACCAAAACCATGTATCATAGCAATATGGTCGAAACTGTATAAAATCGTTAGATTATGTGATTCTGAACCCGACTAGGTAGGTAGTAACGGTCAAAAGTGTAGCAATTGCATGCGAGGCTATTTCTGCTGTGTCCAAAAAAAAAGGCAGTCGGTATCATAGCAATACGTCTGATATTGGAAATGTACATAGATTTTATAATTTTATGACGAATAAGTTGGTTTTCAGACATTTTGCGCGTAGTATATAGCTGAAGCAAATTTTTGAAAATGTTAACAAATTTAGCCGACCTGTATTATAGCAATCCGAATGATTTTTTTTCTACCGTTCGTAAATTTGGCAGGATTGCAAAAAAAATGTTTTCAGACATTTTAGATGTCCCATGTACTCCTAAAAGAGAAAAGAACGTTTTGGAGTCCCTTGGCCGATGCCTGAGCGCTTCTTACGTTCCTGCTGCGGTGGGAATGGTTTTTTTCAAGTTATGCTCCTGCCACTCTCTTACTATACATAGTCACTCACCAGCTGTCCTAACCGTTGAAATGACGCTCACTTAAAGTGACAACAAACTATAAGTTGAGCAGGCGGTCGTGGGTGTGTCGCTGGTTGTCCGAGGGCTCGCGGACGTTTTTTTTTCTTCTATTCCCAATGATAAGGCATGGTTTGCTCATCTGCCATTGACGAAATTTTCGGGGACGGAAGAGTAGGTTTTTAAGAATTCAAATTTTTTTTTGATGTCCGCACTCTATTTTGGCAAGACAAAAGCAAGATAATTACCCGACTTGCAATGAGTCACGCTTCAACACGGTCGATTTTTTACATCTGGTTAATTCATTTCATCAAGTTCAACAATTTTTAGACAGATTGCTATGATACCGATCGGTAAAATTCCTTAACACATTTAGAATGGTCTCAAAACTTTATGCATCCAAATTTCCTTCTGAAAATATTTTTTTTTCCTATTAACTAATCCTAATTTACCCATAAAGAAAATTTTCAGGTGGATTGCTATCATCATATTTTTTTGTCTCATTTTTAATTTTTCTAAATTATTATTTTTTGGGTTCGCGCTACACTATTAACTTCTGAAAAATATGTTTTCGGTATCTTAGAGCTATTATATAACTACAGTCAGAAAATCAGACAGATTGCTATGATACAGTCCGGTAAAATTTGTTGACATTTTTGAAAATTCAGTTCGGTCAAACGCTACGCGAATAATGTCTGAAATTGGTAATTTCGAGTTCGAAATAATCAAATCTATCAATTTGATGCGGTTGTGGCCGTATTGCTATGAGACAAAAATGTTGGTTTACATCTCTCGTACTATTACAAATATGAAAGCCAGCTTTATTATCAGTGTGTCAATGCTAACACACATATAATATTTCGTTCTTGTTTTGTGCAATTCCTATTTTTTCTATAGTAAATCATCTCAGCATTCTCTATTCCATACAGCTGTTTTCTTTCTTGTTATGTCGGATGTGACGGACAGGGTAAGGGAATGCCAGGTTTGAACTCACAAAAACTATACCGGGCATGTTATCATACGTTATTTAATTTAAAACACATGTTCATAACTTCCCCTGGTAATATTCTACATTTCACCTCTTCACATTAAGATCGAGTCTTGTGTCGTGGGTGTTAGAAACTACGAGAGACTTATCGGTCTCACAAATACCTAGCCCCGAAACAAATACGTTTAGAGCACGGTAATATTTATCTCGGTGCGGGAATCGAGCCTGCGGCCACTCGTTTCATAGCCGGGATCCAACCAACTGCGCCGCATATAAAGCGAACTGTCCGATATTTACAGTTCTCATCCTAATTTTCATCCTATAAAAAATCCACATATTATTTATCTATTACACATAAATATGTTTATATATGTCCTTCATTTTTTTGGTATCCATGCGAATAGACATAGGACATAGATAACAGCTTGAGCTTTATAAATGTGCGTTATACTCTTATAGCAATTATTGTAATTATTTTTATTAAATTTTGTTGCTTTTCAGCAATAAAAAAATAATTGTTTATGTAGACCAATACATTGTAAAATATCTAAGACCATGTGACAAAGACATTATTTAAGTTTATATAATTGCATTTTAAATGAATTTGGTATAGGATACATTATAACTAATTAAAGATGCATGTTCCTATAAATTTTTCTTGAATTCATCTTAAAACTTAGGTTACATTTTTTTAATAAGTGTAGTCTTACAACATGTAAAAATTCGCTCATTTATTAAACTGTCATACCATGCTCATAGTTGTACTTAATCATATTGAATATGTAAAACTACATACATATGCTCAAACAATTTTATACAATAGTTATGTTAAATTTGTTGTATATTTTTGAAATAAAATATTAGTTACTATGTTTGTAATTTCTTTTCCATTTAAGACCTGACAATGACGTTTTATATTTTCACACCCAAGCGAAAAGTTACAATTATAATTTGGTATTTTAATGGTGTAACAGTATATAATTAATGTAACTAATATAATAATTTAACATATATTTCTGGCTAACATCAATACAAATATATACAGGGTATATCAAGACTGCTACCGAAAACGAAGCCGGGTGGTAGTTTAAGCGACTTCAGACACAATGCAACAGAAAAAGTTGCAAAAAAAAGCGACCATTATTTTTTTGTTATTTTTTTCCTATGACCATATTTGGGTGGTAAATACATTTTTTCCTAAAATAACAGTGTATATCCTTTTATTTATAAATAATCTAAGATACAAAAGTGTTTAAATTATTATTTTAGCAAAAACTATGGATTTACCACCCAAAAATGACGATATTTAAAAAATCATAAAAAATCATTGTCGCGTTTCTTTGCGAAATTTTTAGTTGCATTGTGTTTGTAGTCACTAAAACTACCACCCGGCTTCGTTTTCGGTAGCAGTCTTGAGATACCCGGTATGTATCGGCAATTTTTCCCTGGTGTTGGAAGCAACGAATCCTTAGCTAAGATGAATAATTGTTGTTGTTGATTGTGTTTGATGCAATATTGGTGTATAGCTTATATTAATTTTATTGTTCTAATATGCCTTAGTGAATGCCTTAGTGAATTGAACCAACCATGGGGATCAGTAGTACACAGAATTAATCAAATTTGGTTGAGATTTTAATTCGTTATTGATGTTTTTTGTGATACTGAAAGACTACAACTTTACATAAATAGTGGAAATTAAAATATTGAAGTCTTTATGTTAATATAGCTTTGGTTTAATTAGCTATAATGCGTTTATTTAAAATTGTTACACAGTCACCTAGTCACAGGAATTAAGACTTTCAACTAAAACATGTATTTCATGCTATTCCAGGACGAGCAGCCGGCTAAAATTCCAAAGACTGAAGCAGAAGGTGACGTAAAGAAAGCTATTGAAGAAACTGCGACTAAAACTCCGGAAAATGCAGAAAAAATAACTGAGCCTGAACCAGAAAAAATGGAAGTGGAGGAAAAACTAGCGGAAGTTGAGGAATGTAAGAAAGAAGCAGAAATATGTACTCCAGAAGCTCCTGCTAAAATTGAAACGGTGATTGAAGAAGTCACTGATACAGCTAGTATTGCCGAAACACCGGTAGTGGAAAGTAGCCCTGTTGTTGAGGAAGTCGAGGATAAATCTATTGAAAACGAAATTGAAAAGATGGAAACAGACCCAATTGAGAAAGTAGAGCCCATTGTGGAAAAGGTTGAAGCTAACGACAAAGTTGAGGATAAAAAAACAGAAGAAGCCGCTCCTGTAGCCGAAGAGACCCCACCCACGGTTATTACAGAAATAGAAGAATTACCCGACGACAAACAATCCCTCTGTGAAGTTGCAGAGATTATCGAAGATTTAGAACCAGTGGTAGAAGAACCTGCGGCTTCGGAAGATATTGAGGAGCTTAAAAATGTGGGAGAAGTTCTTGAGAAAGAGTGCGACGAGATTATATCAAAGGTCCAAGATGTTACTAACTTGGATAACATACCCTTAAAACCTTTACTTAACCCCATAGCAGAAGAAACGATGGAAACTGAAAATACTGACTCAAATGATATTGTTGACAAAATATTAGACACAGAAATGGAGTTAGTTATGAAGCCATGTGAAGATATAACAGTCAACACAGTAGCAGAAGTTGCTAAAACAAACGAAGATGTTATTGATGACAAAACTAAGAAAACGGAACCAGCTGTTGAAGCTGCTAAGGATGACAAACCCACAGAGACAGTTAAAGAAAAAAATAAAGAGGAGACAAAAGAGGCAGAAACAGTTTGTTCAATGGATACGGCTACAGATGAAGTTAAAGAAAAAATAGAGGAGAAATCTGAACTTCCAGCAGAAATTCAAACCTGTTCAGAGGAAAAGAAACCGGAAACAGAATCAAGCAAAGCGACTACAGAGGACAAAATGGAAACAGAAATCAATGAGACAGTCAGTAAAGACAAAGCAGAAGACAGCAAAACAATCGAAAAAAGTGAAGTGGTTGAAAGTGCAGAAACTAAAACGACAGACGCAGAGGTCACTGAAACTGTAAGTAAGGAACAGTCTGTTGAGAGCTCCACCGAAAAAGACGATAAAGAAACAAAGGAAGTCAGTACCGAAGAAGTGAAAAAGGACAGTGAGGTGACGGCCAGTGAAGTAACGGACACACAGGTCAACGGAAACAGCAATGGTGATTCTGAAACGGTGAATCAAAACGGAGACGCGAGTAAGGAAGAGGAATTAAGCTCTCGGCTATCAGTTGAAAACGGCAAGAAAGCAGTGAACGGTTCAAATGGCGACTCAGTTGAGGAACAAGGACAAGGTGACAATAAAGTTGAAAAAGGTGTGTCAGACATTAAAGTGAAGACCGTCGCGACGGAGGAAGCGCGCAGCGATCCAATAGAGCAACCCACGGAAGCATAAAATATTTTTTGTGAGTATTGTTATTTACTTACTTTATTTTATTATCACATTTCGATCACGTTGAAGAAATTATGAATGTTGTTTATTTGAAAGAAACATATTCTTGAAATAATTAGTCTAATATTACATGTGCAAAGTGGTGGAGACATGACGTCATTGTATTACTAAACAACTACTGAAATTTGAATCAAAATAAAATGAAATTATTTAACTAGATGTCTGTCATCTCAAAATTCTAGAACCGGCTTTCGCTGATCTCTTTATCCTTGGTTTCAATCAATGTCGTAATATCGTCACCACTCAGTACAAAATATATTTTTCAACTCCTAGAAAATTCTGGAACTATTCAGAATAATAAGAATTCTTCAGAGGAATGTAAATATTGCGTATGAATGATTTATACAGCGTGTATTTTTAGTCGAACTACTTATTTAAACACATGAAAGGTCCTGGCTTGCTAAAAATAATCATGATAAATGACAGGGATAATCTCAATTATTTTTTCCTAAAAAGTCTTGTTACGTGTGGGTACCCTTGTGCTACATTTTTGTAATAGGCGCATCAAAACAAAAGAAAAGCGGGGCTTGGGTGCCAGGTGTTTTATAAAAAGAATCGTGTTATATGTTTTGTTTCAAGCAGCGCGATAACCCACTTTACCGTTTTCAACCTCAGTGTCTGAACATAATGTTTTCAATGGAAATTCCCGTAAGAAAATAAGGTCATATAATAAATGCTTAGGATGGGAGTCGAATACTGAGTGGCCTCGTTAAATAGGTAATTCGACTTATCAAACGCGCTGTATTTCTCTGAAGATTCTACCATTGATGAGTCATTTAATTTTTGGATAAGAATCTGAACAATCCACCTAAAATAAGTCAGTTGACAATTTTTTCAAATAATTTAAACTTGAAATTCAACTGAAACTCTTTGTGATCGTATTCAACATACTTTGTTGGTATATTTCCGTTGCGTATTAGTCGGCGGCGATCATTTATTCAAAAGGCGCCGCGCGACCCGAAGGTCGTGTGTCTGATGAACCGCGCGACTGTGAATGCCGCTACTTTCTCATGGGTCGGAAATACTGCTTTTATCAATTTTAAACGGGGTCTATTATAGAAGTTGTATGTACATGATTATATTTTGATTTTTGTCCACTGTGCTTCCGAATTAGCTTGTTCAGATTTATTTCATAAATGGTTTTCTCTCGTATACATTTTCCATTCCATTTCCATCAGTTTTTTCATGGAGGCAATTTAGAAATGTTTATTCTTCACGATAATTTCATTATATTTTGATTAGTTTCTTTGCTGTTTCAAGACAATTTGGGAGATTTTAGGAAATTGTTTCTTGATTTATTTGTACAAAATTATTATAAAGTATTTTTCAGATTGTCGTATGGACATACTTTCTTCTGGTGCGTAATTTTAAGGCATAGCCATAATCAAACAATGTTGAATATACGAAAAAATACATTCATTCCAAATTCTGACACAATATTATCTTTGTTTCGTCCTATGGTCGCTTTGCCTATTCAATAGTTTGTGACAATGTTGTGGTGCTAGATTTGAATTTGTTTTGTAGGATTTTATTCTATTGAGTCTTCAAATATCCAACATTTACAGTCACATTTACTACTCACATTACATTTTTCAATTGTGAAAGTGAACCAAATATGGAGTCCTTTTTTCCAAATATTGTCTATACATATTCTCTCTATGCTTCGTGTCTTACACACGCCGTCAGAGTATCATGTGGTAAATGACATCGATTATGGTCAATTTCTGCATTCAGTCAGTGTCTTATCATCTCCCTAACTGCCGTTCGCACATACCTGCAGATGACATGCATTTTCTCAGTTCTATCTATGTATTATATCAGCGTTCTTTATCTGTGATCGCCGTGTAAATTTTATGAGGGTTGTTATTGGCCAAGTGTATATAATTTGTGCTGGCTAAGGAAGAGTGATTATTGCACCAATTGATAAAGCCACGTTTATATTGCGCCATCTTGGTTTTGCCATAGGTGCATATCTTAGTTTTTCCTATGGGACCCAATAACTGAACAACTTTTTAAATAAGTGGACTGCAGAATGCTTGACGAGTTTTGTACAGCGCATAAGCGGCTATTATATGCCCAACATGTTGTGTATCCCATATAATATTCCCGGTCGTAAATTGTTCGATGGTTTAGTGTCTTGTTGAAGTTAACGTCAAAATTGCAGACCTTAGACTTTTAACCGGCTTCAAAAACGGAGGAGGTTCTCAATTCAACTGTATGTTTTTTAATGGATAATTTCTTTATGCATCTCTTATTCTAACGGCCATATTTATAGTCAGTTTATAAACCTAAATAAATCATTGAATGTTTTTTTACCTTTGAAACGACTTTTGAATTTAATTTGAGCGTAATTGTATAGTAATTTTTAACCGACTTCAAAAAAAGGAGGAGGTTCTCAATTCGACTGTATGTTGCTTTTTTTTTTTTATGTTTGTTACCTCGTTTCTCTGTACTGTGTGAACCGATTTCAATCATTCTTTCTTTGATTGAAAGCTGGTGCTTGTCGTTTGGTCCCATAAAAATATGGTGAAGATCTGATGAATATCTTCGGACCTGGAGAGGGGAACTCCTTAAAATTAAGGAGAATTGCAATGGTTCTTTTTGCATTACGTTCATTAGAAAAGTTAAGTTACAGTGAGAGAGGGAAAAAGAGGTGGGGGTGAGGGGGGGTGGGTGATAAAATTAAAATACACGTAAATTCTAATATCTTCGGCAGCTTTAAGCCGATTCTAGTGATTTATTTTTCATTGGAAAAAACGTATTGACAGGTTGATCCCAGGAATACAACATGAAGATCTGATGATTATGTTCGGACCTGGAGAATAGAACTCTTCAAAATTTAGTAGGATTCCAATGGTTCTTTTTGCATTAGGTTTATTATAAAAGTTAAGCTACAGTGAGGGAGGGAGAAAGGGGTAGGGGTGAGGGGGGGGGGTGTTAACGTTAAAATACACGTAAATACTAATATCTTCAGCAGCTTATAACCGATTTTAGTGATTTCTTTTTCATTGGAAATAACGTATTAACAGGTTGATCCCAGGAACACAACATTAAGATCTGATTATCATGTTCGGACCTGGAGAGTAGAACTCCTCAAAATTTAATAGGATTTCAACGGTTCTTTTTGCATTGGGTTCAGTAAAAAAGCTAGGCTACATTGGTTGAGGGAAAAAGGGGTAGGCGCGAAGGGAGGGGGAGGGGGGGGGAGCAAAAATAGTAAACATGTGAATATTCTAATATCTTTGGCAGCTTTTAGCCGATTTTAGCGATTTCAATGTCATCGGAAAGAACATATTCCTTGTGGGGACCAAATCTTCTTCATTTAAATGCCTATCAACACTAAAAAGATAAAAATAACTCAAATTTTTAATAAAAAAAATAAAAACCGACTTCAAAACAAAAATCCACTAAAAACCAAAAAATAATAACTACTTACCACTCCAAAGCAAAAAAATAATATTTATTTCATGGAACTCGTGCATGTTGATTAATTTGCTTAATGACTTGACTAGCCAACAAATCAAAATATATGCGTAACATATTGAAGGCGGGTTGCCCAGTACCAAACAATAGATATTTAAATTAATATAAGGCATAGGTCCTACATGTTTGGTACTGGGCGACCCGCCTTCAATATGTTACGCATATATTTTGATTTGTTGGCTAGTCAAGTCATTAAGCAAATTAATCAACATGCACGAGTTCCATGAAATAAATATTATTTTTTTGCTTTGGAGTGGTAAGTAGTTATTATTTTTTGGTTTTTAGTGGATTTTTGTTTTGAAGTCGGTTTTTATTTTTTTTATTAAAAATTTGAGTTATTTAGACATGTTTTGTCTGTTTCGACAGCATAACTAGGTTTATAAACTGTCTATGAATAACGTCGTAAATTAGTGTTGCTCATTACATCCTTTTTACATACATACATAAACTCACGCCTTTTTCCCACGAGGGGTATCCAGACGTGCAACCAGGGCACTAACATTTCGCCATGTATTTTGTTGTTTTTGTTTTTGAGAAGGCGAGCCTACCGCCATATCAGGCATAAATTCCCGACTCCGGGCTGATAATGAATAGAAAAATCCAATATCACTTTGTCCGACCTGATATCTCAGTTTTATAATAGTAGGTACTACGCCACCAAGGCAATCGCATACATCATTTCTCTTATTTGCTTAAAGTATTGCCTGTGGATATTCACAATTTCATTGTTAGTTGGATAGATTTTTCAAAACCAATTAAAAGATGTTCGACTAGAGTTTATGCAATGCCAGCAGGTAAATAGCATATTATTTATACGTAATCATTGTGTATTATACCGGAAATGTATAAAAATTAGGACTTGTACACAATTACTATTATTTGAAGATTCTGTAATACAACCTTTTTTTGAGATATGTGTATATTTGCGCATACATTTATACATATATAAAGTAAATGAGCCGATAAATATTTCTTTGTGGTACGAAGTCTGTCGTCGCCAAGACTACCACCTGTCAATATTTTCGATAACGGTCCCTTACACCTGTATACTGGTTTTATGGCCATGAAAAACTACTTTAAACGAATAAAGATGTTGTATATGTTTCTATCCAAGTTTGTTGATTCAAGTTTTCTTGTAATCATTAGTTAATTACTTTTTACGATGACTTGGCAAAGCGATGACCATGGAACTGATAGTAAATGCAATGCTGTGAAGATGAAGAACCGTATGTTAATTGATGGTTATCTTTTGGTAAACGAGTCTTTAAGATCAATGGCTTATGGGAAGGAGTGAACACGTGAGTCGGTAAATTGTTCCAAAGCTTAAAGTTGCGGCAATAATGTAAAGGAGAATGCCTATTTTAATACGAAACTTAGTATCGGTGCGAACATTTTTGTCCCTCCGTGAAATTTACTTGTTCTAAGAGAAATGAATTAGATGTGAAATAAAAATATTTTTTTGTCTTTGGCTCTGTGCACAAAATGTAAAATGTGATAATAATTACATTATTTTATTTAAGTCTGTCGTCCGGGATAAAACATGAAAACATTTAAGGATAAACTATAAAAAATGCTACAATGAATTTTAATATCGGGATCAAAGATGTTTTTTACCGATACTATGGATGGGCTTTCCCCTTTGAAATACCTTTTATTTCGGGCTGAGGTGGGACATAGAACAAATACTGTATATATTATTGTGTGATATTAAATAAAACTATTATTTACGGATTTTGTCGCGGATTTGGTTCACTTTTTACATTAAGACATTTTTTACTTCCCGACGTTTCAATTACTTTACAGCTTTCATGGTCAAGGGGCGGACTGGATGGCAAAAATGAAAAAAATAAACCAAATCCGCGATAAAATTCGCGAAAATCTAAGAAACCATAATGTGATGTATTATTGTAACTCTGAGCGATTGATCGGACGCCTCGCCCTGGTTGTTGTTGCAGTGTCGAGGAGCGGAACAGCAGGGCGTCGCAGCGTTGTTGGTTCACATCAGAAGAATGACAAGACTGAGGTTGCTTCCACGCTAATTGACATCACTTCCTAGTTTATACGTGTATTGAAATTTCACTGTGTACTGTGCGGTGACGGTTTGTGTACACTGGACAACGCCGAAACATTTGTAAATGCACAAAATTGACTCTTTCCTGCTGTATGCATATCATATTATTTGTCTACCGGGTCTTTCAGTTTGTCGAGTTATTTATTATGTGTCGTAAAATTTCTTCCTAAGTAAAAATGATAAGTCGTTAATTGTAGGTTAAAAGAGATCTTAATGTGCTGTAGATGGGTATGGCAAATAATATTTTGTGTTTTAATATAAGTGAAAACTTGCTATGTGTGATTGATGTCAAATATTATGAACATTTTACAGTATTATTCAAGATTAATTAGGTGCGAACATGTAGCGATAATGTTGAATGGTCAGAGTAAACAGATCTTCCAAAGTCGCATTTATCACGTCGCCAATTCCAATCAGATAGATACTAAGTTTCATCAGTAACAAACAACATTCCTAATGCAATAATTTTACTCTGATGTATTTGACTTTAGAGCTATTAACAAAGACTTACAACGTTTGTATCATGTATTTTTGGTGCTTTTAAATTTGCTGACTTACGTGCCAATACATAAGCGAAATTTTGTGAGTGCTTGTTAGGGGTATGCTGTAAGAGTATTAGGATTTACCAGGCTATTTGTCTGACAAAATTGATATAGAAGATATTTGAAATATATCATACTAAATGTTCTGTTAGTGATTACTGACTAGTGTAAATCCGTGGTGTCGGTTACAAAGTTGGAAGTCCCGCCGCGTGGCTAACAGTGTGTGTTCTCCGTCACCGACTTTCGTATTTGACCTAGGTAAGTTCTATTCGTAAGTATTAACTGTATTGTGATGATTCTTAATTATCGTATATGTATTACTCGATTTTCTTAAATCCACTGCCAAACGCTCGTATTTTCATTCGCAGTCGATCTACATAATGGTAATAACGGTTCCAGTCGGAAATTAAGCGTTTCCAATCAAAAATTGTACCAATCGGTGCATCTAGAACCTGGGACCCGCGGTACTGTGATAATCGAGATGATAAAGACTGCTTATTTTTTTTCGTTCATTTTTTGGTAATTATTTTCTGGCTGTGTTAGGTTTATATTGGTTGACATGCGTCAATATATTCTGTGGTACAAGACTTAAGACCTAACTTGTGTATGAAACTATTGTGAAGAAAGGACAAGTGAGAAAATACGAATTTAAATTTGTAATCGAGTTGATTATAAATTATTAATTTATTTATCTGAAATTGAAATGTACTCTGTGATTGAAATTATTTTGTCTTTCGCTAAGCACAAGTTATATATTATAATTTTGATTTAAATCGAACTTCTTATGTTCTCAAAATGATGGAATTTATTTCTAAGTCATATTTCTCTTTAATTAGAAGTATTTTGAAAGGTAATGTCATTACTTTTCTATTAATTTTTGACTGCGATTATTTATTTATTGATATTCTTTTCTACGCGACATTGGTAGACTGTATATTATTTGTAAGCTGTAAACGTTCCTGTGTTAGCTATAAGACCAAAACTGCTGTGTTCAGTGACTTTGAATTTGAATAGAACGACTTCGGATGAAAGTACGAGTCTCTTCGTTTAGACTGATTTTTTACTGTTCATACTAAATCGGTTCAATCATTATCCCGGAACTGAGGCGATTGACGGACAAACTGCGCGAAGTTTCAGCCGCTGTGATAATGAATGAACGCGAGTGGTGCCCTACCATCTAAGTGAATCATACATACTTTAAGTTGGTATTTTTTTTTTGTAAAAATGGACAAGAAATCTCGAAAGCAATTGAAATGTATTAGTTTTAACAGTCACCACTAATGACGTTAAAATATAATGGATGTAGAATTTTTTTATTGCTTTTTTATTTTCTCCTATTTGAACCTCGTACTAAATCGCCTTAAGTAATTCTTCGCAGAGCGCAAAACTTTCATTCTGATCGATTATTATGCCACCCAAGACGAGGATTTGTTGAAGGTTGTCTAAATTGTAAACCTCGAAACTATGCGAGCAATTTTGCATATTTGATTTCCTTATATTTTGTATTCTACATCAGAAGTCTCGGAATTCATAATTAAAGCACATGGGATTTCCAAACCTGATTTCATACAAACGTGAGTATATAGTAATTATAGTATAAGCAAATTACTGTATAGAAGTCAACAATTTGGGGAAATTAAATAACTTCTAATTACCATACTTTTGAGGTTTTTTTATTTCCCAGTAGATATTTTGTTTCCTTTATCTTGCAATTTTTTACTCTATTCAATTAAGTCGTCGAGTAAACATGATCTCACACAATATATTTTTCAAGCGACTCGTTCGTTCAAGGTGGACTTTGCTATTGGATCATTAGGTAACAAATCGAGATTGAACATTTCAGTTTCAATACCGACCTAAAAAAAAAACTAGAATAGTGTATTGCAATGTGAGACACATAAAGAAAAAATAAATAAACGTAGATTGGATGTTTGCTGATATACTTGAATAAAAATCATCTAACCATCAGTCCTTATCAGTCTATTGGTAAGATAGGTCCCTTTGTAATTTATTTTGTCGATATTTAAAATAGATTTGCTCATACGTTCTGTGCGGGCGGGCTTGTAACTTGTAAACTAATTGTGCTTTCTCACTAGTGGCGCTGCTGTCGATTACTAAGGTTTATTTATTAGTCCAATATATTGTATAGAAATACAGCCATCGGATCGATCGTAAGCTTGGTGTTCCGTCTTGCTACTTTTTTCAAGACCTATACTAGTATGACTTTTGTTTTCTCAATTAATTTTACAAACTCGATTTCCACGTGTACAAACACAGTCGATCAAATATCTGGATATTATACTAACATACGTATGCAATGCGTATGCAGGAATTGAATCCGCAAAAGAAAGCTAACTTTTTAAATGCTATCAATCGGTCGTCGTCGCCAATCTTACTTTTGTAATCACTGTCCCTTACCCACATTACTAGAAATAAGGTGAGAAGTAGCACCTCCACAGTTAGTTCGGTTTAGATTTTCTACTACCTAAAAATATGTGTTTCAAAGGAAAAAAAAACATAAATTTGAAATAGTTTTGTGGGTAGATTAGTGAGTGAATAGACTGAAGTTTTAGTCTGAAAACACAATAAATGTGAAAGTGTGTTCTTTGAATTCTCCTTTCAAGCATAATCGGATCCATAAGATTTTGTGCTTAAATAAACTTTATGGACTGGAGAGTAAAACGAGTTTCTTATTATCCTGGAAAATCGAAATATTCCGAAACAATAAAGTTGGAAAGTGAGTGAGTGGGATTTTGTTGAGCCATTGGACCAAAACAAGGTAAGAGCTACATTTTACGTCTGCTACATATTTTTTGATTCAGTAAAGAATAGCTATGACTCGACTGGTAAGGTCAGCAATGAAGCGAATTCGGCACAAGCGGGTAGTTGAATCGAGCGAGGTGATGCGGAGGTTATGAATACAAAAGGTATAGAATGCGCAGCATTGCGGTCGGGGAACGGAACGTCGCGTCGCGGACATGAACCGGCGCGCGCTGCTCCACGGTCACTATTCTCTCTGCTAATACTCGATATATTTCATCACTCGACATATTTGGCACATCACTATTATATTTTAGCTTATTATTTATAATTGAGGAATATTGTAAGTTTGGAATAAATTACTGTAGGTCAACGCAATTCGCAAACTATATTTTTTTATGTAGAATATTTATTAAATGCTGTTTCTGTGTGTGAATATTTAATAACCGGGAACAATAGCAGTAAAGTACGATTTAAATGCGGCATAGGTATGAGGTTGGCAAGTCGGTCGATGTCGACGATATTCGCCGGACGTATGCTGACGTCAAGGATTGTTGTGCACGCGCACGGCGCAGTCCAGCGGCTGTGAATCACACGATGTGTCACCAGCGCCGCCGACGCCGACGCCCGACGCTCGCGACGCCGCTTTACGATCTACTGTCGACGAGATAATAACAGCTTCTTGGAATCCGACGCTTGGTAGCAATCAGGACAACGTTTAAGTAAATGAAATGCTGCTAGGTACGTCGATTAGGTATTATGCCGCATTGCTGCTTGACAGAAGTATGTACATATTATATTTTCATAAGTATTTGCACCAATGCGACTCTACTTCGTGCGAGCAAACATAACCCACCCTTTTACTTCGCGGTAGTCAGCTAATAAAACAAAATAACTTCTAAAGTTTTAGATATCCTAATTCTACGTAATGTCATTAAAATATTTCGGAAAATAAAGTAGAAGCTAAGCAGCTAACTGGTGTAGACAACGAGTGCCTATTAATCAACATGGATCAATGCCTAAAACAACGACAATAATTAAACCCATCACTAGCGAAAACTGCCAGTTTTATTTCAACTAAGGATTTTCGAATAACAAAACTCGAATGATTACGTACGCAGGGAATAAAAATGAGCGACCGACGGCGAGTAGCGGGTATGCTGTGTACAGTGTAGCAACCGGTACGCCGCGCCGTCGTGGTCGGCCGACTAGCTGACTTGTATTTTTATGTAACTTGTAAGGTACTCCGCTGGCAGAGCGTTGCGCCACGCTCATGCCGTTTGGATTGAATCTACCAAGAACTTCGTGCCCGATGTTTGAGGAAAACTGGGCTTCGGAGGCGCGCGGTGATTCAAATCATTTGAGCTTTTGAATATGTGTTCCGCACGCTTAGCTGTTTCACTATAAACTAAAAGCCTTATTCATATAGAATTTTGATCTTCGCGCAAATTTATTTCAAGAACCGTTCAAAGGGGACAAAACACACGATAAATAATATAGATTATAAAACTGTATGAATAAGGGTGTAAGAATGTATCATTATGTATTACATTGATAGTTTGGTACAAAAATCTGTCACCGTGCAACTTTACATTGCTTTAAATTTTATATTCATAATTCACATTAGTATTTACTTTTAACCTTCATTTTACCTAAATATGGAAATAATTAAAAAAGCATCTCATTAAGTAACTCTTCGATAAAAAGGTTTCGAAGCAATAATGCTTTTACTTTATTGATATTGGTGTTTGTATGAACCTCGTTCCCTGTTTTCCTTGACGTCATAACCACAGGCTAACATTCAAGGGTTTCCCTTGCGACACTACGAATTTATTGCCATTATGCTAATTTGTAAGCACGTACTCATATCAATTACACTGATTTCCCGTTGTACCCATGTTGTAGGTATGATATTAAATCATAAATGTTTATACAAGTTAACAATATATTGTCTACCATGATTTTTTTTGTAATTATTTTGTTTTTTAACAAACCCAAAATGTTCTGTCGAATAACGGCTTTATTCATAGTGTTAAAACTTATTTTGGATCAATGCAATCGAATATTTTGTCCCTTTCGATCGACTTTTGAATTTGGGTAGAGTGAAGGAGACAAAACATTCTACACCTCAAATAGTTTTTTAAACTTTAACTTAGGTCGCGGATTTGGTTTAATTTTTACATTTTTGACTTCCCGACGTTTCGATTACTTTACAGCTTTCGTGGTCACGGGGCGGACTCCGCCAAAACCGCCAACCAAATCCGCGATAAAATCCGTAAATAATAGTTTTATTTCAATGAGTAACATTCGCGTAAACCTAAGAAGTCATTATTCCTACCTAGGTATTTATTGAGTTTTGCCCGGAATTGAAATTTGCCCCAGCTATCAGCTCCCCTTATAACTTCTAGAGACGGATATAGGCTCTGTGAACTTTGGCATATTTTTCTGTTCCTTAGGGGATGCAGGGCTGCTTGAGAGTAACTGCACTGTATAGATCTTTTACCATTAAGTCATAAGCATAGTTATATTATATCAATCACAGATCACTGCCAATATGTCATCTTGGTCTTGCTAGTGCACTGTGCAGTGGGTAAATAATTAATCAATTTATACAAATAACTTCACAAAATAAATAATTTTTAATTTCCTGTTGAATATTAAGGAATTCATCGCATATAGGAATATATAGATACTTAAAGCCCAAACTATACATATATGCCTACATTATCTTATTCATAAACTAAGACTATTTAGGACTTAATATTGCTACAGCTTCACGAAACTCACCTATCTCCCAAAACTAAAGAATTTCATCAAAACATAACATCAGAAAGCTAAGTAATAAAATAAAATGTGTCACTTGGGCAGCGTGCGGAGTGAGAGCGCCGCATGGGCGCATGGCGCGAACTCAAATACCACATATTCTATGATCTACGTGCCTGAGGTCTAATAAATAGATTAAATATAACTGATATATTTCTAAGTACCGTGATATCTTAATTTTGGATTTAATTATCGCTGGGAAGAGGGATAGAGGCGCCACTATTGCAACTTTGTTTGCTATTTTTTTCCTTCCTAAGTTGTCGCAAGAACGAGGGGGATTAATCTATAAAAATGACACGAACTTCGAATGTTCGGATGCCGTGCGTACAATTTCACTAATGTGCCTAGAAAAGTTGGATTCGTCTATCGTACGTCACAACCATAGAGTACATTCGGAGGAAATGATAAGCATAATAAAGAATAGTATTGAATTTAGAAGTGGAACTCTTATACCGGGTATATCAAGACTGCTAACGAAAACGAAGCCGGGTGGTAGCATTAGTGACTACAAACACAATGCAACTAAAAATTTCGCAAAGGAACGCGTCAATTTTTTTTTAGAATTTTTTAAAAATCAATTTTTGGGTGGTAAATCCATAGTTTTTGCTTAAATAATAATTTAAACTCTTTTATACCTTAGTCTTTATAAATAAAAGGGTATACACTATTATTTAAGGAAAAAAATGTATTTACCACCCAAATACGACCATATGAAAAAAAAAAACAAAAAAAATTGTCGCTTTTTTTCCAACATTTTCTGTTGCATTGTGTCAGAAGTCGCTTAAACTACCACCCGGCTTCGTTTTCGGCAGTAGTCTTGATATACCCTGTTTCTCTGTCCGGACATCAAAAAAAAGTTTTTAATTTCTCACTACTGTAAGTTACACACCATGTATTTTCCGTGCAATTTTTTTTATAACATAACTATGAAAGACTTATAGATTTCATTTTTATGTTTATTTGTCAGTTTAATCGTCTGAATTTTATTACATTTGTCTCTTCTAAATTTTCTTGAAATCAATAAGTTATATTCAAAATATCTAAAGTATTGTACTAATTACTACTTTACTGGTGGTAGGTCTCTCATGTGAGAGGCCATCTGGGTAGGTACCACCGCAATGTCTATTTCTACCGTGAAACAACACTGCGTAAATGCACTGTTGTGTTTCGGATTGAAGGACATTGTAGCCAGAGTGACTACTGGACATATTGAGACTTAACATCTTATGTCTCAGGATGGCGAGCGCAGTGGAATGTTGCTACTGTTCATGAGCGGTCGTATCGCTTACCATCAGGCGAACGGCTTGCTCGTCTCGCCAATCATTGCAATAAAAAAAAAACTAATTATTGATAAATAATATAGCACTAAATATAAATAATTACATTTACTGAACAATCAAAGCCATAGTAAGAATTATAGTCGGAATTCTACATAATAACTAGCAATATATATTATGGGTTTTAGAAATTAGGAGGGTTTTCGGTTTCACATTACCCACACCCGAAAAAAATATTTGCAAACCCCACAGACAAACCTAGTTGTAGGGATCGAACCCGCATCCTTTGGTTTCGTTGCCCGCGTCTTAATCTAAATAAGGCTTTTAAATGTAGAATACTACGGATGGGTATCAGTTTAAAATATTTCGCGACTTTTTTTGTTTTCACGCGACTTGTAAACATGTTTACTTGCGCTGCAGTATGAGTATTACTCATTATACTTGTTATTATTTATACCGTGTTATTAAAGACACTAAACCTGGCAGTTTTAATCCTGATAAGAGTACGGTACGTTGTCTTTACAGATGTTTTTAACAAAAATGTAGTGATACCCATTAGTATTTTGTGTAAAAATCCGTTACCAATGTAGATAAATAATAAATAAATAAACCCAACAGTCACATACATAATATTCTTGATCCCACACTAAGATTGAGTCTGGTGTTGTGGCTATCAAGAACCACGAGAGATTTTTCGGTCTCACAAACACCCAGACCTGAATGTCGAAACCAATAGTTGTGATTCACTCAAACATAATATCCTATTGCGGAGTCTAACCCACGGCCTTTCGTTTCGCTTTAAATGTAAATTAGATACTTATTTAAAATAATATGTACGTATTATAGGGACACCAACATGAAAACTAGCACAAGCTATCCCGAAACAAACAGTTGCAGCTAGTTAACATTTTACTGCTATGGGATTCGAACCCATAACCCTTTATAATTACCCACTCCACTATTTTGGTCAATGAGTAGAAATCCTGGAGAAACTGCTCGTCTTCGTGTTGTTTATCTTCTTGATTGTAATATAATAAAAAACTCAGCATAGTTCCTTAATTTTGTAATTAAAATCAAATCTATAATATAGCATCAAATACATCATCTCCGTTTTATGAAGTCGATTAAAATCAGTATCTTGCTCTATTGCAAATGAATTCTGGAGTTGATTAATTAATCGTAATATTTTCCACGCGAACTTTTTGCAGGACGAACTAACATAAAGTTTTTATTTAGGAAAATAAAATGTCCTCCGGCGATTCGATGAAGTAAATCATTTCATACGCTAATAAACGTGTGTCTAGAATATGTGTGATATGTATTAGTTAGTTGGTAGTTATTTTATTCATACTTGCATGATTAGCTGCCTCGTTGTACAGTTATGTCACGGTACGATTACATAGCTGAGGTATTGGATGCAAATCCCAGATCGAACATAGTGATATATTTTCTATTAATTATTAGCCCGGAGTCAGGAATTTGTGCCCGATATGGCGATAGGCTCGCCCCCTCTCACATCGTGGGGCAGAACAGACAAAGAGAAACATGGGTCCAGATGGCACTCCTGCCTACATGCCTACCCTTTTTAGGGAAAAGGCGTGATATTTATATATGTTTGTAGCTGTGGCATGTACCTTATTTAATTTAAATCCATAGCATGGTTATTATTGTCAAAACACCGCAGAACATCTAGCTGCAGGTGGTAAGATGGCCTTGACAACCTTGTCCATCTGACCAACAATAGCTACGTACAGGTGGAAATAAAAAAGAAAGGAATTTTCATAATACTCTTATGATTTTTTAACAACAGTTAACAGTAGTGTAACAACATTTCTAGGTAGGTATTTATTATAGAATAACTAAATTTTAAACTATGTATATGCCACATATACTTTGTAATAAGAATTTTTCATTTTACTACAAGTAGAAATGCTTTTGAATAAGGTAGATTCATTACTTTATTTTAAGAAAGCCAGAAGTTGTACTGAGTTCAATAACATAATATTTCATTGTGAGACCGAAAAGTCCGTTTCTTTTAGTTCCTGATTCCTGATACCCCTGACGCAAGACTCAATCTTAGTTTGGGGTCAGTACTATGTATGTGAATGTTACGTGTTATTTATTATTAATATTTATTGTCTATTTTTGTCCTGTATTGACATACATACATGAATGTAAAAGCACAAACAATCCACATCAGCGGAACAAATAAGTCAAAGTTTGAGAAAATAAAACTGAAATCGTAAACACTCACAAAAGTCTTGTAAATTAAACAGATATTCTGACACAACTTAAGCTAGTAGTAACAAAGAGTTGTAAAACAAGGGTAGCATAATAAGTAGTATGAATGCAGCGGCTCTTTACGGCTTAGGGTCCGATGCGCCGCGTGTCCCTGGTACCCTTGGCCGTCGATGCCCCGACGCCCTCCGCGCGCCGACCCTAGCGCCCTCTCGTGCCCTTGCGTCCTTGCACACCCTCTGCGCTTCTACATGCGTACCTACCGCTATCACTTATAACAATTACTGAAAATGCCTAACGTAGGCGCACTTAGCTGTAGCACTACGAAAATCAATCTATAAATACTGTATGAGAAATACACGGCCAATATACCTGAGTGAATCACACCCGATATGAAGGGGCGTGTTTTCCTTGATTTTATACGAAAACTGATGTGATAGACAAAATGAGGGGCGATAGGAACCAGGTAGGGGAGTAGATTACATTCTTAATCGGAGGCTTTCAACCTTCGAGGCTCTATTTCATTCAAGCACGTGTATAAAAATGATTTGAAATAAAAGTGGATAAGTTGCGTAAATAATTTCGAAGTTTTCAGCTGTGAATCGCGTGTTTTGTCAATACGCCGAGAGTTCGGTCTAAATAAATGAAATTTTGGAGGTAATGACCCGACATAAGTAAGTCAAGTGCAGGCTGGATGTCACGAAAATATGCATTAAGTTACTACATACTACGGATTTAGACGTAAAAAATGGTAATTTTATTGAAAAACTAACATCTCTGAATCATGTTGCATAAAATAAGAATGTTGCTGAAAGCGTTGTATTATTTCTTTAGTACAGTGACATCAATTTTTATATTTTTGTTTGTACTTTCTGAATGTTATTTTACAAGAATACACTGGCGCGGCGAGCTTCAGTCCACCTTTCTCCTCTTCTAATAAATTCGTACAACAACGGGTTCCGCTTATTCCCACGCAGCTTTCTAATTTTTTCGTTCATTTGACTCGATTTTTACTTCTGTGTCATTTTCCTATATCATTCGTAAACATTGCATCTTAAAATATTCTTCGAGTTAATAAATCTAATTAAAGCTTATTAGAATACAATTATTAAAATTTTATGTCTAAATTATTAAATATGTAAGAAATAGAAGTACTTATCTATGTATTCCATATTCGGGGGGAAACAATTACTTCTCTTGCTGGAGTATTATAGCGCAGTCATAAAATTAATTTGCAATTACTTTGTTATAATTTGCAAGTATTTGATTCATGTCTGCGACTAGACCCCAAATATTAAAAGACAATCATAAATAGTTTATTTGTAAATAATCGTAACTAACATTTCTATTTAATAACACCACCATTGATTAATTACTATATTTAATTAATTTACTTATTTTATATATATATATTAGTTATCTTACATAGTTTCTTTACCTAATTAATTGTTCTCAGAGTATGACTGATTTATTCAGTATAGCTGGAATAATTTTATTTGTAATACTATATATTATTAAATACGGAACATAAGAGCGCGCAGTAAGCAGTGTTTTAAATTTCGCAGCGTTATATAAAATTTTTGACGCCGAATTTGTGGCGCTCTCCACGAGCGCGCATATCGGCCAGCCCGTACCACGAGCGCACATTGTAACACTTTCGACTCGTTTCCCGTTTTATGTTACTATCACTGGCCACATTGAGTGTCGTGGTAGAGGGGTAGCTGTTTTTCTGATGCGATCACAAACCGGTTGACCATCGGCGTAATGACGAGCGCGCGGCCGTGGTCGCACAGAATCGGTATAGGTAAATGTCGAATGACTACCTACTTTGCATTAGTAGAAATAGTTATCACTATAATAATGAGACGGGCGAAAGATATTTATGCTTACAAGGAATTTAATCCCGGACATAATTAGTCGAGTTTAAAATGCAAAAATAATTTTCCCGGTTATTTTGTGTGCGTAAGCCTTTGGTTGAGTTCGTGTGGTTTTATGTTTGTCATAAAAACTTCAATACTTTGCTGTCCATTCACGGGGACAGGGTCATAAGAATCTTGTGACCCATTTATAAAATTAACAGCTTAAGTGATGAAAGTTAAAATATCGTGTGCCTTGAGTTATTACTTTTTATCCTCGTCTGGATTCTAATCCGGTTAGTTTAAGTTTCGTCTGGCTTCTGTTGGTGGAGTTATGTCAACAGTAAACTTGCCATAAATATTAGGGCTTGTGTCTTCTGTGCCAAGATATCTAAAGGGGTCATAGATATAGAGAAAAAATAAAGGGGAAAGCGAGCAACGCATATTTCGTAGTTGTTAGTCAACAATGGTGGTGTTGGCTTTTGATATTATTTCAGTCCAACAATATTCTAACGGTAGCCGATTATTTTCAGAACGCGTCTTTAGTTTATTTGGTTATCCTTGTTCCCTGAGATATTAAATTCGGGTTAAATTAGATTTGCTGCTTCATCTATCTCTCATCATCATCAAAACTATGGTTGATGTGGTTTAAGGGTGACAGTTATGTGGTGGTTTGAAAAGTCTGATGAAAATAACTCTGCTGGCCATCGCACGACCACAGGGGGCGCCTGCCGCCGTGTCCCCTATCGACCGTTTTGTGGCGGCTACGTAGTATCTGAGGAGGGTTTGTACCAGACAGCCGAGTGGTTGGAAATCGATAACCAAAACTGAAAAATATAATGTATCAAATTAGTCAAATTTGTACTTGGAGCAGCTCTTTCTTTATAAGGATCATACCTGTGATATTTAGGAAGACTAAAGTCGTAGTTACGAGGGAATCGCGGAAACTGTTTTTTTTTTAAATGTGATATGACAAAAGGAAATCAATTATATTTCATGCAAGGATGGATTTGTAACAAAGTAGGAATTGCCCAGAAGGACTGGCAAATGTTACTGAAACGCATTTATCACCAGGTAACGTCATTTGGCTGAAGTCGACCTCTAGCAGCAGAACGAAGGATCGGAACAAAGCAGTGGGTATAACATTGTTATTGGTTAGAATAATTCCAACGAATAGAAGTGCATAAAGTAAGTCGTGATAGAATAAGAATGTTTTGTATCTCAGGACCATCAAACTAGTTAGTGCTTCTGTAGACATGTGCTCATAGATAGTAGGGTGACAAAAAAGTAGACTGTTATACCTTCTCAAATAATGCCTCTCACTGAGATTCTAACTTTCGTTGTTTATTTTAATGATATGAGGAAATATAACTGTTTTGGAGTTTCTAATTTTTTATAAGAACGGTTATAAACTAATAGCAATCCGGCCCGGCTTCGCCTGGATGCAGATGCACTTTGTAAATATTCTATCGCCTATGTTCATGAAGGATTATGTAAGATTCTAAAGATGAAAGAATTTTTCAAATTGGTCTAGTAATTTCAGAGCCTATTCAATGCAATCAAACAATGAAATCTTTTTTATCTTTATAATATTAGTTTAGATAAAGAGATAGAGTTATTGTGTTAATTTATTTTGTCACATACTTCCAAGTTTAATATGCCAGGACATAACGATAATCGAGTAGTCATTATTAATCATTCTAACACTTGTCACTGGAATATTGATTTCCTTCTTCAACGTTCAATAATATATAACAATAATAAAAGATAAATAAGGTTTGGCAGGAGAACTGTCTAGCCGCACAATACGGGTGCAACCGACGACTTTTTCGTTGGTTCGATCAAGCAAAATATTTATTAATAAGGCTTGGGTAATCTAAAACCTGAAATGGTGAAGGAAAACATCGTGAGGAAACCTGCATATCATGGTGATTTATAAGAATGTACTCTATATGGTGTGTAAAGTCCGCCAACACGCACTAGGCCAGCGCGGCGTGGTGGAGTATGTGGCCCAACCACCCTCAATCGTATTCTCCATTATAGAGGAGGCCGTATGTGGTCTTATATAGTATTGGTAATCATGAGTCGAAGTTGCAAAATGTGGCTTACTTTTATATCAGAATTGTTTCTGGCAGGCATAGCTAGACAAGTGTTAATTTATATGTATATGGTATTGTAGGCTGTGTTATAGGTACTCGATCGTACTATCGATTGTAGAGTAGGCTCATGCCCTGCAGTGAGAGGTATATGGGCTGGTAAATAATACATACATATTGTAGATAAGTTAATAGAATTTCGTGTAGTAACACTTAGCTGATGATAATTAAATTTTGTCCAATTTTACTGGTGTCAATGGCAACCGAATTCTGCCTTGAGAGAAGAGAAGAAAGAGGGTTTGCTGTTGTTCCTGATGAAACGCTATTGGAAAGATAAAAATATTTAACAAGAACCATTGTACTGACTTTCTTGGGGGGGCGGCAATATTTCTTTAAAGGCGATTATTTTTAACTGGCTATTTTTGTGGCTCTACCATGTAAAAAAACTTGTGTTACAATTTTTATTTATTTAAAGATCTTACAAATACTTATTTTTGGTCACTGATTATTTTACTGATTAATAAATCTATTAAGAAAATTTAAATATAAAATACTTGAGAGGTGTCAGCGGACACCCGGATGGAACGAAGTTCCTTTCGATTAATTAGTGAAGGAATTGTAATAAAATTTTGTTTCTTTTAAGTTATAATAATAATATTTTTTTATTAGTAACAAATATAATATAACATAAACTTAATCAGTAGGCTCAATTTTAGTAATAATTGGCAAATATAGATAGTCAAATCTAGGGTTGCTGATTGACAGCAGGGTAACAAACTAAAATTGTAAATAATAATAAATTTATTAAGGAGGATCGAAAATCAATGTATTACGGTTTAATTATGTAATTTTAATTAAATATCGTCATCAAAAGAATCATTTGGGTACCACCATCATTATGTTTTTTTTTTCACATATTTAGGCAATTTATGTTTCTTTTGTACCAATTTGATTTATGATATTTGATGAAAATTCGAAAATGTCGCAACGTTTCCCACTTAATTTTAGGCTACAGCCTGTTCTTAGTTCTTACTATAGCCTTTAACATATTAATATGTATTTGGATATTTTATTGCCTTTATGAGAGTTAAATAAAATGTATGACATCACTTTCAAATAAAGAAATAAAAACGATTGTCAAATGTTTTAAAATGTCGTTACAACTTTTCGTGAGAATTTTTTCCGTCTAGCCCCTTTCACAACGCGCGATAAGGAACTTCGTTCCAAAAATCACTACTATATTTGTCATTTTATCCAATTATTTGTAAAATCTTAGAGAATAATATTATTTCTTCCTACGAGTTTATGTTCTTATCTCTTACGCACTACTATTAAGGTGTAACCCCAACGCGTTTGTGATAATGTAAAGGTAACACTATAACAAATGACACAAATAAACTATTTCTAGTAATTATTATGACAGTTTAAGGACTAATAATTTAGTTTGTAGAAACAAATTTTATGTAGCTGCAAATTATTGTCTACTCTGTAGTAATTCCAGGGAACGATGTTCATAAGTTGTTAGCCTCCGTGGCGAAGTTGGTTAGACACGGGGTGAAACGAGAGGCCGTGAGTTTGATCCCCGCAATCAGACAAATGTTTTTGTATACAATAGGCCCGGCACACGGGCAAATATGGTATGATGGTAAGTGATCACTTCTTCTTTATCAGCCCATATACGTCCCACTGCAGGGCATGGGCCTCCCCTACAATCGAGAGTACGATTGAGAGTGGTTAGGCCATATAGTCCACCACGTTGGCTAAGTGATCACTGCCGCCCACGAATTTCTACAACGTTTAGATCAAATGTGTTGCTGGCCCATCAAATCGGGAGAGGAGACAGTGGTACCGAACCTGGCATACCTGATCTTCATGTCGAGTTGTGACTAACAACAGCTTGGCTCTGACGTCTGCTCGTGACGACCACAAGTATATGTTTCTGGTCTTGGTGTTTATGAGACCGAAAAGTCTCTCGCAGTATAAGATATCCAGGACACGAGATTTAATGAGTTAATGTGGGGTAAGGACTAACTATGTGACTATTGGGTGACTCTACCGCTGGTATTGAAATGTTAGAGCTAAGCCGTAGCTGGTTATACCTATAGTATCAATCGGTGGGAATAGTGCCATTATCTTACAGCGTTTTGCTGTTCCATTTCGTAGAGTGAGTGATTTGTTGGAAACCATGTCATGTCATTTATGTCATGTACCGACATACAAAGTACAGTTTGTTAGGATATTGGCTCTGACTTGGCTCTGCTTTAGGTTTTCAAAGTTGGTCGTAGTTTCCGGTACCCACGGCACAAGTCTTGCTGGATCTTACTGTTAAGACTATGTCTGTGACTCTTGGTTATGGTCAATTTATAATTTGAATAACAAGCAAGTTTCTGATATCTGCGCTAGGGAAATTTTGTAATTACGAATGAAATTATTTTAACTCACCGGCAGTAAATGTTATTTTTCAGCCGACAGGAAACACAGTGGGCCGCGCAGACAACGATGTACAATTTATGAACAATTTATTGATTTAACAAACCTGTATGTATCCGTTCTGGCAGAAGCGCGGTCGAGGTGGACGACCGCCCACGCCACTGGCCATGGGTCTCGTGAGCAGCGCGTTTAACTCATGAAAAATACAGCACCATTGCTGCCATTTTTCAGGTCATAAGTTGGTCGATGTACAGCATGCTGGGTGCGGAAACTACCCCCATTTGACAAAAACTCTTGTTTAGCGCCCCGCATGCGGGTCTCGACGAGCAGCGTCCATTTGAGATGAAGCTGTGGAACAGTTTGTCCGCTAATGCTTTATCTTTGCTATGATCCTGCATCATTATCTTATAGCATGAAGAGTAAGCAGTAAAGTATGTACCCACATAACAGTGGCAAACGACTGCAGATTTTTCCGCCAATTAATACTATATTGATAGCATAGCATTTAGCATCAGGTGGTGTAAGTAATTTGTGAATCGTACACGATATCGTACATCAGCATGTTGACAGTACTTTTCGTATAGATTGTTTATTATCTTTTGGCGTCCGAAAGCTTTGTTGTAGCTTCTTGGTTGTTGTTATGCTGTTGTCAACATATTAGGAACAGTTTTTCTCTTCACATTCTATTATTTGACATGCTAATTCTATTAGATTAATAATATTAATGCTTGATGTTTAAAATATGAAAATAAATATCAAACAACGCGTTATAATGCTTGATGTTTAAAATATGAAAATAAATATCAAATACAAAAAAAAAAATAATTAAAAAAAGGAGATTATCACTTCGATTTTATGTAATTCTCACATTTACACATTTTTTGGATATATATGATAGTTAAAATTTTAATTGCCGTTCCATATATTGCCACAAGCCAGTAGAGTTTAGATAAATCACTCTGAAAGTTGTTTCAAACATGTGTATGCTATCCTTCATCATTGGGACGAATAAGTTACAAAACTAAATGGCGTAGGGTCGAAATCAAGACCTCAAGTAGAGCAGCTCATATTAGTTATTATGTTGGAAGCTAGATTGAAGACCAACATAAAAATATGTTTAAAGAACGAATGCAGTTTACACATATTTTTTGTAATGGGTATGGTTAGATACATTAAGCTGGAACTAAGGAGGGAAGTTTCTTTTATAAAATTACCTGTGGAAGGTTCTACGTGAGTAGACCCGCCAACCTGATGTGTTTTTTTTTATAATGGCCTGGCGTAGTGGCTGCATTGCACCTCATTGTAAGTGCCAATGCCGCCCAGGCAGAGTATCCATTGGCATCGGACGGTAGTCCCATGCCAATGGAAACAATTACGCCGGCCTGCTAAGGTGCCTCTTCACACCACGGCGGAAGGACCCAGGATTGTAGGAAGGAGGGAACACGTGAGACGGCAAACAATTCCACAGCCTGACGGTGCGGCACAAAAACGAATTCGAGAACCGTTTGGTTCGCGCCGGGATGGTGTGGACCGTCAAGCTATGGCTTCGCAAGCCAGCACGCGTGGTTCTGGTTAGGAATGGAGAGGAGGGGATCAAGTTGAACAATTCTTCAGAGCACTCACCGTGATACAGGCGGTAGAACACGCTTAGAGAGGTGACATCTCTCCGGAGTTGTAGCGACTCCAAGTTGCTCGTAACGTCTGCATCATTCACAATGCGGATGGCCCGCCGCTGCAATCCATCCAAGGCATCGAGCAGGTACTGGGCGGATCCATCCCAGAGGTGCGAGCAGTACTCCATACCCGGCCGGACCTGCGCTTTATATAAACGACAAATCTGACCTTGAAGCTTGTAGCGCTTACACTGTGTGTATCAAACGGTTACATCTTCTCATCATCATCTCGTCATCATCCGTGATTGTTCCTTGTGCCTTTGGAAGAACTAATTTGTACCACTACGCTCCCTTAAGACAGGCTATTAGATTTTTAAATGTTATTTCGAGACATTTAGTTTAGATTTATTTAGCTGTAGCCTGCCGAAATTCATTGAACTGGCAACTGTAAATATGTTATAATAATACAGGGTATATCAAGACTGCTACCGAAAACGAAGCCGGGTGGTAGTTTAAGCGACTTCAGATACAATGCAACAGAAAAAGTTGCAAAAAAAAGCGTCAATTTTTTTTTGTTATTTTTTTCCTATGGCCATTTTTGGGTGGTAAATACATTTTTTCCTAAAATAATAGTATATACCCTTTTATTTATAAATACTCTAAGGTATAAAAGAGTTTAAATTATTATTTTAGCAAAAACTATGGATTTACCACCCAAAAATGACGACATTTAAAAAATCATAAAAAAAAATTGTCGCGTTTCTAGGCGAAATTTTTAATTGCATTGTGTTTGTAGTCACTAAAACTACCACCCGGCTTCGTTTTCGGTAGCAGTCTTGAGATACTCGGTATATGTAAATACATAAATGAATAAAAATAAATAAATATTTATACGGTGGCACATATTTAAATATTTTATACGTGTCCTCACGAATTAATTTTGTATCGAGTTTTTAAATCAGATAAATTAAGTGTTTCTTCTCCGCACTTCGTGTGAACTCTTGAAAATAACGGTACCTTCTGTGTAATGGACTAAACAGTTGTCTTCTGGTGGGATGAATATAATTGAAATAATATGTATTTAATTTATATAAAACTAAGAATAATGAATGCTTAAATACTTACTTGCTCAAATGAGAATAAATTAGTCTATTTATACCAAGTATAATTTAATTGAGAGACACACTATAGTGCACTCAATTGTAAGCTAAGTAAAGTCCAGATTTAATTGTACAGTTCTTGTTTTTCTGTATTGGGTACCACGAACTACGTACGAGTTTTAGTCCCACTCCGTCCAATTCGTAAATAAATTTAACATTTGTCTCGACTGGAATTGAATCTGCCGCATCTTGCTTCTCATCTAGTGGTCTCTCTTATCCACTGCGCCTTGGAGGTCGTCAAAATATGTAAAAATAATTATTATAGATCTTAATGACAGGTACAGTCTTGATACGTAGACAAATACATCCAAACTGGTGTTATTTTTAAAGTCTTTCAAAAGTGTTATCTTGTTATGAGTCAAAGTAGATTTTTAAGTTTCATGTTAGCCTAGAGATAAGCCTAGAGATTTTCTCCGCTTAACCTATTTGTTTCCAACTGTACTTTACTACACTGTATCAGCCTATTTACGTCCCACTGTCGGGCACGGGCCTCTACAATCGAGAGTACGATTGAGTGGTAGTGGTAGGGCCAAATATTATTACTTTACATACTACCATAGAAATCCTTGTAAATTGCTATGGTGAGCAGGTTCCCTTATGATGTTTTCCTTCACCGTTTAGTGCGTGATGATTACTATCAAAACACATATGACTCCGAAAAGTCAGAGATGTGCCTTGGGATTCGAACTCGCGACCACAGTGAACATGTTGACAGCCACGTCTGGTCCGTTTACCAACAAGCCACCCCGCACGTACTTTACTGAATAATTATGAATTTTTTAAAATTCATTTAGATTCCTAATATACAAAGCATTCTCAAACGATTACAATTACTGACTCAACACTTTTTTACATTCGTTAAACACCAATCTAGAAAAATACGCGATTAATTTTAAAATATAAACATCGTTGTGGGTAGTTACATGAGCATAATAAACACAGTGAAAAGAGCGGGAAAGTTCCCCACGCGGCGGCCATATTGAATTGGAATTGCGTTCCATTGTGCGCTGCGTTCGGCCACGTGCAGCGCACATCTGCCGGGCGGGTGACACTCGCGCACCCTCCGACTACAAATCTCACGGCGAACGCTCTGCGACGCGACGCACTGCCGACGCTCGGCGCAGCACACGCTTGGCAGAACGCTAAATAAATGCGTAGATACTTTCAATTGAGTTTATATAAAAATATTTTTTTAGTCTTCGTGTATCTAACTATCTCTACAAATTAATATTTTTGTCTAAAATTAAAATACATGTTATGAGTTTCAATCGTTATTATTGACCCTTTAAAAATATATCCTTAAATATTTATTTATTTTATATTTTACTGTTTCTAATTACATAAATAGAAAGTACTGGCGGAAGTCTTGCTATAAAAAATACTTCACCTCAAAAATATATGTTCACTGTTGTGTAACTCAATGGTTCACTGTTATTTAAAAATTATAGCTTATTTACTTATGTCATAAATAATGTTTAACATTAATATCAATATAGGGACTTCAACGAATACCTAACTACATAAGAAGTATTATATATTAATTAATAAATCATTAACTCTGAGATATAAGCGAGAGCAAAATTAACAGCAGAAAAACAACAAAAACACAGCAAAGCCGATATTAGTGTGTCGTGTGGTGCGCATGCGCGGGGTGAATCGCCCTCCGGCCTCCCCTTCCTATTACGTACTCTATTTAGGGGCTGCTACAAAGAACAACTCCGGCCTATCTATTTTGGTCTCTGGGATATTGTCATAGACAAAGTTATTGGATTCTGAACGTTCCCGCCAGCCCGCGATGAAATACGACGGTCGACGATACCAGCGCGGGAAAATAAAATTGGCGGGCTCCTAATGTTCAAGGGATAATATAATATTATATTATGCTAAATGGCTTATGGGAAACAAATGTAATTGTGATTATTAATTAATTGGGAGAATAGCTTTGCTATAGTTTACATTGATTTTCATGTTGGATTTTAATTTGGCAACAAATATGTTTAATAAAGACAAAGTATAACAATTGCTTTTATTAAATTCCATACAGGTACTTTTAAATTTGTGTGCCGATCTCTATGGTGTCGCCGATGTCCATGGACGGTGATCACTTATCATCAGATGTTCTATATGATAAACTTTGAGTGAATCCTCCCCTGATATAATTATAGGTTATTCTATACTCTTCGCGGAAACGGGTGCCTGCAAGCAGACTAGCTTAAGAGGTCACGTGTTAAACATGGAAGTCGGACCACGGACAGGAAACACTACTTGGAGAGAAATCTGCTACACGTGATGTTATTAAAATATCTTTCTTAGTACAAATAACCATGTTTATCTGTAATAAACGCTAAAGTAAAAAAGTCAGAAGGACATTGAAACCAGAGTAGCGACTGGAAATTATGACTTAACAACTTGTCTCAGCATGGCGAGCGCAGTGGAATGCCAAGCATTATAAATAAATAATCATCATAATAATCATCATCACCAACATCCCATGGTTGTCTGTCAGAGATTGCTTCAAGCAATAAGACCGCCACTTGCGCATATACTTTTTTCATATTGTTTTGTCATTTTTATATATATGGTGTGCAATAAAGTATTAAATAAATAAATAACACCCAACAGTCACATACATATTCCAGACCTCACAATAAGATCGAATCTTGAGTCGCGGGTATCAGGAACCACGAGAGACTTTTCGGTCTCACAAACCCAGACCTGAAAGAAATCTTAGTGCGCCGCACAAACATTTCTCTCGGTGCGGGGATCGAACCCGCAGCCTCTTGTTTCACAGGCGGCGTCTAACCGCCTGCGCCACGGGGGCTTTCAGCATTGTAATTCATGGTGTTGTTTGGTTTTGCTACTGTCCATGAACAGTCATGTCGCATTCCCTGATGGTATGGCGTATGGCATGCATATCTCGTCATTTTTCGAAATAAAAAAATCTATTTGCTAATAAAATAAGATTGTAAGTGATTGCATTTTTTTAGTTTCTCGATTTTGTGGGATCAGTAAGTATTTCGTACTTTCTGACAACCGCGATGCATATATAATATTTCTCATCAGAAAAATGAAAATACCTTGCAAGTTTATGTATATTTAGAAATATATGTCAGGGGCCCTACTATATAAATGTGTCGTTTAATAGTGGATAGTGTTTTTCAAATCTTAATGCTAATGCTCGAAATGCAAATTAAATTTATACACATTATTCTGATCACCTTACAAAACATAAACCTGTAAGGTATTTGGATATTTCTGATGAGAATTATATTTGACATTGTGAAGGTAGGAACTCTAAATAGTAGTAGCGCCGCGTGGTCCACAGTGTGCGATTATGGTCTTACACGTAGTAGTTCTATTATTGTGATTTCGTGTAATTATTACTAATATTATAATGTGTTTGGAAGGATATTATTAAAATGGAAGAAGGTAAAGTAAAGAATACGAAAAATAAACTATGATACGAGTGTTAATAGTAAATGGTAAATTGTTTAAAGATATGTATTTTCAATATCTTCTTTTCAGATTACAACTCACACGCTGTGCATTCAACCCATCGTTAAGGTAAGACAGTATTTCTGAACTATTTATTTATTTAACACACATTCATTACAGGTATATACCGGGTATATCAAGACTGCTACCGAAAACGAAGCCGGGTGGTAGTTTTAGTCACTACAAACACAATGCAACTAAAAATCGTGCTGAGAAACGCGACCATGATTTTTAATGATTTTTTTAATTTCATCATTTTTGGGTGGTAAATCCATAGTTTTTGCTAAATTAATAATTTTAACTCTTTTATCCCTTAGAGTATTTATAAATAAAAGGGTACACACTATTATTTTAAGACAAAATGGATTTACCACTCAAATAGGACCAAAGAAAAAAAAATTAAAAAAAAAAATTGACACTTTTTTTTGCAACATTTTCTATTGCATTGTGTCTGAAGTCGCTTAAACTACCACCCGGCTTCGTTTTCGGTAGCAGTCTTGATATACCCTGTATATACCCAATTTGAACTGACGGGACTTTACACAAATCAAGACAATTTCCAAGTTCCAAATAATATGCATCACTTGATAGTATATACACATATTATATGATAGACCCCTTGTGCGCTGACCTAGGATGAGTGGAAATGGCCCAGGTCAACCAATATATCATAAGGATCACTATTGAGCAGTAAGTGTAACCGTTGCCATGTATGGAATCCAAAAACATTGTGTAGTCGTGGTTCGCAAGCCTGGTACGAGCGTTACGCGTGCGAATCACAGCAAGCCGATGATTTTAAGATATCATAAGATATTCATTTGCTACTGGTAGGTTTCTCGTATGTGAGAGGCCGCCTGGGTAGGTAACACTGTAATGTCTAAGTCTCCCGCCAAACAACAGTGTATATGCTAACAGTGCATGTTTCGGTTTGAAGGTATTCGCATTGTAGCCAGAGTAACAACTGGACATATTGAGACTTAACGTCTTATGTCTCAGGATGGCAAGCGCAGTGGAATGCCAAGCATTGCTTGGTAATTGAAGGCTGTTTTTTGGTTTTGATACTGTTTATGAGCGGTCGTATCGCTTACCATTAGGCGAACGGCATGCTCGTCTCGCCATTAATAGTAATAAAAAAAACTCATTCTGTTTAAGACTAAACTGTAACAGGCATACAGAATAAGCATTGGAACCTTGCTACAGTATCATGCAAGTTACGGTTACAGCTTGCAAGTACCCAGCTTTACAAAGAAACGATATGAAGTGACGGCTTTGCTGTGTTTCGTTCGCTGAACAAGATTGCCAACAATCTAATCCTATCCTTTTCTTTTCCTATACCTTCTCTTTCTCTTCCCCGATTCCAATTTTTTAAATGTTTTAATCAAAACGTATCCAAAATCTAACAAACAGTATTATAAAAATCCATTCAGAATTAAACAAAATGAATACGTTTTAAATCTTGTAGTGGGAGTGAAAGAAAAGGGACACAAACCAAAACTAGTGACGTCACTAGAATTAACATGTAATATAGTGCGCGTGTGTGAAAGAGACAGTAAGATGTCCCCACTACATACCCACTTTTAATTTTAAATACTAAATTTGCCTATTGTTACAAAAATATTTAGAAATACTATTTAGACAGGTATGTTTAATTTTAATGGTAATGTATGGTATGGCGTTTAGTTTTAATGCAAATTAATCCAAAAAAAATACCGTGGTCAAATACCGTATTCGACTACGACTGGTATCATCTTGCATTCAAATTGTTATTTATTGTAATTTGTTGCATGCGTTGCTACATTGAATTTCAGCAGTTATGTACTGAAGACAGCACATCCTAATTAGCTAATAAACAATTAACACAATACTTTTGCGTGTATGAAAATATGGTCTGACTATAACGAATTATTAAACATTTGCGATTTCTTTCGCTGCTATTTTGTCAACATGTAATATATGAAGCGGTTCTATCGTTAATACAAGCAGTAGGCGATCACGCAAATTAAAGAAAGTACATTTTATGTAAAATGAACAGGAATATTGGCTTCTAATCCGTTGTTTGCGAATGTGAAGGCACTCTAGCGTGCTTCCTTTATAGTCTAAAATCTAAATTAAAACTTTAAATGTACATTTTAAAATAAAGGACTTAACATGATTAGTTCAATGGACTTTAAATGATATCAGATTCGTATATTTTTTGTTATTCTTGGGATACTGCGTACAGTACTCTATCAGCATATATCCGTTCCACTGCAGGGCATGAGCCTCCTCTATAATCGAGATCAAGTTTTAGAGGGGTTAGACAATATAGTCCACCACCCTGGCCTAGTCCCGGTTGGTGGACTTCACATATCATAGAAATTCTTAGAAACCTCTATTTTATCAAGGTTTCCTCATGATGTTTTCCTTCACCTTTATAATGCGTGGTGACTGACTATCACTACACATATGACTTAGAATAGTCAGCGGTGTGCCCTGGGATTTGAACCCGCGACAACCGTAAACGTAGCAGCCGCAACTGGTCCGTATACCAACCGGCTATCAAGCACATTAATATCAATTTGTCAAGTAAATGAATACAAAGATGATAATTGTTCAGGTATATCACCTGAATCTTTTACTTAGAATGGGGGTAAGATAGTGCAGTACCTATTTCTGAGACAAATTATATATATAGGCTCATATAAAAAGAGGTATACTATCGGAGAAAAAGGTTCGAAATAACTCGAACATCATATTAGCGGTAAGAAGTTTTTGGGTTTCAGCATAGTTTTTAATTATTCCTATCTGCTTAAGAATATTAGGTGACTTATGCTAAGTATATTTTCGTTTCCAAATGTTCCAAAACGGGAGAAATTGTTTAAATTCTAATAAACACCCTTCCTCAAGAACAGTTACAAAGGGAAAGGTTGTAAAGTTCATTGGAATTTATTAATTTATCCGATTTTCCCGGTACTGGGTATCGGAGGCTGGCTGGTTCATGTTGTCCAGATTAAAACTAAAAGTATCATTATGTTCTTTTAAGCACGCGTTTTTTTCAAAAATGTTGATGACTAAGGATGAAACATCCTGAGCGTATTAAAACTATAGGATTTTTTTATGCTGGTGCGAATATGGTGCACATGATAGTTAGTTCCGTTACAATACATCTAATTATAACATAGATTTTTATTTATTTTAGGGAATTAGGCGACTAGCATAAAAAAAAAACAAAATAATGTAACAAAAGAAAAGCCAATTAAAAGTTTCGGCAAATAGAAATACTTATTGTTTAAAACATATTTTCGTGAGAAATGGTTTTCTATCTCTGATTGCCTCAGTTATGTCAACATGCTTGTCGCTGGGTCTCTCTCTCTCTCTCTCTCTCTCTCTCTCTCTCTCTTCAGCCACATGAAGTCCACTGCTGAACATATACCCCCCAAAGGAGGAAGCTGATATGCACAGAGTAAACTTAAAACTCGTCGCACAAGGTTGGATCACTATGAGAGTTTTTTCGTCGCGTCGCGTCGCGTGTTATTCGGATGGTATCAAACTATATAGGTATTTCTAGGGTATGGATTATCTTTACAAAATTTAACATAATGTCGTACTATAAAATACCACAGATGTCAAATGCCGCTTCCCTTTTCCTATCCTTTTTCTTTTCAGCTCCACTACCGATTTAGTGGGCTGGCAATAAATCCTTGATTCAAGCGTTTTGGATGTTCATTGGGGACAATGATCATTAACAATCAGGTGAGCTGAATGCTCGTTTAAAAAAAATATTAATGGCTGGTACCGAATGCTATGAGCTATACTTGGCTATGAGTTAGTATTAGAGTGGGTATTGCTCTGTTTCAATAAAACCAGAAAAAATTGAGAAAGCGTTGTTGTGTCAAGTTTCATCCGGTAGACTACCGCAGCAATCTTTACTCTCCACCCGTTTCAGACTATTCCTTCGTCGTTAAAAACCCACAGATTTAAAAGTGGGGATAATAAGTAGCAAGATAAAGGTTAACCACTGGCCCAGAGTACTACTAAACAGAGGTCTGCAAACGAGCGAATGTGGGCGACCGCCTGCGGTCGCGCGGATCCACGGTCCTCCCGCTTTGAATCTTTTAGGACTTAGAACTGGGTGGGGAAATGATTTTTGATAAAGTATGGATGTGTTAGTACTGAAATTTCTGTCAGTACAAGGGGACCTCGTAAATTGTATTTCGCCATATCAAAGTCACTGATAATGCTGAAATGTAAAACGTAATTAATATTTATTTGCTTTATTGTTTTTTTTCTACACCAATGTAAATTAAATATAAAATAATAGATTAAATAAGAGTACAAATGGCCGCCGTATCACTCAAAGTAGTCTCTTCCCGACTCCCATAAGATGGAGATAAGAGAAGGAAAAGAGAGGAAATAGAAATAAATGTATTAATTCTTACCGCACTATAAATGTGCAATAATATTTAGTTTTATTATAACTTCTTGAATAGAATATGTATGAAATATTGATATGATAAAACGACGAAAACGCGGAACATCGTTTACGGTAACTGTTGAGGTTTTCACAGAATAATGATTAGCGTTATCAGCATCAGGAGACAAATATACAAACATATTTTTATGTAAGTTAATTGGCCAAAAATCGAATTTCATGACTTTGTTAAAAACAGTATTGGATTCTGTGAAGAAAAAACAATGAGCTCATGGGTTTTGGTTATTGTGTGGTATTTAAACAGCGCGATGGGCGTCCAAAATACAGAATAATTTGGTCTATGAAAATATAAAGACTGCATTAATTCATTTTTTTTTAATAGAAAAATAACATGCCGCCTAATTCAATTCTTTACTTTTATAAATATCAAATTAACAAATATGTTATAAGTAGGTACAAGTATATTGTCTACTATAACTCTTAATGTTACATGTAATCTTTAGGTATGAATATACATAGGCAGATAGTTATCTATCTAAATTACCAAAACATAGGAGAACATTGATGATTTTGTAGGTATCAAACAAACATACAATAACGCAAAAAAATCTAACATCGAGACATCTTGATACTTGTTGATTCAAAACTCCTAAAACTAGAATTTACCGTACTCGATGTGGGTGTCAAACGCTTGATGAAAACGGCGCCGTATTCCAGTGTAATAACCTCGCAATTTCAGAGCCCACGTGATGATCACACCTATCACGTGATACATCTATACCGTGATACATAAGTGGTTGTTAACAAGCGCCGGCGCTCGGGCTGCCCCTGCGTGACTCACACTTCATGTAGGAAAACACTGCATGTACTAACTGCAACTGAGTCAGAAACTCACAACTATTTCATATAATTTATATAGGGTAATTTAAGGAGAATTCAAGCAGTTTGTTCTATTTATGGTCTTGTAGCGATCGAGAAATGTGTATGAATATTATTGCAATCATTTTATTTACTTGTTATTGTTTTTGATAGTAACTTTAAGGTCAAGACAGTTATGATATACCTCGGACTTCCCCGTTCGTTGTGTGGGTCTTGAGCTGTACCTATTTTACCGCTTTGGGGTCGATTCCGCTTTTGCAAAATAAATATCAACGTTTTGCACTCGACTTGGGATTAGAAACAAGGGCCTCATAGTTCAGTAGATATACATATACATAAATCCCACTAGGTACACTATACACCTTTAATTTTAAGTCTCAGGGTACTCAATACTAGAGATGTGTTCGTTATTTTTTATTGAGAATTTTGTCAAAGAGAAAATAAAAGAAAAAAACTACTTTTACCATCGCCATAACCTCGAAGGGGTAGGTAAAATTACCCTAGTGTCATTGTCATTTCAGAGAGTTTATTTTCATACGGAGATGTATTAGGGGTCGAGTTCATAGCCTTGACAGGCTCAAAATCCTGCCCGGGTAATATATTTGACATATTTTAAACCGAAATGTCGCCTGAAATATGGTGCCCAACCTGAGAATCGATTCCAGGAGCAGAAGATTCATAGCACATAAACGCTGCCATTAGACAATACAGTAGATTTGTTTTAATTGCGTGACTCGTATGTAGTAATAAGTGTGGTCAGGAATAAAATACATATTCCTTAGGATAGATAAAACAATATATTATTTTTCGACTAGTTAAAAGTCTGACACAAACATTAAAACTTACATTCACATGAATATTGAGTCAAGTATAAATTTATAATTTTAAATAGTTTTTCTTTTCCCCTTTTTTGCAGATCTTTAAGTTCTATTCTCCGAAAGTCGTTAGCCTCAGATGGCGTGTATCTAGACAAATTAAATGCCCGCCGAAGTAGGTCAAGGGTATCTCTAGAATACATGAATTTTGGATGGGAAATAATCTCCGACAATTCGTAAAAGGAGACTGTATACTGTAAACGTGAAGATCGGTAATATTGATCAGTGTAGAATCTGAATTCTGATGCATCTATAGGCTTAGGTTCATATGTGTATATGTGTTTGTTATCAATTTACATATGTTTATTTTATGTTTACAATATGTCTACATGTATAACACCATTATTATCTTTCTAAATACTTATTTATCAACTTTTAAAATAAATTTTATTTGATGTATTATTTAACTTATCCCATTATGGGTTAAAACTCGCCGAGGTTCAGTGGTGGCAATTTTTTTCGGGCCATTGTTGATCTTTTTTATTGAGCACGAGCATGTTGCATAGAGGTCCCCTTTCCATGCCTCGGGGGAGGTCGAAAATGACAATATCGGGGTCTCCGGTTTTCCATCCGGAGCGTGGGATGTGCTGTCCGATCGGCGTTAATGTTATGGCTAAGACTTCAGCTGAAATTCTTCACCACCGGTATTATGACTAAGGCCTCATAGTTTTCCTAGCGCCCAGTAGTGTTGCCGTACCGCCCAACGCACTGCGAAACAATGTCTCATCATAAATTGGCAGGGCTCAAAAGCCCCCCATTTACCTGCAATAGATACGAGGAAACGTCTGGTCTCCCATTAAGTGTAGTTTTATTAGCTATGACGTAGCTGTCCTACTGTCCGGCTCAATCCCGTCTCATCCGTCTGTTCAGTCTCTTCCCAATCCATCCCGTCCTTTCTCTTTATTATCCATCCCGTCTTATAACGTGCATTTATATTTCGTCCTATCAAATCTGTCAGCTATCCCAGCCTTCTCCCGTACCTTCCACTCTATTATATCCCGTCTCTCCATATACATGTACATATTATAAAGATTGCCTTATGAAATTTTTGTGCAGCAGAAATCGTAATATTTTAATTTCACCACAACTTCAAAACCAAACGTGCAATTTTAATCATTCAAATATTATCAACATAAACTGTACTTATTGATGAAATAATTTATTTTGATAAGGATTAATAGCATGAGTAAAATAAACGTGTTTAAATGTAGTCCAAAAAAAAATTCAAGAATTTTAAATAAAAATGTGGTTGTTGTGCCTCACTCGACATAGATAGGTATAGTGTGTCGCGGACTTTTTTGTAGATATTTATAAGATCTACAATTAATTATTACATTTTATGGTTCTATCTTTTGTAGTTTAGGCAGCGTACGCAAAATAAATAACTTCTTTGGTTGATTTTTTTCAGTTTGTGTCCGAAAAATCCAAATATCTTACGGAACCCTATTTTTTTCCAAAATAAAATATAGTCTATGTTACTCGTGGATAATGTAGCTTTCGAATGGTGAAAGAATTTTTAAAATCGGTCCAGTAGTTTTTGAGCCTGTTCATTACAACCAAACAAACAAACAAACAAACAAAGTTTTCCTCTTTATAATATTAGTGTAGACTACAAAAATCCCCTTAAATCTCCATGCGCGACAGGCAGTGTATACCCTGGTGGTATTGTTGCATCCATATAGTCCACCACGCTGGCCTAGTGCGGGTTGGCTATATGGCCTAACCACTGTCAATCGCATTGTCGATTGTGGAGGAGGCCTGTGCCCTGCAGTGGGACGTATATGGGCTGATACAGATACAGATTGTTGCATCCATTAACCATTGGAAGAGAACTATTATTGATCGTAGCTCATTGATATAAAAAACCCTCGTAGCTAGAAAGAATTGCAAGAGCTGTGGGTAATATACCCATTGGCTATATTACTCACAGCTCCTGCTGTGGCTTATATTTGCATGTTAAATTAGTACTAGCTCCCGTTCTTTATTTTTTCCTCTCTTTCTTCTTTTAAATCCATCCGATGGTTGTCTGTAAGACATTGCTTTAAGCGATGAGACCGCCATGCACTTTTTTGTCTTTTTGATTCTTTATATTGTTGTTATTTCTTGCACAATTATAATAAGATTTAAATAAGAAAAACTATATTTATATCTAAACTGCTTTATCGAAGTTATTCGTGAGGTTTCTAAGGTGAAGTCAAAATTATGATTACGGTTAGCTGTAGGTATCTATTTATTTAACATGGTTTAATTAGGAAGCCGTTTCTATAAAACTGTATTGCATAAACCGGTAATGCATTAAAATATCATCCTTAGATTGGTCGTAAAATCTTATCTGAAATGTTTGTGTTTTGGAAGTTAATTGGGATTAACTATGGTAATTTAACTAATAATCTTTCGCAGACCGAAATAAGCTATGCATATATGATAATAAATCCGGCTTGGTGACGAAAATATTTTTTTTAAATAATTTTAAGCTGCTAATGATTTTTTTATTTTTATTTTTATTTAATACGAGTAATACAGTGGCAGCCTTCGTAATAAAACTGGCTATGAAATGAAAGGCTACGGGTACGATTCCCACACCGAAACAAATGTTTGTGCGTTGCATTAGTATTCGTGTACAGTCTGGGTATTTGAGACGCCAAAAAGTCTGTAGTAGTATCTGCAACCCACGACATAGAACTTATATCTTAGTGTGGGGTTAGGACGTATGTGATTGTTAGGTTATTATTTAATTACAGTTCTTTTAAAAATATTATCAGACATATATTTTGATTATTTTACATATATGTATACATACATAAACTCACCTCGTCATCCCAGTAGGGATAGGCAGAGGTTCTAACAGGACACCCACGTTTGGCCTTGTATTTTCCGTCTCATGATGCCCTGACTCCGGGATGATAATGAATAGAAAAATCTAATATCACTTTGGTCGGAACCCGGGATTTGAACCCGATGCCTCACATTTGCAATCATACCGTAGTACAATTGCGCTACCGAGGCACTTGATTATTTTATTTATTTGTTTGTTTATTTATTTACGAGTATTTATATAATAGGTTCACCAACAGCATTATATATTATTACACATTATGTTTGCAATATTAATGTACAAGTCTGATATGTGCGCCAATCTTAGGTGTACACATCATTTACACAGACAGCTTAACATAGTCAACTATGTATTAAATATGTATTACAGTATATGTATGTAAGTATTACACTAATAGCAATCTAGGTTCACTTTATCCATTACTTGTTAAGTTTTAAACTTTATATTTATTTGAACAATCTTCTTATTCTACGTGTAGCTTATTCCCGCCTAGACAGCCTTCGTGCCTCAGTTGGTTAGACGCCGCCTGTGAAATGAGAGGGCGTTGGCGCTGGTTCGATCTTCGTACCGAGATAAATGTTTGTGAGATCCACTGGCATTGGTTTCGGGTCTGGGTGCGAGACCGAAAAGTCTCTCGTTCCTGATACCTACGACACAAGACTCGATTTAATGTGGGGTCAGGACTATGTATGTGACTGTTAGGTGTATTTTTTATAGGTACACCATAATATGAAAACCATGTGAGTCTTGAGCAGTGAGTCACAGCCGTGGAGTTTCGGCATCACTGTTTATTCAGTTACGCAGGCCGACATTACGATTGAGATTAATGAGTGTCTCATCGCGAGTTGTTATTTTTAAATTACCCTTGACTTTCCTTAAGGTTCGGTGTGATATGGGCCGGCTAATTTAAATAATAGAAATTGCACGGTAGATGAATTCAGTTTGTTAGTTGTTATTGTTGTGAAAATAGGTTTTGTTACATTCTTGATGTTCTGTATTATAATATGATATTTTTAAATGCAGAGACGAGCTTGCCATTCGCTTGATGGTAAGCGGCACGACCGCTTATGTACAGTCGCAAAATCAAACTTCACCATGAATTATAAAGCAAAGTTGGGCATTCCACTGCGCTCGCCATCCTGAGACAAATGATGTTAAGTCTCAAAATATCCAGTAGTATCGTTCTGGCTACAATGTACATTAAACGGAAATACATATGTGCATTTACACTGCTGTTTGGCGTAAGAAAAGATATTGCGGTGGTACCAACCAACACGGCTTTTCACATATGAGGGGCCTACCACCAGTAATAAATGTTATTGTTATTATTATATAGTATTTTATTACATGATATATCTTAAGCAATAGTAGACACTGTCAGCAGTGGACTTTCTGTGGCTGAGATGATGATGATGATGATTATGAGACACTGTCATGCTAATTACAAAGAATATAACTCTAACCCCGTATTATCCGCTGTCTGTTAGATTTTTTAATCTAAAGGTCTACAGAGATTTCAGTTAGATTTTCTATTTTATTTATATACTATTCTTGTTGATTCCACTTTTACCCTATGCTTCTACCACCGATAATTAGCACAAGAGTCAAGTCAATTTATTTCAATTGGATGGCATTGAAGGCTGGTAAAACAGCGGTTTGTCATTTCAATGATTCAGCGGTTTGACTGTTAGTGCCAGTTGATTGCGTCCAATTCCTGGACTCTGTTCCATTCACCAAGATGCGGAAGAGTTTGCCGGTCCACCAGGTCTGTAAGATTCAGGCCTCTCTCTTATAACCTCGGGACTTTCAGCGAAGCGTAAAGAAGGTGGCAGATCACCTTGGTACAGTCGATTGGTGGGATAATACATTGGTCTCTAGCTATCGATGAAGATTATTCATTAGATTAGAGGAGACCAATTGAAATTATTTAAGAGTTACTTGACTGGTCGATCGCAGTGTGTTACTCTTGATGGACATGTTAGTGATGATCTTCCAAGTAGCTATGGCGTACCACAGGGTAGTATTCTGGGTCCTAGTCTTTTCTTAGTCTATATAAACGAATTATGTCAAATCAACTTGACGGATGGAAACCTCTTGTCCTTCGCAGACGACACGGTCTTATACTTCTCAGGCAGGACATGGGATGATGTTTACAAATCCGCCCAAATTGGTTTTGATAAAGTATACACATGGCTGGCGCAAAACTTACTTACATTAAATATAGACAAAACTAAACACATTATATTTACCATTCGCAACATACAACTGCCCGACCCCAACAGCTTTAATATTACCGTCAACTCCTCTGACCCAAATTCATTCCAATGCAAAAACTCCGCCATAGAGAGAACTACACAAATAAAATACCTAGGAGTACTCATAGATAACAATATTTCATTCAGACCTTACATTAAACTACTATCAGGCAGAATACGAAAACTTATGTTTGTATTCAAACATTTACGACACGTCGCTGATGCCTCCACTCTCAAAATGGTTTACCAGGCGTTATGTCAATCTTTACTTACCTATTGCATTACTTCTTGGGGAGGAGCAGCCAAAAACCACCTAATAATAATCGAACGTGCCCAAAGAGCCTTACTAAAAGTAAGTACATTTAAGCCGTTATTATTTCCCACCAAAGATCTATATGAATTTTGTCAAGTGCTCACTGTCCGTCAACTTTTTATTCTAAATACTATTCTATTACAACATTCTGTAACAACTCCATCTGGCACCAACAAAACTAATCGCCGAAACTTACTGATTGCAAAATCTACTTCGTTTAACACATCCTTTAGTCACAGATTTGTTTGCTTCCTTGGTCCTTTTCTCTACAATAGATTACATAGAATTCTGAATATTAATACATACGCTGCTAAATATAATTTAAAGAAAACAGTCAGTACATGGCTTCTTCACCAATGTTATGAAGAAACAGAATATCTCCTACATCCTCTAACCTAACATATACACGAACGCACACACACGCACACACACACACACACGCACACACACATACACATAACACAAACACACACACACACACACACACACCATCACCCATATGCGCACATATTATGTATGCACGCACACATAAATAAGACTACTGACACACACACAGAAAAACATGAGTGCATGCATTTTATGTGCCTTAAATGTGGTGTCCCAATTGGCAATTATTTGTACTACCTAATTTTTATTTTCTTGTTTTGTTTAATTAACTGTAGAATTCGTAGTCTTTAATTATAACTACCTACTTTAAATTACCCTAAAAATGTTACAAATCTAAAAGACCTGTTGCCACCCATTTCAACTAGGCCCTGCGACATACGGATGGCAGCTGGTGCTTATAGTACAGGACTATCCTAGTTTAAGCATCAGCAGTAACTCAATACGCTTGTTATCTAGCCTAAGCAAATATGTATGACTAAGTCAATTTATGTCTGTTAATCCAGGTTAAGGAAGGAATTTAATAAATGTTTTATTATTATTATTATTATTATTACGCGACATACAGTGTGGTCAGGGGGGTTGCCGGCTCAAATTCCAGGACACACCTTTGAGTTTTCGGAGTTATATAAGTATTGATAGTCAACCACAATGCATTATAACGGCGAAGGAAACCATCGTGAGGAGACCTGCATACCATAGAATTGCAAGAATTTCTATGGATTGTAAAGTCCACTAACCCGCACTAGGCCAGCGCGTTGGACTATATGGCCTAAACCCTCTCAATCGTACTCTCCGTTATAGAGAAGGCTCGTTTCCTGCAGTGGGATGTATATGGGCAGATATATAAAATAGAGGGACATACATAGTTCTTAACAATTATCAAAAAATATATAGGGAGGTTCATAGAGTTGACTGAGTCCTGTCAATCAAATCAGTTGCAGTGACATACGAGTATATGTTTATGTGATCAAAAATGAATTAGTTTATGAATAGTTGGAAGACAAGCTTGACATGTGTGCTCTCTACTGTGTTGAGGCCCCATTTCCTATAATTGTTTGTATTACTAGATTTTCTTGATGTACATATAACAACAACATTTCTAATGGTGTCAAATTTTAAGCCCACACAATAAATCATACATACATACATAAACGCACGCCTTTTTCCCAAAAGGGGTAGGCAGAGGTGCAACCAGGACACCCACGTTTCGCCTTGTATGTTCCGTCCCACGATGTGATAGGGGGTGAGCCTATCGCCATATTGGGAATAAATTCCTCACTTGAAACTGATAATGAATACAACTGCGCCACGGAGGCATTCGTAATACAATAAATCGTTTCATGAAAATTCCCTTCCAAATGGCTTTGTCGTGAAATTTATTTTTTTGGAACCATTATTTACCTAATTCGATCTGGAAAAAGAAAAGGAAAGTGGAAAAGCCACGACATTCTATCTCGGTGGAGTGACAGCGGCGGCGCCATCGACCGGTGCCCGCTTGCGTACCTGGGGGGTAACTCTATAAAAACGATATGATCCTCGAATTTTCGGACGCTGTACGTAACCTTCACTAATGTGCCTAGATAGTAGAGACTGCCCAAAATGTTGGGTTCCTCTATCGTACGTCGCAATCGTAGACTAAGTTCGGAGAAAATTATAAGAGTAATAGAGAATAGTATTGATTTTTAGAACTGGAAATCTTATATCTTACTACGGACGTCGAACATACAAACATTCGAAGTTCGAATTGTTTTTATAGTCACTCCCTTAGTTAAGTTCGAATTAGTTTCGCTTTCCACTTCTAAAAATCAATATCTCTATGAAACTTGTCATATACTCAGAACTTAGTCTGAGATTATAGTACGACACAAAATTCGAACATTTTGTTTTGTATTTAGACATATTCGTACAGTTTTACTTGCGATGTCCGAATATTCGTCGCTGTGCCGGAGTACAGAGTAACCCCCTGCTTGTTGCAAGGTTTTTGATAAAAACCTTTTTCAATCAGTTTAATACTATCTAACTTATGGAATGTTTTGTATCTTTCGATTTTTGAATTCAATATGAGTGACGAAGACAAAATATGTATAAACCATAGGTATAAACTGACTAGTGACAATGAATACGGCCGTAAGTAGCTATTCAAGCATCAAATGTTTTTGTTAATGATTTGTTGATGGCCCGGTTTAAATGATGCCGAGCTTTGATAAACATACTCTGCTTGAACCATGAGTGGCACTTAATCAATATTTAATACTAATAAGCTAAGTGCGTGCGTACCACTCTCACTCATACTCTTGGTTGTAGGGAAGACTCGTGCCCTGCAGTGGGACGTTTATGGATTGAAACAGAAGTGTATTGACAGGTTATAATCGCGGTTTCTTATTTCAGAATAATCTTATAATTTATCGGAGTTATATTATAAGTTTAATTATTTGTTTGACTATGATACTTTTTTTTAAATATTTTTTTTGCGTACAGACACAAACACCTTTAAAATAAAATCTAGTAACAGTACTAAAGTAGCGTGTAACATGAGGCAAATATTAGTGTTTTAAAATAATGTGTAGGAGCGTAGTAGGGACATCTTACCGTCTCTTTCACACCCGCACACTGTAATACATATTGAGACTAGTGACGTCACTAGCTGTGTAAGCCTTTTCTTTTACTCTCACTACTGGATGTTAAATGTTTTTATAATTTTTTTTAAAATTTGTATATGTTATGGGCCAATTGATTAATGCGGGCAGTATTCATAATGCCCGGGCAGTATGAATAAAGCCCAGCCATATCGGGCCAAGTGATTAATTACAATCTAATCTCACCTATTTATCACATTGCCCGGGCATTATGAATATGGCTACATGATGATCGGGCAATGTGATTAATAGGTAAATTTTTACGTGGTGCGCTGCCGTATTATCGCATCTGCGACAGACCCATAAATTAGAAAGGTTGAATTGGTCTGCTTATGTTTAGTTGTTTTTTAACGTCCGAAACATTATCTTCAGAAGGAAATTAGTGTACCCACTTTATGGATCAGTTAGGTCGACTGTGCTCCTAATCCGACTCGGGACACCACGACTTCACGTAGTCTTTTGGCTACCGACCCTAGAGTGTACATAAAAAGCCGGAGGCGCGGAGGGAGAGCAGCCCCCGGTGTGCTTATCTTTTGTTACGCAAGGGCGAAGGGGCTGAACTTCCCGTAGCGCCGGAGACGTTGCAGAAGCAAATTTGTATTGACAACAAGTGTTTTAAGGTTAGGTTACTATAATTGATATTTCTCAGGAATTTTGCATTACCTTTCATGGGAGTGGTACCAGGGTAGGTGCGTGACCTTGCAATATCCGCACGATGCCACTTCGGCTCATTGTTTTGATTTCGATTCGCTTTACATCACTCTGCCCAATAGGCACTTGGCATTATTCATAATGCCCGGGCAATGTGATAAATGTATTGGTTATAATCACATTGCCCGCTCTTATTAGGCATTATTCATATTGCCCGGGCAGTATCAATAATGCCCGATTAATCACTTGACCCATAACATATATGTTAGTAAGATTCTTTGTTTGCTAGATTTTGGATATAGATAAATAAAATAAAAAAAAAATCACGCATTTTTACGGAGATGAAAAACGGAACAGAAGCAAGAGATGTTTACAAATACGCCAATAGCAAATGAAAATCGACCGAACTCTTGGTCTCAGAAGAGTCCTATCTCCGAAGTCGGCGAGTATAGGACAGAGAAGTTAATAAATATTATGGCATTAATGTTGATTTATTAAGTTCGATTCAGGAAACCATGAGTTGAATTTAAAATCGAATATCTACTATGACTGGATAATCATTGTTGATGTCAGGTTGGTAGAGAAATGACAAAGCGGTTTTTTCTGCAACATAGGTATGTTTTTTTGGTATAAAACATTTTGTACTGATACGATGAAATGAGCCAGTAACTCCTGTACGGTACTGTATCAACCTATATATGAACACGTCTTCTATAACCGTGAGTACCATTGAGAGATGTTAGGCCGTATAGTCCGTCACGCTGATCTAGTGCGGGTGGGCGGAATTTACATACCATAGAAATTCTAACAAATCACTGAGGCATGCAGGTTTTTTAACGATGTTGTACCTTCATCGTTATAGTGCGAGGCGAATGGCGATTGATTAATTTTATCAATACACACATAACTTCGAAAAGTAAGCGGTGTGCCCTAGGATTTGAACTAGCGACCAACTTGAGCATGTTTGTAGCTGCGTCTGGTCTGCGTAGAACAGTCCACCCTGCATTAGTGTTTCTTTTGCTGTGGAAATCGTAGTTCACAGAAAGTTTCCAGCAGCAAAATATAATTATTTCTTCCTCGAACACTTAATTATGGTATCTGAATCAGAAGCCGAACCAGAAGCTCCACACATTTGCTTCAATAATTGATAGGCTATCCCTGAAATCCATCCTATGATACGGATTACTTGATGGTAACATCCTATGAAACAGATTAGCTGATGGTAACATCCTATGAAACAGATTAGCTGATGGTAACATCCTATGAAATAGATTAGCTGATGATCACTGCCGCCCATGATCATCTACAAAGCTTCGATCATAGACCTGTCGCGGACCCATCAAATCGGGTGGAGAGCGCAAGGAAAAAGGATAGGAAAAGTAAAGGGGGTTTCAGGTAATCTCAAAATATCGTGCGACCTTTTAAAAAAGCAGTATAATACGTCCATGGGTCTTAGATAATGAATAATTAGATTAGTTTTTTGTTTATATGATGAGTCACAAACTGTAAATACAAACTATTACATAACGTTGATAATACATGACACAATAATCTATTAACTAAATACCTATTCAATATAATTTCTTTACAATCGTATTAATTAATAATTATCGATATCAAAGATACATCTTTATTGGCAGGTCTAGCGCGATTTGCGCCCTGTAGTATGGGGGGCGCTTCGAGAATCTCGCCACGGTATCCCCTGCCTGTCGTAGGAGGCGACTAATGGGGAAGTGAAGGTCGCGGGCGCGCAGTGGGGGGCTGTTGTTACGCCCATTGTACTCACGTACAAAGCGACCTCGAGATGTTCGGCAGCAGGAGGAGGAGGAAGCAATTGCCTGTTGCCGAGAAATGAGGAGGCTTCTTAGCCTCCAACATATGGTACGGGCTGCAAATTGAGCGGTTTTGTGCAGGGATGGTCCCGGTAGAAGCTGGAGCGCTCTTGCTTCGGGTTCCCGGGGCCGTTCCAATTGCGCTGAAGAGGGCAACACGGGATTTTGGTTGGTATGCTTATCGGTGAACCCAACATAATCGCTCCACCCTTCCCCGAGGTGGGAGGTTAGCGGTAAACGGTTTCCCCGCGCCAAAAAAAAAAAATAGAAAGAGCGTGATTGGAATTGAAGATGACCAGCGAATATAACAAATCATTTGTGAACAGCTCTGAAATTAACGGGGCGTCGTCTCTTGTATAATCACTGTATTGTAAACTTATAACCAAAAGAGCAAACCAGAGTTTCTTGCCCGTTCTTTACTGGTGAAGAAAGCCTTGTGAACAGGTACAGGATTATAAAGAAAATAAGTGAATGAATCTAAATAATGTATAACATTTTAAAGATTCTATAAAGTATTTTCATTCCATATATAGCCTCCCTCCATGCTTAGTTCTAGTGGTAATTTTGCAATCACAATAGTTATGAGCCAAATATTGTCTATGCCAGCAATAAGATCGGTTCTGGTACTATCGATTTTCTAGGCCTAATTGATACGATTTGAGTGAATTTGCTACAGCGCCTTCTATTTGCTAATAAAACCTAAAAAAGGAGAATTTGATCTTCGGCGCCTCTTACGTTTTAGCATTTTTTGGCCAACGACAACGTACACTAATAATTGCTTTACCAACTGACATATCATATATTATGTCCTAGATACTGTATTCGATCGATGACAGTAAAACATTGTGTGAGCTTTCCGAGGGTCCGTCGTGATATCCTGGGCGGAGCAACCTTTGTACCACACCTTTAACAACTTCAAGCCTTTACATTCATAAATAAACTTCAATTTACCGGGACAAAATAGGTGATTCCGCGGACAACAGCTAGTATGCAAAATGTTTGGTTTTATTGGATGTTGGTTGGTCGGAGACGCGCATGCGGCCCGTCTGTTCGTGCCGCCTTTCTGTTGGTATAAGTCGACAAATGATAAAAGAACGAATACAAGTACCTCCTCTAGCGTCTACCGGGGTCTTAGATTCAGTGAAATGGACGAACATATTTCGATTTTGGACATTATATGGTAATTTATTGGTCATGTGTAATTGCGTTAATGACAAATCGTTAACTATTTATATATTATCTCTCTATAGATATATCAAGCAATCCTCTTTATAATATTAGTATAGTCTATACTATAGGAAAGATTTGATTGCTTGCAGTGAATAGGATTAGAAAATACGGTACCGATTTGAAAATTTATTTCACCATTAGAATCCTACATTATCCCTCATGAACATACACACGCCGGCACAATTAGAGGAACACGCACAAAAATTAGTTTTTTTTTTTAATTTTGTTTGCTGTTTGTTTAAATGGTTGTTTTTATATTTCAGCACCTTTAAAAAATTAAATGATGCAGAAAGATTTTTGGATATTTAGAGTTTTATCGTTAATTATACGCTCTCAAGTGCTTTTAAGATTTTTTCACTTTCAAGTGGTTTCACAAAATTTTGTTTAATTTCATTTTATGTGACTTAAGATATTTTTATTGTTATTGTTTTTAGAGTACCTGTCTTGTAGGATATAAAATAAGTGGCTTACCTTCCACTGAAGTTGCCAGAGCTGTAACAATGATTGAAAATGGTCAAGGGTAGGATTCAGTAAGTCGCGCATTGGGTGTGTCGGTATCTGTTGTCTTTCTTAACGTTAAATGTTAGAGGCACATAGGCTCTTATGTGCGGATGCCAGGATAAGGCTGAAAACGGTGGACCAGTACCCAGGATGGTCATTTTATACGGCTGAAAACTTTGGGAAATCGTCTTTAAACGGCTATTCAGACCCGAAACATGTCACAAGAAGTCCGTGATGTTAATATCAGTGAGCGTACAGTGAGAACACGTTTAAATGAAGTTGGACTGAAGTCTTATGTTCCGTCAAAAGCTCCAAAACTCGAGGTGGTACATAAAGTAGCCAGATAATCCTTTGCTCATCAACACCGCGACTGGACAAGTGAGAGTTTTGTTTAGTGATGAAAGCAGTTTTGTTGTGAATTGCATAGAAGGAAGGGAGAGGATCTGGAGGTATCGAGGAGAACGCTAATCGAGGAAACTTTACTGAAAGAGGTGTGTTATGGCGGAGGGTCAATTTTGGTATGGGGTGGTATATGTTTGGAAGCACGCACGGAGTTAATACTTATAGAAAATGGGTCTTTAGCTGCACAAAGATACGTCGCAGAGATCTTAGAGTCCCATGTATTGTCTTTTGCACCATCCATAGGCGAATATTTTTTATTTATGCATGATAATGCGCGGCCCCACACAGCGCAAATGGTTCGCGACTACTTAAATCAGGCCCAAATCGCGCAAATGGATTGCCCAGCAAGATCACCAGACATGAATCCCATAGAGAACGAATGGGACGTTATCGGAAGAAAGATAAATGGAAGAAACCAAGCCCCTAAGATTGTCCAAGGATTAAAATTCATGTTAGTGCAAGAGTGGGAGAATTTGTCGCAATAAATGATTGATGCCGTCATGAAAAGCATGAATATATCCAGATTCTTATCTGAGCCCGTGGTAGCAATACGCATTATTAATTTTCTTAAATTATTTCTTGCTAAAAATTATTGAATATTATTATTATGTCAATTACAACATGATTTCTAATATATCTGCAATAAATTATTCTTAGTAATATTTTTAAAATGTAATTTTAAGAAAATGTATTGTATTAGAATATATATTACCATTACAATCTAATTATTGTTAATCATATCACATTAATTTTAAATCTCACTTTAATTTATTATTGCATGCACACTGTTATTTAAATTGTATTATGGAAAGCAAGAAATAAAAGGCTTTTTATTTTATTTTATTTTATTTTTATTAAATTATTTCTGTAAGTTTTTAAAATACACGATTAGATTTGACAATACAGAAATTTCATTTTACTGTATTTCCATTTAATTGCATTTGCATCATTAATTAAAGTATTTTTTACTCAATTTTAGTAATTTGTTATAAATTTTGCTTCATTTTGAATATTGAAAAATAAAAACATTCAGTTATTATAATATTTTCTAAGAAATTCAATATTTAACGCGTGTTCCTCTAATTCTGCCGGCGTGTGTATTTCCAAAAAGAGTATCTACACCCGGGCGAAGCCGAGCGCTAGTTAGATATAAAATTATTCATTTTAGTAATTAAATTATATTTAGTTGTATATTGACTTATGAAAAAATATGAAATTTTATAAAATTCAAGCTGAATTACTTTATTTGACCTTTTTTTAATTCTTGGAAATGCTTAATGTAAATCGATATTAGAAGGAACCATGGGTGATTCCAAAACATCACGCGGTATCAACCATAGCGATTTGCAAGAATTTCTATGGTTTGTAAAGCCTGCTAAGCCGCACTGGGCCAGCGTGAGGGACTATATGGCCTAACCATTCTCAATCGTATTCCCTGTTGTATAGGAGGCCCGTGCCCTGCGGTGGGACGTATATGTGCTGACAGATGCGGTATGCAACTATTTAAGTATATAAGTACTGATAGGGTTTTTTGGGCATATGCAATATTGGTTATGGAAAAATGAATATTCTTCGGTAATGAAATATTTTGGATAGAATTGATTATGTTGCTTGATAATCTACCAAATAGAAATTTACAAATAAATAGTTTATCTCATTTACATAAGACAATATGTGTGGACTGTGAACCGTGAAGTCCTGGGTTTAAATTTCAGGTGAAGCCTTCCATTTGGTGTGAGTTTTCCATTTAATATCTTAGATATCTCTTTGAAATTAGGACTGGATTTTCTGTCTGGTATAGCGATAGGGTTAGCCCCTATTATTTCTGTATGCTATCGGCTGTACCTAGTGCGACTTCTGTTTAGGGTACAGAGATACATACTTAAGCTTATGTACATATGTATGTGACATCCTTCGTGGCGCAGTTGGTTAAACGACGGCTGTGAAACAAGAGGCCGCGGGTTCGATCCCCGCACCGAAACAAATATTTATGTGAACCACAGGTATTAATTTGTTTCGGGTCTGGGTGTCTGTGAGACCGTAAAGTCTCTCGTAGTTCCTGATACCCACGATACAAGTCTCGATCTTAGTGTGAGGACGGGGCTATGTATGTCCCTGTTCTGTGTATTTATTTATTGTAGTGTTATTATTTATATCTGGAGGAAAAAAATCTATAATTTTTTTTGGATTCTGTTATATATTTATATTGTAGAGGATCTATCATTCGGTTGATTCTGTAATGATAATTATTTAATTGTTTAAACCGGCTTACACCAGATTATGTAAATCAATTCACTCATTATTCAACCAATATTTACAAAAAAAGTATTTAAATTCATGAGATATGTACAATCACATACTAATCTAATCTACGCCTGCTATGTTTAGCGATAAGAAGGAAAATACAGTGTTCATTGCGTGAATTATAGAACCGTGGTTCAACCCACAGTGAACAAAACACGCAGTGGATAAAATAATTTACGATAAAATGGAATATTCGGACAACGTACGAGACTGCGTTGTCGCAGTGATAGCGTGTGATAAACCAATGTTTTTCCCATTATCTTAATATTTCGGTGAATTTTTGATATGATAACATTTATAAGATTAACGCGCAATTATAGAGTGTGAATAAAGAAAATGTTTTGATTATACATGCTGCCGGTCATTTGATTTTGATTTGGCTATTGTTTTTTAATTGTCGCGACAAGGGAAGTAATATAATTTTATCTACGGTAAATGATACAGAATATTTATTGGCAAAGGATGACCATCTCACACAAATGCCAACCTGGTCAAAACCGGATAGATACAGACTGAAATCAAACGATACCCTTTTGTAGATCACTATAACGGGTTATCATCGGGTGTCATGTCCCTGTATAGCCGGATGCGAATACCACCAGCAAAATCATTTAAAATTGTTCAGGTTTTTAAAAATAGTAGAGCCATTATTAGTCAACCTGAGGCAGGTTTTAGATCGCTGCCCGACAGGTCTACGCGCCCGAGGCATTACAAGTGTGGTTAAAATCTAGACTTCCATCTAAATCAGTGGTTCTTAAACTTTCAGTCATGAGAGACCATTTGACAACATTTTTGCCTACCAATTGGCCACTCAGTTTCTTGACTGGTTTGGTTGTATGTTAATACCTTGGTTAATACAGTACAGAAAATAAATTAATTAAAGATTTTTCTATTTATCGATAAATATTAAATAATTATGCATAAAATTATTTTTATGATGGTGTTAGGATGGCTCCGCGGACCTCTTGGAAAAGGGTCTGCCTTCCGTAATCCCTCCACGGATTAATTTAAAAAATCGAATGGAAAAACATCAAAAAGTATCTGCTATCAACATTATAATTAGGCACGTATGTGCAAAACATAATTAATGTATGTATTTCAGGTTAGCTCGCAATATATGTAAAACATCACAATTTGCTTACAGACAAACCAAGCAATTGGTTTGTGAGACTAGATAAAATTTCCTTTTTACCTTCTCTTAGATATTTATTATATTATACTAAATTTAACAAAAAAACTTAAGATGCTTCCAAGGACCACCAGTGGTTCGTAGACCACCGTTTAAGAACCACTGATCTAAATGGAAACAACTAGCAGTCCAAAGGATATTTTTATTGATGACATGCATTCCATCCAAAGCCGCTCTTATCTGAATTTGAATTTTACAATATTGTGCAATTAATTGACAAAATCTGAAATTAAAATGAATACCTTATGTTTCGCAATCGTCTGATAGTGAGATGGATTTAGTGTCAGGCTTAGAATCGGAAGATACTGGTTTCGATTACCAAGTAAGGCTTATTATATTGGGTTTTGATTTCTATTCGAATAACCTGGGATTGGTAATGGTTTCGATTACCAAGCAGGGCTAATTATATTTGAATAACCTGGAATTGAAAATCCTACCTGGTATGGCATTGGAGTAGCTCTTTATCAAATTCTGGTATGTAAATAAACGCGCAAACTGTGGAGAGTTTCAGTGGCTTCTCAAACTGACCTTTGAGGAACATTAATGACTTCAGTTTTAATATTTATTTATTTATGTTACGCAATTTTTGTTTTCTATATGTACGGATATTATCATAAATCTCCGATAGACATCAACAGCGATAACATAGTTTAAAATTATCTACGTTCAATGTTTTGTATACTCACAATTCATGCAACAAACTTCCTTTCACAATATCGAAACAAAGGAATATTCCGTGAAAAAAGATTTATCATTCACTTGCCGGTAGAAATTTTTCGTGATATTTTAAATGCAATTGCAATCCTTTAGTGAACTAAATACTCCTTCGGGACAGGTGGACGCTTCAGCAAATAAGGCAAAAAGTGGGCAAAAGCCGCCGCCTTATTCCGATCTCTCGAACTCAGCTCTCACTATCGCCTATTATTGCTATCTTTATCATCTCCCAATTACTTTCGTGCAACAGAGTGAGATAGAACCATTGTTATATAGCACCGTAATAAATTATTTCACCGCTATCAGAATTAGGGGCCGAGTCCTTTTTAATAGCGAGGGAAAACGAGAGAGCTCGCGATGGCTTCGTGTTTAAAGGATTAGTTCATTGGAAAACTTTTATAAATAGTTGAATTATCAACAAATGAAAATGCTCAAAGATTAATATTGTTTCTAATTGTACAAACGTATTTGCTGATTGTGTTATCCGATTCTGTGAAACCGACGGAAAATAAAAGCTAACTTGCGTTTTTCTGAGTGAGATTGTCGGAGACCTGAAAGACGGTGTTGGGATATGTCTATATTAGTTTCCGCCGGGATGTTAACAACCTTTTATTTTAAGAGGAAAGATTTGATTGTGGGCATTGAATAGGCTGTGAAACTACTGGATCCATTTGAACAATTATTTCATCGTTAGATTTCGAACATAGGCGACAGAATATTATTAACAAAAGTGTATCGAAAAAAAATTGCATTTTTTTTGAGTGAATAGCATTCCGTACGGTAAATATATTTTGGTAGTATTTTCCCATTATCTTGTGTTTCGGTTTGACTAGGTAGTAGTCGTTCAGTTTGAGTAGGTCGGCAGATTCGTGTCGGCTGGTTAAAGATAACTATGACTCTCAGATTGATATTCCATTTTGATTGCGGCGCACTTACCATCAGGTGCATTGTCAGTTTATCGTAACAGTTTTTAATAAATAATCAATGACCAGATCAATGATAGAAGCAGCTTACTAACACTGGTGGTAGGTTTTTCATATGTGAGAGGCCGCCTGGGTAGGTACCACCGCGATGTCTATTCTAGTCTATTTTTATCGGGATAAGAATAGTGCATTTAAAGTTAAATGCTAGTTTAAATGCACTATTGTGTTTCGGATTGAAGTACATTGTAGTCAGAGTAACTACTGGACATATTGCGACTTAACATCTTATGCCTCATGATGGCGAGCACAGTGGAATGCCAGGCAATTTGTAGTTCAAGGTGTTGTTTGGTTTTCCTACTGTTCATGAGCGTTCGTATTGCTTACCATCAGGCGAGAGGCATACTCGTCTTGCAATTTATAGCAATAAAAAAGTCGGTTAAAAAATATATAGTGTTTTTTATTGGGTTGGGGTATCGGTACAGCTATATTATTTCCTAGGTTGTTATAGAATCAGGAGGTGGCCCACTGCCTATTAGAGTTACCGAACCTGAGACCTGCCCTTTGTAGCTGTACAACTACGCCACCAAGGCAGTCAAAATATATTTATGTTGAACGGATATTATATTTGCTATAAATCACCACATCTCAAAAATATGGCGTGTTGACTTATTAAAAGCAGAAAGAACAACCTTCAAAGCGCAAGAAGTATGAAGCCAGTAGAATTTAGAGGAGCAGCGGCTTCCATTTCCGCTCGTTGATAAAAGTACCGCGCTGAATGCCTGTGTTTCAAGGGGTGGGCCACATTTTATAATAAAATGGTTCATCTATACTAATATATCTATAAAGCTGAAGAGTTTGTTTCTTTGTTACCTCTAATATCAGGGTATCCTGAGATATTCCTGAGATGAGATTCCTGAGTAGTTACTTGTTCGTATTGAAAAAATATTTTTGTGTTGGATAGGTAATTTATCGAGGAATGCTTTCATTATCACACTACGCCCTATAGGATGGAAGCAGTAGGAAAAAATCTAGCAAATATGAGGAAATTCTATTCATTTCTCGTAGCACGATTGGTCGAATTCGGTAGTCGGAATTGACCATTTTGAAAAGTATCTGCACCCGGGCGGCTCCGGGCTGGACCGCTAGTATAGTATATTGATGTTTTGCATTACGCTATGCAAACTTGCGGTCTGATCTTAAGGATACATTTTAAGAAAAATATATTTTTTTTATTTTATAAAAATTTACATTTTATAAATATTATACATTTACCAAACCGCCTTGATGATTCTCGAACCGACTGACTCATTAGTAATTCAGCATTTAGACTTGGTGCTGCCCAGATATGAAGCCGGTGACATCGGTGTACGCTAAATGCCTGAAAAATGAGTAACTTGTTTATGAATATTCACTTACACTTTAGCAAAAGATTTTTGTAAAATAAATAATAATAAATACACCCAATAGTTTCGACCCCACAATAAGATCGAGTCTTATGTCGTGGGTATCAAAAACTACGACATACATTTTGATCTCACAAACATCCAGAATTAACAAATACCTGTGGTTTGGTGGGGGATCGAACCTGCGGCCCCTTATTTCACAGCCAGCATCTAACAAACTGCACCACGGAGGCTATCAAACGACTAGAACTACATAATAGAGAAAAAAATGGAGGATACATAACAATTGGTAAATATCTGTCAATCTTATTACAAGTCTATTCTTTCTTCTATCTATAACAAGTCAGATAGTGATTCGCTCGTAAATAGGGCCGATTCGCTTGTAGCGTGGTCTAGACCCTCGACTCGCTATGAAAACAACTGTAACAAATATAACAAATATAACCCCATTTATTAAAAGTATAAAGCAGTGAAATTTGACCTTATAAACTACAACATGGTCGCTACGAGTCAATACTCAATGTAAATTCACAATTATTATTACATTAGGTGGTACTTTTTAATTTTACAATGAAAATCTCAATAAATAAAATAAATTAAAAAAATATCAGTAATCTATTTAATTTAATATTGAAATAAAACTATTTATACGGATTTTATCGCGAAATGGGTTTAATTTTTACATTTTTCAACTTTTCGACGTTTTGATTACTTTGCAGCTATCGTGGTCTGTAAAACTAGTTTTATTCCAATTAATCATCCCGTGGATATAAGTACCGGTACTAACTTAAACTATTTACGGGATACAATGGTTGTTAATGACGTCATATTTTGATATAAAAACAAAATCCTAAAAATTCTATATTTTTCCAACAAATATCATATTTGCCATACTTATGTATCCCAGCCCCTGCAAGTCGATTATATACAACAGAGATGACGTCACTACTCGTCGCACCGCTGCACCGCCAACTGACCTTGGCCCCACTTTTTATATTCCCTACGTCACTCATTGGTTATGGCCATTTCTATTTTAAATGATCATTTAATCGATGGTGACGTGTACATATCGAGTGCTTGGTGTTTATCAACAGCGGCGAATTTTGGCGTAGTGTTATGGTGCATCCACACTGCTGTTATTTTTTGTTAAGCAACAGTGTGGAACAAAATAATATTTAGAACTGGTTACGGGTGGTAGGTCTCTCATACATGTGAGGCCGTCCGGGTAGGTACCACTGCACTGCGCTCCGCATCCTGAGCCATAAGATATTAAGTAACAATATGCCCAATCTGGAACACATCAGTGCATTTACACTGTTGTTTAGTGGTCACTTATTGTTAGTTGCATAGAAATTCATTAGTGTATGTATTGGTGTTTCTACAATTTACCATTTAAAAAATACGGGGTACGCGAAGTGAAATACAGAAGTGGCAGAATATTCTGTAAATGTATCAGCTTATATACGTCCCACTGCAGGGCACGGGCCCCCTCTTCAATCAAGAGTATGATTGAGAGAGGTAGGACATAATATAGTCTACCACGCTGGCCTAGTGCGGGTTGGTGGATACTACTTAGCATATATGTATATTCTTACCAGTTACGATATTTTCCTTCAACGTTATAATGTGTGGTATACACAAAAGTGCGTGGTGGCCTGTTGGTAAACGGACTAGACGCGATGACCTAATATGACCTAACCACTCTCAATCGTACTGTCGATTGTAGAGGAGGCCCGTGCCCTGCAGTGGGACGTATATGGGCTGATACAGATACAGATACACACATGGCTTCGAAAAGTCAGAGGTGTACCCTGAGATTTGAACCCGCGACCACTGTGGACGTGCTGGCAGCCGCGACTGGTCCGTTACCAACAGACCACCATGTACTCACTAGTACCTAGTGACATAATATTAATAAGTAAATATACAGTCAACCGTACTGATTCACTCTTCAGTTATATTTCATAAAATTACCTTATTTAGACTACACCGCAAGCGAGGAAAATTTTCACGATGTGTAATGTAGTAGCAAGTATTTTCATATATTCAGTGTATATATTTCGTTATATTCAGGTTTTACGCCTAACTTATTCTCTGTGAAGAGCTGACCACAAACAAACAACCATCGTTATTTGTAGAATATTTTTTCCTCGAAAACTACTCTATTGTTTTTATAGTCTTCTTATAATGTTATTAATTTATTTAATTAATTAGCTCAATTTTAAATTTTAAGGGGTGTGGTGGTCTGTTGTTTATGGACCACACTCGGCTGCCTATATTGTGGTCGCGGGTTTATATGCAAGGGGACAACTCTGAATCTTTTGACTCATGTGTATTGATAGCATTTCTATGGTATTCTGTATTAATTGTAATCTCGGTTTAAGAGGAGTGTTGTGTTCAGTATTCGTGTTATTATGAGGTCTGACAATAGTAAAATTACAGGGGCAGATCTTATAATAGATTGATCTTATAGTTTTCACAGTTTTGGAATATTTAGGGCGGAAGAAAAAAAAACGATACTTTTATTATTTTATTACTTAATTGTCCATTTATTTATACCTCTATCTATACCTCTTCTCATCTTTGCATCACCTTGGTTTCGACTGTTACCTCAAGCATTAAGTCCATCTATTCAATGAGTTATATATGAAGTGTAACCACATCAATATTCTTGAGACATTTAAATTTAAAAATAATTTATGGAAATAGACGCTATGCTAAAAACCTACAAATAGTGAACATATCACGGACACAAACTAACCCATGCATTTTTTCAAATGATGAGTTGTCTTATTTGAACAATAATTCATTTTAGTTATGATTATTCGTCAACCATAGTTATTTAATATTTAATTGTATTGTTATTTTTTTAGGCACTTTAGTTTATTGTCGTTACATAATATTTTGTTTATTTCGCTATTAGTCATTTTGTTAGTACTCATTTAGCATTTAAAATTGTTTATACGAGTACTGACGGTAATTATTATTTTACAGACTGGCTTTAATTACTCTAATCTGGAAAGAAGATATAATATGGATATTAAAAGAATTGTAAAGGTTTAGATTATCAGAATTGAAATTACGTTAGTAATAAATAAATAATGTATTTTATTGTATTGTATTGTATTGTAAAGTGGTATTGGATTTTTCTTTTCATTATCAGCCCAGAGTCAGGAATTTGTGCCCGATATGGCGATAGGCTCGCCACCTATCACATCGTGTGACGGAACATACAACTCGAAATGTGGGAGTCCTGACACCGCTGTCTACCCCTTCTGCGAAAAAAAGCGTGAGTTTATGTATGTATGTAATATAAATAAGATGAACACTTACACAAAAAAATCTGCGATGTCCAAATAATTCGAACGGAACTCAAAGAGGAAATGGACCAATCATACCGGTCTTGGAACCGGCTTCTGTTAGATTTCTTAAGGAGAATGCGCTTGTTAGTGATAGAGCTTCCTGCCACCTCGACGAGGTTGAAGACCTGAATATGGTGAGAATTAATACGGCAGAGGCTAATATTAATAAGTTACTATTAATGAAACAATTTTCTATGGTCCTAGGTCTTTCAGTCGCGTGAGGAAGCATTGAGTAAGTGGGTAGGATTGTGTGAGCGATATATATCCAGACAATGCATTCAACTGTTGTGTACTTACTCAGCTCATTTTAGCCCATTACTGTCCCTGGTTGGGTTTTCTCTAAAATGTATTTATTTGTATGAGTGGCGAGACGAGCATGCCCTTCTCCTGATGGTAAGCGATACGTCCGCTCATGTACAGTAGCACAACCAAATAACATGGGAGCTCGTTTGTGCGTTAATGCTTCCGAGCTAGTTGGTGGCACATCTGCCAGCCGGAAAGCCGGCATGGTGTGTACTACCATTAGGTATATTGGTTTATTCACAATGCATCGATTTCAAATTATTCACTACTGTAGTGAGCGGTGATTACACACAAATTACACTTTAAGTTAAAGTTTGCTTCGGATTTGAACCTGCAACAGCCAGTTTCCTATTCCGGTTCAAACCCAACTAGACCATAATTATTTAGAAAACATAATAATGTTGTCCAGAAATTATAATTACGGCGTGTATATTTAATATTTCTGTATGTGTATTTCAAATACCATCACTACAATTTTATTCATGCCTTTGCCAAAAGCGTAATTAAAAATGGATTTCGAGAATTTCAGTGCAAAACCACGTGCGGGGATTTTAATAGAATTCAGCATTAAATTAACTGTATGATGGAAAATAGTGTTTTTGCTCGGGGAGTTAAATTTCATATGTACATTACTGAAATGACCATCATTAAATCAGTTTATTTATTGATTTTGATTTATGTTCTGCTCGATACGATTGCTTATATTCTCTTTGGGTTATTTAGCAAAATACCTAAAATAAATTACGTTTAGTGACGCACCTGTATAGAATTTAGTATTGGGCATGCGTTGGTAGAGGTCCTGAGTTTTGTTCAATTCGTCATATATTTGACTGTATAATATTTTTTTAACACGCGCGCAACACTTTTAGCGTATTTAGGGACCACGGAACCGCGGATCTTTGTTCAAGAAGTTACTTATTAAAACTTTGACCACTTGCTTATGTTTTCTGTATTGTTATAATGAGTAATACAAATAATATTCTAGCATTTCATTTGTTTTTTTTTTATTGCATTGAATGACGAGACGAGCCTACCGTACGCCTGATGGTAAGCAATATAACCGCTTATGAACAGTAGCAAAACAAAACATCACCTTGAAATACAAAACAGTGCTTGTCATCCTGAGACATCAGATGTTACGTCTCAATATGTCCAGTAGTTATTCTGGCTACAATATCCTTCAATCCGCAACACAACAGTGCATTTAATTTAATGTTTGGCGGGAGAGATAAATATTGCAGTGGTGGCACCCGGGCGGCCTCCCACATGTGAGAGACCTACCATCAGTAAAAATGAATAATTGAAACAATATTCTATGATTTAATGAGTTTAAATTAACAAATATTTATACTGTACTGCACCAGCTCAGATCTTGCAGTCTGCAATGTTACGTATACACCTGACGCGATTTCTATACCTGAAAACATTTATTTTATCACAACCTTTTCTTTTAAATATGATAATTAATTAGTTGAGAGTAAAACGGATGGCTGAAATGAAGCTTGTGTGTTCGATTGTAGAGCACACTCACCCGATTGCAATGATATTAATGCGTTAACAACATCGTAATGAAATCTGCATATCTAGAAGTTCTCACGAACTTTTTAGGTATATGAATTGATATAATCGTTATTAATATTCAACCTATCCGAATTATGTCTAACAATGTCCGAAATGAGATAAATCAGGTCGTAAAGCGCAATTTAAGGGTATAAGGATTTTGTATTCGTATTTATTTATTTATTATTTATTTTGTTTATTCTTTTTGTACAAAAATAATTCTTAAACTAAAACTTATATTTAACATATGTACAAATGGCAGTCGTATCGCTCAAGGCAATCTCTTACCGACTACCATGGGATGGACATACATAAGTGAAGGCAAATGATGATAGGGCAGTCTAAAGTATACATATTTGTAGTATCCAAAATATTATGTTTCATGGTTAGAAATCATGTTGCGCCCATTCTAGGTAAGCATGGGATATTAAGAAATAGAAAACGCTCATTAGTGTGAACTCTTTTTCATAATTTCGTGTGAATTATTATTATGTATTTTGAAAAGAAATTTACACTGATATAACTTTTCTGTATCTGTATATGTATCAGCCCATATAGGTCCCACTGCAGGGCACGGGCATACTCTACAATCGAGAATACGATTGATATAACTTTTACATAACACAAATTTATGTTTCACATAAACATACATGGTGTGACATCTTCAATAAATGTGATATACACAATCTTCAATCGCAGAAATCTATCGATAATGATGATGCTTGTTGAGCAAAATCTTATGGGTAGCGTGAGGAATTGAACCAGCTTAGACTATTACAAGTCCAGATGGAGATCATTTATATTCAAATTAAAAATCCCGTCAAGTAGCAGTGTAAATGCACTGTTGTGATCTGGTGAAGGACATTGTAGACAGAGTACTGGGCATAATAAGACTTAACCCTTTCAATGCGGCGCACGCCGATCAGCGTATTTCTTTTTCTTACGGATACTGACAATGCCGATCGGCGTAATGTAGAGTTGTTTTATATTTTGCCCAAATTTGAAGTTTTAATTATAAAATATAGACCAATGTGTTTATAATTTATATGTGAAAGCCTGGTAAAAATAGTTTCTGGATATTTCAGTTCTAGAAAAGTTGAGTTTTCTTACTCAGGTGCGGCAAACGCCAATCAGCGTTTTCCAGGGATGCACAACTATTGGTTATAAAAACATAAATATTATATTTATTTATTACATTAAACAAACTTATAAGTATCTTAAATGTGAAATTTTGTGAGTGTGGATGGATGGTTGTGATTCTTTCACACAAAAACGGCTCAACCGATTTTGATCAAATTAGTTGTAGGGATAGCTGACGCCCTGGTTTGACACATAGGCTAGTTTTTAGCCCGAAAAATGTAATATTCCCGGGGTCAGGAATTCAAGTAGAAATATTTGCTACTTTTTATAATTCAAATGGGTGGCTTGCAATATGACAGAACAAGATTGCAAGTTTTTCGTCATGAAACTCAGAGACGGAACAGAACGAGATATAATGGGGAAATATAATCGACAACGCTCGGAAAATTCATATAGAATAACAAAATATATAGAAAAACGAAAACGCGAAATAATATGTTTTTGATGTGGACTGGTTTAAAAACTGGTTTAAAAACAACCGGACGAAGATGGGACCGCTAGTCCTATTTCATTATACATGGATCCCTATTTTTCTTGGTCCTGCACAGTGTCTTAAATAAGTAGGTTTTGCTGCGTAAAAATAGTGAGCAAAATGCGAATTTAACAAATAATATATTTCGTTTATATTTTTGTCAGTATTTTATTGATAATCTGGCAATTATCACATGCTTCCTGATATTTTAAGTATTTATTAATCTCTTTATTTGAACTTTCACTTTTCAGTTTCTTTTGTGGTGCCAATAACGACTGAGATAAATAAAATATATCCCAAACTTGACTACTAATTAATATATTAGGCGACCAGGAATATTTTCTCTCAGAAAAAGAAGAACTACATATTAATAAATAAAACAACGTAATATACAAAAAATATAGTTATATTTTACGGATATTGTCGCTATATTTTAATCTGATTTATATTCCCACGTGAGTGCGAAAAATATTAAATTTCATAGCATCAAATTTTATTCATTACACTGAAATCAATTCTGTCTATTTAACGACACCCAGTTACGTATACGTTTTCAAACAAAAAGACCGAGAGAAATATTTATGAAAGTAATGTTGAAATGAGATTGAGAAAACCCACAATCAACAATAATTTGAAGGGGTAAAAAAATTTTTTTTTTTAATTTAAATTCATTTGATAATTTTAATAATTCCAGGTTCGAATCCCAGGGCACACCTCTGACTTTTCGGAGTCATGTGTGTATTGATAGTCAATCACCACGCACTAAAACGGTGAAGGAAAACATCGTGAGGAAACCTGCATACCATAGCGATTTATTAAAAAAAAACTATGGTATGTAAGTCCGCCAACCCGCACTAGACCAGCGTGGTGGACTATATGGCCTAACCACTCTCAATCGTACTCTCGATTGTAGAGGAGGCCTGTGCCCTGCAGTGGGACGTATATGGGCTGATACAGAATTTTAATAATAATAAGTACCTATGCACTAACTATGTATTGAGATTTAATTATTATGAATTAAAAAAAATGGTTTGCAACCCCTGATAATTATCAATAATATAATTTTTATGCTTTAAAAAATGATCTTTGTAAGACGGGAGAGCACAATAGCAATATTTATCAAATAAAGAGAAATTAGTCATCATTTAAATCCTTATTCTATAAAAAAACTGCAGAAATTCCTTTTCTCAAATTTCTATCAACAATTCTTCACGAATCTCATATAAAACTGGCTAAAATGATTAAACTAATTCTGCTACTTATTAATAACAGCCCTTATTGCAATAATTATAGCGTACTACTGGAGAAATCCTATGAATTTGAAATGAATAAATTGAAATTCATAACGAAGTGCTGAAAACGCCGATTGGCGTTTTATTTTTGGTCCGTCAGGGGCGGCTCACGCCGATCGGCGTTTACGTTAAGAAGTATGCCGCATCGGGGCAGCGAGAGCAAAATTTGTTGTCGCATTGAATGGGTTAACATCTTATGTCTCAGGTTGGCGAGCGCTGTGGAATGCCAAGCATTGCTTTGTAAATATTCATGGTGTTTTCACTGTCTATGACCAGTCGCTTACCATCAGGCAATGCCATACTCGTCTCGCTAGTCAATGCCATATAAAAAAATGCTAGCAATTTAAAGGACGATACCTGTATGACACCTTCTTTAATTGTTTTAAAGATTAGCATGTTCACTCGTGCACAAGTCTAGGTGCTTTCGTCATCTCTAAAAACAGAAAAACAGATCAGGAAAGATAAACACTAATTTAGTATCAGCTTCCGTGGTGCAGTCGGTTAAAATACCGGTTACAAAACCGTATTCAGGAACGCCAAATTTCATGTTTGGCTAGAGACTAAAAGAAATATTGCTGCATTAAAAGTGGTAAAGCCACGCTGTTGTCAGTCGTGACTCAGCATGATTGGGTTCTTCTGGGGTCACTGTCACAGAGGAGATTGAAATAGGGCATTTTCCATGCTTTCTCGTTGGCTCTCTTTCCAAGCTTTTTACTTCTCACTCCCCTCCTAATTTGATAGGCTGGAAACAAATCCCTAGTCCAAGCTTTATGGTTGTTCATGGGCGGCAGTGATCATTTACTATCACGTGACATGGTTGTTCGTTTGCCAGTCCTATACAATAAAAAAAAGAATAATAAACAGTATTTCATAATTTCTAAAAGCCAATAACCTCGTGTGTCTTAAAGTTACTTATGATTTTGTGTGTGACTATGTGGGTGTATTTAGAATTATTATAATATCAATGTCTTAGAACTTAAGCAAATATTGTTGTTTAGAGATTATAGATAGTAAATACCGGGTATCTCAAGACTGCTACCGAAAACGAAGCCGGGTGGTAGTTTTAGTGGCTACAAACACAATGCAATTAAAAATTTCGCATAGAAACGCGACAATTATTTTTTATGATTTTTTAAATATCGTCATTTTTGGGTGGTAAATCCTTAGTTTTTGCTAAAATAATAATTTAAACTCATTTATACCTTAGAGTATTTATAAATAAAAGGGTATACACTATTATTTTAGGAAAAAACGTATTTACCACCCAAATATGGCCATAGAAAAAAAATAACAAAAAAAAAAATTGTCGCTTTTTATTGCCATTTTTTTTGTTGCATTGTGTCTGAAGTCGCTTAAACTACCACCCGGCTTCGTTTTCGGTAGCAGTCTTGATATACCCTGTATATTACCGGAATATATTTACAGTATATGCTTGAGCCTTAATGTGGCTATGGTAAAGACAGGATACGGTGGTATCAACTAATGACACAATTTAGTGACTCCCTCGGCGGAGTAGTTGTAGTATAGTACGGTAATAAAGCTGAGGTCTCGGGTTCGAATACTGGGTCGGGAAAAGTGGTGGATTTTTCTATTCATTATTAGCCCGGAGTTAGGAATTTGTTCCCGATATGGAGATAGGCTATCATATCGTGGGACGGAACATACAAGGCGAAATGTAGGTACCCTGGTAGCATCCCTCCCTACTCCTTCTGGGAAAAAGCCGTGAGTTTATGTATGTATGCATGTTCATAATATAGTTTATATAAATCATCCAGTCACGAAAATATACAATACAAATTATTACATGGTTTGGACAAGTCATCGTGACGATTTTGCTAGCAATGAATTTGTGAATTTATAAAGAAACTTGTGGTTCGTTACTTCTGCACGATAACGTATAAAATATTCATTCTAGGTATATTGACAGTTTATACATCATGAAAATTATATGTAGGTACTTGTAAATCTTGAAGGAGAAGGCTTAAGGTAGCTTTTTTATTTTTGTTTACTCTTGCCTGAATGTATAATCTGTGACATAGTCAAAACATAAATGTGAGATAAAAGGCGATAAGAGTAAAATAGAAACTGCATGCCTTTATTAGAGTCAAACTATTTTTTTTTAATTTCCAATCATTTAAACATTCTGCCTTTCCAAAGAAGACGAACATTAAGACTTGCTTTCACACCTCACTTCTAATTTTCAATTTATTTATTTTTCATCGAGGGACAACAGCTTTGGAACATTTATGTAAAATTTGAGTAGTCATTTAAAAGCCAATTAGAAGTCTTCACGTATAGATTCTGATTACAAAAGATTATTTTACTACAATATTAGCACTATACTAGCAGCAATAGCGTAGCAACCTTACTTTACCTTACCTTACAGTACAAATTTAGGAAACATGAATAGAAATAGAAAATAAAGTGATAATCATATTAAAAAACTAAATAATAATTTAAAATAATTTAAAGAGTCAAGAAACTACCACTTACTAACCTCTCTCAATCGTACTCTCGACTGTAGAGAAGGCCCGTGCCCTGCAGTGGGACGTATATGGGCTGATACAGACAAGGAGTCAAGAAAAAAAATTATAGCCTAAATTAGTAGACATAACAGAATAATACTAGACGATTCCTGTTATTAACTATTACTCGAGTGTTGATAAGGCTCGGTAAGGCCCCGGGCGCACTAGTTACGTAGTCGGACGCACAGCGCCTCGTGTTACACTAGCTGATTTGTAAGCACTGATTTCAATACTACCTCTATGTACTTATTATTAGTTACTAGGCTCTATACTATATAATGATTGGACTCAATGTAGGTACTAATATAATAATAAATAGGCAGCCTCCGTGGCGCAGTTGGTTAGACGCCGCGTTGGCTGAGACCCGCAATATTAGTCTCGGGTTTGGGTGTTTGTAAGACTGAAAAGTCTCTCGTAGTTTCTGATACCCACGGTACAAGACTTAATTGACCGTAATGTGGAGTCTGGACCATATTTATGTGTGTTATTTAGTTAAATACATACACAACATATTAGTCAGATGATCTGTATCAGCCCATATTCTTACCTATGCCAGGGCACGGGACTCCTCTATAGTCGAGAGTACGATTGAGATGGGTTAGGCCATATAGTCCACCACGCTGGCCTAGTGCGGGTTGGCGAATTTGTACATACCTTATAAATTGTTCCGAATCGCTGTAGTATGCAGGTTTCCTCACGATGTTTTCCTTCACCGTTTTAGCGCGGGGTGATTGACTATCAAATATCAATACACATATTATGACTCCGACAAGTCAGAGTGTCTTGGGATTTGAACCCGCGATCACCGTAGACATATTGGCAGCCCTCGTACTTATATTAAAATATTTTTCTAAGCGTATAGCGATAGGCACTACCACCGACATAATGATATCAAGATGTAATGTTGCTCATCAAGATTTGGTTGGTTTATTTGTAAAAGTGATAGATTACTTGACTGTGATCAGAATGCGGTGGCTTCATTCATACGGTTATTATTTTATCTACGGTAACAATATAGAAACATCAATTGTTTTTTTATTACCTATAATATAAAAATGAATCGCAAAATGTGTTGGTAACCGCATAATTCAACAACGCCTGGACCAATTTGGCTGATTTTGGTCTTGAAATATTCGTGGAAGTCCTGGGAAGGTTTTAGGGGTGAGAAAAATAGGAAAATTTCTTAGGAAGATACTAAAAACCTTTTTTTTGGGTATCGTTCAAGCGTGATGCGTCCAGCCAGTATAGGATGATCTTTGTTTATTTGACGGGAGACGTAAAAGACGGTCCAGCTTCAACTACCACCCAACGTAAAATGATCTATCTTTCCATTGTCTTTCATTGACGGCTGACGAAATAGAACAAAATTCAAAAAATGTGTACATCGTGTATATAATATTATCTAGATACGGCGTCTTGCGCATAATTTTGTTAAATGTAAATTAAAACGATGTCCACATCTACCAAAATCGACAATTGTTTTTTGAGATTATTGCAACAGTTTTAAACAAAGTATACTCTATCGAAGCGTTTTGCCGGAGTATACCAAAATATATCTAATTATAATTTTTCGTTTTCATAAACGACATTGTTTTTTGAATTTATACTTTTAGATGCGCTGGGGGACATATTTAAATTTCGCATTAATATTGTTTTCAGACTCAAGAATAAAAAAAATATTGATACGTTGATGCCGTATCTAGACATTATAATGAAACGATATGCAGTTTTATATTTTTAAATATTTGTTCTATTACTTACGTCACCTGGTAAGGCAGTATGAAGGTTTTATTAATTTGTATATGGTAACGTAATAGACGCGACTGCCAACAAGTTAACGATGGTCACGGGTTCACATCCCAGGGCACACCTCTGACTTTTCGGATTAATTTCTACGTGAAATAAAATCCGCCAACTCGCACTATGCAAGCAGGGTGGACTATAATATCTTCTTCTATAATATAAAAATGAATCACAAAAAGTGTTGGTAAGCGCATAACTCAACAACGCCTGGACCAATTTGGCCAATTCTTTTTTTAAATGGTTATTATTACTTTATTACTAACAAAAAGTAATGGCGTGCAATATTATTAGGAAAAACAGCATTTTGGTGCTGAAATAAGGGACGTAATATTGGATGGACAATAAAAAACGCTAAAGTTTTTAATGTCAAAATTTCATAAGGCAATCTTTATATGTACATGTATATGGAGAGACGGGATATAATAGAGTGGAAGGTACGGGAGAGGGCTGGGATAGCTGACAGATTTGATAGGACGAAATGTAAATGTAATGATTAATACGAAAAATAACATGTATTTGGTGTGGAGTGGAATCAAAAAATATATGCACCCAGGCGAAGCTGGGTCGGGCCGCTAGTTTTTACATATTTTTTATCGACAGCCTTCGTGGCGCAGTTAGTTAGACGCTAGCTTTGAAACAACAGGCCGCGGGTTCGATTCCCGCACTGAGATAAATATTTGTGAGGCCTATTAATATTTGTCTCAGGTCTGGGTGTTTGTGGGACCGAAAAGTTTCTCGTTGTTTCTGATACCCACGACACAAGCCTTCATTGATCTTAATGTGGGCTCAGAACTATATATGTATGCGGCTGTTGGTGTTGAATGGAAAATGGCATTTTGTTTGATGCTTTCTTTCGTTTCATCTTCTTTGACCATAGGTTGCCAAGGCTTTTTCTATTCAGAAGTTCCTATGGGTATCAAAATGCAGTTGTAATGATGACGTCGACAGTCCGATTGCAAGGGTATAGGCCATAGTTAAGCGGACGTATATATATGGAAATTCATGTAAGGTCTTTGTTATTATGCAGTTATATTTAATACATACGATATTAATCTTATTAGGACTAATAATTAACGTTCTTAGCCTTGTTATAATACTTTTAAAATATGAGTAACAAGTATGAAAAACAATTAAAATAGAACAATACGTTTATCAATATTAAATTATTTTAGATTTTTCGTGGAATGTATATCGAAGATAAAAAAATATTTTGACGATAAGATAGACGATGAAGTCTTGTTTTAAATATTTCCCGATTTTTAATTATCGTGAATGATAATTAAAACAATGAAATAAACAAAAAAAAAACGTAAGTTTAAACACTCAGAGGTATTTAGGATATGACCAACGACAATGTAGTTGCCATTTTGTTTATTACTTAATTACATTGCACTTTATAAATGAAATATGTAGGTATGTGTATTATTAAATAATAAATTCGCATGTACAATTCAAGCAATGGCAAACCATAAGCTCCAATAATAAACTCGATAAAACATTGTACATTTTTGTAGAATCTGTTGAATTTAATGCAATATTTTGAGTTGTATTGTGAACAGCTAAATGTCGAGTGTACACAATGAGCTGTTAGTTCAAATAACAATTTATGGTTTTGTTTGTGACGTCTACAAGCTTAAATTATCGATAACTTAAGCTGATATGTGAGTGTGAAGAAGAATATAGAAGAACATAATTTTAAAATTAGATATTTTTTTATTCATGAATCTATCTATATCAGATTTAATGCACAGTATTTGAGTTATAATAGATAACATCCAACACTCTACAGTCACATACATTGTTCTGACCCCACATCAATTAAATTTTTTATCGTGTGTTTGAGAAGCTATGAGAGACTTTGCGGTCTCACAAACACCTTGACCTGAGACAAATATTTGTGGGCGTCACAAACTTTAGTCTTGATGCGGGATCAAACACGCGGCCTCTCGTTTCACAGGCGGTGTCTAATCCACTGCGCCACGGAGGCTGTTATGGTAAGTTACTTCTTAGACAGGCGTGATAACGAAGACTATGTCGTCACTTTCTTTCAGGGGAGATTATAGACTATAGTCAAACTTCTATCCTTCAAACCTCAAAAAGAAAATGTTCAGGTTCGGAATAACAGTGGCAAAAAATAACAGTGGCGATATATATCGTGGTGGTGGGAATTAGGTGCTCTTGCGATGCTGATGAACTTCAAATAGCTTTAAATTCCTTGCCGACTTTTCGAGCATGATTGTTTTTTCATGATATTTTCCTTCATTGTTAAGTTTATTCCATAAAATTAATAAAATGACTTAAATTAGAGACTCGGAAATGGTAGAGCCACTCTGTCGTCGGTCATAACTGGGAACAAATGGGCAGGCTTATTGGGGTGGTACAATTATCTCACAGGAAATCGACTTGAAGTGAAAATTAGGCTACGTTTTGCTCGATATGTGAGATTGCCGGGTGCCTAATACCCCTTTTCTCTTTCCATCCTTTTTCTTTCTGTTCTCCTCTCGACTTGATGGGCCTACACATCCATGACCCAAGCATCGTAGATATCAAATGGCGACAGTGATCATTTAACATTGGGTAACCTTTTACTCGTTTGCCGGACCTATGCAATAAAAAGTAGGTTGAAATTATTGGTATGAGGGCAGCGTATTTTGAAAACGCATGTATAAAATATTACATTTGGTAAAAGTATTTCTGTAAAGTGATGTGCCGAATGTGAAAAACTGGTGCATGAAAACAAGATCGGGCGGTTCTTTTCTTCAGCCGGTGCCCTTCTATTTTAGTTCGGAAAACAATTACGCCATACGGCATTGCTTGGCCTTCGTATAAGCAATTCGCACGCCGGCGAACATTACGCGCCTCGCTCCCGAATTTACTAATGTAAAACTGAATTTGAAGACGAACTCTGAAATAATTTTCTTTGTATTCTTTTTAGGCTGGTTTAGAAAAAAGTGAAGTATGAATATAAATAATATACATCGTGTGAATGTTCAGGTTATATGGTATGAAAAGTCATATAGTAGAGTAAGATTTCCGTCTATAGTGTTTTCTGAAGCTATTAATTTTGAATAAGTTTTACCCTCGTAATGATTTTTATGTGATTTTAGACTGGCGAATTGGTATACATTTTCATTTTCATCAACTATATTTGCGGTAATAGACTAAATAATTTATTATTAAAATAAATGCATTTAATACTTCTCTATTAATTAAAATCGATATAAATTTAAGTCTCTAATTTGACCAGTATTTTTATTAATATCATTGCGAAAGATTATAAAATAGTATAGCGCGTTCACATATCCACAACATGATTCTCAACAAAAATAATAATAAGAAATACGTTAAAATCTACGCATACTATAAACTATTACATGAATAATAAACCGCGTAAGAATCGTCATTAAGTGACGTAAGACGACGCAACTCGTATTTGAAATAAATAGCGCAATTAGTACGTACGCCCCGGGCTAGGACATGCGTGCGATAGCTCCGACAAATGTCCACAAATTGACCTATTGTACTTTGATTTATTATTATTTATGGATACGAGACATATTAACCCTTATATCTCTTGTCCATGTTACGTGCTCCCGGGGTATAGACAGCCTCCGTGGCGCAGTTGGTTAGACACCGACTGTGAAACGAGAGGCCGGGGGTTCGATCCCCGCATCAAGACTAATGTTTGTGAAGCCCACAAATATTTATCTCGGGTCTGGGTGTTTGTGAGACCGAAAAGACTCTCGTAGTTTCTGATACCCACGACACAAGACTCGAACTTAATGTGGGGTTAGGAGTATATATGTGACTATTGAGTGTATTTATTTATAGGATGGTAATCGAATTGGCTCTAATTATTGCTATGAGGCTTAGTGCTTACATTTTTATTTTTATAACTGAATGCTTATGAAAAGTATGTGCGTGGTGGCTTGTTGATTGCGGATCAGATGCGGCTACTATTACTAAGGTTCCTTAAAAAATAAATACACCCAACTGTCACTGAAATGAATGTCTTATGTTATTGGTATCAGACGCTGCAAGAATCTTTTCAGTCTCACAAACATCCAGACCCGAAACAAATACTTTTGAATCATACAAATATTTCTCTCGTTGCGCGGATCGAACCCGTGACCTTTCGTTTTACAGCCGGCGACTAAGCAACTGCACCATGAAGACTGTTATAAGAAAATACACCAAAGATTACCCAAGTATAATAGGTATATGTTTTGTCAGAAAATTTTACGGTTTTTTTTAATATGACGTTTGATATTCGTATTGACAACGAAGTACGAACGTAGGGCATCGTGTTTCACAATCGGTCTCCTATCCACATTGCGCCCCTAGATATATATTATACTGGCCTGTATGTAAAAACATAATTTATGAGTAGCCCATGCGGTAGAAAATATTTTTATTAAGATGTAAACAGAAATACGCAAGTATTTTTGACAGCCTCCATGGCGCAGTTGGTTACACGCCGGCTGAGAAACGAGGAGCCACGGGTTCCATTCCCGCACCGAGACAAATGTTTGTAAGGACCACAAGTATTTGTTTCGGGTCTGGGTGTTTGTGAGACCGAAAAGTCTCTCGTAGTTTCTGAGACGCACGATAAAAGATTTAATTCAATTTCATCATCACAACTACATAATAAATGTATGTGACTTTTGGGTGTATTTATTTATTATTTATTTTACAAAGAGACAGAAAGATATTTCAAATTATAAAAGTAACATTGCCCTTTTTTGAAGATATACCATAGTTAGATTTAATCAGTTTGGCAACCGCTTATCCTATCCAGGTATTGGAATACAATTTCGTCGGGACTAGGAGCCGGTATAGTTCAACGGATTAGTAAGCTGAAGTGGCAATGAGTCCGCTATATTTGCCGGGAACCGATTATCGTTGGCATAAACTCGTTCTTAAGTGAAGATCGTGTTGAAGCGAGCGGTGTGGGCCAGAATCTATGACCACGAGCCATAGGAATTTCTGATACTCTATTTTAGTATTGTCTTTCTTATACATTTATTTTATTATTGAGTTTTGTAAAGTTAAATAACCAGTAACGCGTATTAATTCCATAGATTATGTTGATAAAATAAATTATTAATTTGCATGTTAAATAATAACTATTTTAAGATCACTTTTGTTTTCAAACATTCCTGATCACGCTTTCGTTGAATGTTTTCTTCTCGTTTATATTGATTTTATTATTATTGTTACGTTACGTTTGTTTTCACGTCGTGAAAAACCGTGCTCAGTGTGCGAGCAATGCTGGGCGCGTTCGAAAACTGCATCACGCGAGCTGTGTCGCAATTTCTACGGCGCACGTGTGAAAGTTGAAGTTTTTCCCGCGCTTCGTACGTTTTGGCGGGAATTATCCTATACCCGTTATAAAGACGCCCACTCGCCGGAGCGAGACGAATGTGGCGCCACCTCTTGCGGCCGAAGACGAACGACGTTCTTTGTTCAAACGTGTTTAAGTATTCAACCAAAAAGTTTTTATTTTATATCTAGTCAGTTTTGAATTTGGAACAAATATTTACATTACATCAATTGCTGTAATGATGTCCTGGAAGGCTATGTAATACATTTCAGATTTTCCATGGAACGGAATTAGCAGAATACGCCAATGTTATAAAGTGGGTAACGAGTAAAGCTTACGCAAGCGCGTATAAATAACAAAAGGAGGAAAAGTTAGTTGTAAATAAAGTCCACGTAAATTATAATCCAATAATTAAAAACAATTTCTATTTGTATTAAATTGGCCATAATAATTTTCATGCGTTATAGTTGACGGAAGCAGTTTTTTTTAATTTTTAATAACTGCGTGTATTCTGAGTAAAAAATTAGTCTTATATTAGATTGAAAAAATATAGCCGTATTTTTAGGTACTTTGTGTTTAATTGGTGTGTTTTATTTGGTCTTCATTAGTCGTGTCTCGTATGGAATGTGTTGTAAAAACTCAAATGGTGATGGAGTAAAACAAATTAGGGACTGGTATGAAAAAAGAAAGAAAATAATTAGTGTAATGGTAAAATTATTTATATTATTACCTATAAAGTAAACAAAATTTCGGTTTCGAAATCGAATCCCAGGGCACACCTCTGACTTTTCGGAGTCATGTGTGTATTGATAGTCAATCACCACGCACTAAAACGGTGAAGGAAAACATCGTGAGGAAACCTGCATACCATAGCTATTTATAAAAAAAAAAAAACTATGGTATGTAAGTCCGCCAACCCGCACTAGGCCAGCGTGGTGGACTATATGGCCTAACCACTCTCAATCGTACTCTCGATTGTAGAGGAGGCCCGTGCCCTGCAGTGGGACGTATATGGGCTGATGCAGAAACAAAATTTATTCAATACAATTATGCGTCATATTGGATTCTTGACAAAAGGTAACCCACGGGGATCGTGAACTTAAGAGTTCGACTCCCAGAAAAGGCATTTTGTAAGAATTGAAATTAAATGACTTGACAGGTATGGACATTACGTCCTTAGTGAGCGGATTATAAAATTTCTACAAAAATAATACAATAAAAAAATTTTTTTTACATTTATTCAAACTTACGTTACCATTTCTTTATTAGTAGTTTCCAAATTTATAGGTTTTTCTAGTGTACAATACTCAACCCAACTTGATAAACTACATAGAAATCAAAATATTTTGGACTAATAAGGACACGGAAAGAAAACCAGGCGTTGGAACCGTAATGAGCCTAAAATCAATATTCGACGCTACAGCGAGTATTTGCCTCTAAATTTCAAGAATTCTACAACACTTTTATTCATGGTACGTGGTAAATATATAATAGACCTAGGTTTAACGACCTTCTAGCTTCGTAAGGTCAAGTTTGGTACATTCCGTGCACTTAGCGCGAAGGCAGCTTGCCGCCGAAATTAGAGTTTACGAGATCGTTGGGATCTGTCGGGACACCTCCTGTTACAACCTGTTAGGAGAATTGATGCTTATCACCGCATTTAGTTTTCTCCTTGGAATGAAAAGGAAATAGGTGCATTCATTCTACAGATAGGATAGCGTAATTTTTTATTCCATTTTCGCTATGAGTCTTTTGAGCATTTTTTTCTTTATTATTTTACAACAATTGTAACACTGTTATTTAATCGTAAAATGCGTACGTCTAAAGAATATCAAGCTATGTGTAAATTTTTTAACAGTAACCATTACATGAGTATGAATAAATTATGTTAATGTTAGTGACAAAATATTATTATTTTTAATGAAAAAAAAAATCATTATTTACAAAATTTTAATATGACGCGGATTTAATTGGAGCTATCTTTCTCCTGTTCTAGTTCTTTATAAGAGTTTTGGTAGTCCATGCCGGAGTATTCATGCACCAATAAGCAGCAGTTTTGTGCTCCGGGCTCGTAATATCCTGCTATACCCACGGGTAGAGTCTTTGGGTGCAATCAATAATGAACTTTAAATTAATCTATTAACGTTCGTTTTGGAATAGCGTCGTAAGTCGCAATGTGAAACCGTTGTGTAGGCAAAGAACGACCCAGTACTGTAGTTCTTGAGAGTCACTGGATGTAAAACAAAAATACTTTCTGTCCATGAATATGTTATTCATTTAATTATTTAATGCGATTGAACCTTAGTTTTAATTCCGAATGCAGTCGTAAACCCAGCAGTTTCATCAAAATATCCCTGATGATTTTATGCTCCGCTAGAGAATTACTTTAGTAATAAGCGCAAATAGCATGACAGTCTAAAGAATTACACCGACGTAGTATTTATTCCAATGTGTACTTTATACTTCACAACTTAGAGCGCAGATTCATTTAACTTGAAAATCAAAGAATCAATGGACAAAGGCGAGACTGGCATTCGTAAGTTGTGTGGACTATACGGACTCTTCGCGATTTAATTCTAGAATGTTGTTAGCTCTGCAACACGCACAACAGAAGATAAAATTCATATAACACAATGTGTATGTATGCACGAAGACAACACATATTTTCCTAGTAGACCTTTGTATTATATTATGTTCAATGAAATCAATTAAATATGGGACATGGACGAACACCCACTACCATGACATCATCCAGCTAAGGCTACCATTGAAGCCGCATTATATTCTATTTATACGCATCGTTTATCCCAGGAGGAAGTATAGTTCGCACGGAGTATAGCTTTAGTCCTTTTTGAACTCGGCCGCGTTTCGCCTTGATCTATTTAGGTCCTAGACATGACAGGTGGCGAACCTATCGTCGTGCCGGATACAAATAATGACGTGCCGAGCCAGGTGCCGCCGGCCAATGAGCGCGCGGCGCAGCAGGTAGCGTCGAGCACGCCGCGCCGACACCACCACGCTGCGCCCGCGCCGCCGCCAACCAGGCCGCGCTGCCGTAGGAAATTCCAAAGCACAATACCCATTTACCATTTTTACCATTTTCACTCTCCCTCAAGCAAGAAACAGACTTTTAAAATATCGGTCGCAACACTTCCGTACCGCTTTCATACCAAACGGTTTGCCGTAATCCAACAGACAACGTGAAACACTTTTCGATATAAATAACAGCGAGAATTTAAGTTTAATTTGGTATACGTATGCATCGAAATACCCTCGTTAGTGATAGTAATGAATTGGCAACAAAACGGTTGACGTGATCAAAGTCTTGTAGTCGCGAGAAGGATATTTTAAATAGTACCACAGCTTGCAAGTTAACCATTAATTGTAATAAAATGACAAAAGTTGTATATTCTCCAACAATTAAAGCTTCATTGTGGTGCCGGTATTGTCACGCGACTGTATGCACCACGCGGAAAACATATTTGACGTGATACAAGCGCAATAGGAAGCGCGACATCTATGAGCGACACGACAAACTTCAGCGAGCTGAAATGCGTTTACAATCTTTATTATCGGCACCCGTAATACTACAAATTTAGTTCTTGCCCTACAAAAAGCGTTTCTCCTTTCATAATAATAAGAATACGTCGAGTCGGTCGGTTGGCGCGCTCGCTCGTTCGATACACACGGACGCGGGCGCGCGCGTGTGTGCGTGGGAGAGCGCGCGCGTGTGCCGCGAGCGCGCGGTGCTCGTCACTCGGTCGCCCCTCGCCGCCCCGCCACCCCGCCGCCCCGCCGCACACCCGCCGCTCCGCGCCGCGCGCCCCTCCCGACCTCCGCCCGCAGCCGCGCGTCCACCGAACGTAGCTTTCTGTTCACTTATATAACGACATACATATATAAACGCGGTAAATAATATACACTGTGAATAGCGCGCTATGTGCTGCCACCTAGCGCTCCGGCTCCGCTCCACCACTATACACAGTACGTTGCGCTGTTTTCAGATTTTCTTTTCACGCGACATGTTCACCTACCATTATCACGTGGTTTGCGCTTAATTGTTCATAGAGACGGGTTTTTCGTACTCGGTGAAAATATAATATTATCGAGTGTGCGTCGCCGCGACTTGCGCGCAACGCCGTACGTTCGAGTAAGCTCTAAATTTGTTAGAGTAGACCCCGACCTCAATTTGCTAGTTTCGTAGCGCATAATTTCAATTCTCGTTGATGTCTTTTGTAAATTGGAAAGCATTAAAGTATTTGATAAAATTAATAAATGAAATATTTACAATCTTCACAAAATAACATGGACTAATGAACAGTTAAATATTAAACTGGACGTTTCCAACGTCTTGTTGAGACAAATAAATTTAATTTCGTACCTTACATAGAAAACTGTAGAAGTCAGAAGACTCTACCAACGTTCAACAGAATGAATACTTTTTCCAAGGAATTGGTACAGAAAAGTGTATTAAAAAGTATAAGTTGCGAGATATTTATATCATTGCTCCAGTGGAATCCACGACAGCGCGGCGGCAGGCGGCAGACGCTCGTCCACACAGCGAGCGCGTTTTTTTCGTCGCTTTTACTGGTCGAGCTCTTGCTTCACTCGGCTGGAGTGCTTGCTTGCTCTAACTTAGCTGACGCGACCTATGCAGACCCACTAGTTTCGGTCGTTCACCAACTGCAAGAACTTTAAAGCCGAACGTGGTCAAGAGAAACCGACGCTCACACTTGTTATATTATAGTTGGTTTTTCTTCTTTTTTATATAAAAGTGAGTGGTGGGGAGACCTTGATAAAAATTAAACTTTTTCCTCTTGGCGACGAGTTTTGTCGAAAATAAACCGTTGCTTCTGAATGCGAGGATTCAGCGACCTACCCGCCAAGCGCACCTCTCGTCTCTGCCGACGAGACGTGTCTTTCCAAGGCCTGCTATTTGTTTTTGAACGTAACGTTACTGCGGCGGCCATTTTGACTTTGTTTCTTGAACATAGACAATTTTGCAAACGGGTTTCTTTTTTCAATGCACATCGCGGTTTTGTAGCCATGTAAATGTTATATTTATTGAAATTAGGTGTATTCGTGATTTTATTGGTTATATTGTTTTTATTTTATGGATAACTTGTTGTGGACATTCTGTTGACGCTGTGGTCTTTAGTTAACGATCTGCAAATAATTATATTATGATTATGTAGTCCTTCTAAATTTGGTATCGGGCTGTATGGGTCTTATTTAGTTCAATCATTAGTATTGTTTGTTTGCATCTGGTAGTACTTTCTTGGCCTGTATCCATGGTACGTAAATTGTAATGATAGTTGGTTGAGATCACTTGACGTGACTCATATTCTGAAGTGTGACTCAGAGGACTTTTGCTCCGTCCGATGCGTAACACACTAGAAACGAATGCCTTAGTCGGATACTTTCCCACGCTGCATTCCCACTTTGTCCACTCATTGTCCCACTGCTGGGCTATTTCGAATATCAACTTTAATTAGTAATTTTGCAGTTTAGAATGATTAAATAATCAATATTTAGGTGCAGAAATGGTTTGAAGGTTCAATAATGTAAAAGAACGTTAACGTGAACGAACCAAAATCGACACATATATGTGTACATGTATGTTGACATAATATGTGGGTATATCCGTATTTGTTTGTGAAGCAGAGTTGTTTGTCAGCCGAGGTGGCAAAAGTTGGCAAGTCTCTTGCGTCAGGCCAACCCTTTCACTCGCGTCGGGAGCAACACAGCTCCGCCGGTACTACGTAACTACGCGATACCATATCGCGAGTCGCTTGCAAATTGCTACTTTGTTAATATTCCGCCTCAAAAATTTGATACATATTAAGTGTTGACTGGCTGTGCCTTGGCTTCGTTTTAGACACTGGCTGGTTTTTCAACATTTGCTATGACTAGATGCGAATATGCTAATTCTTTTCTTAACATTTTTATTCTTGATTTTGTTCGATTTTTAAATTGATTTGAAAAGTTCTTTTAAATTTCAGCCAGGGTTATTCATATATTTTTTTTAACTGAACAAAAAATATGGTATTGTCTTTCCTGCTGATTGATAGAAAATAATATGAACTACTTAGTATGAGACTTAAGATTAAAAACATAAATTAATTAAGCTCAGTATTTCGGAATCGAACTTGCCTTGCCACGGAGCCGCAGTTGTCTCCTTACCACACGACGTAAGCTGCGAGTTTTGGTGAGAATCTAGTTATTTCCATTGTTTATATATAACCTGTTGGGTGATTTTTTTCCCTAGTAAGTGCCACTGAGTCATATATTTTGATATTCGTCGCTACGTGTTGAATTTATGGCAGAGTTCCGCGCGGGCAATTTGATTTGAAAAATCAACGTCATGGTGAACAACTGAGGAGGCCGGCAAAATTGTGTCGATTGGCGAGCGTTAATTGTCAATTAAATACTATGTTTACAATAAGTTTTAGTGTAACTATTTTGACTATAAAAAGTAAAAAATATATATAATCAATAATGAACTCTACGCTTATGTCATAAATGATTAAAAAATAGAATACGTACATAGTGTGCTTCTACAGATATCACATATATAGTTTTAATGACGTCATGGGTAAGACCAGTAACTACTAACCAGAAGCGTTTAGATTCCAATATGCTATCCTTTTTAAATCAAGTAGAGTTAGTATTTTGAATTTTACTTTTTAGCCATACATTTTTGACTACGTCTAGATTTATATTATGAAAAGGATTACATTTTGATAAGTATAGTTTGTGACAAAAAAATAATAAATACCTACCTAATTGAATTGTGATATTATTATGTTTACTTCTTATTGTTACTAAAATATTCAAAATTAGATTATATAATCTATAGTTTTGAGTCTAACGTGACTAATGAGGCCGAATAAAAAATATACCTTTATAAAGTATGCCTTAGAAAAAAATAGCATAGTATAACCAATTCAAGAGTCATAAATCAATTGCGTTAGCCTAGAAAATGTGCCAGGCTGCGCGTAAGAGGCCATGCTCTTGTTGGCCTTTTATTTTGACAAACAGTTTTTTTTACCAAGCGACGTGTTTATTGCCTCATTGGTCTAGTGGTAATATGGGTTCGGAAACGTGAGGTGCTAGATTCGATTCTCAGGTTGGACGGAGTGAGTTTTCGGGTAGAGACAACTGATGAGTTGATTGAGATTGACATTTTAATCTCACATATTGGAACGGAAATAAGCTCGGCAAAATGTTTTTTACTACTAGTATCTCTGTCTACCCTCTGAGCGATACAGGTTTGAGTGTACGAATATAAATGTTGGACGTAGCAGCGTTCATATGAAGAGATGCAACAAGTTTTGTTTGTCGAATTTTGAAGTACCTTTTATCAGAAAGAACATTTGCAGTACAAAGTTCCGTGTCAAAGCTGATGAATTTTTTTCAGTCCACTTCAATATCACTATGACGCTTTTGACTTTTTATTTTGAATTTCACTCAGTTTAAGCGCCGTCAAAAGTGATTAACACGGAAACTCGAAGAAATGTAGTTTCGAAAAATCTTGCGACATTGTACGTGATGTGATAGGTACGTCTGCGAACTCGAAGCAGTTAGAGCGAGTTTTATCCAAATAAAGTGTTGTCGGAGGATGTGTGTCGAGTTGCGAGCGAGGTGGCGGATAATGGTAGCGCGTTGTTTTGTTGTTCGACCGCGCGAACGGGCCGCGCTCGAGTGTCGACTTTGATACTTTGAATGATAGTTGGAGTCGAACCGAACGAAGGGGAATGACACCTTTTTCGGCCCAACATGTTGTTGCCAGATGGTTGGCAAAAAATATACAGCATGCATTGAACGTGCAGCTCCGACTCTACCAAAACAAGTTCTCACAATACGCGCAGTGTATTGAACATTGTGAGGTGGTTTTTGATTAGTCATCGGCTGACCTGGGTACAGCTGAACACATGTTTTGTCATGTCTATTTCTTTGGCTGAAAATTCAAAACTGATTACAAATTGTGAAACGAAATTTTCCATTCGTATATATGTACCTACGTATTTTTTAAACTCGTGTTGTCATTTCTGTTTGTATTTAATTAGTGTGTGGTAAGGTATTTGGTAAAATAAACGAATACGCAGCGACCAAGTGATCAGCGAGTACCATTGCCATGACCCCAGCAGGCGCGCGTGGTCAGTCAGTTCGCTAGCCATGGACTTGCCTCACGATGGCTGCGAGCGCCGCCCGAGCGGAATTCTAAGCCCTAAGCAATCTGTCGATATAGTGGCATTCACGTTGTTATCAGCCGCGCGGTGATAACACGCGAGCGCGACGCGGCGTCCTCGCAATAAACATATGTTTACAGACGCGCCGCAGCCCACGGCACATTGACTCTCGCACATTACTGACATTACCGTCGGCGCGTTTCAAACCTAAAAAAATAGTTGTACAACACCCGATAATCAGTAGGTACGGCCAAACGTCGCCACGTTGTTGACGAAAAAGAGGCGTTATTTCAAAATACCTATTTCGGAATTTCAGGACCGAAATCAACTTCATAACAATTAACGATACGACCCCCGCCTCTAAATTCCTCGCCCCGAGCGTGCCCGCTATACGACGCCTTCGCATAGATAGAATAGAGAGCGGTTTCGGAACGCACCCGTACACGGGCTGGCAGTGTGCGTGCTCGCGCCTGTGTGCGCCGCGTCGGAACACACCCACACACCCGCCGCGCCGGTGAGCGCTGTTCACCGCACTCTGTGAGCGCAAACAACCATCTATAAGGCCACGCTATAGCTGACGGAGGGTCGCGCCGCGCCACGAGCCGGATTATTATTTCTGTTTTTCTTTGTTCGACAATTTATTTAACATTGTCTTGTATGCATTTGTTATTTTTTATGAATTATTTTTACTGAATATTGTTGCTGACGTATACAGTACTAAACAAAAGCGTGGGCAGCATCGTTACGGCAATTTAAAAACTTTTAAGTTGACACAACCAATCACGAAACACGATGTTATTGGATGTTTAAAGAGTACCTTATTTACTTATCTGCTGCTTACAAAATATGAATAAAACAAATTTATATTTTCTTAATAATAGTTTCAAGATGTTCTAGTTGCCATGCTCCATGCGTTTAGATTATTTACAAGAAAACTTCATCAAGACCTGTTCAATCAAAATATGTTAAAAATTATATCGGTCATAAAATATTAAGGAAGAAAACAAAAAAAAATATTTTTGTACCTAATTTGAAGTAGTTAACTCAATTGCATAAAAACAATCATTTAAAAAGTAAATCCCTAATCAAATGTAAAAGATTTTATTGATAATATATTCTTCCATTACTTGGTGAGTAGCTCAAAATTAGCTTTGATTGCAGGCTGTTGTAGAATTGTTACTTTGTATTATTCATTGTCATGAACGAAATGGTTGTCTGCTATCATACTTTATATTTTACTTAGATATAATTTGTACTATGTAATTACGTTAACTGCTTGCTAGCTAGTCAATAGCATTTCCGTCATTCTAATTTGAAGCCATATTTATATACTTATTTAAGTACAGTAAACTATATGATTATATTTTATTCATTATTAACTCCATTTAAATTAATGTTCTATTGTATCCATTTTTACCTAGATGTTTATTATGTTTAAGTAATTTAAATTGTATGTAATGTTGATAAAATACAAAAACGTAAAAAGCAATTAAAATAATTAAGTTTCAGTGCTCTTGTCATTTTTTCTTTTCCTATCTTAACGATTTTAAAAGAAAAATGTTATAAGAAAGTATTTTTAAACCTAAACATAGCTTTTTGTTTCATAATAGTAAAATAAAATAGGTAAAGCAAGCTCTAAAGATAATTACTTTTACCCAGGCCTTGTACAAAGCAAATAAAACCATATTGGATAGAAATAAAAAAATATACGTGAACAAAATAATTTTGAAAGTTGAAGTCATAGACCGACCCGATACAACTTTAAGGAAAGCTTCCCTAACGCTTTATATTTTACCGAAAGAACCAATTCAATAACTCTTTTCACTACGTTAAAAAATCAAAATTAAACTTTCCATACAAACTAAATAGCGAAACGGTGTATCGGCTTGAGGCGCGGCGCGGCCGGTATATTTCCGACATAATACCGCTGCGTCGAGCGATTACTACTATATATTCTATATACATTTAATAGCTATACAGGCGCGCATAGAACTGGCCGTACTTATGTGAGCGGTACGTGGCGCGCGCGGCCAGCGCTGCAGCGCTTCACAACTTTGACTGTCTAGTGATATAAAATTTTGAAGCGCTATAGCGCAACCATTTCTAGGTAGCCGGCTTATTATTATCGTAGATTGGCGTCGGCGCAACTACACGGCGTTAGAAGGACGTTCCGTTTTAAATATCAGGTTTTATTATTATGAAGAGCGGCGCAGCGGAGTGCGGACGGCGCGGCGGACGGTTGCGTGCGATAACATTTGACATTCGTAATTACTCGAGCGCGGACAGTGGTGCGGGCGAGCCGGGCCGGGCGAGGCCGGCTCCGCGGACATTCCGCCGGAGTCCGTGGGGCCGGACAAAGAGGTCGCGCGTTGCGTCAGCGGCCGCGAGCCACCGACCAGCGGTTTGACAATCACGAGCCGACGTCGACGCCGCGCCACCGCCGCCGCCGTCCACCGCCGCCAGCGCGACACCGCGCCGCCTTTCCGCCGGCGCTCGCCCGCATTTCACATACACTGCCGAAATATACACTAGCCTTGACTGCCATTGTCGAATGTTTCCAAATGCACGCTTCTACACATGTTTCCGTATTTTAGAAGCCGATTAGGCGTCCTCTATTAAATTCTGTATAACTAGATAACTGTTTTGGATTATTTTAAGAATTCTACCTACATGACCAGTCGAATGGAATTCCACGCAAGAATTAACAGCATAATGAGTCGGTCGATATTATATCAATTAAAGATTATATCGAATAAAATGGTAGCTCATTTTGTATTCTCATTTCTTTCATTCTCTAAAATTCTGTTTACTAAATCCCAAATATTCAGATGCCGCTTAATGAGTCCTAAAATTTGAGGGAGCGTGCGCGCCGCGCGAGTTGGGGCCTTAGTGCTAGGGTGTAAGGTCGATATTAGTAGTTGGGGTGGAGCACGTCAGCCGATGTCAAAGAGCAGAGAGGCAGAGAGAGATAAAGCGCTGGAGGAAAACATTGAGAGCGCTACGACGGTGCCGAACCTCGTCTCGACTCGATAAAAACACGTGAAATTATAACGAGATGAAAACCGCGTCTTTTGGCTCGTCGTAGGGGGTTACTCGAATGTCGCTGTAGCTTGCTGGCTCGTTACTTACCAATATAAGACGCCTATTCAAATGAAGCAATGAATCAGGCTTTGTTGCTACACGAGAAAGTATGGAAGTTTTATATTGTTCTGGACATGATCGCGGTTCGAATTCGATGATAGTTAAAAATATTAATTAGTTCATTTACGGTTTTTCACCAGTGATCAATGATGATATCTCGCTTTCGCTGTTTTTTTGAGACCAAGTGTCTAAGTTATTTCATAAATACTTTCAGACTAAAAATATATTTTGCTTTTATGCTGACTTCAAAAATTATTGATAACGTTAATACAAAATATTTATTTTAAAACATTAACTTATATTGTTGAAACCCCAATCTCACTTTAACGTATCTTTGGCCTTTTTGTAACTAGTTGCTTTGATTAGTTAGTAATACTTTTGTGAGAAATTAATTAACAAAATCATAGGGGATCTCCTTGAGAGGCCTTTGTTCATCAATAGGTTTCTTGTAACTGATAATGATGATGAATGATGATGAAACTACTGTTCACTTAATACAGCTTATCACCATTATTCGATCTTACCTAAATAAACATTTTTAGCAGTGTCACAAGTGTTTTTAACACGAGTTGTTTATGCACCTTTAGGTATTTTCCCGTGTGCAAAACAAAGATGATTTGAGCGCCATCTACGGTCACCAAGCGCGGTTTGCAATTCATTTTATTTCTCGGTATGATGTGGACTTCATGTCTCTTAGCTAATTAACTATGAAATGAAATTGTGATTTGCTTGTGGATTCGTATCTGGATAACACCGCATACATTGGCTAAGTTTAAAAACCAGTTATTATTGGTGACCCATCGTGTGTAGCGCTTTTGAATATCTGGACGTAATTCGACCGGCATAGCTTTAACAACTGGCAAGGGACAACCATTTTACATTATTGGATACTCCTTTACTGTATTTACAGATGCATGGGAGACATTTTTTATTCGAATAAAAAGTGTACTTGGTGTCGCTCAGCTAATTAGATATGAAATGAATGCTCATATTTCCTCGTTTGCGTAAAATTCTATCGCAATGAATAAGTGTCTCGTTGCTTAGTTTGTTGACCGCTGAATTACTGCGTTGGAAGTGGGTTCGAATACCGTACAGAAAGTGACCAAGTTTAGAGCCAAATATTTATGGTCTCTCCGTGACTCGGCAGACCGTTGGTACCGGTTGTCGCCAGGAATGGCTGCGACTGTTAGAATGTCTGGGGTCCTGGGGTTTGATCGTTTGAGAAGCCAAGCTGTCCACTCATCATTAATGAGATCATTAGTAACTACTAAAGCTGGGTTGACAATATTCACAGAGTCACCGGCTAGGGAAGGATTTGAGAAACTGAAGATTCTGCATTCGAACTGTGGCAGTATTTATCGATTGTGAGCCATGAATTCTTGGGTTCGAATACCAAGTCGGGTAATCCTATATGTGTTATTTTTTTTAATTTAACCTGTTTCAAATTACTTTTCGATATTGAGTCTCGAGGTAATATTGAAGTATGGCTACTCTATAATCAATGTTCAAGTCAAATCACTTTAAAAAATAAAGCGATTTCTACCATTCTATGGTAATCTTGCTGTTAAGCGCACTACACACCAAAGCAGCCGGGCCGGCGATACAGCCTACCATCACAACCCAGCGGCCATTAAAAGAAACATGTCGGCGACAAGAACCGCACTTGATGCCCGCCGACATGTCGGCGGCATGTGCGCTGCTAAGTAGCACGGAGACACTTAAAATCATCATATAAATGTTCATGTCATGTTGGGCCGGCGACATATAGGAAACAAAGGATTTCGATATGCAATGACTAAAGTCGCCTACTAGCCCGCCAACAAAAAGTTGTCAACATGTGTTGGCGAGTCGGCGGTTTTGGTGTGTAGTGCGCATTAGGTTTTCGATTGTTGGTCGATATCATGCGAAACAGGGGGGTAACTCTATGAAACAACAATAACTTCGAATGTTCGACGTACAGAGTAAGATATAAGATTTACACTTCTAGAAATTAATAATATTTTTTATTATATTTATATTTTTTTGCGAATTTACTCTATAGTTCCTACGTACGACAGAAGATTCCAACATTTTGTGGAGTATCTAGACACATGAGTGAAGTTTTATCTGTATATAGTGTGTGGATTAATCTGCAGTTGCCATAAGGTGCATTTTGACCCTCGTAATGGTCTACCATTACGAGGGTCAAAATGCAAAAATCAAAAGCGGGCGATTTTTTACTCTAGTAAAAAATGGCCCGCTTTTGATAGATTTTCAAATACTTAGTCTAATATTTTATGTTTAGTATTTAGTAATAAGTACATATATTTGTATATACATAAACTCACGCCATTGTTCGAGAATGGGCAGGCAGAAGTGCAACCAGGACCTCCACGTTTCGCTTTGTATTTTCCATCCCACGATGTGATAGGGCGCGAGCCTACCGCCATATCGGGCACAAATTCTTGACTCTGGGTTGATAATTAATAGAAAAAATCTAATATCATATTGCCCAACCCTGGAATCGAACCCGAGATCACAGCTTCGCATTCTCACCGTAGACCACCGAGACAGTCATGAGTATAGTTGGAAGTATAAAGTATACTAATTTTAATATTTTATATATGTTCTGGGCCAAGTGATTAATCGGCCATTATTCATAATGCCTGGGCAATATGAATAATGCCCAATAAGAGCGGGCAATGTGATTATAACCAATCAATTTATCACATTGCCCGGGCATTATGAATAATGCCAAGTGCCTATTGGGCAGAGTGATGTAAAGTGAATCAAAATCAAAACAATGAGCCGAAGTGGTAGAATTTAGAATAGGGCAGCACGAGGGGGTGGGTTGGCAGGAGTGGAGGGGGAGGGGGAGTGTCGCCACTCCCCTGGTACCACTTGTTGTCAATACAAATTAGCTTCTGCATCGTCTCCGGCGCTACGGGAAGTTCAGCCCCTTCGCCCTTGCGTAGCAAAAGATAGGCACCCATTCTCACCTCCGCAGCTTCGGCTTGCTGGTCGCCTCCGGCGACCAGCCTCAGCCGCTACGGCTCGCACGGTTGCCTATCCTTCGTTACAGCGGGCGGGGGCTGCTCTCCCTCCGCGCTTCCGGCTTTTTATATACACTCTAGGGTCGGTAGTCAAAAGACTACGTGAAGTCGGGGTGTCCCGAGTCGGTTTTAGGGGCACAGTCGACCTAACTGATCCATAAAGTGGGTACACTAATTTTCTTCTGAAGATAATGTTTCGGACGTTAAAAAACAACTAAACATAAGCAGGTCAATTCAAACTGTCTTATTTATGGGTCTATCGCCGATGCGACAATGCGGCAGCCCACTACGTAAAAAATCACCTATTAATCACATTGCCCGATCATCATGTAGCCATATTCATAATGCCCGGGCAATGTGATAAATAAGTGAGTTTAGATTGTAATTAAACACTTGGCCCGATATGGCTCGGCAATATTCATACTGCCCGGGCATTATGATACTGCCCGCATTATTCACTTGGCCCATAACATATATACTACACTATATCTTGTATACTGAGAGCGTGTTTTAAAAAAAAATCATAATCTTATAGATGATCCGTGGGTACGAACCCGCAACGTTTTACCGCAGAAAGCAAACTCTTAACCGCCGCGCCGCGCCGATCTGTCTTTGTTTGCCGCATTTTGAACCTTGAAATAAAGGAAGTTCACAATTCGGCTATTTTGTATGTATATTGCGAAACATCTCTGCTTCTTTCAAACCAATTTTGTTGATATTTTAATCCCAAATAAACACCAAGTGATTTTAATAGCTATACCTATCTTATATTTGGTATGAAATACAACAACTTTTTAACTAGTTTTGATTGTCCTCTCTTAACCCCAGTGTTAGGCTTAAATCATACTACTACAATGCAATTGCAATGGTCTGCACGCTTATTAATAATTTACCGAGTTAGTTTAGATGTGAAAAATAGTCATAATATATGTTCAGTTTTTTGTTTACAAAGTCTGAGCGAGGCAATTAGCCATAGAAAAAATATGGAGCATGCTAAGGCTTCAAAAATAACAAGGTGGAGAGGTTAATTTGAAATAGCAATAATTTCCATTAGTTAATGATTTTTTATCAATAAATTAAAGAAACAACACAGCTCATTTGATGGTAAATATACATTTGGATGCTCAACATAATATTAGGAAAGGTAGAGAAAAACGAAAGAGTTTCGGAATTTGGTCTCGGAAAACTCAGTGACAGAATGAAACATGACACCAAAGACACTGTTTTACATCAATTTTCTGTGAGAAAGTGGTACCAACCGGCACCCTGTTCGAACCAGCTCATTTTCACAGTTGTCTGAGTTAACTAAAGTATGGATTTACCACTATTATCTCTGCTATACCTGTTCTATAGTAAATGGGTTTTCTTATTAAACCCAAGGCAAACGGGATATAGACGGTGACGATTTGGCCGCGAATCCCACGTGGAGAAGTACTTAATTGATGCTTTTAATGAAAAAAGAAAGATCTCTACATTTTTATTCATGGCTTCGCGGATGTCCCACATAGCCGTGGGGTAACGATGCATAGAAGAAGATGCATAATATAAGAACTATTGTTGTTTGCCTGTACTTTTCTGTTTTCACGTTTTTCGTTAATTAGAAGGGTTCGGCATAATTGTGTCGATCTACAAGAAATGTTTTTCTATTGTTGATACTTAACTCTTATGCACTGTCCTTGTCATCAGGTTCATTGAAGTCTTTGTTTTTGTTAGTGTCCTCGTATAAAAAAGTAATTTTACATCTACATATTTCTTTGTGTATCTTTCAAATGAAAGTTTCGTCAGGTTTTTTACTATAAGATTGAAATAGGACATCAAATTTCAAATGTGAAAAAACTAGGTCAGCTAGTGCAACATGTGAAAGGGTTTTGTCTATTATTTTTATTTTGGATCGTGAAGTTTTTGACTTTGACATAAACAGTGGAATATACGGTTTCTGGTATTTGTGTTACGTATTACCACAGAGGATGGTGGGAAACCCGAAATAGTGACTAGCGTATACAGGGTATATCAAGACTGCTACCGAAAACGTAGCCGGGTGGTAGTATAAGCGACTTTAGACACAATGCAACAGAAAATGTTGTAAAAAGCGACATTTCTTTTGTTATTTTTTTTTCCTGTGGCCATATTTGGGTGGTAAATACATGTTTTCCTAAAATAATAGTGTATTTAAATATAAAATTTTATTTATAAATACTCTAAGGTATAAAAGAGTTGATATTATTAATGTAGCAAAAACTATGGATTTACCACCAAAAAAATGACGATATTTAAAATTCATTAAAAAAATTGTTACGTTTCTTTGCGAAATTTTTAGTTGCATTGTGTTTGTAGTCACTAAGACCACCCGGCTTCGTTTTTGGTAGCAGTCTTGATATATCCAGTATAAGTCGGGGTTGAAATTCAGTCTTCCAGCGAATCGAAGGAGGGGTTCTCATTGTCACGAGTTTTTATTTAATTGTATTTTTTTTTAATTACTTTCCATTGAGGGTGACTGTATTTTTAGCAGTAGGAAAATATAGGTGTATAGAAAAAGTTGGTTTTAGGCTTAGGAGTAACTAATGAACAATCAGTTTGATGAAAAGTGATCACCACTGTTGGAATACTGTCAGAAGCTAGGAAATCGTAGAAATACGTATTCTTAAACATGAAGAAAAGAAGTTAGATCTAGAAGAGAGTTATATAAAACTTACTTCAGTCGTATTTTTATTAACTATTCATTTGATAATCGATACACTACATAAAACAGGTTTGACAAGGACTATTAAAATCAAGGTACTTTTCAATCTTCCCAACAATTTTCACCTAGGTAAAATAATTTTCGGTCCTTCTAAATCTCATCCAGCTATCCACTACGCCGGTGCGGTGTTCACGTATTTGTCTTTAATTTTTTCTCTTATCATTTGTTGCATTTGAGGCGCATTGCAGTAAGACATTCGCTCTATATTTTTCAATTTGTGTTAAAAAGCCAGATAAATATTTTAAAACCATTATTATTATGATAATAAGTAAATTAAATTATATTGTAACTCTTTTTGAAATGTACGATAAAAGCACAAAAGTTAAAATAAATACTGTTGAACGCATTGCCGTGATAAAAGCGCAATACTGCCAGTTCGGATCCTACGTGTGTAAATGATGGATACATTGCCCGATAAGACACCATCCAAAGACGATCCTAATTGACACAGTTGTAACACCAAAATCGGTACTACAAAATATTTTTTATTTTATTTTATTTTATTTTATTAATCTTTGGGAAACAAACAGAACAATAGTAACTATAAACACGTTTAAAATATTAATACTTAATCCAGCGAAGTTTCCACTAATTACTTAAACATAAACAAAGTAAGTGTACGTATAAGAATTAAAGAAAGACAATTAAATTATGCTAGTGCTGTGCTTCAGTAACAAAAAATCCTTAATACTAATTCAAAAAACTAATTAAGTACAAAACATATCATACAAACAAAAAAGATCTAAGTAATGTACTACATTATCACAGTAGATAAGAATATTTTTAAGCTCATAGACAAAAATTAAAAAAAAAAACAATAACAAAAAATACTTCTACAACGTAATAATTCTGGAGACTCACTAATATAAGTATCATTCAAAATTCAATGTGCTTAAAAGTAAACGTTTAAATTTATGGCATGATAAATAGAATATGTCGAGTTCGGAAAAACTGAGATTATAAGCATTACAGGCTCTGCGAATGAATGTTTTGTAACCGTACTTAGTGCGAGCTGTGGAAGTTTGGAATACAAATCTACTTCGTGAACTTGTGCGAGGACACTTAAATATTACGCTACTTAATAAATAGGGAGAGTCAATAAGATTATTGATAATTATAAATAGAAAAACTTGGTCACGCATATTTCTTCGGGCCTCTAATGTCAATCTAGAAGATTCTGGGAGAGTAGGGCTATTAAAACGGTAATTCAAATGCTTTAAAAATTTATTTTGTATATACTCAATTTCATCTATATAAACCTTATAGTATGGGCTCCAGATAACAGAGGCATATTCCAAAATGGAACGAACGAAACAATTATACAAAAGTAGCATTGTGGAAGATCTCTTAAAATCTTTACTTACTCTTAGAACAAATCCTAACATGCGATAAGCTTTAGTAACCATATTATTGATATGTGCATTAAACATTAATTTAGAGTCCAAGTAAACACCCAGATCTCTGACTATTGAAACTCTATCGAGCAATATGCCGTCAAGAGTATATCCAAAATTAATATCTACCTTTTTGCGAGAATAAGTTATAACATTACACTTACCAATATTAAGGAAAAGTTTATTGACCTCACAATACTCAGATAAATTATTTAGTTCCTTTTGTAAAATTAAACAATCTTCAGTGGATTTAATAACCCTGTATATCTTCAAATCGTCGGCATATAATAAGAAAGAACTATAAAAAATATTGGAGATATCATTAACATATATATTAAAAAGTAGGGGACCCAGATGCGAACCTTGTGGGACACCAGAAGGTACAGGTGTAAACGAGGAACTAAACCCCTTAACCGTAACTGCCTGACTGCGTTGCCTTAGGTAAGAATCGAGCCATCGAAGCAAGTCACCATGAATACCGAAATTACACAATTTGGATATCAGAATGTCATGATTGATTTTGTCAAATGCTTTAGAGTAATCCGTATATATTACATCTACTTGGTAACGGTCTTCCATAGCTTTAGTGATATAATCGACAAACTCACAAAGATTGGTTTCAGTAGATTTTTTACTTAGAAACCCATGTTGTTGTTCAATTATGTAAGGCCTTACGAGTGGAGCTATATAGTCATAAATTATACGCTCAAACATTTTGGGTATGACACTTAATTTTGATATAGGCCGATAGTTGCGTATGTTACGATTGTCGCCACCCTTAAAAACAGGAACAACATAAGAACGCTTCCAAATTTCTGGCATTATAGCCGATTCTAAAGATTGCTTGAAAAGGAGGAACAATGGGTAACTAAGCTGTTTATAGCACTTACGCAAAAATAATGGTGGAATTCCATCCGGGCCAGCACCTTTACTCACATCAAGAGAAAATAAATATTTCTGTACTGATTCTTTTAAAAAGACGACTTTTGAAATATCTGCACAGTTTTGTCCCTTACAATCCTTAGGTGGCAGTTGAGCAACAATAGAAGAGTAAGAAGAGTTAAAATAATTATTAAACATATCACAAATTACGCTTCCATCCGTTGAAGACACATTATTTAAAAATAAGTTGTCAGGTAAATCGCATGATTTTTTCTTAGATTAATGAAAGCCCAAAACATTTTGCTACAACTCAATATTTTACTCTCCGAAAATTCAATATATGTTTCGTAACAACTCACCTCTAAATACTTTTGGCGGTCACGTAGTGTAACAAAAGTTAAATAATCAGAGTATCGACTGTAACGTTTCCACCTTCGATGAAACTTAAATTTTTCTTTAACTACTTTGATTAAAGCTGAGGAGTACCAAATTGGATAATTACCGTCGTTACGTAATAATCTAGTCGGAACATGTTCGCTAATTATATTGTTAAGAATATTATAAAAATTAGAAACAGCAGATTCGATGCTAGCACTTCGTAGTGACTCCTGCCAGTTAATTTTATCTAAAGCCTGAGTTATTTCCACATAGTCGCATTTATGAAATAATTTGACCAAACGAGGCGGAGAACGAAGAGCCTCAAAAACCAAGTCAGGTATAATAATATCAAGGGACGGGTGATGCTCGTCTTCACTAACTAAAGGTTTGGAGGAACGGAATACTTTACATTCGCAATTCGCTATAACTAAATCCAAAAATCTGGCGTTGACATATTAAATATACTCTACGTACGTCTCTACGTATATTAAATATACTCTACTCTCGTTTTTGCCTAATAATAGAAAAGTATGAATGTATGTTAAGGTTCTGGTCTGGTCTCTAGGTTGTCAAATTTAGTAACGACAGCAGTTCTAAAGCCGCAAAAGAAACCCTTTGTGTAGCTTATAAAAATAGCCTAAGTAATATGATTATCCGCACTAGCAGCTTGAAAATATTTTGAAATTTTTTACTTTAATGCCCAGCTATGATAAGTTATGAAAATGCTGATATTCTTTAAGACGATTGAACATTTTTATTTTCCTAATTGACTTGACTACAATAACCTTATAAAAATTGTAAAAGACCTTTGCGCGGGTGAATTCTCTTAATAACCACGGCTAATAAGTTGAAATGGAACGTAGTCCTCAAAATAATCGCAACAAAGTGAGTAATTTGTTGCGCGATAAGAACCAATGGAAGTGTGTACACTAATCAACATTAATATACTGTGATGAGTGATGACGACTCTCTGTGTTGCCAGTTATACATTTTTTCAAGACTTTGGGGAAAAATACCTAAAAATGCAATGTGTTATTTAAAGTGGTCAAAGGGATATGCAGGTCTCAAGTGCATGTATTTTACGTTTTTTGTGAGTTACCTGGCAATTCTAATGTTAAGTATGTAAACCACTTGGCCCGTTGACATTTGAGTTGTTTATGATTTTTGAGTATTTTGAATTGCGAATTGTTAAAAGTATCGTAATAAGAAAAACTGTGATTCTAAGTATTTTAGAGTATTCCATTGGGATATATTACATTACCTGGGTGTCAGGTGCCTAAAATATATGTATATGGTGCCTAATAGTATGAAATATTGTGGCTGACTTAGCAAATTATGTACGAGTATATTTAAATCTTTATGTAACTAAGACGATTGTAAATAGGCTTTCAAAGGCATATAAAAAAATTGCAACTTTTATTACCGTGGTCAGTGGGTGCAGCAACATAAAAATCCACTAGCATATTTATTTGTTATGAAGAACGCGGCTTGCCCGGGACCACAGTGTTGTCACTCTCCTCCATACAGTAGAGGCTAAGTATAATCAGATAGGGCAGCGAAGAGGGTACCAAATCATACACAAATGATATCAAATATATGTATGCACATACATATGACAGTGTACTGTATTAGCCCATATACGTTTCACTGCAGTCTGCACGGCAAGTGCCTCCTCTGTGATCGAGAGTAGGTACGATTGAGAGTGGTTAGGCAATATAGTCCACCACACTTGCCTAGTGCGGGATGGTGGACTTTAAACATCAAAGAGGTTTTTACAAATGATTATGATGGTGATTGACTATCAATAAACACAATTGATAATATGAATATTTGTTTATAAATATATCAATGCTTTAAAATTCGATAGTGACTTATGCTGATACACGCCTACTAATGAATTTAATATCTATTAGAGATAATATGCTTTAAAATAATATCGATGATGACTCAAGACTCACTACTCAGAAGTAAAAAACTTTGATAATAATTAATTCGCGGACAATAGGACTTATATAACAATAGGACATACCAAAGGAAATTCGCTGATGCAAGCCGATTCCTCCAGCATTGTAGAAACCCTTATGAGGAGGTCTATGATAAGCATAGACTTCCTTTGTGAAGATTAGATCCTAAAATATCTATTTGTTGTACACAATACGTTCGGTAAACAATCCAACAGGTCAGGTATTTTTTGCTATCACAGGTTCAGTTCTGGATACTGACCAGACAGGGCAAATGTTCATGGTCTCCGTCTCTTGTTTCTACCTTATCTCTCTACGATTGCTTGAAATAGTATAAATCTAGCTCACGCTAAATTAGGATTTTTTCTTATCTTTTTCCGGCCTGTGTTCGTGGATGTATTTCCGATAAGGTAGGCTACCTTTTCAAAAATACATACATTCTGAAACAAATCAAACTATTTTATATCAAATAAGGATAAATAAATAAAATAAATAACACCCAACAGTCACATACATTGGGAGAGGCCTATGTCCAGCAGTGGATTGCAACGGGCTGATGATGATGAGTCACATACATAGTTCTGACCCCATACTAAGATCGAGTTTTGTGTCGTGGGTATTAGAAACTACGAGAGACTTTTCGGTCTCACAAATACCCAAACCCGAAATAAATATTTGTGGGCCGCACAAACATTCTCTCGGTGCGGGGATCGAACCCACGGCCTCTCGTAAAATTCTCGTTGATATAAACTAACTTAAACTAACGGCCAACTCGCACTAGACCAGCGTGGTGGACTATATGGCCTAACCTCTCTCAAACGTACTCTCGATTGTAGAGGAGGCCCGTGCCATGCAGTAGGACGAATATGGCTGACACAGTACAGCACAAATATAAACTTCCTGATTGGTTCTCAATCTGGACGGCACTGCTGTTAACATAAATTGTAATGCAGCTGATGCCGCCCATGATGTTGAGAGGGTAATCGAGAAATAGTTAGATTGCTGGCGTAGAGTTAGGGATCGGACCGGCTCGGCCACAATATCCGCAGTGTATTCGATTGGAAGGCAAGATTCTCTGACATACCTTTTTCGGCCTCCTTCGGGTACCGAATGGGGAGCTTAATAACTTCTCTCCTTGAACAAAGAAATGAGGTGCAGTGCAGGTACTGATGAAACAATTTTTTTTAATGAAATAGTATGTCTATTTCATTAAAAAAAATTGTTTCAAACAACAAACTTGAAAAAGAACTCAGTAGCTCAGATTCGAACCTATGTGCTCTACAGTTAACTAAGGCAATCCAAAGTTCTATCTTATGGATGATAAATACATATTGAGGTGCTCGTTCATCATTTCGCCTTTGTGATGCAATAGACTAGCAACCTGTAATATTAAATACTCGTAACTCTATAGTCCGTATCTCAAAACGAGGAAGTCTAGTGAGTACCAAAAACTAAGAAACTTTTTTGAGTTACAACAGCCATATTCGATACATACACCGCGGTCTAAAATAGACTACTGGAACTATTTGTTGGTATATTTAGGAAGGGTAGATATCATTATGATGGTTGTAATGTCCGCCAACACGCAATTAAAATAAAATACTTATTATTATTAATATAAATAATAAATAAACATATCCAAGGGTCACATATATAGTCTCATACTGATCCCACGTAGCCGTCGGTATCAGGAATTATGAGAGACATTTTCGGTCTCACAAACACCCAGACCCGAAACATCTTGTGGATCACACAAATATTTGTCCCGGTGCGGGGATCGAACCTAATCGTCTAAGCAACTGCACTACGGGGGATGTTATACTTAACCAGCGTGGTATACCATACAAAAAAGACAGAACATACGAGAAAATGGTGTAGGTCTCCGAGGATCTTTCTAATGAGATCAAAGACAGCGAATGTGTCGCTTCCCGTCATTTACAGCCAGCGATACCATTCCGGTAGAGCGGACCGACAGTATTTTGGTTTTAATAGAAACCTACGTAAAGCCATACAAAACTTCACTTAATACATTTTTTTTTTTTTATTGCATTGAATGGCGAGACTAGCAAGCCGTTCGCCTGATGGTAAGCGATACGACTGCTCATGAACAGTAGCAATATTCCACTGCGCTCGCCATCCTGAGACATAAGATGTTAAGTCTCAATATGTCCAGTAGTTGCTCTACATACATAAGTATACGTAGCGTCCTACGTATATCGGTATTAAATATACTCTTCTGTACTCCTAGTTATTGTCCAAATAATGATAATATAGCAATTAGTAAGTCCGGTAATTGAAAGGTTATTTTACAAGAGATATTTTTACTGGTGGTAGGTCTCTCATATGTGAGAGGCCGCCTAATTCAATGTGTTGTTTGGTTTTGCTACTGTTCATGAGCTGTCGTATCGGTATCATTAGGCAGACAGCATTCTCGTCTTTCCATTAATTGCAATAAAAAAAGGCGAATGTGGGTGTGAGATTTTCAAATTCATAACTTATAGCCAATTTCGATTGTTTATTCTCGAGAAGTTTGATCAGGTCGTTGATCTTTATCGACAGGAGACGTCTGTTCTCGTTACAATTCAGCGAAAAGATATTACTCTGATTAATTATTACAATACATGATATAATAAGGAAGTTTCGTAGATTAGTGAGAAATACTTATCAGATAGTATATAGTAGTGTTTTCAAGGGAGTAAATTTGATAGGGAATACTTTTGACCATCACCTTAGATTGATTCGATTGAAAGCACTATCATTGAAACTTTGCAGAAATTGAACACTTTGTATTTTGTCTTTTCCTACTGTCTCATTTTTCTCAAGTTATTTTATACTATTTTTTCTTGATTATCCTATCACATAGACCGCAATATCCTACTGTGATCTGTATTAGTTTCACTCCAAAATAATGAATCCCTAAAGAAGATTTCCTTTGCCACTGGAAAACTCTCTATATAAAGATTAGTACACACTGGCGCGGTTGGTGAACAAAGGCTACGTCTGCCGATACAAGCGACGAACAGCGAACAAACAGCGTGACTCGGTGAGGTGACTTTGACTGTCCGTTTGATAGCGAGGTTGACTCAGCGCTGCGTGCACCGGCGCTGTTCGGGGTTTGACTTGGAAACTTCTTTTTTGTAGGATTGTCTTTGTATTGCTATAATTAAACTATACAAGGCTATACTGATTGCAACGTTGCATGAACGTGCTATGAACGTATCTTTACTAATATATAAAGCTAAAGATTTTGTTTGTTTGTTACCACTAATCTCAGGTACTGCCGGTTCGAATTGAAAAAATATATAACCTATACAATTTTTGTGTTGTATAGGTTATATATTTTATATAACATCACGCTATGACCTATGGGAAGCAGTAGTGAAAAATCTAGCAAATTCGAGGAATTTTACTAGTTTTCCGTGATCCGAACGATATTCTTAACTGATCTGAACATTTTGGCCGCCATTTTAAAAAGTGTATCTGCACAATAACAATGAATGTGTTACTATGGAATGTCACCGATTGGTGGTAGAACAGAGCAATGTCCAATTCATAGTACTCTATCGGCCCATATACTTCCACTTACAGGGCACGAGCCTCCTATACAACCCAAAGTGCGATTGAGACAGATAAGGCCATATATTCCACCGCGGTGGCCTAATACAGTTTGGCGGACTTTGCATACCATAGAAAATGTCATAATCGTTATGGGATGCAGGTTTCCTTACGATATTTTACTTAACCTTTACAGTGCATAGTGATGGAATATCAATACACACAAGGCTCCGAAAAGTAATAGCTGTGCCAAGACATTAGAACCCGCGACCATCATGAATATGATGGCGGCCACGTCTGGTCTGTTTATCAACAAGCCGAAACGGACTTAATTCATAATAATTTATAAAATTAATATATCAGCCTTTTTTCTTGGTTCTTGGCACGATCACAGAATACTTAGTGGTAGATACAAATTTAAGCATGTTACGAATAGACGTCGTGGTGTTTAACTGATTTTTATTAAAAAATAACGAATAATTATACAAGAGGGTCAAACATGAACTCATCTTCACAGGATTTGCAGATGCTTGCTATCCTTTGAAGGGTATTGGGCCTCCGGCTATGTCACTCCCCACAGTACACATCAACAAAGCTGTCTATTTTAGTATATGTCGACAGCCCTCGTGGCGCAGTAGGTAAGACGCCGAATGTGAAACGAGAGGCCGTGGGTTCGATAATGAAATGAAAACATAATGTATCGTACAATTTATACATAATGCTGCTGGCCAAGTCGATCTATTTATTTAAAACGAAAATAATTTTTAATATTGATATGATACTAAGTTACGTAATAAGTGTATATATATTATGTATGCAGAAGGTCCCTTAAGCAAGGACTAAATAAATTAATCGACTTGGTATTACATGCATCTCACAACTTTTTGCGGTAGAAAACCTGAGCTGCGAGACTTGGAATTTTTTTACAGGATGTTTTTGATGGCATCTCACGTCTTTTTGTAGAGTTCTACTTTTTTCCTTTTCGGTACTTTTTAGTTCTTGAATATCACTAACGATTTTTCTTAAAGCCTCTGTCTTATGGCTTTTTCTTACTTTTGTAGGTGTCAATTTATCACAAATATAGCGGATTTGATTATTAATGTTCTTTCTTTCATGGTAATTGATATTTTCGAGCTATTTAGTCTATGTATTTGCAAGTTTTTCTTCGTCATTTTTTTCTAGAGGAATGTTGTACAGTTTCATGGGCTGAATACGCCTTTTCCCTCTCTATACCCCCTCCTGTTATGCCTCATATATATAGATACCTATCTACAACTATTATTCTATCATATACGGGTACAATGATTCATTAACTGCAAATGTAACTTTGTAATCCTATACATTTATATGGGATTACAAACGCAGTTGGTGTATCTAGAAAACTAGGCAGAAATTATGAAATGTTTGAATTTTCCCTTACTTTAGACACTAAACACTAATTATATTCTAAATTTGAAGGTTCTATGACTTCTAGAAGTGCCTTAGACTTTTGATGATTGGTCAGTCAGTCAGTGAGTGACAAAATTAAGAAAGTTTGACATGTTATAATTCTTAAACTACTGGTTCAAATTGAATGAAATTTTAAATATACCGTGTTTATACAATGCCTGCTTAGTAACTCAAAATTCAGGATTCTTGGTTTAACCACAACGAAGTTATAGAGGGTAGAAAATGGTCTGAATTGCTTCGAGAAAAGGATGGTACGACAGTGCCGCTTTTTAGCTCGACTTGGAGAGGGCACTGCCGTGCCAGCAGATTTTCATAACATTAAAATCAATAGAAATGTTTATTGATCACACAAACATTTATCTTAGAGCGGAGATCGAACCTATAGTCTCGCGTTTCATAGTTTGCTTTCACTCTGCGCCATAAAGGCTGTCCTGTGATGAACACAGATATCGACGTTATCAAGTAACAAAGGGTATAGGTAAACAATATAGTATGTATGTCTCCCTTACACTAAACAAGGAACCAACGCAAATTAGCAACAAGAACTAACTAAAAACTAAAATTCATATCAATTTTCGTAAATACTAAAACGGCAAAAGTCATCCGAACTCTTTGTTTGCAGATAAAATGTTGCCAAGGGCGCGCGGCAGTGGCGCCCTCTGGCCGAGCTTTGCTCCCGAGCTGCGAGGAAATATTTAATTAGTTTCCTTTGCGCTATTAATTTCACTATTTACATGGTACTAAAAATGGATGGGAATAGGAAATTTTAGATGTTTTGTATCTTAAAATAGATATAAGGGCATTTGATTTTTTGATTTTGTAATTGACTAAAGACGGCTCTATCGAACTTTATGTAACCTCGTACTTAGCATATCAGCAATAATCTTATATGTTTTTTCTGATATATTAACTATTATTTTTAATACGATAAAAAAGATCATTTTTTAATAACTTATTCCTTGTGTTTGTAAATTTGCGTGCGTTCAAATAATTGCGCAAATATTCCAAAATTTATTCGATTTTTAATAAAGTTAAAAGGTTATTTACAAAGTTTTTAGTTATTGATAAAACAGCCACTAAAACAACATTAAAATAAAACATACCTGACACTATTTATTGCGTGTTACGTAATGTGTAACACATTATAATGCAACATTTCAGTTTTGAAGGGTTTATTATGGTTTGGCTTAGTAATAGGAAAATAATTTACGTCACACCACACACATGTATGTCTTCCCGCTGCTGTTATCTTATATTCAGTTTCATGCAGTGGCATAGTGGTTAGGGCCGGTTTACAAACGAGACGCAATAGCTTCGATATTCCCGACGATAGTCCAGTGAGAGAGTCATTCAGTTTTTTTATTTTATTCACAAAATTGTACAATACAAATAGCAATATTCAACAAAATCGTTTTGGTACCAATAACAAATCATACTCGATGTGATACTATACTACACAACTTGCATACTTTTATCATTTTACTAATAGAAATTAGACAAAAATAAATACTTTTGATTTTTTACTATCTTGAATATCTATTTATACAGGGTATCTCAAGACTGCTACCGAAAACGAAGCCGGGTGGTAGTTTAACCCTTATGTTAGTAACCGGGTACCCGGGTACCCCCCGCAGTGTATCTATGTGAATAGCTTAAAGCAAGTTCAATATTTCATTTTAAGCTCTCAAATCGTCATTTTTCAACTTAAAAGAAAGCTAGTTGTGAGTTCATTAAATTAATTTATTCATTTATTTATTTATTTTTTTAAGCTTAAACTCCAGCCATCGCTCCATTAGCAACCGGGTACCCGGGTACCCATTGTGGAAAGCATAGGAAATAAATTGAATAAAATTTCTTTATATGCATGCAACTAAATTTTATTAAAAAATATGACACTTTTTTTTATCATTAATGACATTGAACACATTGCACACGATTAACTGAGTGCTCGTCACATACAGGTTGGTGACAATTGGCACAAGCCTTGCGTGTCTTTCGCCGTCTTCTTATTGGCAAAGCATTGCAGACATAGCAAGATCCTATGACTATTTTCCTTTCGGTTTTATCTCTTGAAGTCCCTGGACCAGGATTTACCACGACTGTTTCTGTCAGTGCATGGCCTAAAATACTCTGAATGGCAATCTTTGTTGAAAAATGGCGCATTATTTGTGGATTCGTGGTACGATGTTCAATCATCGGCAATGCTAGTTCTTCACTTAGCTTACGCATAAATTGACGACGTTCTGTCGTTTTTTTGGCAATCATTTTATTATTTTCATAATAAATTATATATGCCGCAAGTGAAGAAATGTCTAGCATGTTGAAAAACATTGCCATTGGCCATCTTGAAGATCGTCGTTGACTGGTGTATCTCCGCACCATTTGGTCCATTGTGTCGACGCCAGCTTTATATTTATTATAGAAATTTATTATTTCTGTTTTTTTTTTAGCGTCATCACCAACTGATGCATCTGAATGCATTGTATACATCAGAATAACAGCTTTATTTTTTTTAGGAACGTAAGAACACATGGTAACCTTTTCGTGAAATCCAAAAACTGTCGAATACTGCTCCCGTGTCTTATTTGCTCCCATAACACTAGGGATGTAAGGTTTATTTTTTTTTACCGTGCCAACAATAGTAATATTCCATGATAACAAATGTTTAGCAACGGGTAGAGTAGTAAAGAAGTTATCCATGCAGATATTTCTACCACTGTGTCGGTACGGAGCCGCCAATTCTTTCACTACTCTTTCACCCTGATTCTTTTCTCGAGTGTTATCTGTTTTACCAGTGTACATAATCCCTTGCAAAGGATATGCGTTTTCTGCATCACAAATCCACCAGATCTTTATACCATACTTAGCTGGTTTCGATGGTATATATTGAGTAAACCCAGTACGTCCACGGTATGGATATAGCTGTTCATCAATCGTCAAGTTTGCGGTTGGTTTATACATCTGAGCTAAATTGGAATTGAACATTGTCCACAAATCACGAATTGGAGCTGCCTGGTCTTCTTTTTTACGTTGACTTCGAGTATTGCTGTCGTCGAATCTCAAAAAACGCATAATATTATGGAATCTTGTCAATCCCATCGTCGCGCGATACAGTGGATAAGAATTGGAGTGCCACATATCAAAAGTATGGTCTTTATTTGAATTATTTGCGCCAGCACAAATCAAGACACCGAAGAACGAATAAATTTCGGGTACTGTAACGAGCTTCCATTGACGCTGTGAGTTTGGATGGTTAGCATTATATTCTTGGAAAATGGTTTCAGCTTTCTTGTTAGTGTGACGGACGATTATATCAACCATTTCGTGAGTAAAAATTTTTTTGAACGTCTCACTAATTGACAACGTTTCCGTACTGCGATGAGGCCCACTCCGCTGGCGTACAACATTATGAGCTGCGGTCTGATGCTGAGTTAGTGGAGTTTTGTTCCACACCGTTTTATCTTTCGCAATAAAACTTCCAGATGGTTCTTGAGCTCGTCCTAAAATAATAATAACAAAATAAATTAATTATTTAACTCCGGAAATGTCAAACGAACCGCATTGCGGTTCGTCAAAGAAACATAAAAAGGTGCCGCGAACCGTCGCGAGCCGCAATGCGGCTCTTTGTTTACATTATAACCCTATTACACTAAAATGAACCCTATTTCAATGATAGTAGGTTGCTTTTTGGTTGAAGCCGCGCTGACGCTTCAGACAGATTACGGTCATGACAGTTTTTTGACAGAAAAACAAACGACAGTCTAGGGGGAAAAAGAATTAGTATTTCAATCATTGTAAAGAACAAATATTTTATTACCTTCAGGCTCAGCAGTTTCAGCTTCATTGTCGTCATCCTCACTCTCACTATTATCAACCTCTTCTTCTACTGCTGAATTCACTTCAGCGACTTCTCCTGTATCTTCAGAATCTTCTGATTCATCATGCTCTGAATTATCTTTTTGATTCAAAATTTGACGTCTAGCTGTTTTTGCTGGAATCCAGTCTTCGTCATCACTGTTAGAAACCCCGCTCGAATTACTGTCATCTTCTCCAAGTAATTTTCTCAAATATTCTTTTCTTTCGGTTGCACTTAGTCTAATAAATTAAATATTATATGATATAAGTCGTAAATAATTTTATTACATACAATTGTAATTAAAACATTTACAAATGTTAAATATATGTAACGTTTATTTACCTAGCATATTCAGCTCTCGATAGTTCTTCCATAACTTTATTTTTCACTGTGAAGAGAACGCCGAAAATAAAACACGTCTGATCTCACCAAAAATCTGTTACGTACTAAAAAATACTCGAATCTAGTGCGCGATAGAAAACGAAGAAATAACCTGAGTTTTTCTCTCTCTCTCTCTCTCTCATAACGGCATCTGCTCGGCTGCGAACAATAAAAACCGGCCCGACTACCTGGAGTGCCCCAAATAGGTTTTAGATGTCATTTACAACTCTTCGTTGTTATTATTTTTTTTTCTTTATATTTTCACTCACTATTTACTCACTATTATAAGAAAAAAATATTTTGGATTTTTTTTTAATAAAATAAACTAAATTTTTAATACTCAGAATTGTGGGTACCCGGTTGCTAAAAGACGTCGGTAAAGTTGGTTACTAACATAAGGGTTAAGCGACTTCAGATACAATGCAACAGAAAAAGTTGCAAAAAAAAGCGACAAATTTTTTTTGGTTATTTTTTTCCTATGACCATATTTGGGTGGTAAATATTTTTTTTTCCTAAAATAATAGTGTATACCCTTTTATTTATAAATAATCTAAGGTATATAAGAGTTTAAATTATTATTTTAGCAAAAACTATGGATTTACCACCCAAAAATGACGATATTTAAAAAATCATAAAACATAATTGTCGCGTTTCTTTGCGAAAATGTTAATTGCATTGTGTTTGTAGCCACTAAAACTACCACCCGGCTTCGTTTTCGGTAGCAGTCTGGAGATACCCGGTAGATGTAGGGTCGATGTAGAAATTATTTGTATATAACGAGATATACGTAACACAATTTCCAATGTTTATAATGCAAGGATTAAGAAAAGAATTGATTCTCTACGATCTTTTGGCGCCCGAATGTTGTTGTTATGCTGTTGTTTAAATATTTGTTGTTTTTTATATGAAAAAGTATCAAACAATGCGCTAAGTATAAAAAAATATATTTTTAGTTCCAAATTTCATCACACACCAATAGAAAATAAATAACTTATATGATTGTGTATGATGCAACTAAATTATATTTTAATTTATTTACCTAAATGAAAAAAGGCCGAGTAATACTTTGATTTTTTTTTCATATTTCATACCGTAATTATCACAAAGTAAGACAATAATAACTAAGTTCTCTTCAAGTTAAAAATATTTAAAATGCACAGGAAAAATGGCGTTTGAATATTTATTTACCCTTTTATGTTTTAATAATAATGTTACCGCTTTCGTAGAAAATCGGCCGCCAATGCAGTTTTCTTGGATGGTAACATGCTTACCGCGTTTCTTCCTTTTGCCTAGCGACGACCTTAAAACAATATTTACATTTCACTTCTATGAAGGAGGGGTAATATCTTTATTCTGATTGATATAAAGTAGTTTTAGAATTCCTTGCAAATCGGAAGGAACTCGAGGAACGAATAGGATTTTTATGCAAAATCAATTCTCATTTCGCGAATATTTTGAAAATTATCACAATTAATAATAATAATAATAATAATTTCTTTATTTCATAGAAAAGGAACATACACAGTTTTTATTTTTTATGTTTTTACAATAAGGTAGATCATTATTATCTAGTTGCCATTTATTTGTACAAATCCGTGCAAATTGTTATTTCTCTGACTCTTAAACTAGGATAACCTGTATTTTAAGGGTCAGTGTGCTTTATTACTTTCTCATTAATAATTTGTATTACAAAATAAACGCAATAATATCAGTGTCGGTCTACCTCTATGATATTTTTCTTACAATGAATTAAGACTAGTACAAAATAATAATCGTTTATTTAATGTATGTATGCTCGTGTGTATGTGTATGGGTGTGTGTGTGTGTGTGTGTGTGTGTGTGTGTGTGTGTGTGTGTGTATGTGTATGTGTGTGTGTGTGATGTTGTGAATTAAGTGATGTACGTGAGTAAGTACTCTGTATATAAATAATCTTTTTGTAACAACCACTCTGTAACATTTGTTTTTACTTTATAATTATTTAGGTGTATTATTTTTAGTTCTTTATTAATTTCATTATAAATGTGGGTACTGAGAGCAAAGTACTGCTTTCCAGCAAAAGTAGTTTTATGTTAGATTCTTGGGAGTATGTCTATTCTCCTATTTGTAATGGGTATGATTAAGCTGGAGTGTCTTCTAAGGATCGTTTTAAGCACGTATAGTTGTCGAACTGTAAGCACCTTACACTCCGCGAACAGTTCGGTCGTTGGGTATCTAATGGGCCTCTTTGTCATTATTTTAAGTATTGCTCTTTGTGCTCTTTCTAACTTAAGGAAGATAGTTTTGCCCGCACCACCCCAAGCTGTAATACAATAGCCCAAAATAGACTGACAGATGGCATAGTATACTCTTATGAGAGTACTCTTCTTCTCTCTTCTTCTCTTCTCTTTAATGTGTGACTGACAAGGGGGAGCAGTCCTTGGTTTTACCATATTTAGCCACTGTTTCTAACTAAATATTTGTAAAGCTACATTAAACGTCATGCTTTAAGCCTGCGATGCTCATAAGGTTTTTACTACCATTCTGTCTTTATCAGCCGATATACTTCCCACTGCAGGGTACGGGCCTTTTCTACAATCGAGACTCGAGAGTAAGATTAAGAGGGGTTCAGCCGTACCTATCCTCCACGCTGGCCTAATGCGGGTTAGTACTATACATTCCATAAACATTCTTACAATTCGCTATGGTATGCAGGTTTCCTCACGGTGTTTTCCTTCACCGTTACACTCCCATTAATCGAATAAATACTCAATTATTAATAACATCGAATAAAGCATCGCTATGCTGCTTCAAACAATGTAAAACGATACGAATGCAGTGTCAGCTTCTGATGAAATTGTACTCAGTGTGCGTCACTGACAGTAGGTATCGTTGTATGAACATGCGCGGGCGACTCGCGTCGAATTGACGACCAATTACGTTCCAGTTTCAGAAATGCTTGATAAACAGCATGATAACTTTAATATTACTTTGATATTTTTTGTATTAAAGTTGATTTTGCATGGTAGGTAATACAATGTTTTTGAAATATATATGTATAGGCGAATTTTCGTTCATGTATTTAATCCTGTTCTGCACTCATTGGTAGACCGAGATATAAAACAAAGAGTAAAATAAATAGAATAAAAAATAATATTTTCATAGCAGCAAAAGAAAAGCAAAACTTTTGAAAAATCTGAAGCTCGGTTGCAAGAAATTTTGATCATAAGGAATATCAGAATGTATTGCTTTTGCATCATTTAAGAAATTATCGTCAAAGTCTTCGTATTAGAAAACATTTTTTTTGTTTGCTAGTTTAAAATATTGAAATATAAGTAGTTCTATTCAATGTAGTATATATTTTTAGAGGAAGTCCTACGGCACTCCTTTTTATTTATTTTTAATTAATTTGTTAACAGCTACGCCGCTGCGTTAATATTGAATCGATGTCTAATGCTGTCAGATAAAATATAGAGAAGAAAATATTTAGGTGGTATCAGGATATATGTACTCGTATGAAGTGATTACCGAACATCTTATTAGGAAACCTGCCTTAGTAATCCACGTAAGTGTTTCGCGTTTCGAGTTCACCTTGCGTTTATATTCTGGTGGTAGCTCTCATATGTGAGAGGCCGCCTGGGTAGGTACCATCGTAATGTCTGTTTCTTCCGCCAAACTGCAGCGTAAATGCACTGCTGTGTTCCGATTTGAAGAATAGGTGAATGGGAAGCTCGTTTCACTAATCATTGCAATAAAAAAAGGTTCCTGTAGGCAGTAGGCACTAGGCTGGCATAGTTGTTTGGAACGGTAACTAATATCATTTCTCTCACCTGTAAATACGTACTTTATTTGATTTGCATTGCACGTTATGCAGTAAGTCATTACAGTATTGTAGTCGTTTTGTTGTCTCAGTATATAAAAAGTATGTCATTCTCTACATAATTATTTTAAGACAGATTTAACAACCCCCGTGGCACAGTTAGTCAGTCGCTGGCTGTGTAATGAGAGGCCGCGGGTTCGATTCCCGCACCGAGATTAATGTTTGCGTGGCGCACAAGTATTTGTTTCGGATCTCGGTGTTTGTATAACCGAAAAGTCTCTCGTAGTGTCTCATACCCACGACACAAGACTCGATGTTAATGTGGTGTCACGACTATTTATATAACTGTTGTGTGTCTTAATTTATTATGACAACCTCCGTGGCGCAGTCGGTTAGACGCCACCAGTGAAAGAAGAGGCCGCGGGTTCGATCCCCGCACCGAGAGAAATGTTTGTGCGGCCCACAATTATTTCATTCGGGTCTGGGTATTTGTGAGACCGAAAAGTCTCTCTCTCTCTAAGTTTGAAGTTATTTATTTATTATTTAATGAAGATCCTCCTATGAAATCAATGCTAGAATATAGTTCGCTTTCGCTATTACTACATAGAACAAGAAAAAACATTGTTTCTCAGTAATAGTACGATAGCCGGGCATTAATTATTATTTAGCCAGTGGGATGAACGTAACTCGGCGCGGGGACACAGCCGTACTTGCATGAGGCATGCGTCCGAACACCTTGCGATTATAAATACAAGACTTGTCCGTCTACCATTGTAGGTTCATTCGAATTAAACTTTTTACAAACCGTAATCATTTATTACTTTCTATAAAAAAAGTTTTTTTTTTACCTTTTTAATAAGCTGGTAATGTGTTTTAGGACGCAGTATTATTTTAGTATTATAAGGTTGATCATTTTGAGCCATTTCTTTTTATATTATATTTTGTATGAGAACATGAATTTAATATTAATGTCCATAATATGAGATATATCAAGGATTTTTAGTCAAGAATTTTGGGAGTTATTGTTTTCCCTTTTAAATATCATTGTTCAGTGAATTGAGTAATACTAACACTTTTAAAAAGTATTTTAGAATATTCAACTATTCATTCAATAGCCCTAGAAAGAAATTTCTTTAGGATAACACCAAAAACTGTCAAATAAGCGATATTCACTATTGCGCTGCCTCACATTTATAATTACTGACCACTTTCGTCGCCTGGCTACTTATAAACAGCCATTTCAATATTGATTTTTCCACAATTATTTTACGCTTAATTGCCAATTAAATATTATTTCTCTTATATAGCATATGTACAAAAAGTTGGTGGAATATTTATATATTCTGATAGTAAATTCAGTGAGTGTAGTTCAAATAAAGTATGCATATTAAAAAGAACCATTTTAGTAATGGTTATTTTTAATGGATCTGTACAATTATCCAGTCTGTTTCGAATCGGGTATACATGAGGTAAATCAGAAACGCGACACAGCGTAAAAAGCATAAGCACCAATGCCTCAGCCTCATAGTGCTGAGTCTGGCCATCCATCTAACGTTTTGGGCCTCCGTATATCAGTCCAGTCTAACGTGACTAGTCTAATATGATAGACGAAACAAATATATTGGTTGGTATACTTTTCTCAAAATATTTTATCGTCTATTATATTAGGGATAATGTAGGATTCTAATAGTGAAGGAATTTTCCAAATCAGTTTAGTATTTTCAGAGCCTATTTAATGCAACCAGTCAAATCATTCCTCTTTATAATATTAGTATAGATTATTTACATATTGAATATAAGGCAGACGTTATGCCAGAAGCATCTACCAGCCTATATTTAGGCGATGTAAAAGTTGAGTTGGAGTAGATATACCGATACTAAATTATTCATATATTTATTTGTTTATATAATACGAGGAGTGTAGTTATGCAAAACTGTGGATCCCAGATTTGATTCCATTAAATGAAAGACACTTGGTATGTTGTCCAGACAGGCCATGCACACGATTATCTCCCGCCAATCAACACAATTATGCCGGCCTTTTAGTTTACTAATACTGCATGTAAATATATAAAATGTGCTATAGTTAAGTATATAAGGTTAGATACATACTGGTTTATTTGTAAGGCCTGATCGGGCCGCACAATCGCTTCAGACAATGAAATGGCTTTTTATCCTTCACCTACAATTTATTTATTTATATCTGTAAATAATTATTCGACAAGTTTTAGAATTATCACTTATTTTAAATTACAAGACGATTTTGTAATAAGTTAAGTATAAATGCGCAAACAAATATGCTTCATCATCGCACATATTTTTGTCCAGCGTAAAAAATTAACAAGTAGTGCGACACTGCTGTAGTTTCAGCATAACACCTAAATCACGGCGTCGAGTCATAATAGGATTGATTGTTCAAAATTACCGCCAAATGAATTTTCCCAGTGGTCGGCTTTGTCTGTAGCAACAGTATCGATCGGCACACGCCCCATTGCTGCGGGGCTATGGCGGACGCACGACCCATCTTGTACTGCACGAGTAATGGAACCTGACGCTTCAAACCTTTTTTTTAAGTTGATTTGCTAAACGTATCTAAACACGGTAAGGGCGCAGTAAGCTGACGACCAAGTGGCGCACTCTCGTGAGAGATGTATGAACAGATAAATCTGAGAACTATGAAATGTAACGGTTGTTTTATTCGCGCGGTGTACATTGAACTGCCGGCTTCTACTAGGACGCGAGGATTGCTCAACCGCACGGCAATGTACAGCGAACATAATGCGCGTCGGTCGACATGCCATTGTGTGGCCGACTATAGTGCGGGGAGCAGGGTCGCAGAGCTAGTGCGGCCTCGCGGCCCTCTCTTCGCCGCAACGCAAATCGTTGAAATCAAAACTTTCACGCTACGAGAGCGCTACGAAGTTTTACTGCTACGAACTTCCTGCTACGCCGATCGTAGCGCGCCTCACTCAAAACTTTGTTCAGAAAGCTTTTTTATTTGTCACTTTCTGTTATCAGCAGCTTGAAAACTTGAGTTCTTTATGTACAAGTGTTAGGATTCACTATTCGGTACCCGTCGTCGCTATGGCCAGCTTATCAACTTAATGTCGTACTGCTGTTGTATGTTTCGCTTGACGTTTGTTCCTTGTGTAGCTTCGAAACATTTCGATTCCACCTAGTAACAAAACAAAAAAAAAATGCAAAGTGAAATAATTACAGAGCTATGATGATGGTATGGCCTGGTATGATCGTGATAGTGCTACATGGAACTCGAATTGGTATCGACGAGTAGATAAAGTGTTGTGAAAAACATGGGTATTTCCACGGCGCAGCGGGTAGATAGGAGGCATTGTGCTGGGCGAGCGGCAAACTCGGTTCGGTTTTGTTGTTCGTGGAAGCGAGTCGCAGGTGGGCGCTGCGCCGCGGCCGAGTGTCGCCGAGCGCCGCCGAGCGCTGCCGAGCGCCGCCGAGTGCGGCTCGCGAGGCCGAACGTCGTATCCGCCAGCGGTCGGCCGCCGCTCGCCTCAGTCTGCGCTCGGCCTCCACTCTGCGTGCTCGTCACTGTGACGCCGTGCTGTGACATATTTGACAGTTGTTATCGTGTTCGTGTGATGTTTTCGTATCGTAACTATGGTGTATCCCCATGAAAATGTGGAGTGATTTCCAGGTAAGTGATCGAGCTATCGATAGTTTTAAGCAGTTCTACCTAATTTCTGTGGTTTATTTAAAATTTCCGAACGAATTTGTAATTCCTGCATAAGTTTTCAATTCGGTGGTTAGAAGTGTTTTAGTTGACTTTGTCGATGAGTGAAATCCTAAATCTCGTTAAAATAACGCAAGAAAATACTTTTTCTAACTTTTTGTATGAAGTTACACAAACATTTCACAACTTCGAGTGAAGTCAGTTTTGAGGAGGTAGTGTAGAATATTTTTTTAAAAGGCACCTTGATTAATAATTGTGCAGGTTGTTTTGTTTAAAAATACATTCTATTTCTTTAAGTTGTAATAGAATCCTATTACAATTTCAGTGTACGGATTGCATGTGAAATGATACTTTTATCAAATGGACCTTCGATTTGACTAAAAATGTGGTGTAACTTCATATATTTGAACAGTGCCTATAGATAAAACATCTAAAATAGTCAAAATTAAGAACACAGAAGTGTCGTATACGTGACCCACACCATACACAATGTATAAATTTCCATCAATATGTGCTTGTTTCTCACGAAAATATTTTCGAAAACAGATGCGCGCCTTTTTTCGAATCTGACAGTTCGGCTCGTTTCCGGCGACCTGTCAAACACCATGTGATAGATAGAAGGGCGCATTCGACTGAGTTATAAATCAAAGCGCGGTATTCGGAATCTCGATAACTGCGCGACGCTCGAGGCGAGCGAGAACTCGTCACAGAAATACGTAGTTATCGCAGTCCCGCTCGCACGCGTAGCTCGGTCTCTGTCTGGCGACGGGTGTTTTTGTGTCGGAGCGGGTTTTTTGTCGCGGCGGCGAGGTTGGCGCGCGGGCCGCGGCGCCCGCTCGCTCGACTCCACTGACTCCACATTAATTATCGCAGAGTTGGCTCGCCATCGGCACTCAGCGCGAACGCACTTTACTTTCTATATTGCGCCGCTATTACTCACTATTTACTATTCCGTTTTGTTTCTGAACCAAAACAAACCTACCGCATTGTTGTATTTTATTGAAACTTTATAATTAGACACACAAAAAAAATCTTTGAAAAATTTTGACGTCACAATAGTTTACGTCAAGAGTGTAGTCGAAGTAATAACGATATGTAGAGTTGTCGAATAAGTTTAGAGTTCGTCAACCGAACGGCGGTGTCACACGAGGTTAGGTTTTCCTGTTGGCGGTTGCGCGGTAGAGGGCGCGTTGCCATGGCGACGGCTAGGGCGCCCCGCCCAGCACCAGCCCCGGCGCCTCCTCCGCGCAACTTATCGAGATTTAGTTTACTCCTCGACTGGAATCGCTAATGTTAACTCCACCTCTGAGGCGCTGCTCTTTTTTCATACTATTTTTGAGTTAGTGTGGGATTTTACGTCATCATCACATATTGTAATCGGAGCTATTTCTGTTTCATTATCTTAGGGAAATTTCCCAATGGAATTTACAGTACTTACAATAATTTGCATCTTTTTAACGTTTATTGTTACTTTACAAATATTGCGTTAAATCATACTACAGGCATATTCACAAATTTGGGCTAATAGTAGTTCACTGCTAGACATAACTATGGAAATAGAGGGATTTAGATTTTACCCCATCTTCGACATCAATACACATAGCAACAAAGTACCATAAACAGAAAGGCACTATACTAATATATTATATCTTTAAAACCACTGACCCTAATATGCTTTCAAGTATAAGGATTAATAGGAAAAATGACCTTAAACCATAATGACAAAATACTTATTGTTTTATGTTCCACGTTAGACAGAAATAAGCGTTATTTGTTACCATGGCATGTTTATATGGTTAGGCCATAGCTTTACCACTCTCAACCGCACCTACTCTAGATTTTAGAGCAGGCCTCGTGCCCTGCAGCGGGACATCTATTGGCTGTACGAATACATTCATAGATGGTAGCTTTAATTGGAACCTCTAGGAACTAACGTTAGTCTCAATTTAGCACTTACAAGTCACAACTGCAAAAAATCTTAGGATTGTATCAAGAGATGTAAATTTGGTTGTAGTTTAGATTTCTCGATAATATCCTTAGATACTTTTATCAGTTGTAACTGTTATTGCATATAATAATTAGAGCTCGAAAAACAGGTACAGAAAAAAAGTAAGAAAACCTGTATAACTGTTCTTTACAAGATGACCACGGTGTGAAATCTACCAGCCCTCATCAAACTAGCGTGGGTGACTGAGTACTCTGTTTTCTCAGTTGTATAGCTGCTCGCGCTAAGCTATATAACAGTCATACTGGGCTGATTATTATAACATTATAAATATATTTTGATAGTAGCCTTTTTTATGTACTATACGTGCTTAGCGGATGTCTTAAAACACTTTTTTAAAGCAACATATCAAGGCGTTTTGTTATCACTATCTCAAAAACCCGTCTGATTGTACCGCTATTTATTTCTGTGTTGTCATTGTGTATGTTAACAACCGTATCCCTTTCCTTGAAAAGTCAAAACTTTGAATTAACAGTATAATCATCAATACATACCAAAAGGAAACTCATGATCAATATTAATGCTATATTTTTCCTTACTTTAGGCCTGGTAATGTCAAAACGTTATTACATACCAAATACATTACACGCAAATATTTCTTCAATAAAATATATATAAATTCCTGTTAGTCCATAAAACAATTACTTTCCCAAATATTAATCAATCAGTTGCGATACAAAATAAACAAGGTTTCAAACTTTTAAACCACACGTAAAGTTTAAAGTAAAACATCTGCAACACGTATTCATGAAAGTTATTCAGAAGTTGAAGTTCGCGATAGGCCTACTCGCGAGTGGGGTGCAGGGTGGCGGGCGGCAAGACACTCGTGTGTGACTTGTTGCAGTCACGTGCATCTTACAAACTATTCCTAAACTATTCTCGTTTACCGTCGAGTTTGTCACGTGACACTTTACTATTGATACGTAATACGGCGCTCTGTACCGTCGGCAATCTATATATTTTTATTCTAACCTTATACACAGTTAGGACTTTGTAGCCAGAGTAACTACTGGACACATTAAGACAACATCTTATTTCTCAGGATGGCGAGTGGAATGCCAAGCATTGCTTTGTAATTCAATGTGTTGTTTGGTTCTGCTATTGTTTATGAGCGGTCGTATTACTATCAGGCGAACGGCATGCTCGTTTCTTTAAAAAACAATGTTTATAAAATTATTTTAGTTATCATAATATGTTGTGCCCATTTGGAATGACTTTTGAATTCAGTCTGAGAGAATAAGACAAAACATTCGATAGCCAAAACAAGTTTAAAATCTGTCTATGAATAAAGCCGTAGAGATATAAAGGTACAGGAACTAAGGCCTAAATAGCAAGGCACATGGGTCATACGGATCATGGCCTATTTTGGCTTTAGTAAGTCGGTACAATCATGTCGAATAGCTAGAGGTAATCATTTCTCGCAAATGTTCTTTTTCTCTTGCACTGCATTTGATATGAGATGCATTAAGACACAAGTCATGAAGAAACAACGGTTAGATTCCATAATTAAGATAAAATAGATGTAACAAATTGCAAGTTATTTTTTCAATCGCCTAGATCGTCTAGCCGTCGGCAAACGTATAATATCCAAAATAAGTTTTTTTTTATCCCAATGAATGGCGAAACGAGCATGCCGTTCACCTGATGGTAAGCGATACGACAGCTCATAAACAGTAGCAGAACCAAACAACACCTCGAATCACAAAGCAATGCTTGGCGTTCCACTGCGCTCGCCATCCTGAGACATAAGATATTAAGTCTCAATATGTCCAGTAGTTGCTCTGGTTATAATGTCCTTCAATCCGAAACACAACAGTGCTTCTACACTGCTGTTTGACGGGAGAAATAGACACTGTGGTGGTACCCACCCAGGCAGCCTCTCACATATGAGAGACCTACCACCAGTAAAACCAGTGTTTTTGTTCATTTTACCATTATATCCAGCTATGGGACACCTACAATCAAAATATACAGATTGATATGCCTAAGTATTTTTGTGATTATTCATTATATTACAATGCAATGATTTTACATATAAATGTTATGTATTGGACTGAATGTGAAGGAAATAAATATCAGTTTTGTCGCAGTCAGCAGGCAGTCAATTACCCATTGAAGTATTACTTGTAAAATACCAATGATATTATTTTTACTTATTATAAGATATTTGAATTTGCAGTTAATTAGTCTAATGTCCGCCAACCCACATTAGGCCAGCGTGGTGAACTATATGGCCTAACCACTCTCAATCGTACTGTCGATTGTAGAGTAGGCCCGTGCCCTGCAGTGGGACGTATATGGGCTGATACGATACGACGATACGATAGTCTAATGTGAAACAAAAGTCAAAAATTACTGAAAACAAAAAATTAAAATTAGCGATATGTAATAAAAAAACCTCGAGATAGCTTCCTTTATTATTTATTTTGGCTTCAAAATTAATAAAGTTCTGTTCCTAGTCTTTTTTATTATATAAAAGGAAAGGTAGAAAACTGTGGTATGCATTTCGCGATTGCAGGTGCCATAGTCCAATGTCATATATTTTATTCGTTATTTTCCTTAAAACCACTGTAAAATATGAATAAGTTACTAGAAACTGGTATTTACAGACCAAAGCTTACCGCATTTAATGTTCATTTATATATAACTACAAAGGAAAAATCTAGGTTAAGTTGGTCATAAAATATTGTATTTTTTTCTTACACATATTTTATATTGGTATTTTTTTGGAAAACGGTATATTATGCTCAATTTCGGTCTTTATGTTTAGGAAAAATTAATACATCTTAGTTCAAAAAACCTTCGGCCTTATGCATAGTTTTAAGACTATTTTAGCTATACAGGGACAAAACATTCGATAGCTAAAATCGCTTTTTGAACTATGAACGAATAAATTCGCTTGTTTTTTGATATGCATGAAACTTAAATTTCTCAAGAAAAGTTTCAAAATTGTATGAATGATTTGCCCGTCTTTTATTGTAGCATAAAGTTGCCATCCGTTAATCAAATTTTTCTCATGTCTCATTCAATTAATTTGCTAAGCAGTGTGGCGTTAATTATATTTATATGTTATCTTTACACCCAGTCAGCACTATAACGGTAAATTTAAGTATTATACAACTTAACTGCATTAAGCTACGTGCTATCGCAAATAGTAATTTAATTCACACTCACAAAAACATGAATGATTACAACTGCTAAACTTAATTATGCAAAAATTGTATGTAACGTTTTATGCATAAAGTAAACAAAACTGTTGCCTTCAATCAATACGCTAATGATGTTATTGACCTTTGTAAGTGAATGATCTAAGCCGCTATTAGTAATTGTTTCATATAAAACACATTTACAATCTTGATACAGTTTGTATCACAATGATACGGCGATTTTTTGCTAACTCAATTTTGAAGGTCTCTGCAATGTGATAGTGAGTTTGCGTTTTCTCTCAATAACAGTGTATTAAGACTGAGAAAAAAGAAAACAGACTGTGTATCTTACATTAATTATGCTATGATTATATTTTGAGTGGCTTGTTTCGGTTATGTATGTGAGCAGAGTTCTGAAGAACTAAATATTTTGATTGTCCGTCGGGTGAAAAACTGCTGCGAAGTCGGTACTCGGCATCACATTGAACGTCACATTAGAACAAGTTTTATTACACGTTTCGCCGTTAAATTAAAGCGCGCGTTGTAAACAATCGACCACGTGTAGTAAAAGTAATAGTAAACTCATAAACAAATCAATGAATTAGCCATAGCCAGTGCGGCGTCATCGGCGAAGACACGCATGATAATCGCTTATGCAAACGAGCCTAATTATGTAAAGCATTATGAACGGTGCCGACGTGTTTTGACATACACTAACGACCAATTATATGCCCATTGTGTGACTCAATGAACTTGAGAGACATTACAATAATATAGGGCATCGACACGCGAGTGACGCGCTCGGCCCGCCAGCGACACCTGTTTAGAAAAAAAAATGCGCGCGCCAATGTCAGGTGCACCCAATTCAATACGCTCCATTATATTTATATTACAGTTACGTGGAGACGCGTCTGTTTGCCTTTTTTGTCCGATGATGTCCATAATGCGTTTCATCCACCTATTATGTCACTATCTGACTCGTAGATAACTTGTAGACACAAATGTTTGTGTGATTATTCAGTTTGCTGAGCATCTGATTGTGTTTATCTTGACATTATTAGCATTGCAATTTAACACACATGTTACAATTATTTCTTTTTTCTCGAGACGGGTAAAGTTGTCGCTAACCGATTTTAATGAAAAAACGTATATGTGCCAAATGGCAAACGCCCACTCGGCAGTTATATTAAAAAGACACAAGGACGCGGCGGATGATAAAAGAGTACGTCGAAGTGTCTCCCGATTCGCTCTAAATATATTTCCCATGGCATCAATGTCGCACGACCCAATTACGTCTGGCAATAAAACAATATATGAGTCGTTGAACCCTCAGTTTCGTGTACCGATGCCTATGTAAACATTGCATTCGGGTAAACACGCGTGGGTCCGAATCCGCGGCGCGGCGCTCGTCGCTTTCGCGGCCGAGGCGCCGCCGCCAATAATTTATGTAAATTCGCGTCATTGTATAAGAAGAGTGATGTTTTTATTGCAATCTCGTTTTGACGGTCAAGTTCGGCACGCGGCGAAAGTTAAACAACTACAATAACTCATAAACTTGCACGCCGCTCTCCCCTATCGAGTATTTCGTGCAAAAGTGAGTCGGCCCAGCAGATGTAAATTGAATGGACCCGGGAACTCGTCTATCAGTAAACTGAACGAGACTTTGTATACCACGCCTCTAAACGGAGGCTATAAATCGAGCCGTCACATTGAAAAGATACATTGTTTAAAAAAAAAAACACGTGCACCGAGCATAAACTTGCAAAAAATAGGTAATGTTTAGAATTAGTTCCGGCGTCAATGTTTGTAAATACAATTTTACTACAGCGGCATGTAGCGTAAAATCTTGTTTATAATTATGATAATGGCTTTATTAAATACCACTACAAATCTATTTCGTAGGTAGTAACCATTCATCATTTATGAATGAATGAATGTTATTATTATACGGCAACCGGTCGACGATATCATAATGTTGCAAACGTCACTTTATAATCATAAGCTCATAAATAAACATGGTGACGTATCGCGGGTGATCAGTGATCGCACTCGGAAGCGGGAAATCGCCGCGGAGTGCGCCTCGCGCGGAACGTAGGCGCGTACGCACACCTCGCGCCCGGCCGCGCCGCGCTCATAAACTACGGATAATTACGTAACAATGTTTTGACATTCGACAACAACGACACATTTAGCGCGGATATTAAGTGGATCAATGAACTTGAGCCGTTTGTTGTGTTCGCTATTACGCAACGATCGGCGTTTGAGTGAGATTAATGCGCGCGGATTATGGCACGCGATACATTTCAATTCACGTTCCGTTTCATTCATGACTTGAGATAATGACGACGTGCTCGTTCCGCTTGTTTGTTTGCTTTTGCTTGTCGCCGGCCGGTGGCCTCCGCGCCGGTGCATTGTGGTGTACGCACTGCACGCTGCAGCGGCCGCGGCGCCGCGCCGCTCGCAGCTTCACCGCAGCCACCACACCACCCTGATTAATCGACGGCTGTTCTTTGCAATTACCGACGTTATTTATTATACTTCCAATTTACCTTGGCGTAATATGATAGATCTGTGTTTAACATTACTTGTAAAAAAACACAAACAAGATCAGTTCGACTAAATCAAATTTTAAACGAAACGTGTGGTTCATATTTCGTCCGATAATAGTAAACATGTGCTCGCATCTCACAACACAAGGAAGATAGTACTATTATGTACAAGTTTGAGTACAAGACGAAGGGGTGAAGGGAGTACATCTTCACCCATTGACGGTTGAAGCGGCCCGCGACACTTTCACTGCTCCGTTATTGCAGTTACTACGCGCCTACTGTGCACCCGGGGGCAACGGGCCGAGGAGGGCCCGGCCACCCCATTGCATTCACCCCTCTAGCCACCCCGCGTAGGGCACAACTTACACGAGGGTACGCGCTTTACCAAATTAACTCTAGTGTTCGGCGAGAACAATATCTAGCCAAGTTTGCGAAAGAAAACGATTGCAGAGGTCGCGGTTCGCGGGTGGCGATGCCGAGTGGCGAGGCTCGCTATCGATCTCGGTAACAGTGCAGAGAATGCAGCACTCGCGGCGTGGCAACAATGAGTGTATCGGCGATCGTATCTCAAGTCTAGACGAGCGGCCAGTCATGTCGGCCCGAAGTGGGACAATGTCAACCGTGAGGGCTCGCTATTATTTGCGTAGACACACGCTCACGTGTGTGTGTCGCCAGAGGAACGCCCGTCCGAGTGACAAGTGTTCGTGAGTCGTGACGGAAGTTTGTAAACACCGGCGGCCTTGCTCCCGGCCGCGGGCCGCTGCACCCGCCGCGCCCCGCACTCGCGCATAATCCACGTCCACGTGTAACCGATATCCAATTTCTAACATCAAACCGTTTATGAATGAAATTGATAACGTGCCTCCCGATCGAGCGTGACCATTGATTCGTTTCGCGCACTACGCCCGAAAAGCTGATGTTATCGTATCATCGTAATCACAGCTTGCACGTGTAACTCTAGCGGCTAACGCGAACACCTGACCGTTCGGAATTAATATTGTATGGGAATTTGACGCGTGGTTTTATTTGCTCGAAGTCGATCTACGCCAACAAGTATGAATAAAAAATGTGATAGTGGCGGGTGGGCGGCGGGTTCCTAGTTTCGAGTGTCGAGTATCGAGTATCGCGCATGGAGCATGGTCGGTGATTGATGGGCGATAGATAGTGTTGGCTCGACATTGAACCCGGGCGCGTGCAGTGCGCGCTGCGGCTGTCGGCAGGCGGCGGTCGCCGGCGCTACAATAAATATATCTAGTGCGGACTTCCGCGGTGACGTCGCGCCCGTGACGTCCGCCCGCATTCCCTCTCTGACGTAGTGCCGCCTGCCGCCTACGTAACACATTTATTATACTTTTTTGTTTACACTATAAAACTGTATTTACATTGTTGTTTCGCGAGGTCGTTGTCTTATCTCTTTATTGCTTTATGAGTCGTTACCTTTTAGAGCTACCTGTCTATTCACATTCTGCAGCGGTCGTTTGGGAAACAATAGAGCCGCGTCTCCATGTGAAATGAACGCATATTTGCGCTATTAATTAGGGTATAAAATAATGACAATGTATTTTATGTAATATTACCGTTTGTTAATATTACATAAAATACATTAAATGCGAGATAACTACAATAAAAATGTACCTACCAGTAAATAGTATTTGAATATATTTTTGTGGATATTTGTAGAATTGAAATAAACAGGGCAGTCGGTGTTTGGTTGTCGGTAATTGTGAGGCTCCCGGGACTAATCTTCTAAGTGCGTAGCTTTCGCAGGAGATAGGGTACGGCGGGAGGGCAGGGGCGGGGGCGGCGTTCATTAAAAATTCATTCTTATTTCGTAGCTCGGCGTCGTAATCAGCCACAAAAGGGGGACGGAGTGGAGAGGCACGTCCTCTACTCTTTTATCTACTGATTTATTAGTTCCAAATACAATTTCAGATTTGCAGACATTGTTTAGAAAATCATAGTTGTAAGCCTACATTACGAAAAGAGCTTTTCCAATTACGTGCCTTCGGAAAATCATGCGAAGAAACATAACACATGTTTGTGTTCTTGTAACAAATATTGATACAATCGGCTATCGACAGTTCAGTAACTCTGTGCAATATATCATCTGCAAGTGTTATTGAATACTTGTTAATAATGTATTTATGCAAAACAAATTATGTTGATTTATGTATCTATTTGTTTTCTTTTTTTTCGGCGTGAAATGTCGTTAACCTCACATGTTTAAATATCCGTGATGTCACACTGTATTTTTTGCCTATAATTGGATAATTACAGTAATGTCGGTGCATGTGTGTGGGTCTCGACATATTTCCCCGTCAGAAGGCGACGGGAGACAGCCCCCACCATCCTACGCGGCGCGCCCGTGTCTGTGCCTCCCCTACCGTATGTTTCTCGGTATCTATTCGCTGCTAATTTTACTCACAATTTCAAAAAAAATAATTTGGTACTGGTAATATTTGTGAAAAGAATTATCTGAACAGAACCCTCTGAAAGACGTTGAACCGATAATTTTGTTCTAAAGGATATTATAAAGACATTGAGATAATATACTAGAGGGGGCACTGCAAACAAAATGTTTGTAACAAAATGAAGGGTACATTCTATTTCTGTCTCTGTCACGCCTACGAAGCAACATTATCTTCCCTCTCGCTTCACTGTGTACCCGTGTGCACGCACCATACGCAGAGATTTTGTTCCCGATGTCCGCTCTAGTATAATACCTCAATGTATAAAGATGACACAAAAAGTCACAGCAAGAAACTAGAAGTATTGGTGAGAATCATTAAAATATTAAAATGAAACAAGATTCTGAAGAAGAGAAGAAAATGTGCATTACTATATCGTACTCGCCAAGTATGATTGTCGCAAGTAAGGTGTCATTTTCTTCATTACTGTGGATGTATTTCAAATGGTTTTCTCGAGTCACAAACATCTTACAATTTCAAACAATTAGTGTTAATAAGAGAAAATTTACAAATGTACGAAAATAAGGCAACTGCGAATTTAGATCGAGTTTCTTCGGTAGGGAGGCGCGGGGGTGGCCGCCCTCGCACACAAACATCCCCCCGCCCAGTCCTAATCTCCTTTAGTTCCCCCGGCGGGCTCGAGTCCATGACGTCACCTCTACATGGTTTTTTTGTTACTTCGAAAGAAGTGATAAACTTTTTCTTTTTCTGATTATTTATATGCACATCGTGTTTTATCCATGTACCCGATGGCTTATTTATAATTGAATACAAATCTCTTTTAAATACGTTTTCTACTAATTAACGAGCTTGTGTTTTGAATTCAGACACAGTGCCGTAAATTAAGTGTGTATTCCGCACCGAAAATAAAGTATAAATAATGATCGCGAGCACGTGACGCGACGGAGCGTCTGGCACGCGCGGAATGTGCTTCCGAGCCTTATTCGGCGTATCACCTTAAACTTAACATAATCGGTCATAAACAAGACAAGATGTTTTTATGATAACGGTACTAAACCGGTTAGTGAATAAGATGCGTGTGCGGGTGTGTGGGGGTGCGGGGTGCGGCGTCCGCGCCGAGTGCGACTGTTCACGCATCAATCACAAATCAGCTGATCGGCGCGGCCGTTTTCCTTTTCATCTTGCACTTCATTTAATTAATCGGTCGCCGCGGGCGGGCGCGTTCGTGCCTCACTCACCAAGCCGCGCAGCTCTCTGCACGTTGCACTCTACACTCGACACTGTACTACACTAAACCCTATGCAAGGTGCAGTATGCACTACGGATTCGCTATCGTCTATCGCTCGCGATCTCGGTATGAATGGCCAATGTTTTCGATTCTGCTTTAATACACTTTCGAGCGGCGTACAATGCGAGTGTCATCGAAACTACTTCCACGCGCGCATTATCTTTTATTTGCTCTCTGCATCTCTCTCTACGATACAATGAAACATCTTTATTTATTTTTACACTATTATACCTACTGTTATTGAGATTGCGTGGGCACGAGTAATGTTATGTCATGTACCGCTAACGATTGTCATTTTCGTTCGCAACAAAACGAGATCGACGACATCAATGATCCGCGACTGACTATCGCGTCGGTAGATCAGCCGGCCCTTTGTTCAGTACACGTGCTCTCGTCTAAACAGGTGTCCCATTTTATAGGTTTAAACGTCCTTTCGTCGGCATTCCGAGTCGAAACGCTCGGTAATTTGACCGTATCGGCAGCGCCACCGGCCCGCATTCATTAACAATACGCCCCTATAAGAACCAATTAACGCGAGATTGGCGTTCGTTTCGTTGCGTCTAGCCGCAACCGGCGCAAACGACGTTTATATGTAGGTGTCGAGAAGTGGCGTCTGTTGAGTAAGAGAACGTGTCGAGAGAGGCCGCGGCGTATCGCTCGGGCAGGGCGCTCGCTCGTCGCCGCCGTATTTCTCATACGGCCGGCGATGTTGCAATCGACGCCGTGTACTGTGCATTGTGTAGCAACACATGGGCAGGTATCGAGCACAGAGAGCGGCGCCGCCGCAGCCGCGCTGCGTAGTGTCGGCTCGCTGCGCCGCCCGACACGAGCGTATGAAACGCGCGTGTGTGAGTGACGTCAACGCGCCACTTTCTCCATACTTTCGTCGCTGCTGGTGCGCTAAAAAATGACACTCGACTAGACGACTGCTATTAATACGATGCGACGTCGCACGCTCTGTCGCGCGAAGCCATACGGAATGATAGCGGAGTGGTGCGGCGTGCGTGTTGGCTCGCGTGCGGCGCCCGCGACTCTCCCTCGTGGAAGCGCGGCGGCCGCGGTGCCGACGTGGCTGCGCCGATCACTAATATTTTCGTTTCGTTTCGGTGAACGTTTATTTTTTAGCAAATATTCCACTTATTGACAGCGGTCGACCCGGTCGCTAACTTGCCATGCAAACATGTAGCGTCAACACGGCGGTCACGCAGACGAAGGCTGAACTGTTCGTCGTTACACTAATTTAACCATTTTATTTCTGAACTCGCAATGAGCGGTTAAATTTTCGCTAAAATATCAAACAAGTAAAATCCATCGGCTGGCGCGGCGCGCGGCTGTCTAATTAAGGTCTGTCATAGTCTTCGAAGGCTCTATTACGAGCCGCCTCCAAACTTAGAACGGACCAAAACGCATTTGGTTTTCAATCAGATTTAGCCGCCGGGCCATAGTGGATTTTATTCGGAGGCAGTAAGGTCGACAAAGAGAGGGTGGAGTGAAATTCAGTTCGCTCGGTGTGACAATTACGGCTATGCGACCCGCCCCGCGCCGCCGCAATCGATAGGCCTACGGGCGCGAGCCAGGGGCGGGGGCGGCAGCGGCACCAGCGCCGGCCATTACTTATGCAAAGCACCAGCGCTGCCGCCGCCACCGCACTCTCTGCTCGGCCGAGCCTCATCAGCCTCACACAAGACCACCTTCATGCCGTACTGCAGTGTCGACTATTGTGCCACAAAATTCTATTGACATAGATAGTTTCTCACAGAAATGCACAGAACATCCTCTAGCGTTAGATGGTTGTAACGGTTCAATTCAAAGGCTCCCCATTGTCGTGATGAAAGTAGAAAAGACCCTAATCTGCGAGCAGGCAGGGTGCTAGTGGAGCGGGCCCATTACTAAATTCGAGGGTCATTCTTTGTGCGCTCCCTTCGGCGCGGGCCCTTCAACTGCGGGACCCTTCCCCGCTGACTTTTGTCTTTTAGATTTATTCTACCGACTGCTATACGGTGACAATATTTTATACGCAGAAAGAGTGGTTGATTATTTTTTCTTGTAACGTATGTTTTTAACTTTACTATTTTTTGCAAACGTTTAATGATCAATTTTAAATGGAGAGTATTGTGTTTTTGTATTATTAGCAATGAATTGTTCATGACTTGTGTACCTAAACATAAAATTTATCGTCAAAGTATTAGCGTATAAAAGCGAAGCAAAATTTAATTCTAAAGCAATAGAAAATCACCACAAGGAAATCTCCCCCTTTAGATAATCTTGGCAAGAATCACGAACGAATGTAAAATTTTGCACTCCGTATTAGGTCTGCACGATGGCCTAAATCTAAATCCCATCTGAACGGACTGTTTTTCCAGCCGTGGGACAGTTCAACTACGAGCCTAATATTCCAAAATTACGAGTATATTCATCCATTCCGTATTCCAACCGTAAACAATTATCCTACCGTAACTCTAATCAATTTGTATGAGATAGCACACAAAATTATAAAATCAAAGTTTACGTTCGAACTTGTTAAGCTCAGGAAAAAGCTCCGCGTCCTCAGTCAGGGCTTGCGATAAAGTTTGCGCGCGAAAATTCATTCCCGCGCTTTATAGCCTGTGAGTTTCCACAGGGGGGAGGGAGGGCTTTATATAAGGCCCCGTGAGCTCCGCACCCCCGCCCACCCTTCGCAAGGCTTTGTACATAATGTAATTGGCAGCAACGTCGGCTGTAGGACGGCGACATTGTGGCCGCGCGCTCGAGCGCAGCTACACGTCCACGGCTCGCCTCCCACGATACACTTATACTGTATGGACCGCTCTTTTGTGTTAGAAACCCTTTGTCGTAATCTTATATAACGCCAATAACTATCCTTTATCGTTACTTATTTTTATTACACGTTTTAGCTTGATTTAGCAAAAATGGCAGCCGTATTAGGTTAAAGATTTAAGCACGAAAATGAAAGCACTATTTTGCATTAATTAATTAATAGTACTTACACTCTATTCGGAATCCTTTCTTTTTCTACTTTTATCTACTTATACTCGTTCGTTGAAACTCGCTTGGAATCAAAAATCTCTCTTTGAAAATGATGTTTAATGTCAGCTCGCTAATGATCTACCTATTTTGTAGTTGATTTGTGACATCATGAACTTAGTATAAATATATAATAAAGATCTTTAAAATTGAAATATACAATATTGTAATACAATTAACCTCCCCAAATAACAAAGCACGGCAATGAGCAAAGTCATCGATCGATATGATAAAAAAACCACCGATATATATATCGGTGGTTTTATAGATCTAGTAAATAATAATACCAAAATTTCGTCACTTCTTGTAATAAGTTTTCTAATCAACATAATTGCAAACCTAAACCATAGTAAGGGCTTTGTTCAAGCTCTTGGATTCGACTTCATCTCTCATCTCTCCGTTCCTGAACATACAGCCTAATTAAGCGTAATATTATTACTTTTTATTTAAGATTTAGCCATTTAAATATTTCATTGAATTAACCCCGATACAATATGTAGTAAGATATTTCCCAAAAAAAAAGTATAAAATGTGAAAGATTCTTATCAGCGAACGGATGGCTTTTAACAAATTGTTTGCAATAATTTGTCAAGATATTTTTATAGCAATGAATTGCTTGCTATATGAGCACAATATTCGCCTGATGGTAAGCGATACGACCGCTCGGGGCCAGTGGCAACACCAAAAAATACCATGAATTACAAAGCAATGCATTCAACTGCGCTCTCCATCCTGATACATGTCATTATACTATTGAATTTGGAGTATTATAAGTTAGTATTAGCTTCACATGGAAGAAAACAAAATATAAAGATATAATCAGTACCTAATTGCAATATAAGTACATATATTTAATTATTTATGACGATCCAACAGACTCTACTAACCAAGAGCTTTTTGTAAACATCTAATGTCATCTCTTTTGTTTTGTCTTAGAGTTATACGATACAAAATACTTATAATGAACGTACTCTTTTCCTTAAAAATCAGGAACACCTACCATTTAGTAGAATCGGCGGAGTTTATTGGCTATTGGCTGTGATTATAATTAACATAAGGCATATGTTTGGTAGCGATATTGTTAATAATAGTAATCCTCGCAATATGAGTTGAAAGAGGAATTAGTGACAGCTAATTCGAGATCCATATTCTCATCCTGCCCCTTTAGAACTCCGCTTTCATGGTCATGATGGAAATCGTGTGCGCTTGGCTGGATTTCTCAGATTAATAATGTGGCCGCAAGTAATTCTCTAGGTGCTGTGAGAACTCCAACATCACTATGCGTCGCACTAAGTAAATGTAATATTATTTATATTTAGTCTTTCATTAGGATCAATAAAAAGCACATGAAATTCAATAAATAAATACACCCAATAGTCACATACTAGTTCTGCTCCCAGACTAAGAAAGTCTAGTCCAGACTAAGTGAAGTCTTTGTGATCGGTGATCGGTACGGGGATTGAACCCGGGGCCTCTCATTTCATAGCTGGAGTCCAATTGCGCCATGGAGGCTGTCAATTAGTTTATGAATATTGTGCGTTTTATTTCCAACGATGGTATAGATATAAGCCGGCAGCGCGCGGGCGGCGAGCTTGCGACGCGCCGTATCTGCGCTTATCACACTGACGTTATCACGCGCCAAGGTGACGAAGCGAAGTAACGCGATTGCACGCTCGCAATATATCACCCACAATTATCGAGTTTCCACGATTCCTGCGTTTCAACATTTATTTGATAATCGAATTTGAAAATTATTTATTCATTTCTGTAATATTCACATGTTTTCTCTTTAAGATTCGTCAAAACGATGGGTGAATGTTGTTAGTTGCTTTTTTGACAACATGAATTTAAGGAAAATGAAAGGAAATTTAATCAATGGTTGTCTTGTATAGATAGCAAATATATTTGTCAATATTACTCAAATTATATTATAGAATTAAAGAAATAATTTTAAAGCAGCTCAGTCAGAACTGGATATTCTCCTTATCGAGTTAATGAAAAAAAAAAAAAAAAACTTTAATTGGTAATGTATCCACAAGCGCTGGGCGGGAAACGCGTTCGCCAATTATGTATAATATCGGCAAGGCCACGTGCTCGGTTGACGTTAACAAAGTTTCCTGATGCGGAGAAAACTTTGTGACATGTGAGTGGTAGATACTTACAATATGTGATACCTCTCCCCTCGCCCCCGCACTCCGGCGCCCCCGCCGCACGCCTCCGGGCCGCCGGCGTCGTCACCGCCGCCGCCGTGACTCAGCGGCGCCCTCACGCGACGTCGCCCCGTCTGCCCCCATGGAAAATTTATACCCACCCTTTTTCCAAGATCATTACACTCGATTCCACGAAACTCGACCTTATCACGTGGCACTAGAGAATGCTTTTCATCGCAACCGACGAAAAAGACAAAGGAGCGTTGCCAACTTTGCCGAAAATAAACTCTAACACGAGAGGGGTAAAGCTTAAATTTAATTAAACACCAGACCTCACGTGCCATGAAAGCGCACCGGTGACGTCACCGTACTCGTAGGCAATACATCAACGTGGGCAACTTTTTGAGAAGTTGGATAGAAATGAGCATCGTAAATATTGAAATATGTAAAACCACGTAGCGTGGATAGTTAGGGATCATATTTTCCTAGAGTTGGAACTCGGCATGAATATAAGTATAGAATGTAGAGGAGGCGGCATCAGCGTCGTTCTCTGGGGTTCCTTTATTCCCTGGCTAGCTGGCGGCTGGCTGCGAGGTGGTGTGGCTGGAGCGTGTGCTCTCTCATCTCCTTAATTCGTCCTTCACCACAGCCCCCTTAATTCTCATTTCTAGTATTGCCGCTAGGGAGGGCGCTCACTCTCTCGTTAACCCGAGTTCGCTCCCCCTTATTTATACCCGACACGTGGGGGCGGGCGGGGCCGAGGGCGGCGGGCGGCGTGGTGGCGGGCGAGGGTGGTTCTATCGACGTCCGTGTACAGCGCGTCCATGTGTTGGTGAATTAAGAGCGAGTCGGCTTTCATTTTGCTAAAGCTTCCACGCTCGTGTACTCTGCTTTGAGACGCGGTGGTGGTGTGCGCGCCGCCCACGCGAGCCGCTCTCGACTCTAAGACGGGGGGATAAGGTCACAATCCCAGCAGCCTCCCCACCCGTTTACCACGTTTTGTAACTTCACGGGGCGAGGAGGCGGCTGAGTTTTTGTGAGTGGAAGGACTTTTTTGACGTACGTTTTTTATGTTTTACTCGGTTGGGGTTCGCTAAGATAACGACATCTCGCATAGGGTGAAAAGCGCTCTCGCAGAGATACATACTGGATGGCGGCGTTGTTTAATACGGCGCGATGTGTTTTTTGCTCTGAGGGAGTGCAGGTGACGTGTCGTCGAGGCGCGCCGCTGGTCGCGAGTGCCGAGTGACGAGCGGCGTGCATCTCGCACGGGATCGAATAAAGTTGTAAAGTAGGCAGAGTGGAAACTATTTTGCAAAGTTTCCAAGAGGTGGGGGCACGGTGGGTGGCTAAGTCTACGCATAACGTCTTCAGAGAAAGTGAAATTTAGCACAAGTTCGGAGAAATACAACTGTACCCGGCGCCACCCTCACCCCTCCAGAGTTTAGTTCGGGAGGAGGCAGTCGGCAAACGCGGCTTATACCAATTAAGTTTATTCGCGCGCAGGTTTTCTATTTAGTACAACAAAAAACCAGTCCAAGTTACAAATTCAAGAAAATAATCCCATTTATTTGGTTTGTGAGGCGGATAGTCGCGCGACCTCGCTCTACCGCACTTATACACTGCACGCTACCCACTGTTCACTACAGTGTCTTCGACATACATTTCGGCACTATTGATTTCATAAGCACTCCAACACAACTAAATAGATACACATAAGTCGTATTGGTCCTATTTTTACGCTAGCAACTAATTGAAATAATTAGTTAATTAGTCCTCGCAAAGATATCTGAGAATTGCGTTCCGCGGAACCTGGTTAATCAGTACTCGGTACTGAGTACCGAGCAGTGGGTTTAATTAGCGCCACAATGGCGTGGAGTCGGGTCGCCGGCCGCTAATGCTAAGTGTGCTTGCATGTCGAGCTTACAGATAATGCATCTAGATGAAAAACGCACAGAGCGAGTGTGTGACGGTTGAACGACCTTTGCTAAGGTGTCGGTTTCGGCAGGTTATTTAGTGCGGAGGCGTGGGGGTGGGGGCGGGCGCCGGGCCGCGGCCCCGGGTCGCCAGGCAACGGCAACTGGGTCACTCCGGGCTGCCAGCGCCGGCCGCCGCCACCAGCCTCCCACCAATTATGTACACGCTCGTTACCGGACACGCGTTTTTCAATCACATCCATATTTAATTGGGCATCACGAAGCTGGAAAATGTGTTTGAACCGCTATGTTTTACGAGAACTTTATTTGTACTGCGTTACATATGTAGTGGCCATTATGTTTGATGATCGATGAAAGGTTCATGCGAATTCTTGTTTGTAATTTATGAAATGTACATTTTCGTTTGCGATTAAATATTTGTTTATATTTGATACTATTCGTCAGATTAGATGTAGGAAGAAGCTCGAGTTTACATCTGAATAGTTTCGTGTGTAGGTTGTTTGCACAGTTTGTTAGAGCGCTGAGGAAGTGCACACACGACAGAAGTTAGTTTCGCAGCGGTGTCCTTCGAGCCATGTTTATACGGCGTGTCGCGTGAAGTTAGGAGCGCGCGTTTACGGCACACACTAACTTGTCTTCCGGAACTCCTTCCAAGACGGAACCTGTGCCCTAACTTGTTGCATGGATGCACCGCGGAGGGTGCGGGGGTGTGGTGCGGGACGCGCGCGGGGGTGTCCGCGGGGCGGGGGCGCGGGGGTGCGCGAGGGGGGCGTCTTCATAGTGAATGGGCGCGAGATGTCGTGGCCGGCCGCCACGTGCGCGTATGGAGATGCTTCCATTGATAACCGTGACCTCGCCCTTATCGCCACCTGTCGATGATACGAGCCTACCGACCCTTTTATCTATCTCTACAATGCACACACTTTTTCACTATCTTCTCGTCTTCCACACATCGTAACGGTGTTCGTGAAATAAACCCTCACTTGTGTAAGGCGAAGAAAGTAAACTTGATTTGGACGCAAGCTAATTATACAACAACATGTTCGAAGTGCCTACACTATTCAGTTGTGTAAGCCTTCAAAGTATATATCTGCCTTACTTTTAATAAAGTCTATAATAAGTGTATAGTGAATACTCATGGTCAGCTTCCGTGGCGCAGTTAGTTGGGAAATGAACTGTAAAATGAAAGGTTGCGTATTCGACCACTGTGCCAAGTTAAATGTCCCTGTGATAGCATAATATTTGTAACATAAAAAAGCTTCTCATAATTTTTGTACCCACTGCATAAGTCATGGTATCCTGATCCTCAGAAGGATCTGAGGATTGTGGGTTTGGCACGTGGTATGAAAACTAAACCTCTCCATCATACTTCGTTCGTACTAAAGTAGACATTACATGTAAGTAAGAACAAGCACAGCGCCTTATTGAGCATGCCTAACAACAAGGGTATTGAACAACAATGTCGCTGAGTAGTTGGTAGCCCCGGTAACGGGATCAGTAGTGGCAAGCAATTAGCATTGAGCGGAGACGAGCGGGCGTTCGCATAGCAAGTGCAACCTTGACATTGGCCGTCGCCCTAATGTCGCATCGATTGTCGGAATGCGAACAAAACCCATCTCCGTCGGACAAATAATAATAGTGTCGAAGCGATGAATGGGCACATTAGCGAGCGGCGCGGGCGGCGCGAATGGCGGCGGCAGCGCCCGGCGCCGAGTCATTACGCGCCCCCATTAATCACTGCAACAATCGGCCGATATCTCGCTATTTACAAACGCGGGAGCACGTGTTCGCCGCTCGTACTACGCAGAGTGTATTGACCCATTTAGATAGCTCGACCTTCGCGCGGTCATTGTGAGCGAAAAACATAAAAATAAGTTTTATTGCGGCGTCGTTATGCGTATCGGTGCGACGCGGCGCGGGTCCGCGCGGTGCGCCACCGCGGCCGTCACGCCCGCGCCGCCGCCGCCGCCCAACAGCTGATCGCTACGTGACATTTTTATTTTATTCCTTCTCTTCCGGGGATTCTCCGAGATACGTGCCAGTGACGTCATTATTTGCCCGCGTACGCCCGCCCCTGATTTATTATCTTAAAAGCGCGCGGTGTAAACTCCACCCTGTGGATTGGTGTGATTTATGCGGCCGTGGTCGCCGCGTGTTGTGCACGCACCGCGCCCCGCCGTCTCACACTGTCACTCTTGAATATATCGCGGCTTCTTACACTCATTATGCGGTTTCTGAATGTTACGCCGCACAGCCGACCGCCCGGTGCATCGCACAAGCACGAAGGATCGCAAATCGCAATGCACTCATCGGCGCTTATGTCATATCACTGATGGTTCCTGACCTACCGTATTATGATAACGAATCATAGTGTCTTTTGACTGCTAATAGTTTATGAGTGCATATCGCACACTTATCTGATAGAACACGATCGTTTAGTAATAAGTGCCGACTCTACACAATTTTTCGCAAAAACAATATTGCCCCACTAACAACAGAGAAACAATATAGAACAGCTGAGAGCGAATTTAATTTCCTCTCGACGTCCAGGGCTGGGTACAAAAAGAGCGGCGGTGTAGTGAGGAAACATCCCGGCCGCGCTGGGCCGACATTCCGATAGTTCAGTAAGCGCGTCGTTCGGCGAACTGTGCGTCATCTCGCGCTTTACCGACAAAAAGCAAATTTTCCCTTTCGTTGCATGGCGTGGTGGTAGGTGGCGGCGCACTCGCCACTCATCATGATAAACGCACAACGTACAGTCTCGCACGCGGCCGCACTCCACACTCCGCACTCCACACTCCGCTCTCCGCGCATTGTAAACAATACGTTTCGGGAATTCCCTCTTTTTATGCGGGATCGCATTCCTCAGGGATACCTTTTGTTTGCTTTTCAACGGTTCGTTATTTTTTTCCCTCTTCCCCGAATCCTTTGACGCTCTATTGACACTTGCATAACTGTGCGACCGTAGATTATGAGCTTTTTATGAGGGATACTCCGACCACAACAAGGCTCTAAGCGACTAACATCTGTTCTTTCTTTAACTGTTGTGCAACCTGTTAAATAAATTTGAAGTCTCAATTTCTTTGTTATTTTAATTGGCGCCGCACCTTCGTCGTATATGATACTTATAATCACTTTTAAATAGGCATAGGTGTATTAGAGCACATTGATATTTCGAATTTTGTAGTTCTATATTTTGATATTGTATTAGTTTTAAATGCTGTCCATTTTACAGCTATGTGGCAACAAAGCAAATAGTGACAGAGCGGTTATCCAAGCTAACTCTATCTATTTTATAAAAGTAGAGATAGTTTTATTTTACATTTTATTCCAATAAATTATCCTTTATAAAATAAGTAATGCCATAATTAACAGTATCGCTTGTGTTAAAATGCAAGATATAACTAAACGACATAAAACAATATTTCGCGTTCCGAAAAACTCAAGTTATATAGTGAGTGCACCTCAAATACTAACATATCCAATTGGTGATATGACAGCGACGGCTTCCATCGCATCTCTACTACAAATAATATTGTATTAGTTCGACCTCATTCCAAAATACTTTTAAAGTGGGTTCTATCAAACTGTGAAATATAAAAAAAAAGGCCTTACTCTGGCAGAAGCCGTAGAAGAGTTCAAGCTAAGCATTGCCACTTGATTTGATATGAACAGATAATAGATATAGACTAGATGAATATAGTTCAGCGCAAAACACAAGCAAATATTGATATGCGAACAGTTGAAAATCAATGGAGCGCAGTAGCCAGAGGCGTGAAATAAAAAGCTCGACAGAAGCACGGCATGAGTGCGGCGCGCTGGTCGGGCGGCCCACCAAACAGGATGTGGGACTGGTTGCGCACACAGCCATGCGCGTGCGCACGCCGCGCACACCAGCGCGCACGGCCTCGCCCGCTCGCCCGCTCGCCACTCGCCGCTCACGGAAATGTGCGTGCCACGTAGGGCTGCCCACTACACACTACTCACTATATACCACTGTAATATAATGAAAAAGACTTTTTATGTCTTGCATCTTAAATTCATAATAATAAGTCGTATTATAAGCTTAACTATAACAATAGATAAAGCACAAAGACAACAAAATCCTCTTTACATTCTTCGATTTATATTACATTGATTTCAAGTGACTACGGTGTGACTCCAATCTGATCTATTACAGTGACAGTGATAACTGTTTGCAGTCTCCACAGCAGTATTAAACTGTGAAACTCTTTTGTAACTCACATGTCTCCTCTTCAAAACCTCAGTTCTTATAACTAAGTGTTACATAATTAAGCAACTCTATATAACTAATTGTCAATAGTGTCTAGTAGCAAAAGACAAGTCTTAACCCAGTTAATACTCTATCAAAAATATTTACTTAGTATATACATATGTAATATGTATAAATGAAAGAGCACAATACGGAAACTTAACAAGTAAGTACTGTTATATTAATGAACCAAACTTATATTTATAACTAAGATCGTAATGTGTGGTATAGGAGTTTTAAAATGTTTGCAACTATGGACAAAGAACTATTGATTTTTTGCCGATAATTCATTTTAACACATAATTACTGGCGGATAACTTCAAAGAAATATATCATTAAAGATATCTCCGTTTATGATATTTTTCTTACTTATTACATATGGTTGAATATTTTAAGTCTGGAATATTTTTTATAAAGTCCAGTTTTTTGAGATACATCTTTGAGGTAGTAAATGTAATGTGTGGTGGCCCTAAGTCGCCGTCGACCAGATACCACTGCCTTCGCGCTTGCTTCGCCCGCGTTGCGAATACTTAACCGCGCCACCGCGCCGCGCTCTTTGCTAACTTTTGAAAACATTTTGTAATATTTGTATCCTCCAGTACTTATTAATTGTATGAGGGATCTAATGATTTTTAATTATTTTGTCTTATTTTAAAATTAGAAGTTATTTTTAAAAGTGATTTTAATGTAGAGTGAATTTAACCATTAATAGAACATGTAGATTTTAACATATTTATGTTAGTAAAAGTAAAGTAAGTTCACAGGAAATGTATTCAACTGCAAAATAATGTAATTCAGGTGTCTGAAGGCGTGCTACAGAAAGACAATAGGCAAGCCGTAAATAACGGGCCCTCAGATTGAATGAATGAAATTACCACCTCGCCGGTCACGTGGCCTATTGTGCCAAAAGGAACTTAATTATTTAATCAGTCATTCAATCGCTTCTCGGAACCGCAGTGCAATAGCGCAGCCTCTCGTATGAATGAACAAAAATAACTAAATCTGTACTGGCATTGCTGTGACACTCGTAAACATTCTTTATTTACAAAATAGAAATGTACAAATAAACTGCGTGGGTGTGGGAATTGTGACGTCCACCGACTTCGGCGAAGAGAAATCGTAATATATTTTTTTTCATAATACAATATTAGTGTTATAAATATATATATTTTTGGCGTAGACATTTTATATAATATAACAGTAAGAATTATGTTTATAATGTAGAAGTAAATTGGGATGGTAGAGCGAAAGATAAAGCAGTGAGATTTAGTTCCCCGCGCCGAGTCCACAGCGTGTACCTCACGCTTTATACTGGGCTATAATGTTGGTTATAATATGATACGTTGTCTGTGTGGCGCGTAGGTAGCTGTAGCGCAGAGTGCTAGATACAGGCGCCCGCTACGCGGTGTTATTATGGCGCGGCAGTGTGCGTGCGGCCTGCGCTGTACAGTGTACACGGCGGGTACACACCAGCGTACGCACGCACACCACCGCGCCGCCCCGTCGCCTCGCCCGCGCCCCGCGCCCTCCACACCGCACCCCGCGCCGCGCCGCCTAGCCGACCCGCGCTCGGCTCTCGCTCGACATGGCTTTAACGCGCTGTGAGGCAATGCCGTTGCCGCGCCGCGCCGCCATCCATTCGTTCTCCACAATGCCATAGAAAGTCTCCGTTTGACTCGCCTCGCCGACCGAACTTTTCCTACCTTCTCGAGCGAGAGGGGCCATTATTGCACCGCTATAATCGACTTCTCCTCGCATACGACTACTCGACGCGCACGGTGGGATTCTTTATGGTTCTCATTTTGAATAAGAACGTGGCTCGGCTCGTTCGCCGCCCGAGCGCTCGGTACGGTTATAAAATACCGCATATCCGAGACTAGCGATAAAATAAACGTCTGACGTTTTCAAGTTTCGAGCGGAGAGAACGAGCGACGCGTTGCGCATCAGAAAAAGAACTTTACGACAAGATTAGAAAGAGCGGACGGAGCGGCAACGTCGCGGAGCCGCGTTCCAGCGCGCGGAGCGGCAACGCCGAGCGCCAACGTCATTTACTAAATTTATTTTCATGAGCGCCGCGCCGTGCCAGCGCTAGCGACGACACCGCTACACAGTACACAGCACACACATACATATAGAGGCGCGCGGCGGCGGCCAGTCGACAGCATTGCCGACTGCCGCGTGACACCGATACAGCCTCGTCGCACTCGCCACCACACTCGCTGTCTATTTCTGCATTTATTCAACACGGCCGCCGCCGCCATCTCCGGCCCGCTCGTACTTTAGCTATAAGAGTGTCAGGGCAGCAGCAGACTGCAACAATCGCAGCGCACAATGGAGTGGCACGTTTTCCGCGGAGCGATAAAAGGGTGACGCAAAGTGATTATTTGCAGCGTTGGTCGCTGAGTCAACGCAACGGCACGGCGCGCGGTCGCGGCTGGCGCGCAACGTAATGCTTCACAATTACACTGGCTCGGCCCTGGCGGCTCCTTGCCGACGCTGTCTGCTTCTAACTATTTATATATTCAAATAATAGTAAATTAATACGCAGCCAACCTGTCCTCGGCGTTGGTCGCCAGTTGGAGTAGTCGGTCAGATGTATCGTAACATTTACGATATTAAAGTGCGGGCAGGCCATGTAGGTAGTTCTGCGAAGACGCGTGTGCCACTTAATTGTGGTGGCAGGTGTAGAGACATCTGCCGCCTGCTGGACTCCGCCTTTTACTATTTTTTATACGCCGCTTGCGCCGCCACGTACCTCGTTCGCTGCCTGGAATATTGCGCAAACCCGCTCCGGCCGCTAACAAACGTAGCAATGTACGACTATAATTATATTTCAATAAAATTGCAGTAGAAGTGGACGGGTCCTTGCGGCTCGATGCCTCATCTGTCGTCCGTCATTTTGTGGACGGAGCCGAGTCTCCGCAGCTGCTAACATGATAGTTTGTTATTTAAATTTATTTTAAACTATTTGATAGGAATGAAAAAACTAGAAACAAAGAATAGTTTCGCATGCTCTACCTAGTTAAAGAATGCGCTTTCTAAGAGTCGGTAAATCCCCAGGGCCTCATTATGGATCACGAAATTCTTTACCTGAGATATGGCAACTATAGGGGCTGCACCCCGAGAACGCATTGTATCCCAAAAAAACGGAAGGGTCGCGACGAGCATAATAGAGCTCGGCGCTGCGAGCCACCCTGCCAGGTACCCCAGCCGACAGCCGAGCCATGTGGAGACTACACGAACACAAGCATAACATCACTAGTGAACCTTCTTTGTTATCTTTCAAGTTTCCACAAAAGAAAAGCTGTGGTATTTTGTAGGTCCTTTTATTAATTGGTTATTAATATTTTATAATTAGTAATTGAAAATTATTTTAAATTTCGACCCAGTAGCGGTAAAACTATAATATTTTATTTTTTATAGTTTATATAATTCCGTACTCTTTGAAAATTCGATTAGTAACTTGTAAGTTGTAACCAAACACAGACCAAATTATTTAGTTCAATATGCGTAAAATATTTTGGTCAGTGGTTTATTACAGTGAAATGTAATAAAGCATAGCGTTGATAAAGTTTCCATGGCTGATGCGTTGCTCAATGCTCATAGTGATGCAGCAGTGCATAGTTTACGGTACTTTCATCGGGCGGCGGGCGGCGTGCCCCGCTTCTACCATACCCGAGTATTTTGGTGCCAACTGCCAACTCCGCCGGCCTACGCACCATTGTATGCGTTCGCTTCAATATTACGAGTATATCGTTATCTCTTTATATAGCAGAAACAATATTATATAATACAACAGACTATCGATACAAAATAAAATCATTGTTACATGGATTTTGGATTTCACTGCATGACCGACTCACTTCTGTGTTAACCGAATGATTTCATGCCGTAATTAAATACATGAAATATTATATTATTCAAAAGAATGAAATAACTTGCTACAGCACAATAGACTGCAAAACACATTAGAGCAAAACATAAATTCATTTAAAATAAAGACTTAAACGAACCGTCAGTGTCAATTTGAGTTCAATGGTGTCAATATTGGAACAGCATAATATTATCAGTTGTAATGGTATTTGCTTTATATTTGTAGCCGACAACAGTATAGTTCGTTGAACATGTGTTTCAGTTAGTTAAGATTTGCACATATCATGTGATTTGAAGTGTCGTAGATACCGTAGATGTGTTTCGAGCGCCAACTGATGTATTGTGGTTTGTCATTTGCAGGGCTCGGGCGGCGGGTGCGGCGCCAAGCGGCGCGCCGGCTCCCCGTGCGAGGGCGGCGGCAAGGTCGCACGCTGGGAAGACTCGATAGCGCGGCTAGAGGCCGTGGCCGCCGGCGCCGGCGGCGGAGACTGCTGGCGCTCGGAGGAGGAGGAGCGGCGCGCGTGCCGCCGGCGCTGGTGCGGCGGCTGGTGCGGCGCGCACGACACTATCCGCGCCGAGAACGGCAAGTCCTACTTGGAGCTGGGCGGCGCCGCGGCGCGCGCCTGCTGCGACGGCCGCGCCGCCGGCCGCTGCGCCTCGAGGCGCTGCTACCGCGAGAGGCGGTACAAGATGATGAACCTGTGCGCGGTGAAGCTGGCGCGGCTGCGGCAGACCGCCGACCCGTCGCTACGGCGCTCCGTGCTGGTGTGCAACACGCTGCGCGGCATCGAGCGCGAGATGGAGCGCGAGAACGCGGAGGAGGCGCCGCTGGAGCCGGCGGCGTGCGCGGGCGGCGGGCTGGCGCGCTGCGAGCTGCTGGGCGCACGGGACCCGGCGGCGGGCCGCGCCACGCCGTTCCCCGCGCCGCCGCCGCCGGACCGCGACTCCGGCTACGGCGACGAGGAGCAGCGCACTATCGACTGGGGCTCGGTGCTGAGCCTGTCGTCGCGGTCGGCGCTGGACCCGGCCGAGGACGCGTGGCCCGACGACTGGGGCTGGAGCGAGGACAGTTTCGTGCGGCTGCTGGTGCCGACGAGTTAGTGCACGGCGCGCGGGCAGGAGTCGCCCGCGCCGCACTGAGCGCCTGTGATACGGCCCGCGGCCGCGCGAGGTGAGGGCGGCGCCGCGCGGCCGCGCGGCTCATCTAGTCGGAGGCGCCGCGCCGCCCGGCGCCCGGCTCTCCCTCAAGCGACGCCGAGGCGACGCGACGCGTACACGCAGTCAGTAGTTAGTATTATGTAATTGCTAAAGGGAAGGTGCTAACTTCGGACGTGACGCAGGACTATACGCGAGCCGAGTTATTTTTGATAGTTTTATTTTCTTTAAGTGAATTCCAAACCGAAACTGAAGTGACTTAGCTAATGACGTTATCGTTTAAATTGAAACTCGGGTTTTTGAAATTTTGTTGAAATTATTATGTAATTAATTAGGTAAAATGCTATATTTATTATTTCGTTGAAACAGAAAAGTGATAGTTTGAAATTATTTCTGTCTTGATATTTTCATTCTGATGTCTCCGAACAACGAGTATGTATTTTGATTTTGATCGGGTTATGTGTTATGTTGTGTGATCGAAATCCGTGTGGATGTGTGCTCGCATTTCCTCAACAATACTGCCTTTAGTTCCGCTCGTTGTGAGTGACGCGAACCTGAGCACATATCCAGTCGGCGGATTTCGCAGACCACGTCGGAACAATTAAACTATGTGTGGACATGTGCCGATCAATGGAATAAGCGCGCGGGTATTGTGAAGCTACAGTCGCGTCGACTGTAGCTAAACTATGAAATGGCTCTGTTTAGCGAACAAATTGTAACTAGTACCTAAGTACTGAGTACTTAAACTAACTGATGAACTTTCATTAGTGAACACGGGCGGCACGCGGCGCGCGGCCCTCGCCACGCCACGCCACGCACGTGGCCGCCCGCTGCGTGCCTCTGGACGTCAATTAAATAAGCCTTACCAGCTGTCACTATGGAAGTTCCGCCAATGTCGACAGATATGCATTTGAACAATTGGAATTTGTAAAATATACGACTGATCGTGGCTGCAGGTACTTAACGTTATGTAATTGGAATTGAGTGATCTGTCCATTACTACCGGGAGCCTTCTGACAGACCGTCTTAATGTTTAAAAATAGATTAAGATTTGTTTTACAATTAGACATAAATACATAAAAACTGCAGTATATTTTCTCGCTATATTATTATTTTCTACGTGAATACTAACAGTGAAGTTCCTAATATGTAATAAACGTAACATTTAGACGCGGAGTAATTTATTTTTCGCATTCGATTCTAGTTTTCTACTGAAGGTTTGTCGGAAGGCGCCCGGCGGGGTCGCATTAGTGTTTGTAATAGCTCAAGAGACGGACGATGGTAACGTATTGAGATTTGACAGCCGATCCACTGAAAATGTTTATAAAATGACAACCCGTCGTTCCTAAATAGAGAGAGGCAACGACTACGGCGCTACCGGTACACGAATTGAATATGTTGAAATATGAATGTTATTTTGATAATATATTCTCTCATTAGTAACATCGGGTTGTGAGACACGCGCAGCGAGTAGGAACGCCTCGGCATCGGCCGCCGCCAGCGCGCTACTGCGCTCGGGTGTATCTAAAATATTCTTTGTGTTTATAAATTGACTGAATTAATTAAATGTACATTGTTTTGCTGCAATACACCCGGACGATGGCATGACGTGCCGCGGGCCGCGGCGGGCGGCAGCCGAGATCCGCGCGCATCTTGGAATTGGGACTGCATGGACCAAACATACCTAGCACGACATTTTAATAGAGCAAAGTACAAATTTCAATAATAAGATGCATTAGTGCTCCGGCGCATGTTTGTCCACCGTTGTCAATTACTCAAATATATGAATTGTGATTCGGTAGCTAATGAGAGAAAACTCTATGTTCTTAAATGTAGTGTAAATATTATATACGGAGATGGGCATTATGGCGCGGCTCGTCGCGACCGTTGTAAATATATGATGTAATGTAATAATTTAATCGATATTGATGTGAAATGTCACGTAGCAGCTGTGAGGCGGGCGGCGCCGTGGCGCGGTGTGGCCGCGCCGCGTGTGTCGCGTGTGCCGCATGCGCCGCGCCACTCGCGCACGCGCCGTCGCGTTGTGTTGTATAATACGACCTCTATTCTGTCCAATACACTGGTGCCGAGCTCGCTGCCCCGGTGCCGCGCGTTCGGACACTCTTTATATCTTACATACTAATGCATTTTAATATAAGATGTCACAAAATTTTATTGCCAGTACAGACCAATATACATGAACAATGTTTAGTTATAATTTTGGGTTCTAAACTCATAAGTGATGCACTGAGTAAACTGAATGATCAGCTCAATCTATTTTATTTTATGGTTTATTTCTCGTAGCATATTTTTGTTGAAGATGTCCGTATGGTTGGTTGTGATGGTTTACTTAAGTTAGTGAGTAAAGACTCTTCGGCAAACACTTCTGTATGACCTATACCTAATTACATTTCAATATATATATATATATATATTTATACTAACATTTTTATGACATACCTTTTGTGTGGTGTCGCTGTGGTGCGATCTGTCGACGCGTGTGAATTTATTTAACGGTACTTACAGTAATTAGTGAAATTTCTTCTATTTTCTAAAATTTCTTATGAGTCGGCTATTGCACCAGAGCGATACGGCGCCATCTGAATGCTTGCAATATAATGTACAAATATCTGTCTCATCCTGTCATTTGTAAAAATTACCTTCGACGGACATTCGTATTGCCAGATGGGAATGTTCTATGAGCTCAACACGTGAAATTTCTTTATTGTATCTAATTTACTCCATTGTAAAATTTTGTATAGAACAAGTGGTGGGCATTGAGCACTACTTTAAATTTGTATTTAATACTCTTAAAATATGATTGTTGTCATGAGCGCGGGCCACGCCGTGTGTCCCGCGCAGGCAGCGCGAGTGGCGCGGGATGTGTTGTGACTCCAGCAATAATTGTTGTTACTGACAAGACATTTATCCTCGACGCATTTGTCTAGTGGCGTTGCGGACATTTCCAAGAAAAGTTCGCAACACTTTCATACGTAACTTTTCTACAACTTAAAAGTGTACAACTTATTTCCCTTAATGTTTTCATTGCCATTGGTTACCAAAAATGACAGGATTTTTATTAAAACAATTGTGAATATATTATATAAAGAATACTCCCGTTAGATAATTGTGGAATCAATTTTGAATGTACTCGTTTTGCACATCGAATTGTTAAAACGTTCCTCATGTTAGGAGTCCTTCAAAATTATTTCTTTAATTATCTAATGTAAGATAAAATTGTAATATATTATTGTTTAAGCCGTTGTGTCGAAAATAACAAGAACAGGAATAATTTTGTGAAACAATGGCACAAAGAATGAATATAAATATTATATATATTATAGAAACAGAAATGTGGCTATAAGAGCAATTTTTATAATAAATATTTACTGTTGAAGAAAACTTTGCCTTTTATTTTCACACAATATTAAAAATATACTATGACACTTTAGTATGTCGTATGGCGAAGTTTCACCATTTTTCGCCATGTGACGTTATGTACACTGCACTTATTACCAAATAGATTAAAAAATTCAAATGCACATTTGTCAAATGAAAAATATTTTTTTCCATATTAGCAATAAATACAAAAAATTATCCAAAAATTTTACTAAGACTGTACTGCACTGTATCACCCCATATACATCCCACTGCTGGGTAAGGGCCTCCTCTATAATAAACACTACGATGGAGACGGGTTAGGCCCTATAGTCCATCACGCTGGCCTCGTGCCGGTTGGCCTATATAACTACAGGAACTATAAAAGAACAGTTAATTATACAGGTGAAACTCGTCACTGGTAAAGTTATTGATAAATGTATATTTGGAGCACGTGGGTAGAACAGCACGTAGGCTGCAGTGGGTGTTTAAGTGTAAATAACAATACATATAAAATGTTAATAGTGCAAGGGCCAGTCGTAAAAACAGCAACAGTTACATTCTGCATTTTACTGTCCACGAAATGGCCATCTATTTATAAATAAAAATAAGGTGTATCTGAATTCTGGTAGAAAATTATAAGCAAAAAGTTTGTAGATTATAGATAATCATTTAATCATTTAACAAATGTGTAGACTTGACCACTGCCGCCCATGAACATCTGCAACACCATAAGGCATGGAGAATAAATCCTCCCCTAAGAGTTAATCATTATTTTCATTGCAAAGGAAATTTACTGCTGGACCTAAACCTTCCTAAATTACCTACCACAACTACTTCTAAATATATCTGAAGTATTATAGATTTTTCTGTTTCGCATCAACTCGGATACTGGGGGTTACTCTATGATCCGATACGAAGTTCGAATGTACGGACACCGCATGTAAAACTTCATTAATGTGCCTAAATACTCCACAAGCTGTTGGAATCCTTGATCATCATTTCATTCATGAGAAAATGGTAAGTATCATACAGACTAGTATTGATTTTGAGAAGTGGAAAACATGTCTTACTTTGGACGTCGAACATCCGGACATTCTAGATAGGGATCCTTACTAGTCCGTATAGGACACTGTAGCCAGAGTAACTACTGGACATATTGAGACTTAACATCTTATGTCTCAGGATGGCGAGCGCAGTGGAATTTTGCTACTGTTCATGAGCGGTCGCATCGCTTACCATCAGGCGAACGGCATGCTCGCTCCCCATTCGTGCAATAAAAAAAAAGGGATACTAGCTATAATGGTCCATGTAAGTACGTCACGTTCTAGATTCAGGCTGTGTGTATCCGGTTTTACCAGGACGGCATAATCATGTTAGACACTTCACTTACTGAGGGTAGGTTCACATTTTGCAGTAGATGTCATAAAAAATAGCAATTGAGTTAGATGAGTCATTTGCTGTTGGGTAGTGAACAGTTTAAGATTTAGTGTTAATTCCGAGTATGAAATTCAAATCATGTAGTGCGGGGTTAAAGGAAAAGAGTCAGATTAATAAATAAAAGAGCAGAGCGTAAGAGTCCATATGTATTGACGGGATTAAGTATGGTGAGTACCAAACATTTTTTTCTTGTTCACCTAATACATAATACTGAATAGTTTTCTAATTAAAGTAGGGCTAATGATATCACAATGTATAATTACACAATTTATTCACAATGTAAAACTTTTGTGAAAATATTTCCCAAATTGAAAATAGATTTAAAACAAGGTGGGCTGGAGCACCAAGAGGTTCCATTTTACCAAATATGGACATAACCCTAAAGCTATCACTAGGCTAAATTTAATTAATTGTTGTTTTGTTTTAGAGTTCACATTAAATCACTTCCAGTTATAAAATTAAATATTAATGTTTTAAGGTAGAGCAAAAATTAAACTTGCGAGAAACGACTTTACATTGCATTAGGAACTTATTTTTTTTTGTTAATGTGTTTTGAATACTTTTTACAATATCCACAATAATAAAAAGTAACAACAACCTAAAGTTTCAATCGTTTGCTCATTATGGTTTAAAAAATAGTCCCTCAAAATGATTCCAGTCGCATACTGCACGAAGCCCAAAAACATTATCTGGGCCAGATTCGAACCCGACCCATTTCCGACGAGTCTTTTCATAAGGATTACAAAAAATAAAGGGCAGTGTTTATGAAGGTATTTGTCGCTGCCTACCTGCGGCTCAATAAATATGTTTCTTTACGACAGTTTGTTCAGGTCGGTTTCAACGCTCGCTTGGACTCCGTGGAGGGTTCGTTTGTGCTTCCACATGTCCCCTGAACGCCTGAAATTGATCTTTAGGTTATTAAAAAGTATTTTTGGAAGTGGAAGAGCAAATTTGGAAATTTGTTTTAGTATTTTGTAAATAAAATAAAATATATAAAATAAACTACTGGTGATAGGTCTCTCATATGTGAGAAGCCATCTATAGGTCTCTCATATGTGGGTAGCTACCACCGCAATGTCTATTTCTCCCGTGAAACAATACTGCGTAAGTGCACTGTTGTGTTTCGGATTGAAGGACATTGTAGCCAGAATAACTACTGGACATATTGAGACTTAACATCTTATGTCTCAGGATGGCGAGCGCAGTGGAATGTTGCTACTGTTTATGAGCGGTCGTATCGCTTACCATCAGGCGAACGGCTTGCTCGTCTCGCCATTCACTGCAATAAAAAATTAAAAAAATCAATATTTTAACAGCTTAAATGATCATCATAATACACCGGTTGCAGCACCTTGTAGCCCATTGCTTTACCGGGGACAATTTCCTAAGTTCACGTTGATAATTAATAAAAAAATGCAATATCACTTTAGACCCAGGATTCGAACTCTAGACATGAGCTTTTGCAAGTATACAGTAGTACAACTTGCACCACTGAGGTAGTCGCCAGTAATGGTCATATAATAATAATTGCAGTCTTTATTGATCTAAAAGACTTGGAGAAGTAGTTCGTACCTAAAAGCAGTACCGCAGATGTCACATTCATGAGGTTTCTCTCCAGTGTGGATGAGAGTGTGGACAGTTCTAGCATAAGGTCTTCGGAACGCCGCGCCGCAAATATCACAACGGTAAGGCCTGATATAAACACATTTGTTTATTTTATTTTTATTTTTTATTTACTAACGTTTTATATACAATGTATAAAAGCGGGCTTGATGCCTGAGGCATTCTGTCCCAGTCAGCCTTTGAGTGGTGTGGGCAATGATACGTGCATAAATAAATATTAATGGAAATAAATATTATTATAAAAGTTTTTTAATTATAGTATTTGCAATTGTAACATCTTATTTATTTATTTATAAATACTTTATTGCACACCACCATTGAGATATAGATATAGAGAGAAGTTATCTCATACAAATGTCTTGTTTGTTTTTGGAAAAAAAAATAAACTAAATCGCTGCAGCGTGGAACAAATAATTAGTCGTCTAGCCAAACAGTAAAATCATGCAGTGCTAGACCGCTTCAGGGTGTAGTTTTCTCGCGACTAAAAGGTCGAAAGTGTGAATTTAATGGCATTAATTATTTCGCTAACACGGGCTGCGATAGCAGTCCAGTCCTTATGTTGTGATTGATCCTAGTGATTCGTTATTACGATATCATTCCTGGGAGTATAGTCGGATCAGAATTATGAATTAAGAATTAAGGCTCAATATGTCCATTAGTTACTTTGGCTACAATGTGTAAAACTCATATGTGAGAGGCTATCTGGGTAGGTACCACCGCAATGTCTATTTCTTCCGTGAAACAACAATGCTTAAATGCACTGTTGTGTTTCGGATTGAAGGACATTGTAGCCAGAGCAACTACTGGACATATTGAGACTTAACATCTTATGTCTCAGGATGGCGAGCGCAGTGGAATGTTGCTACTGTTCATGAGCGGTCGTATCGCTTACCATCAGGCGAACGGCTTGCTCGTCTCGCCATTCAATGCAATAAAAAAAAAATAGTAACATCACTGGCAGTATAAGCGATGAAATGTGGTAAAACTATTATACTGTATGGATATGTAGAATGGAACATTCTCCATTTTGATAGTCCATGGTTGGATAGTAATGTCCTATATGTGAAGCACAAGGGCTTACCGAGCCGTGCAATAAGGGGGTGGACTCATAAATATTTAGAGGGTATTTTATACTTGCAGTAAATAAGTCAGTTTTCATTTGAGTTTAGAATAAATGTGTCGACGTATGAATAATTGTGTTGAATAGATAGAGATTGTCATTTGTCGTCAGTTAATATTCTGTCTGTTTCAAGTTAGAGTTCAGGTGCAATGCTGAGTGCAAGCGATTGCGGTAAAAAAATAATTTTGTTTGATATTATTAACGTAGTTCTAGTGTAATTGATCTAACTAAAATTCGTATTAATCTAATTCAAACACAAATTTAATGGACGACCCACATAAAAATATTTGTTTTAAATAGATTTAAAATAATTTTAGTTAGAACAATTACACACAAAATTTAGAATAGTTTGATCAAATAAATACTAGATATAGGGCCCTGAACAAAATTACACACCAAAAGTGGCTGAGGTTGCTAATACTAATACATTTGAATTTCAAACTACGAGGTGTATCTATATATATCTATATACCAGCCCATATACGTCCCACTGCAGGGCACGGGCCTACTCTACAATCGAAAATACGATTGAGAGTGGTTATTATTGAGAATACGAGGTGTATCAAAAGTCTTTAATTATAATCAACTTCAGGTAACAAAAAACCTTATTCCTTTAAATTAACATTTATTATGGTTTAGACTGAACTAAAATCAAATAACAGCACACGCTCATTTGTGCTCTTATTTCTCTTGCAATTTCTCTGTAATCTAGTGTACATTTGATCGAAGTTACAATACCTCCAATAACAAAACCGGCATCCCCAGCGCCATCTAGCGCATTCTCCCACAAATCCAAGTTACGGTAGTTAATCTCTAGTATGAAAAACGTGTATGAATATGACTAACCTTTGGTCTGTGTGAATGCGTGCGTGCTCGCGCAAGCGTGCGGCGGCGGTGAACGTCTTGGGGCAGGCGGCGCACGCGAAGGGCCGCTCTCCCGTGTGCGTCCGCCGGTGATCGTCGCGCTCCACCTGCCGCACACCAGGGCTGACACTACCTACCTCGGTCAACTACTAAGCAGCTTCTAATAGTTTGATGAGGAGATCGTTGGAGGAGTAACCGTTACACAACTACGAGCTGGGACAAGCTGGGAAGAAATTGCAGGATGCAGCTTCTGCTATTTTGATGGGGAGATCCTTGGAGGAGTAACATGGACCATGTTCAGCAGTGGCTTTCTGTGGCTGAATATAGAGAGTGGGAAAGAACGGCTCACTATGGGATGTGCGTGGGGGTTAGGGCTTATAATTAGCAGTGTGGCTGAGGTATAAGAGAGAGAATCGGTAAACAACTACTACAAGCTGGGACTAGCTGGGAGCAGCTACTAATAGTTCCATGTGGAAATCCTTGGAGGAATAACATAGGCCAAGTTCAGCAGTGGCTTTTTGTGGCTGAAGATAGAGAGAGAAGGAACAGCTCGCTGTGGGGACCCTTAGAGCTTATAATTAGCAGTGTGGCTGAAGCATAAGAGAGAGATAGAATAGGTTGCCATGGGGATCCTTGGAGCCAACAATTAGCAGTGTGGCTGAGGAATAAAAGAGAGAAAAGAGGGAGGGTAATAGGGCGACTACTGGTCTCTAATATGCCAGAGGCTGGTTAGGTACGTACTACCGCAATGTCTATTTTTCCTGACAAATAGCAGTCTAAAGGTACAGTTGTGTTTCGGTTTGAAGGAAAATGTAGCCGGAGCCTAATGGGTCTCAGGATGACGAGCGTAATGGAATACCAAGCATTGCTATGTATTCATGGTGTTGTTTGGTTTTGCTACTGTCCGAGAGCGGTCGTGTCGCTTACCCTACCTTATCAGGTGAATGTCATGATAATCTCTCATCACGCTGAAAGCGTGGCAGTGTAACGGTCCATGAGCAGACGGTGACTGCTTACCATCAGACGGTCATCTTCCTCGTTCTCCTCTCCTATACCACACTGTCACCAGGACTCAAAAAACACTTAGTATCATCGTGTGACTAGTTGGCCTATGATTTATTAAGGTCCCTATATTACAACTTTACACACAATGTGATAAAACGTATAACTTTTAATAAATTACTGCGCATCCTCAGGCTTAGGCTTTAGAAGATTTCGACAGCATTTCTAAAAAAAATCCAGAGCGACCTTGTACTTCGTACATCCATTAAAATCAATCCACTACCCTATATGTACATTCACAAACGTATTTTTAATAAACCTGGCAACCCTGCTATAAAAAAAGTAGTGGGAACTATGCGTCCTACACATACGTTCACTGTAGCTATGGGAGCTTTTTTCAATCAGTTTCTTGTAGTCATAAACTTGGCGTTGTTAACCTGTAGATATGTATCTGTTGCGTGCGGGAAGGGTTGCCCATTCTATGGCTATTCGTAATTACTTGTGTCAAGTAAAAATTACCGTTTCGGAGTTTATTATAAAAATAAAAAGAAAAGGATTAGTAATTGCGGTACTGTCCATAATGTACCCTGTCTTCGTATATCTGTATAATTTTAATAAAATACAGAACAGTGTGAAAATTGAATAAGTAATGATTTAAATATATGCAATTATCGCAATTAATAATAGGATCATAGAAAATATACCTAGTTAGGATAAAATATGAAATTAAGCATTAATTAATACGTTTGTGAAACACATAAATAAGTTTACGAGAATTAAAAACCATGACGTAGGGGAATCCATCTTTATGCCATATAAGATATTTCCCACCAATAATTTCACGCCAAGTTGTTGGACTTGATATCGAACCTGGTACAAAACTTGCTACTATTAAATCAATGAGGCGATTTGATATTATGTACATATAAATTACCTTAACTTTGAACGCTTTAGGGCAAAGGTCACAAGGGTAGGGCCGTTCTCCCGTGTGCATCCTCATATGTATGGCCAAGTGTCCGGATTGGTTGAACCGACGCCCGCAAACGCGACAGGGGTAGCCCTGGAAATATTTTTTACATCAAATATTGAAAGAATATAATAATTATATAAATATAAAAATAAACGTTTTGCCCAGCAGTGCAAGGGCGGATCCAGGGCCGGCTCCAGAATTACAAAATTTATTTATTATCTGTTTGATAAAATTTATAAGCACAATTAATTCTTTGTATGTCGATAAATAAAGTAAAAAAGTGTGTGTGTAAATCACGGCTGTAACAAACTTTAAAAAGTCATTATTACGAATTAGGGTATTGAAATCGGGCTCAGTGTTCTGACATGAACTATATGACCACCCCTAGCGTAAAATCTGACATGAACTATAATATGACCCCCCCCCCCCTTGGCGTAAAAGCTGGATCCGCCCTTGCAGCAGTGGGACAATGTAGGTTAATAAAAATCAAAACACTCTCACATATGGGAGACCTATCATCAGTTTGAAATAAAAAAGAACCGAGAAAGTATTATAGATGATAACAGATGCCCACAGTTAGGCCTTTTCAAATACACGCATTTACCAGCTATAATATGACCCCCCCCCCTTGGCGTAAAAGCTGGATCCGCCCTTGCAGCAGTGGGACAATATAGGTTAATAAAAATCAAAACACTCTCACATATGGGAGACCTATCATCAGTTTTAAATAAAAAGAACCGAGAAAGTATTATAGATGATAACAGATGCCCACAGTTAGGCCTTTTCAAATACACGCATTTACCAGCGGACTTTCTTTAATCTTGGTCTATCTAATCTGATGTCTTATCTCTACCGCGTATATAACAAGACTCCACTTTAGGACCAAAAATATTACGAATCCCATTAATTTTGTACTGATTTAAGTAATATGATATAGTACCCAAACCTTTAACTTTACACCTTCACCTCTGTACCCCCGAAACCTTATTAACATGAGGTGTAAATATAACGTCGATACTTTTCCATTATCTCAATATGACCGGAAATATTTACGATAATTATCATTTCAATGACTCCTAATCTAATGATAAGAAATCGATAAATCAAACATTCGGCTTTTTATACTAACTCTCGCTATCACATGGAAGGTTGAAATGATATTGCTGGTCTTGTACGGATACCAGAAATTGGTGACCATTTACCATCATTCATTTCTTATTTTATCTTCTCGATATGAAAAAAGATAACTGGTACAACACTACCAGTACCACTTATGTGAGACCCACTGGTCTCATATGAAATTTAACATCTTATGTGTCAGGATGGCGAGCACAGTGGAGTACCAAGCATTGCTTTGTAATTGTTGTTGCGTTTTGTTTTGAGATATGTAACTGTACCAAACTAGAAAAGATGCTCAATTATTTATTATGTTTTCTTCCTATCTTGTGTTACCTACGTCTGTGCTAGTGTCTTCTAACTTCCATCTTACTCAGCCAGTCTTATTATCCACATAGAATTCTTATTTAAAAATGCTAACCTTACTAAAATGGAAACATACAAGAACAAAATACTACTACGGTTTATGAAAGTGAACTTACTGGTTTAGAAACTTTGTGCATTTTTTTGTGTGTGTGCAGCGCGCACATGCTGCCTAATATTTTGTCGCATTCCTCGCACACGTACGCGGTCATGGGCGCTCCGTCAGGACGGTCCTCTCCTCGCTTGTGTCGATATAACTCTCTACAAATGTTTTAACTCTCTATAGTTAAGCAATTATAATAAGTAGGCCGACATAGTTCTGAGAATGGCGGGGATTGAATCAATCGACAATCCCTGTTCTATGTGGATGCTCTCCTTCTCGCACTTACCATCATATGCAAGAAAGAAAGAAAGAAAATCTATTTATTGATCACTGATGCAACGTACATAAAACATACAGTAATACAAAACTTAATAATAAAAATGGCTGAACGCAACTGTGGTCGGTAGGTGGTCACTCAGCTTTATGTTATATGCATATTTATATGCATTGTAACTTATTTCGAGATCCAGGATGAAACGAACATAAAGATCACGTCGTTTTCCCCAAAGGGGTAGGCGAAGGAGACCTGGACACTCATGTTTCGCCTTGTGTATTCCATCCCAGAATATGGTAGAGGTCCAGCTTATCGCTATATAGAACACAATTCCTGACCCCCAGCTGATAATAAATATAAAAATACAATATCAATTTGACCTACCGAGAATTCGAACCCGCCACTTGCGTTTTAATTGTATCGTAGTACCTGGACCACCGACGCGATACCAGGATAAAACAGTAATAAAAAGTCCATCCACACGGATCTTAGATTCAACTTTAGATCACTTGCAACATATTTTGATCTTATTTAAACCGCTACGTGTATCGATAGCTATCACTATTTTGGAAATAAAATTGGTCTCAATAGCTTCCGTCTTAAGACACACCAATATTACCAGTATTTACCTTGTAATAAATAAGTATTAAAATCCTTAAAAATAAGCCTAATTGAATACAAAAATACCTGGCAGTGACAAACAGTTGATTGCAGGAGCCGCAGTTCCACATTTTGTTGTTAGCATTGTTCTTGTATGAGCGCGGTGCACCCCTCGGCATCACCGGCCGCTGACATTCACTCATGTGCGACTTCAATTCCTCCGTTGAAGAGAACTGCTTGCTGCATTTGTCGCAGGAGAAACAAACTTCAGGGCATTGTGGAGGTACAGCCACTTGACTCACTTCCTGAAATTTTAATGTACTATATTGTATCAGGCCATATACGTCCCACTGCAGGACACTAGCCTCCAATTGAATCCTACAATTGAATTTACGATTGAAAGGGGTTAGGTCGTATAGTCTACCACGCTGGCCACGTTAATGTTCGGGTGTAACTTTTTTTTTTATTGCTGTGAATCGCGAGACAAGCATGCCGTTCGCCTGATGGTAAGCGATGCGACCGCTCATGAACAGTAGCAAAACCAAACAACACCTTGAATTACAAAGCAATTCTTGGCATTCCACTGCGATCGCCATCCTGAGACAAGATGTTAAGTCTCAGTATGTATATTTTTTCTTTTTAATCAGTTCTCTAGCAACAATTTCCTTCACCTTAAAAATGCAGAATATATGCACGTAAATACAAAAAATCTGAAGAGTCGGTATGCGAGTCCAGTCCAAAGCCAATTATTGTTCGTCGCTATAGAGGTATCTGAATGGAACGCGACAGTCTCCCGCTCGGCACACGTGACGGGATTACCCTATATGCCCCTCTAATTAGGATGCCCAGGTCAATTATAGGATTTCTATCAAACTTCCAGTGGGCTGGCTGCGGCACACCCTCTCCTAGATATCGTAATCATTATGGACGCTCTTGGTTCAAATTGACATGTGAGAGGATTGAAACTAACATTATTTGCATTGGACCGGCTTGATAGAGAAGCCTTTAATTCTTTCACATAATATAAGGAGTATATAAGTACGAGTATATAGAAAGTATATAAGGGATGATAGGCTTTGGAACATTGGTAATTACTAATTAGTGGTAACGATGTTTTGATAGTGTATTTTATAAGGTTTTGTTTAAGGGAATGATGATGATGATATGTTATAAGGTTTTTGGAGTAAGTGTCTTTTTCAGTAGTGATATTATGCACCTAAAATGATTTTTGGACAGCCTCCGTGGCGCAGGCGGTTAGACGCCGCCTGTGAAACGAGAGGCCGCGGGTTCGATCCCCGCACCGAGAGAAATGTTTTTTGTGCGGCCCACAAATATTTCTTCCGGGTCTGGGTGTTTGTGAGACCGAAAAGTCTCTCGTAGTTCCTGATACCCACGACACAAGACTCGATCTTAGTGTGGGGTTAGGACTATGTATGTGACTGTTGGGTGTTATTTATTTATTTATTAATTTATTTTATGTTTATTTTTGAATTTCTCCATATTAATTAAAATTCAGACAGACCGGGCTCTGTGGTGTACCTTGGGAGAGGCCTATGTCCAGCAGTGGACTGCAACGGACTGATGATGATGATGGATTAAAATTCAGAGTAACTACTGGACATATTGAGACTTAACATCTTATGTCTCAGGATGGCGAGCGCAGTGGAATTTTCCTACTGTTTATGAGAGGTCGTATCGCTTACCATCAGGCGAACGGCATGCTCACTCCCTATTCATAGCAATAAAAAAAAACAGATTAATTTTATTTTTAATTGATTTCTATAGAAATATTTTCATGAATTCTATATATCTTTATTATATTTTAATTCAATTTATTTTTCATAAATATAAGCGTAATTACCATGTCCGTATATGTCCTAGGTTCCCCGAAGCACGTGAGCCGATGCTTGTCCAACGCATCGCCCTCCGCGAATAAGGCATTACAACCGTCGCACACATACATGCTGTGCAGCTTTCGAGACAACACGCTGCCTTTCCCACTGCTGTCCAGGCAACATAGCTGCTCTGTAACAACGGTTTAATCTGATCCTTGTGACTGCACTGCATCTGGTGGTAGCTGCAATGCCATCTATAGTACTGATTGGGCAAAATCATCTCTCGCCACTTGATACAATTATGCCGGTTTGCTAAATTGCATGTTTACGCTACAGTGGCAATATAAACTCATATATCTAATTGAAAACGTAGTCATTAATGAAAATACATTGCATGAAATTATTATGGTTGCTTTTAAAATAGATTTTAAATATTGTTAATTCATTTTATTCAAAATTGTGAATCCTAATCGAAGATCCTAATGGTTAACTACTTTTAAATAGAAGACGCAATATACAGGTAACTAGCGACATCTGTAGTCCTTAAGATGCAAATTATTTGCAGCGCTTAGAAGTACTTTTGAGTACCTACTACAAATACACAGTTATTGACTAGAAAATATCATGAGACAATTATTTTACTAATGATATATTTCTACTATGTTACTATTAAAATAAACTATATATGTAGTTTTTTTGTTGTTACCGTTAGGCTCTACTTCTAAAGCAGTTGATAAGACACGCTCACAAACCCGACAAATAAGCCATTCTGTTTCAAAATTGATGTTTCTGTTAGTATCTGAAAAAAAAACATACTGCTACTACGGAATGACTATAATAATAATAATAATTTCTTTATTTCATAGAAAAGGAACATACACAGTTTTTATATTTTATTTTTTTACAATAATGTAGATCATTATTATCTAGTTGCCATTTATTTGTACAAATCCGTGCAAATTGTTATTTCTCTGACTCTTAAACTAGGATAACCTGTATTTTAAGGGTCAGGAATGACTATGTAAAACATTGAATGAAATCTCTATGTTAGAAATGAAAAATATTATAAGAGCCATTTCTGAAATCCGGGGACCAAAACGTTAACGTTGCTTTTGTGACCTATGCAAGTTTCTACTCGCTTGCCCTAATTTAGTGGCACTAGTTCAAAACAATAAGTATTAAGTTACAATGAGTCGCCTATACATTTTAGATTTTTTACGAAAAATTACTTTAGAATATTTTTATACAACATCGGATGAAATCTGGTCCAGAACACTTCTGTAATCTTTTTTTTTATTTGCTGTGCATGACGAGACGAGCATGCCGTTCGCCTGATGGTAAGCGATGCGACCGCTCATGAACAGTAGCAAAACCAAACAACACCTTGAATTACAAAGCAATGCTTGGCATTCCACTGCGCTCGCCATCCTGAGACATAAGATGTTTAGTCTCAATATGTCCAGTAGTTACTCTGGTTACAATGTTCTTCAATCCGAAACACAACAGTGCATTTAAACTGCTGTTTGACGGGAGAAATAGACATTGCGGTGGTACCCAACCAGGCAGGCTCTCACATATGAGAGACCTACCACCAGTATAATATCTAAACGTAGAGCACTTCTATTTCCATTTTTGTTTCTTCTTATTCTCTACGCAGCCTTAGTATCTTCCATCTCATTCTTGTGATTTCCCGCGTACCTGATACGTGCGCTTATATTTTGAGCGCGATGTCTATTTCAGCATAGATATCATGTATTGAGTAAAATAATCTAATTATTAAAATTCATTCATTGAGTAAACATTATATTTTTAAGTAAGAAGAATGCGTACCTTCTGATTGTACAGTTTGCATCGGTTCATCAACAAAAGCAGGTGAAGAAATATTTTTATTAGTGTCTGAGTTATCTGAAGCATGCAATAATATTGTATGATCAAGAAGATCTGCGTCCGTTGTAAATATCTCATGGCATATAAAACAAGAATGTAAAGCCAAAATATCGGGTCCTTGGTTTTCCACGTCCTAAAAAGCAATGTAATAAAATGGTTGAAAAGCTTAACTTAAAGTAATACCTAGGTATATTTAAAAAAATTTAAACCATTTTCGTGTACTGACTTTGTTTTTTTCTGTAGTATCGCGTATTGGCAAAAGAAATTCATTAACCGTGTTTTCATCTAATAATGTAGGTTCATTATTTAATATATTTTCAGATTCAACAACATATAATTCAGTGCCTGGAATTGTGGTGTCGTCAATGCCTTGCAAAAATATACTATCTACATTAAAATATCTTCCAGAATTATTAGTATTAAAGAATAATTGATTTTGAACACTATTTATTGATGTAGAGACATCTACATCTTTGTTATCGATCGTGATTGGTGAAGGATCATTATTTACGAAAAAGTTATTTGATTCGTAAACTTCAGACAATTCTTTATATGGATAATCTGGCGGATCGAACATCATTTTTAAATCTGTAACAAAACCAAATCATAATAAATTGTGATTGAATAAAATTAAGAACAATACTTTTTAAATGTTCTACGTTTCTGGACGAATTATACTTAGTGATGAGTACGTTTGATAGATTTAGTATCGATAACCAAGCTACAGTTAACATCCGAGACGATCACAAATAAAAAGTAATTATATCTTGTTTTATAGCCACTAATCTTTTCTATTCGTCTGTGGTTAAAGCTATGTTATTATTGAAAAAATATAACAATTATTATTCTCCTGAACAAATGTTAATTTTATTCGCTTAAGTCGTTGCATTATACACATTTACGATAATCGATCACATTTTCATGTGGACATCTCTCTTTAATTCACAAGTTATTTTGACAGCAGTCAACAACACTGACAGTTCTGAGTTCATTCAAACTGTGATTCAAACAAATTGTTTTGAGTAGTGGATGTGTTTGTTTTGATTCGGATAATTCTGTTTATTAAATTTAAGGATCTGAATAATTCATAGAAAAGAAAAATGAAGGTCGACGTTGCACCGCCGGCCGATAAACCTAAGATTCCGTTGCCGACAGTTTCACAAATAAATGCCGATAGAATAACTCAAGTAAGTGAGGTTATAATTGTAATTTCGTAATTTTAGACAATATTTTAGTAATTAGGTTATATTTAAAACATATTATGATTTTAAATATTGACGGAATCATATTGAGGACTTAAAATACTAGGCTTGGTAACATAAGCACTACAATATCAGTGAAATACATTCATAGTTTATTATTGTTTTTAAATTCATCTACAATAATCGGGAAATTACCAGGTCATTTTTATTAATAAATTTCCTATTGTAGTTACACAGCCAACAATAGGTGGGATCACAGTATACACAATTTTAAAATTTTCAGTTTATACTGTGTTAGAAACATATTTGCAAAACAAAATATGTTTTTTGCTAATACACAATAATTCAGTTAGAAATGTATATTCGAAAGATAAATCAAAATATCATATTCAATTTAAAGTATACACCAATTATTATTATTTTTAGTTATATATACCTTTCAATTTTAATAAAGTTTTGTCATTTTTACCATGGACTCCATTTCTTTAAAGCTATTCCATTGTGTCACATAACTTTGAAATTAGTAGTTACAATTGATAGGGTTTTTATCAATATATCACGACTTAAAATGTCTGAAAAACTTAAAGTGGTAACTATTTAATTTTTTGATATAGGTTAGTCATCTTGCATAAGGGGGACCTACCCATTGACATATTGACTTAGAAATATTAAATTCTGTATAAATTCTAGATCGTAATGAAGACAATAACCAAATCAATCAAATTCCATGACATTGTGCAAATATAGTGTAATTTAGTTTTTAAATAGATTTGTGTATTATGATTTTTCCCATAAAAACATCAATATAACTACAAATAGAAGTAAAACTTAAATCCATTTCCTTCCCTTCATAATGATGGTGGACTAAATGTTGAGAAGTTAATTACAGTTTATACAAAATATTAAGAAATATCACTGTGGTCTAAAAGTTGCTGTCTAATGTGTATTTTCAATTTCTTATGTTAAAAGCCAACTGGTGTTTTATTTATTAATAGCCATTAAATCTATGTAACTTGGCTCACTGAATTGTCCTCCAAATCAACATGGTCACATATTTCAGCTCGCCAGTCAGTATTGGTCACCACAAACCAAGGAAAATCACTTACCTTATGATGCCTCTATTGTGGAATCAATATATCAAGCAGAAATACTTGGATCCAAGTAAGTGTTTCAATAATTTTTTATATAATTTTTCAATTAAATATTACTAAACTATCATTCACCAAAATCAGAGCCTTACTGATTTTGAACAAATGAACATGTTCAAGTTCAACGGCCTAATAGAGTGGGTGCATTGACCTATTTTTTTTTTATTTCTCTGCCAGCAAGGTTGGGGGCTTCTGGGGTTTTTTTTATTTAATAATGAATTAATCAATGTAAATATAAATATTAATACTTTGAATACTTTGATTTTTCATTACTAATTTTGTATTATGTATTTATAGTATCTAATTAAATTATTTCATAAATAGATTTAATACACTAAATGAATTCAGGGTTTCAATTTTTTAGATAGAATTTGATTTAAAATTATTATTGCAATTATAATTTTAAGGAGGTATGTTATTTATATAAAAATAATAATGTGTGTATATTGATATGACATTAAAATATTTAATATTTTTTTTTTGCACTATATTTCAACATACTGTGTTACTTTTTTTACAGTACATATTGAAAAACTGTTTAAATTCTCAAAAGCCTCTCTGGTGCGGTTCTTTAGACGGCGGCTGTAACACAAAAGGTCGCGGGTTCGATCCCCGCACCGAACCAAATGTTTGTACTATCCACAATTAATTATTTATTGTCTGGGTATTTGTTAAACCGAAAAGTCTTTCGTAGTTTCTTATATTCACGCTACAATAATCGATCTTAGTGTGAGGTCTACTGACTATGTCTTTGGTGTATTGATTTATTTAATCTTTCTAATAACCCCAAATAAAATATTGAATAAAATACTGAATTACTATGATAATTTTGTTTCAGTTATTCAGTACGGCGGATCATGATGTTGGAGTTCTCACAGTACCTGGAGAATTATTTGTGGCCACATTATGAATCTGACAAAGCCACTCAAGCACACATGATGTCCATTGTGGTCATGATCAATGAAAAGTTTCGGGAGAGAGTGCCTGCTTGGCAGGTCTGTATATTTTATAATTTATTTAATCAAAATCATTTTAGGTTCTATGTGATCGCTTATAAGCTTCGGTGGCTGGTAAACAGTCAGGCGCGCCATATGCTTCTGCTTTGCCAACTTAATAGGAATAAAAAAACATATAGGTATACAAACTGCTGAATCTCGAACATCAGTCTCTTTGGTGGATGGGAGGGGTTTAAGCTTTATTCAGTCGTGCTGTGGGTGCGTTTACTATTTTCCCGTGTATCTGATACGAGCGCAAATATCGCGATGTAGATGAAATATTTAAAGATTTTTTATTTTAAAGATTGTATATCATCGTGTCCAAACGGCTGGAATAATAATTCATTTTGTAATAAATTGCTGATTTGTGATTGATTTGTTTTATTTCAGGCATTTCTAAAGAAGCCCGATCATTTTCCCGCGTTTTTCGAGCAAGTACTGCGCACAAGTGTATCCGATGACGTCGTACGACCTAACATGCGCGAACAAACTGCATTGCTTCTGTTCCTCAACCATTGCTTCGGCAGCATGGAGGTGCAGTTGTGTCGGGATCAGGTCAAACGATTAGTGTCTTTGAGTATGTGGATCAGTTTACAGGAAGGTAAGTGTGAATTTTGGTATATACATATGTTTTTAAATATTTGCTATAAAAATATTTTATGAATACGAAGAAGCCAATTATAATTTTATGAATACGAAAAATTTTGGCAACTATATTATTAGATAATATAATTAGGATGGGACATGATTAGTATGGAAAAGGCTAAGGTTGCAGGAAGTCGCTGGATGCAGGCCGCTTCCAACAGGTCGATGTGGAGATCCTTGAGGGAGGCGGGAGGCCTATGTTCAAGAGTGGACTTACTGCCTAATTGGACCATTTGTCTCAAATAGAGTAATGGGAGAGAATTGTAATATTTATTACTTATAATTTTATTGTAATTAGAATAAAATGAATGTGTATGAGGTAAGATGAGAGCGATTACTAATGGTGCATCAAAACCGTTGGTATATTTGTTGAGCATCATTGTGCAACACGATGAAATTCAGCAGCAATCTAATAACTGTTGTTGCTACTTGTTATTAGATTAAACAAGGAACAACATCCTTTAACAATGTTATCGATTGTTGGCAAATGACAGATATTGACTGTTGTTCAAAAGTAAGGCAACTTTGTTTATTATTTGATACAACGGTAAAATGTACTAGTAAGCAATATTAAGTAAAATTTTGTTGACAAATTTTATCGAGTAGCATTTGGTAGGTAACGATTTTCGATAAAAAGAAAATGTGGTGTGGATAGAACCAGTGTTAGGTCAGGGTACGCCGGGATTTACTGTAATATTTATTTACTATAGGAGTGTATTATACAGGGTATATCAAGACTGCTACCGAAAACGAAGCCGGGTGGTAGTTTAGGCGACTTCAGACACAATGCAATAGAAAAAGTTGCAAAAAAAAGCGACAAAATTTTTTTTTTAATTTTTTTCCTATGACCATATTTGGGTGGAAATACATTTTTTCCTAAAATAATAGTGTATACCCTTTGATTTATAAATAATCTAAGGTATAAAAGTGTTTAAATTATTATTTTAGCAAAAACTATGGATTTACCACCCAAAAATGACGATATTTAAAAAATCATAAAAAATCATTATCGCGTTTCTTTGGGAAATATTTAGTTGCATTGTGTTTGTAGTCACTAAAACTACCACTCGGCTTCGTTTTCGGTAGCAGTCTTGAGATACCCGGTATATGGTTTAAAAGTGCGTGGTGGCTTGTTGGTAAACGGACTAGACGCGACTGCCAACATGTTCACGGTGGTCGCGGGTTCGAATCCCAGGGCACACCTCTGACTTTTCGGAGTCATGTGTGTATTGATAGTCAATCACCACGCACTAAAACGGTGAAGGAAAACATCGTGAGGAAAACTGCATACCATAGCGATTCATAAAAAAAATTCTATGGTGTGTAAGTCCGCCAACCCGCACTAGGCCAGCGTGGTGGACTATATGGCCTAACCACTCTCAATCGTACTGTCGATTGTAGAGGAGACCCGTGCCCTGCAGTGGGACGTATATGGGATAATACAGACAGATATATGGTTTACTGTCTTTTGCTCGGATTTGTATAAAACTTGTAGGGCGCCGTAGAAGTCTCGCCCAGGGCGGCGCTATTTCTACATTCGCTACTGGACCATTACTAATATTATTTAATCTCTTATCCACCAATCTATAATTTATAGTTGGAAGACATAATAAGAATTGAAATATTTCCTTAGGTAGAAGAAATCAAGAATTTAAAAAAGTGCCGAAATGGAAGAAATATTGGCGTGCAATCCAAAAGAAAGACAAGCCAGAGTTACTAGAAAAACTTAACTGGGAACGGCGGTACTTGCAACGGTTGATGATCAAGTTTATGCGCATATTGGAGAGTGTACCCGAGACTGGAGATATAGATCCACATGTTGTGAGGTGAGTTTGGTATCAGATCATATTAGATATATACGTATGTGTAGTATAAATAAAGAAGTATTGGGTATCTTCCGGGATCCAAGAACACTCCAGTCAAGTACTTTACAAAAATGGCGAAGAAACAGAACTGTCTATTTATGGCAATGAGTAGCGAGTCGTGTATGCCATTCGTCATAGTAATCGATACGACCGCTCATGGAAAGTAGCAAAACCAAACACTAAGAATTACAAAGCTATGCTTGGCTTCCACTGCGCTCGCCATCTTGAGACATGTGATGTTAAGTCTCTATGTCCAGAAGTTTCTCTTTCGACAATGTCCATGAAACCAGAACGGGCCAATATGTTTACACTACTGTTTGTACCCAGTCGGCCTTTCACATAACATGAGGGACCTACCACAAGTAGCGTTGGAAGTATGGACAATCGAAATATTCAAGTAGTTATTGGGGACGCCTGCAGTAGGCTTACTGTACCTGACGATATAAATATATGAAGGCAATAAAAATAATATCCGATAGTCCCACAAATGTAGGCTTAACTCCGGAACATGTCAAATTATGGCGGATTTTTTGGTCTCAAAATATCCACGTATGTGCAAATGTTTATATTTATAGATCGGAAAGAAAGAAAGAAAGAAAGAATATTTATTGCTGGCACAGAAAATAACAGAGGAGTTGACAAAAAACAGTTAAGGTAAAATAAAAACAAATAAATATTGCGCCAGCAAAGGTAGCTCTCATTCAGCTAGTATGCTGCAGCACCACTTAAGCAGCACTGCAACGCTGATTTTCGATGAGAGACCTTCATGACGTGCGGACGTTCAGTCGTTAATAATACAATTAATACTAAAACTACAATGAATACTAATACTAAACAAATGACACAATAACCTTAAAGAGGACTGAACAAAGAAAAAAAATATATAATAAAAATATGACTATAGTATTCAGATTGAATAGAATCAAAAATAATATATATATTCAAACTTAGACAACGATAAATATTACGAGTAAGTAAACAAAGAACAACAACTTTGTGTATTATGTGTGAATGTGTGGCTGTGGTTGTGAATGTGTATGTGCATCGTAGTGCCGCGTGGCGCTGAACGAGGAGAAAAAAAAAAACAATAATAATATTGGGTTAATTATAAATACTTGTAATTGTCTGCGCGGTACGAGGCATAAAGTACACAGCTGTCAGCACACCAACGCGACCAAACATGCAGCGCCGAGCGCACGTGTCATACCTTCGCTCAACCTTTGTTTTTACAAATACGATAAAGTGTGAAAATAATACATATTTATTGTGTAAATTAAAATGAGATTGCGGAACGGGTAAGCAGGTAACTACGTAAGCCTTAATTTTGTGTGGGATCACTATTTGTTTATCAAATTCAGCCAACTGCTCCCGGCATTCTTTGTCTCATTTGTATTAAACGCCTTTTCTAGTACTTCCAGCCTTACAGTATACTCCAATAATTAAACCTTTGTCGCAGATACTGCGAGCGGTTCCTGGAGCTGATGATCGACTTGGAAGCGTTGCTGCCAACGCGTCGCTTCTTCAACACCGTCATGGACGACTGTCACCTGGTGGTGCGCTGCCAGATGTCAGCGCTCGCGCAGAGAGCCGAGGGCCAGCTGTTCTCACAGGTAGGAATTTTGTACATTTTACTATAATCAGTGCAACGGTTTGAAAGTGCGAATCTAACGCCCGAATACTGGAACGCAACTTAAATATTATATTGCACTTAAATACGTAAATCCCGCTTAAATGTACTGGCTAAGTGGGCCGTGTGCTGTTAAGAGCAATTTATTATTTGAATGGCGTTCCAGTATTCGGGCGTATGCCATGCGTATATTTAAAATTAAGGGCTGATAGGAGATTTTGATTACTTGAAAATGGAAGAAATTGAAGGAAAATGTATTCATGTGTTAGGATTGTGGACGGTTTTATAGTTATCATTGAAGTGTTTCACGTTGTTTAAAGTATTGGCATAGGATCGCTTCAAATTGTTGGAATTTGGAAACGATTAAAGTAAAAATTGGAATTGTGACGCTTCTATATGGTTTCGATACGGGAAATCTGAATTATAACTTATATATAACTGGTGGTAGGTCTCTCATATGTGAGAGGCCATCTGGGTAGGTACCACCGCAATGTCTATTTCTCCCGTGAAACAACACTGCTTAAATGCACTGTTGTGTTTCGGATTGAAGGACATTGTAGCCAGAGCAACTACTGGACATATTGAGACTTAACATCTTATGTCTCAGGATGGCGAGCGCAGTGGAATATTGCTACTGTTCATGAGCGGTCGTATCGCTTACCATCAGGCGAACGGCTTGCTCGTCTCGCCATTCAAAGCAATAAAAAAAAATATATATGTATCCTTTTACACAAGCTCCCTGTATGATTTATGTTACTGTCTTTGTCTAATTTGCCATCTTTTCCGTAAAAACTAATGCCGTATTAATGCTGGACTGGCTGGAATTATCTGGATGAAGTTTACTTCAACCATGTTCGTTACAGTTAATGATTTAACATTTACTTCGATGTAACTAATATATGTAAAATTGTTACTCGACATGTAATTCCTGCTACAATGTGAATCTGAAAATAGTTTAAATCAAACACCTCACAGTTTAGATTATCTTTATTAAAAATAAATCCACTATAAAATAAAAAAGTAAATGCTTAGTCTGCATACTGAGATTATACATAAATACTTTTTATAGAACATGTTATGGTTATATATTTAGTAAAATCCATAATAAATTTTGTGTTGTTGTAAATGTGACAGTGCAAAGAGAGCGTAAATAGTAAAATCACTAACCACTACAAGCTTCGTTACAGCATAAGGACGGCAAATAAGGCTCATTCGTAAAATACGCTTACACAATAGTATACAGTCTTATATTTATTTCGTAAGAACTAACTGATGCGTTATATTTTTGTTAGTAGTTTATAGTCAAATGTTTAACACGTCGAATGCGGCGCAATAATACCGACCATCCGACCATACGGCCCGGACTTACTTATGGAAATAGCTGCAATACGCGTTTCGTCCGAAAAAATCGGTGCGAGCCGCAGTAAACGTATCAACAAAATATTAGTCAACTGTTAGTACTTAATAACTTTAAAAATTGAATTTTTGTCATTAATTTCTTCATCCTTAAACAAAATTAAGTATCTGATATGAGCATTCCGATAATCACATTTTTTTTATCTCATATTCGTTACCTCTCAACATTTTGACTTTCAGTTAGTTCTAATTTCTTGAGGGAATATAAAGGCACTTCTTTTTAAAATGTATACATTTGAAAAAAAGAAATAAAAATGTATAGAGCGAAGTGTACTATCTACATAAAATACCACAACATCCCCAAAAACCTATTTTCTCTACTTGCAATATAAACTAAGATGTCACTGAAATTGATAATACTAATATGTTTTAATGTATATTATTTATAATACAAATTGACATTCAGCACTGATATGATATTTTAATTAACACTTTGGAATGTAGCATTTAATAAATGTCTGTGTTTTTTTGACTAATTATAACACGTTTATGAGCAATATAATACTTTATTCGCCATGCAATCAATACTGTGTATATTGAAAATACTTTTAAAAATTAAATATATTATTTTTTAAATGTACTAGTGACATGATATGGCGCAATACCCATCATAAAGTCGCACGCATCTGTTTTGCATTCCGAAGTCTTTCTGCGTTTATAATTTTTAATATGGGTACTTTAAAGTCCGACTGACGGAAGATAAATTTGTCTCGCAGTCTCTCGTTGATTGTAATTACATAAAATTATAAAATCGCATAGCAGGCTTAGATCCGCAATGAGATATCGTTACTATGTAACCGAGATTACTTACCCCGCTAAAACTTACATTACTATTCGACGTTCTTCAATGTGCACCTATGGTTCTAGTCTTTGTTTCTATTCCTACCACACGTGTCACTATTTTCATATTTTGTCGTTTTTAGGCAATTATAATTCGAGATTCTTTAGTAATTTCCGCCATTCATATGAGTCATTTCGTCGCCCCATTCGCCGGTGGGCACCGCTTCCGCATAACAACTCTTGCGCAATAATTCCGTGACGTGCGATTGGCGGATGACACACACGTAGAATATTAAAATGGCTTGCAATAAATTTACGAAGATATGTGTGTACACCAATTCGTCAAACTTGAGCCATGACATCAAGAGAAACAGCCACGCCGTTGTCATTATCAGAAATAACTGCAGGAATAGATTGAAACTGAAAGAAAATTTAAATTGTTTAGAAAATATAGATAATTTTAATATTTGAATATTCTAAACTTTTGTACATACCATCCTTTCAATTTATGATGTATTCTGCCATAAATATTTATCCTTTTATAATCTTCAATGTTGTTATATAGAAAAACAAATTGAAAATAATCGTAAATGAGATTGGAGTGAAAAATACTGCTATCCCAAGTAGTCCTGTAAAATATAATTTAATTCTTTAAATAAATTGAATGGTATTTTTGGCTGCTATAATAGGTTATATAGATATTGGTACAAATAGGGGCAGCCAAAAGGACTATATTTATTCTAGGTTTTTATAATACCAAAAAACATTGTAGGCTAGGTGCTCAAATCACATTTATACTTTGAAACACTCTGCAGTATATTGTAGTAACTTAATACATATTAAATCCACTATGTTAATTTGATGTTTAAATTTTTTTAACTTCTTATTACTCATATAATAACAGCTTTCCCAGAGATCATAAAATAACTTTAATAAGCCCAATAATAAGAAAAGATTTTTACCGATAGTTTCCTGCTCAGCGTCATCAACAAGAATAGATGAGAAAATTGTGTTCGCATTTTACGGTAGGGGTTTGTACCTATATCGAGTAGAAAGTGGGCGCATATAGCCATAGCCGCCATGATAGTCACACAACACCACACCACACATGAGTAGTAGCAGTACTTGCGCACATCCGTCACTCGTAGAAACACGTTCCTTGATCTATAAACAACATATCTAATCATGTATGCGATTTCCAAGGACTTGAAAAAGTTCAATCAAATGATTACTTACTTAAATGTTTTCCAGATGTAAAAGCCGAAACTATTAACCAGAAGAAAGCGGCCAAAAGACTTATGTACAGGATTATATCTGAAAAAATACATAAATTATTTATTACATAAACTCATATTTTATATGACTAATGCAATGTGTGACATTGCTTACCAGTTATCATGAAGCTGACATGATTGCTGAATTCTGTGAATATCCTTACTAAATCAGCAGCTTGACTCACAATCAAGCATACATTTATTGTTGTGATAATGTTTCCAGGTAAATCCCTCAAAGTAGGCAAAACAAAGTATATTATAGCCACCGTCAGATATAATACCATTGCTAAAGCATGAAAAAATGGGATTCAGAACTTTTTCATCAGAAAACTGAAATCTTTCCAGTTGACTTTTACTTCTGGTATGCACACTCTGGCATAGATACCAACCATACTTGCATTAGTAATTAAGATCTGAAAAAAAAATGTTTATTAATAAATAGATTAGATGAAATATTTAATTATTCTGTCAATTTTCGCCTTCAAATCGCCTTCAAAATGTTTATAACACACATTTTTATTAATCTTTGGCGGAGCAGACACTAGGGCAAACTTACAGTACAATAAGCTTATTTTTTTATACATATCTGTGTAAGAAATATTCAAAGCTAGACATTTTTCATTCCCTTACAGATCTGAGAACAATAGTATAGACACATCTATACTAATATTATAAAGCTGAAGAGTTTGTTTGTTTGTTTGAACGTGCTAATCTCAGGAACTGCTGGTCCGATTTGAAAAATTATTTCAATGTTGGATAGTACATTTATCGAGGAATGCTATAGTTTATATATCATCACGCTATGACCTATAGGAGGGAAGCAGTAGTGACATTTCTAGCAAATACGAGGAAATTTTATTCGTGGTCCGATTGGTCGATATTCTATATTGATAGTCGGAATAGAACATTTTGACCGCCATTTGAAATGTGTATCTGCACCCGGGCGGAGCCGGGCCGGACCGCTAGTATGCAATATGAAGTATTTTATTTATTTTTGTCTTTAAATAGTTTTCGAAATCTTTTTAAAACTATTAGATGATTAAATAATCTAAAATAATTACTTTACTTGTAACTAATCAGTATAAAAATAGGAAAAGTTTAAGTGGCCTTTGCCTATAGTTCAATGGAATCTAGGAATCAAAACACTATTCAATAAACTTACCTTATCCATGCAATATTTATTTTGCACATGTATGTATGAGGAGGGTTCCTTCTCCACTGGTATTGGAATACTTTCATGTAAATTGAAGGAGCTACCAGGTTGCGGGTCCTCTTTAATACTGTCTGTACTGTGTTCATGGTGTATTAAATGTCTTAAACGGCCATCCGTTAATAAATTTAGCCTGGAATTAGAATTATTGGAACATTTAAGACAAATAAAATATTTGCATAAAAAACACAAAACCAAAAATTGCAGTTAGTATTATAATTTTTTTAATTATATAAACCACTGGAATTTAACTAAATTCCAGTGGTTGCAACGGTGGTAAGCAACTGCTTAGGTTGAGTTTATTATGTATATGAACAGATATAATCAATCTCAGTAGTGAAAAAACTATCCAAAAAATCAATCTACTTTTAGGAGGACCAATCCCTGTTTTGAGATTGCTCTTTGTATAGAAATGACAGTTTAGGCCTGCCAATATACAATTATCTGTGTTGACGTTTGGATGGTTTGTTGAAAACTATCAAAAATTGCAATCTAACAATTTACACGGATTTTCTGAACACCGAAATTGTTATAAAAAATATATATATATAAAATAATAGTTATAGCAGTGATTTGGAAGGGTTGGCGCAGCTATCCAATTAGGATACTGATAGCGATGGTGAAACTCAATGATGATGTCTTCGTTAAGACTAACCAGGAGTAATCATACGCAGACCTTAGACGAAGCCGAATTTTCTTCTAATTTTAGGCTGGCCAAACCAGCTTTAGAATTATTATTATACATATGAAGAGTGATTGCATCTTTTATTTTTTTTCAGGAACTATGTATGTATGTTGTAACTATACATGGGCATGGGGCTTCATCAACTTTTGTTGACGTTATGGTTGTATGCACTCAGCACAATGCTGATATCAATAGCAGACTTTATATGAGTTTCTGTTTCTACTGCAATTATTTTATTTACTTACTTAATATTTTCCTAACATTGAAACTATTTTTTACAAATTATTTATTTTCAAAATACTGAAAGGATATTCATATGCAATGAAAAATTCTGCATAGAACATTAATTATATAATTATATCAATGGTTTTATGTAAAAAAAAAAAACTAAAAAAAAAAACTGTCAAGAGGAAACGGATTGTTTTCAATCTACCAACAGACGCAATCGACTGTGGCCTGGATTGTTTATTGGCAACATGGTTATAGACCAATCGAAAAGCAGAAAACATCTGGATTGTCTTCAATCCAATTTTTTCGATTGATTATTGGCATCGGCCGTAAATTAAGTGAATGAAAGCTGCACAAGCATTAGGCCCGTAAATAAACTGCATGAACCATAGTTAATGCGTGAAATATGGGGTATCTTTTGAAAAAAATGAGATACATACTCATCCTCAGACTTTCCGAAATCCAATATTGACCTCCATTCTGTTGCTTTGCAATCGGGTAATCCATATGTATAATTATAAAATTTCAACTTTGAATCATTACCATCTTCAGTCTTGAATTGAGGCACCCATAAACCTTAAAAAATTTTAAAATAATATTATTTACAGTAATTAATATATTTGTAATGAAGTTGGGATAATTTTTTCATGATTGCTAGATAAATATAGATAACATCATACACAATGGCCGAAGAACTTTAGTGAGCCATTATCATGTGTACTATGGGACCATCAGTTGCGTTGTAGTCAATTTGCTGTGCTAATATAAACAAATAGTATTATATTGGTTTGACACAATAATTCATTACTTGATCCTTTATTACGATAAAATCTGGCATAATGGCAGGTACGGAAACATTTTAAACAATCTTTAATTATTCTTTTTTCAATAAATAATCTTTATACTAGCAATGTTTAATTCAATATATGGTATTTGTTTTAGTTTCTCTTGTAGTATATAACTAAGATGTATGGAGAATTGTATTAGTTGCACGTTTCTTATATTCATGAATTATTTTTATTAAACTTCAATAGCTACTTTAAGATCACGGCATTTTCCGTGTTCACATAGTGCACTACAGCTATTATTGAAAGATTATCATTGGAGTGCAGGTTCGCGATTATTCAAAGCTTACACTTGAGCCACTTACTCTGATTATACTTGTTAGCCAATCTGCACACCGAGTCGACCATTAATTCGTTGTGTTCGCAACATTTATTTATCTTCACTGCGTATTGCCGTTCCGACACTTCGTTTAAATCGGAATCCGCGACTTTAGCTTCAATTCGTGTTGTTATTATACAAAGTACAAAATATAATATATACATTTTGTTTGTTAAAAGTTGTAAGGAGTTCATCACCTTTATTGCTATTATTACCGGCAGTTCAGAACACATCCACTCCAAATCTTAATTTTACATAGTTTATACCGCACATGTCCGTACTTATTTTATAATGCAAGAAATACTGGTATCCAAACTCCAAAGAACAATTATAATTTTATGAAGAGTTGCAAAGCACTCGTCGGTTTCCTGAGTTTTTGACACTGACAAGCGTCTGACGTTTTGAAGCACGCCACAGATAAAACAATATTATTAATATTAGCAGTAGCAACACTGTTTTGGTAGGAATTTCTAGTGCGCGAACGAGAGCAGCTGGGACTCCAGTTACGTTATACTTTAATGAAACATTAACGCACACATATGTATGTACATTTGGGAGTATATTCTTTTTTCAATTTTATTAAAAGTATATGGTGCGCAAGGAATATCGTTTTCCAAGTCTCTTTGTTTGCCTTAAATATTTTCCGTAAAGTAAACTAAAGCATAAACTAAAATGTTTTCGTACCTGGTTGTACTGTATAGGTCTACCAGAATCTCATGGCAATTGGGGTAATTGAAAATTGTGCATAGCAATACCAGGGTAATTGGATCGAAATATTTTGATACTTTCTATACAACTTATCATTAATTCATATTAACGAAATACTTTTATTAGTTAAATGTCTTATTTGCAATTATATGTTATTAGAATGATATGTAAGAGTGAAACAACATATCTAAGTATTTTATTTGCAGTCTCTTTAATGTTTATCATGAACGAATTAATCAGGGCTTATTTATAAAGATCCTGGCAGTAGGTCATTAGACGAAGATGTTGGTGATAATTATTTTTAATAAAGATCTCTTCTGGGATTACATCTGTTCACTAGAAGTGCAAAATATATAATTGTTTGATGGATCCTTATCCAAAATCTCTGGAAACTCCTGTAAATAGGTATTTAATGCATTATTGTTTAGTTTCAAAAAATGATATCAAAGTATATACGATAAAACACATATACATATCTAACACTAACCAAAAAAACATGAAGTATCAAAATTATTCACTCCAACTTGTTTGTTAAAACAACGTCGATTTAAAAATCGGCGATTTTGTTTGAATTTGACCAAATCATTTACGGATCTGGCGATAAAACTTGTAAACAATGTGTCACACTTGTGATCGTAGAACTAATTTGTATATTTTCGCTAAGGAATTATAGAAATCGTAAAATATTCACATCGAATGACATAACTCAAGTTTTGAATCAGCTGTTGACCGATGGTATTGCCACATAAAAATCTATATGTTTGTTTTTAATTTTATGCCATGAGATTCTGGTAGACCTATACCACTGTAACTTGCATTCCCAGAATTATTTTATTTAATATATTTGGATTTTTCTATTCAATATAATCCCAGAGTCAGGAATTTGTGCCCGATATGGCGATAGGCTCGCCCCCTACCACATTGCGGAACATTCAAGACGAAATGTGGGCGTCCTGGAACCTCTGCCTAGCCCTTCTGGTAAAAAAGGCATAGATCGCCTATGAAAGTGGTTATTTTTGCAGTGCGAAGACGACATGTCTTCGAATTGAAGTATGTACCTATGTACCGAATTTAATACCTATTATTCGCGCGTTTTATTTTATTCTTAATCGAATAATGAATAAAAAAAGTAATTCATTATTTGCGTTTTGGATCGAATAACCGACATTATTCTTTATTCGAATAACGAACGAATATATCTACTGATCCTTTATTTTCCAAATTTTGTTTTTAAACTTCGTTCCCCTAACTTGTAATATCGTTTCCCTAACTTGAAAATGGCATAATGTTATACAATTGCCAGAAAAAAAAACCGAAATGAAGTTCGAAACTTCGTGACGTTTTTCGGTTCGAAACGTACTCTGTAACACGAAATTCGAATCTTCGGATCGAAGAATGAATTATTCCAATATATCGGCAATAGGAACATTTACAGAGAAGGTACATTCGTATCGTCACAAACTTCGTTCGTCCGAAGTTTCGAACTTCGTTTCGGATGAATATAGTAAATAAAAATGTAAATGTTCGTATTGCCGATATATTCGAATCATTCATTCTTCGATCCGAAGATTCGAATTTCGTGTTACAGAGTAGGTTTCGAACGAAAAACGCCACGAAGATTCGAATTTCGGATTTATATAGTAGGACCCCTGAAAAATTTATTCATTCGTTATTTGAATAAATTTTGCTTAACTCTGCACCCATGTTTCGATTTCACATGAATAGATATAACGTTACATTATGCCGCATACAAATAATAGGTATAACTTATAAATTAGCCCATGTACGCCTACTATCATACATAACACACTTTATACTAAAGACCTACTATTGACCACAGGACTCCTCAATAATTGAGAGTAGTAGTAAGTTAGATTCAAACATTAGCGATAACCCTATCGGTGGAAAATAAAACTACAATACTTATAAATTTAATTTATTATTATGCATTCAGAATGAAAACAATGAATTACATCATTACTATACTTAAAATAATTTCCTTCTTAAATATAGTATTTAGATTAAGTTCTACTGTTTGGTAAAATTACATAAAAATAATTACATCTATAACATTTGGCGTTAGAAAACTAAAATATATGGCACTAACATTTAACGTTATAACAATTATAAAATAATTACTTAATATTACTAGATCAATTTAAATATGATTTATACATTATATTTTAACGCTACATCTGTTTATAAAACTGGTTGTGAGATTCTCATACTAAGTATTAGAAAAACCGTCCATACCTATTATCTCGTAGGGATAACATAGGAGGTTAATACTAATTAAGACTTAAAACATTTGTATCCTTCGAAATCAAATAACAATTACCTACACGCAGTGTAATGGTATGGTAGGCAGTGATAGCTGTAGATCAGTTGAGCCTGACCTCCACGGTGTCGTCAGCCAATATTTGCTGATCATCGGAGTCATCGTGGGGACTTAACTTCGTGGCCAAAGGGCGTGTGATGAACAAACAACAGTTCTCATCCGCCAGACTTTGTATGACGCGTTTTCGTAGAACAACGAGTAGGAAGAATATGATGACGCCTTGAAGACAGTTGAAGGTGTCCCATTATTTTCCTGGAAAATATTATCATTGTAATTTAGTATACTGTTGTAGGTTAATTTCATGAATAAAGTAATTTATCATATAGTTATAAATATAGATATTCTATATAAAGGTTCCAATGTTAGATTATTTTCAGGCTTTTTACACGCTTTTTATTAGCTTCACCTGTATGTTTGTATGTTTGTTTGTAACCGACTTCTTTGGGCGCGATTTCGACCCACTTTAAACGGCCAGATTTCGTTCAAATTTTGCACACTTGTCAAAGACCGATGACAATACAATAATTCGATTAAAATATATAATTATCCTGATTAGATTCGCCAGGATTCATTATTCTTATAATTGATGACCATTGCTACTGACCACTAGGTGGCGTATAGATGAACATAATTTGCTACTGACTAATAGATGGCGTGATCACGTCAATAATGCATGTTTGCACTATTCATCGCTAGATGGTGTTAACATTGTATTCTTCAAGTGTCAAATGTTACTACTGACGAACAGATGGCGTTATTGATTGGAAATACAGCTGTAGATGGATGTTTTTAGTCAAAACAATTAAATAATAGTTAAAAAAAACTAAAATACACGCTTTAATAAGATATACAACTAAAAAAGTAAAAATAATTGATACTGAATTTAAGATAAGTAAATGGAGTAAAATACATATATTTTATTGTTACAAAGCGTGGGGTGCAGGAGGATAAGTAATTGTTGTAAACACCCCACGCTTTGTAACAATAAAATATATGTATTTTACTCCATTTACTTATCTTAAATTCAGTATCAATTATTTTTACTTTTTTAGTTGTATATCTTATTAAAGCGTGTATTTTAGTTTTTTTTAACTATTATTTAATTATATTTTGCCATTATGTGACAACGCTTTGGTCTTTGAAAACTACGCTGGCGTTTATGTGGATAGACTATACTAATCTTGTTAGAAGTTATAAACAATAATTGCTTACCATATGATGTGCGCCTCTCCGTGTGCGAAACTTGCGATTTCAAATATCCAAGAAATGCCCATTACAAGGAAGAGTTTTAGTGATAGAAGAAACCTGAAAATTGTACATAATTAATTTGGTATATTGCAATCAATTATGTGTTTTATTTGTCGAGTGTATGTGAAAATTAAAACTTTACTGTTAAATTTTCTCTATTCGTTTTTCCTGCCTTGTTGGTAAATATCTTTTATGTTCGCTTTTGAGTTACTGAATAATCAGTGTATATCAGTAATTAATGCGGCATTAAAGTAAATGTTGTTGTAACAGTTCATTATTAATTAAATGTTGTGAGGTCATGTATTTATTAAAATATATTTCCATACACTGCACATATTTACAATTATATTCTTTTTAATTAGGTTATCTGATGAAATGAGTAAAAAGTATTGCTTGCTATTCGATTATTAATTAAATAGTAATAAAAATATTATGAAATATACTGTACTTGTGTTTGAGGTTGTTCAACATGCTGACTTCATATTTCCTTTTTTGTTGAAATAAAATGTAAGATGAAAGACAGAACAAAAGAATGTTGGCCGTTATCAATATCGTTATGGGGCCGTAGAAATATATCCATGTTTCAGTGCGTCCTGAAAAAATATAAATTTAAAATAAAAATACCTATTGCGTTCAGTAATGTTTACATTACAAGAAACTGTTAAGTTTTTTCAAATATAATTGAATAAAATCTTTATTCAATTGCCAATGCGACTAATTTGGAATTTAACTCATTTATTATTCATGAAGGTGATTAGACCAAGTACAAAAGCCTAAACTACGACACATCTTTTAAAAAAGTTTATATATACAAAGTATAATTACATAATGTCGTGAACTTACCATTGAACCAGCAGCTTCCCTTTCCGAAATCAGGCTTGAAATGATCGCCTTCCACGAAGTTGGCTACGAGAGACACCATAAGCAATAACAAAGTGCAACCCCACGCGTAACAACTGTAGTATAAAAATTGCTTTCGTGCGGTTTTCTTCAAATATGTCTCGTCTCTGAAACATTGCAAGACATAAAGATAAGTTTTGTAAATATAGAATTTTAAAAAAGAAAATGTATTCATGTTGTTTTTCGTTTGGAATAACTGTGCTTATTTTGAAAATATATTAGTAGGTTAGACTTATTATATTGGTGGCGTATTATTACAATCTTGAGATAATTATTCATTTTTCTCATAGCTGGTGGAGCCATTTTAAACAATTATTAAAATAAGTCAGGAACTTAAGGATAATTAGTGTAAGTGGAATGAAATGAATATAACTGTAGTACTTACAATACGGTACGATATACGTTAATGCAAATCACGTTCATCCAAAAGAAGGTTGCTATCATCCAAGTGTACACGAGGAACCCTGAAATAAGACGAGAATTCGATTATCTCCAACCTTTAAATAAAAAGAGCTGTTAATGCATAACATTTAAAAGCTATTTTGCTTAATAATGATACGTTATTTTAATGTTCTCATACCTGTCACGGTGCATACTTCGTTCCTAAATCCAGGACTCAATTGTAACACTCCAAGCGATAAAAATCCTAACGCCATACTGATACACATGCACATATAGCATAAACCTTGAAGATCTCTGAAAAAAAAGGAATATAGTAAATATTGGCATTGCGAAGTGAATATAACGTCTTGATATAAAATAGTTGCAGGCGATTTTTTTTTCAGTTATTAGGGTGGGTTAAAATCAATATTTTTTTCGAGCTATTGGAATGCCCTATTAGTTAATGTGAATTTAATTCTGTATTTTATTAGTTATATTTATGGTCACGTAGGTCGAGTGGATATGGGCCACTCGTAACTCAATTTGCCCTCACTTTCCACAGATATAATATCCAATAAAAATCGATCAATACTTAAAATATTACTTAAATCAAATCATAATAGTATTTTTAACTGAAATTGTAAAACCATGATAATGTGAAAAGTAGTTGGTAGTTACCTTAACTTGGGAAGGTAGACGTATATGGCGAGTGTAGCCAGGAGAAACACCACAGACACCAGTGTGAGAATCCCGCTCGTCTCGATGTCATTGCTAGCCGTCTGCTTGATCTCCTCGAAGCACACTACCGCTATTGGTATAGTGCCCTCACTGGGGTTCGATACGTTCTTGTACATATTGCCCAGACAATATCTGTAATCAATTTTGCCGTCATATATTACAAATATGCTTTGTACTTATTTTTATTGAACTCTAGATTTACAATTATTTGTCATAAATTGTTTTTCTTTCGAATTAATGTAAATATTGAGGGCTTATTTCACAATTTCAAGCAAATATCAATTAGTTATCAATTTATTTTCTTGCTAAACTATTCCACACTTATCAGAATGATGGAATCAACTCTATATATAAATTAATGCAATTTCATATGTGTTTTTATATACGCTGTTAATTAGCATATGCTTCGCCGATAACAGTACAGCACTCATGTTGAACCACAGTATTAAATAATCTTTCTGTTACGAATACTCACGAATTAGGGTCTTCCGCGAATACGAATTTGGGTGAGTCCAGTGTAGAGACCTTGAATCCGTCCAGTATGACGTCTTTGAGCAGCATCTTTCCTATTGTACAGTTCATTTTGACCATGGGCTGGTCGCCGCACCTGCCCCTCGTGGTCATCACACCATCGTCAGGACAGCATGACTTTGCTGACTGCGCCGCCCCGCAGCTTAGCAGCGCCAAAAATATTAATAACCTCTGTAACAAACGAATAGATTAATAGTAGTGTGCAATTTGTATCGCTCGTGATTGTAACGTGATGGAGTTTAAATAGAATCGTAATTAACACATGGATGAATAAATCGGCACGGTTTTGCGGGCTAATCGTAGAATTTCAAGCTCTTGTTTTATTTTCGTTAATTTGCAGCATTTTAGAGTTTTATTACATAAAATAGAATACATTTTATTCAATAATAGCTGGGCGGCCCGGCTCCGCCCGGGTTTAGATATACTTTTTGAAAATATTCTAAAGCCTATGCTCATCAGGGTTAATGTGGGATTATAATGGTATAAGAATTTTTCAAATGAGTCCAGAAGTTCCTGAGCCTTTTTAACGCAAACAATAAAATCTTTCCTCTTTATAATATTAGTATAGATAGTTCTGTAAAAGTGCTCTGTTATTACTTGAGGACTCGTTACATGCACAAACCGTCCCAAGACATGATGAAATAAAAATCTGTATATCGCACACATCGTACTCTCCCCCCAACTGAGTGAAGTGAGACCGAAAAGTCTCTCGTATTTCTTGATAACCACGACACTAGGCTCGATCTTAGTGTGGGGTCAGGACTATGTATGTGACCGTTGGGTGTATTTATTTAGTTGTTAACCAAATCTTGTGTCATGGGTATAAGAAACTACGAGAAGGTGTTCGGTGTTGCAAATATCCATACCCATAATAAATACCTGTGGTTAAAACTTATATTTATCTCAGTGTGGGTATCGATCACGCGGAAAGCCGGCGGCTAACCAACTGCGTCACGGAGGATGTCCAATAATTACATTAAAAAGTGAAGTCTTTGTAGTAGGTATTGTCCCCAGGTTAAGTGTGTTTTGTTCTCTCGGAATGTTCTCGGAAGTTAGTTTTCAGGGATATTCCCTCGGACTGATAATATTTGTTAATCACATCAACAGCAGCAGTTAAAAAAAAACTACTATTGTTGGAGATGCTGGGATATGTGTATCACACCGCTCGGGTGATATTGCTACGACGCTTTGTATGTGCCATTTATATCTCCTAAATATGAGAAACGGCTAAACGGCTTGCGGCTCCCTTTGGTTGCTCTGGCCCGAACCTGTTTAAGAAAACGTCCTCTTGGGTGCAGAAATTGATCCTGCAACCCCTTATTTCATAGTCCGCTCCTCAACTTCTCTGGCACTTGTAGGTACCATTGGCAATTTAAATAGTTAGTCAGATTTTCACACAAGGTTTATAGCTAAGTTTAATGAACGCAATGTTATCAATTAAAGTTCAACGAATCCATAAGACGGTTAATAAAATGTCCGTACTTGTTTTTGTAGTTATACAAAAATTGTTTACTTATTTGGAATCCATTTTATTGTGAAGAAAATGACACTTGGCGGCCGGACCTAATGTTGTTTATCATTGCATGGACCTTTGCACTTTTTTACATCACCACTTACATCATGCAATTAGCTGTCATGGACAGTCGACTATTCTTTTATTGCCAATAGTTGTAAATTTCGAAAATGCAACGCAATAGATGCAAATAGCTTTTGAAATGTCAATCAACGTATAGACGGAAAATTATACACTATAGATTATTTATTTAATAATACCAATAAATATATAATAATACACATAAAATTCATCTACGGATTTTTGGCTTGCGAATGCGTGGTTACTGTTTTCAAAATTTTACGAACAGTTTTTTCTCTATTTAACGCGTTGTTTGACATATGTTTTCTTCATGTAAACGATCAGCATTTACATTAGTAAGCTAATAGCATGAACATTTCCAATATAATAAAATCTGAAAAGAGAAAAACTGTTCCTAATATTTTGACGACCACGCATTCGCACGCCAAAAACCCGTAGATGATGTATACAAAGATTTATTTGTGTTTTATTTTATCAAACCGCGGAACTTACTAAAAAGAGATAAAATAGTATAAATTGTATAAACGTGAATAGGAAATATGAATAATTAATTACTATCAAATTTGGGAACTTCGAAATAGTGAGTGATATCCACCCATCTAATGCCTCTTTGCCAATGATTCACCACCTCTATCATTATAATGAAATAATTGTGAAATATAAATATATTTATCTATGCGTACCATCCCTATATTTCCTTCATCCTTGTATGGAATGTGTATTCCCAATATTTTGGTGGGAACTCCAGCTTATGTCTACAAAATTAATTGTACTAATCGTGTGGCTTCTAAGACTATAATAAATAGTTTTATATTTAGTGTCAGAATTTACTGATTATACTATAATATTAAATAAATCTGTATAAATAATTAATCATTAAGAAAGATGCAAACGCGTGCACAGCAATTTGACACCTTCGCACTTATAGTATTGTTTATTAAAACTTATCTTTAATTAAGAACAATATGCACTCTTTATTTTCGCCCACCGGCATGCTCTATAAATAATAGGTGTTATCCAAGTGTCAATTATTTTGATTAAATTAGCCGAGACATTGAAGGGTAGGCGAATAAAACATCACCTTGAATCAGTGCAATTATGTCGATGAAAAAAATAGGTCACTCGGCAATAACCGATCAGTAATTATATGTAAGGAGGGTAATCGGTAATTGGGTCTTAGTTGTGAGACATCACACCTCATAGGATAGTTGACTCGCTTGAATTGTCAAAGAAATTGCGTATAATTCAGTAATTGAACGCGTCTGATTTTAAGCAATTTCTCAAAGCGGTAAATGTTTTTCAATACTTTGTTGACCTATAAAATATAATTTTATGACCATAAAAAGCGGCTTTATGATTCTCAAACTTAGATTATATACTCGTCTATATAATCTAAGTTCTCAAATCTTGAATAAAGAATTAAATATTTGCATTTTTTTATTTTACAAATAACAGAATAATTAGCAACCGGATTTACGAAAATAGCCGCAACAGAGATTATATAAGTGCTCCGACTTAAAAGTATCTTTTTATACTGAATTTCGACTTCTATTTATAGCAGAATGTTTCAAGATTTTAAAAACAAATTAATTCTCAAGTTTGTGGTTTGTAATATTTGACTTATTAAATATTTCAGTTGTTAGAATCGCTTCATTGCACACAAAATTATTGCACACATATTATGTAGCTATGGCAATTAAAAATGTAAGTGACCTGTAATTCAAGGGTTCAAATCCTGGGTACACTCCACTGACTAGTAGTAAGCAGTAAGTTGAGTAATGGTAAAGAAAACTATCGTAAGGAAACCATCTTACTTGATAGTTTTAATATCGAATTTCCCGTTTTGCGAAGTCTGCCAACCGCATTTGGCCCGTAGACTATCATCATAAGTCAAATTATTCTGCAACACGCCTAAAAAACTTAATGGCGCCTCCCCATGTAAGTTAATAACTCATCATTACAGACAGAGCACATATCGTTTTAATACAAGTATATAAGTATTTATAACAGTCACGATACTCTTAAAATGGAATAATATCGCTTATTCGACAATACAAGTATAGATCGGTACATGCTCATTACGTGCTCGATAACGAGTTATCAATGAATGGTGCGTTTCTAACTTGGCGATCAGTCAGTCGTGTTTGTTTGTCAACGTACAATACAATTCGTAGAATTCGCAAACAGCTATATTTGTTAAATACAGGAAAGTATTCGCCGTGAACCGTGACCAGCAGATTTAAAGATATAAAAAATCAATTTCTTTTTAAAGAAACTTAATTTAATAATTAAAAAAATTGGGAAAACTATGTGGATCATGAAATTAAATGTCAATGTATAAGCAAAGTCTATCACTGTACAATCAAATTCATCAAAGCTTTTATAGATTGAATAAAAATAGTTATTAAATAAACATAAATCTGTATTGGTTGCAATGTTTAAAATTTTTAACGAATTCCTCGAATGATCATTAATAACAACAGAACACTAAATCGCAATACCTAGTCATCGCGTTATCTTTGGGTTGTTTTCAAATAGAACGTACTCCAGTACACTACTATGCTGATGCCTCGTAGTAGGTATATTATCAGTTATCACCTATCACACGAGTGATCACCTAGATTCTAAAGCAATGACAGCCTCTTTGGTCCATTTGGTTAAGACGACGCGACGGCTGTGAATCCAGCGGCTGATTTCGATTTTCACACCGAAAAAGTGTTTCAGTTCTTTGATTATACAGGGTATATCAAGACTGCTACCGAAAACGAAGCCGGGTGGTAGTATAAGCGACTTCAGACACAATGCAACAAAAAAAGTTGCAAAAAAAAAGCGACCAATTTTTTTTTCCTATGACCATATTTGGTTGGTAAATACATTTTTTCCTAAAATAATAGTGTATACCCTTTTATTTATAAATAATCTAAGGTATAAGAGTGTTTAAATCATTATTTTAGCAAAAACTATGGATTTACCACCCAAAAATGACGATATTTAAAAAATCATAAAAAATAATTGTCGCGTTTCTATGCGAAATTTTAGTTGCATAGTGTTTGTAGTCACTAAATCTATCACCCGGCTTCGTTTTCGGTAGCGGTCTTGAGATACCCGGTATAGACAAGTGTATAATCAAAGGTTTCAGTTATTGTTTCATGCATTGGGTATCGAGAAACTGAAAAGTCTCTTGCAGTTTCTGATATTCATAATTAAAAACACTTATCTTCCTGTTTAGTGTGTTATTATTCAATATTAATGCCCAAAAATCAATGCTGTTTTCACAAATAATATGAAAAATAATGAAAGTAATGTGTGTAGTACGATAAAATAGTTATTGTTATATTCGGTTATTAGTTGGCGTCGTGTCGTGTCTGGTTGCCGGTCTGTTTATGATATTTGATAATTGTTGAACTCTGTGACATCTATTACACCAAATATTCTGTACGAACATGCCAACATACAAGCATTAAAAACTACAAAAGGGAAAATTAATCTTCTAGGCTTGAGATCAAATCTTTATCAGTTTTGTGTTCTAAAAATATTTAATTGTTGTATCGTACGCTCTAAGGTTTTCACAAATTAGATTAGAATAATGATCATTATAATCTATGTAAAGTTTACATGTTATATTGTTTTCTAATACCTATTCAAAATACTGTGTGTGGTGATGACAATGTTAGATGTGCATCGCTAAAAAATTGGATACCTATAGCTATTTGCTTGATATCTTAGACATCTCTGCCTCGGTGGCGTAATTGTACTACGATACGGCTACAAAGCTGAGGTCTCGGGTTCGAATCCCGGGTTGGGCAAAGTTATATTGGATTTTTCTAATCATTATCAGCCCAGAGTCAGGACTTTGTGCCCGATATGGCGATAGGCTCGCCACCTATCACATCGTGGGACGGAACATACATGGCGAAATGTGGGTGCCCTGGCACCTCTGCCTACCCCTTCTGGGAAAAAGGCGTGAGTTCATGTATGTATGTATGTATGTCTTAGACATCAGAAACATGGATCCTTAACTTCTTTATTGACTAACAGCCGCTCTCAATAATATATCTATATTTAACAAGAGATTTCGTTAGATATTTAGATGCATTTTATGTTTTAGTTAACATAGATAAAGAGGTAGGAATATTTTGTACATATTTATAGGTAGCTAAATTATATAAATATGTATGTCTATTTTTATTTTATGAAGCGTAGTACCAACATAGTCATGGTAGCTATTTTAACCCCTTGTTAAAGATAGATAGGATATTGAGAACGGCCGTAAGCAGTGTAGATATTTCATAGTACCTTAAACCTTTATGTATATTCAAACCTAACAAAGTAATAGGATTTTTAATTTCATCATTCTTACTACTTTCTCGTTTACTTTAAAAAGCTTATTGATTAATATTGGGGAACCGGACAAATGTTAAGTCGATAATTGATAAAAAGGAACGTACTTTAACCATTGACTGTAGATAACAGTTATTCCTGAACGGAAGTTACGGTTAACACACATTTCCTATTAGTTGTGATATAATATATTTTGATAAAGAAGTCTATTTTACGACATTAAAGGGCCTAGGAATATCCTATTGATATTTTCACGTTACGCACATGTAATAAATATTTAAAAAGAAAAAAAAGAAAAGAAAAGAAAAGAAAATTATTTATTTGTAACAAGTAGCAGTAACAAACCAAAATATTAAACAAAGATAGTGATACAAATAATGCTTGTTACAAATGTATTTATTTATATTATTTATGTATTTGTATTATTCTCTACGGGTCTAGGCTGCTATGCCTTAGTCGCATACGATTTACTATTTCGGATTTCTAGGCTGAAATGTCTGTTTTTAACTTTCTTCGTATCACTTAATCATAATCAATATTATCAACAAGAAGTCCACTGCTGGACAACTTAACCATTACTTAATATTATCTCAATCTGAGAGAGAGTTTGTTTGTGTTATTTGTTCCCTAACTACTCAGCCGATTATCATTTAATTTTGACTTTCACGTCGGGGTGCTCAAAAGGATCTACTTAGGTTAGTTTTCATTCGGTAAACAAGTAGCTATCTAAACAGGTACATTTGCCCAACAAAAAAAAACGGTCCACCGACATAAATAAATTGAATCTGTATAATTGAATGACAGCAATAGGCATTGTTTAACTTAAACGAAACTTTGATATTATTTAGAATTAACGTTTCTGAGATATCTTAAGCTTGTGACACCTACAATTATAAGGTTTATAATTTATGAATACTTACATTACTTCAATGTATCCAAATGTTTATAATCCAAGGTATTCATTTGACGTATATATTCGTGAATCTTTTATGTACACAACTAAACTTAAGATTTGTATGAAATACTTTATGTTTTTAATATATTAATTATAGTAAGAGGAAATTCTGCAAAATATCATGGCCAACGTCCTGACAATAACTAACACAAACATTAATACAGTCACTTGCTAAAAAACACAGTATTTTGCATCAAAATGTGTTTCATCTAATAATGTAAAATTGTTTTTCTAAATGTCCACTGAAAATTGGAAATCTTCAATTGAATTGTTGTTAAAACAATGCCAAATTAATTACAAAATCCAAAAGAAAAAAGAGCTACCGCCTCTGTTGCAATTATTTATATTCAATTTACGTTTTGTGAACTTAGCATCATAATTAATAACAATTTGTTTACTAAAGCTAAATCTAAAAAACTAGGACTCTGGGCTGATTATGCTGACTGTAAGAACTCGCGTGTTATTTGATATTAAGTACATCACGGCCAGTCGATGCCCTCTGCGTCCGCAAGATTTTGAACAAAAAATGTAATAACCTAAGTTTATCGTTCAATGCACTTGGAAAGTCGTAAATATTAGTCTACAATATAACTAATAATTGATGATTGTTTAAATAAACGCGCAATAAACTTATGAAATATAAACGAAACGAGCAGTGGGTACTAGCTAAACAATACTGTAAATATCGTATCTATATAAATAGTAGTCTGTTTGTATCAACATGAAAACATATCAAATGACGCAAATTATGCGTTGTTAATACAGTAACAATATTAAATGCGAAATGTAATACAATATTAACGCGAATCGCATTCGCCGATCTACCCCCAAAGTTTTTAAATTGTAAGCGTTTGCAATTGCTTTTTAACTATTGCACTGATGTATTGATTTAATTTATTGCGATGATGACTCTTAAAAACATACCTTCATATTTTCCAAAAATGTTTTGTACAACGCACAGGAGAACACGCACCGGACACACTGGTCGCGCTCGAGTGTCGAATGAGTTAATAATTGTCTATCTCCCCGTACTAATTGTTATCGATTCTCGATTTGAATAAAACGCTTTAAAAACGAAACGACTAGTTGTGCAATGTTTCAGTGATGGACATCCTTTCAAACACTAACACGGCGCGATGTATCGATTTTAACCCGATATTGCAATCGTTAAAAATGATGCATTTAATGGAATTGATGGTAGGTTTAATATGTTAGTGTTTTTGATTGACTGTTTTTGTGATTCAAGGAACCAAAAGATCTAAGGAACCAAAATATGCACTAGTCAATTGCATTTAAAACAACTAGTGAAAGACGATAAAAAAAATTGTGATCGATGTATAACAGGAAATTTTTCCAGTAGTAAGATATTTATCGTAAAACGTTTGTTGGACACTCAATTTAAATGTAAAATGATGTTTGTATATTAGAAAAGGTCCAAATTAGGATATTTCTTAGTAACGTTATTTGAATCCAATCTCGTCAAGTGTCTCAGTCCATGTGTATTATCTATGGTCCAGTGCAACTCAGAAAATATTATTGCAGTTCTATACTTCAGTCCTGCAGTGTGAAAAGTAATACATATTATACGATCACTTCATAATATTAATAAAATAAACTAATAGTACTAGTGTAGTATTATAACCTTAATATTAATGATCTTTTATCGGTAATCTAATTATCTAATTAATGCAATATCACTGCACAGGGTTGCGTGACTTGCTTATTAGTAATACTAAGTATTATCAGCCTGTACCTGTGCCAATAGTTTGAAGTCTTATGTCATCTTATTTCATTGATCGTTGAATGAGTTTATAATTTAATCTAGTTTTACATATTATTAATAAAATAAAAAAAACAACAAACCAGTGCAGCAGTTCGACTCGGTTTCGCTGGTTGGCAGTGATTTTGTTCACTTCTTCTTCCATTTGCATTTTAATAGTAACGATTAGAAGGTATTACGATCGGAATAGTGCACATATTTTGAAACGAAATTAAAAATATTATTCGAATTAAGGTGTCTGTTTGCTACACCATCCCATGACCGCTATAAACGTATTCGACGAGAAAGATATTATTTGAATTAGTTTTCTTCCGTTCGCTACCTATGTTAGATATTTAATGTGTACTTATATCTAATTGCTCGTACTTTGAGAGCTGGCGCACTCATTGCTCATTGTATAGTAAACATACATAGTATACCTAATGTGTTTTTGCAGCTAGGAATCATTTTCTGTCTGACATAACATGGCTGGGCATCTATATTGAGTACTAAATACCAATCGAATGTTTCTGCCCACGAGAGTGTAATGATTATATAAATAACTAGCTTTTTCCCGCGACTTCGTCTGCGTGTTTATGTTATCATAATATGGACGTAAAAGCAATACATTATATGAAAATGTCATCCCTTATTTCACCGCCTTAGTGTTTTTTTTCTAATAGTAGTTTTATTATTTTTATTTAAAATAAGTGGTGAAATACAAATGTTCATATGAATAACTTCAACGGTTTCGATTTTGCATACAACATTTCAACCCCTATTTTAAATCTTTTAGGGTTAATTTTGGGAAAAGAGAGTAGGTAATTATATTTGTTTCTAATAATTAACTAAAATGCCAAGTTTTACCATAAAACACTATTTCACTCTTTTCATCCCTTTGGGGGTTGAATTTCCAAAAATCCTTTCTTAATTACCCTGCGCCACAGTAGGAATCCCTGTGTAAAATTTCAAGTTCGTAGTTTCAGTAGTTTTGGCTCTGTGTTAATACGACAGTTAGGTTATACAACATTTCAACCCTTATTTTAACCTATTTAGGGTTAAATTTAGGTAAATAAAGTATGCAGTTATTTTTCTTTTTGATTAAATAATTAAAGTGGAAAGTTTGACAATTGTAGCTTTAACGATTTCGATTTTCCATATAACCGTTTTTTTCCATTTTCACCCCCTTAGTGGTTGAATTTCCAAAAATCGCTTCTTAGTGCTAACTTACGTTACAGTGGCAACCCCCGAGCAATATTTCACGGTCCTAGCTCCAGTAGTTTCGGCTGTGCGTTGATCCGATAGTTCGGTTCTGCAAAATTCCAACCCTTATTTTTACCCCTTTAGGGTTAATTTTAGAAATAATAAGTATGCAGTTATGTTTGTTTCTGATTGGCTAACTAAAGTGCAAAGTTTGAGAATTGTACCTTTAACGTTTTCGATTTTCCATACAACCGTTTTTTACCCGTTTCACCCTCTTAGGGATTGAATTTCCAAAAATCCCTTCTTAGTGCTACCTTACGTCATAATAGGAACTCCTGTGTAAAATTTCACATTTGTAGCTTCAGTAGTTTCGGCTGTGTGTTGATTAGATAGTCATAAAATCACCTTACTCTCGCTACACTTCAACCCTTATTTTAACCTCTTTAGGGTTGATTTTAGACAAACAAAGTATGCAGTTATAGACTACAGGCCCGTGGCAAAAAGTGATGGGTCATATGAACCACAAGGAGACCTATTTAGTAAGATACATTGGCTTAAAATAATAATATTTAGTACTATGCCGTCACTTGTAAGCTGTCCGTCTGGATGCAGATGAGACTTCAAATGTACAGGGAGAGGGTGTATATTTTGGTCATATATTTTTGTACGGCATTCCTACCATCGATAGATCCATGAAAAATAATAAGAAAACACGTAGTACCGTACAAAAATAGTGCGCCAAAAATTCAGAAGAACGTTAGATATTCCGACAATTTTCTTTGTAAATATGGTCATTTGAATTTATACGGCATCGTTTCCATATAATTTCAATACCTCTTCTAATCCATTATTCCGCAACGCCGTACAAAAACTATGCGACAAGAGAGAAAAATCGGCGGTTGCAAACCACTCCCCTTCAGTGGTCAGGGGGGTGATTTGACGCAACATAAAATTAATTTATTTTGAAAGGATTTTAGGCATAGTTAACATTTTTTCACATGCCGTAAATTTTTTTTTTGGTACAATTTGCTGTAAGGCTTAAAACACTCTCGAAAAATCCACGTAACGGAATATTCTTTAGCAACCTAAAGTATATTCCGTTACGTGGATTTTAATATCAACATATTTAGTATGAAACTTTTTGGATGACATTTAGATTCTTTATTTGTTTTTATTTCAATAGTCCATAAAAGTCAATGCCGTACAAATCTCAATGTTCATATTGATTAAAAGTTGTGATGTGGAATATATTGTTAAGTGGTCGCTATGAAAATAGGGTTAATGAAAAGTTATTAAGCTCGTACTCCGTATCAGCCCATATACGAGTACCTCCCACTGCAGGGCACGAGCCCACTGTAGAATAGGCCCGTGCCCTGTAATCGTAATCTCGATGGTAGAATCTAGAGTGCGACTAAGAGTGATTAGACCGTATAGTCCACTATGCTGACCTAGTGCGTGTTGGTACTTGTACTATTACTATAATTTACTATAATATTTGTTCACTACCTACCCCCTACCTACATTAGTTGCTATTTTTACTATTTTATTATACATACTTTGGATATGATTTATAAGATGTTACATATTTGTTTCATTGTTTTATGTCACTAAGGAGACTACCCTAATCATCTATTATTATTTATTGAAATTGTGCAATATGGTGTCCAGACATTGGCTAGCCAATTTCACCTCCTCAAATTCTCACAAAATATATCACGCTAATTGTGTCGTATTATCTTGATACAAAACTACATTTTTGATTGTGTCAGCATAAGAGATTAATGAATTATTTAGGAATAAATGCATTAGGTAATGTCACAGACATGAGATCATGACTTTTTCTAACTTTTAAAAAATTTCGTTACTATATTTACAAAAAATGGAGTAAAATAATTAAAAATTACAACATTCTTTGGGATTTTTTACGATCTGTATCAGCCCATATTCGTCCCCCTGCAGGACACGGGCCTTTTCTACAATCGAGAGAATGATTGAGAGTGATTAGGCCATATAGTCAACCACGCTGGCTTAGTGTGGGTTGGAAGACTTACATACCATAGATTTTTTTATAAATCGCTATGGTATGCAGGTTTCTTCATGATGTTTTCCTTCACTGTTTTAGTGCGTGGTGATTGACTATCAATACACACATGACTCCGAAAAATCAGAGGTGTGCCATGGGATTCGAATCTGCGACCACCGTGAACATGTTGGCAGCCGCGTCTTTTACGATAATATGTGTAAATATCATGAAAATCGATCGTATTTCAGACTTTATTTTCCATACTTCCATACACACAAAGTGAATAAATATCAAAGTTAGGGCAGTTGACGGTTCCTATGTTTTTCTCATTTTTGTATATATATCAATAAACATATTTAATCAGATAATTTAAAAAATATATCCATGCTTAAAGTACCTAGTCAGGTCATAAATTCTGTCACATGTTTAATTTAAAATAATTGAAACAAGTTTATTCATTATGTAACCATTTATATACCAAAATGAACTTAACAAAACATAGATTCTTATGACACTAAAGTTTATTCAAAATGACCTCCGTGATTTTGAATACAGGCCTTCAATCTGCGCGGCCAGTTGTCTATCGCAGCACGAACGAGGCCCATGTCAATATAGGCGGCTGCCTTAATCAAGGATACTCAAGACGAGTTACTCCAAATTGGGAGGAGGCTTTGAGCACGCCTTTTCCTCCAAGTGTTGCCATATCTTGTAATCTAACGGATTCAAATCTGGACTGGAGGAGGGCCAGTCTTCGTGCCGGATGAAGTCGATTTCACGCGCCGCCAGCCAGTCTTGTGTGCTCTTCGCTCTACGAGTTGACGCCGAATCTTGTTGGAATACCCAGTGCCTGTTATTGAACATGGTATGAGAAACAGGCTCCACAAGCTTCGTCAGGACTGTATTTTGATACACAACTGCATTCGTTTTTACACCTTTCTCACAAAAATGTACCTCTGTTAAGCCCCAATAAGAAACTCCCAACCATACCATGAGCGAGGATGGAAAATGACCTCGTTGGTCACGCGGAATACGGTTGCTCGCTTCTTCACTACTGTGTGCGTACACCTTATCATTTTGTTTGTTGTAGCTCTCTTCTACGGTAAAAAATTTTTCATCATAAAAAAAAAACCGATATTTTTTCCCGCGTACCGATTCAACAAAGCGCAGCATCTCTTCAATCACAGGTCCATTAGACGGCATTCAAACGATGTCCTGTTTTTCTTCATATGCCCGAAGCCCTAAGTCTTCATTTAACACCCTTTTCACCGTGGTTCTGCTTAACCCCATCTGAAGGGCCAACAGTTTCTGCTTACGTTTGGGATTTCTTTGAATTCGCGCCTTCACAGCTTTATCACTGCTGGAGTCCTAACAGACCGAGGGCGACCACTTCTTGACCTGTCATCTACACTCGAGTCTTCATTGTATCGTTGGATGGTACGATAAACGAATCTTTTGGTTACATTCAAATTTTGAAGTGTGTCAAAAATTTGAATTGGCGCGTAACCGCAACGATGCAACGCAATAACTGCAACACGGCCTTCTTTAAGCGTCCACTCCATATTTAAAAATAAGTAAAATTCTAAAAAGTATATATTTTTATTTTCATGAACAATTCGAAATCCGAATTCAATAAACTTTTTTGTGGCCAGCATTCTAAAAGAAAAGTTTTTACTGTGTGACAATACTTATGACCTGACTGTGTATATTCATCAAATTTCATCGAAAATTATTCAAGAATATGAATACTGAGATCGATAGTTTTCAATTTTTGGATATAATATACACTCAGTTTCGCTTTAAATAGACGGCATAATGATTTATACATATTAACACTTGTTCTCTTCGAAAATATGTTAATGCCGTACAGTATCAGATGATCATAAAGTACCCCTGAAATGGTAGTGTCATTTTAATCAGCAAAAAGTTATGATCTACATTAAAATGTACGGCATCATTTTTTCTCCATTCATTTACCTGGGTTCTATTTAAAACAACAATAATATTCAGAAAGTTGCTGTATTTCATTAATCTACGATAGTTTAAACTTTACAAATAATTAGAAAAAAATCATATTTTGTTTTCCTTTCAATTTCTTTTAGAACATTTTTTATTGAATGGCAATGTTATATAACAATTGTATTTAGCAATATAATGTTAAAAAAAGTAATTGCCGTACAGAATCAAATGACCTTACAGCTTTCAAGGTCAGATTTATGATAAATTTAGTTATTATTGATTTTATACATTCAAATGAACTATATTTTTTGACGGCATGTTTTTAAATAGTTCTTTTGAGTGCTACATAATGTTATGAAACCGATGCCGTACTTTTTCAAATCACCCCCCGGACCATTGAAGGGGAGTGGGTTGCAACCGCCGATTTTTCTCCCTTGTCGCATGGTTTTTGTACGGCGTTGCGGAATAATGGATTAGAAGAGGTTGAAATTGTATAGAAACGATGCCGTATAAAATCAAATGACCAAATTTACAAAGAAAATTGTCGGAATATCTAACGTTTTTCTGAATTTGTGGCGCACTATTTTTGTACGGCACTACGGTATAAAGTCGCATCCCCATGTTATATACGTCCCACTGGACACGGGACCCCTCTACAATCGCGAGTACGATTGAAAGGAGTTAGGCTTTATAGTCCAACATGCTGGCTTAGTACGTGTTGTATTTATTTCACGTATTAATATGAATTTCAGGCAAATTATGACCAATCAAATTAATTTTCTTTTTATATGCACAGTAACGCCACCTCGTAGAATATTGAAGTACTAGTGAGTTTAAACATGTTGTGGGTGGCGCTTTTTTGTCATGAAATAATGCACTATTGTACTAAAGTAACTGCAGATGTCGCTACACGTCATTTTAATATGAACAAATAGTACCGTCAATAAACTGTTTATATTTAAATCTATTATTTATTAATACTAAACTCTTTCCTGCTGAAATTAATATATACCCGGTGTAAACTAGTAGCCTAATAATTCGACATGGAATTACGAAGTATTGCGGTCTCTGTCCACTACAACGTGAATATCGTAACCATGATTTTACCAGACTAAAATATTATTTTATGACTTACTATAATAAACTGTATCAACCTATAATCCCTCACTGCTAAGCCCGGGACTTCTCCACGACCGAGAGTCCGATTGAGAGTCTTTAGGCCATAGTCACAGTTGGACCTCACATACCATTGAAAATATTGTTATGATCTCTATGGTATCAAGACTTCCTCTCGAAGGTTCACCGTTAAGATGGATATTAACTGATTTCAAAAGTCATAGGTGTGCTTTAGGGTTTAAGCCGCGATCACCTTTTTGGAAACCGCATCTGGTCCGTTACCAACTGGCCACCACGCGTTGTGATAAAACTATAATAAAACAACAGGAAATGCATCATTGTTTATTAAAAATACTTCATATTAAAATAATCCCTATACTAAAGTATTTGCAATTAGGCGGCGTTGTAGCATAGGATTTGAACCTATGTGATTAGGTTATATCTGTACATTTCTGCTTCTCTCGTCTCCGTTTCAAAGGAAACGCAGCCGTACAAAAGCTATGTGTTAAATAGCTTGAGTTATTACCCAATAAGTCGGGAAGCATTTAACTTCGACACATATTATGTACATGCACTATACTGTCTAACAGCTGAAATAATTTCAATATTTATTATCATATTTTATTGTTTTTGTATTGACATTATTATAATTGACATGTATTTATCCTTATTTGGCACCTGCGAAGTTACTACATATTACAAATTTTTTTTCAACTTAGTTCTTTCCTGGTACATTTTACAAATACAACTTCCATGCATACTCTAGCTTAAAAATATAATATCGAAATCAACTTCTTCAGCGCCGTACCTACTGCTCTGTAGCCATCATTTTTAAATAATACTTTTACATATAAGGAAATCTAGCCTAGATAGCTGCCTTTCAGCAAAACTTAATATTTTGAGAATATGTTATTTTGTTGACTAGTTAATACATTTGATTACTATAAACATGTGGGTAACTTAAATTGTAAATAATATTATTACTACATATTTTACGAATAAATAATAATGCTGACTTATTAAATTGACAGTATTGAAGTTAAGCTAAATCAGAGATAGAGCCGCGAAGCCCTCGCTTTATTTTAATGATATTATTTGTAGCGTTATGAAGTACTATTAGCCAGCAGATTAGTCATTAGTTCTCGCAAAAGATATTAAATATGTTTAATATAAACTAAAAGCTATTATTTGGTTTTCAGTTGTCGTCGCTGTACTTAAATTACAGTCGTATTTACCGACAAAAATACACAAATTCTGAAAGCTTATGTAATATATCATCGATCACCCCTAACACTTTAACAACTGACTATTTCAAAACGCGCTTTAACTCCCGTAGTCAGAAGGTGATCGGTTGTTAAAGTGTTAAGATAACTTCCATCTATCTTACTTATTTTCCATACTTCATGTACATATGAATATTTTTTATGTAAATAATTGTAACTTCTTAGATTAGACCCAACTGCTGTTTCAGAGTTCACATAAAAACTACACCACCAGACTTCCTCACGTGTTTACATTCTGACAACTGCATAATAATATGAAATACAGTGTCACACAAGGTCTCATAAAAATATAACTAAGGTATGTTGATCAGTGATGCCCCCCAGTTCTGAACCAAAAATACTTGTTGACCTAATAAATATTTATCACGGTGCGATGAAAAAATTTATGCGTTGGCATTTCGGCTCTACTCATCCTGGCAACAGTCACGATAATAGAAAAGTCCAGCGACAATAAACAAATAAAATTATCACTTCAGTAATTCGTCTGCGAATCATCGAAGTTCCTTGACAAAAATATTCACAGTCCACGTTTATTAAAATGCAAATTATCTACCGTTGACTGCATAGTAATCAACGGCGTGAAACCTTTCGTATTTTATTAGCAAATAAAAAACTATATTGGCATATTTGTATTTTTCTCTCCTTCTAAAAATCATTCGAACAGAGTCAGTTTTGAGTTCTCATTTAGCATACTCCGTTAACCCTCCGTATTGATCGAATTCAGTTCATTTGTTTTCTGTGTAAGCAGACCTGCTAGCGGCCCTCCTGTTAGTAAGTTGCCAACGCCTCACATAGGCTTTGGCAATGTTCGGGGCACAATCAAGCGTCCTGCCATTTGGTAAAGATGGTTAGCATAGTTAGTATCGTATGAACAATACAAGTATGTCTATGTATCCATGGTCGGTAGTTCAGTGTGTTGAACGACATTGTCTTCATCGTCAGCTCTGGCAGCCAGGTGTTTGTCTAGCTGTTTCGACAAGCAGAACAGCCATCCACGCTTGTGCATTAGTTTTAACACGCGAAGCCGGAACACCACCAACACTAAGAATGTGAACAGCCCTTGAAAAGTATTGAATACGTCGATGATAGTCCTGCAAATAAAACGTATTATTTAAAACGTTATGTTTATCGGGTATACAAAGTAAAAAAAAAAAGATATTACTCATATACGGTATTAAAATATGCTAATGGTAACATTCAAATACAACACAAAAATATACTACATGTCAATCGTAATACATACTTTAAAATTAATCTAAATTAATATAATAAAGAGAAAATATTTGATTGTTTGTTTGCACTGAATAGGCACTGGATCGATTTTATTATAGGACCATAGGAATCCTAAGTTATTCCTGCTGAACATAGGCTATAGAATATCTCAGACCACTCTCAATCGTACTGTCGATTGTAGAGGAGGCCCGTGCCCTGCAGTGGGACGTATATGGGCTGATACAGACAGATAACAATGTATGTTAATAGTATCCAGTGTTTACACCGTTCAATATAATTGAATGTTTTGTATAAAAACTGCAGATGCGATATCATGTTATGCAGTATCCTTTGATAACGAAGGTGATCACGTTACGACTATTCAGTTTATTTAATTATTATCTTTATACAGGGTATATCAAGACTGCTACCGAAAACGAAGCCGGGTGGTAGTTTAAGCGACTTCAGACACAATGCAACAGAAAAAGTTGCAAAAAAAAAGCGACAAAATTTTTTTTTGTTATTTTTTTCCTATGGCCATATTTGGGTGGTAAATACATTTTTTCCTAAAATAATAGTATATACCCTTTTATTTATAAATACTCTAAGGTATAAAAGAGTTTAAATTATTATTTAAGCAAAAACTATGGATTTACCACCCAAAAATAACGATATTTAAAAAATCATAAAAAAAATTGTCGCGCATCTAGGCGAAATTTTTAATTGCATTGTGTTTGTAGCCACTAAAACTACCACCCGGCTTCGTTTTCGGTAGCAGTCTTGAGATACCCGGTATAGAACGTAGGCACGCTCCATTTGCTACAATCAATTATTTCAATTATAATGACAGGAAAATATGTTATTGATCTTACCAAACCACGTGGCTCGGCATCAAGGAACTTATCATCTCCGTCACCCACGGCAGTCCCATGATCACGACCAGCCTTATAGTCATTGTAAACCTGAAAACAAATCATACATTATACACATCATCTTCATCATCAGCCCTTTTGTTGTCTACTGCTGGACATAGGCCTCCTCCAAATTGCGCCAATTATTCACCCTGTCTTTGGCTTTTCGTATCCAGCATCTGCCAGCGACCTTTTGCAAATCGTCACTCAAGAATACGTTTGCCCCAATGGTTATTGGTTTTATATGCTAGTGTAATAACTTTTATTCATTGGCTCCATCTTGGCACAAAAAATATCAGTAGATGCCTGTCCGAAGCGGGTGAAACTCGCGCTCGCACTGGTCTCAAATGGTTTCGAATATCGTGTCGGTGAACGCTGTCTTTGTGTGGAGCTTGACTTCTGATATTTTAGTATTCCAATTCCACCGGTTGTTTGTTGTTGTATTTTGACATCAATTGTCATCAAATATGTGGTAGCATTAATATATAAATAGTATTTTTCTGATCATAGCTCTTAATTTGTGGAATGTATTTGGTAAGTTTCAATAAGAAAATTAAATTTAAACAGTTGATTGACGATTTTTGCCTCTACTTACGTTTTTTTAGTTTAGCTGTTAGCTATTAGTATCACATAAAATATTTTCAAGGTTTTGTATTTCACCTTCTTATCATAACAGCTACTTAATTAGAATGTGTTTTGGATATAACATCAAGCCACATCCAACAATGGAATGTGTTAATTTTTATCATAATTTACATAAACCAAGACCAACAACACGTCATGTTTGCAAACATGATAAAAAATGTGCAAAAGTATGCACGTGACATAAAAAACTTTACGGGTATGACATTAGGTTTACTTACTTGTATCTGAGCACTACCAAATGACGCGATGAGAATCTGGTCGTCCATATTATAGAGGATATGTAAATGAATATACATATGTTTGCCAGTATGAGTATAGACATGATGCTGTACATGTAGTACCACTGGAGTTGTTTCGCTGAAACACAACGATAAATCTTCATATTAAGCTGTGAACTATGAACGAACACCTCATGTCTGTGACTATTTTCTTTAAATGCAAGACTTTGCAAATTGCCGTGTTGGACCTGAATTTCCAATCCAGAACTTAACGGCTCCCAGGCCATACATATTACCGCTGTAGCAATGTCGCTTCTATTGAATTTTAAAGTAAAATATATTAAACTTACTCAGGAACCAGCAGTGGTTTAAACCAATTCCAGGTTTCTCATGATCTCCAGGATGGAAGTTGACGATAGCCATTGCAGAGGTCAATACAATTGGACATCCCCATGCATATAATGCATAATAAATAAAATATTTCCATCTATAATCTGCGATCAGGTTGGGTTGTCTGAAATTTGGAATTATGTATCTTATACTAAAAATCTTCGGTATACCGTAAAACAATTATATCACTTAGATTAAAAAAATATTAACGCATGATATTCAAATTTAAATTAGAATTACGGTGGGGCTCGGTTTTTTCTAAGGTGGTGCTCAGTTTTAGAGGTGATTCTTTGTATAATCATAATAGGAGCTATGAATTTTGTTGGAGAGGATATTCGCGAATTTTGACGATGTAGCTAGGAAAGTAACTCACTTCATTCACTCATGAATAGCACTGTTGCTATTTATGAGTGAATGAAGATGATCAAAATTATGAACACTAGGTTATTGTGGAAAAGGAAGACCTAATTTCCTCAGAACATATGTAATTTTATCTTAATCTGTAAATAACTAATATTGTTCTTTTTTCTCCTCTTCAACAGTAGGCCTCATTGAGTGAGACTCCTCCACAAAATGATACTTTAGTTTTAGACTTTCCCGCAATGTGTATCTGCACTTATTGTCAGAAACAGGTCCCATTTATCAAAACAACAAATAAGTAATAAATAAAAAGAAGCTAACCTCGTTGTCATCAGAACTTGTATTGATATGGCATTGGTCCAGAAAAAGCTGGCGATCAGGAAAAAGTAAGCTAAAAATCCTGTAATGAGAAAATTTATTAAATATAGATGTTTATTAGACAAATTAATTTATTTTATACATCACTTGTATAATCTTACCTCTGGCTGCACAGAGGTCCATGTTTGAATAAGACATAGTCTTCATAATTGCCAGTATGCTAAGACCAATGGCCAAACTACCGCAGAAATTAATTATGCTTTTGCCTTGAAGATCCCTGAAAAAAGAACACATAATTGTTGAGTTAAACATTATACTACAAGTTTATAGCATGGGTTTACTAATTTATTAGGTAAATATTGTTATACGCGTTGTAGCTCGCAATCATCATAGATCCTTGCAGGGTCGTTGTATATTAAATTCAAAATATTATTTAATGTCTAAGTTACATGAGGGAAAAATTATGGCAATTTCTGACACCCACGACACAAAATGTGGTACTATACTTTAAAATTACGAATATGGGTTTTTCAATGAATGGCGTGACGAGCCTCATGTTAAACGATCGCTAAGGGACAGTAGCGAAACCAAATAGCACCATGTGTTGAATTAAACTTTTTTTTTACGATTTTACGTGAATTTGGTTTATTTTTACTGTGTTTCGATTACTTTACAACCTTCGTGGTCACAAGGCGGGAAACAGTCCGCCACACCAAATCCGCAAAATGGTTTATTCCAATGTGTAACATTCGCGTTAATTTAAGACACCAAAATATCATGTGTGTTACAGTAGTGTTTATAAATATTTATTTACGAATGTAGCTTTTCTTACCTGAGCTCTTCTATGGTAGCGTATATGATAACGGTGATCACGAGGAATATAACAGATACGATCATGCAGTATCCTAGAATTTTGTCGTCAAGGATTTCTGTCTCCTCGTCCCGGCACACCGCGGCTACATCTCTTACTTTAGTTGAATTTAGATTTTTCTTTAGCATAGCGACACAGCTGTAAATATGTATTGAATATATAAAAAGGATGTATATACGTATTACAATTTAATATAATGTGGTCAGTCGGACATATTTTTAATTCCTTTTAAAACTTATTGCTCCAAATACGTTTGTTAAATAAATAATTAAATTGATCGAAGTTCTTATAATTATTTAATTGTTTAATTTTGTTTCGTTTTTTTTATTATGTCTGGTTAATTTTTATCACGACAGAGGTCAATAAGAGGGTTTTTGGAGGGAAAACGCAGTAAACATTAGTTTGTCCCTTTGATTTGCTCAGTATACATATTTAGTTGTATGGTTGCTTCCACGCCTTAACAAAAATATAGATCAGGATTTTCTCAGCTTTATTAATTTGAATCATACTAAACCTCTTTTAACTGCATCTAAATGGACAGTTTTTTTATATGCACGGCGAAAGCTTTTCCTCTATATCTGATCGTCTACCTAGACTTTACTGTAGTGTTCAAAATGCTTTAGCACCACTTTGTCGTGTAGCCGTAAATCCTATTCAGACCCAAATGCTGGCGTGTTGAATTTTCAGTTTCTTCAAAACTGTTTCTGACCAGATTTAATAAAAAATACTAAATGTAATTAAACATTGTAAACACTCATTTAACAGTGTGTAATTTTAGATAGTGTTTATAATAATCAATTGTATTTACATTGTATTCTTTGTTTTAGTCATTACTAAACTAAATATTTAGAAAAAATCGAGACACTTACAAATCACCTGGGTGTGCTATTTTCTGTGGTCCAATATTTAATATCAACGTTCCACTGTCACTCACATTGTAATTACCTAATAGAACGTATGCTTTACATTTCAGAGATGGTTCGCTTGTAATATTTTTCGCTTGGTTCCAGCATTTGTTTCCTAATACCTTAGATAATATCACTTCACCTTCTTCACAACATTGTTTGACACATGATACATTATAACTTAATGTTAATAGTAGAAGTAAACACACAGTCTTCATCTTGAGAATGTTTTGAAACGAACTCATTCTCGGCGAACACACTGCAATGAAACGTAACGTCTAGCCTTCGCGAATGTATTTGGCCTACTGACCAGTCTCACTACAGAGAACTTTGTTTTAGAGGGCGCTTGCCTGCACGCGTATATAAATTACAAACATTATATATTTTTGTATGTATACACGAGGTATATGTTTATGCATATAGCCCACGCCCCATTACTAAAGGGGGAGGCGACCACAATTTCCCAAGCCTATGCTCAACTTAAACAATACCGATTAGTCTATCGCGATGTCGGGTACAAATTCAAATTGTTCATTTTGTTGATTTGATGATTTACAACCAAACACTGATACAAAGAGCCCCTACCTAGGAACTTCAGATATAATTTCATGGCTCACAGGCCATATGTAATGTAGTAGCATGCAGTAAACCAGTGATGCGGCAATATTTTTCACTTCGTTAAGCAGTATTTTTGGTATCGAATTATGCTTGCATTATTAACAAATAATAAGGATTGTGCTTTTGCTGATATGTCTATTTTATAGATTGTCTTCAAATATGAGAGAATTTTAATGAACAGTAATAGAGCTCGTTAATAACACTTACACTAGTACAAGTTGTACAAACGAATTCTCTGCGTTAGTCTATAAAAATACAGACAGTACTGGTGATCTTTTTAATAACCCTTTTAAAGAAGAAACTGAATTGTCAATGTTTTGTGTGTAATATGTGAAATTCGGACGTCGAACATTCCAATATTCGAAGTTCGTATCCTTTCATAGACTAACCCCCAGACCCCACACTAAGATCGATTCTTGTGTCGTAGATATCAGAAGCTATGAGAAACTCTTCGGTCCCACATAGAATTAGTTATCAATGCAGTTTTGTAATGCTCGGAATATTTTTAAATAGATTTTTCCTCCCACGATTAGAATAGTTTTCTACTGGAATATTTCCAAAAAAAAACTAACTTTATGAATATTTTAATGTGTTTGTCATTTAGTTTATCGCGCATAGTAAGTTGAATCAAACATATGACTGCGGTCTGCGCCAGACGGTAACCCGGCGCCTACACCGCATTTGCTCAATCACCTCTTGGTTCGAAGAAATATTACTGCCGGCTTTTAAATCATAACGCACACGGCATGGGTTTTTTCTTCTGTTATTCCTGGATGCTGTATACATGTAGATAAAATCTATTCTTAAAATACTGCTATTAATTTGATAGAGCTCAAACGTCTTGAAACTTAGTAATACATGTGCTTGTACGCGAATTTAATTTACACCTGCGAAACCGGATATTACAGGTTCATTGCCCGCGTCGATGTCAATATTAATTGTCTTATCAATGTTTTTTGTAATTACCAGAATAATGGATTTTGTATAAAGTTCTGGCGCAAGAGGGACTTCAAGGGGAAAAAATTGTTGATCTAATGAACGTTTCAGGGTGCAGCGAGTAAAGCATCCGCTTCCTACAGGTTTCGGTGGAAATCTTAGGAACTTTATATAATTATCAACAGACTGACAGAGCTGTGGCTGGAAGTGTTAACGATGTTTTTATAATTATTATATACAGTGTACATATCTAGAGACGATTATCACTTGCCGATTGACACGATTAAGCCACCATGATGAATTCGAATAATTGTTTTAAGGTCAAGTATAGCTCAGCTATAGAAAAATAAAACCAAAACTTTTTGTTATAGCTTCTACAAATGTTGAAATTCTACGCAAGATTCGAAATCAATGACGAGACCGGAGACCCCATGGCAGACAGAGATATGACCTTGCTACATTATTCACGAATTACGTCACTACAGGTGCGTAGTAACCGGTTCAATATCGTTCTGCAAACAATTTATAAACACAGGCGTTTTAGATTCAAACCTTTCCATGAATGACAGAATATTTCCATTATATTGGCGTCCATTTGAATAAAATTACTCACCTTACAACCTCAACTCAGTCCTATAACCCCAGTGTTCAGCCGCCCAGGAATTATATTGTACTTCAGCCGACCATTGAGTTGAGTCACTTAACAAATCCTACATCGGCAAATCAACCAAACTCCGAAGCCAGAAGCTCCCTAACTTCCCCCGGAATCATTCGTGCCCAATGCCGCTTTTTTGCGATCAGTACCTTATATATGGAAGAAGGAATGACAACCCCGCAAATTCCAAATTAAGCACTTCTCGTCCTCGGCAACAGACGGTCGGTCCACACTACCGAACTACTTGGAGTCGCACTGTAATAAATATTTACAAAGGAAGCTATATATGCAGTATTCACGGTTGTCGCTATGCTTGCGGGAACGAATATCCTTCCACCAGAAAATAAATACTACTGAATATGGCTTTCATGTATTATTTTTTTTGTTCACAGAAAGCGGCATTCTCTAAATTCCCAGATTTGCGTTTGTTTTCATTAGCAAATGTGGCAAGTGTTGATACACGTGAATCATTGCACAAACATTTCGGCAACCTAAGGTAAAATGCTTCATATTAATTAATGTGTTAATCTCCTGAAGTTTTTGCCAAATTGAAATCGAGACCAAGACTGCGCCATTCACTTTGCTATTTTACGATGTCATCTTAACTTTTTTGAGTTAATTTACATTATAGTTTTATAAATATAAAAGGATCCTTGTATAATTCTCTAAAATATTTGCACACAATAAAACTGTAAGTAATCGAATGTAAGAACATTTTGTAAAGTGAAAATATTTGTCACAGTGAAAACGCTCTTCGTGCCATAGCGACGTACCTGAACCTTGTACCGCCCGAGGGCAAAGAAGACGAAGCGCCCTGGCACCGCCACGACAAAACATTCCTCAAAGAATTATTGGTAAGTTATACATACGTATATATGATAATGAACAAATACACCCCAAAGTCACCTCTTGTTCCCACATTAAAATCGAGAATTATGTATGCGAGTATCAGAAACTACGAGAGGCTTTTGTTCTACCGCGTTGATAGACCCGAAATAAATGTTTGTAGTCATAAATATTATCTTGGTGCGAAATCGAATCCACGACCTCTCATTCCATCAAGGGCGTCACGGAAAATAACAAATAGCTTCAAACAGTACAGCTTACAGGAAGTTTCCTTGTCATATAAAATATTTTATTATTTCCATATTATATCAAGACTGCGACTGAAAACGAAGCCGGGTGTTATACTTTTAGTCAGACTACACCGCAACATTTTTTTTTAATTTTTATGTAAATCCTTAGTTTTGCTAAAATAATAATTTAAGCCCTTGCGTACCATAGCGTTTCTAAAATAAAAGGATGTATCAAATTATTTTAGAAAACAATATGTATTTACCACGCAAATACGTGATAGGAAAAAAAAAATTTTAGTTGCATTGTGTCTGATGTCACTGATATAGCCCACCTGGCTTCGTTTTCGGTTGCAGTCTGAATATAACCTGTATCATTCTAAGCAACTATAATATGAAACCTTATAAAATTTCGTCATTATTGATATAGAATCCCGACAATCAGATTAATTAGATTCAAAAATAACTGCATGTTTTTTCTATGCTGTATTTTTCTTTACGTTAAATTAAATCTTTCTTATAAATTTATTAAAGAAGATAATAATAAAAAACAATCATTATACTCCGTTTTAGATAACATATTATGTTGACCTATGAATTGAATTTGCGTGATCATGGTTCAAATTCTATAAAAGCTGTCCAAAGACTAATGAATCAACTACGTATGTACCTTCATAAAATGTTTATGAGTCATATTACTTATTGCTTACATATAATAATTGTTGTAAATAGTATATGTCATATACACTGTAAATTCGCAATAATATTCCTCATATTTGAATCGATAAGGCCAGTGCAGGCGACATCAATATGCACCCGTATAGTGACTGCCGTGTTCTACGGTGTAAACCATTGACTTATATTCTACCGATAGACGAGGCGCGTCATAGAAACTATTTGTCCCGTATTTGTCAAAAGCTCAGTAGCGACATCTAGTACGTTAACTTGAATATTACAAATTATGATCAAAGATTATTAGACAGACAAGACAGTTCATGTTAATAATAGCTTTGCCTAAGATACTGCCTAAGTATAAATACCGTCATAGCAATAATATATTTGTAATGTTTTTTTTTATTTACGTGAATAATTCATGAAAATGATGTAAATGAAATTAAATAATCTTACAAGTGTACAAGTCTGTCAAGCAGTCAATCAGTGTACAACCAGTCTGATATTTATTATAATAACATTCATGAATTTTTAACAAGCTGATAAGTTTTTTTCGAGACTAATAGACAAAAGGAATGGTACACCAGAAGTTTTCAAAAATGACTACCGCATTTGGAATATCTGAAATGTTCGTGTCGAAAATGAATTGAACAAATATAGGTATGTTCTCATGGTAGCCACTTATATCCATTCCAATAATTCTGGACAAATATTATAGAGATCTCCTTTTTTCGTAACCGACGCGGAAGAATATAAAACAATTTTAAATGATATTAGTCTTCAATAACAATGGGTTCCAATAGTCCATTAAGTAATTCATATTAAGAAATAGGGTCTAAATACTATCCACTGTTTCAAATCATACAGAAAACACACATATTATGAGTTATTAATTAACAACATATGATTAAAATAAATACTGAAATCAATTTGCAACTACATTCTTCCTACATATTTGTATTTGTAATGTATTCGAATAGTTTATGCCTATTTGGTCCACTGATATGAATGCCCCTTGAATAATCTATATCTTATATAGTTCGTCTCTCTCACTCGACCGGCTATTTTTATGCGCGGAAATGAGATATACGATTAAGGAGCTCACCTTGTATTTTAACGAGCTCTAAAATATATTTAATCCATTAATAAATAAAAGATCTGTATTATCGGTATTATTCTGAAATATTATATCAATTACGTTGTATTCTTTAATTATATTGTAACTTCAGAAAATTTCGCTGTCGGTTTGACGGGGAAAAGTCAAAATAAATTACTTATAAATATAACAAAGAGGCGTACTATTGCGCGGCCGTCACGCGACAGACTGATTCGTGTGCGGTGCATGCACCGCACTTGGGTGGGACACGTTTGTTACAAAGAACGTCTTATCTAGTGTAACATTGATATCGATGGTGTAAACTGTAAAACTCGTCGTTGTCTCACACAAGTTTATCGCGTTTTGGGTCCAGCTTGTGTTCAGCCGATTTTAAAAAGACAGGTAAAATTTTGTGGAGCGATTCTCTTGATAAAATTCACACATTTACAATAATATGAGTTGTTACATTACTTTTAGTATAGAAAAAGATTTTACCGGATAAAACGTAAAACTAAATTTATAATAATTAATCAATCACTGAACGCAATAAATATATTTTTATATGTAACGTGATTACTGATTAATATGAATATATGATAATTTATGTGTCCAGCAGTGGCGTGCCTAGGGTTGTGGACTAGGGCAAGCCCAATATTTTTTTAGTAACAATATGTATTGGTTGAAGAGCAAAATGGTAGGTATTAAGAAAGAAGAACGTGTTCATCATGCGATAGAGGGCGAGCCTATGCGATGTAATTAAATAAAAATAGACCCCAGATTCGAATCCGAGACATCAACTTTGCGCCATCGAGGCAGTCCTAGACCTACCACACGATCTATATAAGATTAGGATAAAATCCAATAAAATAATAACTATCTTTATCACCGTTATGAAAAAATCTATTACAACAAGTTGTTTCGAAAAAATCTAATAGATGGCGCGATTTCCACGGCCATCTATTTAATATTGCATATTAAATACTGAAGGGCCCATCATTAGTTTTAAATAGATGAATAAAATAAATGTGTAAGTTAAATTACTTTTGGGCATGCATACGTAACTTTATATTGTAATTATTTTGTAAATTAATAAACGGCACTACAATAGCACAAGTACGGCGTCGTGTTTAACTTCGCGGCATCGATATCAATGTTACACTAGATAAGACGTTCTTTGTAACAAACGTGTCCCACCCAAGTGCGGTGCATGCACCGCACACGAATCAGTCTGCCGCGTGACGGCCGCGGAATAGTACGCCTCTTTGTTTATATTTATAAGTAATTTATTTTGACTTTTCCCCGTCAAACCGACAGCGAAATTTTCTAAAGTTACAATATAATTAAAGAATACAACGTAAGTGATTTAATATTGCAGAATATTGCCGATAATACAGATCTTTTATATATTAATGGATTAAATATATTTTAGAACTCGTTAAAATACAAGGCGAGCTCCTTAACCGTATATCTCATTTCCGCGCATAAAATTACCCGTCGAGTGAGAGAGACGAACTATATGAGATATAGATTATTCAAGGGACATTCATGTCAGAGGACCAAATAGGCATAAACTGTTCGAATACATTACAAATACAAATATGTTGGAAGAATGTAGTTGCAAATTGATTTTAGTATTTTATTTTAATCATATGTTGTTAATTAATAACTCAAAATATGTGTGTTGTATGTATGTTTTGAAACAGTGGATAGTATTTAGACCCTATTTCTTAATATGAATTACTTAATGGACTATTCGAACCCATTGTTATTGAAGACTAATATCATTTAAAATTGTTTTATATTCTTCCGGGTCGGTTACGAAAAAAGGAGATCTCTATGATATAAGTGCCTACCATGAGAAAATACCTATATTTGTTCAATTAATTTTCGATACGAAGATTTCAGATATTCCAAATGCGGTAGTCATTTTCGTAAAAATCAGGTGTACCATTCCTTTTGTCTATTAGTCTCGAAAAAAGTTTATCAGCTTGTTAAAAATTCATAAATGTTATTATAATAAATGTCAGACTGATTGTACACTGGTTGACTGCTTGACATCATTTTCATGAATTACTCAGGTAAATAAAAAAAAACATTACAAAAATATTATTGCTATGACGGTATTGATACTTAGGCAGTATCTTACGCAAAGCTATTATTGACATGAACTGTCTTGTCTGTCTAATAATCTTTGACCATAATTTGTAATATTCAAGTTAACGTACTAGATGTCGCTACTGAGCTTTTGACAAATACGGGACAAATAGGTTCTATGACGCGCCTCGTCTATCGTAGAGTATAAGTCAATGCTTCGCGGCCACAAATTATTGTTAATATATTCATGTTATGTTTTTGTGTATGCATGTGATTTTTTGATTCATCATGAGCTCTGAAAGGAAGCTAAGGAATATCTGAAAACACTACGATTAGGTACTGTCTACGCGAGCATAATGTTTTGAAATCTCATCACATATTATGTATATGACGCTTATAGAGGTTTCTATACGCTGTTTACCGGAATTATGAAAATATATTAATGCATTCACATGTTTTTGTCAATTACTATAAAAGTTTCAGTTAAATTATTTAAATCACTATAGCCGGAACAATTCCAAAAATTTAAGTACATCGTTGGAAAAAAATATACAACACCGACAGTATAACTTATTAGTATGAGAACATCCAGCAATCTATGTAGTTATGTGCACTGATATAAAATTGTATTCTATAGTTTTCACTACTTTCGAGAAATACACAACAAATCTGGCGTAGGTTTTCGACCAGATACGAGTAGTTGTTTGTCTACGAAATGTAATGAATTTACCTTTTCCTCGCCGATCAACACTTGCACACACTTCAAACCATCACAAGGCACATTTTCACCCATTATTATACATAATAAACGGAAAATACTATAATGAAAAAAAAACTAAACGTATATGTTCAGTTGTTACTGGTTAATCGTCCGCTCGAAAGACATAATAATAAGCGTGAAGCTAGCCACAGGTCCTAAATTATGGATAATTCCAAATTAAGTATTCTAATTCTAATATATTAATAAAAATATTTAAAACATCATAATACGGTTTCAAAAAATATCTATTTATTTTATATATTATCCAATATAACTTGTAGCAAAACATAAATATTTTTCGATAAATTTGGATCTTAATATGACATGTCAAGTGCACAACTTCACTCCGCGAAGCCGGGCATTTTGCTTGGTACAAATTGCATAAAAAAATAGCTATATGTATAGGTACGTAGTGTCATGGTAATAGCATTTCACCCAGAGGTGCGACTGAGAGGGCAATATACGCCAGAAGCCAGGTAAAAGCACACGAGAGAGAAAAAGATAGATAATACTTTGGTGTGTTTCATCTTTTTAAGATATTGCGTCACGCGTTGATTTTGAATGAAATAATTTTATATTATTTAGACCGCGGCGCTCGCTTAGGCGAGTTGCCGGGCGCGGCGCGGGTGCTCCGTCGCAGGCGCGGGGTCCATTATGGCGCGGTAAATTTAAAAATGATAGACGTTTTGCATTAAACGAATATATTTTATTTAAAGTACTGATTTGTCTTTAGGATTGAGTATATGCGTATTAAGTAAGGCAAGCCGGGCTTTTGGGCTTGTATGGAAGTACCGCCACTGGTGTCCAGTCAGTTAAAATTAGATTATCAATCGCCAATAAAGACAAATTAATGACGCTTTATTGATTAACCACAATATCTGTGCCGACTTTGACGTCGTAAAGCCTTGCCATAACCAGTTTATAGTATCCATCCTGTGGCTTGATTGTTACGAATATACACAATAATATTCACACGCTGACGTCGAAACGCGACAGACAACCCTCGCAAGGATACAATTTTCGGTTATATTGCCTAAATAAATTAAATTACAGCCAATCTTATATTAAATAAACTAATAAAATTATGGCAATTTTTAAAATTATGATATGTCATTATTACGACAAAAACGCAAATGGAATAAAAACAGTTCAACTGATTCTGACTCGATCACATCACGCAGAGCCTAGTGGTAAAGTAAGCCCGCTGAGTTTGTTTCACCGGGTCGTCTCAGTACGAGGTCGCGTTGGATCCGGTGGTAACTATAAAATGTTACATGCCGTTTCCGGAATACCATTTGTCCACATTAAAGTAAAGCATGATTAAAATTGTACCGTTATATTAATTTATTTGAATAGAAAATAAAACAATGCTGAAAAACCACTAAAGCTTATCATTCTACTGTACAATAGAGGAATATCTAACCTTAACAATACTTTTTTATTGTTATTGTCATGGCTAGTCATTATATAATTTCATTTGTGGTTCCCAGATTTATGGATATTTTTTGAAAGCTTTTCTTGCAGTAAATTTCCTAAATTATTATTATATAAATGTATTTTCTTGGACCAGATATCCCGACATGAACGTCGTATATCGCAACTAGAAGAGCTCAATTCTATGCCTCTATACCCTACTGAAGAGATTATATGGGATGAAAACATAGTCCCCACAGAAATATACAGCGGCGAGAACTGCCTCGCGTTGCCAAAGCTCAACTTGCAGTTCCTCACACTACACGACTACCTACTGAGAAACTTCAACCTGTTTCGGTTGGAAAGTACATGTAAGTTAATTTTATTGATTTTCATAGTGCGTTTTTAGTTTTAAAGCATGATAACTGAAAATCACAATGGTTGTCAGCTTAATAAACAAGCAATTTAATTACAGACTGAAAAACGTTTATAAATATTATTTAACACGTTGAACGCCACGCGGCCCACCGGTGGGCGATTCAATCAAACCCGTTCGGGCCAAGTGGAAATCATCAATTCCATCATTTTTCGCTAAAGTTAATATCAACACAAAACAATAAAAAATTACTAAATTTGCATATTTAATTTGACTAAAACAATTTTTCGTGATATTTTCTTAAGGAAACATGTAATCGGTCACCGGTGACCCCCGTGGCCCAAATGACTAACTGCCATTTTTTGCTCGGCGTTTAACGTGTTAAAAATATGTATATAATTATTTATTGTACGAGAAATAGCATCTGGAAAAATTGATAATATGATATTTTAGACCTATTATACGTTGCAATAAGTGTTTCTTAGTAATAACGTAGACTATATACATATGATAATAGAGAACAATGCTCGACCTGAGACTTTGTAATAATAAATTAAACGTTGTTTGCGCAGATGAAATACGTCAAGATATTGAAGATGCGGTCTACAGACTGGCGCCCTGGTAAGCAATGAAATGAAAATAAGTTATTGAATACATTAAAATGTTGTAACATCATTTAGATTCAGCCATGTTTTATCTACCACCCGGTTCGGAAAGCGGTTTTCACTAGAGTAGAACAATGTAGTGATTATTACAATAACGTTAAAGATTAAATGTAGTACTTTGCAACTAGAGGATACACTGGTATCGGGTACACCAAACTATGACGGCACAACAAAATAATGTAGTTTCATTGATAGCTTGAAGCAACCATTCTATCAAGCATTAAAAAAGTCAACTTACCAACGCTTTGAAGCATCGTGACCAGTGATTTCTTGTAATTTATTATTTTCATTGAAGTTTTGGAATGTTAACCAAATTAAATAAAAACAACTCTATTTTTCAAGAAATATGATAAAATATGTCATAAAAAGATTTTTTAATTATTTATTGATTAATCTTGACCAAAGTTCCCAACATTTAAATGTTGCTATATGGATAATAAGGATCGTAGTATCTTCTTTTATCCAAATATTAAAAGTTTTCACAAATATTGCACGTCTATAGAAAAAATAAATTTGTATTATATAATAATAATGGGAAAACTAAATTTATTCGAAACATACATTTACCATGATAGTTTTTATTCATGATCAACAACCGTCCGAAACGTAATTCTGCAATATAAATGTCTGCTATGTGACTGTTTTTCCTGTAACTAGTCTACTAAATTGTCTAAATATTTATTTTGATACTAGATTTTTGTAAGAAGGCTTATCTAGGCGGTCGGTATCTTAACGGTCGCTTTTATGTATATTTTTCCGCTCACAAGCTGTATTGTCACGGCAAAATGACCGCAATGAAACCTCAAGGGGAGGACACTCCAAGGACAGTATCTACCGACGAGGAAAGTTAAAAATGTTACACGACGAAAACGTGAAATCTATGATCAATAATCACAATCTGATTTTTTCACCAGGCGAGCAGAAGATGACAGCGTATTCTTTGGTGGATGGGCGCGCATGGCGCACCCCATAAAGAGTTTTGCAGTAGTAGAGGTGGCCAAGCCAAATATTGGTGAAAAAGCACCGTCTAGAGTACGCGCCGATGTCACAGTGACTCTGAGTGTTAGAGATGAGATCAAACACGAATGGGAAAGCTTACGTAAGCATGACGTATGCTTCCTTATCACCGTTAGACCCACGCAGGGTATAGGTAAGTTGTTACTAATATTTTCATACATTATTGAAGAGTTGCGTAGAGTTACGGAGATAAAAGATAATGGATAAATTGGTCTCGCAATTAGATGAATTACTTAAGTGCACCAACGGAAAAACATGATGCTTTTTATATTTTTTTCTGTTGCTTTTAATGTTTTCTATTTGTTATAGCATGGTTGACGTGTATTTCATTTTTTAAAAGTTGAAATTAATCATCTTGTGTTGGAAGTTTGTCTTTGATGTTTCGTAATCATAAAAACTAGTTAATGAAATGACTGATAACTATGGTGGTATTCCATATCTCATATTATTTTCGTTTAACTGAACAATTGTTCTTGCGTGTAGGTACAAAGTACGACTACAGAAGAAGTATGGTGGAACAAGCAGGGATAGTATACGTAAGAGGATGTGAGGTTGAGGGCATGCTAGACGCGTCTGGGCGGGTTATCGAAGAAGGCCCCGAGCCGAGACCTGATCTGGATGGAGATTCAAGAACCTTCCGACTCTTGTTGGACCCTAATCAGTACAGACTTGATTTGGATCGTGCCAGCAAAGGAAATGAAGTAAGTAATTACTGAGAATAACTAAAAAAAAATCTCATATTTCTTTCTAAGTACATAATTATATTCTTAGATATTAAATTAAGCAAAACCTCTAAATCGTAGTCATTTAGCTACCCTTAGCTCATTTCATTACTCCAATAAACTAATTCCTATAAATCATTTTATCTACTGGTGCCGTCGTTAAAATTTAACGTGTACTAAATTTCGCACAGGTGGATTTAATGGAAATAGTGACCAACTCCAACTCTGTGCTATTTTGACTACTTTATAGCATTCTGACGTCTTTCCATACAGGACGTGTATGAAACGTTTAACATTGTGATGCGACGGAAGCCAAAAGAGAACAACTTCAAGGCGGTGTTGGAAACCATCAGGGAGCTGATGAATACTGAATGTGTGGTGCCTGAATGGCTGCACGACATTGTGCTGGGCTATGGCGATCCTGGTCAAGCCCACTATACTAGGTAATGAATTGTGTTAAAATGTTCTTCCTTGTCCAAGATGTTAAGGAAATTTTGGGTTTGACACCCGTGCATATTTTTCTGCCCGCTCTTATCCCACTTATTTTCAAAAGATTATTGTATTTGTACATTTATAACATTATTAGGCTTAATAATTTTACCATCGACTGCTTGCAATATCAATCTCAATAGGTTTGTGAGTCATGTGAATCCAGAAATTTATATACTTAGCTATACTTTATTTAATATCATAGGAGCGTTTGAGCCCATATATGATAGCACATTAACTGTTAACTATAATTGTTATCTGTGACACTTCACTTATTTTACAGTGGCATCGGCTAGATTATTGTTCTATCTGATTGCTAGACCGAGCAAATACAACGTAGTTATTTTAATGAACGTTACCACAGACAGATTGGTTGCAACTTCATGAGTTGTTTTATTTTTGTGCAATCCTTCGTATTTTTCACCAACTTAAAAAACCGCGGAATTCCGACTCTAGTCGTCGGAATATTTACAACGAATATACATACATAGAGTGAACTTCATTCCTGATGTCCAAGCGTCGATCGCTGTTAGAAGATTATCACCACTACCTATGTATGCTGGTCCCTTTTTAGATATTTCCCTATCGTAAGACCATTTCATCTTAAATGCAAGACATCAATTAATTGCGATTTCTTACAACAGAATGCCGAATGAAATTGCAACGTTGGACTTCAACGACACATTCTTGGACATGGAGCACTTGAGAAACAGTTTTACAGGATATGAAATTAAAGTTCAGACTGATGACCCTCGGAAACTGGTCCGGCCTTTCAAGTGAGTATGTTTTGTAAATACATATGTGCGCATGAAAATATTGGTGACAGTTAAGAGCGTTTATACCCTTTGCGCGCTTTTTGGTTAAAAAACAGGACTTTTCAAATGAGTTAATAGCCACCAATAAACAATTTCAAGGAAAAATAATTAGTACTAATTTTAGAAAAGGTTGTCATCTAGGGATTTTGGTGGAAAACATTATAGATTGATGGATAATTTGTGAGTACTATAAGGATTACTGAACACTAGTTTCGTTATTTAGGCTTTAAGTGGCAATTTAGAAGCTTAAGATATCCGAAATCACTAAATATAAGATGAAAATAAAAATATTATCCGACTAATAAGACCCTTATGGAAGGATTTTGCTGAGAAAAATAATCTTTTTATGTTTAGTTCCTGAAAAATAAAAATTTAAACAATGCGAAATTATTCAGAAACTCTCGTTAAGAACATATTTTTTTTCACCAACTTATCGTACATAATTTTTTATAGCAATTGCATATTATAATAGAAGAACATCTTATCAATAAATTGCCAATTTTATATTTCAATAAAATTAGTTTTCATGTTTTCTACATATATTTTAAAAACCACTATAAAACACGCTGTCCGCCGTGCATCAAATCAGACCGCCGCAAGGCCTTCTCTTCTTCTATCTTTGGTCCCTTATGTGTGCGTGAAATTAACGAAGAAATACCTATAGTTGACTTTGCGCGCAAGGTGTAAACGCTCTTAACAATGTAATAATAACGAAAATATGATTAGTATGTAAATTTGTATTGTTCATTGCTTGCACAGTAATATTTGTCTACTTATAATGCAAATAAAATATTTTTATGATATAATATTACCAATATATAAATTATAAGTTACATTTCAATTCAATATTAGAATTTTGAAGCGCACAGATCAAAGTTGGTTGCGCTGACTGTATAGCGAGCCGACGCGGCAGCTCTACGCACACAGCTCTGGTCGCTTATCATCCATCATCCATCAGCCAAAGGAAGTCCACTGCTGAACATAGGCCTCCCCCAATGATTTCCACAGAGACCTGTTGGAGGCAGCCTGTGTCCAGCGACGTCCCGCGACCTTTACCAGGTCGTCGGACCATCTTGTGGGTGGACGTCCTACGCTGCGCTTTCCGCTACGCGGCCTCCATTCGAGCACTTTCCGACCCCATCGGTCATCAGATCTCCGCGCTATGTGCCCTGCCCATTGCCACTTCAACTTGCTAATCCGGTGGGCTATGTCGGTTACTTTAGTTCTCCTACGGATCTCCTCATTTATGATTCGATCTCGTAGGGAAACCCCGAGCATAGCCCTCTCCATAGCTCGTTGAGTGACTTTGAGCTTCCTAATAAGGCCCATAGTGAGAGGCCACGTCTCGGTGCCGTAAGTCATCACTGGCAACACACAACTATCGAAGACTTTCGATTTAAGGCACTGAGGTATTTTGGACGAGAAGACGTCGCGTAGTTTCCCGAACGCTGCCCAACCGAGTTGGATTCGACGATTGACCTCTCTCTCGAAGTTGGACCTGCCTAACCGGACCACTTGTCCTAAATAGACATATTCGTCAACAACTTCGAGAGTCGAGCCCCCAACACCGATGGGAGTGGGCACAACATGGACATTCGACATGATCTTCGTTTTGTCCATGTTCATTTTAAGACCCACCTGTTGGGAGACTCGATTGAGGTCTTCGAGCATAGTGCTAAGGTCTTCCAGCGATTCTGCCAAAACTACAATATCGTCGGCAAACCGAAGGTGAGTGATATACTCGCCGTTGATGTTGATGCCGAATCCTTTCCATTGCAAGAGCTTGAAGGCGTTTTCCAGCGTGGCAGTGAACAGTTTCGGAGATATGACATCTCCCTGTCTCACGCCTCTCTGTAGTGGAATAGCCTTCGTACTCTGATCCTGTACTCGGACCGACATGGTGGCGTTGTTGTATATACACTTCAACGCTTCGATGTACCGATAGTCGATATGGCACCGCTGGAGAGACTGTAGCACAGCCCAAGTCTCGATCGAATCAAAGGCTTTCTCATAGTCCACAAACGCTAAACAAAGCGGCAAGTTATATTCCTCGGTTTTTTGTATAACTTGCCGAAGCGTATGGATGTGGTCTATGGTACTAAAGCCTTTTCGAAAACCGGCTTGTTCGGGAGGCTGGAAGTCATCAAACCTGCGTTCGAGACGATTTGTGATGACCCTCGAAAACAACTTATAGACATGGCTCAGGAGCGAGATGGGCCTGTAATTCTTCAGCAAAGTGTTATCACCTTTTTTGAAGAACAGTACCACCACGCTCCTGCTCCATGCCTCTGGCGTTGAGCCCTCGAGGAGAACGGAATTGAAGAGCTTCTGAAGGACTTTCAGTATCGGCGTTCCGCCCGCTTTCAGAAGCTCTGAAGTTATTCCGTCCTCGCCCGGCGCCTTGTTGTTTTTAAGTTGCTTCAGGGCCATCTCAATCTCACACAGGCTGATGTCCGGGATATCATCGCTAAAGTGTCGGATCAACTCGGCTCTCGGGTCTTCGGCCGAGCTAACAGCAGGTTTGGCAACCGAGGTGTAAAGCTGTCCGTAGAACCTCTCGATCTCCCTTAATACCTCTGCCCTCGTCGATACTACGCGGCCGTCCTCCGTCTTCAGCCTAGACAACTGGCTTTGCCCAATAGACAAGTCTCTTGCAAACACTTTGGAGCCTCCGTTCCGCTCGATTGTCTCCTTAATGCTCACAGTATTGTGAGCACGGACATCGTGTCGCAAGGACTTCCAGATCTGTCTATTGAGCCGCCGATATGCTTCGGCGTCAACGGAAGACTGCAGCGTCAAAGATCGACGTTCGGCCATGAGGTCAAGAGTGTGGATCGAGAGTTTTTGTGGTCTATCTCTACGGCGAGGTCTAAAATACTTAGATCCCACCGTATGGACAGCTTCTACCAAACCGCTGTTTAGCTCGTCCACTGCAAGGTTTTCTCCTAGACAATCAAAGCGATTTGTCAGCTCGAGTTGAAAGCTCTCGGGGTTTTGGATATGGGCGCGAGTAGGTCGGAGCGTAGATTTCATCAAGCGACGCCTTTCCGATTGGACATTGATATTCAGGGTGCCCCTAACCATTCGGTGATCACTGCCGGTTTTCACCCTGTTGATCACAGAGACATCTCTGAATATCCGTCTATTCGTCGTCAAGATGAAATCTATCTCGTTTCTCGTAGAACCGTCAGGACTCAACCAGGTCCATTTCCTGTGAGGCGGCTTCTGGAAGAAAGAGTTCATCGCAAAGAGTCCCTCTTTCTCCAGAAAGTCGGCCAGCCTCTGACCCCTGGGGTTCCGTTGCCCATGTCCAAATTGCCCCACTTTCAACTCTGCATCGCTTCCCTTGCCCAACTTTGCGTTGAAGTCTCCCATAACAACATTGAAGTAGGTTTTGGAAGTATGTATGGCCCGACTTATGTCCTCATACATTTCCTCTACTTCTTCATCTGGGTGTGTCGAGGTCGGCGCGTATACCTGTATGACCTTCAACGAATATCTTTTAGATATTCTGAGTATAAGGTATACTACCCTGCTCGACACACTTTCGATGGATACGATGTTGTTGATGAGAGACTTGTGGACGAGAAATCCGACACCTCCTCGGGACTGTTGGTCGTCCCCCCGGTAGAAGAGCAGGTTACCAGACTTCAGGGTTATCGTATCCTCCCCGATTCTTCGGACTTCCGATAACCCCAGAATGTCCCAGTGTAACCTGCTCAATTCTTCTTCCAGTTCGACAATCTTCTCGTCTGTCCTCAATGTGCGTACGTTGTGTGTTACCAGGGCCAGTCGTCGTCGGGGGGGGTGGTAGCCGGGGCCAACCCGGGGATTCTTAGCACCCCTGCCCCACCGTAACCATGACCGCTACCATAGCCAGGAATAGTGGGGCTGCCGGGGACTGGGGGCCTGGTCTCTATTTGTGTCGCCATTGTGGGGGTATTTGCCGTTACTCGCCACGCTTGGCAGGCGGGTTGGCTGGTCGCTTATGTGTGCGTGAAATTAACGAAGAAATACCTATAGTTGACTTTACGCGCAAGGTGTAAACGCTCTTAAATTATGAATGGTAGGTGAACATAGATCGGTTTTTTTTTATTGCAGTGAATGGCGAGACGAGCGTGCCGTTCGCCTGATGGTAAGCGATACGACCGCTCATGAACAGTAGCAAAGCCAAACAACACCTTGAATTACAAAGCAATTCTTGACACTCCACTGCGCTCGCCATCCTGAGACATAAGATGTTAAGTCTCAATATGTCCAGTAGTTACTCTGGCTACAATGTCCTTCAATCCGAAACACAACAGTGCATTTAAACTGTTGTTTGACGGGAGAAATAGACATTGCGGTGGTACCCACCCAGGCAGCCTCTCACATATGAGAGACCTACCACCAGTAGGTAGGTAGTAGACAATAACGGTCTAACACTCCTAGTTGCATGTTAAGATGATCAAAACACATTTTGTTATTCGAATTCATACACGAACAAACTGTCAACATAAAGTAGAACACATATGATCACTTAAACGGAGCTAATGGTGCTAGGCGAAGAACTGAGAACGAGTTTATGTGACACAGTTTGAATACTGCCATATTTAAGGAGTTATGTACATCAATGACAGTCTGAAGTACTGAACCTAGATAATTTCTAATATATAATTTGATATAGTTTGATCAAGTTCTCCTTTTATAGAATTATATGTTTATGTTAAATATGATTATAATTTTATGAGGTCCATTCATGAGTAAATTGTATGAATGATTTTGCACAGGGCGAGTTAACTTCGACCATAGTTCCTGGTGTTTCCTATGAGTTACGCGTTGTTTATTGTTAAACTCACTGCCATGACTTTGAACTTCTTCATTGGATTGCGATCGCATTAATGTTTGTTAGCGTTCATGATCATGGTAAATAAGTATTATGATACTCCAAAATAGGGTGCATGTATGTAATAAATATAAATATACTTGAACAATGGATTACTGCAGCTGCCGCCAACTGAACGGGTTCACAGCACGTGCCCTTTATTTTTGCATTCGGCAACGTCATTACCAATACATTTAATTACAATTCCAAATAATATTTTTGTCACAACATGTTTCCTACTTTTGAGAAAGCATTTTAAAATGTTTTAAAACTATGCATTAGGTATGTGTATAGTAGCTAAAGTATCTATTTGAGAATTAAATTGCAAGAGTTTCCTATTCCTTTTACTACCGGTATGATTATTTATATTTTTTTCTTCTCCCATACTTTCTGTGACATCATTATAAACTCCGGGACAATGTGCTCTTCAACGACATACCATATGCGCATATTTCAACAGCTGTGCGACATACGTTACTCAACGCCTTTTGCATACTTAACTTCAACGATTTTTTCGTCTTCTACAAGATTAATGTGAAACGCGAATACACCACGCATACATAATGTGATGTTGTGATTTATTATTTATTTATTAAGGTTTTTATGGGCGTGTGTCAGCGTAATAACACTTTTAGGGAATACAAAGGCGCTTGCTTAAATTTTCAGTGTGGTATACGAGTTTTATGTAAGTCCATGCGAAAACGTGATTTGAGCGCGGTTGGTTAGCTCCACGAAAATATTTCTGTCATTCCGTAAAAGGCAAAGCTACAGGAATAAAACCCTAAAACTACAATACGAGTAGGTATTACGGTTACGCGACCAACACGAATTACCCCAGTAGCGGTAATTCGAGGGAGTCGAGCTGTTATGTCTGGTTCACTGGTCTTACAAGCCAACGTTAAGCCGGCAATTATGTTCCAAGCAATCGTTGTGTTGAGTTCTTAACCAAATCCTACACCGGCATGCCAACAACAACCCCGCGTTGCCCTACTTCATACAACCACGGGAACTCAAAGTGATAAACGTCACAGCTCCCACCGGCACCGGAATAAAACATGACCACCACATAAGTTTGAGACAAAGACAAATATCGATAAATAATTACATAACAGACTTTCCTGTTAAAGTAATCTATTTTATATGCAAATTGAACACCTTCAGAGCTTTACTGCATAAATACAAAAATTCGCAGAAAGCACGTATCCTGATAAGATTATCAGAAACAAGTTCTTTAAAACTACTTAACAGAAGGAAAAGTCTTGAAATACTAGTTTCATTATGATTTTTTGCGGAAAGTATATGTTGCATCGAGGATAATAATGATTTTATCTGAGGCATTCAGTCATTAATGTTAAGAATGAAAAACAATATAGATTTTGTTATTTTTTGTGTTAAAAGAAATCGATGTATAACTACATAATTACGTATTCGACCCAATGGAGTCATCGGTGTCACTGGGCACATTGCGGGGGCCGTATGACCTCACCGATAGCGACTCTGAGATGACAAAGTAGTGGGTGGTTGTAGGACGGCGACATTCATGCCAAAGCATTACGGGGACCAGTAGTGATTTTATCCCGGGCGGTTACCTTGTCGCCCTGGGATATCAGGTCCCGCCCAAATTGTGAGTGACGTTAACCGGGAGTGTTAGTCGGTATACAGGCATAGGATTTGATAGGGACCTGGCCTGACCGCTATATCCGCAACAAGCCGGGCTGTAAGGCCAGTAACAATACTTCTTCCAGGCTCTCCGGATTTCGAGGGTCCCGAAAAGAAGCTTAACAGTTCTCTTCTATCATCAAAGGGCATTGCAAGGCGCAATACTAGAACAATGTTTTCCTAGTTAGCTGTTTGAAAATCATTAGGTTCATTTTAAAATATGTGTTGCTGCAAAGCACTTCGCAAAATAGTCACAATAGTGCTGGTCACATTCGTCATAAGTTCAATACAAACTTTTCTACAGTGCCACTTGCGTATTTATTTTCGCTTGTGGGGCCCTACTATATAAATCCGAAACGAAGTTCGAAACTTCGTGTCGTTTTTCGTTTCGAAACCTACTCTGTAACACGAAATTCGAATCTTCGGATCGAAGAATGAATTATTCCAATATATTGGCAATACGAACATTTTATAGTAGGGCCCACGGTTTCAGCAAAATTACCCGCATTTTAGCATCAGAGCGGACTACGAGTATTTGCATATATTTGTTCGCGTCGTTCAGTCGATGCACTTTTTATTACAAACTATTATAAATTCGAAGTCGTACAGTCATTCTCGCTTGACAGTTCCCGTTATGCAGAAATACGCCGGCTGTAAAAGAAAAGATGGCGGGTTCGATCCCCACACCGAGACAAATGTTTGAGTGAGGTATCGGTGTTGGGTCTGGGTATTTTTGGGACTAAAATGTCTCTTGTTGCTTCCGATACCCATGACACAAGACTCGAATCTTAATAAGAGGTCAGAACTATGTATAGAACTGTTGAGAGTAATTATTTCTGAGTTACACAAAAATAAATGCACGTTCATGCGCAGTATTTCAGGAGTAATAGAATAACACGATAGGTTCGCAGAATTTTTATGGTTACTGCAACTATTCCAGCCGCTCACATAGATTTTACCACTAAATTTGATTTAGGTATATAAATACACAATTTACAATTGCCAAAATTATAGTACGTAAAACTTGACTTTCAAACTTCTTCAAACGAAATCCACCAACACTTACGAAAAGACCAATGAACTATAAGATCTTATGGTATATTCTAACAATGGGACTCGGAAGAACGTTTATAACAATAAAAAACATCGTATAAGCACACCGACTGAATTCGCCGAAAAGATTTCAAACATGCTCTGCTCCTAAAGAATTCCGATTAAATTGGGAACGACCATCAATTTCGATGGTATTGAGAGACAGATTAAATATTTTAGATTGTTCCGAAGAAATCATTCCAAAATACCTAAAGGTGCGTTTTCATGACAAATATGTATAAGAATAAATGTATTTGTTGTTGCCTTTTTTAATTTTTACGCCATTTAAAATATTACATATTAATTTTTTTCGTTTAAAATTAGTCTGAATAGACTTAAACTTAATTAATTTTCTGCCATTCAAAATACGTGCAAATATTTTATTTATTTTTTATTTATCCGGCTCGAAGGACCAAAAAATGTAAGAGTACATAACGAGGGTTCACTGGATGTTAAATGATAAATAATTGGATTTTTTTACACTAATTTAATGTCTTTCACAAACCGTTCTTAATTTTAAATGTTGATGTTAAATATTAATGTTGAATGTTCCGGTAGCGAGAACTGCACACGACAGTCGCGGTAACAGACGACTACGGCTCGACAATTAATACTTTAGGTAAACGGGTTGTGTACAAAATTGCTAACTAAGTTGTTCGGTAATACTACACCGAACAATGCAATATTTAGTTAAAAAATACTCACGTTATTTTTGTTAGCGATTTAAATAAATATATAGTAATGATGAATAATAGAAATCATCACTAGCGTCCCCATAGATTGCGTGAGATGCGATATGTTGCGTATCGGATATCTACCTGTCGTTTGTGTGCTACTAAAAATAAAACTTTATAGACATTACACACAAATACACACAGTTGGCTCAGTATTTTTATTTTAACATAAACCTGTGATACTGTAGTCATTTTGTTTGCAAGCTTCAAAAACACCTTAACGAATGCCTTAGACTACAGTTTAAACACGTACCACATAATAATTAAAGACAGACATTACTAATCGGTTTGTACTTGTAACCCTATTATAATAATTATTAATTATTAATACACATTTATCGTAATTGCTCTTTGTAGCGCCGCCGTTGATAACATACAATCTCGTTGATTTATGCAGTTGGTGCGGTGCATAATAACAGGTTTTATTTATTGCACGATATATTGATAATATTGTAATGACATGTTAGCTAAACAATTTCTTAGACATTTATGTGTAAGTTGTGGTTTAATCAATTTACTTAATAATACATTTTATAAAATGAATTGAATTATTCAGTGAAGTCAGATTTATGACTTCATTTTATAATAGCGGATTTATAAATTATGGAGTTTCGGCCTTATTCATAGACAGTTTTTTCTATTTTAGTTATCGTATATTTTGTCTCCTTCAATCAAACTGCATTCAAAAGTCGTTCGAAAAGGACAAAGCATTCTGTTATGTTCCGGTGGTTAAGTTGGTAGTATAAATAAAACACAGTGATCGATTTCCAGTGTCTGAGACCCGTCCACTCGGTCTGACTTCTGTCAGTGTACTAACCGGCGGCGGGCGCTCGCTCACTTTTATATATTTCTCATACTTGATTTACATCTACCTACAACTTTATTTAGTCAGTACGTCACACATTCGATAACTAAAATAGGCTTATAAACTGTCTATGAATATGCCGTCATAGTGATTTTATATGGATTGGCAGATGAATTGATTTGACTATACCAGTCTTTACTGGTCCGCCAAATCGCACTAGGCCAGCAGCTTTGATATTTAGATTTATTGAGGACGCTCTTACCCTTCATTGGGACGAATGTAAATAAATGGATTGATACATAAACACATAGCCTAATGATATATGCCTATAGCGTTTCTGACTCTACATAATGAATTCTATCATTATTGATGGAATCCACTTGAGCTGACTGCTTAATGTGCACTTAAAGACTGAGCTCCTAAAATAAACTCCTTTAACATAACAAGCGTAGTTCCTTATGCCTTATTCTAATTCCAGTGCTGTGACATCACAAAATGTTTTAACCCACTCAAAGAACTATCTGAAGAAATATATTTATACAAATATCTTAGCGGGCCGGCATGATTGTGTCGAATGGCATGAGACCGCCCTCTGATTCCATTCGATGCCCTATTTGGACGGTACTTGCACTTACCACCAGGTAATGCAGTCAATGTGCCGAACCAGAGTTTAAAAAAAATCTGTAAACTTTATTGTGTGTTGTGATCACCACGTTGAAGAAATAGTTGGGGTCGCCGCTCATAAACACGAATATGTTGCTGTGGAATTCCTAGAAAAGGCCTACATACGGACGTTATTTACTTCAATAAAAATAAATTAGCAATAATCATCATTAGATGATTCTACATTTTTACGAGTCTCCCTTTGTATTCAAGAATAAAATATGTTTGCTATTAAGAAATCTTATAGACTTCTTTTTTTACCAAAATGGTGTCATTAATAAGCAGGTACGATACGGTAGTAATATTAGATTCGTAGAAAAATATCAGTTGAATGAATGTTAATTTTCAATGAAAACACCAGAGTATTGCACAAGCAATGAGTCATCATAGGTTAGATACATCTTATATATAAAAATGAATCGCAAAATGTGTTGCTAACCGCATAATTCAACAACGCCTGGACCAATTTGGCTTATTTTGGTCTTGAAATATTCGTAAAAGTTCTGGGAAGTTTTTAGGAGTGAGAAAAATTGGAAAATTTCTAAGGAAGATACTAAAAACCTTTTTTTTGGGTATCGTTCAAGCGTGAAGCGTCCAGCCAATATAGGATGATCTTTGTTTATTTGACGGGAGACGTAAAAGACTGTCCTGAAGCTGGACCTTCAACTACCATCCAACGTAAAATGATCTATCTTTCCATTGTCTTTCATTGACGGCTGACGAAATAGAACAAAATTCAAAAAATGTGTACATCGTGTATATCGTGTATATAATATTATCTAGATACGGCGTCTTGCGCATAATTTTGTGAAATGTAAATTGAAATCATGTCCATATCTACCAAAATCGCCCATTGTTTTTTGAGATTATTGCAACAGTTTCAAACAAGGTATACTCTATCGAAGCGTTTTGCCGGAGTACACCAAAATATATCTAATTATAATTTTTCGTTTTCATAAACGACATTGTTTTTGAATTGATACTTTTAGATGCGCTGGGGGAAAAATTTAAATTCCGCATTAGTATTGTTTTCAGACTCAAGTATAAAAAAAATGGTACGTTGATGCGTATCTAGACATTATAATGAAACGATATGCAGTTTTATATTTTTAAATATTTGTTTTATTACTTACGTCACCTGGTAAGGCAGTATGAAGGTTTTATTAATTTGTATATGGTAACGTACTAGACGCGACTGCCAACAAGTTAACGATGGTCACGGGTTCAAATCCCAGGGCACACCTCTGACTTATCGGATTAATTTCTACGTGAAATAAAATCCGCCAACCCGCACTAAGCCAGCAGGGTGGACTATAATATCTTCTTCTATAATATAAAAATGAATCGCAAAATGTGTTGGTAAGCGCATAACTCAACAACGCCTGGACCAATTTGGCCAATTCTTTTTTTAAATTGTTATTATTACTTTATTACTAACAAAAGTAATGGCGTGCAATATTATTAGGAAAAACAGCATTTTGGTGCTGAAATAAGGGACGGAATATTGGATGGACAATAAAAAACGCTAAAGTTTTTAATGGCAAAATTTCATAAGGCAATCTTTATATGTACATGTATATGGAGAGACGGGATATAATAGAGTGGAAGGTACGGGAGAAGGCTGGGATAGCTGACAGATTTGATAGGACGAAATGTAAATGCACGTTATAAGACGGGATGGATAATAAAAGAAAAAGGACGGGACGGATCGGGAAGAGACTGAACAGACGGATGAGACGGGATTGAGCCAGACAGTAGGATAGCTATGTCAAGTTTAGGTATACAAGAGATTAATACGAAAAATAACATGTATTTGGTGTGGAGTGGAATCAAAAAATATATGCACCCAGGCGAAGCTGGGTCGGGCCGCTATCCTTACTAATATTATAAAGGTGAAAGTTTGTATGTATGTATGGATGTTTGTTACTCTTTCATGAAAAAACGGCTCAACAGATTTTGATGAAATTTGGTATAGTGATAGCTGACACCCTGGATTAACACATAGGCTCCTTTTTATCCCGAAAAATGTAGTGTTCCCGTGGGATGAGTCAGGAAACCAAATATACATATTTTCTACTCTTTCAAATTCAAATTGTTGGCACGGGATGTCCTCTCCTACGGAAGGGAAATATAGTCGACGGCACGCGGGAAATATAGTTAGTAGACACGCGAAATAATATGTTCTTGATGTGGATTGGACTCAAAAACTATCTGCACCCGGGCGAAGCCGGGCCCGACAGCTAGTATTATATAAAAATGAAACCCGTTTCGCGTTGTCACGGCATCACGTGTGAACGGCTGAACCGATTTGGCTTATTTTGGTCTTGAAATATTCGTAAAAGTTCTGGGAAGGTTTTAGGAGTGAGAAAAATTGGAAAATTTCTAAGGAAGATACTAAAAACCTTTTTTTTGGGTATCGTTCAAGCGTGAAGCGTCCAGCCAATATAGGATGATCTTTGTTTATTTGACGGGAGACGTAAAAGACTGTCCAGCTTCAACTACCATCCAACGTAAAATGATCTATCTTTCCATTGTTTCATTGACGGCTGACGAAATAGAACAAAATTCAAAAAATGTGTACATCGTGTATATAATATTATCTAGATACGGCGTCTTGCGCATAATTTTGTTAAATGTAAATTAAAACGATGTCCATATCTACCAAAATCGCCCATTGTTTTTTGAGATTATTGCAACAGTTTTAAACAAGGTATACTCTATCGAAGCGTTTTGCCGGAGTACACCAAAATATATCTAATTATAATTTTTCGTTTTCATAAACGACATTGTTTTTTGGATTGATACTTTTAGATGCGTGCGTGGTGCAAGTGCGTGGTGGCCTGTTGGTAAGTGCGTGGTGGCCTGTTGGTAAACGGACTAGACGCGACTGCCAACATGTTCCCGGTGGCCGCGGGTTCGAATCCCAGGGCACACCTCTGACTTTTCGGAGTCATGTGTGTATTGATAGTCAATCACCACGCACTAAAACGGTGAAGGAAAACATCGTGAGGAAACCTGCATACCATAGCGATTTATAAAAATTTCTATGGTGTGTAAGTCCGCCAACCCGCACTAGGCCAGCGTGGTGGACTATATGGCCTAACCACTCTCAATCGTACTGTCGATTGTAGAGGAGGCCCGTGCCCTGCAGTGGGACATATATGGGCTGATACAGATACTTTTAGATGCGCTGGGGGACAAATTTAAATTCCGCATTAGTATTGTTTTCAGACTCAAGTATAAAAAAAAATGGTACGTTGATGCCGTATCTAGACATTATAATGAAACGATATGCAGTTTTATATTTTTAAATATTTGTTTTATTACTTACGTCACCTGGTAAGGCAGTATGAAGGTTTTATTAATTTGTATATGGTAACGTACTAGACGCGACTGCCAACAAGTTAACGATGGTCACGGGTTCAAATCCCAGGGCACACCTCTGACTTATCGGATTAATTTCTACGTGAAATAAAATCCGCCAACCCGCACTAAGCCAGCAGGGTGGACTATAATATCTTCTTCTATAATATAAAAATGAATCGCAAAATGTGTTGGTAAGCGCATAACTCAACAACGCCTGGACCAATTTGGCCAATTCTTTTTTTAAATTGTTATTATTACTTTATTACTAACAAAAAGTAATGGCGTGCAATATTATTAGGAAAAACAGCATTTTGGTGCTGAAATAAGGGACGGAATATTGGATGAATAATAAAAAACGCTTAAGTTTTTAATGTCAAAATTTCATAAGGCTATCTTTATATGTACATGTATATGGAGAGACGGGATATAATAGAGTGGAAGGTACGGGAGAGGACTGGGATAGCTGACAGATTTGATAGGACCAAATGTAAATGCACGTTATAAGACGGGATGGATAATAAAGAGAAAGGACGGGACGGATCGGGAAGAGATTGAACAGACGGATGAGACGGGATTGAGCCGGACAGTAGAACAGTTACGTCAAGTTTAGATATACAAGAGTTTATAGGAAAAATAACATGTATTTGGTGTCGAGTGGAATCAAAAAATATATGCACCCAGGCGAAGCTGGGCCGGGCCGCTAGTGATTATATGAAAACAAGTTACTAACGTCATTTTACTACGTATTATATACATAATATGTTCTTGTAAATATAAATTAAATTTGTATCAGCCCATAAAAGTCCCTCTGCGGCACACGGGCCTCCTCTACAATCGAGAGTACGATTGAGAGTGGCAATATAGTCCATCAAGCAGGCCTAATGCGGGTTGGGGGACTTAACATACCACAAAATTCATACAATGCTCGCTATGGTATGCAGATTGCCTCATAATGTTCTCCTTCACCGTTTTGACTATCGATACACACATCACTACTCGAATACCAAATACCCAAAAAGTCAGAGGTATGCCCTGGGATTTGAACCCGTGAACATCGTGAACTTTTTGGCAGCCGCGTCTGGTCCGCTACCAACAGGTCACCACGCAATTAAACATTACAAATATAAATTATTTGTCCAGCAACAAAACTACTATTTTCTTATACTCGTATATAACATTTTTAGTTGGGGGTAAATAGCGGACTAAAACAAGATTTCTTTCTTTTCCTTATTTATGCATTCAAATAAACTGAGATTTAGTCTCCGAAGCATTATTGTCACCATTACCCTATGTATAATTTACCTAGGTACAAGTTGTGTCAAAGAATTGTCCAGCCATAATAAAGTTAAGTGCTTTGCCTTGGTTCTACTAACATGGTGATGTTAACACATGGGCTCGCAACAATAAACAATTTACAAACATGTATTGTCGCTTTTTAGACTTCCTTCACAAAATTGGGCATTGCTTCTAGTAGAATGACTCAATTCTGGTTATTCATAGTTTTCATTTAACCCCATTTCCTTCATGATGTGTTTTGGTAAACACTAAATGGAATTTGAAATGTTTGTAAGATGGACTTGTTTAGGTTTGCACGATGTAATCCAGATTACTAATTTTTATTTACGTGTTATTTTCCTATTAATCCGTTTCTGGTACATAGTCCATATTTTTCTTACGTGTTTTAATTAATATAGTTGGTATTTATCATCATCAGCCTATACTGTTGTCCACTGCTCATTAGACTTCTTTCTATCTAGAACGCAGAAACGTTTGGCCACAAAATGACGGTCGATTGTCTGTCATGTACTTTTTGAGGAATAATCATTTTAAGCGTCCATCCTGATCCGTGCGTCTCGTAGATTTCACAGACTAATGATGATGATACTTAACTTAAATGTTTGTTTGGCTTTTAAAGAAACAGCATTATACGGACATTAGCATATGTTATGATGCTTTGTATTTTTATATTTATCCCTCTTGTCTCGAAGGCTTTGTTTATACTGCAGCAGAGTGTGAGCGCGCCAAACTGCCAACTTAAAAGTTAACATAGGATATTCAGCTTTATTTTTACTACGCAGGTTATACATGTTTTTATGAGTCGAATCTTAATATTTTGTTTGTCACCAGATTAACATTCGAGAACGTGGTGCAGAAGCACCAGCGAGGCGAGAATGCGATGGAAGAAGATGAGCAGAAGAAAGTGATCATTGTCGAGCCGCACGTCATGCCCAAGAGAGGACCCTATTTGTACAATGAACCTAAAAAGTATGTAATTTCTTTATACGTGTGGGGTTCGGACGAGTGCGGTACGGAACCATAACTTTTTGGCCAATATCACCGCAAGCCGCACAAAGAGACGTCTAAATGGACAAGGAAATCGTATCAAAAAGTAATAGACGACAAAAAGCGTTTCTAATACTCTAAAATATGAGATCTTAATAGTTTTGTCTTTTGAGTAAATATAACATTTACTCACTAATGTGATTTCATACTGATTCTTACGTATGACTTATTTTCATTCGTTAGCTAACAATGTTACGTAACCGATTTGATCATAATTTACAGGAAAATATGTGTAATAATTTTGCATATTTTACTATGTTATGAATTATACAATAATCAAAATGAAAAGATTATGGCTTATAATTGATATTTACGAAGGCAGTAGGAAGCTTGACAAAATAACAAAATATTGAAAAATAATGTGTATGGATTGTTCTCAGAAACACAATACTATTTACTCCGACGCAAGTGGAGGCCATTCGTTCAGGAATGCAGCCGGGTTTGACGCTGGTAGTCGGACCGCCTGGTACAGGTAAGCACAATATTTAGCCAAAAAACACCACATCTTGTGACTTTTGTCCTGCTTTGTACCCTCATCACAGTTTTTTGATTGTGTTAAAATTAATTAATGGTATTGATACCGCCGTTTCTGAGGACGCCTTGTTAAGATTTTTCTCTTTGACAGCCTCCGTGGCGCAGGTAGGTTAGACGCCGCCTGTGAAACGAGAGGAGATATTCTCACGACGGATACTCACGACACAAGACTCGATCTTAGTGTGGGGTCAGGACTATGTATGTGACTGTTGGGTGTATTTATTTATTTATTTGTATTTAATTAAACCATGTGAAATGTGAATGAATCGAAATAAGTATTTAATTGAAGGTAAAGTAATACATATTATATTGTACATTAAATAATTTAATTTTCGTCATTTTCTTCAGCCACAGAAATTACTTGGATAAATATGTATAAGACTAAACCACAGTTCAGTTTCCAAATCTCATGCTTGACAAATGGATTTCCAATTGCTAGACAAAGTTTCTCGTACCTACCTAAAGGAATTAACTAACTATAATGTTAAATAATCGCTATGTGGTTTATAAATTAATGAAACATGGCTACGACATATTTTAGAGATTTAGTCGAACGATTCATACTTTTCTACAAATTAGCTACATCAAAGCTGTACTTTCTACTTAGTACCGGTATTAATAAAGTCTAATTGCCGGATGTTCTTCCCTGCCCTTCCCGCTCCCCTCCCAATTTAATGCGCCGGCAGTGATTATTTACCATCAGGCGACCTGTTTGCTTAGCCGGTCCTATGCAATGAAAAATAATAATCACCGGAAAATTATGTTTGTCGACCGAATCTAAAATTTTTCATTATAAGTCATAACGAATGAAATAGACCCATTCATTTATCCTGAATAAGAGACGCTATACTTATGCGACGACCATATTAACTCATTAACTAAGCCTTTTATGGTACCGAGCGACGACAAGTTTTTGGGCACAACGTGTCATTATAGGATATTGCTGTAAAGATAAGATAAGCAGGCCAAACAAACATACCGAATATTGTATGCATAAATCATAATGCACATAGGCAAACTCGTTTCACTAACAATGGGTATGGTTAGCAGATTACGCAAGCGCTAAGATATTTCGCGAAGTTCTCACTATACAATTTATTTCATAACATTTGAATTTATAAATTAATTCAAGCGGTGTACAGAAATACCTCTATTGCGGCTCTCAATAAATCAATCTTATTATCGCCCTACAATAAAAATTTTAACCAACTAACTAACCCTTTAACTAAACCTGAATATTAAGAAATTGATGGAAATGAACGAAGCAAAAATGTTTATTTGTACCGATTTTTATCGAAACTACTTTTAATTTAATAAGCACGGGTATGTCAGTATCCTGCGAAGTGGAGATCCTCAGACTCTGCCTTCACCTATGGTATACTGTCGTGATGTTTACTTTTTATGTTGAGATATAAAAATGTACTAGTTGGGCTTACCACCAATTCCAGCACAATTTCTTGTCCCGAGCTACATATTATGATTTACCTATGAATGCAACCCGGAACTCTGCTATTCACTAACGATGCATGCTATCACCGTATCAATGTGACAAACACTTACATTTCAAAACGTTCTATTAAATGGTATGCTAAAATATTCAAAAATAAAATATTGGTCATTTCAAGCGCTAATACTGGTTGAATCACTCGCTTGCACATAATATTTAAATGACTTCATTTCCTTATTAATTTTAAGAGTCAAGTGCTGTAGATTTGCATCCGGTATAATTCCAATACGCAGTATTGACTATGCTCCATTCTCCCTCCTGCTTGACGTAGTCGGTTTGGATTGCCCTACACTGGTTAGTGTGCTACTCCGATCCAAATAAACAGTGCTGAAACTAGGGCGGTGAGATGTAGGCCGCAGAAATTGAGACCAGACCTAGATTTGATTGATTAGGTACGCAGGTATAGAATTTCATACCAGGCGTATGAGGATAGTTACGATTCTGCATTTAGACCTTTTGTCGTGTCAGTACAATGTTTTTTTGGGCACAAAATACATTTTTCGCCTTATGACAAGTCCAAGCATGTGAACATGCACAACAATGAGGCATTTAAATATATTTATAATGTTTGAGTATGAATCATAGAAATTTGGAGAGGTTGGGCAAGGTAAAAAAGATTATAATATATGAGTTTAATTTAATTGCAATAATTTATATTTTTTTAATGACAGGTAAAACGGACGTCGCCGTGCAAATAATATCGAATTTGTACCATAACTTCCCGTGGCAGCGCACCTTGGTGGTAACTCACAGCAATCAAGCGCTCAATCAGCTGTTCGAAAAAGTCGCCGAGCTGGACGTCGACGAAAGGCATCTGCTACGTCTCGGCCACGGAGAAGAGGCCTTACAGACTGACAAAGACTTTTCCAGGTATGTTCCTCAGTAATTCTCATTATTTCAATGACTCATCTGTTCGACGTTTCGTCAGGTCAGCCATGGCTTACACGCCTCATTCATGACGCCGTGTACAGCCAGCAACAAATAACTAATGGATAATAAAATTAATTTGGACAGCTTAATAGTCATTAATCTCGGACTTCCTACAATACAGCGTTCTTTATTGCATGCATTAAAGGAAACCCAAATGGTAACAATACACTTGCTACAAAAAATATATCAGTACAGTGGGTGGTCTCATAATTTTAAGTGATTTCTGCAGATCAACCTTGGGTTAAATGAGGTGTATGAAATAATTGCTGTTTTTCCTAATTCGTAGACGTCGTAAAATTCACAAGACAATTTGTTTTCGTAACTTTTAGGGTGATCAGGATTAATAATTACAATAAATTTATACAGAAATACGAGTCATTCAATTTCATTAATGTAACAAAATAATAATATGTGAAAAACTATAAGCCAATCTGCCTTTATATACAGTGATATCCTTTTTGGTGAAACTTTACTTCTAAAAATAGCATCCTCGCTTTGGGCAGTCATAGTTCATGGGTAGAACAATGAAAGCAATTAATTTTGATGTTTCTTACTTAATGTATTAAACTAATCAGCTTGATAGTGGCCTATACCAGTACTGAGTAAAATGTTTAGGTAATAATATTACGGGGTGAAAGGTTACACGAGGAATTTACTGAATATTAGATGGTCGACCTAAATTTTATATGAAATTGCTTTATTTTTTATTTATTAAAATACTCTATTCGTAAACCCTGAGCACGGACTCTGCAAATCAATCAAAAGTTTTTGTCAACTACCCTCGCACAAACCTCGCCCGTTTCCATCGTGCTTGTGACGTACTGACTAAATAAACATGTAGGTAGATGTAAATCAAGTATGAGAAATATATAAAAGTAAGCGAACGCCCGCCACCGGTTAGTACACTGACAGAAGTCAGACCGAGTGGACGGGCCTCAGATACTGGAAATCGATCACTGTGTTTTAATTTAACTACCAACCTAAACACCGGAACATCACAATGTTGCATACGGCGGCCACCGATTGCGAGATGCGCCAGTGTGTCGCACGTAAAGGACATGCGTAATGGCATAAAACAAATATAAAAATGATTTGCTAAAACAGATGTAACCACTTGTTGTGAGAGTTAAGATAATGTTTTATGGGCTTTCTGTCAGAACATACGCATCAAATAAATATCGCGTAATAAGTGTAAAGCAATTCATATATAAGCAGTTTGAATTTATTTACGAAAAAAAATTGATTTCAATTTAAATATCTGTTCATTTTATAATTATTGTATTGTATATAGTAGTATCAATTTAATTTCAGTAAATAACGCACGGAATCACCAATTAACGGCCGATGCCAATAATCAATCGAAAAAATTAGATTGAAGTCAATCTGGATTGTTTTCTACTTTTCGATTGGTCCCTTGTCATGTTGCCATAGCTTTTCTACTGAGATTGATTATTGGCAATATAGTATCAGAAAAACGACTGAGTTATCAATCTAAAACGGCAAATTTTGGATTGGGATTGTTTATTGGCAGCGGCTGTAAGAGTATAGCTTTCAATCGGTATTTTTTTATTCGAAATTAGCGGTATCATCTGAATACGTCAGATCTAAATGTGAATTGCTGGAAATCTTTCTGCTCGCGAATTTGCCAAATTGAAAAATTACTAAGAATTGTTGTTGTATTATTGAAATAGATTACACCGATTGTGCAGAGTTGGAAAAGCCCACACTGGTGACGAAACTGTTGACTTTACTCGCTTATTCATCCTGCCACATTACTATCCTACGGGAAAGCCTCCGTGGTGTAGCTGGTTAGAAGCCGGCTGCGAAACGGGAGGCTGCGGGTTCGATCCCCGCACCGAAACAAATATTTATGTGAACCACAGGTATCTGTTTAGGGTCTGGGTGTTGGTGATTCCGAAAAGTCTCTCGTAGTTCCTGATACCCACGACACAAGACTCGATCTTATTGTGATGTTAGGACTATGTATGTGACTGATGGGTGTACTTATTTATTTATAATGTACCCGCGACTTCGTCTGCGTGGAATTTAACAAAAAAGTCAATTAGTTTATTTAAATTTTTTTTTTGGTTTTTGCATTTTTATTTTAATTATCAACTTTTGTAACGAAACCATACCGCGATCTAATTCTACGGTGGCGCGATCTCTTAGCGAGCGGCGGTAAACTCCCGTTACACATTTATTTTCAGTTTTTTGTATTAGCTTTATTGAAAAATTTCTTTATATACAATATTTTGTAAATGTGATATTGATTCGTTGGTGGGAGAAGTGGTGGGAGGCGCCCGATGTGACGGCCCAGTGATGGCATGCGCGTGAGCTGCGCGCGGGCATTGCAACATTGCTTTATTTTTCTAAAATAAAAGATTTTTCTAAAATACATGTGCCTAAGTTACTCCTTGTTATATCAGCTACCAGACAAAAAAGTCCCGTCAAAATCGGTCCAGCCATTTTAGAGATTAGCCGGAACAAACAGACAGACAGACAGACAGACAAAAAAAATTTAAATATCATTTTCGGCACAGGTATCGTGTATATAACGATATGTAGTTGGACATTTTTTTTTTAATTTTCACTTTTAAAACAGACACTTCAATTTTATTTATATGTATAGATACATAATAGTTAAGGACTAGTCATAGGAAACCATAAGTGTTGCGTCCGGGTTTACCTGTGTATATCACGTTGGCATGTGTCGACCGGTAAGAGATATCCATTTTTCGTCGGTGGGTATTTTATGTACATAGCCCATAGGTACTGCCCTTACCATCGGACGCATTGTAATGTATTATTATATTATTTATCGCGAAGTATACGTCAAATCTCTATTGTATTTAATTGATATGCAATTTATTGCACCACTTACGAGTATTTCATTGTTGCTTAATCATTTCATTTTATTAATCTTTCTAGTCAATTTGTCAATGCTGCGCCGTCATTTTAATTATATATTTTTTGAGTAAAAATGACTATATTATGATATGTTGTTTACACGGTCTCACGGTCATGCGAATTAGGGTACCAGGTGGTTATTTTTGATACGCATGACTTGTCACGAGACCCCCAACTGTAACTCGAAACTACATCCTGTGTACTTCCCGCGCCATTTGACATACGTATTATTTACTCATTATCATATCTTATATTTCGAAGTTTCCTCATTCATATTCAGTAAGTCACCCTGGCATAATAGTGTTCAAGAAAACATATTATTTATTCCAAGATAAACTCCAAATTACAACATTTAGCCATGTACGAGTATACGCGAATAAATATTGGACCAAATGTTAAAACAGAATCATGTAGATATTGGACGTTGTTGAATTAGACCGCGCTAAAAATATAAAAACCTTAATACAAAATGTCCAACGACCATGAATAATTCGAATTAATCCATGCTCAAGTTGAGATCAGATCAATACCAGTCCGACATAACTGCAATAGTTCTTATCGTGATCACCAATAGCACAAAAAATCGATCAATGATTCAAGCTTCGACGAAATGTTTCTCAATGGAATGAAATTCTTAGTACCGTAATTTTCTTCTGAAGGTTTTATTAATACGTCATATAATAACGGTACATTATGTGTTGTTACCGGTGGGGATAGACCGGATGTGAACTGGCCACACGGTGGTTGCGAGTTCATATTACGAGAAAAACACCTCGAACTTTATAAAACCACATGCGTATTCTTATTCAATTACTACACAGTATTATTTCAACGAAGGAAAACATCGTGCCGAAACCTGTTTGCTTGAGAATTTGTTCAACAATTTATATGGTATATGAAGTTCTTCTATATTTCTGTCTCAATTGTAAAGGAGATTAATTCTGAGCACTTGGAAATATATCGGGTATCTCAAGACTGCTACCGAAAATGAAGCCGGGTGGTAGTTTTAGTGACTACAAACACAATGCAACTAAAAATTTCGCAAAGAAACGCGACAATGTTTTTTATGAATTTTTAAATATCATCATTTTTGGGTGGTAAATCCATAGTTTTTGCTAAAATAATAATTTAAACACTTTTATATCTTAGATTATTTATAAATAAAAGGATATACACTGTTATTTTAGGAAAAAATGTATTTACCACCCAAATATGGTCATAGGAAAAAAATAACAAAAAAAAAATTGTCGCTTTTTTTTTGCAACTTTTCTGTTGCATTGTGGATAAAGTCGCTTTAACTATCAACCGGCTTCGTTTTCGGTAGCAGTCTTGATATACCCTGTATAGTTGATTGATTTATATATAACGTGCAAGTACTTCCTTTTAACGCAGAAAACGTTGAGGATAAATTATGAATGGCGCCTGTCGCGACTTCTTTAATGGATTGTAAAATTATAAAAGGATATACACTGTTATTTTAGGAAAAAATGTATTTACCACCCAAATATGGTCATAGGAAAAAAATAACAAAAAAAAATTGTCGCTTTTTTTTGCAACTTTTTCTGTTGCATTGTGGATAAAGTAGCTTTAACTATCAACCGGCTTCGTTTTCGGTAGCAGTCTTGATATACCCTGTATAGTTTGATTGATTTATATATAACGTGCAAGTACTTCCTTTTAACGCAGAAAACGTTGAGGATAAATTATGAATGGCGCCTGTCGCGACTTCTTTAATGGATTGTAAAATTATCTCATACATATTGCATTAATTCCAAGATAACATATGTTACATTATTAATTACATATTGTTCGTTTGCCGGCCTTGCGTTTACCTTTTATAAATTACGTAGTTGCAAAAATCGTGACGGTTGGTATATATTTATCGAAATAAATTATTGAATAGATACACCTAACCTAACCGTCACATACATAGTCCTGATCCCACACTAACATCACACACACAAATCTTCTGTCGTGAGCATCAATAACAATGAGAGAGTTTACGGTCTAACACCCAGTCAGATCCGAAACGATTAGATACTTGTAGTCCATAAAAAACTTTGTATCGGTGCGAGGATCGAACCCGCGGCCTCTCACTTTTTAGCCGGTGACTTACCGCCTGCGCCACGAGGAATGTCATATTTTAATATTTTAAACATGTTGCGCATTATTTATTAGCTATAAATATATTTAGAGGGTGTAAATCAACGAGAATAAAGCCGTCGACCTTGATTTGTTTTATCACACATTTAAATTTTTTTTTTAAATACTAGCGGGTCGGCCCTCGCGCTGTCTGAAAACATAACACTTAAATATCTACTGGTGCGCTATACTTGTTGTAACAAAATACAAATCTGTATCAGCCCATATACGTCCCACTGCAGGGCACGGGCCTCCTCTACAATCGACAGTACGATTGAGAGTGGTTAGGCCATATAGTCCACCACGCTGGCCTAGTGCGGGTTGGCGGACTTACATACCATAGATTTTTTTATAAATCGCTATGCAGGTTTCCTCACGATGTTTTCCTTCACCGTTTTAGTGCGTGGTGATTGACTATCAATACACACATGACTCCGAAAAGTCAGAGGTGTGCCCTGGGATTCGAACCCGCGACCACCGTGAACATGTTGGCAGTCGCGTCTAGTCCGTTTACCAACAGGCCACCACGCAAAATACAAATACATATTACTTAAGATACTTAAACCCTTCCACCACAAAACAGTTTCAACGAATTCTAGAGTATTAACGAAACTGAAAATAATACTTATAAAATTCCACTCCCGCCCTATTTTCAAACGTGCCGACTTGAATGGTGGCACCGTCAAGACCTTTTCAGATTCTCCCGGAGAACCAGAAAGGGAGGCTAACAGCTTTCCTCTGGTCAAATAAAGTACCGCTACTTATTTATGTCTACGTAATATGTCTTACAACATGGCATATTATCAAATAGCTAGGCCCCTCCTTTTTGCTAGTTAGCCACCCCACATGCTCAAGACAACACAACATAAACAGCCAATACAGATACCACTGTAGAACAAACACAGGCGGAAAAAAAAACGTCTTGCCTTGATCTCGTATTATCGCATAGTTTTATTAAGAGGAGGGTAGACGCCGATGACCTTGCTCGAACGGGCGGCACCAAATCTCATGCACCGGCGCACGCTGGCTCACGACGTGCGAGCGAGCGCGCTGCTTTATACCTATTCATTCATTATTTCGCTGCGGACAAAACGATATATTCGTAGTGTTATTTCACTCGATGTTCCATCAAGTACAGTTAGGAGCGGTTGACCGTAGTGTATGATTAATTCACTTACAATCGTCACAGGTATCGTGGCAGAATTGCTCGAACGCTGACTGTTAAAAGAGAAGACGCGGGTTCGGTCCCCGCACTTGTAGTTCAATTTTTGTGTTTACTTATTTCATCTATATTACATTTTAGCTTTTAATATTTTTATTTTTGTTTTTCTTTTAATATTATAAAGAGGATAGATACATTTATATTTTTGGATTTTTATTTACAATGAAACTCAAAAATTACTGGACCAATTTAAAAAAATATTTCGATTTTCTAATGGTAATTATCCGGGATTAACAGAAGCTATATATTTACCTGAAGAGGTTGAAATAAGGGTTTAAATGGAAAATAAAAATATTTAAAAAAAAATTACTCGAATGGTTTTTATTTTTCATTTCCACCCTTATTTCAACTCCTTTAGCCAAACATACAGCCAATGTTACTCCAGGATAATGTTGGATTCGAATGGTGAAAGAATTTTAAGATTAAGTCGGTCGGTTAAGTAATTTTTGGGTTTATTCATAATACACAAAAATCGAAATATTCAAAAATCTAAAATACAAAAATGTAAAAATACACATGTTACAAAAATGCAAAAAATGAAATGTTTCTTCTATAAAATATTATATAGGTTAGACAGATAGATGAATTTATAAACAAAAACAATTGTATCGATGCGGGGTCGAACCCGCGGCCACTCGTTTTTTAGTAGGCGTCCAGCCAGCTGCGATACGGGCCTCTCTCCTTTCCCCTCCAGGGTGTACTTAAATTTTCAAAGAATAAAAAATGCGAAAATAACATATGTGGGGCGTGGGTTCGAACCAATGTGTCGTAGCATCAATCACGAAGCGAGCGGTCAATCCTTCGGGCCAACAATGCTTACTTCCCGGTGACCAAATCGCCGGTAACTATATATTATATTAGTGCCTATTTTGGTGTTTAAATGTTACCTACTATTTCAAATATGATCGGAACATAACAATTCATTATTTATATGTTGGGTAGGTCTCTCATAAGTTGCATGAAATTCAATTGAAATATTAAAACATCGCACGATACTTATATTTTGCTATGTAGGTACAATATTATGATCGTTAACTTTAACAAAATAAATCTACTATTATAGTACAGTTACTTTCTACTAAGAGCATAAATCATAATTTTATAAAATATGGTAGAAGATATTTTTCAAAAAAATATCTTCAATGATTTTTATTTACCATTTTAACTCATGTCAACCCCTTTAGGCAAATATACAGCCTATGTTAATCCAGGATAATGTTGGAATCGGATGGTGAAAGAATTTTAAGATCGGTTGAGTAATTTTTGGTTTATTCATAATAAACAAAAATCGTAATAGTCAAAAATCTAAAATACAAAAATGTAAAATATAAATGTTACAAAAATGCAAGAAATAAAATGTTTCTGATATAAAATATTGGGTTAGATAGTAGATAGATGAATTTATAAATAAAAACATTTGTTTCGATGCGGGATCGAACCCGCGGCCACACGTTTTAATTTGGCATCCAAGCAACAGCGCCACAGTTGCAGTGACGTAGTATAGTGATTTACTACGGTTAGACCGGCCGTAACCGTTCTCAATGAATGTGTCGAGCGAAATAGCAATATTAAATTTACGTTGATATTGCGAAGACAAGCGACATAGGTCCGTTTAGCACGGCGGTTCGTCCCGCACTGATTTGTTGGGCGACAGCGGGGACGTGCTCGCGATTTAGAGTATCGATAATGTGAAAAAATTCGTTAAAAATAAATGAGACAGAAATTAGAAAAAATAAAAAGAAGGTCCCATCCGCCTTGCATTTCTTAATATCCTGATAATAATAAAATAATCCTAGTGCTCGTAGTTTAAGAGAAAAAACGTTGTAAATGCGAAAATAGAGGTCACTTTGCAATTTTATTTCAAGTACTTTTAAGAATTCTGAAAAGAAGGGCCCATGCTCCATATAGTGTAGATCAACATATATTTTTTTTGAAGACCTAATAATAAAGATCACCAAGAAAAAACGTTGTGAAAAAGGCCATTTCACATAGACCCCCCTCTTAACACATTTCTCACAACTGTTGCGGTTGAGTTTCAAATGCATTTTTGCGGTCCATATTAATCTACAGTGTAATTTTAGTTACGAACGACGTCACAAACCGACTGACGTCAATGCCTTTTTTCACGTGAAATGCGGCTATAATATGACGATAACATACAAAAAAATCGCTGCACGTTTTTATTTTAAAAAATTGGGAATTCCAATGGCGGTATGCAACTATTATAATAATTATAAATTCTATGATCTGAAATATTTATAAATAAGAAATAATATTTTTTGGCACGATTAATCCTTGGTTTTATTATAATACTCCCATTCTCGTCTTACCAAGAATATGAAAATTATAAACGTTGCTAGAAATCGCTAGATACACCACATCTAACAGGTAACTAGGAATTCTCAGGACAAGTCAGTATTCAGAAATTGAGTTCTTGTAACTAATAGCCTATACACAAAAAGAGAGTTTCTTGCCTGAGTTTCTTAGGTCTTATGCCATAACCACTACAAGATCGTAAACTTTTTCAAACCGTTTCTATCAAATGTTTAAACGATGCAACTTTTATATATCCTTACGATAATCGCACCTTCGAGAGAAACTCCCTGAAGGGCTTAAATGTGATGATGATGGCATGTAACTCTCCCTTTTACTTTATTGCTGTGTGTAAATTGGGCTTTAAGATGACGATGACAATGAAACGAATGTAAACACTGGTGTCATCAATATACTTTAGACATGGGAGCCTACGGTCTTGGCCTTAAAGACTGTAAAGTTGACGAGGATAATAATCGTTATTCTCTCTCTGTACTGTACTGTATCAGCCCATATACGTCGTATAACTCGTGGTGTGTTTATATGTACTGTTCTGAATATCTCGAATACCACGGGGTCAATGCAAAAACACGAATAACGAGAACTCACCAGTTATTCGAAGGTTCCAGTGTATAGTGTAGTAAACCGTGATGGTGGCTGGTGATTCTTCTCGAAGTGGGCCACACGTTCTTGTTCACGCTGTCGTACCCTCTCGACGCAACAACTTAGGAAACGCGATCCAACTCAATCGCCCGTGATAACTAGCACTATTTCACCGCAAATCCCTACAAGTACACACGATACCTTCTATTCCTTAGAATTAACTATCAAATAATCTCAAGAAACAATGCACAGTGTATTCTCCATTCATTTCGCCGATCCAAGGGAGAGAAAAATTGACAAACGATATGCCAAAACGCCAAAAAAAGTGTTGCCATTACATTTTATTTCTATGAATGGAGAGACGAGTATGCCTTTCGCCTGATGGTAAGCGATACGACCGCTCATGAACAGTAGCAAAACCAAACACCTTGAATTACAAAGCAATGCTTGGCGAATGCCAAGCAGTGGAATCACTGCACTCGCCATCCTGAGACATATGATGTAAATTCTCAATATGTCCAGTAGTTATTCTGGCTACAATGTCCTTCAATCAGAAACACAACAGTGGGTTTACTGTTTGGCGGGAGAAATAGACATTGCGGTGTTACCGACCTAGGATGCCTCTCACATATAAGAGATCAACCACCAGTAATAAATATTATATAGTATCGATATGGAACAGATACGGTCGCGTGAACTACGTGCTGGCCAAGCGGCTGGAGCTCTTGGAGCTGGTGGCGCGGCTGCAGAGCACGCTGGACGCGGGCGGCGAGGCGGGCGCCACGTGCGAGCTGGCGCACCACTTCCACGTCTACCACGTCAAGCCCAGGTGGCAGAGCTTCTGCGACAAATGCGCTAACGACCAGGTCAGTACCGAATTTTGTCTTTTTATTACCTATGTTGCCTCTGGACTGCCTCGGTGGCGTAGTTGTACTAAGGTACGGTTACTAAGCTGAGGTCTCGGATTCGAATCCCGGGTTGGGCAAAGTGATATTGGATTTTTCTATTCATTATCAGCCCAGAGTCAGGAATTTGTGCCCGATATGGCGATAGGCTCGCCACCTATCACAATGCGGGACGGAACATACAAGGCGAAATGTGGGTGTCCTGGCACCTCTGCCTACCCCTTCTGGGATATAAGCCTGAGTTTATGTATGTATGTACCTATGTTGCTACATATCAGTAATTTTGAATATTACTGTCATGAAACATAGGCTGATTTTAGAGTCAGGCTGACCACGCGCTGACCGTCGGCGCTGACAGCTCAGCGCGTAGCTTACGGTCGGGGGTCAGCGCTGACAACTACGCGTTGTTCTAAAACGCTCCTTAGAAGCTCATACATTTCAACTGTCAGCGCTGACAGTCAGCGCGCGGTCAGCGTGACTCTAAAATCAGCCACAATGTAAATAAATACATTTATGTTTTTAAGCAAACTTGAAACTGAGATGCTAAGATTAGCATTCTCATCTACTTTTTTTATTTAGCATTATTTTTGGCATTTTCAGCTTTATCGTTCTTGTTCTATATAGTTCTTGCATTTAGTTTATTCATATAAATAATACATAGTTTGTAAACTAACTGTGTTTTTGTAAACTATCCAAAAATGAGTACCCACTAATCAAACCATTTGGTTTCATTCTTAGTACGAGAGATGATAACCAAAATTTTTGTCTCATAGCAATACGGCCACAACCGCATCAAATTGATAGATTTGATTATTTCAAACACGAAAATACCAATTTCAGACATTTTTCGCGTAGCGTTTGACCGCACTGAATTTTCAAAAATGTCAACAAATTTTACCGGACTGTATCATAGCAATCTGTCTGATTTTCTGACTGTAGTTATATAATAGCTATAAGATACCGAAAACATATTTTTCAGAAGTTAATAGTGTAGCGCGAACCCAAAAAATAATTTAGAAAAATTAAAATGAGACAAAAAAATATGATGATAGCAATCCGTCTGAAAATGTTTTTACGGGTAAATTAGGAGTAGTTAATACGAAAAAAAATATTTTCAGAAGAAAATTCGGATGCAACAAATTTTGAGACCATTCTAAATATGTTAAGGAATTTTACCGATCGGTATCATAGCAATCTGTCTGAAAAATGTTGAAATTGATGAAATGAATTAACCAGATGTAAAAAAAAATTATATCAGAAGAATTCAGTGTAGCACCTCCCTTATCAGACAACTTTTCGATATCGACCGTATTGAAGCGTGACTGATTGCAAGTTGGGCAATCACCTTGCTTTTGTCTTGCCAAAATAGAGCGCGGACAACGTATCTATGCTATAAAATGTCTATTATAATTGATAATTTTGAATTCTTAAAATGCTACTCTTCCATCCCCGAAAACTTCGTCAATGGGAGATGAGCAAGCTATGCCTTATCATTGGGAATAGAAGAAAAAAAAACGACCGCGAGCCCTCGGACAACCAGCAACACACCCACGTCCGCCTGAGCTACTTAGAGTTTGTTGTCACTTTAAGTGAGCGTTATATCAACGGTTAGGACAGCTGGTGAGTGACTATGTATAGTAAGAGAGTGGCAGGAGTATAATATGCGAAAAAACCATTCCCACCGCAGCAGAAACGTAAAAAGCGCTCAGGCATCGGCCAAGCGACTCCAAAACGTTCTTTTCTCTTTTGGGAGTACATGCGACATCTAAAATGTCTAAAAACATTTTTTTTTGCAATCTTGCCTTATTTACGAACGGTAGAAAAAAAATTCATTCGGATTGCTATGATACAGGTCGGCTAAATTTGTTGACATTTTCAAAAATTCGCTTCAGCTATATACTATGCGCAAAATGTCTGAAAACCAACTTATTCGTCATAAAATTATAAAATCTATGTACATTTCTAATATCAGACGTATTGCTATGATACCGACTGCCTTTTTTTTTGGACACAGCAGAAATAGCCTCACATGCAATTGCTACACTTTTGACCGTTACTACCTACCTATTCGGGTTTAGAATTACATAATCTAACGATTTTATACAGTTTCGACCGTATTGCTATGATACATGGTTTTGGTCGTCATCTCTGGGACTATCTATGTGATACGAGTCATCGCACAATAATTTCTTATCTTACCATATGCCATACTAATAAACCGGGGCATCGTTACAGCCCACACTCACTTCCGGGGGCGTTCATTGCTATTGAGAATTTCAATTGATTTCTAATTGAAATTCTATCCGTCATCATTATCTGGGGCTAATAACCTCTCGTATATGTCCAATTAAGCGAATATACTCGTATATAAATTGCATAACTATTTTGTTATTTAGTTAAGAGAAAACAGAACACTGGCAAAATACTTTTATTTAAAAGATATAATATATTATTTGATTTTGTTTTATATATGAATTTACTTACATTTCTTAAATGTAGATCACGGTTTTTCAATTAGTGTTCAAAGTTTAATTAGCTTCACGTTTTGAATATAAAAAGTGCTCAAGTAATTTTTTGCGCTCTGTACCGCTCTTGTGCGTACAAAGCGCCTTTTGTAATGGTGCCTAACAATGCAGATCCTGTTTAACCGAAATAACCGTTGCGATATGATTCATTAGGTTGTTCACTATGCGATAACGTGGAAAATTATGCAATACTGCGTAACTAATATTGGTTTTCAGAACCACTGGTACTGTAAATTGTATGATTCTTACTATTTCCTGCTATTCTCAATATTATAAAGGGTGCGGCGCGGAAACTTCCTTGTTGGAATTGTGCGTCAAAGAGCTACTATAAGTTTCCAGAATAAGTAAGAAATAAACAGGACCTGCAAAACAACAAGAACGTCAAAGAATATTGAGTTAGAGCGGAAGATGATTTAAAAATGCGATTAAATGGTATTTGCGTAAATATGCTGCTGCTCTTCAACTTTCTGAACGCACAGTGAAACTAATACTTCATAAAGACCTGAAGTTTCTACAATTTTCTTGTGTTTCTCGCGCACTTTCTCGAACGTCTTTTTAAAGGAAGAATTGGAGTGTCTAGCTCGCTTGCCAATTTTCGCATCTTTTGATCTTTATTATGGGGATTTTCCATGTGAAGTCCGTGGAATTTACCCAAAAATAAAATCCATAAATCAAATTTTTGAGGCTATCAGCTTAATGAATTCGGAAATACTGGACAAAGTGCACGAAAACTAAGACTTCAACGAAAAAAAAAATCGACTCACATGATTTATTAAGCAGAACTAGAACCACCTTCAAGGTATCATTTTTAAAAAGTAATGGAAAAAATACCACAAGCTTGGCGCCTGCCGCCGTATAAGAAAGAAAAAATTGAAGTAATATCTCTAATATTTCTTGTTTTTGACATTGTTAGTAAGCAAGTTACTGCTCTGCACCGCCCCCATCCAATGAAAATCCTGTCAAAGAATAACGACCTGATCCAAATATGGCCTTTTATTTTTACTGCAATAAATGGCCAGGTTAGAATGCTGTTCGCCTGATGGTAAACGATACGACCGCTCATGAACAGTAGCAAAACCAAACCTTGCATTATAAAGCAATGCTTGGCATTCCACTTCGCTCGCCATCCATAGTCATAAGATGTTAAATATCAATATGTCCATGTTACTATAACTAATCTCAATCACAATAGTGTATTTACACTGCTGTTTGGCGGGAGAAAAAGACATCGCGGTGGCACCTACCCAGGGGGCCTCTCGCATATGAGATACCTACCACCAGTACATTGCGGTGGTACCAATCAATGTTATACGTTTCAGTATCGTTTCCATTGCTTTATAAACTTTCCGTGTTTTTTGCCCATATTTTACGTATATCGGTATACTCTGTGCCGGGTTGAAAAAGGATAATCTATTTACTTTTTTTTTTCAGACTAAAGCAGTGGAGACAATCAGCAAGGAGTTTCCGTTCCACGAGTTTTTCCATGACGCTCCCAAACCATTGTTTCCTGGTAAATCCTATGAGGAAGACATGGAGATCGCAAAAAGCTGTTACAGGTAATTAATAATTATTTTCACAACAAAATCCATAATATTCACTGTTGCGGATTCTTATATAAAAAGGATTTTGTCTTCTCCACTCACTCCACTCTCTTCGCATTACCTACATATTTTTGTATTGCATCGTTTATCTCTTACAAAATCGTAGTCGAAGAATTTGCTCAGTATAATATTTTTAGGCTGTTTTTTTTTCTCTCTGAGCATATTCTAATTCGTGGGATAAATACAAATATTTATTTAAATCACCGCTGTCTATCATGACTTAATATTATTCATAGGTCAAAAAGTTTGTTGCCGCCTCCATGCGATTTACTTTTTGCTTGACAGTCATGATGGATAAATAACTTTGGCGTTTTGTCATCGTCTTCAAGTTTATTTATAGTCATCAAAAGTTTTTAAAGATGAAGACTATGCCTCGTAGCATATCCCAGCCAGTTTTCCTGCATTAACATATGACATACATACATAAACTCACGCTTTTTTCCCAGAAGGAGTAGGCAGAGGTGCCAGGACACCCACATTTCGCCTTGTATGTTCCGTCCCACGATGTGATCGGTGGTAAGCCTATCGCCATATCGGGCACAAATTCCTGACTCTGGGCTGATAAGGAATAGAAAAATCCAATATCACTTTGCCCAACCCGGGATTCGAACCCGAGACCTCAGCTTCTTAACCGTACCTTAGTACAACTACGCCAACGAGGCAGTCGTTTATTAACATATGACTTGTCTTTAATATACAGGGTGTACCAAAATACTACGATAATACAGCAATGGCCAAAACACTATATTATGACAGGACGGTAATAAAAAATCAGAACCCTGTCATCGATAATTTTCAATAGCAGACACTTTTAAAAATAAAAAGGAAGCTTAACAAAGAATTTATGGTAATGTGGTTTCTCAAACGAATTACTTTAATTTAAGATCTGCAATAAAAACTTAAGAAGTACATACCAAATTAAATTAAATTATGTTACTTTTCAAAAAAAATGAGAAACTTTCTCGTAACAGGAATTTTTGAACTATACATTGGTCTACTCTGATGTCTTCTAATGAAAAAAATGTTTTCTCTGTACCCATCATCTGTATCTCCTTTCAACAAGCCTTTCATTTAACCTTCAACCCTGTATACTGTTACGAAACCAATCAAACTAATTTATATTCGCGATCTCAATGCTTATTTTTATTTATATTGAGCTTACAGTCGTCATCTCTCATTTCTGGTTGGTAGGAACAATACCATGATGTAATGGATACCATGTAGTAGGTCATCGCCCTAAATATAATTTGATTATTGTATTATAATATCAAAGCGGATATTTAGTTCGGTTCATTAAAAACACGCTTTTGATGACGGAACTCCAGAGAATATTCTGATATCGACCTCACTGTTTATAAATAATCATGCAGAATGTTTTGCATGACGACATTAAGCTAAAACATGATAGCAAACTTTTATCATATCAAATTACGTGTCACATCAATATGTTCATACTCAACGAGATGCTAATAATTAATCTCTCAGCTATTTATAAAGCAAAAACATATAGAGGTATTCAATAAAATTAACTGAGTTTTGGAATTCGATCTTCGGATGAAAGTGGTGATGCAAGGGTGTTGTTTGAATTCATGGCTTAATTATGTTAATAATTATAATTAAGGGTACGATGGGACTGGCATACGCTGTGCGTAGAAGTCCCTTTAACCTAACAGAATGAAAATAAAACCAAAAAAACTTCTGATAACCTGTATGCGGTTTCTTTCAACAAAGTTAGGTCGTGGAATTCTTAAAATGTATCCTTTCACAACATCTTCGACTAGTTCATGAAACAGTGACATTTTTGGATATGGGCCACTAAAATTGACCTTATCGTCAAAACGTCAACATTTGATTGGCCATAATGTTAATGATGATCATGGTGGTCGCGGGTTCGTATCCCAGGACGTACCTCTGACTTTTCCGAGTCATGTGTGTATTGATAGTCAATCACCACGCACTAAAACGGTGAAGGAAAACATCGTGAGGAAACCTGCATACCATAGCGATTTATAAAAAAAATAATCTATGGTATGTAAGTCCGCCAACCCGCACTAAGCCAGCGTGGTGGACTATATGGTCTAACCACTCTCAATCGTTCTGGCGATTGTAGAGGAGGCCCGTGCCCTACAGTGTAGGACATATATGGGCCGATACAGAATGTTAATGATGGCAGCATTTTGTATAACGGCAGATGCTATATTAAGGTATAGCTGGAGTGGTCCTGGAGCCTGCTTTCAGGATAGTTTGATGACTCTCGACGTTGTTGCAGGTATATCGATCATATATTCGAAGAGCTGGAAGAGTTCCGAGCCTTCGAGCTGCTGCGCTCTGGCCTGGATCGTTCAAAATATTTGCTCGTGAAGGAAGCTAAAATAATAGCCATGACATGTACTCACGCTGCATTGAAACGATCAGAGCTCGTGCAAATGGGTAAGTTGAAGATATTAATATATGTCAGAAAGGATATACGAAGCCGCACATACATAGAACATAGTATCTTTATTTTGATGACAGCCTTCATGGCGAATTTGGTCAGACGCCACTGTAGAACGAAAGGCTGCGGGTTCGACCCCCGCACCGAGACTTGTTGGTGTGAATCACAAATATTGATTTGGGTTCTGGGAATTTGTGAAACCCAAAAGACTCGTAATTTCGTTTCACTAGTTTTCACCCTATCCCAGACGAACAATAAAATACATTTACACGAGATTGCTAAAACACAAAAATTCTATTTGAAATATACATTACGAGTATAATGTAAACATTTATTTGAAAAAACAGGTTTCAAATACGACAACATACTGATGGAGGAGTCAGCACAAATCCTCGAAATAGAGACGTTCATACCGCTTCTACTTCAAAACCCTCAAGATGGTAGGTCGAGACTGAAGCGGTGGATCATGATCGGCGACCATCACCAGCTGCCGCCCGTGGTGAAGAATATGGCCTTCCAGAAGTACTGCAATATGGAACAGAGTCTGTTCACGAGGATGGTCAGGCTCGGAGTGCCTTATGTGGAGTTGGATGCACAGGGGCGTGCCCGACCAAGGTAAGATTAATTTCTGTACTGTCTAATGACGCGTGGTACAAGCGACATCTTATTCACAACTGAATTTATTGAAGCAAAACCTTCGCGGTGTAGTAAAATAGAAGATAAATGGACGTGTTTTCAAATTGAATACGTTTAGATGCAACACAATTTTTCATTTAGTTTTCTTCTAAGCAAAACAGCAAGCAAACAATTGCTAAATGTTTTTCTGAATTGCAAATATTGACGTCAGGTATCGGAAATATTAAAAAGCTCTTGAAAATATTTGTTCTTAGTAGAGGAGTCAAAAGTGATTTTTTACGATTTAATAGTGTAATATAAACAACCAAAGCAGATGTAGTGGATAGTTCTGGCAAAACCACTGAGTGCGATCATCTGGACCAGCTGTACAGATTTCGATGATATCATCCGCAGATTATGTAAGCACTAGGGTCCAGACACCATATTAGGGTTTTGTATATCTCAATTTAATCTGCTTCCTATGGATCCTAGAAATTGTTTAGAAAAGCCTGGATCTACTAGTAGATATGCCAGAGCTAAAAATTCTATGATCTAGAAAGTGATTAGAAAATTTCACTATTGTTAATACAGCTCTTCGGTAGAAAACATTGAGAACTATTAGTATTCGGAATGAAGTTAAAACTGTAGATGGCGATTATTTCTGTTAGCAAATAGGAAGTCGTTCTCGAAGTCATAAACCTGGCGCCGGTTGAAACCATAAAATCTATTTGAGTATTAAGCTATGTAAAATCGAAGTAGTGTAGGGCCTGAAATAAATAATTCATTAGCTTAAATAACCTTTACGTCTGTATTCCATTCGAGAAGGCCAAAACTATAGATCTCCATTTTGCTATGTCCACTTCCCATAATATCTTCATACATTTTAATACAGTGCTGTTGTTCCTAGATTACCTATTATATAAAGTTATGAACATTAGAGGTAAAGAAAAATCTATAAATAATTCCTCCATAATACGAATGTTTTTGCACATCTAAGCAAGTTTTGTACAGTCCATTAGTTGGCACTGTTTCGGTCAAAGACCTTCAGCACGCCGTGTGATTTCAATTCACAGCGCACTGGAACCGTTACAGCGACTTACTTTTTTACAGGTCGTTGATTCAAATGCTCTAATATTTTTTCACCGTCTAGTCTGTCAGTTGTATGTATGCCAAAAAACTAAATTGAACATTGCGCTAAAACTTCTCTACGTCGATATTTTTTACTTGTACTATTTAGCTGTAGCCCACATCGAGCCCTGGCCAATATCTCAACCACTCAGTAGGAGTTTTACATCTAAGAATAATTCTGAGAATTCGATGGAAAAATCCGTTGAGTATTTTTCTCCTGAAATATAAATCGACTTCTAAACATGCTCGATATTTGCAGGTGTTTACCACACGCGTCTGGCGCCGGCACGTTCTTAAAAAACATTTAATAGCTTTTTTACTATTGAAATTGAGTGTTTGTCTACACAAACATGGCGTACATGACGTTTCTTATCATAGTCATATCTGAAAAAAAACGGTAGCTACCCATATGAGGATATAACAAGTAAATCACTATCTCACAGGAGATCGACGTGAATTGACTTTTTCTGGCGCATTTCATTCGGTGGGTGAAATTGCAAGATGCCCAATAACCCTTTCCTCTTCCTATCATTTTTCCTACCCGCTCCCCTACAGATTTTATAGACCGGTAGCATCTTTATAATGCTGGTGTTGTGGATGTTTATGGGGGGCAGTATCACTTGCACTCAAGTGACCTGTGTGAATGTTTGCCGGACGTATTCTTTTTTAAATAATGTAGGTTGCAAAACTTATAAAATTCATCGGCAAACTTACTAAATGAATTATTAAACTTATTACTAAAGAAATAATGAGCAGTCTTAAAACGGACTCTTAATTCAGAAAAATAATCATAGTATCTAATATTAGTGAGATTAGAAGTACTGTCTATAGTAGTTAATTTTAGACTTATTTCGGACTTAGCCTGGATTGAAAGTAATCTTACAGATGTTTATAATAATAACGGCTGTTCTCATCCAGATATCCGTATCTGCAGTACAAAAAAACTATACACGCAAACATCAACTTGGCAATATTACATGAGCCAGACGTTATTTACATTGCGAAACGTGTTTTGTCCCACAACAATGTGCTAATCTCGGCAGCACAAATTCAAATATTGACGAAACATGTTTAATTTACCACTCAGAGTACAGTGCAGGAATATATTCGTATTTATTAATACATAAATTTCTGAGAAATTATAATAATATATTTTTTATAAAAAAAGAAGGAACAGTCTGATACGTTTTGCCATACAAACCCGAATTATGCGTCTGCGCAAATATTTGCTTATGTGTTACCACGAAAAAGTTGTTTTTAGCCAGGTGGCTTATCGGAAATTGTAACCTAGATTATTTTGCAACTTGTGAAGAAATAATACACCGATCTACTAATCGTCGGATTACAATACTGGACAATATATACGAACTCAATACATCGTACTGGAAGAACGAAGTGTACAGTCACCTGCGTTCCTATTGCCGTGCAACCGAATTATCAATTATTATATCAATAAAACCTATTTTTTTTCTAATGTTGTACATATCCTACTGTCTATAATACATATTATGCAAACGATTTTGAACCTTTACCGCATCGGTACAATCCGTTTTTTTTATTGCAACGAAAGCGAGACGAGCACGTTACGACCCCTCATGGACAGCACCATGAATTACAAAGCAATGCTGGGCATTCCACACTCGCTCGCCATCCTGAGACATAAGATTTAAAGTCTCAATAAGTCCAGTAGGAGTAATAGACATTGCGCTGCTAGTTACCAGTTAACCAGTAGGTTTGTTGGAGTGTAATACTAATTTGAAGGCTTTCCTATCATCAGAATGTCCCAGCCAACCTTTATTTGTATAGTAATTAGAAGATAAACGATTACTAATGCAATTTATACTATCCCGCCGGCTCACCCACCAACATTACTTTTGGAAGTGAAGATCAGCAGTGTCCTCCAAAATATTGACATGTAGAACATGACTCCGATTAATCTCTTATAAACACCAGTTTATTACAATACACAGCGTAATAAATCAAACAGAAACAAAATAGGAGCAGTTGGTAACAAAAATAATTTGATTCTGTTTGTAGCAAAGCGGGAAACAAAATATATGTATCTTTATGACGTCGTCTACGTTTTCGTCTCTGAAGACATACAGTTGGAGATAAAAATCACGAATATATTGCGAACATATATTTTTATCTGCGAAATTCTGTCATGACAGTTTAATGGTAAAGTGATATAATATTTTACATCGATACGTGCATGTCTGCCCGTATCGCCCAATCTGTGTACGACGTACGTGTGCTGTGTCGCGACTACATAGTTATCCCTAATCAAGTTTTTGGTGCGTGGGCGTAGTCTAATAAGGATGTTAACAAAACATTTAAAACATTATTTCAATTGACAGTACAATGCTACCAATCAAATCATACTCATCATCCCTAATTATAATTATTGTTATCGACATATTAATGTTCATGATAGATCATGGTATCAACGACCTATTATTTACAACCGTGTGTACAGAATTCACAACGACTAATATAATTTACTATTCATTAATAAGATAGGTTTGACCATTACTTGTCTGTATACGCTTTTAACAACGTTAAATTATAGTTTTTATTTCAGTACTAAGTGTTAAATATAATTTAAGTTTTCATGTTTCATCATTGGTGCAATTCCACTTCTAAACTAGATATTAAAAAACTAAAACATACGAATTTTGGCTAGCAAAATCATAATTATAGATTCTTTTAAATATATATATACTGCTAATAACACTTTTAAGTATTTTAAATTAATTATGACAAAACATATTTTTGTACCGCCTGATGTTTTAAAAATACTTACACTTAATGATTACATATTAACCTTTTATTTATTTCTATGTATTCATGGCCAAAATAAAAGGCATTCATTTTGAATTGATATTACTATTCAATAATGCTGGCAGTTTGAATATTTAGATAAAAGTTTCGATAACTGAGCATTCAAATATCCTAAATATTCCACAATTTTCTTGTTCCCGTAATTCCAACCAGATGAAAACTATTCATACGTCAAAACATATCTTCGGTTATAACTGACGGAATTGGATCAATTTGAACAATTGTGTTTATGTTTATTTTATTGTGTTAATTTATAGTTCCATTAATCTAATTCCGCCCAATTGGCCCAACAATATAATCGGTTTATCAATGTCTTCTACTGAACTTTGGTTACCTATTACAAATCAACCCCGTCTCCTGGATCCATCTGCTTCACGACACATATTTAAACTCATCGATCCAACCTCCGAGGCACCAAGAACCCTAAACTTCGTCTGCCTAGACGCAGTCAACTCCATCGACAGATATGGTCAGCAACGTTTCTATTTCAGAATGTATATCCTACGCCCCAGTCCATTCCAGTAGAATTCATGCATATGTCCTGCAAACAATCCAGTCCTACACAGTTTTTCGAGTCTTTTTCCCTCCAGCTTCAGTTTACCCTCAGTTCTAGAACAATGATTTATTTTATTGAAGTTTAAAGTAAAGAGACTCACCCATAGCCAGCGGCTCAACTAAGCCCCTGAAATTACCAAATCTCGTCAGCGGTTGTATACGTTTACAGATGGCTACTAACACGTCTGCATGCACAAGCCATGTAATGGTAGTCTTTATCGCAGCATATATTTCAGCATATGCAACTTGTACCGTTGGCGCTACCTGGCGCTGGGCGACCTGGGCCACGTGACTCGCCTGCCGGAGTACCGCGCCGCCAACGCCGGCCTCCGGTACGACTTCCAGCTCGTCAACGTGGATGACTTCAACGGAGTCGGGGAGACTGAACCAAGCCCTTACTTCTATCAGGTATGTATTCTAAACTTAGTTTAATTATATAAAAAATAATATTGATACTTAGAGTGTTACACGAAGTGATATGCATTCGATTGTTCAGTTGTTTTGTTTAATTAGCTCATTGGCGCAATTAATTAGCTTTTTGAATAGAAAATTGAATAGAAAATTCTTGTTTAAAATGCGATATATTTTCTTTTACTGGTGATACCAAGTTGCCAATTTTCTTTATTTTCAAAAGGAGAACAAACGTTTGCATTAAATAAACAACAATACTAGAATCCAAAGAGACTATTCAATCTCATCTGATACACAAGTTATTCAGCGTAAACTGTATCCTTAATCTTATACTCATCCAAATTATGGGTACATTGAAAAGAAATATTGCAATCGTAAAATCTGACTGACCGTGACGGTCTTGATGGCGTTTACCATGCATTAAGATCAATTAATTCATTGCGAGTTCTCAGAATAACCGCCCCATTAATAAGCATCATCAAGGAGTCGTTCTGATTTATTGGAAATTGAGGTTACCAGGTCGTTGCTGTATATGAGTACTTCTTTAATGGGCGGATATGTTACTGAAAAAGATTGAAGCGTATGAGAACGCTTTAATTGTTACAATGCCAAATTTTCTGTCAAATCTTTTGCATGACTTCAAAATACTAAACAGCCTTATTAATAGGAAATTTTAAAACCTACTTTGCATAAATACAGACATAATCTTTTCGCCTGTATCCCATACGGGTAGACTATAAACCGCCACTTTGCTCGATCCTCACATCTTACTTTCACTTCATCAACTTCATCATGCGTTGTCGTCGATTCAGGGTACTTAAAACCTACTTAAGTGCGAATATTTTTTCTTCTACACTCATTCTAATTTAAAAGTCGTTCGAAAGGGACAAAGCATTCGATAACTCAAATACTTTTTAAAACTGTCTATGAATAAGGCCGTTATTGTATGATTATATCATTACGGGTTCATATATACCGTAAAGATTACATCAAGCCAGACCTTCATTCGGTATCAGCCCATATACGTCCCACTGCAGGGCACGGGCCTCCTCCATAATCGAGTTCGATAGATCACACCGGTGGCCTAGTGCGGGTTGGTAGACTAACACGTGGTGACTTTATTTGATTTGCAATTTAAATGGAAAGGATATGAGGCTATAATCGGTCCGCATAATAAGCCCACTGAGTTTGTTTCGCCGGGTCTTCTTAGGCAGGGCTGCGTTGGATCCGGTGGTAACATAAAATCGCTAAGCGTAGATTTTTTATTTTCAATAAAAAAAGTATAAATAAGGCCCAGTTGCCCCGGTGATTCTTGCTTGTAGCTGAAACCAGAGATCACTGAAAGAAAATATTATCACCTTCAATTAAGCATGAAATCCATATTTTAGAAATTTGCAACTTGTTTTTAATTATATCAATTATTTCTGACACATGGACTTAATTAAAAGTCATTATAATTATCTCGTACTAACTTTAGTAATTATCTGTCTCCTCCTTTTTGTGATTCGTTTTTTTCATTCACTGGTTTCTCTTTGATATTAATGATTACGATCCTGTCTGGACCTCCCGACGGCAGCTAATTAACATATTTGAGCGACCTGAATATTTTTGCCGCCATAATCATATCTTTGTCTATATACACTTACCTACTTTACGAGCTCAAGCATTATGTCACTATATTTAATAAACAGTTGACCATGTAATAAATTAAAACAATGTCTCAAAGTTTTAATGCATGACAACATGAAGATGTGACTACGATTCTAATGAATAAGCTGATTACAATCTGCATGTAATTTCATGATGTTGAAAAGGATTTTATTGAACGTGTAATGAATACATATGGTTTGGGGGTTATATGTCTATCATTATCAAGAAGTAAAGATATCTTCATTTGTTGAAACATAAAAATGCATCGCCATATGTACTTAAATAACAGCTCAATTGAAAAATTTGAACAAAATCAAACAAGCATTGGTGTTTGTTGTTATGTAAGTTGTAGTCCTTATATAATAACTTAAGACTTTTGTCGCATTGTAAATTGTTAAATACAAATAGCGTCTACTAATATTATTTTCAGTTATTTTGAAGCAGCCGGGCCCGGTTTCGCCCTTGTGAAGACATTTTTTGAGTCTAGTTCACATCAAAAACATATTATTTCACGTGCTAACTGTTTTATATTTAAACTCCATGTGACCGCCGTCGACTGTATTGCTTTTCCCGTCCCTGTCCGTTATATTCCATTCTGTCTCATCTTATTCTGCCCCATAACGAAAAGCATGCATCCTCTCCTGCCCAGTGCCACCCATTCGAATGATGCTATGTCTATACCAAATTTCATCAAAATTAGTCTAGCGGTTTTTGCGTGTAAGAGGAACAAACAAACATCCATACTCAGAAACTTTCATGTTTAGGTATAATAAAATAATAAATACACCCAACAGTCACATACATAGTCCTGAACCCACACTAAGATCGAGTCTTGTGTCGTGGGTATCAGGAACTACGAGACTTTTCGGTCTCACAAACACCCAGACCCGGAAGAAATATTTGTGGGCCGCACAAACATTTCGCGGCCTCTCGTTTCACAGGCGGCGTCTAACCAACTGCGCTACGGAGGCTGTCAAATTATATTAGTAAGGATTAAATACTGCGATAAACAAAATAGCTTCGATTCAAAGAGCCGCTCAATTGACATGTATTAATCGTCTCAGTATTAGCATGCGTCTGGCGCGTAGATAACCCGAGCCATGTGCGGATTTAACATAAAAATCAGCAACATTATACATTCCACACGGCCTGTGATACGCCCAATACAATTTATTGCAATTGCTTGATCAATAAATCTCATGCGTAGTTGAATGGAGAAGAATGTAAACAAAATAAAACGACGTAGCTACTACAAGACCCGTTTAGTTACTCTCAATGTTATCATTTGCGTTTGGCCCCGGTCGACTTCCAAATATGTGGATTTGTAGTGGGTTTTGTTGTTTCTGGCGATTTTATTTTTCCGTACCATATAAAGCTGTCGATGTCGTTGGGATTGTCCTAAACTCTCATTATCTCTCAAAATACCTCAAATACTTTTTAATTTAATATTTCGTTGCCACATCTCCAACCTCCAAGATCTAGCACCCATCCAATTTAAAACGGATTATCTTAGAGCTGATCCAAAAGCAAAAATGATGCATAAAAAAAGTCGTAAATTAAAGAAGTTATGCGGTTGTCACTGCATTTATACAGGAAGGGACTCATAATTAACTTCCCGTCGAAGAAGGTCTGAATTCATCTTATACGGCAGTGAGTAATTACTGCTATACTGTTGCAAGTTAAATAAAAAAGGCGATTTATAAAGACTCATTTCCATCGTTGACATTAAATCTATACATATAAATAAAATTGAAGTGTCTGTTTTAAAAGTGAAAAAAAAAATGTCCAACTACATATCGTTATATACACGATACATATAACGAAAATGACCTTAGATGTTTTTTTTGTCTGTCTGTCTGTTTGTTTCGGCTAATCTCTGAAATGGCTGGACCGATTTTGACGGGAGTTTTATTGTCATGTAGCTGATATAGTAAGGAGTAACTTAGGCTACATTTATTTTAGAAAAAATCTTTTATTTTAGAAAAATAATGTTTAATTCCACGCGGACGAAGTCGCGGGTACATAATAAGCCTCTTTATTCGGACAAAATCTTAAACAAATACAATAAACTTTCTTACTTACATTACTACTTACTACTTATATTATACATATGTTATATAAATATATATTTTACTTATTTTCTTAAAATTGTTCATATATTTGGTATTTTTTAATTTTTGAAAGTCCGTTTGCCAATTGGCATAGGCCTCCTCCAACCTACTCCATTCTTTCCTCTCTCTGGCCACTCTGCTCCATGTTATGCCTGCAACCTGTCTGATGTCATCGTCCCATCTTTTTTGTTGTCTACCTTTTTTCCTTTTCCCCTCCCTTGGATACCATTCTGTTACTCTTTTGTTCCACTTCTCCTTTCCTCTCATCATGTGTCCCGACCACTTCCACTTTAGCCTTTTCATTTTAAAGTTACATCTTGAATTTTAGTCTTTTTCCTTACATTGGTATTTTTGATTCTATCTCTCCTCCTCACTCCTAGCATGCTTCTCTCCATTGCTCGTTGGCAGCTGGCAATTTTGTTAGTGATGTTTTTTGTCATAGCCCATGTTTGGCTACCATACATTAATATTGGTAATATACAGACATTGAATAGCTTGCTCTTTGTTGCTATATGTAGGTTCTTGTCTTTCATTATTTCCTTTAGTCCCCAGTACCTTTTCCAACTATTTGCTATCCTTCTTTCAATTTCTTTTTTTATGGTATCTTTAGGTGATATCAGCTGCCCAAGGTAAATATATTCATCCACATAACTAATTTGTGAGTCTTCTACCATTATGCTGCTCTTATAGCCATTCGTCATTACTTTAGTTTTATCAGCATTTAGTTTAAGTCCCACTTTTTCGCTCTCAATTGCTAGTTGGTTTAACATTTCATTTAGGTCCTCTGGCGTTTTTGCAAATAACACGATATCGTCGGCAAATCTTAAGTGTGTTAATGTGCGGCCGTCAATATTTATGCCCAGATTTTCCCACTCAAAGTTTCTAAAAACCATTTCCAACACTGCGGAGAAAAGTTTTGGAGAGAGAGGGTCTCCTTGTCTTACTCCATTCTGTATCTTAAACGAATCCCCTGTCTTTTCTAGCTGAATGCATGCTGTGCTATTTTTATAAATATTTTGTATCAGCCTTATGTATTTTTGTTCGATGCCTTGTTCTCTCAGCGCTTCCCAAATGTGAGTATGTATTAATGAGTCGAAAGCCTTACTGTAGTCTACAAATGCTATGTAGTATATAAGCTGGTATTCCGCGTATTTCTCGATGATTTGCCTAACAGCATGGATATGATCAAGTACTGAGTAATCTCTTCTAAATCCTGCCTGTTCAATTGGTTGTTGTTCGTCAAGTTTCCCTTCCATTCGCTTAAGTATAATCTTTGCAAATATCTTGTACAGGTTGGACATTAGACTTATAGGTCGATAGTTACCGATATCGTACTTGTCTCCTTTTTTGTACAGAAGGATTATATTCGATTGAGTCCATTGCTGTGGAATTATTTCTGTGTTAAGGATTTTGTTGAACATTTCTTTTAGAATGGGTATTACTGTTTGTTCCGTTTGTTTTAGTACTTCATTGCTTATTCCATCGGGTCCCGGTGCTTTATCGTCTTTTTGCGTTTTTATAGCTAATTCTATTTCCTCTTGCATGATGGTAGGTACGGGTGATACTTCTAACAATTCAATTTCTTTTTCAGCTTTAGGACTTTCGTATAACTTCTTATAGTAAGATGTGGCAATTCCTAGTATTTGTTTCCTTCGGTTCTCTTTTAATCTATTTGTACCTTTCATCTGTACGATCCAATCTTTCTTATTGTTTAGCGCGGGTACAGCTAGTATTAAATAAAGATTCACGTTATATTATCGATGTCCCAAATATTATATGAGTTCAGATAGGCGGCAAATAATTTATACTAAGCAATCTGTTTTGAAGTTCAATAAATTGAGTTGTACTGTATCATAATTTTATTAATTGTAATTTATAATTAATATGTGTTTGTATAGAAAACTATTTCTAAGAACTGAAGCATTTTATGTTTCCTGAATAATAATAATCTGATGCTAAAAAACGATTGCTAGGTTAAGCAATCAGACAATTCAAAATATTGAACATGATGTCCATCCACCAACCAAAGGAAGTCCACTGCTGAACATAGGCCTCTTGTAATAATTTCTACCGTGACCTGTTGGAGGCATCCTGCATCCAATACCGTCCCGCGACATTTATCAGGTCGTTTGACCAAATTGTGGGCGGACGTCCTATGCTGCACTTTCCGCTACGTGGCCTCCATTCCAGAATTTTTTGGCCCCATCGGACATGAGTTCTGCACGCTATATGCCCCGTATCTTTATGTATGAACGTGCTGTACCCGTCTCTAATTTCTCTATAACAATGCACTTTCCTATAGAACCTGGCGGAAGCGGAGTACGTGGTGGCGGTGTTCATGTACATGCGGCTGGTTGGCTGGCCGGCCGAGCGCATCTCCATCCTCACCACCTACAACGGACAGAAGCATCTCATCCGCGACGTTATTGATAAACGATGCGCCGACAACCCGCTCATCGGAAGACCGCATAAGGTGAGAATCATTTTCTATACTATTGTATTATTACCATTTTAGTAATTGTTTTTTTATGGTAGAAAGATAATACGGCTGCAATTAATCTTATGGTAAGTGCTTAGAGTATATACATATAGAGGGAGCGCTGGTACTTGAAAAACGTAGATAAAAATGGTGGTGCCGGGGCCACTTTTTTTTCACGATTGCTCTCAAAATCAATATCTATTTGTTAAAGATATGTAAACAACCAAAGCTATATAATGTTTTTTTTAGGATACCCCTGGATCGAAAAATAAGACGCCAAAGCGTTAATATTATAAGAAGGAGTCGTTTAGAAGACTGTTGGATACCTACAAAATATTTTTATTATAATTAATATGATGAGAATACATTTTTAATTTTTAAATCGTAGGGAACCAACAATTTAGACGATCCATCTGGTTAAGGTTTCAGGAAGTCGCTGGATGCAGGCCACTTCCAACAGGTCAATGTGGAGATCCTTGGAGAGGCCTATGTTCAGCAGTGGACTTCCTATGGCTTTTTATGGCTGAAGAGAGAGAGAGAGAGAGAGAGAGGGAGACAGAGAGAGAACCTTAGATTTTGATTCTGAGAGCAATGGCAGCCACAATACTTTACCTATAATTGTGGCTTATTGGTACCGAGAAACCCTCAGATATTAATTTTGAGAGCAATCGGTTTAATAAATAAAAAGTTCAAAATGGCGACCACAGTTTTTTAATCTACTTATAAATTTGGTTTATTGGTGCCGACTGCCGAGATACCCTCAGATGTTGATTTTGAGAGCAATCGATTCAATGACTAAAAAGTTGAAAATGGCGGCCACAGTTTTTTTAAACCTTACTATGAATTTGGCATATTGGTGCCGAGATATCCTCAGATACTGATTCTGAGATAAAATCGGTACAATAAGTAAAAACTTAATTAACTTAACTTAAACTTAACTTAAACAAAATGGCGGCCACGATTTTCAATACCGAATACGAACGAAGCTCGGCTATTGAAGCATAGGGACTAAAACATTTACCATTTCTCCACCACGCATTTCCAATATTGCAAATTATACAATAGGTATAATAACGCACAGGTAAAATTACTTCGTATTCGCAGTGAAAGCGTATTCGGAATTATATGTAGATAAACGTGTTAAAATAGTCGCCACATTTTTTTTTATCATTTAATGGCGAGACGAGCATGCCGTTCGCCTGATGGTAAGCGATACGACCGCTCATGAACAGTAGCAAAACCAAACAACACCTTGAATTACAAAGCAATGCTTGGCATTCTACTGCGCTCGCCATCCTGAGACATAAGATGTTAAGTCTCAATATGTCCAGTAGTTACTCTGGCTACAATGTCCTTCAATCAGAAACACAACAGTGCATTTAAACTGCTGTTTGACGGGAGAAATAGACATTACGGTGGTACCCACCCAGGCAGCCTCTCACATATGAGAGACCTACCACCAGTAACAGTTTTTCATTCTTTAAAAATATTATGTATCGATATTGTTATTATTATATTTAGACGCGACTGTCAACATGTTCACGGTGGTCGCGGGTTCGAATCCCAGGGCACACCTCTGACTTTTCGGAGTCATGTGTGTATTGATAGTCAATCACCACGCACTAAAACGGTGAAGGAAAACATCGTGAGGAAACCTGCATACCATAGCGATTTCTAAAATTTCTATGGTATGTAAGTCCGCCAACCCGCACTAGGCCAGCGTGGTGGACTATATGGCCTAACCACTCTCAATCGTATTCTCGATTGTAGAGGAGGCCCGTGCCCTGCAGTGGGACGTATATGGGCTGATACAGATATTGTTATTGGGACCAAAAAACGTAATTAAATTTTGATACAGTTGGGTAAAATATGCTAACCGGCAACCCTAATGCAGCAATGCTACCAACATTACGACCAAGAAAATATCTACGTTTTTGAAATCTCAACTGTATGACAGCGCTCCCTCTATATGTATATACTCTAAGGGTAAGTGCAATGAAAACCAAATAAATCCATCAGTAAAAGCTGGTGATTTTTCACCCGTCGACACAAATTAGCTGGCTCAATTTTCACGCACAATATACTGAACTTCGACAGTATTATAAATTATACACTGAAATAAGAAGAGTCATAATTTATATTGATTAAATCGGCTCGATTTTTAGTTAGGACTGCATTGGATCTACATATCAGGGGGGTTCCTCTGTACTCCTTCACGACGACGAATGTTCATCACACGTAAAACTGTATGAATATGCCTTAATACTTTACAAAATGTTCGAATCCTGAATCGTACGTCGTAATTTTAGACTAAGTTCGAAGTGAGTCATAGGTTTCACAGAGAATAGTTTTGATTTTTAGAAGTGGAAATCTTTTAAATGGTGACGTTCATCATCCGAACATTTTTGTACTTTGTGTCGAAATATAGAGCAACCTCAACAAATCCTTTCGCTGGTATTTGACACTCTCCACTCACTTCATTTTTTCTTTCTCGTACTCATGCCTTAAGTCTTAAATCCTAACTTGAGTGACATAACTGTATCAGCCCATATACGTCCAACTGCAGGGCACGGGCCTATTCTACAATCGAGAGATGACGATTGAGAGTGGTTAGGCCATATAGTCCACCACGCTGGCCTAGTGCGGGTTGGCATTGAGTGACATAACGAATTTTCCTAATTAACTTTGTGTAAAGGCAAAAGTAAAAATAAATTCAGTAATTGGTTACGGCTTCTAAACTATTCAACGTGTGGGGCTCACGGGTGGTCTCATTTGCATTAACTATCCATGCAAAACTTTTCAACAATTCCAAAAGAACACTACTGATTTTATCTCTCTCATTTAGTTGCACGGTACACTTGTAACTGGGCAAGAATACGTGTTTCGTATTCTGCTTACAGGCAGAGAGTCAGGTAACACTCGTCTCCGTGAGCACATTTTACAACCGGAATAAAATGAATGTAAAAAAACTAAGAGTTTCAATAGTACTTAACTTTCAACTTACAGTTTTAATTTGTAGTGTTCAATAAAGTGTTGTGTGTGTACTTTAGGCAACCAATAAAACCTATAGATGATCTCCGATCTGGCTTTGAAAGCGCTGTCATAATAAAAGACTTTTTTTCTTTTCTCATATTATTACATTGAACATGTTATTATTATAAGATTACGAGTATAAATCTTTTTTGTTCATAAATGTATATTAAGAAAACATATCTCAACCAATGCCTTCAATAGTAATTTTTTTAAATTTTATTTGTAGTTCCAAATTTTGCCATTCGCCAATAGATTTTAGATGATCTGTAGTTCTTGTTTATGCTCACAGATTATAAATATAAGGCTCTTAAAGGTTGTCATTAAAGGCACTTAAATACAACGCTACGCTTATTACCTGCACCTTGTCTTAGCTCGGAAAGGAATCCTAGCAATTTTAACCCATGACGTGATTGTCGTACAAAGCTCCCGACGTTGTAACTTTCAAACTGCCTAAATTGAAGAATTGAAACTCTATTTCTTAAGCAGCAGAATACAAATTGGTAATGATTGACTGTTGCAAGATATGAGTGACTGTGTTTCAAATTATCAAAGGCTACATGCCTATGCGAACTCCTAAAGCGCTCACTATGGTTATTGATTGTCGTAGAATGAGGACAGGAATTAATAACGCGTCTATTGTTTAGAAGTAATTGGCCAACCATGACTATTGGAATTTTGTTCTGTAGTCCCAAATAAAACCGGTCGTAAAGTTTCCATATAAATATTTTACTGATAGGAATAAGAATGAGCTGAATTAATTAATTGAAATGGCGCCTGTTATTTTAAATAATAAATAAATACACCCAACAGTCACATACATTATCCTACATGACCCTATACGAGCGACGAATACTTTTGCTTGCAGCAGTTTGCACAAACATTCATCTCAATGCGGGGATCGAACCCGCGGCCTCTCGTCTTACCAACTGCGCCACGAAGGCATTTGGCTAAGAGGACAAAAGCCTTGAATTTTTGTAGAAGCTTACTGTTTCACGCTTAGATTGATACTGATAAATCTAAGCGTGAAACAGTAAGCAAATATACTGATATTTGATCGAAGGTTGTACGATTACACACGCGTTTTCTCACCAAAAAATTAATAGCACTTGGACTCGTTTTAATCTTAATTACTAGAGGTGCAGTAAATAAATGCAAACAATGGGCCGCAATCAGGGATTTCGAACTGGGAACTATTTTTCCAATCTGAGATTTTGGGGATCACGGAAATGCTATCATTAGAAGTAAAAAGTCATTTTCGCTCAGATTTCTGGAATTGTGGACACACACAGCTTTTTTCTTCATGGTCAATATCTTCAATAACGCATCATAATTAACATGCCTTAATCTTAAACGTATTAGCATATCTGTATCTGTATCAGCCCATATAGGTCCCACTGCAGGGCACGGGCCTACTCTACAATCGTACGGTACGAATGAGAGTGGTATTTATTGAGTATTAACATATATATAAATAAAATTAATATTGTTATGTTTGTCTCCGTGACGTCATCATACTGAAATAGAATACACGCGAAGCCATTCACAATAATGGCGTCAATATCGTAAATCTGTAACATTTACATACGCATAGAGAAGCGATAAAGCCACACCTATCTTGGGTCATGTCTAATGTTACACTCGATGACAGACAAGATAAAAGATAACAATAGTAATTGTCTATTTTAAAAATCAAATTAACCAGATTGACAAAAAATCGACGCACTACGTTTAAGTTAAGTTTTCATCCCTAATATCCAAACAGATGAAACTCAATAACGTTGATATTTATGCGAAAAACAAAGTCAGTCGAAGCACCAAAAATTCTTTATATGTTCAGAAAGGGCCTCCCAGCGATTCACCTAAATTTTTAAAGATTAGCAATATATCGACGCTTTTCCGGTGACATGGACAGTATATTTAATACCGCAGATGATACTGAGTGGCCAATAAATGTTTATTTTGCTGTTTTCTATAACTTTGTACAATATTTTGTGTTATTTTACAATATGTGGGGAAATTACAATTAATTTGATAAAATAAATTATTTCAAAACTACCTTCATCAATTATATTGTTTACGTGATGGTATAAAATAAAGTCCGATTGCTTCGGCCGGGCATTTTGTGACGAGCACTCGAACTGAGAAGATCTCCTGAAGAACGGAAATTGTGTGAGTTGTACAATTACCTTTAAGTTCTTTTAGGACTAAATTAAATTGGTTAAATCAGTTTTTTAACTGATTTAGAACTTAGAATTTTTGAATATTAAAGATAAAGTTTTTTTTTTTTTTTTTTTTTATTGCATTGAATGGCGAGACGAGCAAGCCGTTCGCCTGATGGTAAGCGATACGACCGCTCATAAACAGTAGCAATATTCCACTGCGCTCGCCATCCTGAGACATAAGATGTTAAGTCTCAATATGTCCAGTAGTTGCTCTGGCTACAATGTCCTTCAATCCGAAACACAACAGTGCATTTAAGCAGTGTTGTTTCACGGGAGAAATAGACATTGCGGTGGTACCTACCCAGATGGCTTCTCACATATGAGAGACCTACCACCAGTAAAGTACATTTTCATTGATTTTGTTGTTGTTAATCTTCATAATTTTCAAAATCGTTTAAGTCGCAACCGTATCATATATACGTAAAGGATTATTGAATGAGTCGATGATGAAGAAAAATGACACAATACGGATCAGTAACCATCTCATTATAATATTATTCACGGAGAGTGACATAAACTAGTGAATCAACTTATAATTAGACCGTAAAAATCGCATAATTTATAAATATTGGCCGTTATACTGGAACTATTCGATAAACAAGCAATAAATACACCTACGATTACGTTCCGTTTGCACGAGCTGTAAGGAAATAGTGAATGGCGTATTACTTAGACGTTAGACATATTTGAGCCTACCTACGTAACTAGTATCCTAGTACCTATGTGTATATTTCAATTTTCAACCAGCGAGATTAAGATTGGGAACGCTTGGTATATTGTTTTATTTCTAAATACTATTAATGGCGAGAGGAGGGTGCCATTCGTCTGTGTGTAAGCGATACGACCGTTCATGAACAGTAGCAAAACCAAACCCCTGGAAATAGTAGCAATGCTTGGCATGCCACTGCGTTCGCCATCCTGAGACATAAGATGTTAAGTCTCAACATGTCCAGTTACTCTAGCCACAATGTCCTTCAAACCGGAACAACAGTGTATTTACACTGCTCTTTGGCGGGTATTCCTTTTTTTTGTTGCCTTTTACTTCTCACGAGAGTACGATTGAGAGTGGTGGTAGGCCTTTAGTCCACCACGCTGGCCTAATGCGGGTTGGTTTAATTTCTAAGATACAATATAAATTTTTATTCCCGTGCAGGTGACAACAGTGGACAAGTACCAAGGTCAGCAGAACGACATAGCGCTGATCTCCCTGGTTCGCACCAAGGCGGTGGGGCACGTGCGCGACCTGCGCCGTCTTATCGTGGCCGCCTCGCGCGCGCGGCTCGGTCTATACATCTTCGCGCGCGCCAACCTCTTCAGGAACTGCTTCGAACTGCAACCTACTTTCAACCAGGTATGTAGCTTATTGCTTTTTTGTGAGATTCACATGTTTATCACGCTTGCTAAAAACATGATTTTTAAAGTCGTTTAAACATCTTTATTATAGGTTCACACATGTGATACTTGATGCCTACAAATTAGGAATTAGTTAGTACGTCATCCTCTAACATGCGGGATAAGTCGATAAATGACAGACAAGTTGGAATACAAATCGAAATACGGGCTGTTTTTTTGTGCCTAAGCAGTATAATTTTACCAAACAAATAAAGTTTATCTCTTATGTTATTCTGCAATATAGACGCATAGAAAATAGAATGAACGGCGATAGGCTCTCCCCCTTGAGCGCTCGTCCTGGGACAACAATAACTTTGGCAAATTGTATGACGCGGCACTGGTAGTTTCCGTAATGTGTATATAGGAAATATTGCGCTGGTATAGGTAGAAATGAAAATAAAATATATTTAGAAATATTCCGAAGTTTTATATTACATGATATCCTAGAGCATTTCCGGAACAAAACCAATGGGCTCAATAGCCCTTTCACATATTCTAAACCACAAACAAAAACAACTCTGTCATTGGACATAGATTCCTGTAACAATTAATTATCATTTGTTTGTCTTGCAATTATCCATATTTTCAATCAGAATGTGGTAAATTTGGTGCAAATATTATTGTTTGACAGTTCCGATTTCCGAATGACGCATGTTGGTCAAAGAATAATATGTAAAATAATTGTACCACTCTGCGTCAATTTGTTCTATAACATCTATAAGCCGTAGCCGTAATGACTACCACTAGCAGTTCATTTAAAATTGATTTAACGATGTCATTAAGCAATCAAATTGTTTTTGCTCTTTACTTGTTCAAGTACTCTTTAGTTTGAAAGCTACAACAAATTGCCTGACGTAATAATTCGATATAAAATAAAGGTAATTTTAGCGAGCTAACGGTGTGTTAAATCAGTAGATACCTACTTCAGTATCTCTTTATTTTACCCTCGTAGGTGCCTAATAATTTAATTAATCTCGATTCTACGATACGTGCCATTTCCCCATGCTATTTATTTCTCATGTCTAGACCAGAAGCAAATAATTTGATCAAATAATTATTTGAATTGGTGAGATTGAAAACCTTATGAGATTAGAGCGTGATCATATTAAATTGGTAATTAAAAGCTGTGTACATCCGCGAGGGGATAGACAGTGATGGCACTTGTCACTCACAGTTCACCGAGCTTATGTCGAACGTAGGTCCTGTATAATATATGTACGTCTCGATCTTTTTTATGAAATCTACGGGCAAATAAACGCATGCTAGTTTGATGGGACCACTAACTTTTTCAAATGCGAGAAACGTTCTAGATTTAATTCATAAAATAGAAAATGTTTGCTACATTTAACGCGCTAGTACCCATAAGTTTATGGAACGAGTGTGTCAGCAGGTTCCATTATTGATAAAGAGAGAATTGTCACGATGCGGTTTGCACCTGCCAATCGCTACGGTTGTGGACCCGCAGAGCCTGTAGAATACAGACATGTGGCAATTTATGGAATAGAATAGAATAGAAAAACCTTTATTTGTTCATTAAAGTACACATACACTGATACAAAACTAAAATACAAATCTATTACAAATTACAACGGACAAAATGATTAAAAGAAAGATAAAAAAAATACAAGAAAAAAAAGTGTAGCAGCATATGTGTTACAGCAGAACAAAAAGGTGATGACTCAGCATACGTTCACTCACACGAGCAAACACTGATATTACGATACGAATACGATACGAATACAGCATGATATTGACACATGGTACTTAATTTAACCAACATGTTTTACATTACCCGAGGTAACATAGTATACAGGGTATATCAAGACTGCTACCGAAAACGAAGCCAGGTGGTAGTTTTAGTGGCTTCAGACAGAAAATTGTGACAATTTTTTTTGTTATTTTTTTTCAATCGTCGAGTTAGGGTGGTAAATACATAGTTTGTTCTTAAATAATAGTGTACACCCCTTTAAGCAATAAGTATGGATTTACCACCCAGACTCGACGATATTTCAAAAATAATAAAAAAATATATCTCGTTCCTCTGCGAAAGTATTAGTCAAATTGTGTTTGTATTCGCTAAAACTACCACCCGGCTTCGTTTTCGGTAGCACCCTTGATATACCCAGTATGATTTAAAAAAAAAGGTTTTTTATCAATACTCGTGATTTTAGTTTTCACGATTTTGACCTGAATTTCAGTTCGGTTCGGAAACTAGCCTGAGCCGTAAACAGACTACCCACACTACAGTGGTTGATCAAAAGCCTTGAAACCTAAAATCGCGACTATCTGGCAGTTTTTGTTCAAACTTGGTACGATGTCACCTAGGGAGGTTAGCAGCATGTGGTTTAAATTTAATACTATACGGGGTATATCAAGACTGCTACCGGAAATGAAGTCAGGTGGTAGTTTGTGACTTCAAACGCACTGTAACTAAAAATTACGCAAGGAAACGCGACAATTTTTTTTCAATATCGTTCAGTTTGGGTGATAAATCCATCGTTTTTGTTAAAATAATAATTAAAAGCCTTGCGTACCATATCGTCTTTAAAAATAAAAGGGTGTACATTCGTATTTAAGAAAAAAAAATACCACCCTAATAAGACGACAGAAAAGAAGTAATAAAAAAATCGTCACAATTTTTTGCACAAAATTTAGCTGCATTGTGTTTGAAGTCATTAAAACTACCACTCTTCATTTTCGGTAGCACTCTTGATATACCCGTATGTCAATATCACCCTGTATACCTGCATTCTGCGGGTACGCAACCGCGGTGACCGTGGGTGCACCTGTATATCTTTTTTTGCGGGCACGGAACCGCAACGTCCGCGGGTGCAAACCGCATAGTGAGAGTCCTCTAATATGGATGGATGTTCGCATATTGTGGTGCAGCTGGTGGAGCGTCCGCTGCAGCTGGAGCTGGTGCCGGGCGAGCGGTACCCGGCGCAGCGGCGCGGCGACGCGGCCGTGCCCGACGCGCTCGTGCTGCGCGTCGCCGACATGCCGCACATGGCGCGATACGTGTACGACATGTACATCGACAAAGTGCGCGACTGCACTAGCCAGTTCGAGGTTAGTATAACACACTCGTACTTACCGGAAGAATGTGTGTGTGGTAGCCTGTTAGACTGGGTTCGAATCCCAGTTGCCCCCTGAGTTTTTGGAAACGTGTTTATTGATATCAAATATTATGCGCTGTAACGGTGGAAGAAACTGTAAAAAAACCTGCATACAAAAGCGCTTTTAGCGATTTGCAAGAGTTTCTGTGGTATTTAAAATCTTTCAATCTGTATTACTCCATCATAATGGACTATAATGGCTTGACCTTCTTAATCTTGCTTTCGATTATACCGGGTATCTCAAGACTGCTACCGAAAACGAAGCCGGGTGTTATGATTTTTTAAATATCGTCATTTTTGGGTGGTAAATCCTTAGTTTTTGCTAAAATAATAATTTAAACTCTTTTATACCTGAGTATTTATAAATAAAAGGGTATACACTATTATTTTAGGAAAAAACGTATTTACCACCCAAATATGGCCATAGAAAAAAAAAAAATAACAAAAAAAATTGTCGCTTTTTATTGCCACTTTTTCTGTTGCATTGTGTCTGAAGTCGCTTAAACTACCACCCGGCTTCGTTTTCGGTAGCAGTCTTGATATACCCTGGTATAGGAGGGCTCTATGCCTAGTGATGGACGTTTATGGGTAGGTACCCTTATCAATGTAGCCGAGACCCGCTTCAGTGCGAGTTAAAAGGCATGGTAATTGACATAACGCACCTTCTCTGCGCTGTCTGTCTTATTCACACGCACTTGTATATATTTAGGCTCTCATTGACAGTTTAAAAATGAATTGTGTTGTTGCAGAGCACCCAGCGCACGTACGCGGCGCCGGGCACGGAGCGCGCGGCGCGCACGCAGCAGCCGCGCTCGCTGGTGGCCGCGCACCCCGGCGCCGCGCCCGACAGCGACGACGACGAGCCGCCGCCCGCGCACGCCTTCACGCCCACCGACATCGTCAACGAACTGGAACCCGACAACTGAACACGCAACACGCGCCGGCAGCGGATAGTGTTATAGTGATTAAGAATTACTTAAGGTTTATAATAAAAAATATTTGAAGTACTCGTTTTGTTTTAATTCCAAAAGAAAAATCATAAACCATGACACCAGCATCCCAGTGAGCGTACGACACGATGCGCTTCGTTGCGATTGTTCTAAACGAAGTAGTGTTCACATATGGAACTGTCCACACAGTGAGCCCGTCTCAGTGCGAGACGGGTCTATGTGGCGTGTTCCATGTCCAACACTTCTCAACCCGTCGCCGTTCCGCCCGCGTCGCGACAGACGCGGCGCGTCGCCTCGCCGTCGCATTCAGTCAGCCGGCTGTGTGACGAGAGAATAACCACGCTTCCGTTACATCATACAAATAAAGCATCTTTATCTTTATCCGTTCTGCCTGTGACCTTAAACAAAAAAGTCTAAGACATGTTCGAAAATACAACTTAGAACACACGGAAGAACATTTTAAGTGAGAAAGTAAGACCAGATCCAAAACTATGTACATGTGTAGCGAAAAATGCTCAAAAGAAATGCGTACACGATTTTGATGATTCCTAACTCCATACTTTCATTTTTGAAAACTCGATATTCGTAGTGTAGAATTAAATCAAACCTCGAAGATTTTTCAAAACAACCTTTTTTCCTCAAGTTTGTTACGCCCGAATACTGGAACGCCATTCAAATAATAAGTTGCTCTTAACAGCGCACGGCCCACTTAGTCAGTACATTTAAGCGGGATAACGTAGTTAAGCGCAACTTTTATTTAAGTTGCGTTCCAGTATTCGGGCGTAAGTCAATAACTTTCCAGAATATGAAATAATTACATCAAGCCTATGTAAACTAATCATTCGGGTTTGATTCTCTCTACAAATATCGATTTTTCAAAAATGAAAGTTGGTATGTATTTTTCGCCAAAATCGCATTCGCAACTCGAGTATTTTTCGCTACACAATATAATTCTTAAATAGTTTTGGATATATTATGACGTTCAACATTATCACGAGAAAAACAATCATTATCGAAATAATTAAATTTCCAACACATAAGATTAAGAGTACTGGACAAATAATCCTAATGTGGGTTAATCATGTGAAAGTAGTTTTAAAGCTGACAGTTAAAATAACATAATACGGGTCTAAAAATAGGGAGACCAGGAATGAACGTAACGATTTGCAATTTTCTTGTAATATCTCACAGTGCTTGTTGGTTGTTAGATCATGAAATTCTAATTAGTAATTACCTACCACACGTCGTGTACCTATGTTATATTGGTGGAACAGCTATTATATATAGCGCAATGTCTATTTCTCCCGTGAAACAGCAGTGTAAATGCACTGTTATGTTTCGGATTGAAGGACATTGTAGCCAGAGTAACTATTGGACATAATGATACTTAAGATCTTATGTCTCAGGATGGCGAGCGCAGTAGAATGTTTCTACTGTTTATGAGCGGTCGTATCGCTTACCATCAGGCGAACGGCTTGCTCGTCTCGCCATTCATTGCAATAAAAAATATATATATTGCTATGAACTTGATTGCTATAAAAGATTAAAAAAGACCAAATATATTTAAATATGTCTGTATGTTAAATATGTATGTATATATCCCTATCCCTAGGATTGGTTGCTGCTGTGTAAAGGGATAGTTGTAATATCGTCGTAAATAATAACGTTGCTTTCAATTACAGATCACTCCCAAGTGATTTGATTTTTTTTTTTTTTTGGGAGTGATTTGTGCTTTCAATATAATCAATTTACATACATTTAAAAATATTTAGTTATTTTTTTAGTTAAACTTTCTGTTTGTAGGTATTCCAATCTTGTACGGAGTATCAGTCTGTTAGTTTTCTACATTATTCTTCCGTTCAATTATTCTTCCTTGATTTTGGCTAACATTCCTTAGAAATATGAAACAAGAAATGCGATTTGACATATCACGAATATAATTGTTCGATAGTATCGTATCTTGGGAATAAGTTACTAGTTCCTATCTCTACACATTTTTACCGATTTAGAAAAACACTTTAAAACTCATTAAGTAGGTATCATCCCGTGTTACTTTCATACCCGGTCTACTCTACGACAAAAAACAATATTCATTGGCTTAATAAACTAGCACATTTTCATGACATTGAGTCAAATTGTGAATCTAACTACATTTGAATCGTCTTAAAAATGGGTGCAGTAGACTGGTCTGGACAAAGGTTTACGAAACAAAGTTATTCTTTGTTTCCTTTATAACTATTTTTACATCTGGATATTTTATCCCTATAACCATAGCCCATATCGTGGTATAATGAATCAAATGATGTGTAGTAGCAAAATAATACACAAAAAATCTGTTAACCAGAATAATGTGATAATTATATGAAAAAAAATCAACAAAAACTTACCAACAGTGAACGTTGCGCAGGTATGCCGAAGAGTAGATTATTGACACGATACGAACCGAGGCCGAACGAAGACTGAGTCATCAGTTCTCAGCGAACCAGCATTTATAACCTTTAACCACTCCCACTCCAGTCACAATTAGAGCAGAACTACCCCCATTTATTGAATAAAACTTTGACAAAATAATTTTACTATCATACCCGTGCCCTTGGTGGAATACTTGCTTAGCTAAAATTCAAAACGTGATAGAATTAGAATTAGAAATTGAATTTCAGCAAAATCTGTCTATATGTGCCTCGACTAAGCGGCATATTAAAGATTTCGGACTTTTTTTAAGAAAGGAATTAAGAGCGTTTATACCCTTTGCGCGCTTTTTGGCTAAAAAACAGGACTTTTCAAACGAGTTAATAGCCACCAATAAACAATTTATAGGAAAAATAATTAGTACTCATTTTAGAAAAGGTGGTCATCTAGGGATTTTGGTGGAAAACATTATAGATTGATGGATAATTTGTGAGCACTATAAGGATTACTGAACACAAGTTTCGTTATTTAGGCTTTAGTGGCAATTTAGAAGCTTAAGATATCCGAAATCACTAAATATAAGATGAAAACAAAAATATTATCCGACTAATAAGACCCTTATGGAGGGATTTTGTTGAGAAAAATAATCTTTTTATGTTTAGTTCCTGAAAAATAAAAATTTAAACAATGCGAAATTATTCAGAAACTCTCGTTAAGAACATATTTTTTTTCACCAACTTATCGTACATAATTTTTTATAGCAATTGCATATTATAATAGAAGAACATCTTATCAATAAATTGCCATTTTTATATTTCAACAAAATTAGTTTTCATGTTTTCTACAAATATTTTAAAAACCACTATAAAACACGCTGTCCAACCGGTCACCGGTGTCAAATCAGACCGCCGCAAGGCCTTCTAGAGGGAGGACGTATCGCTCGTCGCTCCGGCCTGGCTGCAGTCGATTTTTGCCGTGCGTAGTAAAAATAGCCACGCGCGGACTGCGATTGCCACATCTTAGTACTTTGGTAGTAAAACATATTTTTTTCTTTTTATTACCTACAATGATTTTGTAGTGAGTATAAATTATGTTTCAGATAATATAATGGGATGTAATTCCGAGGCTAAATTATGTTATGTATTGTAATATAAAATTAAATATATTTCGTAATTGTAAGGGATTGTAAGGCCCCTAACTCTTTTCATGTGTTCGAACACGAAATGATTAATAAACGTCTGTAGTGTCTACTGATTGAACACTGATTTGAATGCAACTTAACAATGTAATAATAACGAAAATATGATTAGTATCTATATTTGTATTGTTCATTGCTTGCACAGTAATATTTGTCTACTTATAATGCAAATAAATATTTTTATGATATAATATTACCAATATATAAATCATAAGTTACATTTCAATTGAATATTAGAATTTTGAAGCGCACGGATCAAAGTTGGTTGTGCTGACTGTATAGCGAGGCGACGCGGCAGCTCTACGCACACAGCTTTGGTCGCTTATGTGTGCGTGAAATTAACGAAGAAATACCTATAGTTGACTTTGCGTGCAAGGTGTAAACGCTCTTAAATATATTTGGATAACGACTACGAACGCAGTTGTAATGAATAAATGTTTATGCGCCAACCGTTGTTTTAAACATTAAGAAAAACGACGTTATCATGTCAATGTTAAAAGTCGAGACAAGTGTTATATAGAGCTAGATCTTTTATGGAGTGCATAAATGGTATACTGTGTTTGTACTTATACGGAAACCATGTGATGTTCGCCTTGCATCTTATCTTTGAAATGACGTATATTCTGTAAAAAACATGACTCGTTCGATTTCCTCTTTAGAACACTTTGTAGTGTCCCGTTATTACAAGATTTTTTTCTATTGCCCCTTAAATTTAACAATATTTTAATAAATATTTAGATAATAAATAGCCGCAGAACAGCTGTTATTAATGGAAACGTTACCAATACGCACAAACAAATAAGTTTATATGATGCAATACCAACTAATATTGTATTATTTGTTTACTAAAAAAAAATAGGGCACAAAGTAAAGAAAAAACGCAATATCAACAAAAATATATAATTTCAATAAAAATAACAATTTTAAATAGATTGTTCCCGATTATTCGTTTTGCATAAAAGTATCTATATCTTATTGATAAATGTTTAGAAGAGTCCTTCGATCTCCCCGGTCTTGGTGTTGAGGTCTATGTCGTAGATGCTGGGCCGCGTGGGCAGGCCGGGCATCTTGGAGATCTCGCCCACCATGGGCACCACGAAGCCGGCGCCCACGGACGCGAAGATGCCGTTGATCTTCAGCGTGAAGCCAGTCGGCGCTCCCTTGACGGCTGGGTCGCCGGTCAGTGAGTTCGATGTCTTCGCCATGCAAATCGGGAACTTGTCGTAGCCCTGGAGAACAACATTTTAAATTCTTCAACACGCTGTAACGAATATTTACTGATAATTTGCGATTTTTATTATAAGGATAAAAAATTGTGAAACAATTCTAGATACATCAGACAATTTCAAAGGTTGCCATCATGGGCGTAGCCACGGTGAGGTAGAGTGGGGCGCTTGCCCCACCCTGGCTTTGACCTACCGACTCTACAAAAAATAATTATCTAGGTAAAGTACTAGGCAGACGAGCAATAAGAAAGCATTTAGGATAATTCGTATTATAAAAACAGATACAGGATGTTATAAGGTGTAACCTTATTACAGAAAAAAAAAATACCGGGGGAAGACTGTGGGTATAGTTTGCTAATTACATATGATTTTAGACTGCTGCCCCACCCTGATCCCACGGCTGGCTACGATCATGGTTGCCATGTATTACGCGTCTTTGGAACACGATTAATTACTTTGTATAACAAGACCATTTCTTAGAAGTTTTCAAGGTAGGCATTTTGACCTTATAATGAAGGAAAACCTGAGACATAGGTAATGATATAATTCATTATTTATGTTTATATTCTTAAACTAATATGTTATACCAATTATTTTTAAAAAGTAAATTTTCCTCTTGTTTTGATAATATGCCAAACGTTAACAGCCTCCTTGGCGCAGTTGGTTAGACGCAGGTTGCGAAACAAAAGGCCGCGGGTTCGATCCCCGCACCGAGAAGAATATTTGTGAGAGCCCTAGATATTTGTTATGGGTCTTGGTGTTTGTGAGACCAAAAAGTCTCTCCTAGTTCCTCATACCCACGACACAAAACTCGATCTTAGTGTGGGATCAGCACAATGTGACTATTGGTTACAGATTTACACATATTTATCATTATTTTAACTAGGGCTCTGAAACTATAAATTATACATAGCCTGTATTTTAGATACTAATCTGATGTATAAACTACAATAATTGTATCGTCACAATCTTTCACATAATAATATTCGTATGTGACAATTTCCGTCTCACCTTCTCCGTGAATATCTTGATCTTCTCCAACACTTCGTCTGTGTACTCGATATTTCCAGCGCCGTACATTTCCTTGGCGATAGTGGCAATCTTGTCCTGGATGGAGAGGTTGAGTGGGTACAGGAAGTCGAACTTGGAGGCGGCGTCGCAAGCGTCGATGACGGCGTCGGCGAGTTCGAGCGCGCCCGCGCCGCCCTTCGCCCAGTGATCGCAGAGAACGGCTCTGAACGCACCGTTCTTCAGGGCAAACTCCTTCACTAAGTTCAGCTCGGCTAGTGTATCGTTTCTAAAAGAATAACAAATCATAATATCGTCATTTTAGGATTAAGGATGCATTGCAATGAGCAAGGATAGTACAGGGATCTGTATAAAGAAAATCATTGTAAATTTAATAAGACTTTAAGAAATGTGTATAATTGGTCTAAAGACTGTTCTACTTTTTAATCAAAGCAAAATTCAGGACTAGACAGGAGGATCAGTAAGAAATATATAATTAAGTAAAGTAGTAAATTTTGAAACAGTATTCAAGTAGCCACATACCCATGCTTGTTGATGGCGACTACCACGGGGACACCGAATTTGTTTCCATTGCTGATGTGCTTGCCCAAGTTGCATAAGCCTTTGCTCAGCAACTCCAAGTTTTCCTGTTACCAAATATAACGATTACTATTTTATTCGACCGTCAAATAAACTATCTGCTGAATTTATGGAAAATAATATATAATTTAATGAAATATTTCGATAACATTTTGAAATATAATAAATTTGGTTTAGATTTTTCCTGTATTAAATCAGAATCGATAGAACCCATGATTACAGTATCGATTACAAATTTTTCGTCGCTCATCAACTAAAGTAGATATAGGTTGCCCACAAGTACCTACACTTCAGCCGGTGAGGCTTATAATATTCATACATTGTACCTAACACTGGCATACTTATATGCATGCATAAGCATCACGACTACATCGCATAGGAGTACGGAGACTTTGAATTTTAACTTTGCTCGATCCTGACACATCACTTTCAAATATTCCACTTTCATCAATCTCTTCGTACATTGTCTTTAAAATAGGCTAGTTCTGACACTAACTCGTTCTGACACCAACTCTTAAATATCGTAGACTATAGCAAAAATAATCCCGCTATACCTTAAATCTATTTAATAGAATAGACTACAGACCTGAACATATACATCGTGTAGCGGTAATCCGGGCGACACAGGAGGGCCGCCGCCGTGCATCTTGAGGGCGCGTACCGTCGCCACGATCACCGCGCAGTGCGGCTTGTCCCCGCTCGCACGGCACTTGATGTCGAAGAACTTCTCCATGCCTGCAATCATCATACACGTCATCATCATGCTTACCATCATACTCGTCATCATACAAAGCTACTACATGTCGACTGATAACACACGCTTCGTACAATTATTATCATGTAGCATTCCCTATACTTAAACCTTACGGCCCATGCAATTAAATACCAAACAATATGGCTGCAAAAGATTACTTTAAAATATTTATTTATTTATGCTACAAATGCTCACACACCTAGTGTGATAAGTGATGCGTCCACACAAGAATATGTTTTCTGTTCTTTCGTTAAATTTAGAAACTACAGGAAAATTTTCGATGATGCATCCAGCCATGAACCAAATATTATCTTGGTATCTGGGTGGGCAAAACCCGTGTCCTCGCGCTTTACAACCAGCTGTTCCACGAAAACCGCCAAATAATAATGTGTTGTTATGTTTATAAATGGGTGCAGTTTACGGTTATTTTGACTATGACACGTTGATTTACAGCTTAATAGCTGGTCACATTTTGGCATAATTCCAAGAACAACACTAATATGCTTAACAAACCACATCCTATCATAATGCAATGTTATTCTTTTCTTATCAGCCCAAATACGTCACATTGCAGGGCACGGGCTTCCTCTACAAACGAAAGTACGATTGTGAAGGGTAAGGCCATTTAGTCCACCACGCTGGCCTAGTGCGGGTTTTATAATAGTTTTAAATTCTGTCAATTTACAAGATTGACATTTACAAGACTATATAACAAGTGTTCATGAAATGTTCATCGAAGCAATTCAATGCAGTCGCTTCAAAAAAATGCTAAGGAAATCTTCGTGAGTAGTCTATGTATAATAGCAATAATTTCCTGTGTAAACTGTAATTATACTGATTCAGCCCATACACGTCCTACTGCACGGCACGGGCCTCCTCTACAACCGAAAGTACGATTGAAGTGGTTTGGCCACCACAGGCCTAGTGCGTGTTGGTGGACTTACATACCGTAGAAATTCTTATAAATCGCTATGGTATGCAGGTTTACTCACGATGTTTTCCTGCACCGTTATACTGCATGGTGATTGACTATCAATACACACATGATCCGGAAAAGTCAGAGATGTGCCTGGGTACTGGGATTCGAACCCGCGACCACCGTGAAGGTGTTAGCTGCCGAGTCTGATCCATTCACCAACAAGTCACCACGCACTGCTAGTTAAAAATAATGGCTACTTTAAAATAAACGTATGTGGTATGGCGCAAAGATATAAGCAATTATTATTTTAACAACGATCCAATAAGTATTGGTAGTTACACGTTTTGACAGGCATACAGAAAAGGACATAAAATATGTTTTAGGGAACAACAGTCACAACTGGTGGTCCAAAAAAATACAAAATTCCGGCATAATAACTCAACCTACTGGCATGAATAAATTACAACTTAATAATAAATCTCCTTTTCGAGTTTTTGTAAGTGCGCAAGCGGCTCGAGCTAAATTTATTTTTATATTCCTTTGAAGTGTGTTTACAATGGGTCGCACACAATTGCCCGACGTGTTTTGAATTGGTAGTAGAGTGTGGCGCCGTGAACGATGCGTTCCGGAATCACTAAAGAATTCGAATTATGAAGAATTATGTTTAATTAATGCGATGTTGAATTTCCATGATTCATTCTTTACTTTACCAGAAGTCTATTTCTTTAAACTCAACGTTTTATTTCTTTTCTCTAGACTAAGATAACTCCGTTATTAGGGTGCATGCTCCGAGTCTCCAAAAAAGAAAAAAAAACTAAATTAGAGCTGGTAGTGGTAGCACCTACTTCAAACAGGGACTTACAATAATTGGATACTATATTTAGAAAACCTTACTTTTTGGTGCTGGCAACCAATCATAAACTAATTTTAACGGAACTCTATCCGTTTAAATCGACTTTATAGTCAACTTACCGATGTCAGAGCCGAAGCCGGCTTCAGTGGCGACGTATCCTTTCTCCCCGGCGAGTTTCATGGCGATCTTGTCTGCGAGGATGGAGGAGCATCCGTGCGCGATGTTGGCGAAGGGACCCGCGTGTACTAGCACAGGAGTACCTTCCAGCGTCTGCATCAGAGTCGGCTCGAAAGCGTCCTTCAGGAGCACCAGGAGAGCACCAGTCATGCCCTATAACATTTTTAGAATGGTAATTGAAGTGTTCATTACAGCCTCTGTGAAGCAACTGCATCACCAACCAACCAACTGGTTAGACTCCGGATGTGAAACAAGAAGATCACCAGTCCGTAATAAATATTTGCGTGATCTACAAGTTTTGGTTCGCGTCCTGGGTGTTTGTGAGACTCTCATAGTTTCTGATACTCTCAACGCAAGACTCGATTTTACAGTGGGGTCTGGGCTATGGATGTGACTGTTAGGTGAATTTATTTATTTATAATTAAGATGAAGCCAATAGTTCAACATATAATGTCTCTACTACCATCTATAATTTGAAGCATCAAATTTGAAACCGAAAAATTATCTTTTTCTTTAATTGCAGATTAGTCTAGTGCTCAACCGAAACAGATTATATTTTAAAAGATTTTTTTGTGTCCTATGATGAAAATACGACAAAGAAATTACTGAGACAAAACAAATAAAAGTGGCATAATATGCGAGAGGCCCATGCCCAGAAGTGGGACACTACAAGCTGTGGATGATGATGATGATAATGAAAATCAAACGGTAATTTACCAAGTCGTCAGCGGTGACGGGGTTGCCGCTCTTGTCGAGCGCTACGACCATGTTGGCGAGGCGCTCCTTGATGTCCTCCACGTCGTTGCCAAGAGCCAGGATGGCCATGATCTCCGACGCCACAGAGATGTCGAACGCAGTCTCACGAGTGAAACCCTTCTCCGTGGGCGACTGGCCTATCGTGATCTTACGCAGGTATCTGTCGTTTAGATCCACCACTGGGAAAATAAAGATTATATAACTTTTAGTTTATATTTCTTAAGAGAGAAAAAAGAAAGAGATTAGTTATGTAGGCTCAGGATTTAAATAAGAGAAGCTTTACAAATCATTAATTATTTCGAAATCTAAAGTTAGGAAATGTATCATCGTCGACATTAAATGGTCGACATTTATTTGCCTTCAAAAAATTCCTTCAGATATTTATCAATCAAAATATAACTATGTAAGCATTGAAACTATGTATAATATTCTTTAAAAACCGTCATAATTATACAAAAAGTACAATAATTGTAACCTGTCACGCTAAATAACCAGACTACACTAACCTCTGTTCCACATAATCTTAGAAACGTCAATATCCAATCTGGCGAACTTGGTCCTCTCTTCAGGAGTGAGTGAGTCTGGGTCGGTCTTGGTGATGCCGAGTCTCTTGAGTCTCCGCAGCTGGATTGGGGAGAACTTCCTGACGCCCTTGATCTTGGGCACGAGGCGGTCGTAGAGGGGTCCGTCCTTTTGTGTGAGCTCGTGGAAGATACGCGCGTCCATCTGGGCAGCGAGAAGGTTGTTGGCGGCTGTGACCGCGTGGATGTCGCCCGTCATGTGCAGGTTGAACTCCTCCATCGGGATCACCTAAGAACATGTTTTAAATTGTAATCAAATAAATAAGAAATAAAATCAGTTTTATTAGTCACAAACCCTGACACCAACGTACCAATTCAGGTGCAAAAACAATAAAAATAAATTAAATGAAAATGAAAGAAGAAGTTTGCAAAAAAGGTGCGCTGCGGACCGTAGCACGTTGATTTTCGGTGATCACCTTGGATGACATGCGGACATGAATGCATGAATGAGATAAGTTATGAGTATATTTTATTTTTAAAATTTTCAGGTAACAATAAACTTATTCCTTTAAATTAAGATTTAATATGTTTTGGACCACACTCAAATCAAATAAGAGCACACTCTTATTTATGCTCTTATTTCTCTTGCCCTTTTTTAGGCCGTTATTTATAATCTAGTCACTAGTGTATAATTGATCGAAGACTTGAAGTAACGAACCTGCGAATACCCTCCGCCGGCGGCGCCGCCCTTGACTCCGAAGGTGGGTCCCTGGCTGGGCTGGCGCATGCACGCGAACGCGTTGCGCTGCCGGTGCGCCATGAGCGCCTGCACTAACCCTATCAGCGTGGTGCTCTTGCCTTCACCCAGCGGAGTGGGGGTTATTCTGAAATATTACACTAAATATCAATTATACATACCGGGTATCTCAAGACTGCTACCGAAAACGAAGCCGGGTGGTAGTTTTAGTGGCTACAAACACAATGCAATTAAAAATTTCGCATAGAAACGCGACAATTAATTTTTATGATTTTTTAAATATCGTCATTTTTGGGTGGTAAATCCATAGTTTTTGCTAAAATAATAATTTAAACTCTTTTATACCTTAGAGTATTTATAAATAAAAGGGTATACACTATTATTTTAGGAAAAAATGTATTTACCACCCAAATATGGCCATAGGAAAAAATAACAAAAAAAAATTTGTCGCTTTTTTTTGCAACTTTTTCTATTGCATTGTGTCTGAAGTTGCTTAAACTACCACCCGGTTTCGTTTTCGGTAGCAGTCTTGATATACCCTGTATATGAAACAATTATCGGATTAGGCGCAGTGCTATCTTCATTTTTCTTACTTACAAAGTGAAGATACAAATCCACACACATAAACACACACCTTTTACCCAGAAGGAGTAAGCAGAGGTACAACCAGAGCATCCACAATTCGCCTATGTTTCATCCCACGATGTGATAGGGGGCGAGTCTATAGCCATATCAACTTCCTGACTCCGAGCTGATATAATGAAACATCACACATCATGCCCAATCGCAGCTGTAATCGTCAATGAAACTTCACATTAAACCTTCTACGACGATTATACATGACGCGACAACCCTGGTCCAGCCGACTCATTATCACTATTTACTACTTCAAATTTACTTACCCAGCAACTACGATGTATTTCCCGGAGCGCTGGTTCTGCAGCCTGTCGAGCACGGAGAGCGATATCTTGGCCTTGGTGCGTCCGTACTGCGACACCTCGTTGGGACACAAGCCGATCTCCGTCGCCAGCTCGCTGATGTCTTTAGGTTTCTGAGAGCGAGCTATACGATGTCACTGCAAAAGTATTTAGAAGTACCCGTCAATATATTATCAAGGTCTATCGAAAACAACTCGGTATTATTAAATAAAAGCCGTTTTTTTTTGGTGCAATACAAATAAAGATGCGTAAAGTGGGATACGTTGGAAGTAGAGAGAAGAATAGCAAATCGAAATAGAAAAATTATACTATACATAAATGTACTGACCAACCAATAACAGCAATCACTTAAGAGTTGTTACTTTAACTAAATATGTATGTAAGACGAAGTACAAACATATGTTTGTAATAAAAATATGAGACTAAGTATAAAATATAAGTAACTCATGGTACTTGGTGCTTCAATTTTAGCGGGCAACGATAATTTAAAAACCCGTTTATAAACAACATAATTCCAAAAGTGACTAATCAATGAAATTACCTGGGCGGTGGGGAGAGCGGTGTCAGCCTGAGCGGTTTAAGCGGCCAGGTGGGCATGAGCAGGCGGTCGAGCTGCCGGCGCGCGGCCAGCACGGTGTTGCGCATGAGCATCGCCACGGTCATGGGGCCCACGCCGCCCGGCACTGGCGTCACCGCGCCAGCCACCTGCGTCGCCTCCGAGAACGCGACGTCGCCCACCAGACGCTGACCGGATTTCTTCGTCGAATCTATGTGAAAATTACGTTATACCATTAGTCTTGCTTAAAGTAAGAACCAATCTAATCACAGTTGAAACTACGGTTCCAACAGATGGTTTCGATTATTTCGCGATTCAGAAACGTTCAGCAGTGGACTTCCTGTGACTGCAGGTGACGATGAAAATAATACACATTTAAGATTAACTTAACTTAACTTCCTATTGACAATGTTCATACAACAAAATTAATAAAGTTAAAACTTGTTAGTATTGTAACAGACAAACTTGACGCTCAGTTACATTTAGGTTTGCCGAGCAATATAGGTTTAAAAGGAACGCACAGCCAAAGTCGAAACACTTGATAACATATTAATTATAAAACATTATGAAAAAATATTGTCAGCACTGGCGTGGCTTAGCCGCACATAAAATGGACAAAATAAAATATACTAAATAAACCATGATTTCTTGCTAAAAAGAAATTGACTGCGTATCACATTTGAAATAATCTAAATAGGTAGAAACATTTTGAGAACGTTCCCTTCTCTTATTATTTATAATATGCAATCAAATCCAACCCTCGCCTTCTCTCATCAAAATTCAGTTCTCACTTCTATGATTTTAATTATATAATATACCTATTACTTTGTCAGTTTATCCTCACATTTTAAGATGTATCAAATCTTCAAAATCCATAATATGGTTATCATGATTGATATAATATTAATGCTTGTGTCCTATTGTATGGCCACTTGATCACAGCGGCTGCGCGTGGCTTCAACGCCTCAAGTCGGAGAGTGTTGATATGCTATGTTATGTCAATATATGGCGTGTGGTTCCGTCTATTGTTATAATTTCGAGTTCAAATGTTACGTATTAGGCTTCGTATATACTGCAAGTGAGAAATGATTAACAATTTCTACACACAAATGAAGTAAATCAAAATAAAGGCTAATGGTCGTCTTTTGTGTTTCTAATTTGTTTGTTTATACAAACGATATTGGCCCATTCGAGAATTTGGTGATTAAAAATCGTAAAAATTATATAATCGTACTTTTATGTTCTACAGTAGTATTTTGAACTACTTAAATAGAATTAATATTAATAGTGTTAAAATGAAATCATACCATCAATGGGGTTGATGCCACAGTCGATGACAATCGCTCCAGGCTTGATCCAGGATCCGCGCACCATCTCTGCACGACCGATGGCAACCACTAGGATATCAGCTGTCTTCGTCTATGTATAAGACAGTTAAAAGTTTATTTAAAAAAATATCAATATGTAAAACTCCACAGGTCTTTTATCGGAGACCCAAACTCAGGGCCTATGTAAATACATAGTATGTAAATGCATAATTTCGCAATTATTATCACCAACAATGGTAGAAGAAAATATAGCGAAGAAACTGGTATAGTTGAGATTTCCGCATAAGTTCATAAAATTATATGTGAAATTAATAACTGGACAAAAGTGGAAACTCCTCTCAACAGTAGAGCCCGTGCCACACAATGAGACTTATTTGGGCTGAAGTTATTACATACGTTATCTAAGAAATTTCAATGTAAATTATTACCGAGATATGTTGTTTTATTTTTGGAAGGCTTAAAGGCTAATAACAATTACAAAATAAAGACACTAATATACACTATTTCCTAATCACAAACTCCCACTTATTTAATATTATATATTGTAATACTGTATATTATCTTATGCAATATAGTTAACTGTTAAGATCTATTATTATAATGATGAATTATTAGTACTCCATGAGGCAGTACATGTTATTTGAAGACGAACTGCAATAACAAATCCTGCACACAATACATACGTGTGTTCAATTATGTATTCTGATCGGTATTTGTCGGTCTACTCCACTACTAACCAAGCTAACGCTCACTTATATGACTTGCAGTATAAAGTATAAGACTTGAAACATTACTCTTTAATTTCATTTTGCAACATATTTGCAGTGACATCAAATTCAAGAAAATCTACTGTTCATCATATAATATATACTTCTTCTAAGATTTCCCAAGTGATTTGTCAGGAGTGTCCTAAATCTTGACGAGGATTTTCTATATCTATGTATAGAACAAATAAAAAAGTACTATCATTTATGTGGTAGAATACAATATTCATTTATTGCGCTATCGTACCAAACATGACAATTTATATTACATTAATAATTTAACACTTTAAAACTATTACAATTATTTTACATTAAAAGTTTATCTCTCCGAAAAATCAACTTTCATCCATAATTTCAACGACTTTTTCACCATCATCATTACCAGAACTATTATCGCCAATCTCTAAAACTGATACGATAGGTTTATGGTAGCTGAAGTAAGAAACGAACAGTTTTGATTCGAACCTATTTAAATGTCTAATAAAGACCGCATCAATAGTAGTTTTGTATTTCGTTGTGCTAAGATTGCGATCATTCGACATAGTTAAACCAAATTCATTATTTAAAAATTCAATTAATAGTTGATTTTTATCGTCCTGCGAAGTTTATGTTGAAATCTCCACTCAAAATCATTGGCAATTCATCAAAGCTTTATAAACTGACAGCTAACTGACAGCTGTCTACTCTCCATCCGTCTTACGCTTTTCGTCTTACGATCAGGTCACGTGTCCTGACGCGAGTTTAAGATTTTATACCCATTACAGAAAAAGTGCTCAACGCCGCTAAAGAAGTTTTCACTTCAAAAAAAAAGTAGAAAATCACTTACAATTTCACTCAAATTCTGGTCTTGGAGTGGCATACGGTGACTGTCCCGTGCTCCCACTTCAGTAACTCCGCGACGGCGTGCCCACGATACGGCTACGGCCCAGCACCACCACATTCTTCCCAGCTATCGTGACTCCTGCACGCTTGATAAGTTCCACACAGCCCGCGGGAGGTGCATGGAATGAACCCGGTGAAGTCGCCCACCGCCACAACGACCTTCGTTGATAGTATTCAATCTAATAAAAAAAGCAATTACGATCAATGAAGTGAGCTAATAAAAACAATCGAAAAATCAAAATAAAACAAAAGCAGATTTAGTCGTAGTGGCCAGCTTCCACCATGAAGGTCGGTACCTACATGAAAATTATTTTTAAGCAGAAATAAGTATTAACCTCTTTGTTATCTTTAAAAAATGTAACATTAAAAACCTTCCCCATTAGAAATATTTTAATGTACATAATGTGGTGCAACATTACATGTCGCAAATCAATTTTGGCATGGCAGTGTAAATGAGATAAATCAATAATAGACGCAACCTATATATAACACGGTTTCAAATATAAGCCATAATAATAAACATGAGACGCGGAAACCAAACTGACTAGAAAATTATAAAAATACATAGCTTACCCGTCTACATCTTTGTCGGGAGAAACAGCGTCAGTAACTTTGTGTGAATCGATGGTGTATTCAGAGTCTAGCGGCATCTGCACGATGATGCCGTGGACTGACGGCGTCTCATTCAGGTTCGTGATCTTCGCCAACAACTGCACACAAATATAAAAATTTGAACTTACATTAGTTTGATTTTGTGAAGTTTAATACCAGCAATTTAATAAAATAAAATAAAATAACTGACGTATTAATATGGCTAATACAATTTTCACCTATGTTTTCTGTATAAGTAGGTGATTGTATACAATAAGTCCGAAAAACGAACAAACCGGTTATATGAGGGTAAGTGATCACTGCCGCCCATGAAAATTCACAACGTTCGGATCATAAACGTGTTGCCAGCCAACCATATCGGGAGGGGGAGTGAGAAGGAAAAAGGGGTATTGAACATCCGGCAATCTTACTCAATTTCCTGCGAGACAGTGGACCACCCCGCAAGAATCTGCCCATTCATGCTGATACTTTAAATAAGTTCAAAAGTATTTTTGTACTCGTAGAAATCGGTAAATTCCTGCCAAATTATAACTAGGTATTAACGCCAATGATGCCTAGGTATATGACCTTATTGCCTTATGATAAAGAAATTAAGCAGCAACAGATTCATGATAAAGGCCATATACGCAAAAAGACAAGTATATCATAGTTAGCATTTGCACATTCTACAAAAGTTGTATTATTCTAAACATTATCAAAATTTACTTTCGATAAATGGTAAAAATTTTACAAATAAGATAGCTTTTATTTAAAGATAATAATATGTTTATTATTTCATCTTAGTTACATCAGAAGCAGATGATCGTAAACAAATATTATTGATGTTACGTGTTATCGGAGCAGAGGTCAAGCAGAGTTCAAGGGGGTGACGTTCACACTTATATTTACGACAATGGTATAATTATCATAAAACATTAAACTATTTTGTTTCATGACGTGAATTATCAAAATTAAATCTAAACCAACTAATTAAGCAAACAAAATTAGAGTTATTTTGTAGTGAATTATTATACATAAAATATTTACTGCCTTTAATGACTATAATACCGCTCAATTATAGAGAATTTTGTAAACCATATATATGCAATCCGATCATATTATAAATTATTTAAAGAAATATTCTCGTATTTTCACTTATGTATATAACTATTGGGGGATTAAATCTCAATGTATCTATTTTCGTATGACACCTGCATTATCTCTTATTAAAGGTCAATTTAAATTTGCATCATATAATAGCTATGGAATAAACCACTGCAATAAGGCATATAAACATAATTGTACATCATAACACTATCTCTTAACAAACACACATGTTTTTGGAAGCAATGTTCCGACGCATCATGCTACAAAAGACGACGCATTTTTTCTCCATTCTGTATAAAATTTGGGGTAGGCGTCATACAGAGTAGGTATAAGCACTAACAGAACCAGCGTTAAGTTATGGTCGGGTCTAGCAACCATCTAGGAACCAAAAATTAATGCGCACCACTCCGGAGGCCTATTTTCATTAATTTTTGCATAGGATTGCATAGTAGAACCGGTGATGTCTTCAGTATTAAACCACTCTGGTCCTAAGTAGCATATCAATGGTTACTAGTGATAGATCTCTCATAGGCACCACCGCAATGTCTATTTCTCCCACCAAACAGCAGTGCACTATAATGTTACGGAGTGAAGAACATTGTAGCCAGCCATTTTATGTCTCAAGATGGCGAGTGCAGTGGAGTGCCAAGCATTGCTTTGTAATTCATGGTGTTGTTTTGGTATTGCCACCGTTCATGAGCGGTCATATCGCTTATCATTAGGCCAACGGCAAGCACGTCTCGACATAAATTACAATAAAAATAACAATGAGCTCCAAGACAGTAAATTTAAAATATTAGAATGCGAAAATTTCATATAGTTATCTAGTTCATACCTCAGTTTCAGTTGATGTCCCTGGGCAGGCGAATATGTTCGGCCTTGATGCCGATGTCTCCGCCGCCTTCAACTTCATGCGGGATGTACACGTTGGAGTCCTCGCGGCCGCCCACCTGCACGATCGCCAGGCGAGGCTCGAAGTTCGACCATTTTGAACGAAGCTCTGACACTTGCTGACGAGCTCGGCCTCTATGGACCTGATGAAGAGGATTAATTGGCTTAAAATTTAGGACTAAATAACAGTTGGCTTGCTTTCTGTCATTTGTAGAATTTTTAATAATCGAATTTCGTCGTTGCCTATACCCTCGAGGATACGACATCTGTGTTATTTATAATATGTACATGTGAAAGAGTCAGTTTTATGATTATGATACATATTTGATAAAGCTGATTGTGTTATGATAAAAAAAAACTTGTTCTTTTTATACTAGTCCGGCATGGTAAATAAATAAATAAATTTGCCTGATGATAAACGCAAATTACATCGAGGCAGAGTAGAATTCTATCGAATAGTATCAGACGGCAGTTCCATGCCATTCGATACAATCATGCCAGCCTGCTAAAATGCCTCTTCACACTACGGAAGAAAGATCCAGAATTGTAGAAAGGAGGGAACACGCGTGACGGGCAAACAATTCCACAGCTTGACGGTTGTTGACTTCATTCCCGATTAACTGAGTGCGTATACAATTGATGAACAATTGAATAAATGAAACAGTATTCCTTAAACAAATAGGTGTAACAAGAGGCAGGTCCATCAACATCACATTCCGTTGCGAAGCTAATTAAGTTCCGAATCTTTTATGAAACAAGAAAAAAGTCGCGCAATAAGATGATAAATATCAAAAACCCTATACACAAAATTGCACCAATTTTGTCGTTATCAGAAAAGCTCTATCCCAAAATAAAATACCTAGCCACTTGAGTCCCTGATATTAGTTCGGCCACCATCCCGGATGCCAGCAGACTTTCCCGCTGTTGGTCCACTACTAACCGCTCAACTTGGCGAAACCAACATGCAAACGGCTATCTGATAACCCCGGCAGGAGATCACAATAATAACCAGTTTCGATGGATACCACTAATTACTTGTTATCATCATTTTGTCACCCACAATCATTGTTTTCTAAAATGTGTTTCTCTCATAAATATATTTTCCAAGCTATTATTTTCAAAATACATAAAACGGAAGACACAGATTATTACCCTGTCATAAATGGATATTGTCTGTCGGTTTGTTATAATTTTAGGCAAAAGCATTAACGACATTTCTTTGCAATTCGCACAGGTCTGTTGGTATAAGAGCGAAATTTTAATTTTGGAAAATAAACACGGTACCCGCTGTTGGCATTCCGGAGCTTTCATTTGATAAAATATAATAATTATAATAAAAAAATAGTACACCCAACAGTCACATACATAGTCCAGACCCCACATTAAGATCGAGTCTTGTGTTCTGGGTATCAAGAACTATGAGAGACTTTACGGTCTCACAAACAGACACAATTTTTCGGTGCAGGGATCGAACCCGCGGCCTCTCGTTTCGCAGTCGGCGTCAATATTGATGGTGATTTGTTCATAGTATCGGTACAATGATTATTATAATTCATTCATATAATTATGACAATGTTGCAATGATACAACTCATTAAAACTCAATTAACATGAACCGTAAAGGACAACGGACGTACCTTAACACATCACAACAAAAACGCTTCGCAGGAACGTGAATCAATCTTCTAAGCAAATTCATAATTTTAGATTAATTACATTATATAATTACTTGATTTTGTTTACAAGATATTTATTTTTAAAATCTTTAAAAATATAACATAACGTCCACCGCCTCTCAATATGGCTACTTAAAGATAATATTCAAATGTCGATCAATGTTCGGTCCATTCATGATAATATGCTCTTTCTTTTAGTGATAAGCAATTAGAGTAAATTACTGCATACAGATATAATATGTTTTAATGAACATCGCGTCTAATAGAAAAATTGATAAGGAGAATAAATTTGGTATAGGATAATTATTTAACGATGACCCTAAGAACATTTCGTGCATAATTTATTGATAAATTATGCAGAAGAATAATGTTCATACGAGTATTTCCATAATGTATTTAAGAAAATGATACATTGAAAAAAATAAACAGGCGTAAACAGACAATTAAAGCAAAATAATTGTATTTGTAAGTAATTACTTATATTGTCTTCAGATATTTTAACTAAAATAGAAAGTTTAGTTGAAGATCTGTAAATGTTCTACTAAACTACGTAACGATATTATTTATGTAAGCTCATTTTCCACGACGCTATGAATTAAATCAACCGTATGCATTCCGCAATATGTAATTTAATCACGTGAGAAATAATTTATCGACCTGATTAGACTCATGCGGTTATTGTTGAAATTAAAGCGTTCCTTGGAAATATTTGTTTTTCCTAGAATAAAAGCCTCCCTTTTTTTCTTCAATTCGTATCTATCCAAGACTTAGACATTCGCCAGTTGTAAACAAAATGGTCCAAGTCATCCCTCCACCTTCTACGCGGCCTATCACGCGGTTATTTAATATTTTGGCCATATATAACCGTTTATAATATTTTATATTGAGTAATCGGTACAGTAATATATAATAGTTACTTCATATTACGTATTACACTCAAAAAAAATATCCTTTCTTTGTACATATTACTATTACATGGTAATACATAGGTGGTTGGATGGCGTATCGCAGTAATTAGTACCTATCTAGTTTTTATGAACTTTTACGATTGTATTGTGGGGCACTAATGCGGGATAAATGAATTGGTACTGTACTGAATCAGCCCATATACATCTCGTGCAGGGCACAGGCCTCCTCCACAACCGAGAGCACGATTGAGAGTGGTTAGGACATATAGTCCACCACACTGGCCTAGTGCGGGTTGGCGTATTAGATCGGGACAAAGTCGGGATAAATGTATCTCTTAATAAATTTATTATGTTGAATTTGGCCTTTGGATAGTTAATAGATTGCCTGGCGTCTGCTGAAATAACATAATAATATGTATGTTAACTGTTCAAAGAATTCGTTTATTTATTGTCAAATGCTATTAACATCGATGTTTTAGTGTTGAGTCAGATTGCAAAGTGGCCAATTTAACAAATTACAAGTTAAAAAATGTATAATTAAGTAAATTGAAACACATAATTAAGGTAACAGCAACGTTTCCAAGCCAAATAGTAGAATATAATACCATATGAAAATCTGAGTTATAAGTAATAATTAGTATTGTAGTAAGACTCCCAAGCCAGAAAATTCAGAGAAATTGGAGAAATGATTAATTGGCTAAGGCCAATTAAGTACGTCAATTAATCCATTCTCCAGTCCTGATTTGCTGAAGACAGCTGGTAGGAACAATGTAGAGAAAATAATCCTGCTATTCTTATGTAATAATTGAATCGTATTACCCCCAACAAACTTAAGGCAATAACATTAGAAAAAAGCCATTCGAAAAATAAACATAGTCCATATTAGTAGAATGAAAGCTAATATCTAAGGAACTTGCCTCATAATCCATCTATCCATAATAATTATTATTGCATTTCATGGTCCTTTTAAACTGCATAGAAAACGAAAAAAAAAAACAACAAATATATGCGGCAATGGATTTTTTTTACCTGTGCACCGCACATAAATATAATGCTCAGAAAAAAATATTCGGAGAAGCCTCTCCGTGACAAAAATATATGGAATTAAATAACACGTGTGCGAATATTTGTCCTTCAATTAACAAAACCTAATTTATTAATAAGATTAAATTAAATTGTAAGATTAAATTAAATTGAACTAAATGTATGCATTAATATCCTTATTAAATATATCGGTATATTTATTTACTTAGTTCATTTTCCTTATTAACACTAGATATAATAATGTCAACTTTTAACTGCTATGGGAAGAAGAACATCTATTCCCATACTTATTCCCGCAATGTCAACGAACTTATCAACCAGTTAAACTCACTCAATAACTGATAACGATAAATAATCATAATTTTGATTTCTGTAAATCTCTACAAGTTCGTTACCAAAACTTGATAAAAAGTTTGTATGTGCACTAAATTCAAGGTAAGGCATTGGAACAAAAAAGGAATATTCATTACGCACAAAATATAAATAATAAATTGTATATAATAAATTATAAATACATAAATAATTTAATGTTCAAAAAAATCAATAGAATAATATTAAAAATACTCACTCAATAATCGAATCGATGTCCTGTGCGCTCCACATTGTTATGCAACCTTCTCTGTTATCAACACATACAAACAATACGTATGCGACTAAATCGGACTTGGCCTACGTACTGCTCATTGATGAATACAAATGAACACTAAAATTGTGTGTTAGCGTCTCCTCGACAAACTTGTCCAACAGGTTTGAGCCGGTAATGTTAGTATAGATACACTTTAGATAAAATATATTTAGTAATTTTTTAAACAACACATGTTAGCAAAACAGTTCATATCAGTTATGGTTTATGAAAAAAAGCCATAATTAAGATATGGAATGGCCAATTTTGATTATTTTCTTGTTGCTGGCGAGTGATGTTTGTGTTTAAGTTGAACTGTTGTAACTTGATCTAAGGAGTAGTGAGGAGGGTATCACTGTGGGTCATATCCTTCGTAGATAGCGTTGTGGGTATTTGATTTGAACGCCCATATCGTTGATATAACCTTGAGTCGAAAGTAAGTAGTAAAATAGTAGATAAAGAAAGGGGTGATTTATTTTTAAATTATGAAGTTTAATGTATGAATAAGCAAGATTATTTACGATTAAATAATTGTTGGGTAGTAGAAAAATAATAATTATGGACGTATGACTAATATTTAATCAGGATTGTTTAATATATTATGTCGTATTACGAGTAGGTATATATTGATTAGGTTCACAATAGGTTTAAAATTAGGGATCATTTCATTTGCTTTGTCGCAGAATTTATACTGTAAGGACTGTGAGGTGTAATCATAGGTCCATTCCCGGATTGGTCAAATTACTTTTTTTTTAAGAAATTATATTTGATGTGATGAATGATAGGAATTTGAATCTAACATTCAATAAACTTAGCTCTAAAAACACCTCGGGAAGGCAATCAACTCGGTTATGTCTAAAAGCCACTAATATCCTTTATATCTACCCCGTTGAGGATATAGATGTGAGCCAGTGTACAGTTTCTGTACAAAATATTAAGAGTACGTCAATAAACTACGGCAGTCCCTCATACACTGGTATATTAGTTAGGGATTGGTCTCTACGAACACTCAAGGACATTGCACAAAGGCCTATTAAAAACATGTTTCGTAAGCGCCACTTAAATGATGAGTGGTATAATAGCAATACGACATATATATTTAATTATGTATCATACAGTGCAATGACATTGCGTTTTGAATCACTAACTGGCAGTACAAATGCCATGAAAATAATACTGAACTGAACTGACATTTATCGCTTCTTTATTCCATAACTACTAAAAATAGGTATTTAACAGATTTGCTAATTATTGTCATTCAACTGCCTCGGTGACGTAATTGTACAAAAGTATGATTACAAAGCTGAGGTCCGTTGTTCGAGTCCCGGGCCGGATGAAACGATAGTGGAATTTTCAAACATAACATAAGCTCACGTTTTTCTCCCAGAAGGTGTAGGCAGAGGTGCCAAGAATACCGTTTTCGTTTTTATTTCGTGTTGTATCTTCAGTCCCACAATGTATTAAAGGGCGAGCCTCTCGCCATATCGGGCACAAATTCCTGAGTCTGGGCTGATAATGGATAGACTGAATGAATTTGCCCGACCCGGGATTCGAACACGAGACCCAAGCTTTGTAACCATACTGCAATTCGATTAGCGGCTTATCCATATGTTGTCTATGCAAATAAAATATATCGTGTCAGTAAATCATAATGAGGATAATTTGATACTATTTTATTCATACCTACTTGTATCTTGTTAAATGGAATTATGATACGTAACAGAAAATAGTGGCCATATTTCTTCGAAATTGTGTACTAATAAACAAAAGAACAATGATAATCCTCCATACATTTTTTGTTGTAATTTTTTTTAAGTGTATTGAGATGAAAAATATTTTAAAATATAGATTATGAATTTCTTAACAATTATTTCTTAAGGTTTACTATTGTAGCAAGCCTGGGAACAAAGATATTCCACTTTAAAGGTTTACAGATTTTCTTTATCTTGTCAAACTCTGTAGGTAGTTAATTTTATTTTGTTCCATTTATACCGGGTATATCAAGACTGCTACCGAAAACGAAGCTGGGTGGTAGTTTTAGTGATTACAAATACAATGCAACCAAAAAATTCGCAAAGAAACGCGACAATTATTTTTAATGATTTTTTAAATATCATCATTTTTGGGTGCTAAATCCATAGTTATTGCTAAAATAATAATTTAAACCCTTTTATACCTTAGAGTATTTATAAATAAAAGGGTATTCACTATTATATTAGAGAAATATACATTTACCGCCCAAATACGAACCTAGGAAAAAAAAAACAAAAAAAAATGTGTCGCTTTTTTTCCAGCATTTTCTGTTGCATTGTGTCTAAAGTCGCTTAAACTACCACCCGGCTTCGTTTTCGGTAGCAGTCTTGATATACCCTGTATTGGCGTAAGGCAAATAAAAATGAAAAAAATATATTTTTCACGCAATTTAAACATCGATTACTTATTTATTTTACAAATGTAATAGTAATATAATGTTCAATGAAGTAAACGGTAAAGAAAGGACAACTATATATAGGTATTATTAGTTGCACAATAGCGCTTTTGGGCGACAGAAGTAAATTGTTATTACTTAATTCATTAATCAGTGATTATTTTGCTATTCTTAGTTCTCTGCGCTATTTTTTTTTTATATTAATTATCTGAGAAAGATAATGAAAGAAAGCCAGTCAAGCTTATATTTTAAAAATGGCAATAAATAATAAACAATAATGAAAATAAAGCAAATATCAATAGAGTTGTACGAAAACTGTGTTTTTGTAATTCAGGCTCAGTTTTGCCGTAAACTAGGCACCAAAATTACTGAGAAAATTAATTATTAATATTTTTATAAATTAAATTTATAGACGATTAAGAATTGCATAACAATGATTTTACCAATGTTCTTTACCTATAATATACCGGCATTTTCCCATCATATGATAGAAGTCAAGTTATCATGAAAATATAATATTTATGGTAAGTTATTGTAAATCTTAAAATAATACAACATTATGTTAATTAATTTTTATTAAAGAAATATCGTTTTTATAACGAATTTTACTTAGTCATTACTTACGAAATGTAACAAAAAATGAAAAAAGTGCGAGTTATATTTTACATATAACTCAGTTATAAAATAGTCAATGTAGCAACAAAACTAAACACTAGGAAGATTTTATCACAGACCAATAGTATTGGTGGGTGTTACATAATAATTCACTTGGAAATCTTTAATCAAACTCTTCGAGATTCTTATTTCTTATGATTGGAATATGAGGAAGTCTTCTTCCTTCTCTTTGTGTGCGTTGGAGTAGAGATGTATGCGCATGGCGTGCGTGGGCATCGGCGCGGTGTTGCACAGCGTGCACGTCATCTCCGCACTCGACGATATAGACGCCCTGGGGATGGAAGACAATATTTTATGGGTATTTTCATTTAAAAATAGTGTTAGAATACCAAGGCAGACGAGGATAAGCCGTCCCATCAATGTGTTTTTATAAAAAATCTGGAAGTTTAGTATTAAATACAGTATGATTGAATTTTAACGTAAGTCAGGCGATTATGTAATGTGCATTATTCTGAATATAAACTATACAATTTCCCATACAGTTAAAAAATAGTCATATGTTTTGACAATGACATTTCTTTTTATTACAATGTTTTTTGTTAAATTTTAGCAGTAAAACTAAGAAGTTCAACATCATAACACAATATAATTTTTTATCTTTAAATTTTTTTGTCTCCGTTTTTGATTAACTTTCATTGTAAATTGCTGCTATCTGATTCGTAACAGTGAAAATCTATAATTGGCTCTCTATTTACTTAAAAGAAATGTATACTTTATTGTAGTGTTGATTTTCTAAATAAAATAAAATAAAATAAGAATTCTGTCATTTGGACATGCCAACATGCAGCAATAATATTTATAATACCTTTGTATCAGTTTAAATGGATGTACTAGTATTGTGAGTATACCTAGACAGCTGCAGTTTAAGCTGATCATTCTGCCTCTTGAGCATGAGCAGGTGTTCCCTGTCGACGGGCTGCAGGTCGAGCGGCGCGTGCAGCGGGTACACGGGCGGCGCGGGCGCCAGGTGCGGCGCGCACATCTCCAGCAGCTCGTCCTCGCACACGGAGCGCCACTGCCACGCGCGCGGCAACACCTCCGCGCCGCGCTGCTTGCGGCGCTTCGTCACTAACCTGATGAATAAAGTTTAGTGTCAGAACAATGTTAAAATCGCTCATCAATCACATAAACGTAAATGACTTAAATATTATGAGGGAAGTGGGTGGTGGCCAGTTGGTAAACGGACTAGACGCGGCTGCCAATATGCCCACGGTGGTCGCGGGTTCCAATCCCAGGGTACACCTCTGACTTATCGGAGTCATGTGTGTATTGATAGTCTATCACCAGTAAAACGGTGAAGAAAAATATCGTGAGGAAACCTGCATACCATAGCGATTTTTAAGAATTTCTATGGCATGTAAGTCCGCCAACCCGCACTAGGCCAGCGAAGTGGACTATATAGCCTAACCACTCTCAATCGTAATTTCGATTGTAGAGTAGGCCCGTGTTAAGTGGGACGTATATGGGCTGATACAGATGTTAAGAGGAGACGAGCGTTAGTTAAGTTTTGCTTTTCATAATGGTTTTCTATATATTTTAACTAATACTGCCACCTCACAGAAAATAGTCATTTCATCCACTTGACAGTAATATCAAACGTTCAACGAACATACATCTGCAGTTTTTCTGCTAAAAAGGAGATGGGCCAGAAATGTATGGGCCTTGGGCCGTTTGTAGTACATTACACCAAATTTACTTAGTGAAATTGGCATTCGATTTCTGTATGAAATACTAGTGCGGGTTGACGGACTTACATACCATAGAAATTCTTATGAATCGCTATGGTAAGCAGGTTTCCTCACGATGTTTTCCTTCACCGTTTTAGTGCGTGGTGATTGAATATCAATACACACATGACTCCGAAAAGTCAGAGGTGTTCCCTATGTGCATATGAATAAATAATCATTTTATTATTAGGCATATGCACTTAATAAGCTCTTAGTTATTATAGTCCAAAATGAATACGCTATAAAAATGGAATCGAATCTGATAGCAGCCATGTTTATTTCTATACCTTAATGTCTAGTAAAAGAACATACTAGCAATCATTTCTGTACAAGCTAACATTTCAAACATTATATTTAGTCTACCCCTAGAAGTCTAATATACTTTAGTATATTAGACTTCTGCATACTTAAAAATAATATTATCCTAAGGTTAAAGATATTATTTTTCAAATAATGTATTTGACATTAATTCTAACTGGTTATTTCTGAGCACACATAAGGAAAAAGTGGGATTAATTGATGAAAGAAAACTAAAATCAAACAAAACTTAAGGACAATAAAGTACAACCAGATCTTGCTTTATATTTTTATTTATATTCGCCTAAAAATAATCTCCAGTCAAAACATCTAGGAACAATGCCGGTGCTCCTATATTGTACTATTGGTAGCCCAACCTAAAGGCTAAATACCACAGTATAATCATGGTATGAGTACAGCAACCCACTGTCTAGTATCCAGCCATGTTCCTTTCAACATGAAGCACTTGTGGGTGTTAAGTATGTCCAAAAGAATCGAGATTGATACAATCTTTTTACGGCGGAGTTGGAATAAAATCTTGCTCATTGTCTACAGCTTGATTTATTTGCAGCCAGTAGTTTGTACAGATAATTGCTTGTCCTGATAACTAAAACAAAATAAAAAAGATTTAATATTGAAGATATCGAAGAATTATGATGAATAAATAACTCTTTGCAGTCACATGTGTATGATCCCAGGTCTTCTTCTTTAAACAATAGCGGACTATTGTTTAAAGAAGCATCTTAGCAGGCCGGCCGGATAATTGTATGAAATGTCTTGGGACAGTCATCTGATGCCATTAGATATTCCTCCTGGACGGCATTTGTGCTTACCATCAGACATAGTGTTGTTATTATGGATATAATTATAATATAATATATTATACATAACACAAGATCATCTGAGTGTCCAGAGGGAAATAAAAGAAAATGTAATTCATTTAACAATTTAAACAACAATATATAAAATATCACTTCTTACATATTATGTACTAGTAGACTTGTCCTGTGGACACAATGCAATTCAGCTCTAACATGAATACTTTTGTAATACTCCATACTTTGTATTGACCTTGATTAATTGGCATAAAACATACATTTCCCAAATTAATGAAGAAAATAGAATACTTACTTCTTGTTCTGCCATTTCAGCAAACGTTTTGAAATACTCTACACGAGAGTGAATTGACAGCCCATGCAGTTACTAAGATTCTGTTGAATGATAGAATCCATTTCAATTTTTGATTGCAGAAGTGCAATTCAACCATTTCACAACAATTGCAGAAGTGCAATTCAAGCAAAGCGCCACTTTTGATGTGCTGAAAAGCAGAATTGTGGGTTAGAAGAGAAATATGAACATAGAAAAACATAACAGTAATACTTACATGTGGCATTCAAAATAATAAATAATATGTTTACTCACCAAAATACGAACTAGTAATTGCGTTTAAACGTCAAGATATAAAATCTGCGAGAATCAGAATCCATAAAAAAAAGCCAGGTATACAGAGAAGCAAATACACATTTGCGAAATGTATGCGAATAATAAAAAATAATACGAATTACGGCCACAGACGTAGACAGATAACACAGAGTTTTGCAATTGCTGTCAAGTTAAACATTTTCGTTCTTAAACTAAAATCATGTAATATAAATAAAATAATAAAAGTGACTTCTTTAACAACATATATCGTCTTTTAAAAAGCGAAGAATATGGAAAAAGAAATATAGACAATAATTATAATTTGTAGGGGGGTTTTAAAAATAAGACATATTCAAGTTAAAGATAGTGGGTTCGCGCATTTTTAAACGAAATGACAATTAGGCATCATGGAGGACAGATTATAGAAGAAAATATTGCTTCTGTACTAAAACAATCACATTTTTGTATAAAGCCCCCTGTTGTCCAAGAAATCTAAATGTATTTTATTTGAATTCCACATTTTTTTCTAGAATTTGTATTAGACGTACACAAAACGGCCCAAGATAGCACATCTCCTTTAGTTCATTTAAATTTAAAGAATGGTCTTGGCCATTTTAATTACAATTGGCTGATTAGTGATTTTTTTACATCTATGAATAACGGTTTTGATGCCTGTAAACGGTAAACCGGACATAATATTCATTTCTTAATTTTAGTGAAATTTATATTATAATAAATCCTTAATGTGGAAGGATATTGTAAAAATGAAAATTTTATATTTTAGAGTAACCATGTTCCACAATAAAAATATTTGATCTGATTAGATTTAGACTGAATCTGCAATACTACACTCTTCTACAGTAACTGTGTTTAGAATAAGGGGTTTTATACTATTATGTAAAATGGTCGCTATCTACACAAATCGTGTGTTCTTATTGTGATATAATATCAAATTAAGTTAAAGCATATTACAAAACAAATTACACTAATTTTATACCTGTGACGTCGAAAATTGGGTTCAATAATACAGGAAAATTGGTGATACTTATTCATCAAAATGGTTGTCTATAAAACGGATATAACCACAAAGAAAGCTATTTAACGATATGGAATGTATTACGTACTGCATGAGATTCTTGCGTATGATGCCGGGTATCTGCGGCTTGAACTCGTTGTCAGTGCTCAGCACCTCGCCGTCCGTGCAGTACATCATGTAGTCCGTCAAGTGGCGGATTTGGTTGATCTGCATAAAATAAATCAATATAAATTTTACCATTTCTATTAAGACAGCTATTTATAGATTTCACTTTTGTAAATATTATTGGAATATATATGACCTAACCATTCTTAATCGTACTCTCAACCGTGGAGGAGGCCTGTGTCTTGCAGTGGAATGTATATACAGTGATACAGTACAGTATATATTATGTGTGGACTAAAATATTGAAGTTTAATAATGTTATAAGTGCTACTATTTTCTTTCCTACTTCACGTAATTTTAAACTGTGAATTCATTACTTATCTTCTATAATGTAACAAATATGTGAAAGCTAGTGTATGGTATGCTATATTTCCTGGTTGCAGGTCTCTCAAATATGAGAGGATGCCTAGGTAAACAGCAGGCCCGCCAAACAACAGTTTAAATGTACTATCGTGTTTCGGATAGAAGGATATTGTAGCCAGAATAACTACTGGACATATCGAGACTTTATTAATATCTCAGCATGGCGAGCGCAGTGGAATGCCAAGCATTGCTTTGTCATTCAAGGTGCTTTTTGGCATTGCTAATGTTCATAAACGGTCGGTTCGCTTACTATCAGGCGAAGGGCATGCTCGTCTCGCCATTCACTCATCATCATCATCTCAGCCACAGGAAGTCCACTGCTGAACATAGACCTCGCCCAAGGATCTCCACATTGACCTGTTGGAAGCGGTTGCATCCAGCGACTTCCTGCAATTTTCTATCCGTCCACCGCGTAGGTGGGCGTCCTACATTTCGCTCGCCTGTACGCGGCCTCCACTCTAGTGTACAGTCAGCAACATAAGTCGCTACACACTTCACATTTTTTGATAACCCTTTTATGAATTAAAATTCCTAATTACTAGTCTGTAGTTGGAAAGTATAATCAAGTAATGCTTTCTTTGTCGATAAGTGCTATACGATATTGGGAATTATTATTATTTTGGATGATAAGACCATTCGAAATTTCATAAATGTGTAGCGACTTATGTTGCTGACTGTACTTGTACTCCACGCGATTCATAGGAATATTAAAATAAAATAATGCTCACAAGTCCGATGTCCTCGACGTCTAGGTCGGCGTCGATGTGCAGCAGCAGGTCGTGCTCGGGGAAGTACGGCGCGCCGCGCTCCGAGCTGCCCAGCCCGCACAGCGCGCCCGCGTACCGGCTGCACGACGACGAGCGACGCAACTCCGCGCTACACACACAAATAAATCAATCAATAAAACAATATCACTGGCACAATCAATTACAGAGGAGTTGAAACAAAAACGAACAAATAAATATTGCGCCAGCAAAGGTAGCTCTCATTCAGCTAGTATGCATATGCGTATGTATTCAGCACCACTTAAACAGCACTGCAACGCTGATTTCGATGAGAGACCTTCATGACGTGCGGACGTTCAGTCGTTAATAATACTATGAATATTAAAGCTACAATGAATACTAATACTAAACAAATGACACAATAAGCTTAAAACGGACTAAACAAGGATAAAAAATTGTTGATTAAAATATAAATAAATAACAAATAACACCCAACAGTCTCATAAATAGTCCTGACCCCATGACACTAACATCGAGTCTTGTGTCGCAGGTATCAGGAACTACGAGAGACTTTTCGGTCTCACAAAGACCCAGACACGAAAGAAATATTTGCAAGGAATTATAATAGGGTTGTGTCCAAGATTTTATTTGAGCAGTAAGTAATCATTCCTTAAAAGCATCGTTTATAAAAACAAACGAATTTGAAAACAGCATCAAAATTGAATGTAAAATGACTGAGATATTAATACATTTAATAGTACGGTGGGGACACTCGTTGTCTCTTTCGCACGCGTGGACGTTATGGAAGATGACGTCACGCCGTGCATGTTGCATCCTTTTCTATCACTCCTACCGCCAACTTTCATATATTTGTAACTTGCTTATTAATTAACAGATTTTAAAAAATATTTCTGATTTTGATTTTGCGTACCGTAACCTTCCGTTATAAACAAAAATAAAAATGTATGAAACTAGCCTATTACAAAGAAACAATACATTAAAGTAATAAAAACGATATAGAAAAAAAGTGGTATAGACCCAAAAAAAAAAAAAACAGTAAAAAAATTGTAAGTCGACAAATCAATCTAATTAATTATTCTAATTAATTTGTATAACATTTTAGCTTCATCAGAATTTGGAGAAGCCAAGATGGTATAGTAAAAACCTAAGTTATGACTAATGCTGCCATAGGCTTAACGTCTCTGGGCCTCGATGCGTGTACATTCGTAGAGTATGTCGCACGCTTAATATTAAGTGACCGAATTCAAAAAAACACATTTTTGGCAAATCTCAAAAAACTTCAAGCAATTACGGCTGTAGTTGTTCATTTGGCCGTTCATGAGATATAATAAAAGTTAAACAGTTTGTTTAATCATTTTTTTGATACAATATGAACCACAGATTCAAGAGAAATTTTAATTTTAATGAAATATTACTTAATTATGATTTTATAGGCTATCAAAATTATTAAAGCAGTTTTAAGTCATTTTAATGTTTAGTTGGTATTTGTTTTTCAAGAAGTATAGAGACCTATTTTATTATGAGTCTTTACATTATGAAATTTAAATACCACAAAGCTGGAAACTTAAGGTTTAAGTCACATTTAAAGTAAAATAATAAATCATTTATCTTTGTTAAGTCATTTATTAAAAAATAAAGATCAAAATTAGGATTTAAGTTGCAATAAAAATCAAAAAGAACAATAAATTGTACTTGTAAACCAATTTTTCTATCAATGGATTGCATATTTGCAAAGTAATGTTGACCTTTTTAGGGTTTACAAAATAATAGAAAGCAGTACTAAGACAAATAAAAATGTAGACAAGAATTGTAAAACAATTTAAATGAGTAGAGATTAAAATCACTCCAAGACCTAGAAAACCATATACAATTATAACGAAATAACACAATCATTTGGAAATAACACATTTTACACAAAAGTAATCATTAAGTAGTTATGAATAGATATTCAGTCTAATAGTTTATAAAACTCACAAATGCAATTTTAAAATTATGAGGTAAGTCTTCATTCATATTAAGAGCGTTTATACCCTGCACGCGCTTTTTGGCTTAAAAACAGGACTTTTCAAATGAGTTAATAGCCACCAATAAACAATTTCAAGGTAAAATAATTAGTACAAATTTTAGAAAAGGTTGTCATCTAGGGATTTGGTGGAAAACATTATAGATTGATGGATATTTGTGAGTACTATAAGGATTACTGAACACAAGTTTCGTTATTTAGGCTTTAAATGGCAATTTAGAAGCTTAAGATATCCGAAACCACTAAATATAAGATGAAAATAAAAATATTATCAGACTAATAAGACCCTTATGGAGGGATTTTGCTGAGAAAAATAATCATTTTGTGTTTAGTTCCTGAAAAATAAAAATTTAAACAATGCGAAATTATTCAGAAACTCTCGTCAAGAACATATTTTTTTTCACCAACTTATCGTACATAATTTTTTATAGCAATTGCATATTACAATAGAAGAACATCTTATCAATAAATTACCATTTTTATATTTCAACAAAATTAGTTTTCATGTTTTCTACAAATATTTTAAAAACCACTATAAAACACGCTGTCCGACGTGGATCAAATCAGACCGCCGCAAGGCCTTCTAGAGGGAGGACGTATCGCTCGTCGCTCCGGCCTGGCTGCAGTCGATTATGCCGCGCGTAGTAAAAATAGCCACGCGCGGAATGCGATTACCACATCTTAGTACTTTGGTAGTAAAATATTTAATTATTTTTATTACCTACAATGATTTTGTAGTGAGTATAAATTATGTTTCAGGTAATATAATGGGATGTAATTCCGAGGCTAAATTATGTTATGTATTGTAATATAAAATTAAATATATTTCGTAATTGTAAGGGGTTGTAAGGCCCCTAACACTATTTATGTTTTCAAACACGAAATGATTAATAAAACGTCCGTAGTGTATACTGATTGAACACTGATTTGAATGCAACTTAACAATGTAATAATAACGAAAATATGATTAGTATCCAAAATTTGTATTATTCTTTGCTTGCACAGTAATATTTGTCTACTTATAATGCAAATAAAATATTTTTATGATATTATATTACAGTTACATTTCAATTGAATATTTGAAGCGCACGGATCAAAGTTGTTTGAGCCGATTGTATAGCGAGCTGACGCGGCAGCTCTACGCACACAGCTTTGGTCGCTTATGTGTGCGTGAAATTAACGAAGAAATACCTATAGTTGACTTTGCGCGCAAGGTGTATACGCTCTTAAGGCGCAACGGGACGACGACGACGCAATGTTGAGCAAACGCGATCAGTTGTAAAGTATTAATTGGTATGGGACATGTCACACAGCACTATCACGCTTGGTGGTACAGCTTTGCGTGACATATCCTATTATAATCCTGTATAAAATATTGAACTCCTCACGACCCGTCAGCGTCCCGTTGAGCCCGCTGTTTCATAAAACATTTAATCAATTAATAATAATAGAATTATAAAAATCAGAATAGTAGTTTGGTATTAAATTCTTAGCAAGTAATTCACGTAAATCTCTTTTTTTATTCTCACTCAGCTCCTGTTTTCCTATATAAGCTTTTATTAGTGTCAAGCTGTTTATAGGCAACATTTTGGTTCGCCTGTTTCGGACACATACTTCTGTAAAATCTCTTTCTTTATATGAATGCTTTATAAAAAAAGAAAATGGGTTTTCTGCTGTCACCCTAATAATCTTAATGTCATTCCATATTATACTATCTCCATTCTTAGTTTTGGTATAATTGTAACCCCAACTTTCTTGTAACTGTTTAAAATCATAGAAGTCACCAAATGTACGTTCATTTACTTTAAATTTGGGGCCTGATTTACGAGCACTTTTAATTATTGAAATAAATTGATGTGGTGTATATATTGGTCCAGATTTCAAATGTTTCTTTACTTCTTTTTCAATTAAGCTATGTATGTTATCTGCTTCACTTTGTGTATGACCTTTGATTAAATATTTATGTGTATTTTAGCGTCAGTTTCATTCCAAAAATAGCAATGGACTTTGTTATACGAGTCCTTAATTTTGGCGTCATCTTTTTTGGTTAGTGAAGAAACAGTGAAATTGTAGCTATTGAGTTTACTTTTATAATAAAACGCAGAAGTATCCCCTTTAGGTGACTGCATCACAGCTTGGAGGTCAAAAACTATTACTTTATTACTGTGATCTATTTTAAGTCGGTCATTATTTTTTTCTTGGCCACTAAGTGTTTTTTCTTCTAAATGTGACTCATATTTTTGTAAAAGTTGCAGTTTCTGTTCAGGAGAAGAATTTGTATATTGCAAGCATGTATCGCATTGGTCTTTTTTTGGGCGAAAAAATGAAATATTAAAGTGTTTAGTAAAAATTTTATAAAATATGCAATATTTTCCTGCTGGCTTATTTTTTTGTTTTTGAGCGTGTTGAAAGTCTTTAAAGAGATCAACTATTGTTTTACTACCATCTATGTATTCACGGGTCGATGATTGTCTTGTATAATGAGAATCCGTTCTGGGAATAGAATTTATAAATTCTTTTATGTCTGATATCAATGTTTCATCTGATTTATGGTTACTGATCATTCCTCTAAAATCAGTCTTTAATATTCCATTTTCATCAGTCTTTTGCTTTACGGTGCGTATCATACGTTCGGATATATTAAGGTATTAATGAAAAAGGTTTTACAAACACGGATCGAATTACCAGAGACGATGAAATGGAAAGCTTTGTTGCAATTTCTTGGGTTCTCTGCATTAGTATATTTATACTTGGGAATTATATCAGATAAACATGACAAAATGAAAGATCTTTGATTATTAATATCCCCAATATTCCAAAATGCGTTGAATATACTCTGCCTTTCAATAGAATCTATTTTAGTAGAACAGTGCAACCTACACTTATCATTGCAAGGTGGTTTTAGTTCACGAGCCTTAACTACATTATTTTTGCTATTAATGTATGACCTACCACAATTCCTCAATAGCTTAGCCTTATTTTGCTTCCAGTTTTCTGGTTGTTTCGCACGTTTTCTACCTTTAGGCATAGTATCTGTATGTGTCACAAATGTTGTGTTGGCTGTTAGTATATCATTATTTTCTTTTGTTTCGTCACCTACAGCTTTTTCCACCACAGGCCCAATATTTTCTATTCCACTGGTATGTAAGTTTTCCTCCAAGGCCTCATCGTGAGAGCTATCAGATGACGAGCTATCCGACGACGAGCTTGACGTAGAAGAAGAGCTACTAATTGAACTTGAACTATGAGAAGGTGGAATAACCAACTGTTTAACCTGTTTTCCATCTCGTGCCTCATAATTTGGATCGCCGTCACTTAAGTCAGCATCGCTTTCTCCCGGATTTATGGGTGAAACACAGTAATCGACTCGAGCCTTCTTACGACCTTCAGCGTCCTCGAAATATTCTGTGACATTGAAATAACATTGATTTTCGGGTTTATTGCGAATATCTCTTAACATCTGCAAGCAAACGTGAAAGTTGACATCATGTTGACATTTAGAATTTCTAGTTCACAATTACGTACAAAAAAGTAAATTTATCCAATGCAACAAACTACATACTTGGATATTAGAACGATGAGTAGGCGTATTATTATCTTCAGGTTTAATTAAATCTAGAATTTTCCTGGATCGTGAAGACATCCTATAAAATAAATATTTATAACGTTCTTAGGTCAAAAATATCACTATATTTAATTATAAAGTAACTTATTCTGAATCAAATCCCGTCGCAAAATAATTAACTGAATAATATATTACTTGTTAATAAAGCCTAGACTGAATACGTAAAGTAACTATAAACAAATAATCATTTTTTGTATTAAATAGACTTATTACTCAATCTTACAGAACGTAAAAATAATTTTGCCGAGTATTTATTATTAAATAGGCCTAAAACTTAATATGGTTTCAAATCATCCTCATTTTTTTATTTTAAATAGGCCTAAAGCATTGACGTAAAATATATGGACGGGGCGGAGAGCGAGAAAAGTGTTGTCACGAAACTGGTCTGCAGACAGTGCAGCGGTTGTGACGTCACAGCGCACCGGTCTGTAATTCGTCGTAAAAATGCCCAATTGTATCGTGCGTGGGTGCAATAAAGATGACCGAAAGTTCACAAAAAAAAGATAACATTTCTTATCACCGCTAAGTAAAAATTATATAACTTTAAGTCAATAAACATTTATTTCAGCATTATTGAAAAACGATTTCATGGCCGCCATTGACGTAAAAATCCAACAGATGGCGCGATTTACACAGCCATCTTTTTGACGTACCCAATGTACTGAAGGGCCTATCCTTAGTTTTTAAATCAATGGCCTAAAGTTAATTATATTATGCAATATCATTACAAACTTAATAATAAATAGACTTATTACGTATTGGGTCATAATAACATAAAATATATTGAGTAAAACTTACTTGGGATTTCACTTTTAAACAAACACAATAAGTTTTGAGTCACTTTTAAAACAAACAACCTCATAAGCTCTCCAACACGATTCAAGGAATAATGAATCAGTTAGTTTTCGGTGAACAAAATTTTCAAAACCAGCAAGCGTGAAAAGGACGGAAAGTTTTTAACATCGGAAATACACTAGTTTACTACGAGTTTCTCACTTACTTTGATAGATGGCGTTGAAATAAAGATTACTGTGATTCTATCACAATTTATGCAAATATTGAGTTCGGTCACTCTAATATTAAGCGTGCGATGTGGTGTACATCTTCCAAATGCCCTTAACCAAAGATCTTTTGTCAAAGTATTATGACCAAAATCATAGCAAATTTTTCATACTATTGGTAATTGCTCAGTATATGATGGTAAACACTTAAAAAAAATTCCATCAGACCCGGCTTCGTTCGCCAGACGATCCACTGCCTCATTTCCCTTTAGTCCAATATATGATGGTAGCCACTGAAGTATAATTATTTTGTTTTTAGCCAGGATTCTAAAAATTGATTGTATAGTAGAATAAGAGATAGAAAGGCTCTATAATATACACTATAATTCCAAGTGATATAAAAGCAAAGTCAACTCACACTGGGCAGAAAACGAGTGCGATGATGGCGGGCAGCGCGGGTATGTTGGGCAGCAGCGTGGTGTGGCGCAGCGTCAGTCTGCTAGAATTCTCGTTCTGACTCACTTCAGCCGCCACCAGCAACCTGTGCAAATGTAATGCAACATTGATTATGTTTTCATGAATAATATAAACATGTCAACCGGGTAGTGTGTAACCTAATTGATAAATGATACAGAATAAGATTTAGTTTGCAATATTAGTAACCTATATAACCTGTTATTCACAAATAAAATGTACTTCAATCACAATCAACAAAACAGTCCAAAAAAGTAAAAAAAAAGACGTCTAAATACCAATACTTCGCTCGTAATCATGAAGTGCAATTTGCAAAATATGTATCGCAACTAATGACCACATATTTTATCGACTATAGATTTATTGACCGATTATCGAGTAAACCATTTACTTAAGGTCTATGCCGTTACTATTTGTGTAATAAACTTACCTTTCATATGTGAGTTGCGGATCAGTGTCCAATAGTACGGAATTCACCGAGGTCCATTCGATATGCACTTGTTTCTCACGACTCGCGTACATCAACGGGTGTGACGTTGTTTCCAGCGGACTACGAACAAAATACACAAAATACTATAGGTAAATATAATAGTCTATTTATTAAATAATGCTAGAAGAGTGTATTATGTTATCATAGATTATAAAAATTAGCAAGTCGAATTTCTTAGATTTTTTTAAAATATTATTTGCCTATTCTGTATCAGCCCATATACGTCCCACTGCAGGGCACGGGCCTCCTCTACAATCGAGAGTACGATTGAGACTGGTTAGGCCATATAGTCCACCACGCTGGCCTAGTGCGGGTTGGCGGACTTACATACCATAGAAATTTTATAAATCGCTATGGTATGCAGGTTTCCTCACGATGTTTTCCTTCACCGTTTTAGTGCGTGGTGATTGACTATCAATACACACATGACTCCGAAAAGTCAGAGGTGTGCCCTGGGATTCGAACCCGCGACCACCGTGAACATGTTGGCAGTCGATTTGCCTATTATAAAAGTTTTTTTTTTACCTGAACGGTCCTTTAAGGCAGACGCTGGCGACACATTCTTTAGTGTTGGGCGGATCCAGTTCACGCAGCTGGTCGAACGCTAGTTCAGTTTGTTCCTTGTTGTACGCACGAATTTGGGCTAAATCCAAACTATGTGCTGTTTCACGCAGATCGTGGTTCAACTAGAAAAATAACTAGTATGAAGCATACTCTCGGTTTAAGATAAAATAGTATCCTACTATGAAGAAAATTTTTGTGTGTTTGTAACTTCTTTAAGCTTAAACGGCTGAACTAATTTTAATGACATTTGGTGTTAAAGTAGCTGATGCTGTGCATTAACACATTGAGTACTTACTATCCCGAAAAATGTAGTCATCCCAGGGGATGAGCAAGAAATTAAAATACGAATTTCAAACTCGAAGGGATGGATTGAAATAGGATAAAATGTAGGGCGGATGGAATAGGATTTAAGAGGACAGAATTGTATGCCCTTGAGTAATGGAACCGAATGACACGGGATAAGATGAGGTGTAATAGAATAGGCTGGGACGACAATTACGTTTAGTTTAATTTTAAAATAGCATCCGAATTAATGTGTCTCATAAGGACAGGTCTCAAAGGGTATCGTAGTATTAAAAATAATTGATACAACTCACTTTAGATTCGTAGCTTTCTTCACATGAGACAGCATAGCCTCTCTTGATGAGTTCCTGATTCACGTTGAGTTGTCCACCTTCAGCGAGCAGTTCAATCGACACCACACCATGCACCACTGAGTACACCTGCGTTCATCACAGTAATATTAACGTAATATTACATGTACAAAATTATTTTTTTATGGAAATTAGAAAACTGATATAAATCAAATACAACATTTAACGCGATTTAAATACGTTCATACGGCGGTGTACATAAGTGCGTGGTTAATGCGTGCGTGAGTACGTACGTATATATGCGTATGTATGTTTTTTCTACAGTTTATTTTGTTAAGTACTCTATGAGCGGCGTTAAATATTCTAATCTATACCGGGTATCTCAAGACTGCTACCGAAAACGAAGCCGGGTGGTAGTTTTAGTGACTAAAAACACAATGCAACTAAAAATTTCGCAAAAAAAACGCGACAGTTATTTTTTATGATTTTTTAAATATCGTCATTTTTGGGTGGTAAATCCATAGTTCTTGGTAAAATAATATTTTAAACACTTTTCTACCTTAGATTATTTAAAAATAAAAGGGTATACACTATTATTTTAGTAAAAAATGTATTTACCACCCAAATACGGTAAAAGGAAAAAATAACAAAAAAAATGGCGCTTTTTTTCTGCAACTTTTTCTGTTGCTTTGTGTCTGAAGTCGCTTAAACTACCACCCGGCTTCGTTTTCGGTAGCAGTCTTGATATACCCTGTATATCAGCGTGCAAAGTTTTTAATATGTAAGTAACATTCTACATGCGTTCGAAATTAGGCAAACTGAAATAAAGAAGAGTTTTTTCCGTGAATTTGTATGCTTTATTATGGTTTGAGTTTGTTAGGATTGTGTTGTGTATGCACTTAAACGGTGAAGGAAAACATCGTGAGTAAACCTGCATACCATAGCGATAAGAATTTCTATGGTATGCAAGTCCAACCCGTACTAGGCCAGCGTAGTGAAGTATCGAGCCCGATCGTGTCGGAGGCCCGTGTCCTACAATGGGACGTATATGAGCTGATAGAACAGTACAGTGTTGTGTACGGGTGTGTGTTTACCTTCCCGAGCAGTCGTCCCTTAGCCACGATCCCCTTGAAGTAGTTCTCAGCGGCGGGCGTATAATGCGCGCGCGTGTGCATGTGCGGCGCGGGCGCGAGGCCGGCGAGGCGCGTGCGCATGGCGAGCGGCGGCGACGCGCTGCACGCGCCGGCCGGCAGCGCGCGCACGTTGCTCGCACTCACGCGGCCCAGCGTGCCCCAGTCTATGTACACCACCTGTGCGCAACATCACAACATCAATAGATATCTGACATACACACGCGAACTGCATCGCGGTCCACGTCATGCACTTATATTTAAACATTACGTATATGCATCAGATAAAAGTAATTTTCAATACAGGTGAAAATTACAAAATAGATAATTATAATAATGTAGATTGAAGATGTATCTGTCTTAATAAAATTGATATTTTGTCTGGGCTTCACCATTACAATCAGATACGGTTAAGTTTGTTGCTGTTATAAAGACAACAGAATAAGAAATTATGTTTATAAAATATTTTTATCAAGCACTGATAATTTACTTTTTACTTAAAATGCAGAACGCAAAAGGACCACAGATTGTTGTTTACAAAATACCTATAACCACAACTCATGAATAAAAACACATATTAGCATTATAAGCACTACGTACCTCGATCATATCATGCGGCAGTAGTTTAAGCAGTCGCACGCGGTGCATGACGGTGCCGTTCGCGTCCACGTACGGCGCGGCGTACAGCGCGCCCGCACGCAGCGGCTCCGTACACGCCAGCAGCCCGCGCTGGTTCAACGCAGCGGTTATACTGCGCAACTCGCTCGCTGTGGACGAGTCCTCGTACTGCACCCAGAACTTGCCCACGTCTATCATCTGAAAATGTTACACTTGTATAAAAATATATCCAACATTCATATACATAGTCCTAAACCTTATGTCGTGGGTATCAATAACTACGAGAAAATTCGATCTTTCAAACACTCAAACCCAAAACAAATAGCTATGGATCACAAAAAAATACAATCATAAAACTACATATATATCTTCAATTGAAATCTATATTCAATTCCGAACAGGAGTCTATTGAGCTTAACTGTCATGGTAAAAAATATTTTATGAAATAATATAATCTATACTAATATGTCGCTGGATGCAGGCCGCTTCCAACAGGTCATTGTGGAGATCCTTAGGGTAGGTCTATGTTCAGCAGTGGACTTCCTGTGGCTGATATGATGATGATGATGATGATGATACTAATATGTAAAGCTGAAGAGTTTGTTTGTTACCTCTAATCTCAGGAACTACTGGTTGGAATCAAAAAAAATCTTTAAATTAAAATGTTTGAATCGTTAACATAACGCCTTTTCATGAAATATACGATTGTTCCATAAAAAATAATAAAAAATATGAATAAATGCTGCATTATAAATACTTGTAAATGACACTTACGTGTGAAATCTTGAGCGGGAAGTGAGTATCGTTTATGTCGGGTAGGCGCGGCACCATGTTCTCCACGTTCAAATTCATGTTCTCCATTTTCAGAGCGGCAGCAAGAGCCTGCGCTTTTTCTTGTCTGAATAATTCACACAAAATTATTATTAATTGAAGGTATTTTCGTGGTGATCTATATACGAGTATTTGCATCCTAAGCGCCGTTAAATTTTGCATACATGTATATACTATAGAGAATAAAACAAGATATGCTTATCATATTATTCATCCTTCTTGTTTTGTATGTATAATTCCATGACTTACTTTCTAACTGACCCATCACATACCTAAATCACTTCATCACTGAAGTTTAACTTCATAATATCTTATATTGACCTTTATAGTTTTCGTATGTGTTAAATGTATCTGTGGTGGTCGCAATTCAATAAGTTATTATTATTAGGATAAAATATTTTGAAATGTAATACTCACGGTAACAAGGGGATTCTGACTTCCAATCGCAGTTGTCTTGATTTGATGCTCTTGTAGACTGGTAGGGCAACTTGTCCGGGTATGGTAGGATCCTACAAGTATGTTTTTAAAAGAATAGTCTTCGTGTCTCGTTAAACGTAGATAATAAGTATCTTGAATTGGAATGACAAACTTATGTTAATGTGAAAGATCATATTAGAATTAATTTATAGCGTAAATTCGCCTAAGTCCGAATAGTTAGTATATTCAAATTATCACAAATTTCCCAACACTGATACCTTAAAAGAAATCTGAGTCAAAAGAAGCGGGCGAGCGGGCGAGCGGACCGGCATGGCGGTATAGATGCAATTTAATCTTTATCGAAAATGTCACTACTTTCAGATGTAGGCGAATGCACACACACAATTTTGTAATTTTTTTTGTATTATTATAATAATTAGTTCAACTTACCCCACTGTTCTCTCGGTCACGCCTCGACAGATGAGAGCCAACGTCGAACGTCAGGAACGCTTTTCTAAAAAAAACGATCGTTTTGTCATATTCGTTCACCCTCCATTTTCTGATAAAGCACTAAATCGCCGACAATCGAACAAATAAGCGATAGTAACACAATTATTCCACCATAACTTGTCGGTAATGCAATATATTATGCCCTCTATATTTAACTAGCGGCCCGGCTCAGCTTCGCCCGGGTATAAATAGATTACTGTACAATAATATGCATGTATTATACATATAAACCTTCCTCTTGAATCACTCTATCTATTTAAAAAAAACCGCATCAAAATCCGTTCTGTAGTTCTAAAGATTTAAGCATACAAAGGGACATAAGACGGAGAAAGCGACTTTGTTTTATACTATGTTATTTGATTTTTATTACTAATAATAGTTATAGACACATTTATTGAGAACAGTATTGTGACAAAGTCGGTATTTTATTACTTTTACTGTAATTACTGTAACGAAGCGACAAAATGATGTATGCAAACAAGTCGTGTTCCGAAGCCAAACCGTGTACATCCGGTTTTAAAAACGTCGGGTATTTATTCCCCAAAGAGATTGACTTTAGACAATAATATATCTCGCCGCTTTACGGCCGATGCCAATAATCAATCGAAAAAAATAGATTGAAGTCAATCTGGATTGTTTTCTACTTTTCGATTTGTCATTTACCATGTTGCCATAGTTTTTTTACTACTGAGATTGATTATTGGCAATATAGTATCAAAAAAAAGATTGAGCTGTCAATCTCAAACGACAAATTTTGGATTGGGATTGTTTATTGGCAGCGGCTGTTATGCTGAAAACAAACTGTAGGTTTTTGTCTTACGCATAGAGTAAAGAAGCGGCCATAAATACTAGAGCAACGCGTCTTACAGCGATCTGAACAATAGATTCTTTTGTTGTGTGCACACTGTCGGTCGAAATTCGAGGGCATGACCTTCAAAAACAAAAAACGTCTGAGACATACAGCGCAACTAACATAAATTGACAAGTGGTGAAATTAGGAACTAGAAATGAAAGTAAAAAATATCTTCAACGCTTTCATTAAAATATTCTTTCATAATTTATACAATGTACATTTATACTAGTAGTCCAATAGTAGTAATGATAATAATGTCCAATGTAATTAAATTTGAAGAGAGAAAAAAATAATGGTTTCTCCGTGCACCACAGCGCTTTTGAGTGATTTGCGATTGTGGACAAACTTGAGTTTACACAACAATAGGTTTTGTAAATATGGCTACCAGCTTTTTAAGCCAAACTAATATAACATTTCTTAAAACTTACAATTAAATTAGAATTTATAATACGTACAACGTATAATTTTCTTTATTCAATCTGCATACAAATTAAAATTGTTGAATACAATTTGGACATTTCTAATTATTTACATGAGGTGTAGCTGGGAATCTAACTTGACTTAATAGAAATAAACACCGCAGTTCTTTGACCAGTTGTTTGTAAATACTAGACTGGACGTAATTGACAGCCTCCGTGACGCAGTTGGTTAGACGCCGCCTGTGAAACGAGAGGCCATGGGTTCGATCCCCGCACCGAGACAAATGTTTGTGAGGCCCACAAGTATTTGTCTCGGGTCTGGGTGTTTGTGAGACCGAAAAGTCTCTCGTAGTTCCCGATACCCACGACACAACACTTAATTGATTTTAATGTGGGGTCAGGACTATGTATGTGATTGTTGAGTGTATTTATTTATTTAATCATCAGTAATTAGCCAAAAGTTCGTCTGTGCGTTCATTTAAAAAATGGAAGAAAAACGATTAGAGTATGTGCGTAATAGAGAAATTATTTATAATGTTAAATGTAAAGAATACAAATATGCTCACTTAAAGTAAGAAGTATGGGAACAAATAGTGAGTACCTATTTGTACTAAAGATAATAAAGTATCATACTAAAAATAACGGAGTAATTTTTTATACAATCAAATATTAAGTTATTGATGTTAAAATTTCAAAATACACGCGCTGTTTTAGGAATTATAATAGAAAAAAGTTAACCTTGTTATTTGTCTTCAGGTAGTCTCTTTTTTGTTTTCTTTTAAAATGACATTGGTAGTAGAAATATATAAAAAAAAGACAACAAGAACAAGACGTGTGCTCGAGACACGATCTTGCCTACTTTGGAATTCACACATTTTATACATAAGTATTTCTAATATGTGTACACGGCATTGTTGCTTAACATTTTTCCACAGTAAATTTATTCTCAATGTGTAATCTATGTTTGTGTACAGAATTTAATTAATCACAGTATTATATAATTGATTGATGTGTGATTTAATGTTAATTGAATCATTGTTTTTGACAATAAAACAGTTGCAAACTCGAATGTGATAGTACCACAGGTTATCACAGATAAGAACTGTTTATAATAAGTGCCAACTAGGATTGATTTCATTTGATAAAATATATTATTTATTTGTTTATATAGAGATGAGATAAAGAGTACATAAAAATCGACTCTTCCATCCCTAAAAGCTTAGTCATTGGCAGACGAGAAAACCGTCCTTTGTCAATGAAATTAAAAAAATAAAAACGTACGTGGGCCCTCTGACGACCCGTACGAACCATGTAAGATGTGCTCTTTACCATAGTTTTGTACTCTTTACTCTATGCGTAAGACAAAAACCTACAATGTGTTTTCAGCTTTAGTCTGTATCATGAATGCGTATATTTAGATGGGACAAGTGTGTAACCTGCTATTATTGTCGAATGTGACGCGCGGCTCGTCGCCGATCTGCTGACGGATGGCCCTCTTGATGCTAGTCGCGTAGATCTCACCTGGCTGGTCGTCCGGGAAGTTGCTCAGGTACACCTGCCAGGTACCAAACATAAAAAATTTACTGCCTTGATGGCATAGTTATACTACGGTACGGTTACAAAGCCGAGGTCTTGTCGAATCCCCGGGTCGGGTAGTAATGTGAATTTGCTGGTGGTAGGTCTCTCATATGAGAGAGGCCGCCTGGGTGGGTACCACCGCAATGTCTATTTCTCCCGTCAAACAACAGTTTAAATGCGCTGCTGTGTTTCGTGTGTGACATATTGAGACTTTATGTCTTATATCTCAGGATGGCAAGCGCAGTGGAATGCCAAACATTGATTTGTAATACATGTTGTTTGGTTTTACTATTGTCCATGAGCGGTTTTATCGCTTACTATCAGGCGAACGGCATGCTCGTCTCGCCATTCACTGCAATAAAATAAAATTTCAGGTGTATAACCGCACTAAGCATTAAGTGCATTTTTGTCATATTTTCATGTCAATATAAAAATATCTATTGCACTAGAAGTACATTGGCATCTGATCTTCTATAATCTTACATTTGCAGCACTAGCTATATTATAAAATTATAATACAATCAGTAAGTACCGTGTTTCTGGGGTCTAGTCCGCTGAGTATTTTAACAGCCTCGCGCTCGCGATTTTCGTCCTGCGACACCTGCACGAAGTACTGCGGGTAGAACGCGCCCGCCAGGATTATCTGTACACGAAATATATTCATGTTTACATTTTAAGCCGAATCTATAAACATAAAAGTTTATATTTATAACATAAAAAATATTTCGAATGTACTAGTATACATATTTTTATAAAATCAACTTAGGTTAAAATTATGTCATTACACCACTTGATAATTTATAGTTTTTTCATATTTACATTAATTAGGTAACATAGAATATATTTTTTAACTATTCTGTCCCACTGCTGGACAAAGGTCTCCCTCAACTCCATTCACTTATATTAAGGAGAGAGAGGGAGAGGGGGCAGCGCATAAATAAAGATTTACTAACAGCTAAATAATACTAACTGAACAAATGCATATACACACGTATAATATGTTATTATAAGTTAGTCTTAGTTGTCGGTAATATATAAGGCTTATTGAGAGTGTGCGTACCTTGAGCGCGAGCGGCAGTTCATGCTTGGCCCAGGGCGCGGCGGGCGCGTGCGTGGCGTCGAGGCCGGCGCGCGCGAGGCGGGCGCGCACGTCACGCACCAGCGCGTCCAGCTCGCGCAGCGCGCGCGCCTGCACGTAGAACCGACGCGCCCACTGCGCCTCGCTGCCGCCGGACCGGAACTGCTGCTGTTGACGCAGGTGGCTCCATACCTGCACACACACACACACACATATTATTTATAATGACGTCACATCACTAATTAACAGCATATTTAACCAGCGAGGAACAAGATCTAGTACATCGTAAAAGTATAAAAGACGAAAATGCAGGTTGTGTTGCTAAAGGAATTACTAGAGCCGTTAGAGTTAGGAAGCAGTAGCAGATTTAATAAACATGTCAAATATCATTTATTGAGATTTGTTAGATATTTATATTATTTTGCAATGAAAGAGGACTACACATTGCCATATCAGAAGCAAAAATTTTCAAATCATTTATAGAGAATTAATTTTTTTTTTATATATGTTTTGCAGTAAGAAATATTAGAAAGAAGGCTAAATATTGACAGTATTAGAAAAAACATATACACACCTTATACACATTCAGCGAAGCAATGCTATCGCTAGTAGAGCCGTCTGCCCACGTCAGTTTAGAGTTATACGCGTTCAGGCGTTCACGGAATGGCGTGTTAAATATACTTTTAACCGACATAGACGAAGCTGCAGGGAAAAAGGTTATTTTATTGACAGAGCAAAATATGTGTCGTGTATGTGTCGTGAAATCGAATAGCTTAATATAATTTTATCATTCGGCATCCAAAAGTAAACGAATGTGCTAAGCCAACCATCAATCCTTATAAATGGTTACTAAATTACTATCAGTAGCCATTTTGTCGAATGAGTGGGGATCAATTGTCTACGTCCTAAACTAGATAGTCTATTCTGTATCTGTATCAGCCCATATACGTCCCACTGCAGGGCACGGGAATCGTCAACCATAGAGAAAACGATTGAGAGAGTATTTTCCACCCAGCTGGCTTAGTGCGGGTTGGCACGCTTTGCACATTATAGAATCCCTACAAATCGCTGCAGCATGCAGCTTCCTCGCGATGTTTTCTTTAACCGAAATCAATCACCACGCTCTATACTACTGATGATGAAAAATTAGATACAGAACATGGATGTTTTACTTACCCATAATAACCGCTTCATCCAAGCACCCGTATATGTATCCAAGTACAATGAGCTTCGATGCTTGTACATTCAATGGCAACTTAGCCATAATACGACCGAGGTATGTGATGTCACCGTCCAGTGGACACCATTCATCTTCAATTGTTTTTGTGAGGGCGCCAATCTGTTAAATTTGTGTATGCTGTAATATCTGCCTGTATTTTCATAGCGGAATTCAGGTATGTATGTGAAAATATTTGAATTATTATTATGAGATTACATTTATGTAATATTAATAACTAAGACAATGTACAACGAAAAATGTATAAATGGACAACCAAATATATTTTTATTATATTTCGTTTTCATTACTTTATGAAAGTTTTGTACGATTCGAAAGTGAAATTTTGTCCAGAGAGAAATAAACATAATTCTCTCGCAAAACAGCAGTGTACATATGAAATTGATTAGTAATTCATATTGTTGTTTGGTTTTGCTACTGTCCATGAACGGTCATATAGCTTACCATCAGGCGTATGTCATGCTCATATCGATATTCATTGATTAAAAACATAGTGTTATCACTATTCAAAGGCACAATTCATCGAAATGCAAAAAAAAAATTACCACCAATTTTTTATTCAAAGATAATTCATCAGACAAGTTACCTCTTTCAGCACGAGTATAGTGCGGTGTATGTTGGTAAGGTCCGGCGGGTCCATGGCCAGCGCGAGCACTTCAGTGGGCGTGCCCATGTCCAGCATCTTGGCGAGCAACACCAGCTGCTCCAACGGACAGCGCACTATCTCAGGGTCGCACTCGTCCTTCAAGTCTTCCTGGTGAGGACAAAACATATATTTGGAGTTGGATGTAATGTGATTGGAAAATTATTATTGGTTTTTTATTATGATGACAAAATAGTAAGGTATTGAGTTTGAAATTCTACAGCACTGTCATGCTGTGGAAGTTCCATGTATTTTTAAATATAATCGAGATAGCAATCATGAGAGCACAATCTTTATGTGTTTATCAAATTTATAACATGAAAATCTAGTATGTATGGATGTTTGTTACTCTTTCACGCAAAAACGAGTCCACCGATTTCAATTTTTTTATTTGATATAAAGGTAGCTGACAGTCTGGATTAACTTATAGACTACTTTTTATCCCGAAAAATATACATGTTTGCTACTCAATCAAATTAGAATAGATGGCAACCCCGCTCAATCCTCCTCTCAATTGTAAAGGAGGCTCGCGCCTTGTAGTGATACAGTACAGGGCGATATAAGCTAGATAACAGTGCATATATAAAAAAATTTTGAAGTGTTTGTTTGTAAAGTGAAAATAAAAAAAAATTGCAACTACATATCGTTATTTACACGATACCTATAACGAAAATTACCTTAGAATTTGTTTAGTGTGTCTGTCGTTCTGTTTGTTCCGGCTAATCTCTGAAATGGCTGGACCGATTTTGACGGGACTTTTATTGTCAGGTAGCTGATATAATAAGGAGTAACTTAGGCTATATTTATTTTAGAAAAAAACCTTTTATTTTAGGAAAATAATGTTTTTGTTAAATTCCACGCGGACGAAGTCGCGGGCACAGCTATATGTAACAACCGGCACTTACATAGAATGTGTCGCTGACGAGTCTGTAAACGCGTCCGTCACGCACGCGTCCCGCGCGGCCGGCGCGCTGCTCACAGTTGCTCTTGGACGCCCAGCACGTGCGCAGCGTCGTGAAGTTAGTGTCCTCGTCGGCCACCAGAACTTTCATCAGGCAGAAGTCGATCACTGACGAAATAAACGGATTATTGAAATAATATTCCGTGGTGAATAAAATATTTGCCGATATGTGCTTGGGGCTTCTGTTGTGAGATCGAAATATGCCTTACTATTTAGATAGATGCTGTGGTGAAAATTTTGACAATTAATGTTGGTGGTAACAACAATAAATTAATTTTACTGGCTTAGGATGTGTTATCGCAAAGTCCTTCGTGGTTATTGAAAGTTTTGATTTGTAGATCGAAGATTTTTGGCGACTAATAATTATAATTAACATATATCTGTGACGGTAACAGATCACTAAATTGTCACAGTGAATATGAATTGCTATATTATTACTTTAAAAAAATTGCTTATTCATTCCGCAGTCCTCATCCTTTTCTTACAATAATTAATTGCCACATATGTACTACCAAAATGACACTACTTCAAAAATCCCAATAAAACTCCACTCACCATACTTAATATCGGGCACAGTGATGGAGCTCTCAGCGATGTTGGTGGACAGTATGATCTTGCGGTGTCCGGGCGGCGCTCGCTGGAACACGCGCACCTGCTCGTCGGCCGTGATGCTGGAGTGCAGCGGCAGTACCCACCAGTTGAGGCGCGCGCACTCCGCGTCCACTAGCTGCGCACTGGATACATACAATACATATAACGGGTATATCAAGACTGCTACCAAAAACGAAGCCGGGTGGTAGTTTTAGTGCCTACAAAACACAGGGCAATTAAAAATTTCGCAACGAAACGCGTCATTTCATTTTTTGTGATTTCCTAAATATCATCTGTTTGGGTGGTAAATCTGTAGTTTTGCTAAAATAATCATTTCAACAGTTATTTTAAAGACACTACGCTAGTAGTGTCTTAAAATAAAAGGGTTTACAATATTCTTTTAGAAAAAATACTATGTATTTACCTCCCAAATAACTATAAACTGGTGGTAGGTCTCTCATATGTGAGAGGCCATCTGGGTAGGTACCACCGCAATGTCTATTTCTCCCATGAAACAACACTGCGTAAATGCACTGTTGTGTTTCGGATTGAAGGACATTGTAGCCAGAGTGACTACTGGACATATTGAGACTTAACATCTTATGTCTCAGGATGACGAGCGCAGTGGAATGTTGCTACTGTTTATGAGCGGTCGTATCGCTTACCATCAGGCGAACGGCTTGCTCGTCTCGTCATTCATTGCAATAAAAAAATACGACAATCGGAAAAAATACAAGAAAATTACTTGATATTTCGGAAAAAAATTTAGTTTTGTCGTGTCTGAAATCACTAAAACTATTATGTGGCTTCTTTTACGGAAGCAGTTTTGATATCCTCTGTATACATACATATATACATAAACTCACGCATTTTTCCCGGAAGGTGCAGGCAAAAGTGCCAGGCCACCCACATTTCGCCTTGTACCATCCCAAGATGTGATAGGGGTCAAGCCTATCGCCATATAGTGCATAAATTCCTGACTCCGGGCGCATAATGAATACAAAAATCCAAAACATAGAATATTATTGTTGTATGTTTTTGTGAAGTACCTACTTTGTTTTTAAATTTGTGTCAAAGTCTTGCCAGTTCGAAGATCCAATACATAAGACTAATTGCACCAAATAATAATACACCACATAAGTCGAACAAATAGAAGCTTACCGCAGCTTGAGATCAGTTAGGCACGTGTACAAATCCTCTATTTCGTTAATGCCGGGCAGAAATATCAACACAGAGGGCAGGTCTGCTTGCGAGCTGTCTGTGATGTTGTCCTCCTGCTTGTCAATGTTTTCGAACGCGTTCACCAGTTTTATAACCAGGTGGTGCAACTCTTGGCTGATTGGCTCTCCGTCCTTTGGTATTATGTCTCGGACAAACTAAAAAATATATATACAAATATGAAATTTTGAACATATAATTACAATACTTTAATTCTCAATGGATTTTTTGCTTTAATTATACGTACAATGGAAGACATTAAGTATAAAAAAAAAACATAAACATGATTAATAACTAAAAATGAAAATCACGTATTAAGTAAGTTATACCAAGATGGGAAGAAGATGAAAATGACAAAACACTAAATTGGAAATGAGAAAAAGATAATATATTTGATACTTACAGCACCAAATTTGCTCAAATGGTTCAAATAAAACGTCTTCACTGTAAACATAGGATTCTTCCTCACTACATTGACACACACTGACTTCTGCATACCATCGGGAGTGTACGCTTTGAAATAGCTAGAGAACGCATCACTATTGAATGTAGCCGACATCAATATAATTCTAACACGAGGCGACGCTGTGGTCAGCAACTTCTTGACCACTATAAGGAGGAAGTCCATATCTTGACCTCTCTCGTGAACTTCGTCAAGAATTATGTGGGTGTATTCATTCAGAGTTTTGGCGGCAACTGAAAGGTTTAAAACGTAAATTACGAATGAAAACCGTTATTACCCCTTACTACTTTCATAACCTTAATAAAGGTTAGAGTGGAAAATCAAATACGTCTGGAATGGATATTGCACCTTTCCCATCTTGGAATGAATCTAACTCATAGCATTAGTTTAAGGATACACCCTTCACTACATTTGGAGTCTCAAAAAACTAAATAATTTAATAGGTTTCGTCTAAACTGAGTTTTTTTTTTTTATTGCAATGAATGGCGAGACGAGCAAGCCCTTCGCCTGATGGTAATCGATACGGCCGTTCATAAACAGTAGCAAAATTCCACTGCGCTCGCTATCCTGAGACATAACATGTCAAGTCTCATTATGTGCAGTAGTTACTCTGGCTACAATGTCCTTCAATCCGAAACACAACAGTGCATTTACACTGCTGTTTGACGGGAGAAATAGACATAGCGGTGGTACCTACCCAGATGGCCTCTCACATATGAGAGACCTTCCACCAGAAATATAAATACTATCGTCATTTTTATTAAACTTTCTATCATAATACAAGCAAACATCTTCAAAATCGTTGCGAGCGACGCCTAATTTCAGTAACGCTTCACTAGAGTTGCACTGGAGCATCACTTAGGTCGGAACACTTTACGCGCTTTCCCCCCTGTCTATTTAATTATGACAATTCCTCATAATGATATACATATTAGCAACAATAAGGTACTTGATAAGTATAAACGAATTGAATTAAAACTATTAACACTTACCTAATTTCTGTAGTAAAATTCCAGTAGTCACATAATGAATGCGTGTGTCGGGTGAGGCTTTGTTCTCCAAGCTGACCTGATAAGTAAATTTTCAAATTATTCATCAGTGAATCAGGTCCTAGCCTTGTCTATGTCTACCAAATTATCATTAAAACTCTTCTAAAATCGAGAGATCACAATTGAGAATTTGCCTAACCTGAATTGAAACATAGGACTTGACATTTCATAGCTGTCAAAATTTAATTTAAATAGATAAATTACCTGATAACCAACAAGTCCTCCAACATCCCATCCTCTCTCTTGAGCAACTCTCTTAGATATGGAAATGGCAGCAATCCTCCTCGGCTGGGTCACAACTATTTTGCAAGGAAGCCGTTTTTGGTAGCAATCATCAAGAATCCATTGTGGTACTTGGGTTGTTTTACCACATCCTGTCGGTCCTTCTATAATTACTACTGGGAAAGACTCTACACGCTTCAGGATCTGCAATTTAATTAAGCTATGAGAGTAATTAACCAAAAGCTTAAAAATTATCACATATATTAAATCATGCAGCATAATCTTATTCCTAAAATATTTGCTGGTAGTTTTAGACTATGGGCAATATGAAGAAAATAAAATCATAGGAAAACAATGTTATGTACATTTCATACCACTCAGATATACATATACACTGAATAAAATGAAGTCAACCCCAATTTTACACACACTAACCAATACATAGCATTACATTACTAATTTCTCAAGATGTTAACTCTCTTAAAGCCTGCATACACTGGCCACAATACCTAACAAGCCATAATAAAACATTGATTACAGTCAAGAAATATGCTTTACCTCTTTTTTGAATGCATTAACGGTTAAATTATTAGTGTCCTCCTTCATTTGAAATGAATATTTGTTATAAACTTCTGTCATGGCTTCATCTGTCAGCTGTTCAACATTCTGCTGTGAGGAGTGCCAATTAGATAGCTGCTCCAGTGACTCCATACCACTGACCATGCTGACACCTTCATGACGGTGTGCCTCATTCTGTAACAAATAATTTATATTGTATTCAAAACAACTTTTGTGGTACAATTAGTTGAGAGATGTGGGTTTGATCTCCATACTAAGTCATTTCTTTCTATGGCCTATAAATATTGCTTTGTATCAGAGTATTGTGGGACTAAGAACTTCTTGTAATTTCTTCCACACACAACACAAGACTTGGTATGTGTGTGACTGGAAGTATTTTTATTTAAATTGATATTAGTTAACTTTACGAATTTTAACAACACTGTAGACTAACACTTTGAATTACCTATGCAAAATGTTTGTAATTGTCTCATTATTAATTCAGTTTCATTCATTACTTAGATTCAAAATACATATTTTTTGCTATAAGTGTTTAAATATAAGTAAAATACTAAAATCCTTTTCATTATGCTGCCTTTGAAAGAGTACATGTATTGCTACCATGATGAAATATGAGCAAATCGCAATATAAAAAGATAGGAATAGGTATACGATAAAAAGTGCTTTTCACATTACCTTCATAAATAACTCTGATTCGCGATTTTTCACTTCTTGCACATAATCCTTGCCTCTAGCAAACGCAGAGTGGCGGTGCTCCTGCCTCCGATCCAACTCCAGCGAGGGATCGTCTTTAGTAATCCGAAAGCCTCCAGTTAGCGGTCCGCGAAGTTTCACCACTTGGGCCCTCGAAGGGCACGGGTTGTTCATAAAAGCACGCAGCTCATCCATGCCGCTTTCAAAGATTTAAGATTTACCTCTCTAGCCACTGGCGTTGTTGTCTGTTTATCTGTGCTGTTTATTTAAAAGAACGATTAGACAAAATTCACGGAATTGTAATTAAATCTCATTGTTTGCTAAGTTGCACTTTTTTCGTTAATTATAACTTTAAGTCGTGCGGTAAACGAAATATTGTTGTTTTCAGTTTGACAAACAGTATTGCCAACCCCGATTTAGACATAAACTGTAAATAAGCTTTCAAAAAGCTGTAGAAAACTGTAAAATAATACTTAAAGAACTGTAAATCTACAGCTTTTTCTTATTTTGTATTATTTATTACTAGCAAAGGTATACTAGTAATCAATAAAACATCATATAAAGTAAGAAAATTATACTTCTGATCATGCAGCAACTTTTAATTGCAACAATTTAATATCAATCTACAGTATCTCTACTAACACTGCCTCGTTTTCGATTTGCACATCCTCTTGTTTTTCTATTTCATCTTTGTTTTTAAAATCGTTTAAAACTTGCAATAAATAGATTAAATAACTCGAAAATATCAATTACAATGAAAGAAAGAACATTAATAATCAAATCCGCTATATTTGTGATAAATTGATACCTACAAAAATAAGAAAAATCCATAAGACAGAGGCTTTAAGAAAAATCGTTAGTGATATTCTAGAAGTAAGAAGTACCGAAAAGGTAAGAAGTAGGACTCTACAAAAAGACGTGAGATCCCATCAAAAACATCCTGTAAAAAAATTCCAAGTCTCGCAGCTCAGGTTTTCTACCGCAAAAAGTTGTGAGATGCATGTAATACCAAGTCGATTAATTTATTTAGTCCTTAAGGGACCTTCTATATAAAGTTATTACGTTAGTTATTACCATATCAATATTAAAATAGATCGACTTGGCCAGCAGCATTATGTATAAATTGTACGATACATTATGTTTTCATGCAATGGCCAAGTCGATCCACTTATTTAAAACGTAAAGAATTTTTAATATTGATATGGTAATTACTAACGTAATAACTTTATATAGAAGGTCCCTTAAGGACTAAATAAATTAATCAACTTGGTATTACATGCATCTCACAACTTTTTGCGGTAGAAAACCTGAGCGGCGAGACTTGGAATTTTTTTACAGGATGTTTTTGATGGGATTACGTATTCCGGTCCTGTAGTGATAGACTCTGCTTAAACCAAGTACGGGCTACGCAGCAAATAAAATAGATGGCGCTAGCATATTAAAGAAAAAACTGTAGATTTGGAGGTCTAAACTAAAAACTGTGAAGATATCGAAAAAACTGTAAATCTACAGTTAAAACTGTAGAGTTGGCTACACTGTTGACAAATCAAAAGATTAATTCAGAAGAATTATTGCGACTTGCGAATTAGTGATGTACCGATATCCGATATTTATTGTGTTTTCAAATATGATAACAATCGATTGTAATTACATCGATTGATCGTGTCGTACGCCTCTTGGGCACAGTCACAGAATACTAACAGAAGTCAAGCTTGTGTATGTACTTCACTTTTGTTGCCACACTCACACTACGCTCGGCAGTCGCGCAAAGGTTGTTAACTCTGGCTTATGCGAAAACACGTATCGTGTTAATAGCACTCATATGGTTTCATTGAATTTTTAAATAAAATATAAATACAATAATACAATAAATACATTTTAATTTTATTTATGAACTCGCTGAGAATGTGTATGTCATTTTATTGTTTTTGAATAATATATGTTTTTTTAAATGAAATTTATATTTAATTATATAATCTGGTGTTTTATAGACAAGTGTAATAACTTGTATTCATTTGCTCCATCTTTGCACAAAACATCTCACTATTTGCGTGCCCGAAGCGGGTGACACACGCGCTCGCAGTGGTTTCGACTGGTTTGAAATATAGCGTCGGTGAACGCTGTCTATGTGTGCGTTGATTTAGCGCGCTTTGTATGGAGCTTGACTTCTGTTAGTTTAGTATTCTGTGATTTATACACAGTACACAAGAGGTGAGTCCTGGGATTTTTATCCGAGACCACCGTGCACATGTTGGCATCTACGACTAATCCGTTTACCAATAGACCATCATACACTTATATTACTTAAACGAAATAAAATAAACAAAACAAAATTAACCAAACCACTGTTTTCATCTAAAATAAATAAATTCTAAATTTCATTGCTATACGATTATGTGTTTTTATTAATATAAATCTACTTTCAAGTTATCATGGATGGTATGGAATAGTAATCGATTATTTTTTATTGTATACATACAAAAGTTCCCTTTCCTTCCTATTCCCTTTTTCAGGCCAGATTCTGCGACAGGGAATTCCCGTCTTCCCGCGTAAAAATGTTACCAGCATATTTTGTAATACGGTCACTTGATCATTTTCCTAGATTGTGACTGAATCTTTGGAGAGTGCGTTTTAGTGGCAAGGGGGATAAAAGAATAATACAAAGTTTTATTTATATTATGTATTTTGATACCATATTCGGCATAACAAAAATATTCAGATCATTTATAGATGATTTATCCAACAGCTGATAACTTCATGATAATAATACAATAATACTATGTTATATTCGTTACAATATGTTTGATACATGATATCTTGAGTACATATTACACCATATCCCTTTAGAATCACGCATTAAAGATGCATTTTAATATAATTATTCATTTTTTAATATTACTAAACACTATGCCAAACAATCACTAAAAAGCTTTACAGAATTATAATAAAAAATACGTTTAACCGCTTGGCTGATGTTTTTTCATTAGGAGTACACAATGCAAAGTTTGTTCAAAACATTAAGCCGAATACTCAATATACGAATATATTATACATTTATAATTTAAATTATTAACAAATAAAGAATAATTTTAATAATTATTTACAATATTCTTGTGCCAATGTTATTTACAAAGTATTTTCATGTACATACTTCAAAAATAATTTAAGCTTTTGTAATGAGACCAAAGGCGCGCTGAAAAGATGCTAACAACCCGAAGTATTTGATGACGGACTAAAAGTAAGTAGTAGACTAACACCAAGTGGTAAATTCATTGAAACGAAATCAAGACACATTCGATATGTTATCCGACTCACTATATGAAACTTTCTTGGATCACTGTGGCCAGTAATTACTTGAATCTCGCTGTCTTACACTTCTTTTATTTTTATATCATTTAAAATATTTTTTGGTTTTAAAGAATAACTGGTTTAGCAGCGCCTGTGCTCTCAACTCTCTGGAAATAATAATGCTGATGATATTTTCTGCTGAATAATTTAGTTTTTCTAGGAACTTAGTTCTACATTTTCAGATATAAGTAGCAGAGTACATATTAATAAATAGACTTTCGGTTAACTGATAAAATAATTGTTATAAGACAGTTTATTAAAAATGCGGTTCGAAGATTACGCTCGGATAGTTATAAAAAAATATATTTTGCTTAAAATAAGACGTGAAGAGTAATAATAATTAAATAAAACAATTATGAAAAATCTGGAGTCTTACATAAATGTTAAGGTATTTTTCGCTATCCAATCGGATATGTAATGTACAGTCAGCGACATAAGTCGTTGAACACTTCACATTTTTTGATAAGCTTTTTATGAATTAAAATTTGTACGTACTACTCTGTAGTCGTAAAATATAACCAAGTAAAGTCATCTATGCCGAGATGTGCCATACGATATTGAAAATAATTATTATTTTGGATGATAAGACAATTCCAAATCTCGTGAATGTGTAGCGACTTATGTCGCTGACTGTACTTAACATTTTAAGTACAAAGCCATTAGCGGTTAAGTATTAAAATATGTCATGTGATTTAGGCTGTATGATTTTGTTCTTTGGTTTAAAAACAATGTTGTGTTTGACTAGGCGTATTGCAGATTTTTATATTATGCCCGCAGATATACCTACAGATATGTCACAATATAGATTAAATACAGTAAAGGTACAACCTCTACATACAAACCAGGCATAGGAATATATCATATACTTGCCAAATCTGATTTTTTAATAGTAAGGGATTAATGTATGTGGTAATAAAAACCATAAAATATAAAATTTGAGTTAATAAATTATGTATTTATTTATTCTTTTAAATACAACAGATTTGACAAGTTATGTGATGACATATCAATACACAACAACAATATCTATCATCATAATTATGTAATGTATGCAAATGTAGGCAGTAGCTTTATCAAACTAAGATGTATTATAATAGTCTGGGCGTATATTTGTATCTTTGTTAAGCGATTAAACCACACTCTGTTGTCACTGTTTAATCATAAAATTATATTCAAATCTCTTAGAAATTCCTACATGCAAAAACCAATCAAAAACCGTATAAGGTGTAAGTTCTAACGAAGAAGTATCTTTAAGATTTAATACTTCATGATTGAATATAAAAAAAATATAGGAAGGCAGAAAAAACATTAATAAACAGGGAAAATTATGTTACCTTTTTTGCAAATAGTCTCACACAAATTTTATATATTGAGCTTATACATATACTTCTTCAATATGTCTCTCGACTCTATCTTATATCCTTTTAATAATGATGCTTCCTAAGTGTTATGTACTTATAGGTATTTGATTGGTCATTTTCATTACTAAAATTGGTATGAATGAGACCTTTTTTTTTACTAATACAACACAAAGCTCTGGTTTACATTCTAAAACCATTTTTATTAAAATAATGGAATCCGACACTTACGTCACAAATGTTCATTTAAATGGTACCAAAATATACGCCCAGTGCCATTTAAATAAAGTTTCACCACATCGAACACGCTTTTGAAAATACCGCTCATAATTTAATCGAATGTTTACAATGAACTACAACTATGCTTAGAGTTCGGCAATTACATACTCGATTAGTTCTAATCGATATATCGTATTGACATAATCGATAATTCCAAAGCTATAAAAATACACACTCTAGAATCTGAAGCCGCATTTTTTTCTACTATTCCTCATAAGTCCAATTCCACAGACTTTCCATACTGGAGGTATGATTGTCTACTTTTCCACACAATTTATTGTTATATTTATCACCATATTATTATGATTTATTATTTATCGACTATTTTTAAATTGTTTGGGGCCTAGTGTCTACTTTGTAATACTATTAATTATACAGGGGATTACTACACAATTACATACACAGATGTAAGTATACTTTATTTTTCAGTATTTCACAAAACTGATAACCATATCTAAATATCTCAGGGCTAAAATCGGGTTCCTTTCGATTGATTTTGATCCTTATAATCGGATAATTAAAGGTGATGTAATGAAGTGTGTTAAATTAGTACATTCGGCATTTCGCGAAAACTCTATTTATAATAGAATAAAAATCAGCAGTCCATTATCTATTGAAAGTTAAAACGTATATTCAATGGCCAACACCATTTGTTTCTATATCAATTTACATTTAACGCCATACATGTGCTTACCAAAACCATTACTATCAACACACGCGACAGTTGTTCCATAACAATATAAATAAAATAGTTATTGGACGAACAAATCTAAAGCTAATAAACTAATAAAAAACCAACAAGACACACATTACTTAAACCCACTTAATTATCTATTTGTGCTTGAATTAAATAATTAAAGCAGTGTTCACCGAAGCATTGTTTTGGAATCGAAAAACACCAAGTCCGAACACATTCACTACTTGATACAAATCCAAAGATGGTGTAGTTTGCTACTACAAGTGGTTAAATAGAAGCAATGGTTAATGTTTAACCATAGACAATTATCTACCAACACACATAAAATATTAAAATTTTACATAGTAAATTATGCCATAAAAATAGTTCAGATATATTTAAGGATAATTATATTTATTATTGATTAATTAACCCTCTGTGTATTTACCAAAATTTTGTGATAAAGTGAACAACTAATTACATTACTTTTTAAATAACAATGAACGTATAAATACTTATCTCTACTATTTGTTTCTTGATATCAAATAACTTAGAAATAAAATTGGAAATAATGCGGATACGAACCTTTGAAGATCTCTAAAATTCTAAAGAAGTGATAAGTATTTATATAAATAACTCGGAGATATTATTGTAACTACAGCTCATACACAAAGGGTTAATTAACCACATTTAAACGAGGACAACACACAATCTCCTCAATCAACGAATTTGCGACCACTTCCAATATACTTTTATTACACAAAACAATCACATTAAGACAATTTCGACGATATTACTTACAACTAGTACGCTAACCTCTTCATACAGGGTTGAACCAACATAGGGGCATTCAATCAGGCAACGGTCAATATGTGTGTTCTAGATAAATTTAATACAGTAAATTAAAAAAAAAAGTGGAAAGAAACGCTTTTCAAATCAATTGAAAACCTTGTTAATTAATATAAAATGTATAAATGCGAAATACAAGAAAAAAAGTGGGAATGTCTCATATATACGTATATTCAACTAAGGACCTAACATGCAGACATAGAATAAACATAGGATAGGAGCAAAATTTAAAATATACAAATAAGTGATTAAATCTGACTCCACGTTTTACAGCGTCCTTCACACCGTAAGAGACAGAACCATATGGAGGACGCTCGTTCGAAAGATAACAATGCAGAAAGAAGGATCCTCAATACTGAGGAATACTACTGCTCCGATTTGACTGTTTTTTGGACATAGCTTGCTACACACATGCACTATTGTGTTTTGATTTAATGCCCCTACAGTGTATCCACCCTGTATATGTGTTATTGATACCTGTGGCGAGAGTTCAGTTCTCTTTGGATGGTTGTATGGACCAGCCGAGGATGCGGCGGTCGAACCCGCAGCTGAAGAAGTTGATATTGGACGATATGTCTTCAGCCCATGCCACGGAGGTCACCATGCGCCGGTGGCCCTGCCAAACAATATTTTATGGATAGGTATACATTTTTTGAATGTTATATTTAGGCATTGGTATATATTTAGGCATTGGTCGCTAGACAGTAGATATATTGGTGGAAACCTCACCAATAATGATCTGACTTGGAGTATCAATGAGAAATATCATTTTTTTTTGCTACGGGATATTCAACGTAATTGCACTATAACTATGTATATTCAGATACACAATACTCACACAGTGGTGTCAGTATAAAAACGTATTTCACCGTTTTCTTTTATAATATTATTTGTCTTGATGACAAAAAGGTAGATTTATTTATTTATCAAGAAAAATCTTTTAATTTTATTTTATTTCGTAAATATCACTTTCTTATATGCATTAGTAATGGAGCATATTTCAAAACTTGCCAATTAATAAAAATTATTTCTACCAAAAAATGGCTATTCACATAGGTCACAGCACAATCATATTTAAAACACAATGGCTTCCATTGATGCCTTTGCATGACACTGGCCAACAAGCAAATTTTTTAACTTAAAACATATTCACCTGTCGGCTAGACCTCGGCAGTCTCGCGAGCCTCTGCCCCTGCAGATCGAACAGTCTCACTTGTCTGTTGTCGTGCGGTATGGCGATGAGTCCGGCGGCGCTGACGCCCACGCGGTTGACTGACGAGTCTGAGCGGATTGTGGCGAGCGCCGATCGCATGTTGCGCACGTCCCAAACCTTCACAGAGCGATCGTCAGAACCGGACACCACTTTGTCCTCACGTGTGAATACTGCTGAGGTTACGCTCCTGAAAAAGATACTCGTTACTCAATATTTTTTATTGTAATGACTAAAAATTTTACTGGTGGTAGGTCTCTCATATGTGAGAGGCTGCCTGCGTGGGTATCACCGCAATGTCTATTTCATTTAGTTTTATAGAGAATAGTATTGATTTTTAGAAGTGGAAGTGGAATCTTATATGTCGAAATTGAACGTCCAAAGATTCGACCTTCGTATCGGCTGTCGGAGTAGATACACAACACTTTATTGAACACCACAAATTGCAGAAAAAATAAGACATAGAAACCTTACAAATATGTGAACAATTGGCGGTCTTATCGCTACAAGCGATCTCTTCCAGACAACCAAAGTAGGAAGAAGTATATTATAACATCCCACTTTGTACTCACTCGGTATGTCCTTGAAACACGGAGACCGAGTGTATGGGCTCCCGGAAGTCCCACAGGCGGAAGGTGGTGTCCCGCGACGCCGTCACCACCAGCCGCGCGTTGTGGTGCGCAGACGCATGAGTCAACTCGTGGTCGTGACCTAGAAAAATCAACAATAATTAATAATACTATTAATAATTTATATTAATAATTTACTGGTGGTAGGTCTCTCATATGTGAGAGGCCGCCTGGGTGGGTACCACCGCATTGTCTATTTCTCCCGTCAAACAGCAGTGTAGAAACACTGTTGTGTTTCGGATTAAAGGACATTGTAGCCAGAGTAACTACTGGACATATTGGGACCTAACATCTTATGTCTCAGGATGGCGAACGCAGTGGAGTGCCAAGCATTGCTTTGGGATTCGAGGTGATGTTTGGTTCTGCTACTGTTTATGAGCTGTCGTATCGCTTACCATTAGGCGAACGGCATGCTCGTCTCGTCATTCATTGGAATAAAATAATAATAATAATAATAAGCCCCCTAAAGTCCAACCGTACGTCCAAATCGTAATTTCATATGGCACACATATTTAACCATTACTAAGTGTGAAACGACTCAAACTAATTTTAATTTTAATTAATTATCTAGAATCATTACATCTGCTATTCAATAATAAATATCCGGAAATGCAAGCAACACGACAACGCATAGGTGATGAAAGGAGAGCTATCTTAAGGAGAAAATTGCTTTCACAAATAACTCTGGACGAAATACGCCAAGAAGTAATACACCAATTAGAACTGACTGCTCCGTTAGAAAATTCTACTATAATATACAACTCAAATTTTACCACACACTCACAAAGTACACCTGTAACTAATACTCGAATGAAATGGTCTAAAGAAATTAATGACGAAATCATCCTATGTTATCTGGAAGTTACTGAATTAGAAACAAATAAAACGGCTTATCGTAAGAAGCTATATGAGTTATTTGTAAATAAACACCCTCATCTATCACACCTCACAGAACAGAGACTTGCAGACCAAAGAAGATTATTATTTAATAATAAATTACTAACGTCGAGAATTGCAGAATTAAAAAGACAGGTAGAATTGAAGCTGACAAGCCGCATAAATACGCCTCTACCGTACCAAGAATTACCATGTACTGATTTAGAAACTACACATGAGACTTTAGTTACAGTTACTGTACCTGAATCAGAAGTAGACACTGCTCTCTCCCAACAGAATATACAGGAATATATACAAACATCCACACATAGAAATATAAATAGAGAAAATAATACAACAGAATTACATAATAACGATATAGAGTTTAACCACGTAGAAAAAGAATTTGATAGTGCTATGACACAATTTGCTCAAATTGACCCCGAAGACAGACCGTACATACCTAAACAACACTCATCACGCAGATTTTCACAGATAGTACAATACCTTAATAGTACACTAATTCCAAAACACTTAAACGATGAATTAGATTTCACCTCGTTACATTTGATTATATATGCAGCAGCTTATACAGCGGCTTCCTGTAATGGAACCAAATTTAATTTAAACAGAAATTATAAGAAAGTGGAGAGAAAGCCATGTTGGCAAATAAGGATAGAACAACGAATAGCAAAATATAGGTTGGAAATAGGAAGACTAACCCAATACATTTTAGGTAATAGAACAGAAAAAATATTAAAGACCGTGGAAGATATTAAAATTAACTACAAAACCCATTCACAACACGAAGAGCCAAATATTGAACCGAATCATTTTTTGGATACCTTAAAACAGAAATTAAATGCAGCGACATCACGGTTAAGAAGATACGTAACTTGCACTAAGAGAAAGCAGCAAAATATATTTTTTTGTAATAATGAGAAGTTATTTTACAGAACGTTAGGTAAAAACCAACAAAATAATTCACCCAATTCATCCAAGTTACCTTCTCCACAATATCTGCAAGAATTCTGGTCTAATATCTGGCAAAACCCAGTGCAGCACAATGCAAGCGCTGACTGGTTGCTGGAAACTACTAATACAGCACATATAGAACAAATGAATATCGATAGAATATCTATAGACAAATTAACACGCATAATAAATCGTACACACAACTGGAATGCGCCAGGGACCGATAAGATACACAACTATTGGTACAAAAAGTTCACTTGTACCCACTCACTCATCCACACCCACATTACACAGTTTATACAGTTACCACAGACCATTCCTCCATTTATAACACGTGGAATCACATATATGTTACCCAAAAGTACAAATCATGAAAACCCAGCTAATTTTAGGCCCATAACTTGTTTGCAAACAATATACAAAATAATAACAGGATGTATAAGCGATGTCATATATCAACACCTTGAAGAACATAATATCTTAGCAGAACAGCAAAAAGGATGTAAGAAAAATAGTCAAGGATGTAAAGAACAGTTAATTATAGATTCAGTAATTATGAAACAAGCACATACAAGAGATAGAAATATTCATACAATGTTTATCGATTACAAAAAGGCGTTTGACTCGGTCCCCCATAGCTGGCTAATCCATGTGTTAGAGTATTACAAAATTCATCCTAAATTTATCACCTTTTTGAAAACAATAATGTCTCACTGGAATACCAAACTAAAAATTAACATAGATAATAAAGTAATAACTACAGATTTCATTAAAATACAGAAAGGCATATTTCAAGGAGATGCGCTAAGCCCTTTATGGTTTTGCCTAGCTCTCAATCCCCTATCCGAACTGCTTAATAAAACCACCGCAGGATTCAAATTGAAACACGATAACATGAACCATATTATAACCCATTTGATGTATATGGATGACATTAAGCTCTATGCAGGGAACATCAAGGATCTTAAAAAGCTTACTGACATTACCCAGATATTCTCTACAGATATTAAAATGCAACTTGGAGTCGATAAGTGTAAAATCCAATCTGTGAACCGTGGCAGAATTCAAGAAAATACATATACTTTAGATTCAGGCGAAGTAATAGAACCCATGGATGAAAACTCCACTTACAAATACTTAGGTTTTCATCAGTCAAGATTTATATTACAGAAACAAGCTAAAGTAAATATGACCCAACATTTTAAGTTAAGGATAAACCAAATTCTCAGATCCCAGTTAAACGCACGAAACACTGTAAAAGCTATAAATACTTATGCCATCCCTATCCTTACGTATTCTTTTGGAATAATACACTGGTCCCAATCTAATCTGCATAAGCTACAGCGAATAATCAATACGCTTATGACTAAGTATAGAAAACACCACCCTAAATCATGCATACAACGGCTAACCTTAGCACGCCGAAACGGGGGAAGAGGATTACTTGACGTCCGTAACCTACACAATAACTTAATAACTAAACTTAGACAATATTTTCATAGTAAAGCCGAAAACACAGAACTCCATAAATTTATAGCCAATATAGATAAAAAACTTACTCCGCTTAATCTGCACGATAGAACGACCCAATCAAACCAACATACCACCACCATACAAAATAGACTGGATCTGTGGACTCAGAAGTCTCTGCATGGGAGACACCTCGCCGATCTTAGCCAAACACATGTCGATAAAGATGCATCGAACGAATGGCTACGGCGAGGAGAATTGTTTCCGGAGACAGAGGCTTTTGTGGCCGCTATCCAGGACCAGGTAATAAATACCCGTAACTATCAGAAGTTCATTATTAAAGCCCCTAATCTCCCCACTGATTTATGTCGACGATGTCATAGCGCATCAGAAACGATACAACACATCATCGGTGCCTGTAAATCTATTGCACAAACAGATTACAAGCACCGCCATGACCAGGTAGCCTCCATAATACATCAACACATAGCTTCCAAGTATTCACTTATTACAGATAAAACCGCATACTACAAGTATAACCCTGCTACAATATTAGAATCTGCCCAGTATAAACTGTACTGGGACCGAACTATAATTACAGACAAAACGATACATTTTAATAGACCAGACATACTTTTATTTGATAAAAAGAATAGTACTATATATTTAATAGACGTAGCCATACCTAACACCCATAATCTTGCATCAACATACAGTGAAAAAATAGCCAAATACAAAGACCTATCAATAGAACTTAAAAAGCAGTGGAATGTACATACAGTTAAGACAATACCAGTAGTCCTTTCTTCCACCGGCGTAATCCCCATAATTTACATGATAGCCTCCGATTACTTGGTATGCACAAGTTGTCTTTCATCCTTCTACAGAAAGCTACATTACTCAAAGTCAATACTTGTAGAATAGTGAGGAAGTTTTTATCAACAAACTAGCTGCTTATACTGGGTGGAATCGCTTATCGTCACGAAAAAAATTGTGCATGGCAAGTACATGATTTAGAACACTTTGGCATACTTATTTTAATTTTTTTATGTTTTTGTTTATGTAGTGTAAAATTAATTTACCACTACTAGTTACTAATTTAGAATAAGTTATTCATAAAACAACGTTGTTTAGAGAAAGATGCCATAAATGAAAAAAATCTTCATAAATACACATTATTGTTACCCTACTTTATATAATATGAATTCGAGTAGAAACTTCTAAATCTAATGCCCAAATACTGGAAAGCCAATTAACTTTTAACTCCGATTAACTAGCTCTAATGACCTGTTAAATTGATTCCAGTTAAATATAACTTCGATTAAACCACTTAAGAATTAAATATTTAATGGGGCATTATTCATCCGATTCGTATTCTCGAAAGCAACTTAAGAGTTTGACAGCTGTCAAACAGTCAAATTTTTAAGAATTTCTAGTTTTAAGCAGCCGTCGTCTTAAGGCCGCCTGCGACCACTCTTAACTTTATCAATTCTACATAAAATTTACTAAAATGACTCTCGCGTCGGTTTCATCGCTGTCTGATGACGATATAGCTTCCTCAAGGCGAGTCAATCAAGAAAAAAATCAATGCTTTTGACAAATACAAAGAAGAACACATTCAAACAAAGTGAGGTTCCGCCTGAAGAAAGAAACTGTTCTGCATCTGTGTTCCTTGCTGGAGGCAAAATAGAACCCACTACAAATAGAAGTCGATTGATAAAAACTTGCGACCAACTGTTACTTGCTTTATGATATTCTACGCCAGGCAGTTACCAGAAGATTATTGGAGATGTATTTCATGTGGAACAGCCGACTGTACAACACAAAGTTGCAGCAGAGTTAGTTAAACTACAAAATCGTGGCATGAAAATTCCCAACTAACAACAACAATGCCATATTGCGAATGATTTCTATGCGATCGCAGGAGTGATTGAAGTTATAAATTTCATACATATAAGGATCAAATCTCCAGGTAATTTCTACTTATAATAATGTATACATAACTATTAAGCTTTTACATGTACACAAATATATGTTTTCTTATCCTATTTTAACTAAATGTGCTTCTAAAATGCCTAGCGTATTTTATATTGTGTAGTAATCATTTAGAGTATCCCTTTTTACTGCACATAACATTATATTATTAATCAAAGAATAGAATAATATATTATGCACAGTATAAAGGCACACTCTAAATGATTTCTACACAATAATTTATATATATATGCTTGTTGGAATCAAAACATTTAGCAGGTAATTGGCTCTTCCCCAGCCCACTGTACCCCATATAACCAAGCTCTCTAAATAGTTATAGGGCTAAATATATAATATAATATAATTAATCATATAATGATTTGTACTGATTGTAGCTATTCAGTATATACTGGAACAATGTTCAACTACAATAGTAGTTTCCTATAAAGAATTCAATTTTATGAATATATTTTTTCAATTTACATAAAATTATTTGTAGTTTGAAATAAGAATATTTGCTAGAGCTCTAATTTTTATTATCTTGTTTTTAGGAGGACCACAAGCAGAAACATTTAGAAACAGAAAAGGCCATTTTTCTATAAATGTGCAAGCAGTCTGCGACCCTAACTTGAGGATAAGAAACATTATAGGCCGATGGCCAGGCGCGGTGCATGATAGTAAAAATTTCAATGATTCTCCTTTATGTGCATTTCTGGAAAGGGGAGACTGAAGAAGCTTACAATCAAGACCATACTAAAACAAGAAACCCAGTGGAGAGGGTCTTTGGTTTTACAACAAAGATCTTCTTGTCTGCAAGTTGGGCTATAAGTTTTTGAAAATTAGCTTACTATTATAGAGGCATGTGCTGTGTTACATAATATAGCATGTTCCCAGAATGATCATATATTGGAGATTGATCTTTCTGAATCATTTCCACCAGCTCCACATAGTATAACCAATGAAAATGTTGCAACAAGGAATAATAAAATACATATTTTAAACCGTACAGTGCATTTTATTGAATTACCATGGAATGAATACAAATAAAAATGAGTTATGTTTTATTGTAGTATATTTATTTTAATAACAGCATTAGTACATATTATATTTTTTTAATTATCTACATTTCTTTAGATCTGTCTTACATTTATATCTATATTCCTTTATAAACACAAAATAATAACAATTATTTTAACATTAATTTAAAACTAAATTAATAAATGTACTATTAAAAATGTACAATAGAAATATAATATGACATTTTTTAACAATGAAAATAGGTGAAATAAACAATTTATTTTATGTATTACATATTAATTAAAATTCATAACATTCTTCAACTTTGATTTAAAACACTGTTTCTGATGCAAATATTTCTTCCTTGACACAATTTGTCTCATTCTTTTGGTATATTTTTATATTACATACTCATTTCAAAAGGGTGTGTTTTGTCCAAATGATTTGTTGTATGCATGATTTCTATAGCGTTACCTACAAAAGTGTTTAAGTTAAAGTATGTCATAATTTTATATATCTCTTTTTATTTTTATATATATTTGTTGAGCTTACTTATTTAGTCTATAGCTGATATACATGGCACTATATATATGAGCCATATTTCTTGGACGGTCTTATTATATAGGTACACATTGAATATTTATGTACTCCACTCCAGCTCCTGAAACAAAGGATTATTTATAGTTATACACATTGTACCATACTTTATTTTCCATATTTATTACATAATACTACTATATGAGGAGGAGATAATATATAGGAGGCATAATATGAGAGAAGCCTATAGGTACCCAGCAGTGGGATCCTACAGGCTGTAGATGATGATGATGATTTAAAATGTGTGAATAATCGATTCATATTATATATTAAATAGTTAATTATCATATAAATTCGTTAAAACTTAGAGGAATACGTGTATACTTACCTGTTTATAATATCCAGCACAGCTTCTTTCTCATATCGTATTTATTTACATAGTCTTCTCCATTTGGTACTTAGGTGGTTCTGCAGCCGTTGTTTGGTATTTTATATACCTATTTATTGAAAAGATATTCCAAAAACTAACTTTAAAACCGAGTGCAATTGTAAACAATAAATAAAATAAACAAACATCATAATATTTTTAATAAACTCGCTACGGATAAAGGGACATAAGTTTTTTCACCCACATGATTTTATTAACAGATTTTTAAAATAATAACATGGCAATATATAATATAGCTTTAAACATAATCGTAACAAACGTAAAAACGTTACAATGATTCCTCATATTAAATATAAAGGGTTAAATTTCCAATTTAGGGAAATCATGTATGAAGAATATTGCGTCAAATGGAACGTTTATATTTATACAATAAAAATTGTAACTGAAAACAAACTTTTCGTTAATCTGTGGAAATTTAGCTGGATGTTTGCTGAGTAGACCGATTTATGAGCTAAATGGCTATCCAGTATTTCATTTCGAAATTTAACAGAACCTCAAAATAACGTCATATCAAATGAGTCCGGTGGCTGAGTAGCTATCCAGTATTTGGGGGTAAGTAATAAAATCCTTTGATCGCGCCGCCCTCACCGCCGCGCCGCGCCGCGCCGCGCCGCCGCAAGCGCAAGTACAAAGCGTGCCGCCGCCGCGCCGCGCCGCCCGCTCCCGCGCCGCCGACACCTTCCAGGGATCTTGCCACTTCCTCAGTCGTGCGAAATTCGGTACCGAGTGACGTTGTACGAAATTATTTTGGTTATTGGTTAGTTTCTTGCGGTCAAAATGAGTGATTACACGAACAGTGAGTATGTGACAATAATGACATGTTATGTTCGATCCAATAAAAAGTTGGGTCATGCAAGAAGGATGTATGCAGATACAGAACATCTGCAGTCTTTGCGTAGGAATGGTATCATGAATGATGAATCCACGAGTTCCCAGCACAAGAACTATTTTAACGACTTATCCGAGGCTACTCGATCATGGTAAGTTCAGAATTCCTAATCATGCAAGAATCCGTGACCTTCGACAGCGAAGTCGTCTATTCTCGACATTATTAAAACGTTTAAATAAAAACATATGCAGCTTTTTCTAAGATAGTAGGTACGTTATGAAAATAATAATGTAAATCTTAACAACTTACCAACAACTACATTTACTTAAATGATCCTAACACACTAAAATTCTAAATAAATCAAAATGTCATATGGTAATATTTAGAGTAATAATACCGATAAATAGAAGCAAAGTAAGGTCAAGGTCTCTGCGCGACAGTCAGCTGTTGTGTGGCATGACCACAGATCACTCCCAATAGATACCTAATGCAAGGCAGCGGTTGCGCGCCACACATTTAGGCTATCAGATAGATATAAACCGATGCCAAATGTCGCGTCATCAGTGTCGTCCAAGTAAGTGAACCCGCACATGTCGTCGCACGTTGGCGAAAATTACATTTTGGGAACATAATATTACAGTTAAAAATGATTTGTTCAATAAAAGGTGTGCAAAAACTCAAAATAATTAAGTATCTAAAAAACGCAATAAGTTTTCATCGAAAACTAATATTCTTTAAATTAATTTGGTCCCGAGCGAGCTCAATTTATACTGGTTAATGTATCAATGTCAAACAGTCGAGTTCGGATGGAAAATCAGCCGTCTTTTTTTCGCATAGCAAGAACCGTAATAAGCCATCTTTTTTGGCGAAATCACGCGTTCTTCTAGTGTTTGACGCATGTTTATAATTCCCAGAAATATCGATATTTTAAAACAATAATGTAAATTAGTTTTATTAAATGACAATGTCACAAAATATATATTGATTTAAATAAAAATTGCAAATTACCATAATTACGTTATTTTATGTAATTTGAAATAGTTAAATTTGTTAACAAGGTACTTTTACAATATTTTTGTATTTATTTTTATCTTTGGCGTAATTAAATTTCCTTTTTTTCCTCTAGTTGTATACGTTTACAAATATAATGGGAGGGTATTTATTTATCATAAGTTTTAGTATACTAAGTTTATGGAGAATCAGTAGCACAAGCTATTGTACTAATTTTAACATACGTTGTATATATCCTCTCAAAAACATTCATAGTTCGTCAAGTGGGTTACATCGTCACTTGTCGATATTACATTTACTACAGCCGCCGTCAGAATTCAAGAAACGGAATAAGTTATTGTAGTCCTTTAGGGCGTAAGGTTTAGTTATTTACTATTTCATATTTTTATCTGATCTTTTATATCAACACTTAATTTGGGTATTTCGCCATTATGGTATACAAAAATACTCGGTGAATAATAGAAATAAAACCTTTACATACTAAAGTATAAATCTTAATCCTATTTTATTCGTAGTTAGCGATTGCCGGTTGGTATAATAAATATTATCTAACATTTAACAAGTTGGTAATCAAGTTATAGAAGCGATCATAACACATGAACTTACTGGCAAATCGAACTATCGATACATTTTTTTATTTATCGACTTATGCCTCATCTCTCCAGTGAAGTCCACGTGACCGCGCTGCAACCCGCCCACCCCCCGCGCAGTTCCCTTCGTTGGTGTTTTCGGTTCAAAACAAAACTATCGTAATGCGGTATCTATTGGAAGTGATCTGTGGGCATGACTCATACACTCGCGCGCCTGAGTATTGACATGTCGTCGTTGCACTTTTAAGTGTAGGGTGATTTAGAGAACTTTATATGAAACCAGCGGCCCGGCCCAGCTTCGCCCGGGTGCATGTACCGCCCCTTCTCCCGCACTGCCCCTCTCTCGTCGAGTTACATGATGCGCTGCGTGGCGGCCGCCGCCGGCATGTATTTTTATTTTAATTTCATGATATCTTTTGAATGGAATGTCCGATTTCAATAATTCAAAAAGTAATCATCAGGTATTGAGACAGTCTTGAATATTAAATTATTTATTTGGATAAAATTTATAAATGGTATGGATAACACGGTCTGATTTTGATCGGCATTTCTATCAATTTGTTAAATGTAAAAAAGTAGTTATAGTGACGAACTACCATAGTTAGACATATGGTCTCGCGAAGTTTTTTGTAGATATTGATATATTCTATAATATTGTCGAACATTTTTTTGTCCTATCATTAATATTCTTCGCAGCGTATGCGATGAAATACATTTTATGGCTATTTTTTTTACACCTTCGGTTGGTTTTAATAGGAATTTCTAAAGATTTCTATAGTAATCTAGTACTAAATATAGCCTAAGTTACTCAGTGATAATGTAGCTTTCTAATGAAAAAAGAATGATTAAAATCGGTCCAGTACTTTTTGAGTTTATTCGTTACATACAAAAATACAAATCTTTCCTCTTTATAATATTAGTGTAAACTAGCTGTGCCCGCGACTTCGTCTGCGTGGAATTTAACAAAAAAGTTAATTAGCTTAGATTTTTTTTTGTTTTTTGCATTTTTATTTTAATTATCAACCTTTGTAACGAAACCATACAGCAATCTAATTCTACGGTGGCGCCATTTTTTAGCGAGCGGCGGTAAACTCCCGTTACACATTTATTTTCAGATATGTAGTTGAACATTTTTTTTTATTTTCACTTTTAAAACAGACACTTCAATTTTATTTATATGTATAGATAAAATAAAATATTTTTTTCTAAAATAAATGTAGCCTACGTTACTCCTTGTTATATCAGCTACCTGACAAAAAAAGTCCCGTCAAAATCGGTCCAGCCATTTCAGAGATTAGCCGGAACAAACAGACAGACAGACAAAATTTTTTTAAAGGTCATTTTCGGAGTAGGTATCGTGTATATAACGATATGTAGTAGGACATTTTTTTTTATTTTCACTTTTAAAACAGAGACTTCAATTTTATTTATATGTATAGATAAACTAAGGTATAATTTATTTAAATTGTTATTGTGCACAAAAAACAACACTACACAGAAACAATAATTGAAAAAGATACAAATGACAGTCTTACCGCTTTAAAGCAGACTTGTCTTACAGACAACATCGAATGGATTTAAAAGAAAATCTAAATGAATACCTCTATAAGACGAATTTCTATTAAAATACTCCACTGACCAGTAAGAACCTGCAAGCAGTCACCAGTCTCGACATCATACAGGTTGGCAGTCCTGTCCCAGGAAGCGGTGATCACGTGGTCTCCGCCAGTCAGCCAATCAGCGGCCACCACCACGCCTTGGTGTCCAATGAGCTCTGTCAGCGGGGTTCGAAGCACCTCGGGCCTGTCCCCGCCATCACCCAGGCTTTCTTCGCCAGCGCCTTCCAGCTCTTCTTCTGATGACTGACCGCGCTGTTGAATAAAATGCTATTATCGCTATTATGCTCAATATGATGATAATACTACTGGACATATTCAGAGTTGATTGCTTATGGCTCAGGATGGCGAGCGCAGTAGAATGCCAAGCATTACTTTATAATTCAAGGCGTTGTTTGGTTTCGTTACTGTTCATGAGCGGTCGTATCGCTTACCATCAGGCGAATGCCATCCTCGGCTCGTTATTCGCCAAAAAAAACAAAACTTATGGCAAATAACTCCTATCTTAGTGTTGAGACAGACATAATATACGTGTTTCTATTGGGTAGGAAGATCAAAAAGGCTTTGATAGTCTCTTAACATTTTTTGATGACTAAAATGCCCACATCGACAGTCACGTCGAAGAATTATAATCGTTGATTGCGATATAAGTTTTAACTAATTACATGTTAATTACCTCCGACGTTAATAGTATTACTAATTATTTTTAAAATAAACATCATAGACGAAAACAATTTAATGACCTAAAAAACTACGTTATTCCATTAAACGATTTGAGGCCACGTTAATTTATTGAACGATTTGTCGACGATGGAAAGATTTCAATGCGTGCTTGTTAGGCGGCCAAATAATGAAATAACAATAATCATAACTTTTTAATTTTGGCATTTGTTATCTACATAAGCTCAATGAACAGAAACATTTTTTACTTTTTGGGTGTAGGAAAATAGGCGCTAGACCTTATAGGCCAAGCCTTTTATATTAATTGTAGGGAAGGCTCTTGCCCTGCAGTAGAACATATATGGGCTGACACAAAGTAGGAAAATCATTAAACAATACACCATCTCAACTCATTAACTGCTCATTTATAATGACATGTTACAAGCAGGATATAGAAAAAGAAATATGTAATTAAAGATTATGAATAATAATTCTGCTTAGTATTCAAATGCAATAATAATTGATGTTAAGATTTGTTTCATAGTTTGTCCTTTGTGCATGCAATAACTGTTCAACATGATTCATTGCAAATCTGGTTTATGGGCATGAGTATAAAAAAGGTTTAAAGAAATGTATTATAATTTGCTATTATTACACTTGTGATCTTCAATGCAAACATCCTTGAAGATTAAAGTCTAAATTTAAATGTAGAATGTGGATGCAATAATTTTACATAATATGTATTTTTAATATAAAATCATTAAGTAATACATTTACATTCCAATGATGTAATTATGGTTATATGTCACACTAACATTCTTTGAATTTTATTATAAAAAAAAAAAATCATTACTTCCTGACATTTAGATAACAAGCAAAATGCTTCACAAGTAATAGTTTTGATTATTTCAACTGAAAACATACATTTATCAAGGTTTATATGAGCAATTCACATACTATAAATAAAGATACTTACAGGCAGATCCCAGTTGACCGCTGCCTGCCACACATGAGCAGTATTGTCTCCGCTGCTAGTAAGAGCAATATCTCTGCTTGGATGGAATCTGATGGAATTCACTGACCCAGAATGCCCAGTGTACTGCAGCAGACACTTGCCCCATTCCACGCTCCAGACACACGCTGTGTGATCTGTGTGGACAACAATATTCAACTGTATAAATGAAATAAATACACCCAACAGTAACAGATCCACACTTAGATTGAATCTTGGGTCATGGGTATGAGGAACTATAAGACTTTTCGGTCTCACAAACATTCAAACCCAAAATCTTGAATATCTGTGATTCACACAAATATTTTCTCAGTGCAATGATCAAACAGCCAACCCGCACTAGGCCAGCGTGGTGGACTATATGGCCTAACCACTCTCAATCGTACTTTCGATTGTAGAGGAGGCCCGTGCCCTGCAGTGGGACGCATATGGGCTGATACAGAATGATCAAACCCTAAGCAACTGGGCCACTGAGTTTGTTATTTATTTATTTATTGATTTCTTGTTCTATCAATGGATAAAAATACAACTATAGGAATATATCAAAAGCATTATTAGATTAATTGTTCCTCAACAGTCTTAACTAAAATATAACTTTTCACATAATCAGCTTGCCACAAATTTGGTTTGTCTAGAGTAATAACTCAGCGGGCATGTGTAAGCCACCCACATTGTGGCCAAAACAATATTACGTAACCTTATTGTGTGCAATATAACATGTTTAATGTGAATTGATTTATTTGACATACTGACCTGCAGATGCAGTTCCAATGAGTGCCTGTCCCGGTCTAGCTGATGTAACGTCCCAGATGCCATCCTTGTGTCCAGTAAACTCCCTCACCAATTGACAGTTATATGTAGGAGCTTTAAAACTGGACACTATCTTACTAGTCTGAACTCTTAGCTTGTGGCTTGCTTTTACTTTCTGAGAGTTGCTTTGTGTCACTGGTAAAATTAGAAATACAATTAATATAAAAAATTGGTATATAACACTTAATTTTACATTTATATATTTACATAATATACATAACATATAGTTGCATACTGCTGCAGTTGTATAATATGTTCATATAAATTACATAATGGCATCAACTCATAACAATGAGATAACCCCAACATATATACAACAAATTAAACAGGTGTTAATACTATAAAGCTTACAACATGCAGTAGAAAATGTATTTAAAGAAATGAGGACAATATATTCACTTGCTTAAGATTTAATAATAACATAATACTAAAAATAAATTAAATATAATTTATGAAATAATAAACAATGTTCTTAGAAATTGTAAAAGGTATAACACTCATAGATAAATTAATAATGTATACATACAAGAGTAAAATACTTACATTTAACTTTAGAGTTCTTGCCAGTTGCCTCAAACTCTATGTAGTCCACGTTTTGTTTGTCGCCCACATAGCTCTCACGTTCAAGTTTTTCACTAAGAATATCTATTTTTTCTTGCACTAAAAAGAAAAGGAAATCATAGGAAATGTCGATTTACGATCTGTTATAAAAAAATACATTGTTTATTCTATGATTCTGACCAATGCAGAATACTCTAAACATTTGTCAACATGATTCCAATAAGTAAATACCACAGCGATTACTTACAGTTCAAGTTTTCAGTGTACAAAAGGTCAAATTCTTTTTCGATTTGAGAAAAAAGGTCATGTAAACGAGATCTAAAAACTGGCGGTATCGAGGTTTCAGAATCTTCCATTTTAAGATAGTTCGGCAGTCCATCAGAGCCTTCAGTGAGGGCTTGGAGCCTCCTCTTGCTAGATTTCATGGTCGAAAGCAGATTGCACCGCTACGTAATGTTTATATTTCCATTCCGTAGCACACGTGCCCTGGATTTTTACGTTAACGTCATGCAATATTTCTTCAGTTAAACAAACGAAATTCACAAATTACACAAAATTACAATCAAAATAATTGACGAAAAACATATCTCATGATTGACATTTATGATGACATTTGATTTTTTTATTGCAGCAAAATAGCAATGAAAAGGCGATTTTACCAAGATTTTAATTAGAGATGTACCGTACTTTTCAAGAAGTTGAGAATGTCATCTTTTATATTTATAGAGCCACAAAGTTATCTGGCCCGGTGGCCAAAACTGGAAACAAAGAAGTCATTTGAAATTGTCAATCTAGCTGCCAGTTGCCGACATATCCGCCATTGGTTGTTTACTCAATGTATTTATTTTTCCTGCATTATTTAAAACTAGTGAAAAATGCCGAAAGCTTTAAAAAGTGATGCTAGGAACGTTATACTTCAGCTATTAAATTTTACGTAGGGTGAAAAGCGTCTTCCGACATCAATAATACCCTTCGAAATTTTTTATTAACGCGTAGCTGCCACCAAAGGTTTGTGTTGTCAGCTTTATAAAATAAATTCCACGAAAACAGAATTATGTACGTACTAGTAGAATATAATATGTAAGTACATATCATAAACTAAAATGTATCTTACTCGTCTCATTTTACGTTACGTGCGTGGTGGCCTGTTGGTAAATGGACCAGACACGGCAGCCAACTTGTTCACGCTGGTTGCGGGTTGGAATCTCAGGTCACACTTCTGACTTTTCGGAGCCATGCTTGTATTGATAAAAACGCGCTATAACGGTGAAGGAAAACATCGTGAGGAAACCTGCATACCATAGCGATTTATTAGAATTTCTATGGTATGTAAGTCCACCAACCCGCATGAGGTCAGCGTGGTGGGCTATATGGCCTGTGATATGGCCTAACCCCCCGCAATCATACTCTCGATTGTGGAGGAGAATACAGATACACTTTTTTAAGGGTTTTGGGGAGCGATTTGTTAGAAATCGTGTGAAGGAAAAATAATATGCAGATGAAACTGGTCATTTTCTCGACAGTATTGATCGGATTGAAAAATCTTACTTTACCCCATTTTTTGCAATATCTGTTTTTAATGGCAACACCAAATTCGATTACAGCGACTCTCTCACCGGGTCAGATAACTTTGTGGCTCTATATTTTCTTTGGTTTAGTTGTCTATGGCCAACAAACTATGTTTTTTAAGTTGGCAGTATTGATGACCTTGTCTATGGAACTCGAAACGGAAAAAAAAATGGCTGGTGAGTCTATAAAGCTTGCCAACGTATGTGTTTAGTTAATTGTTAAATTGAGATTTTAATCATGTCATTTTCAGATCTTTATGCCAAATATAATTGCACATATTGTCAAGAAGAAATTAATGGAGTACGCGTAAAATGCACAGAATGCGTTGATTTCGATATTTGTTTGCAGGTAAAGTAGTTACGCTGCCATTTTTGTTTATAGTTTTGGCGCAAATTTTGAATAGTCTAGAAAATAATGAACACACTTTTCGATTCCAGTGTTTTTCTTTTGGTGCTGAAATTGGATCTCATAAAAATGACCATTCCTATCAGTTTGTGGTAAGTATTCATATTGTTATCGCGAATTTAAATAATTTATTTCACTCGTGTTATTTATTAAAACTATTTTTTTGCGGTTTTCAGGACTCTGGAGCATTTGGTATATTTTTAGGACGTAGTAGTTGGTCTGCAAATGAAGAAGTTAGATTACTAGATGCCATAGAACAGTTTGGCTTTGGAAATTGGGAAGATATAGCTAAACATATCGAAACAAGATCTCCAGAAGGTATGTAAAGTAGTTTTTAAATTTATAGATTGCACTTAAGCACAAAAGTATATTCACAACGTAAAATTACTCTATAATGTTATATTCTACGATACCATCTCAATTTTTGCGGAACTAAGTAAAACAATTCTCTTGAAGTATTTTTTATTTTTCTTATTACAGAAGCAAAAGATGAGTATATTACGAGGTATCTGGAAGGCACAATCGGTAGGGCTACTTGGGGCAATGTGGAGAGCACATCACGACCCTCGCTGCACTGTGCTGACCGAGATGAGGGACCTCTTGGTCCAACGGCCGTATCTAGACTACCGCACCTTGCTATCACAGTGGATGAGGCTGCACAACTTGGCTATATGCCTAATAGGGATGACTTTGAAAGGGTAAATATAATTTCTTTTGCATTTTCTTCCTGCTGTTAATTGTAGGTTTGTTTTATTTTGTAAATGACTATGTATTAATATGTTAAGATCATATTTGTATTTCTTTTGCCATGGTACATATCAGATCAGGGGCCTATCTCATTGCATATTAACTAATATTTATTTATATACCCTTTATTGCTAAGAGATAGCTTGGATAGATATATGCTGGATGTTATTTTGGGTTGAGAAAACCTGTTTTTAGTTTGTTATTATTGTTTATTTACTCATAAATCTTAGTGGTCAAGTGATGGTCATAACATCTGTTTTTTCCTCATTATAATTGAGTGAGAACATAATGAGTATGTCTCCTTTTTCCTCTTAATTTGTTTGGTATGATGGAATGAATCGATGACTAATTTGAGTTTGGTTTTTGTTCCTATACAATTTACTAAAAAAACATTGATTGAATAAATTGTGAGAAAATCTGCACACCAAAGAGATTTTTACTACAATTTCTATACTAAGTGATATATCTAAATAAATGCTTCTGAATATTTGCTTAGCAGAACATTTGTATACTAGAACAAAGGAATTATCAAAATAATGACAGATTGATTACTTTTGCAACTTTCACATTTCTCATACCATATAGTATGCAAACAAAACATGTAGATTAGCAAAGTATTGCTCTTTGGTGATTATTACGTTTTACTTATTTCCTGGCATGACTTCAATACATCTGATGGTGCATGCAGTGTTAATAATAGTGTATTCATTGGCAGAAAGAATTATCCCTCACCCAATTACTTTGTATGGTTTTAATTTTTCAAGTATAAGTATGAATATATTAAATATGACAATATTATGCACAACATTTTGTATGTTATTACCTTATTTCAGGAGCATGATCACGAGGCTGAACAATTAATATCAACACTATCCCTGAACACTGATGACGATGAATTAGATGTTGGTGAGTTAATATTAATATCTAAGATCTTGTAATTAACATAATGTTTCTAGGTGTCAATGTAGATTGAAATTAAACAAATTGTTAATTTTTTTTAAAAGAATGTTATTAGTTCTGGCCAGCATTAATAAAAAAATATAAGATATTATAAAAGTATTGGTTGAGAAGTCTAAAAAGCTTCTATAAAATAGTATTTACTTAATTTAAATGGTCTCACTACAAACCATACATTGCCTACTCTCCAAATATTACCATGCCATAAACTCAACTGCAAATCCCCATCTACACATAAGCCACCAGCTTGTGATGCTCTTTAGTAATAAACTTTTAATATTTACAATTTTCAGCACTGAAGTTATCACAAGTCGATATCTATATAAGAAGACTACGCGAAAGGACGAGAAGAAAAAGGCTGGTGCGCGATTACCAACTTGTATCAGTATTTTTCAACATTCAGAGGAACAAACAGAAAACGCTCGGAAAACTTGCCAAAGAGAAAAAGTACGTTTTTTTCGTGGTATAAAATTTTGTACCTGGTTAGTGTGAGATGTAGTGAAAAATTACAATTACTTCTAACAAAATTTTATACAATACCGGGTATCTCAAGACTGCTACCGAAAACGAAGCCGGGTGGTATTTTTAGTGGCTACAAACACAATGCAATTAAAAATTTCGCATAGAAACGCGACAATTATTTTTTATGATTTTTTAAATATCGTCATTTTTGGGTGGTAAATCCATAGTTTTTGCTAAAATAATAATTTAAACTCTTTTATACCTTAGAGTATTTATAAATAAAAGGGTATACACTATTATTTTAGGAAAAAAAATATTTACCACCCAAATATGGCCATAGGAAAAAAATAACAAAAAAAAATTGTCGCTTTTTTTTGCAACTTTTTCTGTTGCATTGTGCCTGAAGTCGCTTAAACTACCACCCGGCTTCGTTTTCGGTAGCAGTCTTGATATACCCTGTATAAAGTATATTAATGTAAATCAGTTAATTTGAACTGATAAATATATGTATATATTACGTGCGTTAGCACGTTCGCCGTGAGCCACTTAGGCCGAACGACGAGAACGGCTGCAGCTGCTGCTGAAGTAGCTGCCGAGTCGAAGCGAGCAAAATATGCTCTTTTAAGGAATTATTTTTTTGTTCCTTTTGCCGTTGAGGTGACTGGTTCTTGGGGAACAGAAGCCAAAGTATTTGTTAAGGACATTGGCCGTCGTCTTAGAGATCTGGGTGGGGACTATCGCTCTGGGTGGTTTCTTACGCAAAGGATAGCTATCGCCATCCAAAGAGGAAATGCCTGCAGTATTCTGGGCTCTTTTGCCCCAGGGACGATGACAGGTGGTCTATTTGATTAGATATTTTTTTGTTTGTAACTTCTATAAAAATCTGTATATTTGGTTTTAGTTTTATTGTTTAAGATCAGAGTATTACAAAATATTTATATTACAAGTCATATTTAGTCACCAACTTAGTAAATTTTAACTCATTGTTATATTAAACAAACTCACTTAACATTTTTATCCTATTATTGGTATTCTCAAGAAATGTATTATTTTAAGGCTTGAATAAATCATAGCCAAGATTTATATTACATTTTTTTTTAAATATTTGTTGTATTACTATTTTTTTAAATAAACGTTGTACAGTATATGCAATACTGGTCTCAAGATTGACAAGGCCTAAGGCAGGGTTTCTATGGTACCTTCTAACCACTCCACTAATCCAAATGTAAGCAAAAGTCTGTAAATCGCGATACCCTAACGCAGGTCCTAAGTACAAATTCCTAGTCCAGTTAAAACTAGACCTTATATACATGCACAGAGAGTTCACGGAGCGCCTGCGCTGGACGGCGCAGTTCTACGGTCGCGTGGAGCAGGCAGGCGTGGTGGCGGCGCTGTGGCGCGAGCGAGAGCTGCGCGTGCGCCTCGCCGAGCTGCACCGCTACAGGCTGGCCGGCGTCACGCGCCTCGAGGAGTGCGCGCACTACGACCAACACGCCACGCACCGCCGCCACCCGCACCAACTCGACGTGAGCACAACACACTACAGACAATACCGACAATACCGACGCTACACGCTTGTCATGCTTGCCAGTGCGTAGTAACTTACACTATTTATATATATCGCATCTTTAGAATTTAAGTGACTTAACCCAAAAAAAGTAGATTTTGGGTTTTCGAACTATCGACCCGTTATTAAAGAAGGTCCTATTCATGCATGAAAGGCAGAAAGATGTATACTTCGGCCTTCTAGATGTATCTTCCATGAGCACAAATTTCTTGTTCCAAATCTTTAATGATTGTTTCCCAAAAAATAAGATTTTTTAGTTAGGTCTCTATAATTCTAAAGGTGCGATATACACGCTCCCAGTACTCTTGGTACACACCAGGCTGTTCACATTGTCTCTGCTTTAGATATTATTACATTTAAAGGTAATATAATATTTAGGTATATTTCTCTAATTTTGATTTGGATAGGTCTGGGATATGTAAATGACGATGATTTTTTCACGGTTGTTTGAAAGAATATAAAAAGGTTTAGAGTGTTTTTGGGATTAAAAATGTAATATTTTTGTAGTAGGTTATGTGAATTTTTAAGGTATTTATATAACTCCTTATATTTTGGATGTGGTGTGGTGTACTGAAAACAAATCATATTTTATTTCATATATTTAAATCAAGATTAAATAAATATTTCGCAAATGAATATAATATAACCAACGGAATACAACAAAGATGATTACACAATGGCTTATGTAACAAAATAAAAAAAGTAATTAGTCAAATAATTTCGAGAAGGCTGTGACCTTGTGTGCACAAGTTAAAGTGTTTTTGGCTTCGGACGCATTGTTCTCATCACATATTCATTCCCACTGAGATCAATCGTGCCTCATACTCATACATAAAACGGGATAACCGAAACATGAAAATTCAACTATGAATACAATTGTATCAGGCCTTGAAAAGAAAATTGGGGCACGAATGTCAAAGTAATTCTTAAATGTTGGGTAGTTTTCATCTGTGCAAACATTGTGTCATTTGCATGACTATGTTAATAAGCTGTAGCTTATGCTTTTGGCAGTTTTTTTTTTCATTTTTTAGCCATTTTATTGCATGAGTAGTAGTGTTTGTTTGCACCGCACCACCATGGTTGGTTTCATTGTATGGATTGGAGAGGGAGAATCATATTTCTTTGATGGGAACTGTCTAGTCTATACTGAATTTAATTATCATTTAGATTTTTGTCACTTTGTAACGTATAAAACTAAAAGTTTAGGGTGCCACTTTGTCGCATTTTTCATATCATAAAAAAACATACCAAATTGTGTGATTTCATGTGTATAACCAACACATAACGTCATCTGATTTTATTGCTCCTACTAAAATATTTGAGTCTTTTATATTTGATGAGTTCATGTGAACACCATGGTGGAATGGAATTAGATGACGTCAGCTTGGTAGTTTGGGTTTGATACCGTATAACGATTGTTTTCGCCAGGGCAGCAGTGGGTGCCTGGAAACCAACCAGACAAAAGATCTAATGCAGATCAACATGCAGCAGCAAAGAAAAAGGTATGTAATGTGAGCATTGTGATTGGATTTGTATGGATTTGTAAGAGATAATTTTAGTATGGACGCGCAGTACTTTTAAATTAAAGATCAGTTAATTTAACACTATATGTTATTAGTTCCCGTATTTCGATAAACGCTCGAGCATCCTAGTTCACAACTCGATTTTATTTCACGCATGACATCCTTGTTCCTAAACTTATACACTATTTTAATAACTAGACAATAAATTAACGTGAATAGATGATTGGAGCTTTATTCATAACAATTACTGATAAATTTATTATCTTACAGCTTGTCGCTTACAGGAGACAGGATTATGATTACTATCTTAATACAATAATTATGTTTTTCTACCACCCATTACAAAATACTTTGTGTAAATGCGTACAACAGAGACGGAGAAAGCGGCTCAAGTTCCACCAGCCCAAGGTGCACACGGGACGGAAGTACCGCATGTGGATGCTCCAGAAAGAACTCTTGCAGCAACAACAGCGCAGGATGCTCGAGGCATCTGCTGACCAGTAGCGAGATACAGGTGAGTATTATAACATGCATCATTATTCATTAAACATGCATTCAAAATACAATATCGCATATTTAGAATTAGGGTGACCTAACTAAAAACATTCGATAAAGATATGTAACATAAGAATAAAGAAAAGTACTTTTGGAAGCTACATCTAGAAGACCGATTTATACATCATATCTGCCTTTCATGCATCAATAGGTCTTTCTTTAGTAACGTAATGTCAACTTAATGTTAGTAGTAATAAGGTATATTTTAAGTTAATATCACTATAATGACAGCTGTAATGATAAGAGATATAGAGGGTATATTAAAAAATAATAACATTTGGGCCCGTCGGTAGGTGGACCTTCAAGTAGTTAGTATATTATAAAAATTATTACTTGTGTGTGCAGTTGTGCTCGGCACTAAGCCTGCCGGCGGCGCAGTACGTGACGCTGAAGGGCGTGTTGCTGCGGCGCGCGGGCGACGGCGACGCGGACGCGGCCGTGCGCCACTACCTGGCCGCCGCCGGCTGGCTGCGACACTAGCGCCACCACCACATCCTGCACAGCCTGCTGCTGCGCCCCAACACGTGACACACGACCCATCGAGGGCCTACACACGCTCACCAGTAGCGAGAAATACCCTCATGGAAAAAATTGTGACTGACTCAAAAGAAAGCCCAAAGTGAGGACCTAGTATTCAAATAAAAACAAGACAAGTGCTAATTTTCAGTGATTACAAAAGTATATGAAGAAATAATATCTACAGGTGTTCCACTTTTCAACATTTTTGATGTTGAACGCTTTTAATTCTAGTGCAATGAAAACGAAACTATAAAACAAGTGCAGTGTAGTGCCAAATCAATAACGTTCAGTGTAAAATCGCAAGCAATACTAAAAGCACAAACACTCTTTGTTGGTAATGGAAAAATTGTATGACAGTGCAGTAAAAGGGAGACTATTGGTTAGTAAGCAGGGTTTCCTCTTGGAAAAGATATATGATTAGTATAGTATAACATAATAAGTATGTGGTGTATCAACAAATAACACAGTATTGTGTATGAATAGTTTTCATTATGCATTGTATACTCTGACTGGGAATATAGATGATTGCCAAAATCTCATAACTGGCAACATATTTTGCTAACAAAAGTTGCTCTTCGTAATGAAGTGTATTAATGCCACTATTACTAATGGTAATATTTTATAGTATTTAAAATATATAATTGCTCAGTTGCTCCCACAGAAGAGCTATAATAACTTTGGATAACTTTTAATTATCCTGTCAGACTAAAATAAGTTTCTGTTATGAGTGGAGATCTTGGAAAGCTTTCTACAGTGGCGGTTGTGAATCACATTAATTTGCAGAATATTTAGAAAAATATCAGACCAGATATGGATTGTTATGTGGCATACATTTTTATAATTGTATATCGACATTGCATAAATTATCTATAGCATGGAATGCTACTCACCTGTATTTTGACTAAGATCATGTGTTGCTAATATTTTATTTATATGGCGTCATGAGTAGGCCAAGCAATAAACACATTCAATTAGTTTAATTAATGTTTAATGCATATCCTTTATGAAACTAATCATAAACAAAGCATTTTCTAAATTCAGATCAAAACCATTACTTAATTCAGTTTGTATTTCTTTCAATCACAAAAATCAAGTCTGTCATGATTTTATAAAAGGTCTTTATAATGACGAAATGTTTAAGACAAACAAAAATGTAAATGCTTTTTTGTTTAATATGACAGTTTCTTAGAGGATGTGTGACGTCAAATGCTGTCTACCAGAAACAGTGTTTATAGAAATTAATATTTAAGGTGCTTGTTTAAATGTTATAGTATAGAGATTTGAATCCCAGGGCACACCTCTGATTTTTCTAAATCATGTGTGTATTGATAGTCAATCACCACTAAAACGGTGAAGGAAAACATCGTGAAGAAACCTGCATACCATAGCGATTTATAAAAATTCTATGGTATGTAAGACCGCCAACCCGCACTAGGCCAACGTGGTGGACTATATGGCCTAACCACTCTCAATCGTACTTTCGATTGTAGAGGAGGCCCGTGCCCTGCAGTGGAACGTATATGTATCAGCATACAGTACAGTACAGTATAGATATGCCACATGTGAATTACTTAACGCCGCTCTATCAAAAAAGGTCGAGGTATGGGGTAAACTAGTATTTCATACAGATGAGAGCCTCACAATAATTGACAGAGTTTCATAATTTTAGACAGAAATGTAACTGAAACTGTTGGAAAGTTACTAGTAGGAGAATATATGCACAGATAGCCACCACTATGGTGTTGGACAATCCATCACTTACCCATGTAATTGTGACATGTTTCAAGCTTGACCTGTGTATACCTATTTTAGACAGCCTCTATGGCGCAGTTGGTTTTACGCCGGATTTGAAAGGAGAAGCCGCGTTTTCGATTCCTGCACCGAAACAAATATTTGTGTGAATCACATGTATTTGTTTTGAGTCTGGGTGTTTGTAAGACCGAAAAATCTCTCGTAGTTCCAAATACCCACGACACATGACTCGATCTTAGTGTAGGATCAGGACTATGTATGTGACTGTATTTTTTAACTCAAAGCAGTGGCTCCGTTACTGTCCACCCACCTGTGGCAAGACCAAATTAGATTGCACTGCACTAACAATCTAGGTCGTTGTAGCTTTTCTGCCATGACTTTCCTTAAAATACTTAATTTCTAAATAACGAGCGTCATTAATTAATTGACTAGCGACATATTTACAAGACCTGTAAGTTGACCATAAGTCAATGCACTAAAATAGTTATACCTCACTCATATAAGACTGCTCTTATAGAGCATTGTATATATCATTTGTATATAATGTGGGATAGATTCGTTGCTTTCTCAATGTATGAGGGTGTGAAGACTAGAAAGTCGAGGATTCTATTATATTACCAAATAATGTGAGTAAGTGTTAGCAGTTCTGAACTCTCGGTACAAAGGTTATGTTGGTATGTCTGGCATTTATGTGGTATGTTAGGAAATTTATAAAAATATTATTTATTAGTTGTATTAACTTATGTGTAATAGTAAAGGACATTCATTTATTAAATAAGTTAAGGATTTAGGCAAGTATTTGTAGGTGACTACACAACATTCAGTATGTTGACTTAAAAGAGCAATCAAAGTTTGTAAAATTACTATTTAAATTCCTAAAATAATCCTAGTTTGTTAACCTACTTTCTATTCTTTTGATTTGGTCAGTTTATATTACATTTGTTAATTAAAATATGCTTTGCACATAATTCAATATCTGAATAGATATGATTTTGTTAATACCTTCTTGGACCCCCTAAGCCAGAATTTACTAACTTTCGAATTATTAGAATCTAAAAAAACCTATTTTATTGAAGCATATACATAATTCTTCAACAAAACCAGCCAAAGAACTATTCACATCTGTCTTTAACAAATATGTCATCCCACCCACAGATGGAGAATTAAACTGCATACTTTCCCTGAATTGAATTAAATGTTACTTGTAAATTGGTAAATTTTGGCAGGACTAGATCCAATTAGGATACAAAATAATAATTTGGCAAATCAAGATGGATAGGGCCTTGTTCTTGTGACAAGTATAACTGGCAATAATTGTATGTGTGAACTAGACAAGTATCTTAGCAGTCCTATTATTCCTAGAAATATATTACGAAATGGTGTTAGCTATTATAGCATGGAAATGCTGTTGAAGCTACAACAGAAATGTCTCAATTTGGTTGAACTCTCAACCAAATTTGGTTGTTTGGGCGAGGGTCCACATAGTCCATTGAAATTGAGGTCAGTCTGTAGTAATAAGTGTTAAATGTCGTGGATAGTAAAAGTATTGCTTGAAATGCAGACATAAGTGTATAGTTTATTTAAAATATTGTTTTGGGTCATGTATTATAATGGACCAATAAGCTTTCTTGGACACAAGGTTATTGCTTATATTTCACTTCAATTAGTAAATTTAATATGAGTGAAATCCTATATCTACATTATGCACGATGTATACTTAGATCACATTCAGGTATCGGATCTACATTTTATTCGAATGTCTACATAGAAGTTGGATACAATTTTTGAATTATTCTGGACAAAGCTACTGGCCATGATTCAAAAAGTGAAAGCCGGTAAAATTATACTATACTGTTAAGGGGCCCTACTATATAAATTCGAAACGAAGTTCGAAACTTCGTGACGTTTTTCGTTTCGAAACCTACTCTGTAACACGAAATTCGAATTTTCGGATCGAAGAATGAATTATTCCAATATATCGGCAATACGAACTTGTGCCTAACAGTACAGGGCATCAAGCACCTCAAATAACGGGTGCAAATAATAAATAATTATCCAATATTCTATTACATTATGGTCATTATAATATAACGAAAATGCTGAGACGTTAGTGACCAATAACTTAGGCCATTTCAAATGTTTTATCTTTTATTTCCTAATTATGGTTATGCCTAATATTCTTTGTTACAATATACCGAATATAACCAAAAACAACGAAGTCCAATGTTACTTAAACAGTTAATTATAAGTAACAGTGGCTGTGGTTAGCACTTATTTTCTTGTAGATAATCTAGTTAATAAAATTCTAGGATTAGTAGAAAGATTGAGCTTACGTCATTGTGGGTGTTGATTTATTCAAAAAACTATAATTAAAGACAAAATGTGCATAATGCATATTAATTACATTTTCTGTTTTTAGATAGTTGGGTTGATTTTAATCTGATCTCTTAATTTAATGTCTGCATTTTATATTTATTAACGGTACAAGGTTAACCCAAATAATTCCGAAATCGAAATCGATTAAACATATTTACATTTGTAAATTATAACAGAGTAAAGTGCCCCGCCACGCGGCTTTGTTTAGAGGAAGTATTGTTGTACCATATTGATTTCTGTTTAGTAAATTTTATACTACCATAGTTCCAACTAAGGTATTATTTTTAATGTTTATTAGTTTTTATTGTTAAGGCACGTGGTCGAGGCACTATTGGTGTTGTATCATAAGGCAAAGTTTACCATATTTCAGGCTCAAATAAATATATGGTATAATCTTTAAAAAAGTACAAGTAATATTGTTAATTGTAACTGGTAATGTATCAATTTAATTCCAGAATAAAAATACATTTCAACAATTCTTCTATTTATTTTGATTTCGGTTTCGGCATGTCTTCTAATGATGCTGGGGATGGCTTGTTCAGAAACCATTGATGTTTAACTGCCTGATGAGAAATACAATCAAGGGATTTTAATTCTTTAAAATTTTCAATATATATAAAACCTACCGTTAAAAATAAAGCATAATCTTAATTATTCAATCTCAATACTTTTGTGATATACCATTAATTTATTTCGATCTATGTATTTTTACTATAGTAAAAAACCTGTGACAGCCACTCATATTATGTAGCGCGTAATGTAATCATTATATCTCATGTAAAAAAAAACTCCGATAGTACTTACATCCTTAGCAGATATCCTTCGATCAGCGTCATACATGATGAAGGATTTGACGAGATGCACTGCGTCCATATCCACTCCCGGCAGTAACTCCGGCCATGGCGTGGGGGTTGAATCGGGAAACGTGATTTTATGGAAGTCGGGAAGTTCTGTGTGTCGAGGCCAACTCTCTTCTGTGGGAGTGCCGAGATGTTGGAGAACTATTGCCAACTGCTCGATGTCCGACTCACCCTACAAAAACGAGTAAACGTTGAAATATATTGATAGCAAAACGTAACTACATAATATTAGTATTTATGAATTTAGGCTCACCGCAAAAAGTGGTTGTTTGGTTATCATTTCAGCGATAATACAACCAACCGACCACAAATCGACTTTTTCGTTGTAAAACCTTGCCCCGTACAATAGTTCTGGCGCACGGTACCACCTGAACAAATAAACGGGATTTCAAAACTACGATAAAACGTAAAGTTATTGAACGATGTCAAATGCTGTTACCTTGTAGCCACTTGGTGGGAGTATGGTCTGCCGCCGTCAGGCCAATATAGCCTAGCTAAACCAAGATCAGCAATTTTCAGTATTCCCTCGTGATTTATTAATAGATTTGCGGGTTTCAAGTCCTTAAAATATTTTATTAATACATTTATGACAATGACCGGTTCATTTACTTAATTCAAAAGCGTTGAGAGAAAGCAGAATTCCAACATTAAGTATAGTTTCAAAATGAATATTCTTCGGGAAAAAACTTGAAGGTGACACAGATGCTTGCTGCTTACCCTGTGCATGACGTAATGTGCGTGCATATACCGTGTCCCTTTGAGTAGCATCTGCGCGTATGTTTTAACTCGAGGTATTGTCAATTCTTGTTGATTGTGGTGCAACATCTCCCACAAACCTGAACACATGTACTCCAGCACTAGAACCAAGCTCATGCCGCGAGGAAACATATTATGTAGTTTTATTATCTGCAACAATGGATTTTACTCCGATTTTATAAAAGTGTCGGAATAGTAGTATTAATATAATGACGTACAACTACCGGAAAGTTCCTGAAAATTCCAGAATTACTCGTCCTAAATTCCAATTCAACTCACTAGCCTAGGCCAGTGGGTAGTTACCAATTTAATGGCTGTTTGTAACCACCACGCCCATCTTTATCAAGGAATAATAATAATAATTCATGAGCCAAAGTAGGTTACGATTTTTTAAGCTAGTGAATGAACTAGTTACAATAAATTCTAAGATTTTATTTTCTATTGAAATCTGTGAAATATAGGTCTTTGAAAAAAAAAACTAGGCATGCTGCGTCCATTTAATTCTGGTCTTTTTCATTCGCCCAACTGCACCTTAACCTGTTGTCGATAATGTGGATTAGAATGCTTGCGAGACGGATCACAGTACCAGGATCTCTTCTAATTTTAATTTAAGTGAAAACATTATTTCCTCTACTTACGTATTTACATCGAAGCAATTGCAAAGCCTTTATCTCTCTCATCACATTAACCGGTATGCCGTCTTCTAGGTTCTTTATGAGGATTTTTTTAAGTGCTACCTCCCGACCTGTCGGTTCGTGGCGTGCTTTGAACACCAATCCATGAGCACCCTCACCTATTCGTCCGACGACAGTGTAATTACTCACTTCGTTATCCATTATCAACAAGTACCGCCCATTTATTTGTTAAATTTAAGAGCAATGTTTTGAACAGTTTTAGCACGAGTTATTAACAGACACAGACAAATAAACAATAATGTCAGAGGAAGTTTGTTAAAAACTGTTGTCATGGCAACTCAATAGAAAACCTTAAAACAAAAGAGAATTTTGTAAAACAGGCTATTCACTGAGTTTTTGAGGAATTTCTTTTTATTCGAGCACCTAATGTAGTTCGATTTCATATCTCAATAATTTTGGTAGCAGGACTTAGGTCTTCTCGAGACCGACTTCAGTAGTGATGCAGTGATTTTAATGGTCCTTTTTTGCCTTTAACTGTCATCTGGGATAATGCTGGGATATAACCATTTTTTACATTATGTACTTAATATTCAAAATAATATAGCGATACTAGGATTACGAGACTGTTTTTTTAAATACATTAGATAGGCGCTTTATTTGTTTATAAACTATTGTCTGTATCGCTTCGCTTGTGATATTAAACATAACGAAAATAAACAAAGATTATAATTTATGTGTTGTTTATTAAAAACAACATTTTAAAAGAAGTAAACACATGTAGTTTTTCATAAATTAAATGTCTGATTTAATTTCAAAATAACACCACATTGTATTTGACTACACACCCACTCGCTTCTACCATCCTTAGCAGGCTAAATGAATCTTAAATTTATTGATCGGTACTGGGTCTCATTAAAAGAAAAAAACAATTATGGAACATATACGATGTACATTTCAATTTATAATTCTATTTTTATTTTTATTTTTTATTAACGGATTTCCAATATATTATAATATAAGCTTTATCAAAAAGTTACCTAATCGTGTTTTAATACAACACACGTAATATATGCTGAAACAGACTTTCAACGTGTTTTTTTTATACTTGTTATTTTTCAGATATGTATGATATTATTAATATAGGTAGTCTATTCTCGAGCTCGTCGTCATAATTGTAACTGATGTTTACACTAACTCAATGTTTGTACAGCTGACAATATTTCTTATTGTTTTGTCGCTACATCGTCGTCTGTATAAATTTATTTCTTTTCCAAATCTGCCACAGTGTACTATATTTTCTTTCCACGGTGCTTGCTATCCTCAGGTTCCATCATGGAATCTAGTAGAGTTTACTTTGTGTTTATATTAATAGGACTAAGTTGTGCGGTCGAAGGAGCGTCGATACTCGCTCTCTTTTCATCTCTATCATATTCGGATCACTTGGTGTTCAGAGGATATGTGTCTCTTCTTGCGCAAAATGGTCATTCTCTAGTTGTTATGACACCGTATCCTGGCCAATTTACGTATCCAGACAAGGAGAATATCGTGGAGCTTGATGTTGGTCAAGAATCTGCGCCATTTTGGGAAGAATATAAAAAGTTAATGACGAATACAGATGACTTTTATCCACGATTGAGGAATATCAACGAGTTGTCTCTAAAAATTGTAATAGCACAGCTGAAATCTAAGCAGATGACCGCCTTGTTCATAAACCCCAATATTAAATTTGACTTAGTTATAACTGAAGCCGACGTGCCCGTTCTATATGCTGTAGCAGACAAGTACAAAGCTCCGCATATTTCTATCACCACATCAAATGGAAAAATACATCAATATGAAGCTAAGGGTAATCCAATTCACCCGATTTTATATCCGGATGTCAATACTCTCAATTATAGAAACTTGACTCGCTGGCAAAAGGTGGTAGAATTTTATCGACATATCCAAACCAAGAACGAATTTTATAATAATTACTTGCCTCTTTGTGACTTGGCGGCTAAGAAAATATTGGGATTGAAAAGAGATTTGCAAGAAGTAGAATACGATATAAATTTGCTATTTATTGCCAGCAATCCCTTGTTAATTGGAAATAGACCAGTGGTTCCAGCAATAACTTTTGTAGATAGCATGCATATTACGCCTGAATTAACTTTGCCACAGGTAGTAAAATTTATAATGCTCATTAATTCAAAACTACGAGTGCCTACTTAAAGTTTTTCCTTTCAGAATTTACAAGCTTTCTTAGACTTGCAGACAAAAGGTGTTGTGTACTTTAGCGTGGGAGCTATTCAAGATGCTGAACAACTTTCCTCCCAATTGCTTCAAACATTCGCCGATGCTTTCAAAGAATTGCCTTTTACAGTTTTGTGGAAAATCGGTAATGCAACTATGATAAATAAGTCCAATAATATAGTAACACAAGCATGGTTCCCACAGCAACAAGTTTTAGGTAAGAAAAAAATAAAACGTTTCTTACGATAGGTACTTTAGATAATTATTTTGTTTTATGTGTGTAGATTTATAGTTTAGATATTATGATTAAATCTACTTTAAGGATTCTATTAAGTACTATAATTGAAATCAAAATACTGACTACAGTTAAATCAGTTTGTATGAGAACATTTTATAAGTCTAGGTATATGTTTATTTTCTTTCAGCACATCGAAACGTAAAAGCCTTCATAACTCATGGCGGAGCGCGTTCTTTGGAAGAAGCTCTATTTTACGAAGTTCCAATAATAGGTTTACCGTTAGTAAAGTCTAGAAAAATATTCATCAGAGAATATACCAAATATGGCGCTGGTGAGATAGTTGATCCAAATGGTTTGGACAAAGAAAACCTAAAATCCATCATAATAGCTGTGGTTACTGATGAAAAGTAAGTAACGAAGTGTCTATTTAACTGCCGTATAGTTAAGTATGCTTTAATTGTAAAATTGTTTAAATAACGGCGTATAATCCATTCTATTAATTTTACTATTCTGTTTCTAGGTATAAGAAATCGATAGTTAAACTGAAGGATATGGTAGTTGATCCCGTCATATCTGGTCCAGAGCATGCTGTTTGGTGGACAGAATACGTTCTTCGTCATGGAGGTGCCAGACATCTGCGCTCACCAGCTGTTGGCGTTACGTTCGTGAAATATTACATGCTGGATCTTATTAGTTATTTACTCGCTGCTGTTTTATTTGTTATTTACTTGACATATCGTATCTTAAAATATATCGTGAGGCGATTACGAACCCGTTACATTCTAGGCAGAGGTATGGGGCCCTCGGGGAAATTTAAAGCACTGTAATTTTATTTTCATTTGTTTTATTTAGTGTAATATTTATTAATGAGTTTTATAACATATGTTACATGGTAAATAAACAATTAAACTAGATTTTGAGAATGAACATTTGTTTCATTACTTACTCTACCCCACTCTACCCAGTGTATACATATAAACTATGATTTACTCATAACTGCTAATAACGAAATTTTGCAGCAAAATTATATGCAGTGAGGACTTATTTTAGGAAAGTTACTACGCATTTATTTAGAAAACGAAATAAAAACCCCGTGCTTATATTTACTAAAAATTTAGACCTATTAACTGCCTACCCTTAGGGGACATGAATACAGAATAATAATTAGATTTATATGATTAGTATGTACTTTGGTAATAATTGTACCTAACAACCAGGGCCGGTTTTAGCAGTACCAGCGCCCTGGGCGAGATTTATACGGCGCCCCCTGGCTCCCATTGAAATGGATTCAAAAAAATTGTTTTTTTTTTTTATGTTTAATAGATTGAACAATTATAATAGATTGTATCATATTGTTTAGTAATTTCGGAATTTTATTTTCGAAAAATGTTCAACTTTCATGGTATGGCATTTTTATGCCACGAAAATTACCGCATTCCTGAACATAGCCTTTGCCCTTGTATACGGATGTTATAGCACTGAACCGCCAAGGGTCTGGTTGTTAGTATCCAGGTTTTTTTTTTATTGCAATGAATGACGAGACGAGCAAGCCTGATGCTAAGCGATACGACCGCTCATAAACAATAGCAAAATTCCACTGCGCTCGCCATCCTGAGACATAAGATGTTAAGTCTCAATATGTCCAGTAGTTACTCTGGCTACAATGTCCTTCAATCCGAAACACAACAGTGCACTTACGCAATGTTGTTTCACGGGAGAAATAGACATTGCGGTGGTACCTACCCAGATGGCCTCTGATATGAGAGACCTACCACCAGGATGAGGTTAAACAGCGCAGTAAAAAGATCCACACCATTAAGTACCAGCGACTTTCACGCCTTGATGGAGATAAAGCCCTACCTACCACTCTCCAGTTCTTGCCACATAACCCTGATTCGGGGGCAATTCTGGATAGGACATTCTCAAATATACGATGCTAAATAAATCGTGGAAGTACGAACTCCACCAGTCACCATTCCTTCACTGCGCCAACCTCAAATACCACACAATGCGCCTCGGGAATCCTTGACAGTTGCGACATTTGGTAATATTGAGTGTCACCTTTCCCCAAGAAATAGCGAGCCGATAGATTTAACGATAGACTTCGGTGACTTCCGCGGCCACCAACTTCTCATACAGAGGAATGAGACACTTTTTGTCCTCTTCCTGCGAAATACATAAGGATGAGAAAGCATTTAGTGGTTCAGAGCTTAGACTTCGTAAGGTTGTAGATTGCTGACTGAATCCCACCCCACATTTCCCCACTTCCTTGGTCTCCATACAGTTTTTCAGTAGGGGGACCAAAGTATCGCGGAAACCCCGCCCAGTAGGTTCATCCAGCAACCACCACTTTGTCCTTAGTGCTCGGTGTTCGCCCACTTTGGGTTACGGTGTTACTTTGATGAGATGTTCGGGAAGCTTTTGGTAGAAAGTATTCACAACAGCCAGATCTGACACGAATCAGGCTCTGAGCACATATCCTCCTATACATTACGAATGCCAAACCTCGAAAGTCCCGGCATCCCTTGCCGAAGCTTGTACGTGGGAGTCGTCCGATCTATGACTCTTTACGGTTTCCCCGTTTGGGCCACCGTTTGGTTTTGTGTTTTCCTCCTGAGTTCGCCGCAGCGAGCGATAGCGCAGCGAATAATCAGTGTATTGGCCGGTTTCCTTCCCTGGGACATTGACGCCGAAGCCCTCTCGCCTCAGCCTAAAACTGGCGAGAGGAGACGTCTCGTCGCGGGGAACGACCGGCCTTTAGAGAGGTCGAGCCTGTACGGCCCTTACTCCGCACGGCCACCGTGGAGGCGTGGCGCATGTGGCTGGACAATCCCAGTACTGGTGCTTCGACCATCGCGGCAGTGCGTCCTGTCCTCGACCAATGGCTGAGCAGGCGTCACGGTGTGATGACGTTCCGCCTGATGCAGGAACTATCGTGGCATGGTTGTTTCGGCAGATACCTGTGGAAAGTGCCGAATAGGGAAGAATCCACTATGTGTTACCATCGGGATAACTGTTTAGAGGACACAGCCCAGCACACTTACTCGGAGTGTCCAGCCTTGGAAGAGGAGTGTGCAGTGCTGGAGTGGACCTCGGTGGAGACCCAGCCTGGGTGCAACATCCACGTGTTCTAGGCTAAAGGCCGGAGACTCCGACATGTCTGTTCCGATTGTCGCCGGCGGTACCGAAAGAAAGGTTTAAGGAACTATAATCTCGTTAAAAAAATAGGGCAGATTGCACATAGTGTCATCAACAAGGGTCCAAAAGGGTTCCTCTCCGCCTGCGAGCAACTCACCTGCGGGGCGTAAGCGCTGATCAACTTGGTAACAACCCTCCCAATCATTATTATAACCCGCACAAGCCGGTCGCTCCGTATGTCGACTTAAGAATATTCTCCCGGACGCTAGACGACAACACTACGGCAATCCCGTTCCGGTCAGTAGAAGATCCATTGTAAATCAGCTTGTAGCCCTGCCTGATATCCCGAGACTTGCCACTATTCCAGCGCGATTCATGGAGAAACGCGACATGTAAATGTTCGGACCGTAAGTGGTGCGGACGGCGCTGCAGTGTATATCCAGTGGAGCGTTACTGAAATTAGTAGTCGCTCACAACGAATTTGAAGATGGTTGATTGTAGTATGACAAAAAAATTACTTAAGTCAAAATTTTTAATTCTGACCATCGTTACGAAAAAATCTATAATATTAATTTCAGCATTTTTATTTTGAAGTGGTTCTTACAGTATTTAATAGATGGCTCGATTTTCACGGCCATCTTATTGATACTCAAAAATATGTAACTTGATTTGTAGTATATGTTATTATTTAGGATTCCTGGTGAAAATAACAGCAATGCTCCAACCGAAAAGTGGATTTCATTCTGACAGATTGTGAATCTAGATTTAGAGATTTCAAATATGTGAGACTTGCCCAACAAACAAGCTAATATAAGGGGCGCCTGCGGCGCCCCTCTTGGTCTGGCGCCCCTGGGCGGTCGCCCGTGCCCGCCCTACCCTAACGCCGGCCCTGCTAACAACTTTAGAACGTCAATCAATAGATACCGTATTTTTAGAACTTTTGGAATGAATTACCTATCTCATGTATTTTTTTTATTGGAAGATGATCAAAACTAACAAATACCAGACAACAAAGTCATCCAGAGACCAGACCATAAATTGCATCGAAATATTTAATGAAATCTCTTGTTATACATAGAAAGAATATAAAAAAACAGCTGTAAAAGGAGTTTAGAATAGGTACAAATAACCGATTGCGGGTTCTGCACCATAGATGGTAAGTAGAACTCTCGTCTACGTCGTTGTTACAAATTCGCCTAGAGTGCCAGTATCAGATAGGTAGCGGCAGATAGGTAACTGTTACTTTCTTTTGACGAACACGCCGAGACGACGAGCTTTTGGCTTCAGTTTTGGCATACGAGAGTCAGTTATTATGTTGGGATTTGGGTATGCGAAGCAATCTCGGTTGAATTGGCGGAGATGATCGATAGGGTAAAAAATATCGAAAATGCCACTTACATATGGCATATGCAGCGTAGGCCATCCAGCCACTAAGTGCACAGACGACCTGAAAGAGTTTGCAGAAAGAGGGTGGTTGCAAGCCCAACATTTCCTTATGGAAATCTTAGGAGGTGGTTAACATTCAAATATTATCAGTACACTTCGTGTATCTAAGAAATAAGATATTTGACTAGTTATTAATTTTACAGCTTACCACTTGCGAGCTTTTACATTTAATTAATTATTTTATTATTATGAAAGGTTTTTGTGTTCAATTAGGATATAATCGGAAATATGTACTTTGGCTGTATATTTTAGCTTGCCTTAACATAAAATTTTAAAAAAATACTTTGATGTTAGAAATGTCAAAAGTCGAATGACAGCTTAACAGAGACTTGGCAAAATATTGTTTTTACTTTACAATTTAATAACAATTACGCGTTTATACGTAATTTTGGGTCAAGAAATGGTTTAATACATACCGTATAAGTGTTAATCAAACATGTCTATAGTGAGATCATGTCCTGGGTTGTACTGCGGCCGTACTGAATTGGAGGATGGAGTATGGAGCGACTGCGGCGCCTGTCCCCGGGGCTACAGGACTAATACGTCCAGTTACTGCATGCCGTGTACTGATCAGCCTACCTTGTACGATTGGCAGTACCTGGGCTTCATGGTACTACTGCCCATGGTGCTGCATTGGTTCTTTATCGACATGGTGACGATAGGGAAAGGGTAAGTCATAGTGGTTAAAAACCTCTAAAGCAACTGTTTATATTATTTTGTGTTGGAACAAACTTATATTGAATTTTATGCACAATCTATTAGGCAAAATGCATATTTTGAATTGAAAAGTTACCTACATTTAATTTTACACTGTTATTGACCATTTAAGTATTCCTACTATCCTGTCAGAAATTGAAGCCAACTACTGAAGTAAATAATAATTGTTTCAGAAGGGAAGGAGTGCTGATTCAACATGTATGTTCGTTTGTGGAGGTGGTGTCCGGAACACTAGCTGCACTGTTAGTACTACCACCAACAGGCTCCATTGCATTGCATGTTTGCTCTCCGAAGGCATTGTCAGATTGGTACACACTCCTGCACAACCCACAACCTGATTATAAGGAAACTTTACATTGCACACAGGAAGCTGTTTATCCATTGTAAGTTTAATGGTCTAATCTAGTATAGACTACAATTTAAATATTAAATCAAACATATACAATGGTTTTGTCAATTAGGAACTAAAAACCTGTAATATAAGAATGCATGCTTAGAATTAAAATGTCTCATAAATTGAATTGAGACTTTAAAATGATTTTCAAAGTAATTAGAGACCATTGTGAATGGTAATAAGATAACAAATGATTTACCTTAAAAACTTGTCATATTTCAGGTGTATTAATCTGTAAATAATATACTTGGGATGTGATAGTAAAATGTGTCTTAGAATCAAATGTGTTTTGCATAATTAAAATTGTTAAAAGATTTTACTAAATCCGAATTATATTTCTGTGATTCCAGGTACACAATAGTGCTTCTAATATATGCTTTCAGTTTGCTGATGACAATCACCTTGAGGCCATGGATTCTTACTTGGAACACATCTACGCCAGGGAAGAAGGCTATATACTGTGCACTGTACTTTTACCCCATCTTAGTACTTATCCATACTGTTGCTGCAGGATTAATTTGTAAGTATAGTATAAATGGCTATTATTAAAATATTATTATTTTAAACCTATGGCATTTAATATTCTGGATTATGTTTCCTGCAAAATATCATAGTAATATGTGTTTGTAAGGCACTGGTGGTAGGTCTCTCATATGTGAGAGGCCATCTGGGTAGGTACCACCGCAATGTCTATTTCTCCCGTGAAACAACACTGCTTAAATGCACTGTTGTGTTTCGGATTGAAGGACATTGTAGCCAGAGTAACTACTGGACATATTGAGACGTAACATCAAATGTCTCAGGATGGCGAGCGCAGTGGAATGTTGCTACTGTTTATGAGTCGTCGTATTGCTTACCATCAGGCGAACGGCTTGCTCGTCTCGCCATTCAATGCAATAAAAAAAAAAAAAAAAATGTTCACATAGAGTAGGATGTAAACACATTTGTTATTTTTTAGAAACAATATTTCATTTGATATACTAAAAGAAGAAGACTCAGGAGTAATTCATTTCCAATGTTTACTTTATTTTAAATTTGTCTCAATACATTTATGATTTACAAATGGATAATATTTTAGACTGTTTACATCTAGACATAATCTCTAAGCAACCAATCTTCAATTTTACATCAATAAAAAAAGAATAAAGGAATAGGAAAGGCCAGATATAAAAATAAGCTAGCAATGTAAAGTAACAACTCAACGTTACTATTTTAGTGTTGTTACAGTCGGCCATCCGTCATTAAACGAGTCCCTTCGTTCTAATAAAATAAAGTATAACCACAGACTAAGAAAAACTATAACTATAATTATACAAATTAGCAATTATTCAACTATATCATAGGTATATTTGAAAAAAAAATAACTTTTTAACAGAACCACTTGAAACAAACAAAAAAAAAAACGAACAGTTCGCAACAATTATTACAAAAATAAATTTAAATAACTGATGTTTTAACTATAGCTAGGTTCTGAAAGGTCACTTCAATCTCTTCACCTGACAGAATAAAGCTGTATGCAACATAATTCCTTTAGAGCAAACAATCATTGTCACTCCTCTAAATTATGAGCACCTCACTTAATAATAGCTAAAGCTCTGGAAGGTTACTTCAGTCTCTTCACCTCACAGAATATAGCTGCATGCAACATAATCCTCTAGAGTGAACAATCATTGTCACTCCTCTAGATTATAAGCACCTCACTTAACAATAGCTAAAGTTCTGAAAGGTTACTTCAGTCTCTTCACCACACAGATTATAGCTGCATGCAACATAATCCTCTAGAGTGAACAATCATTGTCACTCCTCTAGATTATGAGCACCTCACTTAATAATAGCTAAAGTTCTGAAAGGTTACTTCAGTCTCTTCACCTTACAGAATATAGCTGCATGCAACATAACCCTCTAGAGCGAACGAACATTGTCACTCTTCTAGATTATGAGCACCTCCCTTTATCTAACTTTTATCTCTTTGTGATTACAAATCAAAAACCTCACCTGTCTTAAAAATTCCATGTGTTTAACACAAACAAAAATAAATTTAATTAAATGGTCATAACTTACATACATATCATAGGTACTAGTTCCGTAGAACAAAAACATTAAAAAAAAAAAAAAAAAAGAAATATGAATAATAGTAACCATAATATTTTAATGTGATATCTAATCTAATCACTTTCATCACTCGAAGAACAAGAGGGTGCATCAAAAGACAACCAAGGGAAAATCTTGTCAAGAGAAATTACAGCTTCATACATTTTACCCTTACGAGTAAGAGGAGTATCCACTACAAGAAATCTGTCGTTGGGAAGGACTTTCTTAATTCTATAAGGGCCTTGTAATTTTGACTCTAGTTTCTTTGATTTACCTGTACCAGACGGTATTGTTCTAATAATTCGAACTAAATCACCTTCATTGTATGAAGTACCTACTTTACGTCGTTTATCAAATCTTTGTTTATTTTTTTGCTGATTTTGTTCCATACGAACCCTAGCTTCGGATCTAATATCGACAACATTGCTGTAATCTTTGTCATTTCTTATATCATCAGAAATACTGTTCAACACACCCTGTGAAGGATTACCTATTTTACATCCGAATAAAAGTTCAGCAGGTGTTCTTTTAGTGACATCGTGTACTGAAGTGTTAATGCCCAATTGAACAGTTGGTAGTTTTAAGTCCCAATCTTCATCATTATGATTGTGCATCAAAGTGCCTAATGACGCCAGGATTGTACGATTATACCTTTCGACTTGGCCATTTGCACGAGGAGTAGCGACTGAGTTCAAAACATGTTTGATGCCCAGAGACTGGATGAACATTTTAAATTTCTTACTGGTGAAGCTAGTACCCCTATCTGTTATGAGTCTTGAAGGATTACCAAAAAGACTAAAGAATATTTTGAAAACCTTGATACTAGCCTTTGACTTTGTACTGCGAACGGGGGTCAAATTCACATATTTCGTGAATGAATCAACAATCACTAAAATATAAGAATGACCCCGCTTGCTCTTTGGAAACGGACCAAGATGGTCAGCATGTAAGGTATGTAACGGAATATCTATTTTTGGGATTGGATGTAAAAAACCTTCCTTAGCGCCAGATGGAATTTTATGGTACGCACATTCGATACAAGATGATACATATTTTTTTGTGAATTTCCGCATTTTCGGAAACCAAAAGAGAGATTTGATGCGTTGAAAAGTCTTTTCAAAGCCGAAGTGACCCACCTCGTCATGATTAGCCCTTAGAATTTGCCACCGGACTCCCCTTGGAACTAGCCAACGTAAAACTCCATCCTCAACAATACGATAAACACGACCATTTTTTAATTTATATTCTTTGTGTATTGATGCTATCTTTGATGTTTCCGGATCTTCTAAAATCTCTTTTATACGCCTAATTTCTTCATCAGCATATTGAACTGTAGCCACCCAGTCATCAATCTTAATCGTTAGAATATCAAGTACATGAGTCTGTTCCATTCCGTCTGGAACTGCATTTCTGCTTAAAGCATCTACATGAACCATTTTATTCCCGGGACGATACTCTATACTGCAATCATATTCCAAAAATTGAATCCACCATCTAGAAATGCGAGGAATCAAGTCCCGTTTTGTAAAAGTTGAACGAAGAGCGTTACAATCAGTGAACTTAATACCAATCAAATATGGGCGAAATTTATTCAATGAACTAATGACAGCCAGAGTTTCAAGTTCAAAAGAATGAAACCGTTGTTCATCCAAAGTAGTCTGACGGCTGAAATAAGCGACAGACCTCCATGGGCTACCATGACCCACTCTCTGTAATAGCATGCCTCCTAACCCAAATTTACTCGCATCTGTATGTAGTTGCGTTTCAGCGTTATGATCGTATATAGCCAGCACAGGTCTTACAACTAGCAGTTTTTTTAATAAAAGAAAAGCTTGTTCTTGTTTTTCAGTCCATACCCATGATGATTCCTTTTTAAGAAGGCTTGTTAAAGGTCTTGCTACAGTAGCAAAATCTTTAACAAATCTTCTAAAAAATCCAGCTAATCCTAAAAACCTGCGGATTTCATGTAGGTTTTGTGGAGTAGGAAACTTTGAAACTGCCAATGTTTTCTGTTCTCCAGGGCGTACTCCGTCCTTGTCAACTTCGAAACCGGGGGCTCCTTTTAGAACTCCACTCCCGTCTCTCGTTCCTAGTAATTCGGTCACGTTCATTGCGACGCTCTCCCGCTTGTAAAATGGGACTTCGCTCATTCTCGCCGCGTGTTAAGCTATGGGAAGATCGCATGTCCCGGCTCCTCCGGCTCCGTACGGAGCTATCGAGTTCCATCGCTTAATTTCTAGGGCGCAAGCATAAATCAGATATTTTTCTTTTCATCCCGCTTCTGAACTAAAAGAAGAAGACTCAGGAGTAATTCATTTCCAATGTTTACTTTATTTTAAATTTGTCTCAATACATTTATGATTTACAAATGGATAATATTTTAGACTGTTTACATCTAGACATAATCTCTAAGCAACCAATCTTCAATTTTACATCAATAAAAAAAGAATAAAGGAATAGGAAAGGCCAGATATAAAAATAAGCTAGCAATGTAAAGTAACAACTCAACGTTACTATTTTAGTGTTGTTACAATAGCTTTTGTGTTTGTCCAGTTTTGTGACCACATAAAAAACCAAACAATATATCGCACCCCCGGTGCAACAATGTCACTTTTGCAAAAATGCAATTTTTCAGGAAAACATTTGAAACTTTGACATCATATAAAAATATGATATTTCAAGACATAGGCAAGTTCAACAGCTTCTATCACAATATCAACGTTTAATTTACCGTTAAAAAATTATGACCACGTAATATTCTAAAAAATAAAACATTATTTCTTTATACCTTCCAACCTTTGCAATTTTTGCACAAGTGACATTGCTGCACCGGGGGTGCGATATACACAAAGTATTTTTGAGATTGTAGAAATAATAGCATGTCATGCAAACATAATATTTCAAAGGCATTCTTTTTATTTTTTCAGACTGCTCTTTCCCATACATTGTGATAATAATATCAATGATGACATCGGCATCACACTTCTCGGTCAAGATTGAGCAGTCAGCCCCAGCTTTACTCCTATCTTCAATTACCAACACAAGGAACTTGATAATATTGCTGGGGCACTGGCTGGTCCATGCTTATGGGATACTGTCACTGACTGGATTTAAAGAGCTATGGTACTTGTCTCTAGTTCCGGCCCCAGCTGTGTTCTACATCCTGACTGCACAGTTCACAGACCCCCTCAAGATTCACAGTGATTGACATAACCAGAAAGCATTTGTTAAGTTGGTTTTGAATTGATTTGAAAAATCAAAAGACTTTTGGTGTTGCACATAGTGGTTCTTTGGTGTAAAATAAACTTCTATAATAGTGATGGGCGATTCCGAGATGTTATATCAATCGAAAGAATCGGAGTCGTTAAAATAAACAATCGAGTCAACCATCGACTCGCCGTTCTACAAAACAATCGAGATGTTTTTCGATTGTTTCGAGTCAATGGATTTGACCGTTAGTTTTCGATCGTTCGAATCAGTCACCGAGTCTCGCACGGTTCTTGTATATTAGTCTATGCGCTCGGTCATTGCGGTGGTCGACGGAGGTCAGTCGATTGTTGCTCTCGAGTCTCGAATGAACGCGCCGTGCGCCACTCGCAATAACAGACCAATTCGGACTCGAATCCAAGTTGAAACAATCGAGAACCATCGAGATATTCCAACAATCGAAACAATCGAATGAAACCTCTCGTCATCGCGCATCGCTATTCTATAATCATATTATTGCTGAAGCAATTAAATACCATATTTTTTATCTGTATTTGTTGCTATTTGTAAAATATATGTTGTAAAGTTTATGGCAAGAAGAAGCTAAAGTAGGTTGTATCAATAATTGGCGGCTGGTAGAATTTGTTGGGTGAAGGCAATTTCCAGCAATGAACTTTCTGTGGCTGAGAATAGTGATGATCAAAATGTATATAACTTTATTAAAATCTAGAGTATTTAACAATTTAATATTGATTTAGTGTTGTATAATATTTGTATGTGTAATATAAAGTAAAAATTATATATAAATAAAAAAAAAATAATTATAAAAGTTATCTTAGGCTACAATAAAAACTATCATCAAATGAATTTCAATTTTTATCTTGCATAAGTACCTAAAATAATTAGTGGTAATATGATTCCGCTGAATTTCTATAGGAATCAATCGGATTTTTTGTTTAGATGCTGTATTTGATGGAGGTTGCGTATTTTTAATTTGATCCTTCTGTGGTTTACTGTGGTAAGTAAAAAGATTCTATAAAAAATTGTAATCTCGAATATAATGTGCTTATATAATGTATTATTTTCGAAAGATCACACAAAACTTACATTAGCTTAGTTACCCCATAGAGTACATAGAAAATATGAGAGTAGAATGCCATAGTCTTGTTACTGATTATTTAATATATTATGGAGAATGAACCTGTTGATTTAAAAGTAAACAAAAAATACCGTCTTACATACAATAATGATCACTTAATGTTATTTGTTTCCAAACCGAGGAGCAAATCAGTGAGATGCTGACCTACTGGTAATGGGCTTCTTCCGCCCATGCAACCAAAGACGCAGAACTGATGCCATGACCTTATATCGAAAAGTACTTTTGAGAAACCACAGGGGGAGATGTGTCGAATGGAGAACATATTGCATTTACATCAATTCAAATCCATTAAAAGTGAAATTGTAATAATCAAAAAGTTACATAGATATATACTTATTAACTTTATTTCACACCTTAACGAAATGACCAAAACGGCCTTGCAAAAGTTCTGTTGTGGAAATTGCTTGCCAACTTTCTGTCAGATAAAGTAGAGTATTTTATCTTTAAATTTCCTGGCCGAGTCGGTTTGTGGCAAAACAACGTGGAAATAGCCACGTATACATAGATATGGTTTAATACAAAGCTCGAGACAGAGGCCGAGGAGGCAAAATAAAAAGAAACGGCCGCGTTTATAGTCGTCTCATTATTAAACGCTTTCATCCCTCGGTTCGCGAAAAAAGCGACGACGTTTCCAACCGCATTATTCGCTTATTTGTTTACTTATCTTTTTACATGTATCTCGTTAGGATGAGAACTCAAGCGTATTCTTTGTAAGCGAGTTTTTCCGTCTTATGGCAAATGGCTGCGTCATTAATATGAGATACAGCCTGTTGTGTCATTCTAATTTCCTCGAGCCATCACTTTTACAAAATCCGAACATTTATTAGGTTTTTGTCTGTACATTTGCATTAAAGATCGAGTTCAGTCAGCAGTGTTTTTTTCAGGACAAAAGTTCCTAATGAAATTAAAACGTGTTACTTTTTGGGCTTTGATTTATATAAAATGTGGTGAACATAAAATATTTTCTTTCTAGGTGAAACTGTCTATTTTTACGGTTTATCTCTGAGATAGGTCTAAGGTCACCTAAATAACTGTTAAAAAAACATATGACAGATATGTTCATTCTACAGTGATACAGTGGCAAAGGCAGCGAGTTGAGTTCATATTTAAACCGGCAACAAAGTCATTGCAATATTTTGGGCATCGTCGCGGCGCGGCGTCTGCTCGCGGCACTAGAAAATGAACGTTTCGTTCGTTTGTGGTTTGAATGAAGCACAGACAATGAGAACGCTGGCCGGCCTTTGTGTCCACACCTGTTATTAAAACTCCCGTGAAGCGTGCGCCGGGACTCCGCGCCGCCCGACGGCTTTATCATGTGTTTTCTTCTTGTTTACATACGTTTTGCATTCCTATAATACCGTTTGCACAAATCAATACCGCGAATGGGATTTAAAAACTATAGGATGCTCGGGCACAAAATTGAATTACTTAGTCCATTGTACGGAGCTCCATGCCTATTTGTGCATGAAATACAAAATAGGTGAATCATATTATGACTCGTACCCAGTTAGCGAATGTGCAATTCTTATAAAAGGGTTCAAAAGAGTAGATGGATTGATGTTGTTTCAACAATTACGAGTATGCCATTTACCTGATATTAAGCGATATGACCACTCATGGAAAGTAGTAAAATCAAACAATTCCTACCTATCATCAATTATAAAGCAATGCTTGGCCATCTATTGCGTTCGCCATCCTGAGACAAGTTGTAAAGCCTCGATATGGCACAGTAGTGACTATAAATAAATAAATAATAAATACACCCAACAGTCACATACATAGTCCTGACCCCACACTAAGATCGAGTCTTGTGTCGTGGGTATCAGGAACTACGAGAGACTTTTCGGTCTCACAAACACCCAGAACCGGAAGAAATATTTGTGGGCCGCACAAACATTTCTCTCGGTGCGGGAATCGAACCCGCGGCCTCTCGTTTCACAGGCGGCGTCTAACGAACTGCGCTACGGAGGCTGTCTACAATGTTCTTCAAACCGGAACACAACAGTGCTTTACATTGTTGTTTGATGGGAGAAATAAACATTGCGGCGGTACCTACCCAGGCAGCCTCCCACATATGAGAGACCTACCAAAACTATTTGAAAACTAGTTATCAATGTGAATTTTATAGGTAGAGTTTAGTCGTAGGTAGTCCTTCTGCAACTAAGTATGCTAAGAAAGTCGATGTACGATAGGTACCTATATTTAAACCGGTATTTTAAATTCTATTTTTACGTAATCCATCCATCAGCCAAAGGAAGTCCACTGCTGAACATAGGCCTCCCCCAATGATTTCCACAAAGACCTGTTGGAGGTAGCCTGCATCCAGCGACGTCCCGCGACCTTTACCAGGTCGTCTGACCATCTTGCGGGTGGACGTCCTACGCTGCGCTTTCCGCTACGTGGCCTCCATTCGGGCACTTTCCGATCCCATCGATCATCAGTTCTCCGCGCTATGTGCCCTGCCCATTGCTACTTCAACTTGCTAATCCGCTGGGCTATTTCGGTTATTTTAGTTCTCCTACGGATCTCCTCATTTCTGATTCGATCTCGTAGGGAAACCCCGAGCATAGCCCTCTCCATAGCTCGTTGAGTGACTTTGAGCTTCCTTATAAGGCCCATAGTGAGAGCCCACGGCTCGGTGCCGTAAGTCATCACTGGCAACACACAACTATCGAAGACTTTCGATTTAAGGCACTGAGGTATTTTGGACGAGAAGACGTCGCGTAGTTTCCCGAACGCTGCCCAACCGAGTTGGATTCGAAGATTGACCTCTCTCTCGAAGTTGAACCTGCCTAACCGGACCACTTGTCCTAAGTAGACATTCGTCAACAACTTCGAGAGTCGAGCCCCCAACACCGATGGGGGTGGGCACAACATGGACATTCGACATGATCTTCGTTTTGTCCATGTTTTTAACCGACTTCAAAAAAAGGAGGAGGTTCTCAATTCGACTGTATGTTGCTTTTTTTTTATGTTACCTCGTTTCTCTGTACTGTGTGAACCGATTTCGACCATTCTTTTTTTGATTGAAAGCTGATGCTTGTCATTTGGTCCCAGAAAAATATGGTGAAAATCTGAGCAATATCTTCGGACCTGGCGAGGGGAACTCCTTAAAATTAAGTAGGATTCCAATGATTCTTTTTGCATTAGGTTCATTAAAAAAGTTAATTTTCAGTGAGAGAGGAAAAAAGGAGTGGGGGTGAGGGGGGGTAGGTGATAAAATTAAAATACACGTAAATTCTAATATCTTCGGCAGCTTTTAACCGATTTTAGTGATTTCTTTTTCATTGGAAAGAATGTATTGACAGGTTGATCTCAGGAACACAACATGGAGATCTGATGATCATTTTCGGACCTGGAGTGTAGAACTCTTCAAACTTTAGTAGGATTCCAATGGTTCTTTTTGCATTGGGTTCAGTATAAAAGCTAAGCTACAGTGGTGGTGGGAAAAGCGGGTAGGGGCAAAGGGAGGGGGGGGGGGAATAATAAACATATGAATACTCCAATATCTTTGGCAGCTTTTAGCCAATTTTAGCGATTTCATTATCATCGGAAAGAACATATTCCTTGTGGGGACCAAATCTTCTTCATTTTGATTCCTATCAACACTAAAAAGATAAAAATAACCAAAATTTTTAATAAAAAAATAAAAACCGACTTCAAAACAAAAAACCGCTAAAAAACAAAAAATAACTTAATAATAAGTACCACTGCAAAGCTAAAAAATAATATTTGTTTCATGGAACTTGCGCTTGTTGATTAATTTGCTTAATGACTTGACTAGCCAACAAATCAAAATATATGCATAACATATTGAAGGCGGGTCGCCCAGTACCAAACATATAGATATTTAAATTAATATAAGGCATAGGTCCTACATGTTTGGTACTTGGCGGCCCGCCTTCGATATGTTATGCATATATTTTGATTTGTTGGCTAGTCAAGTCATTAAGCAAATTAATCAACAAGCGCAAGTTCCATGAAACAAATATTATTTTTTTGCTTTGCAGTGGTACTTATTACGTATTGTGTTACTTAAATTACATACACTAATAGATGATTCATGTAATCAAGTAAATGTGATCAAGTAAGTCAAATTGACTACAAGTTACGACATGAAATATCAATAAGAACTATGAAACATAATCAGGAACCTGCTTTTTAAATCCTTACATATGGAAAGAAAACAATTAGAATATAATTAAAAGTATTTCGATATCTACAATAAAATACTTTAAAATTAATGAATTAGCTGTGACGTCAATATAAAATAATCAATATTTTCAGAAAGTCTAAATGTGAAAATAATATATTTCCCATAAGGTATATTTCGTATAGGTATAGATATATCCAGTGGTTGTATCGTTTAATATTATATACCTAATATTGAACTGCTGACGCGACACTGTGGTTTCAATTTACATTATCATGTCTCTACCGTTTGTATAATATATTTTTATGTAAACAAACATTGCGTGAAATAGTTACCATTGGTAAATATAAAATACGTTTATTGCGAATAATAGTTTAGCTGAAACCGGGAAGCGCATAAACCCGTAGAAACACTCGTTCATATTTGTTCAAAAGCGTTACGATATTGCAAAAATCTAGATAGTATCGGAACTAACATTCGTATCGAAATAGTTTTTCGTAAAAATGCTTCGCAGCAGATTGCACGTTGGGAACGCTGCATAAAATGAGACGATGCACTGCACTGAAAGCAAAATCGTGAACTGGAAACAGGTGAACATTCTGGAACATTGAATATGAGAAATAACGAGTGGGGCCCAGTTGTTGGTGAGTTGGCGGGTATTGGGCGTGTGCTGCAGCCTGCACTACACTCTCCAGTACACAGGCACGTGTAGCTATGTATACGAGTATGTACCGGCTTATACACGTCGCCGGCAGCACACCATCCAAAATCTATTACGTAACATCATCCCGGTTTTTATGCATATTTTACGTTATAGCTGATGCTGTTATTGTATTGGAGCGTTTATGCATATCGGCTACGTCACGGTTGGCTAACACAATTTGTGGTATGGGAAACACATATTTTTGGCTTCGTTCCACTTAACTACGGCGCGTACATCTATCTATAACGTGTTATGTGAAACAACATTGAGCCAAGTAATGAAAATGCGAAAACACAAAATGCAATTTACCGTTTACAACTTGAAATAAAACGGTTCCCGGCGTTAAACAATAAAAACTTTGATGTTTAATCTATGCCTCGATGAAAATTTTTCATCGAGGCATAGATTTATACAAGGGTCGGTAAATGTTTACTTGTATTGTAGCTTAGGAGAGAGCGGGGCTGAAAGTGCCGGGGGTAAATTGTGCCGACGCGAATATCTCGAAAACAAAAAGAGATAGATATTCGATCATATTGTGTCGCGTATTGCCTAAAAGTCGGGCACACGCGACGGTGGTTTTAAATGCGCCAGCGACGCGGACCGAGTGGCAGTGCATGTTAGGGTCCTCCAGCGCCGAGTAAGTAAATATTTTCGTTTGGATACTTTTTGGTCGCAAGTTATCATTTTTCATGCTTTTAATATGATATTTTTATTAAAATGTTTGTTATTTATCCTAGTTTATTATGTAGTGCCATTTTATTGCTTTGAGCAAAATGCTCTTTACATGTGAGACAAAATTTCACACTCTGCTAATTGGGGTAAAATGTGCCGTTCTTGTGGGGCTGCTTGTGCCGCGGCACAACCATCCCCTAAGCCACCTTTAGTCTTTTAATATTGTTTCTGTTTACGCGAGCACTTATGAAAGAAAGAAAATACTTTTTGACATGATTCTACATGGGTATATTTATCGTCTTTGATAGAATGAGGACATACAAGCGAAACACTCAAAGGAGGACTCTACACTACATCTCAGGATCTTTTACAAAAGGCTACTGATGCAGTCATCAACGATGGACGCAAATTAAAAACAGTTGCACTCTCTCCTGTGGTTGGATAGAAACCAAGACTAGTGTTTAATGAGCAACAAGAGGCACTACTGTCGAAGTACATCTTAAAAAGCGTTTCTATTTACTTCGGTCTTCTCCCGGAAGAAGTACGACAACTTGCGTACCAGTGTGCCGTGAAGTTCAATGTACAAAATATCCCACCATCTTGGCATACGAATGGTGGGGCTGGCAAGGATTGGTTGACAAACTCTCTGAAGAGGAACTCTACACTTTCTATAAGAACACCCGAAGCTACCAGTGCATGACGCGCGAGCTCATTTAATCGACATAACGTTACACAATTTTTAAAACCGTTGATTTATAGTATAACGAATAAATATATTACAATAAAATTGATGTCTATTAATTCCTACATTAATTTTTATTCATGTAAAACACCTAGCATTATCAACGGCACAACCGACCTCAGATACGGCACATCTTGCCCCAAAGTGGGGTCGGTAGTGCCTTGTCGCCGATGTGTAAAAAAAAACACTTTTTCTTAAAATCAATTAAAAACATGCAAAATCTGTAGGTAAATTCGTATTATAGACAAAATTTGGCTTAGGATGAACCACTATGTTCAGACATAGTACTTGTTTTATCCGAATGAAATTAGGATTTGTCAAAATCGGCACTTTCAGCCCCGCTCTCCCCTACCTAGTTTGTTTCTCGGTAATAAAGATTGTTATATCGACACCTAAGTAAACACTGTACCTAATGTATGTGACAAACATACACTGTTTATAGTTTATAGAATGTCGAACAAATACAAAATAAGGAAAAGTAGGCATCACAAGAAACCTACATTCGTACTCTACACAATATGCCTTTAGTTTACATCAGTAAATCAAATGGAACGGAATAGTTTCGAAGTGCCTCTGATGCAGCGCTAACTACAAAGACTTCCAACTGGATATTTTATATTGTTTGCTATCTGAGTATGCAAAAGCTTTACTTAAAACTCGTCTGATTTTTAACCCAGTTTTATAAAACTCACAAAAACAAAACAAGTTTTTATGCTTCAGTCGAATTTAAAGCAAGTGCCAGGGTGCCTGCACACATTGCCGACTCTGCAAAGAGAATTTAGGCGTGTAAGTGGAGAATAGTAGTGACTCCGGCGACTGTTGTTCTAACATAGAAAATATTTGAACATAATATATGCTCTTTGCCATATCTGAGTTTGTTCATTAAAAGAAAACTTTTGTTTTGTTAATTTCTAGAAATGTTAAGTTACGTAATGCGCACATAAAAATACAATTTTCCACGCCGTTTATTGTTTACAGTTTATTGCTTAATCTTGTGAATGTGAAAATATTGTTATATATTTTTGCTAATTTACTACTGATCATGACATTACAAAATGTAAAGCACTTTATTCATCATTCTAAATTGATAGATCAATCAGAGGGCTGAAAAAGCGTCTATTACAAACCACTGATTAGAGGCGAGCCACGCAGAGCTTAGCTTCGGTTCACGGCAAAAATATTCAATATTCGCAGCCAATACAGTGGACAGAGTGGGGGCGGGGGGCGTTTGGGGTGGCCCACTCGGCCGGTCCATTAAACCCCCCTGCTGGCGCGTTTATTCGGCGGAATAGTGTGCAATAAAACGCGAGCGCCGACCGGCCACTAGCCACAGCAAAAAATACACCCTAAAATTATTATTCTTTTGATCAAAGCTTCTTAAACTTTACTGCCCTTACTTATGCAGCACATTCTGAAAAAGGTAAGGATAGTCACGTGTGGAGGAAAAGAAAACATGATATTAATGAATTCTGTGAATGCCGTGTTTTATGGTAATTAACTTGATATAACCAACCAATAATTCAACATTACCGCGATAGAGGTAATACTGCAGAGAATCCACGATTTCTTTGTTTGTTCGTTCATAAGTTCAAAAGCTATTAATGGTTATTTCATACTAATGTAGGTTCCATAAGTGTGTGTATTAATGTGCACGTACATATTTGACTAAGTATGTATGTATTTGGTTATTTTTCATTGATTTTGAGATAACTTTTAGAAGCAGTTGCGTGCCAGATAGATAAGTAAGTACACCTGCGCTATATTCATTTTCAAGAATAAAAGTTGGAGCTGAATGCTGAGTTTGACGTGCAGCCGTTCATTAGATTTTCATCTGTTTTTTTGATTCTTTAAATTTTGATGTGTATTTTATAACGTCTATTGCTGGGAATTTTTAAACGATATAACCTATATTTTTTAACATAAATCTACATTAAATTGTATTAAAATACCTAATATTATTACTTGTTATACATTTGTTTTATTTGTTTTAATTGTTATTGATAAAGACAATAGGTAAATATATTTTTAAAATACCTAATATTATCATTTGGTAAAGAGTTATAAATTGACAAATATGATCAAAATAAAATAAAACGAAAATGGAATAAAAACATCAGCGAACTATAGTTAATTTGGGTCAAAATAGGGGATCAAATTCTAGGACATTCCGAGGTCACACTGGATTGCAAAGTTATCGGAATGTTCGTATGAAACCTGAATGCCTGAAACGCATATATCCACAAAAACTGAAAGAATGGAAACCCTACTAAACGCATTAGTAGGTTGAAATAAAACTATTATTCACGGATTTTATCGCGGATTTGGTTTAATTTTTACATTTTTTGAATTCCCGACGTTTCGATTACTTTACAGCTTTCGTGGTCACGGGGCGGACTGAGGTATTAGTCATCCGCTCAGTGACTGTTACAATTTAACTACCCTTAATTTTGAATTATTAAATTAAAAAGTTAATTTAAATAACTAATCTGTTTTTGCGTTCCGATCCACGCAGAAGGAGCTCACTGTGTCTTGAGGTCTGGCAGTTGGTCTTTTGGGTTCCGATTTAATTAAGTGTAGAATTGGATCCCATGCTTGTGCAAGCTTCAAGCCATCTTCCCTATTGAAATTTGGATGTTTTTTAATTTCAATAGCCTCGCGAAACATCCTGGGCAGGAAACGGTGTTCTTTCGCGAGGACTTGGGCCTGGTCAAAATTAATCCAAATCCGCGATAAAATCCGTAAATAATAGTTTTATTTCAATGTATAACATTCGCGTAAATCTAAGAAACTATTACGCATTAATAGGGTTTAAACACATACAGACTAGCATGGTGGACTAAAATGTCTACTCCTGAAAGGATTTTTTTCAGGATGCAGGCGCCTAATGCCTACAAAGCTTTAAGCCCGATCAATATGTCAAATACTTCTAAAGTCATGTTGCAACGACTTTAGGTAAGTGTTGGAAAAGAGCAAAAGAAAAAAGAAGGAATGTATTTATCTAGAATTTACATATTATTAATATTAACTTATTTAATGGGTAAATAGTAATATTTCAGAGAAGCTCTACATTGCTTTGCTCTACATTATAAAATATATTATGGTATAACTTAATATTGACTCACTTATCTAAATCAAAGGGCTAACTATGCACTGTGCAGTAATGTGGCCCAGTAATCGATTACTAATTTAATCGCCGATTCAAGCCATAATTGGATAAAACGCTATAGTGCATAGTTCTATGATTTTTTCAGGCTTGAATGAATTTGCAACAAAGTATTTTTCCAATGGTTCAGCAACGTTTGCAACTAGCTTTTTTTAACTGCGTCGGTGTGTGTTCGACGTTTTTTCGAAAAAAAGACTTGGCATGGCCGCAATAGTCCGACCTGTCACACACATACAGTGCAGTTGCGAGAATGTGTTACTATACGTGTTTTGTGGGATATGCGCTCAATAAACAACTTTGAATAACTGAACGTTCATTTACTGCTGCTGTATTTATATGGATGTGTGCTCTATAAATTAAATACTAGTACATGCTTTATATTTATTCTTATTACAGACTTTAATGTGTTTTACAGTCTATGTCTGCTTTTTATTTAACAATGTATCCCGACGTCTTTGTTGTCGGACACGCTGAACCATTCTTGATACTCACAGTGAATGCTTGTTGGATGCACACGGCTCCTAAGGGCAGCTTGAGTACAACTGTGTGTGTATTAAAAGAAAGTGTATAAAAATCAGACGCTACACTCGTTTCATGAATACGGTGAAAGAATAAATGGAATAGCAATTAATCTAGTGATTCCTGTATAATATCTAAATTCGTCCGTACATTGCATCCATTTCAGATATGGCGTTTTAAAGTCAGATGGAATCGTTCAATTTGTACACATTCAGTTAAATGTTGACCGAACTATCCCATGGATTTTAACTGGACTGTCGATATAGTATACACCACTTTCAGTTATTACATTGCCTAGTCGATTGCTATTCGCGCAAAACCGACATAAATAATAAACTCGGGTTAGGCCAAAGTATATTTCACGGTATAAAATATTTTCATATATTTTTTATTAGCTTTCGCTACAAAACCAAATTTTATGTTTTATGCGGTTCAGAAATATTCACAAAGAAAATGTTATTAAAAAGCGAACTAAAGCTACATAAACATAAAACATCATCTCCTTGTGCTAGGTTTTTCTGTTTAACGAGATTTTAGATAGAGAAGAAATGTAACATCAAAAATATTGCGAAGTATTTTACTCATAGTTTGAAACGCGTGTAAACACGTACTTTATAAAAATAAGTGTGCAAAAAATTGCGTATCTCAAACTGCTCCATATTCACTTTTTTAATAAATAAAAGCTTTGTTACATTATGATGAAAGAAAGATAGAAACATTATAGAACATTTAGCATAATTGCATCTTCATTTTTTTATTTTGCTAACATAATTAATAATTTGCATAAGTTTGAAACAAAGTGTAGATACTTTTCTTGTAGAATCTTTGATATTTTCTCAATTTCTATTAAAGGTAAGCCAAGCTGTAGGATAAATTCTGAAGATAGTTTAAACCACCTTTGAGCTATTAAAGAGAAGGCTTTGAAAGTACTGGCTTTCATCGTCTTTTTGTGAGAATCTGGGTTAATTCACAGTAAATAAATTAAAACTGTTTTGTGGGGAGTTGCCTGAGGGATAAAAGAAATAAAAATGACAATTTATTAATTAATTGCGCTTTGCTCTTTTCAGCTGTGTAGGCCAATTATAAAAACAAATTAGTATAATATACGTTTATTTGCAATATATGTATATTTTTATATGTCGGAGACGTATGTATTTCTGTATGTGTACTAGGAGTGTCAATGTATGTGTATTATAATGTAAATATGTGCATATAAATATTTATTTATCACTTTTTTATTGGAGTTTGTCTCCTCTATATATTTTAGACTGCCTTCTCTTCGAATTGAAATAAAACCATTATTTAGGGATTTTATCGCGGATTTGATTTAATTTTTACATTTTTGAGATCCCGACGTTTCGATCCGATTGGATCGCAAATACAGACTAACTATTTAAATGAACTTTTTAATTTAGTAATTGTAAAATAAGGGTAGTTGAATTGTAACAGTCTCAGAGCGGATGACTAATATCTTAGTCTGCCCCGTGACAACGAAAGCTGTAAGTAATCGAAACGTCGGGAACTCAAAAATGTAAAAATTAAACCAAATCCGCGAATAAAATTCGTAAATAATAGTTTTATTTTAATGAGTAACATTCGCGTAAACCTACGATATCATTATGCCCTCTTCATTTCCTTTTCAAATATCCAATAGTCATCTGTAAGAAATCGCCTAAACCCTAGAGCGATAAGACCGCTATCTATACTTTTTATGGTAATTTGTAATAATTCTTTTTTTTCTCTCTTTCTTTTATGTGCAGTAAGAATAGTAAATAAATTAGCTAGATTGCTCTCCGTTTAAATAGGATTTTATACTGTCACAGAAAAGTGCCTACAATGTCTCTGATGAGACTGCAGAGTTATCTAAATAGAATCTATCTGTAAGGGCCGAGACTGCGTTAAGCGGGCGCCCGCGACGGGCAACCGTCGCGCGTCTCCTCGCGTGGACACGCGGGCGGGCTCCGTGAGAACGCGACGGTCCCCGTCGCGAGTACCCGTCGCGGAGACCGGATTTATGCAGTGTCGCTGGTTCAATTTTAAAGGTGTGCATGTACAGTCATGTCGATGGATAGCTTAATATATTATTACATAGCAAAACGACGACTAGCAAAAAAAAACGACAGTCAGGAAGGCTGTTTATTGAATTTAGGTTGCTAGGCGGAGAATTTGTTGTAAAGTTCAGTAGGTAAATGAAGAGAAAATGAAAACTCATTTTACAAATATTTTAAAGTTTCGATACTAGTCTATGGCGAATTATCTTCGAAACTGGAACCATATTTGAAGGTCAACAATTTAAGAGTAAAATCTGTATTAGTCATATCACTAATGGAAAGGCTGGCAATAACATTGCGCTAAGTAAAAAATCTTTATTTTTGCTCAAGTATATTCATCATCATCATCATCTCAGCCATAAGAAGTCCACTGCTGAACATCGGCCTCCCCCAACGGTCTCCGCATCTGGACCTGTTGGAAGCGGCCTGCATCCAGCGACTTCCTGCAAATGTAGCCAAGTCGTCCGTCCACCTTGTAAGCGGGCGTCTGACATTTTGCTTGCCTGTACGTGACCTTTCTGAGTCGATCTCGTAGGGAAATACCGAGCATAGCCCTCTCCATTGCTCGTTGAGTGACTTTGAGCCTTCTAATGAAGCCCAAAGTGAGAGGCCACGTCTCGGTGCCGTATGTCATCACCGCCATGTTACCGCTGGTGGACACCGCGCGCTGGACCGCGCGTGCCCCCGCGACGGGTTCCGACGCACGAAGGCGGGCCCCGCGGCGCGGGTGCGGGACGCGCCTCCCCGTGCTGGACGCCCGCGCGGATTCCCGCGACGGAGCACTTTTGTATGAAACCGCGCGAGTGCCCGCTTAACGCAGTTTCGGCCCTAAGAGATGGTCTTTTGCCGATGCATATTCTTTTTGGATTGCACTATTGTTTGATAACTTTGTTTCAGGTCGGTGGACACTGTTTAGTACTTCTATCGTACTTCTATTCTAACGTACGCTGATTATTATTTTCAGTATTTTTTTTCTATTGTTTACGAGTTCTTGTCATATTGCCCTTTCTTTGTCTTTGAGGTTGCACTCTTTTGAGCAAGTGTACAAGAATTTAGTTAAAGGTAACTAGGTATACTTAGTCACACAATTCATTATCATATTACGGATGTAAGATGTCTCCAGTTAATTTATCAGAACAATATTAAGATATTATCAATGTTTTGTAGTGCAGTTAAGTCAAATCGAAATTTCTTCGGGGCTTACAAACGACGAAACATTTACCTCTGGTAGATGCAATGAGCAATCTCTGAGCTATATCTGAAACATATCATTGAAAAAAAAGTAATTTTGTTTTCTACATATTCGATATAATATACCTATTTCTAAATTCAGGTGATGTTTTTAAGTCGTTTGAAATAACGCATAGTAGAGTTTCTAGTACGGAGGAATTTTTACAAATAGTTACTATTATTCACTTAATTTCATACATATATTTAGGTTTTATATAATAGATGAAAACTTTTTGTTACTTTACTTGGTATATTATTTACCTTTCAATTACATGCTAAGAAGTAAACACGACATTTATTTTTCCTATTTCCGTCATTGTGTCCGTCATTTCTTTAACAATTTTCACGTGTGAATATTGAGTTTTCCAGCAGAACTGTTGAAATAGGTTACAGTTCCTGAGTCCTTAATATCTTAATGCACTCCTCAATTTGAAGGTTTGCAGACTGCATCCAAACACGAAGCGGTGGTTAAACAATATGCAAGTAATTATTCATCTTTCTATTCGGCTCGAGCCTCGGTTTAAGTTACGGGGTAGTAATTTCGCTGCGTTACCAAGTCAAATTAAAACAGTGAGAATTTAATTAAATGTGGTAATGGGTGCTCTTCTAAAAATCGTGGCGGCGGGCCGGAGCGTAGTCAAGTGCTCACTGCATCTGACTTAATTCGTTATAGATGGAATAAATGCTTAGTGTAAATGTAAATTGCCTTAGCGATTTAAATGCAAAATTGTTTTATTTACTTTTTTGCTATGTGCGAATAACATGCGAATATTTTAAAAAGATTTCACGGAAGTGAAAAGGATTGCATTCAGTGGCTAACTTGATGCTTGGCGCTCAGTATAAAAAGAACGTCATTAAGAACATGTCCTGAAAATTCTTGCTAAAGAAAAAGGAAATATGGAGTCTGTTGAAAGAAATTGCACTAGTTTATGCAAATTATGTAGCACTTATAATCTATGGACGCATGGATTTCGTTTATTTTCGTCGAGTTTTTAAGGACCTTTAGATCAATGTCATCTAACGCAATTTTAATACACTCTATTACCATGTGAAGACACATCATACGCATTTATCAAATCTACTTGCATAAAATACTTAGATAACAACGTTCAAAAACCAAACAGTGCGAAGAAAATTTTCATAATGATTAAAGATGTTTTTAAAGAGCACACGTATGAAATCCCGAGTAAACCGGCAATAAATAAGCAAGATACACGAGGGCTTTAAACTGCGGATCTCAACTCCATCAATTATCTGCAGTGGACATGAAATTGAACGAGCACAGTTTCCCGAGCGATCCTCTTTTCAATTTCTGCATGCAATCTCTTGGTGAGTCCAAAACACGTAATTTAACATTATTGTGAATATCGGGGCAGGGCCAAAGATTACACGGTAGAAATATTAAACTCGCTGAAGAATAAGGTGTAGCGTAAACCGTGTCTGTGTGCCCGCCCTGGGGAAATGAAATTGCAAAATATGTCCCCGAGATGGAGTGAACGTGTCTGCCGCAAGAACATGTGCGGGCTCAATCACGGCTTGTGATATTATGTACTTTATTTAATAAATGAATAACGCCTTTTTAATATTACTGTCACTTACACAATGGAACTTGTTGTAAAGGGCGTGAAGAATTTTATTAACTGTTTTTATATCCCTTTGAATGGCGCGACGAGCATGCCATTTGTCTAATAGTAAGTGATTAGACTGGTAAAGGAGAGTAAAAAAAAACAAAAAACACCATTAATTATAAAGCAATTCTTGGAATTCAACTCGCCATCCTGAGACATAAGATGCTAAGTCTCAATAGTGTCTAGTAGCTACTCTGTCTACAATGTTCTTCAAACCGGTACACAACAGTGCATTTACAATTTTGTTGGGCGGGAGAAATAGACATTTCGTTGGTCCTTACCCGGGTGGCCTCTCACATATGAGTCACTAGACCCACAGAATATTATTTAAATACTAATTAACACTGAATTTATGCTAAGAAAGTCGATGTACGAAAGATGCAGTTCAAAATATGTAATACCAAATTCAATTTTTACATCTGAATGGACTGATGATAAATTCAAGAATTTTTTATGATACATTTGTTTTTGTTTTTTTTACATTGGTTTCCTCTGAATTATCCTCATCATCATCATATCAGCCACAGGAAGTCCACTGCTGAACATAGGCCTCCCCCAAGGATCTCCACAATGACCTGTTGGAAGCGGCCTGCATCTCTGAATTATATTGACCTGAAAAGGCCATTGTGTCTATTATTTAATTTGAAGGAATATAGGAATTAATTGGTGTAATCAATAAAGTAGATCTGGATTTCTTTTAGCTTAAATTCTCGCAGTATCTAAGTCTTTCTACTTATTGATATTTATAAAGTAGGTAAGCTTTTAGGAACACAGTAGAATAATTCATGAAACAAGAACCTCAGAATTGAAAAACTCTCGCCCTGGGTGCGTTCAAGAGGGACGTATAATCCCTCCCTCAAAGCATAGGGAAAAATGTAGGGTAATGTGTCACGATTGTGCTGAAATTATTTATCATTTTGTAATATTAGATACAGTATTATTTATTAGTTTGTCTATGACGTAAGTAAATGGCATTTGAATAAGTTTAATCATCTGTAATAATAATTATTAAGTTAAATAAATCCTATCTAGAACTTGAAAGAAATTCTAAAACAAACCCCTTTCCGATACAGACGACGAAAATCTTTCACGCGACTCGGAATCACGCTGATCCGTCGCGTCGACTCACGTACGCAATTTATTGGCCTCTCTAATAAAACAGAACACATTTTCTGCATTCTGACGTGACGTACGCCCCGAGGCACGGCGTCCCCTACAACTTGACCCGTCAAACCCCGCGAGGCCTTCGGGACAATCGCCATACTTCCAATTAGTAATACACCGGCTTGTGCAAATATTAGTGCGGAATGCGTCATGATTTCTTTTGATATACTTTTATTGGTAGTAACGTATTGGGAATTGGCTTATTTATATTTGGTAGACGATAATTAATAAAGGGTTTTGTATTTTGACCTTGTAAGTTTATTATAGGTTTACGGTGAAGGAAAACATCGTGGTAAAACCTGTATGCCATAGCGAGTTTTGAGAATTTATATGCTATGTAAAGTCCACCAACCCGTACTAGGCCAGCGTGGTGGCAGACGAAGCATGTGCCTTGCAGTGGGACGTATATAGGCTGATACAGAAGGTTATTATTGGATCTGAGGCCAAGTAAATATCGATGAAGTCTCGTCTTGAAGTTTGTCGATTATAATTTTTACTTACACCTGATCGATAATTGTCATTTAGTTTTAGGCTCCTAAGTGAGCTATGGGCATGGAAACAAGGAATGAGGGACGAATGAGAGTATCATTGTTATGACCTCAGTCTTCACTTTAGTTAGTAAAACCGTGGTATATCGTGGATGAACAGACGTTTATACATTGGTTTTTAAAATGGTTCTACCTGTTAAAGGAAATCTCTCACTTTAGGCCAATTTTAGACAAGCAGTTTAGCTTGAAATGTTTAAATGTGTGTGATAACTGCGACGGCGATGTGGTAAAACATAGAAAGTAAAATTAAGAGCATGTTGACCATTTGGCATAATATTTTCTAGATTGATTATATTCTAAAATGTATAAATTCCTGCAAACTTACTATAATAGCCGAGTTTTGGGTGTTAACTATTTAAAACCGCTAATTTGCAACTAAAACACATATCCAAAAGTAAGCGTAAATACCATACAAACTGGGCAATTCCCTTTAAGCGAAGTAAAATAAATAATATGTATAATTTGTTCCATTTCTATTTTATTTCAATAATACTTTGCTAGTTACTGCTTAAATAGATATTTTAAAATAAAATATGACAATATTACTTAACCGGTACCGTTTAAAACGTACCGATATTTTTAATAGATACAAAAAAAAATGTATATACTCGTATATTTTATTTATTTTTGTAAATATTTGTCCCCGTTCTACGGAGACATAAAAGATTTTGTTACAAAAAAATTAGGCCAGTTTGCCAAACCGCTCAAACTTTTTCCTCACAGCGTTCTTTGTGATTCGGAATTCACACTAAAAGCGAAATAAAAATATTACGTAAAAACGTTTGTATATATTCTTTTTTCGTATGGCTAAAGCCTCGTGCTATTTTGTGTTGTGTAATATGTAGACAAAAATAAAAGCAGTGAGCAGTCGGTAAGCCGTATCGGAAAACGTATGGATAGATTAAAACTCGAGTCGTAACTTTTTAATATAATATTTTAAAGTATATTTTTATTTATTTATCCTACAAATAATTATTACAGACAGTGTAATAAATTAAAGTTTAAAACTTCTTTAAAAATAATTGGTTGTGTACCTTACACTAAAGCGGTGTTTTACAATATTTTTTACGTTTGCGGGGATCTCTTTAGGACGCGTAGGTTGTATTTTTTTTGTCTAAAGATTATATTTTGAAGAAAGTCTTTGTGACATTTTGGAGCGGTTATAGTTGTTGTAAAGTATTAAACATTATGTTGTATACATACTATTGGTAGTGTAGCAAAATGGAGCACTTGCTAAGTTGGATACAAGGGCATAATATAAATATGATAATAAATATATAACACTTGGATTTTTGTTCGGTTTTTTAGTGATGACTATTTAAAGTTTTAAGTATTATCACGACTTTTTCGACCATTAATCGATACAACCAATTGGAATGGCTAAAGAAAAAAATTATAGCTTATAGGTATTTTTTCGTTTCATCGTTAATTAAAACTAATAGCAACAAAACTTTCATAGATTTCGCCATAACACTTTTTACGTATATACGATGTCATGAACTCTCGGAACTTTGGCGTAATATGTTAAGAGCAAGCATGTTAATTCTTGATTTGTCGACATCCTTGTTATTACCTATCAGAGGAATCTACGAAAATTCACTCTAATTATAATGCTGCGTCATTTGTTCGGACACTTGTATTCACACTTGTATACCTAATCCGTAAATAATCAATTTATAATTGTTATTAGAAACATTTATTTTTTTTCTTTTTAATGCCATTTATAAATTCAATATATCTATCACCAACTAAACCCGCCCAATGAACCAACATAAATACCTTGTGGGTTTAATTTCTATTTTCTATAAACAAAAGCGCTTTGAGAATTTTAAACAATACCATAGAGAAAAGCGTCGATTTTTTCTTTTTCATTAGACCTATTGTTCTAGAATCTGGCCGCGGCTGTGTGTATCTATAATGACTGCATGACGTGAGTGCAAGGCGTGCTATCTCCTCGCTCAGACGTATTTGAAATCAGATTCCACGGCTCAACTCAATCTAGATTTCTAATGCTGCCGTTTTTAATTTCATGTGTGTTTTATAAGTTTTAGTGATGTGTGTTATCTTTGATGTGTGAGATATACGTTTGATTTGCAATTTAATTGACAGATCATTCTCCCTGGGACCTCTCTATCTCTCTCTCAATCTCTCTGTGTGTGTGTTTATTTATCTTCAGCTACAGGAACTCAACTGCTGCAGATAGGCCTCCCCTATAAATCGCCATATTGACCTGTTGGAAGCGGCTTGTATCTAGCGACTTCCTGCGACCTTGTTGACCTAGTCGTTCGTCTACATTTTGGGTGGGAGTCCGTCATTTCGCTTGCTTGTATGAAGCGTCATAGTTTTTTATTTGCAATGAATAGCGAGATGAGCGTGACGTTCGCCTGATGGTAAGCGATACGACCATTCATAAACAATAGCAGAACCAAGCAACACCTATAATTAAAAAAGCAATGCTTGGCATTCCACTGCGCTGGCCATCCTGAGACATAAGATGTTATGTATCAATATGTCAAGTAGTTACTACGGCTACAAGGTCTTTCAATCCGAAACACAACAGTACATTCAGACTGCTGTTTGATGGGAGAAATAGACAATGCGGTGGCAAAGATCCAGGCGGCCTGTCACCTGATGATTCAGATAGAGACATACCTCTTCATACGCTTTGTTCTCACTGGGACTTGAATCGTATAATTTCGAATTAGACGATAATATTGTAGTGGTAATGATAATGATTCGGGATTTATTTTTTATGGTGGGACTGTATCAACATTTAAATTTACCGTTTCTGTTACAAGATACCTTTGATGAAGTTTAATTAAATGATGACTTACCTCAACTACTTTCCAGTAATACGCCGCCGTTTAATTCCTTGAAGTCGTTGTGGAAATATGAAATGAATCCAATGATGGAGTAACTGGAAAAAATGAATAATACTGAAGTTTATAGAAATGTTATTGCGAAAGTTTGTTTGTTACTTCTTTACGCTCAAATAGCAGGACGAATTTTGATGAAATTTGGTATGAAGGTATCTGATGCCCTGGTTTAATACATATGCTACTTTTTATCCCGGATTTTTTTGTGTTTCCGGAGGACGAATTCTAATACATACAGTATTAACTTCTCACTTTGAAACTAAAAGGGATGGAATGGGATAGAATACAGAGTTGATGAAACGGGATATAAGAGGACAGAATTATATGCCTTGAGTTATGGAATACAGAAAATACGGTAATCACGTATAGAAATAATGTATCTGATGTGGATAGGATTCAAAAAGTATGTGCATCCGGGCGAAGCCGAGTCGGACCGCTAGTTTTTTCATATCCCTCAATGATTAAAGACGTCCCGTGTAGAAATTATACCATAACACGATCATTACATGTAGAAAATGTATGGATCGTTTACATCGAAATGGGCTTTGAAATAAAATTTTATCGACATTAAACCGAAGTTTAATCGAACTTGGAGGAAATTTGGTTTGAAGTGTTCGCCAAACAGCTGAAAATCATTTCACTACTTCCCTTTGCGTTTCACAGCGAACGAATATTGTGTTTATTTACTTACGTCCTCGAATAAAATAACCTTACATCTGAATGTTTGAGTTGTTAATCAGAATATTTAGCGTTTAATGTTTGCAACATGTTTTTGAGAGATAAAATGATGACTTGTTAGGTGTAAATGTGAAGTACTTTGTGGAAGAGAGTTTTAAGACATTCCCTCCGAATCTTGATTAACAAATAATTTAATGTAGTAGTCGTTTAATTGCGTAGTTGCACTACGGTACGTTTACAAAGCTGAGGTCTCGGGTTTCACTACCGGGTCGGGCAAAATGATATTGGATTTTATTTCATTAGCAGCCAGCAGTTACGATTTGTGGCCGATATAGCGATAATCACATCGTGGCACGGAACATACAAGCGAAATGTGGGTCCTGGCACCTGCTCTGGGACACTCCTCACTGTTGCTGGTGCTATTTAACTTGAGTCATTGGCCTTCTGTGTCCGGCCACGTGGCAGCCATCTTTGCCGGCGAGCTGTCGCCGAGTTCCGCCACGTGCCGAAGATCCGGATCAGTGTCCACAGAAGGCCAGTGACTCAAGTTACATACCACCAGATCGACGTGAAGCGAAAGCTTAGCCTTTCATTCGGTGAGTGAAATTGCCGGATGCCCAATACCCCTTTCCTCTACACATCTTTTTCCTTCCCGCTCTCCTCGCGGCCCGGCAACAGATCTATGATCAAAGCGTTGTTGACGTTCATGTGTAGCAGTGATTAATTACCACTACGTCACATGTTTGCTCGTGGACGGACCTATGTAATAAAAAAAATCTTAAAAAATAATCTATGGTACAATAAACAGAGCATAAAACATATCCAATAATATATTGTCGGTCAATAGCCTAGCCTTGTCACTGAGGTGCGGATAGCTATTTTATGTAATAAAACCGTTACAATATTTTCCATTTTTTATACTTACAAAGTATCTATTCTACAATTAGAAGAAGTTAATTTCTAAGGTATTTCAGGATATTTAGATATATTATATATTTTCATAATTCAATATCTTTTTAAGTTTCAAAACATATTCCATTATTATTAATATGTACGGTTTATTCCTGTAAAATCTAATAAGCAATAACTTCAAGAGTGATACAAAATGTATAAAATGCTACGTAAACTAAATAACAAAGATTGTTTTGTGAATATTTAATAAATCTCCAAGAATATGTAAAATTTTAATTTTCTTTCTCGTAAGTTTGATTAAATTAATATTATGTTTTCAAGAAAGTTTTAGTTTATTCCAATAGATACATAAATAAGGTTACTCGATGTAATATTAGTGATACTTTGCTTGTAGAAAAAAAAAAACTGGCGACGTCGTCGAAAGAAGTTTTCCTGCTAGCAGAATATTTTGTTGCAATCATGTTAATGGTTTTTGCTTATCACTCTTTCTCTGTCGTGGCCGTCCGCCATGTTGAATTATTCAGATAAGAAAAAAGCGAGTAATGTAATGGAAACATCTCAAAGTTCTATGAAAAATGTAATAATAGAGGATTTTTTTCGTATTGCTATTAAAATACCGGCCGGCGAACACGCGGTGGTGAATGTTCGGAATGGCACAGAGATAGAGCCAGTTGGCGAATTTCCAGACAATATTGCATATTTCAAAAAACTAACCGAAAGTGTTTACTGTTTAGTGTTATGTAAGTTATATTTTGATGGGCATTTTAAAATTTTAAGGTGTATTTCTTTATTGAAAAAGATAATCCTTATGTACTAATTTTTAAATAAACAATAGGCCTCTTTAATCAATACAGATGCGGCGAATATATCTTTAAAATTATGATATGCACTATATTACTGTATTTTGAAATATAAATATGCCACCTTGAAAAATTTGAATTGTTGATCTCAAAAAAAAAAAACCGAACCGGTTCCTTGTCTCGCAAACCTAGTACTTGGAGGCTGTGCTAAAGATAATGTCTTATCAATTTGCATTTATACGTCATATAATTAATGTACTATAAGGGAGGCTCTAATTTCACATCTCAAATAAAATCAATTTCCTTTATAACCATATATTCAAAAAACAAATGCTTTAGATACCAATTTCCATATTGGTTTATGTTGGTAAGCTCAACAAAGATGGCGAAATACGAATAAATTTATTCAGCGTCGCAAAATTGAAATCTCAGGTGGTCGGCTGGTACGTCTGGTGAAATCACCAGTTTAACTTGACCCCTATCGTTTTCAATATTTTTATTTTTGATGAATCTCGCAAGAAGTTTCGTGGGTTCTCTATATATTGGACAAACACCAACGTTAGATTTGTATTCTGAGCATAACCTCACTCCCGGCTAGCGATCCTGTGTGATTTGATCAAAATCCCGGCTGTAAATCATTGTATTTTACGATATTTCTATGACGCTCTTGCGCGACTTTAAAGAGGTTTCATATTTTGCACCGGTAAGAAAATGAAATTCATTTTGTATCAAAGAGCTCGCGTACTTCATGTTTAAATTATTTAAACTATCCGCAAAAAGTATTATATTTGCGAATTTGTATATCACATTTAATATATATCTATTTGTATTTTTTATTACGTTAATATAAAAAATGATTTTCTTTGTTTTCAAGTTATAAGTTTCGGATTACATACGCTGGCTCTACCGGTTGGTTTAGTAGTAACATTATATCAAAGAAATAGACGGATTTCTGTCGTGTTTCTTTCTAAGAGGGAGATTGTAGGAGACCTAATAATGCATAATAAAACCCAACAGTCACATACATAGTCCTGACCCCACACTGAGATTGGGTCTTGTGTCGCGGGTATCAGGAAGTACGAGAGACTTTTCGGCCTCACAAACATCCAGAACTGGAAGAAATATATACTGGAAATATTTGTGTACAAACATTTCTCTCAGTGCTCCAATACTCCCTTTTTCCTTTTTCTTCTTTGTCTCTCCACCTACATTTTCAGATGAGTGCGGCAAACCTCTTATTCAAGTGTAAAAGATTATTTTGGGCCGTAGTAACTACTACACGAGCCATAAGCACGTTTGTTAGACTAATGTAATAAAAAAAATATTTTTTCCTTTTCAACCTATGTTTATGTTTAGCCTAGATCAATGTCGTTTTATAGCCGTACTAAAACATTGTGTATGTACGCATTTGACAGTGTGTAGTAAAAGGTGAAATGTTATAGGTGTAGGTAATAAAAGTGCCGATACCGACGCGAAACGAATTCCTCTCAGAACGAGCACAAATAAGATTTGTAAGCGTGTAAGTACGGAGGTGGCGACGAGCCTTCGCCTCGTCTTACATATGTTGTGCACCAGGATCTACGAAATGGAAACATTAGTAAGCCGCTTAAAAGTTACAATGTAATGTGTTTGATTTTAAAAATATCTAATGCATTTACATCGAAACTATAAGATCATAAAGAGAAAAGATTTGTTCGTTTGTTCGTGTTGAATATATATTATTATAAGGCTCTGAAAATACTGCAACCATTAAAAAATATTTTGCCGTTTTCCCCGATGAACACAGGCGATATAATATTTAAAAAATAGTGTGTCTACACCCGGGTGGAGCAATCTATTATATTGATCCATTTATTTTAATCGACAATTGCCATTAACATTACCTAAAATGAAACTATTATCAAGTAAGGAATTTGTTGTCAGTACTATCTATATAATTTATTTCATTACTATCAGGTTAAAGAATACCATGAAATTGGAACAGAATATAAATATAGTACCAACACCATACAAAAAAATTAAGAGTGATGTATTAAAAGAACATAATTTATTTTGTGATAACTTTAAAAGGTTTGCATCTATTTATAATATAATGATTTGTGATTTTTTCATGTTAATACAAGTAATGCGTTTGAAATTCACATAGATAAATATTAATGTTTTCTTATGACGTTTTTCCTCACCAAAGCAAATGATAGTATAATAGAAAAACAGAAGAAACTCAGAAAAAATAGAACCTGTGTGCTTTTATAATAAAGAATCACATAAGTATGAGTAGAACATGTTCTACATGTCTGCGACATGTCGCATTGCACACATTTTACCATCACTCTTCAGCACATCAACGAAAAACATTTGTCACGTATAAAAACGCGTTTGTTTACTGTTATTTTCTAAGCTCTGTGTATCGACAGTATATTTTATTACAACAACATGTATCTGGTGAGTGTTGGTATATGGCTGTGGCGTCTCGCCGGATATTGGGATATTGGGAATAACTTGTGGATTTGACGCCGCGCACCCACCGAGCGAATCGGATGTTACGCCCAACGTGTACCCACGTTTCTACATTAGAATTTCAATTTTGCGAGTTTATTACCACATAGCGCATTCGAATATATTTCCAATGAAATTGTCTGCCCGCTTTGGATTGGGTTGTCGTTTAAATTTGTATGGGTCGATTTATTGTTTTGGTGGATGTTTGAGAATGTAGACATTAAAAAGGCTTAACTAAGAGAGCTATGGTGGTAGGTCTTCCCTAGGTGAGGTGCCGTTTGGGCAGGTACCACCCCAACGTCTATTTCTTCTGCCAAAAAGCAGTGTGAATGCACTGTTTTGTTTCATATTGAAGGACAGCCAGAATAACTATTGGATATATTGAAATTTAACATCTTATGTCTCAGGATGGCGTGCGCAGTGGAGTGACAATTATTATTTTGCATGGTGTTGTTCGGATTTGCTACAATAGTAGCAAAACTACAGAGCAAAACCAAACACCATCAGCTCATGAATACATGAGGGATCGTATCGCTTACCATTAGGTCAATTAGATACTTGTCTCCCCATTCACTGCAATAAAAAATACATTCGATCGTCAAAATTGGTTTTATAACTGTCTATGAATAAGACTTTAAGTAGTTCAGATTTTATAAATGGGAAGGATTGATCGGGTTATTACTAATTCATTATAAGCCGGCGTAAACTTCTCAGAACTTTGCCGTCGTCGTCTTTTGTTTGTCAGTTGCTCATGAACTATTTTTATCTTCATTTAACTCCGAAGGCTCGAAATGACTTATTGTTATCTTAGAGTGTTTTAGTAAATAAAATCTTATGCCATCAGGTCATTGGCTTACTATAAGGGACGCGCCATAGCAATTTTAAATTGTATTTGTCTTTTCAAAGATAAGGTATATAATATGTTATTTCTAGTGGCAAGGCAGTGACTTGAAAATTAATGCTATGCCGTCTGATGGTTGGTGTATGGTATGCCCTGTCTATGGTCATAGGTTCGCGCCCTATCGTGTGACAAAACACAAAGAGAAATGTGGGTGTCCCAGTAGCACCTTACTTACCCCGTCTGGGCAAAAGGCATGATTTTATGTATGTATATAACAAAACCCAATTTACAAAGGCTGGTGTTGTATTTACTACGCCATCGACACAAAAAACATCAATGTGAAACATTTGACAACACAAATAACACCGTGGATCGAAGGTATACGACAAAAGATTTATTATTGTACGTGGAGTAAGCCAGGTGGGCTTCAGTAAAAATAGTTGTACGTACCGTAATCTGTTTATTTATGTGCCGGCTGTAAGAGTGCGAATTCTCCTTGCTACTGGGCAGAGTTTACAAAGATCAAATGGAGATATATAAAGGGTAAATTGAATAACTAGGAAAATTAAGTCTATATTGTGTAGAAATCTGTTAGGCTCCACCCAAACAGCTATAATATATACTTACCAAAATTGAATATAGCCACTAATTTAGATTATTAAGTCCCTTTGGCAAAAGCCGTCCGATGCCAATGGATACTCTGCCTGGGCAGCATTGGCACTTACCATCAGGTGCAATGACGCCACTATGCCAGGCCATTATAAAAAAAAAAAAGATATTCTTAAATGTAATAAACAAATAAACTAAATTTAACACCGATAGTCACACTCTTTCCGCACTATGATGTAAGTGTATAATATAAAGTATTAGAAATCACATGATTTTTTTCCATCTTACAACACTCTGATTCAAAAAATATTAAATTACCTAAGTCTACTAAAATAGAACTAAGTCTTGTGAGTCTTGTAAATAGATTTTGTATGATAATCTTATATCATCTGTTGATGCCGCTGATTGATTGTCCCTTTCTTCCGCCTATACTGGGTATCTCAAGACTGCTACCGAAAACAAAGGCGGGTGGTAGTTTTAGTGACTACAAACACAATGCAACTAAAAATTTCGCTAAGAAATGCGACAATTATTTTTTATGAGTTTTTTAATAACGTCATTTTTGTGTGGTAAAGCCATAATAATTTAAACTCTTTTATACCTTAGATTATTTATAAATAAAAGGGTATACACTATTTTTTTAGGAAGAAATGTAAATACCACCCAAATATGGTCATAGGAAAAAAATAACCAAAAAAATTTCTTTTTTTTGCAACTTTTTCTGTTGCATTGTGTCTGAAGTCGCTTAAACTACCACCCGGCTTCATTTTCGGTAGCAGTCTTGAGATACCCTGTATAAACATCCAACTGCTTCGACTATCTCATAGTGTCAGAAGGTCATCATCATCATCATCATCATATCAGCCACAGGAAGTCCACTGCTGAACATAGGCCTCCCCCAATGATCTCCACAATGACCTGTTGGAAGCGGCCTGCATCCAGCGGCTTCCTGCGACCTTAGTCAGATCGTCCGTCCACCTTGTAGGCGGGCGTCCGACACTTCGCTTGCCTGTACGTGGCCTCCACTCGAGAACCTTTCGGCCCCAACGGCCATCGGTTCTACGAGCAATGTGCCCGGCCCACTGCCACTTCAACTTGCCAATCCTATGGGCTATGTCGGTAACCTTGGTTCTCCTACGGATCTCCTCATTTCTGATTCGATCTCGTAGGGAAACACCGAGCATAGCCCGCTCCATGGCTCGTTGAGTGACTTTGAGCCTTTTAATGAGGCCCACAGTGAGAGGCCACGTCTCGGTGACGTATGTCATCACTGGTAACACACAACTATCGAAGACTTTCGATTTTAGGCACTGAGGTATTTTGGACGAGAAGACGTCGCGAAGTTTCCCGAACGCTGCCCAACCGAGTTGGTTTCGCCGATTGACCTCTCTCTCGAAGTTGGACCTGCCTAACCGGACCACTTGTCCTAAATAGACATATTCGTCTACAACTTCGAGAGTCGAGCCCCCAACTCCAATGGGGGTGGGCACAACATGGATATTCGACATGATCTTCATTTTATCATGATCTTCGTTTTTGTCAGAAGGTATTTGTGATGTAATCTACAAAATAAGTTCATGTGGATATTATTTGATTATTAGCCAGTAGGGCTGTACAATTTAACCGGCCAAGCCGGCTAAAAAGTTAGCTAAATTAACTAGCTAGCTAACCGATAGGCTTAGCTTATTTAACCGGTTAACTTAATTAGCTCAGCTAATTAGCCAACGGCTAACCGGCTAATTCTTTTTTTCAGCTATTCGCTGATTCTTTACTCACAGACAGGTTCAAAAAATAATAATAATGATTTTATGACAAAAATAACGTAAATAACGAAATAATGAAAGTAATTTATTTAATTAATTAACATTTAACAATATTTTATTTACGAAAATGGCTCTTAAATTAATTATTAAATTTGTTTTCCGTAATATTTCTATTTTGATATAGAAAAATCAATAAATTAGCATTTTCGGGTAGTAAACAGTTGCGTAGAAAAATATCACAGCGCACAAAAAACATCGGCTAAAAAACTAACCACTTTACAAATTAACGTCGCCATTAAAAAATATCAAAAAAACGCGCGCAATTTAAATCTTGTATCAAAAAAATTGTATGCTAATAATTTTCCGTAGTATTTATTAAAGACTACTCTATAATTTTTAATTGTATTATTTCCCAAAAACTATTATTTATACTGACATAATTATTTTTAATAAACATAATTATTTAAATTATTAAATAAGTAAATTTCGCGATTATCGTTTCCTAAAAAAAAAAGAGCCTTGATATTATTTTTTGAACTTTTCTGTAGAAAAGGAATCAGTGAATAGCTGAAATAAAAATTAGCCGGTTAGCCGTTGGCTAATTAGCTGAGCTAATTAAGTTAACCGGTTAAATTAGCTAAGCCTATAGGTTAGCTAGCTAATAAACTTAGCAAACTTTTTTAGCCGGCTTGGCCGGTTAAATTGTACAGCCCTATTAGCCAGGCAAATATCAACGTTAAACCCTTTTTAAGACTTTTAATGAGACATAACTGATTTGACATTACACTATGGCAACACCGAGGAGATAGAAAGGCTCCAGAACAAAAACACAGGTACTTAATTAGTTTAGAAGAGGATGCTAATTTTAATGACAAAAAGGAAATGTTGACGTATCCATTCATCCTTAAATATACCTTAAAATAATGAGCTATTAACACCAAAAATAGCACATTAATTTGATACGTAACCACAATGACTTCTCAAGAGTATTTGAGAGGCGTAGGAGTGATAATAACGAAAGTCCTCGTTTCGGTTTGAGGGTAGTGAAAAATTTATTCACGCTTAGAAACTCATTTGATGACGAAACCCGAAATAAAAAGCAACTCAACAGCTTGAAAAATATTATGGCCGTAAACGAGAGAGGGCGTATCGCGTAATGTCCCCTAATGTGCGCGCATAAAAAACTTCGCCCGCTGGCCGCGAATTCTACTTAAATAGACTAAATTTTATGCAAATTTCCTTTATGATCTTTTGGCGTTTGACGAGGATTAACACAATGAGGATTCGACAGTTTTATCTCTGCAATGAGGGTGCTAAAACGGTCTGTTCTTTCAAACGAGCCTTGTCAAGAGCAACATTTTCATTCAATTAATTCGTTCTATCAATGATGTTAATTGTGTTTTTATATCGGTTCTTACGGTATAAGTAACCAACCTTTCTGAGAAGGTTTTGTTATTACAGGAAAGCGGTAAAGGTATAATTTCTGATAAAGATAAACATTACTAAAAGAGGAACAACATTAAGAATTATGAAAGTGAAAATATTGGTAAACTGGTCTTTACCGTCTTCACGTTTTATTCGATTATTGGCTAATATTAGGACACCAAAACAAGTTGAGTGTTTTATTTTCCAAGAACCGAATAATAAAACGCGTGGGAGTCAGACATATTTTCGGTTTTTCCAATACCGCGGCAATTCACATAAATTTACCAATAATACTATTTTATCCCACTTTGCAAATCTATATCGCGTCGGCTCGTATTTCAAATACGGAATATGTCAGGGGACAATATTTCCTTGAGTGAAAACAGTGAGAAACGCTGAATAAATAAACAATAAGTGTAATAAGTTCCGCCGGCACACTTCATGGAGTGTAAAGTGAAACAAATAGCGGAGGGCAACATCGACATCCAGCTACGTGCGCGGAATTCATTTAAAAACTAATATCTCACAGTCACGTAAGTAATGTTATAAGCTGTCGATCGCGCCGCTGCTAATAGCTCCCATCCGAGCGTAAACAACCTATAATACCTGCTTTTGATGTCACGATTTTGTCAATAATTTAATTTTTGCGGCTAATTTTGCTTCTTTTAATGTAGACAGAAATTAGTTTTTTATACAAGTAATTGACTGTAGAATATCAAATATATGGAAGGGCCACCAGGAGTCCACTATACTGTAGATATGTCAATCAAAACTACATTTTCAACAAAGACACATATGGGTTTATGAAAGGAGTTTACGCAAAGTGAAATAATTAATTGGTTAAATGATACAAATTGTACTTTACTCAAGTGAAGAAAAAATAAAACCATATATCTACCACATATTGCAGTCAAGACATAATAACCATAGTAAATGATACCTAGTAATATATATTCATAAATAAAAAAGCCTCAAGATGATTCGTTCACACCTTCAAAAGTAACTTAATGTCCGCCAGCCTCTCCGAAAATAATTCGTATATGTATTAAAATTCTCCAAACATTTTATGAGGCCACAATTTACTTGGGCTGGCAAGAAAATGTGCAAGTTCGCTGTTTGTGGGGAAAATCGTAAATAGCTGTAAAACAGGGGTACGTAAGAGCCATTCGGATACTTTGTTCTCGAAACTTTTAACGTACATATATCGAGCAATTACAAGTCTAACTTGGCGTTTAACTTATGTGTTTTATGTGTGCCGATGCTCATAAATGTAAACAAATAACTTTGTAATTATATGTAATATTATTTTTCATATTTGTTACAGGAGTTTACAGCTCAGGCGGTTTTTTCATATTGGCTGTGTGTTGAAGTAATGTGGGCATACATTCGTAATGAAAATCTACCTTGTTTTTATATAGGCACCACAAAGTTACAACAATGCAAGAGAAGAATAAATGAAGAGGTAATGGGCATTGGGTATCTGGCTATCGAACTCGCCGAACGAAACATTGTCGCTTCACGTCGATCATCATCTGTGAGACAGTGATACCGCCCCGGTCAGGCCTGTCATGCCGAGTAATGAATGCTTAAAAAAGATGGTGCATTTTGATCCAGTTAAAATATCCATGGATATGTTAGCTTGTTGAATGCGAAAGGTTATATTATAATTGCGTATACAACGCTGTATGACGGCCGACAGCATGGACTTTTGTGCTAAAATTATTCCAAAGCCGGTAAGCCGTGCCCTGCAGAAGTATATGGGATGACGCAATACAGTCGGAATCCTATACCTCCCGTACTTACAAACATATATCTATGAACGTGAATACAAGTAATTAAACTCATTAATCAAACAAGCTTTCTCAATTAAACACAAATGTAAAAGAGCCATATCAGAAAATCAACTACTCGCCGCTCGTGGATGTGTAAATGATCAGTTTTGAGCATTAAACGTCACCAAATTGCGTTTGCGGCGCCTCGTTTGAAATGAAGTGGAGGTGAGGTGCGGCTGCTAATTTCCCGCTACTACTTCGGCGCGTGCCGGCGATATTGATTCAGCTACTTGATTATTTAGAGATGCAACACGACTGCAGGCTCTTTACGTACGATTTAACGTTGGTGATTGACATTAATTGATATTTTTTTCTTCACAGATACAACACGTTCCGAAGCGGTGGCGAGAAATTAACGATCCAAAAGATTTTGTACAAGACTATTTTGATTTTATTTGAGACTGCCTCGGTGGCGTAGTTGTACTACGGTACCGTTATAAAGCTGAGGTCTCGGGTTCGAATCCCGGGTTGGGCAAAGTGATATTTGATTTTTCTATTCAGTGTCAGCCCAGACTTAGGAATTTGTGCCCGATATGGCGATAGGCTCGCCACCTATCACATTGTGGGACGGAACATACAAGGCGAAATGTGGGTGCCCTCGCACCTCTGCCTACCCCTTCTGGGAACAAGGCGTGAGTTTATGTATGTATGTATGTATGTTGATTTAATTTGGATTTATTGATGATAGGGACTGTCGATAATATATCTGCGTTGTTGTGGCTTGTGTGTGCGGGTTTTTCAATTTGCGGTGTAAAACAGTCGGTTGAATTAATGCTTGTAATACTAATTAACACCGTTTATCGGATTGTGTGCTAGCTTTGAAATCATGCAACGTGAAGTGGTCTCGTTCCAGTTGAGTCTGGCATTCGAATATTCAGAATAATATGATGATAAGTAAAACTTTATATCTTCAAACATATTTGTGAGTGAAAACTAAGTTCAAATGTTTCTACCATTTACTAATTATAAATTGTGTTCGGTGCTGTACTGTATCAGCCCGTTTCTTTGAAGAGCATGGGTCTCCTTCACAATTGAGAGTGCGACTGAGAGGCCATACAGTCCACCACTCTGGCTTAGTGCGGGTTCGCAGACTACATACCATAGAAATTGTTACAAAATCGATATGGTATGAGGGTTTTCACGATGTTTTCCTTCACCCTTCGTGGTGATTAATTATCAATACACACATGACTCCGAAAAGACAGAGGTGTGCCCTGGGAATTAAAACCACGACCACCGTGAGCACTATTGCAGCCGCGTCTCGTCCGTTTACCAACAGATCACCACGCACTTTTTATAAATTGTGTACGTCTAATCAAACTGGACATGTAATCAATCCGACGACAACCGAATAGATGGATGGATGGATGTATTAAAGTCATACAAAAAGCGTATGAAGTAGATGAGAGTTTAATGAAGAGCGCTCATCAGTCAGTGTCATGTTCTCAGGCTAGTAGTGCATGACACACGTCGCATACAGCGATTGAAATAATTCCTAGTATCACTACGTTCTCATGATCTATGTTAGTAGGTCAGGTTTTAGAAAATAAACACACTCAACAGTCACATACATAGTCCTGAACCCACACCAAGATCGAGTTTTTTGTCGTGGGTATCAGGAACTATGAGAGAATTTTCTGTCTCACACCCAGACCCGAAACAAATCCTCGTGAATCACGTAAATATTTGTCTTGGTGCGGGGATTGAACCTGAACAAAAATCCGGCCGGCGTTCAAGAAATTGCGCTACGGAGTATATCATAGGTTTTCAGATTTACTATGGATACTTTGGACTGGAGTGTAGCAAGATCGGTCGGTTCTAAGACGAGCATATTCGAAAACTTATATGTGGTTGTTCATATTGGTAGCCAGTGTGGCGCAATTGGTTTAAATCCGGCTGCAAAATCAGAGTCTGCGGGTTCTATCCCCGTTTTGGTGGTTATAAGTGTAGGTATTAGAATAAGCACTCACTTCCAGGAACTAACAATAGTATATTTTATAATTTAACACTTAATACATTCACAGACAGAGTAAGATTATAACTATGCGATTCGGAGCGAGATGTGCTCGTGACGAGAGATGGCAGACTGTCCTTTCTCATCCAAATTAACCGACCCTTTTATAGGACTACCCGAATGAGGATCGGTGGGGATAAATCTTACAGAAAATACATTTAAGCCATAAAATAGGGTCTATCCTTTCAACAAAAAATTAAGGTCTGCCCAAACATCTGGGCTATTGTCCAAACCGAAAGGTTTACCCAAACATGTGTACTATTGTCTAAAAGAACATAAATTTGTTGCAAAGGATTGCCGCCACTAAAGAACTTAACGATAATAATACAGTTTTATTGCCCCGGCATGAACGGGCCATTACAATTAGGAAACAATAATTTAGCACAGCATCTTTTTAACTAATATTACACAATACGGTACACAAAAATTCTTACTTTAATAAAACGACTCGCAGATGTTTTATGGTTAAACATCTGCAGTCATATTTTAAAATGAAATGCGTGTTTAAATAATGTTCAAATTACAAATAATAAGCGTGTTATTTTAAAAGCTAAATCTAAGTTGGCGTATTGCAACCGCCACACCGTAAAGAGACAAATGTTTGTGCGGCCACAAATACTACTTTCAGGGTCTGATTGTTGTGACATCGAGTAGTTTCTCGTAGTTTCTGATTCCTGACAAAACACTTGTATTTTAGTGGAGTTAGAATTACTTGTATAACTATGGGATGTAATTATTTATCGTACTTTTACTTCAATTTAATATTGTAAGTTACTGTCACCGGCTACAATTGTTTATGTTTGCAGTATTGCGACGCCATACTTTTCGTATTGCTTCGGGCATGTTTGCCAACGTATGTCGAGGATTTCTATGCAACCATGCGTAAGAAAATCCACTCTTTACAGAAAGGTGTACGAGCAAGGCAACGGAATTTTCAAAATGATAACAAATATATGTATATATCTTAAATATACCTAAAACATCCACGGTTTTCTGTAAGACATTGCTGTAATTTATTCAATTTCTTGTTTTAGTCTCTTTCTTTTTAGTGTTTTAGTTGACGTTTGTGTACAATGAAATTAAAATAAATAAATACGTAGTACGATGTCTTTGTGAGATGTTTGTTTATGAATGATGTAAAACATTGTTGCAATTTAAAATTGAAATTTATGTGCTATCTGTTAACTCTTAAATGCTTTATCTGCAAATAAATTAGTAAACTATATTGTCTTAGAAATATCTCGAGGGCAATGACGTTATAAATACTTTATTAATTCGTACTGGACGTACATTTAATATAAATTATTTCTATATGTATGTTAGTGGAATTGCATTACCATTGTCAAAAACTGTATACTTGATTTAGCGCATTCAATGAGCCCTTTGAACACAGATGTGAACTTAGTTTAATTAAAATTAATACAAATATTTAGAAAATAATTAATTATATGACTATGGTATTTGATGTAAACTATTTTTATTTTCAATAAAAAGTCACAATTGAGATGGATTGTGGATTCATCCATAATGTGAATGTGGTACCTCCAAATATTTCCAGAGCGGACCCAAAAGACTCAACCTGCATATAACGACTCTACAAACTTTATTTTATTAACTTTACTTCTTTATTACTTGTAAAACTTTATTATGTACAGTTTATAATAGTCTAAAATTGAAAACATATTTTATACAAAAACTTTTGCTTTCTATATTTTTAAAAGAAAATGTCACTGAAAATAAACAGAAATAATATCAGTTTTACCTCAAAACATGCAGCATTTTCACCTTCAAGGTGTATTTTAAATTTCAATCTCCAAGCATTTCCTTTCTCTAATACCTTTTTAGTATTACGTAAAATCCCGAAGTGATTAAGCGCTTTAACCCAGAATAAAAATGTACGGAATGCAATTTCGTATACGGCAGTGTTCTTTTTACTTTGTTTAACGAGCGCGCTTAGTAGGTCAACTTGCTTTTAAACGATACACGACGTATAAAGATTGCAATGATGAAGATCAATAAACTGAAATTAATTGATTTTCTGGCTCAGTGAGGCTTTTGAAGAGCCAAACGTTATATTACTTGAAAACAGACCGACGATATTTATTTTTCCCTTTATTGCTCATTATTTTTCATACAGAAAAATAATGAGCAATAAAGGGAATGAAAATGAATCTTTTATATCAATGAATGGCGAGACGAGAATGCAATTCGCCTGATGGTAAGTTATAAGACCGCTCATGGACAACAACACCAATTACAAAGCAATGCTTGGTATTCCATTGCGCTCGCCATTGTGCGACATAAGATGTTACGTCTCAATACGTCCAGTACTTACTCTGGCTACGATTTCCTTTAAACCGGAATACAACAGTGCATTTATTGCTGTTTGGTAGGAGAAATAGGCATTGTGGTGTGTTGAAATTTCATATTAATGAAAATCTGGCGGCTCATTTTATACGAAACAGGTCGGTCCGATATGTTCCAAGGTGGACATAAATTATGCGGTAAGGGTTTGTTTTACGAGTTCTAGTACTTCAATTGAATTTTCTTGTGGAAAACAACTATCGGCAATATACAAGTAAAAATGATTTCACGAAGAATACAAAAAACCCTACATTTTTGTACCTCTCTGCCACAAAGTCACTTAAAATTATGTGTTTTGTATTAACTCCCTTGCGTTTACAATATAAACGTGCACCATAATCACTATTCCATAAATCAAACAGCCTTAATAACTTCAAAGCACTGTGGATTGTAAGTAACGAACCGTCAGTTAATTAGTGCGTTAATCAAGCGTGGAGCGCGCCGCGCCGTGTGTCGTGCATTGCCGATCACAATAAAATGTGCAATGGTTCCCAAAGTTTGCGCCGCAGCTCCTTGGTGAAGAAGTCGCCGTGAAGCTATTCTCTCTGTCTCAATTTTGATTGTCGTGTCTTTCTACTCAACAAGTAGCACTGTACTTATCTGTTATGTCTAACTTAGCAGTCTTCGTGGCACAGTTGGTTACACGTCTTTGAAACAAGAGGCCGCAGGTTCGCTCCCCGCACAAATGTTTGTGCGATCTACGGGTAATTTTTTCGGGTGAGTGTTTGTGAGACTGAAAATGATCTCGTAGTTTCTGATACCCACGGCATAAGATTTGTACTTAATATGGGATGAAGACTATGTACGTGTGTGTTTGGCGTATTTTTAACAAGTATCATTGTACTTATCTACTTCGACCTGCTAGATAGGTAAGGGTTATTTATTTATTATATTGAAGAGAAAATAACAAAAAAGCACAATAGTCTCACACACACAATTGCTTGGTTTGTCTCTGAGTACATAATCGTGTTTTACATTTATTGCGAGTTGCGAGTGCCTAATTATAATGTGTCGAGACACAATAATACACCTGTGCGCCGGGGACTGAAAAAGATTGGGAACCAGTACCCCGTTGAGCCGACTGCAAACTGCGGCTTTATCGCGCTGTGAATACATGTCCTTCGCGTCATGCATACCCGCCAGGATGTCCAACTCGATTGTAATCTATTGATTCTTGTAGGTAGGAAATAAAATGCCAGCCAGTCTGCGTTATACCGGCTTAATGAAACTATTATGAAGGTAAGCAATGACGATAAGTAGCGGGGATAAGCTTATAATAGGGTATGTAGGATAATAATTTATATATGAATAAAGTTTCTTAGAAAAATATAACTTGTCAGAAAAAAAATTGTGTATCTTTACAAATGGCACGTGGCATAGTTGAGAGATCTCTGGTTAGACTACAATGTAGAAGATAATCTGAGATAATTTTTCTGCAATAAAAATGTTCTTGTCTCCATATGAAGATTGCTTACAAAAAATGATATTTTGGCGTTATTAGCTATTTAGGGCTTAGGTTATTGTGTAACATGCGTGTAAAATTAACGCTAATCCATTAGAAAGAATGACAGACACAAACGATGGTGAAACTAGGAAGTGATATTACAAATATAGAGTGCAATTATTTGTAAAAAAAAATCTTGACAAAGACTTTTTAACTCTGTACAGGATTCATCGTATTTATTAGAGGAGTAAAAAGTCCGTGTCTTTCCGCTGGTGTAGTCGCGAGATCAGACTCGATGATAATCGCTTTCTTGCAGCACGTAGGAGACATTTGTAGATTTAATCTGCGACGCTCGAAAGGATTGCTTTACGGCGAGTCAGATTGGTTTTATACTAATGTGATTTTATTCCTCTAAAAATAATGGTCAAGATTTTTCATTGTTTAGTAAATTATTTCGATTACTCATTGCATTTGTTAAATATTTACACAAGTCTGTCAAAAGTAAGGCCAGAAAAAAAAATTTGGTCACGTAAATTACCTGCAGGTTTTAAGAAAGGTTTTTATGGTATATAAATATAATAATAAAGTAATTAAATATCTATTTATAAACATTTTACAGTATATATTACGTCTTGTACTATTGCAGGCATGCAATAACTTTACCTCTCTAATTATATTTCATTCAGTTTTAAACTGATTCTTTGTTATGGACGGAACGTGAACGGCAAAAAAGGTACTCAAACAGTAGTCGGAAACTTATTAATTAGTCTCAATAGGGAAGTTGTAAGTTGTATAAAGCGCAGACTCTTAAGTCTGTAAAAATGTGCTTCAACTAGCTGGAGTTTAATTAAAACCGTGAGAGTGCCGTATTAAAATACATAGGCGGGAAAAGAAGTGTGCGTGTTCTGGCCATTTCTTTGGCCGGTCGGCACTCGGCGCCAGCCCGCACCAACAGTTTGTAATTTACTCGCTTACGTTAAGGGCTTGTCGCACTCATCACTTATTACTGACCTGACTGGAATTAGATGAAGGGTTTGTATTAAGTTGTTAGAGTTATGTTTTGGGTAAGAAGATCAATTATAAAGTCTAAAATAAAGTCCTGACCTGACAGTAAGATATTATGTTTTGTGTTGAGGGTATTTTTGATCCCACAAAGCATAGACCTGACACCAATATTTTTTTCATGCGAATCTAGGATCAAAAGCGTGTCCTGCCGTCGTTATAATCAACTGCGAAACGCAGGCGCGGTCGAAATACAGAAAATAAATGGTTCCTGTAGAGAAATCTATCCGCCAAGTTTTAATATTATTTACTTTTTTTAGGAACGAAACTTCGGTTATTAAAATGGTTCCTGATTGACTGTAAGCCTGCCTGTTTTGTGGAAAGGCCGCCATTTGTACCTTTATTATTATGCAAAAAATATCTGTATACAGAAAAAAAAAGAATGAAATAAATAATCTAAAATTTTTGTATCCTGTTTCAGATAGATGTCGCTGCCAAATCATAGTATCGAGTAGGACAAGCGTCTAAAGTGTGGAGTTTCTGGTTTCACAGTGAAACCGCGTAATTAGGGTTTACAAACTAAGACTTGTCAGGCTGGCGTCGGTTGAATATGAATCCACTTTTACTTGGACGGCGTATGAGTAAATATTACACTATTAGCGTTTATGCCTTGTTTATTTAGCAAAATGTAAATGTGTTTTGTAATGAATAGAATTTGAATGTGTATTGTAAATATAAAGACGTGCTGGGTTAATTAAAGAAGCGCGGTTTGATATCGTCTGTTGTTTATTTTCAGTATGTTATTTGTTGATCGTCTTGAGATGTGAAATTTAAGCATTTTTATAAAGTGTTTATTGGTTGAAGTACACTAATTGGAAATTAGTAATGTTTGCCTTTAATATACACATATGTGAAAAACCATCGTGGTTCTAAGTTTAATAGCCACCGTTTTCATGCATAATTAAGTGGTAGGTTATAATAGTAATTTTAGGGTACAATAGTTTATCATAACTTTAAAATGTTTCCGCAACAACTTAATATAAGCAACTAAAAATAGCAAAAATACATTATCTAAATCAACTTACCGCGCCAAGTAATTAAAAGGTAAATGCATAATTTAAAAAACCGCAATTTGCAACGGTCTGCTCCAAACTTGTGCGAAACTAGAAGTTTTATAGAAATAGAACAAAAGTAAGGTTTTATTAGCGCCGTGTTTCAGTGCCGTGTTGGCAACTTATCACGTTTGCTTAATTTGTCTAGTTTTTGCTACTTCCACTTTCTCGGGAGATGCATTAGGTGCTCAAAGGAATGCTCGTTCACGTGAACCGAAACGATCGCCATGATTAAGTTGTGCACGCTCTTTTTTCACTAGTTTGTATGGGTCGCTCTTTGTGTTCTGAGTGCGAGTAGTATTGAGTAATATGTTGTTTGTAGGTGGAGTTTATATACTAAGGTGTTGTACTTGGTTGAGAAATAAAAATAATAGTAGAAAGCTTTATTAAGAATTGCATCTATATCTTTATCAGCCCATATACGTCCCACTGCAGGGCACGGGCCTCCTCTACAATCGATCGTCCAATTGAGAGTGGTGGTTAGGCCATATAGTCCACAACGCTGGCTTAGTGCGGAAGAATTGCATCATTAGGTCACATACACAAAATTATATTTTATTGATTTGTGTTTTTTTTTATTGCTATGAATAACGAGACGAGCATGCCGTTCGCCTGATGGTAAGCGATGCGACCGCTCATGAACAGTAGCAAATCCAAACAACACCTTGAATTACAAAGCAATGCTTGGCACTCCACTGCGCTCGCCATCCTGAGACACAAGATGTTAAGTCTCAATATGTCCAGTAGTTACTCTGGCTACAATGTGCTTCAATCCGAAACACACCAGTGCATTTAAACTGCTGTTTGACGGGAGAAACAGACATTGCGGTGGTACCCACCCAGGCAGCCTCTCACATATGAGAGATTGTGTTACGTTGTATACTTTTTTTAGATTTGTGAATTAGATATGACATTCTCTTTAATGATTGAAAAATATGTTGATTGACCCGTAGCGATAGTCGAGCGAATTATATTATTAATAATATCGTCTTGCTTTCGCGCTGTTTATTGTACATCGCCTCAGTGGTGTAATAACACCATGAATGGCTAGAAACCATAGTCCCAAGCTTACAATCGAAGACAAAACCTCATCGTACACAGAATTTCTAGACGACCGATAATCTGACATCTATCATTATTCATGAAATAAAATATGAATAAGCATTCAGCAACATTCATATGCCTTGTGTAACAACATTTTGCTTTTAATAAATCACATACTTTCATTAAATTGGTATTTGGATGTGGCACGATAAATTCGCTGATAAAAACACTTTTGTATCGAATGAAAACAATAACGGTAAATGTGAAGTGAAAATATTTATAGCTGCTGCGATCAATCGTTTGTGTGCTCGCATGAAATTTTATTGAAATCGATTATCGTAATACGTGAATATTTTAGAATATATGTATCATAATTTGTATAGTTAAATGGGATATCATTTTATATGTGACGATATGGGCTTTAGTTTGTTACTTTGTCCTAAGAGTGGTTGAAAATAACATTATATACACTGGTTCATCATCATCATATCAGCCACAGGAAGTCCACTGCTGAACATAGGCCTCCCCCAAGGATCTCCACAATGACCTGTTGGAAGCGGCCTGCATCCAGCGACTTCCTGCGACCTTAGTCAGATCGTCCGTCCACCTTGTAGGCGGGCGTCCGACATTTCGCTTGCCTGTACGTGGCCTCCACTCGAGAATACACTGGTTAGTGTTTGGAAATTTATAAATATTTTTGTCTTTTATCGCCCGCTCTCCATATCCTATCTAACTTTAAAAAGTGGATAAAATAGTCGGTGCAATTCTACGTTCATTACACAAAGATAGACCTATATTTTTATCTTGCCTAGCTGTTTATAAAATATATTTGCAAATTGCACCATATTTATACCTCTCTAGCTTCGTTTACTGAAACATTAAATGCATCGAAATATCTCTAGTTAATGATGGGTAGATTATTGAGAACGGATGTATAAAAATTCGAACACGGTAAACTATTACTGTTATAACCACAGAGTACATTTTACATACTGAGATAGAGATGTCACTCAATCAATTCAAGGCGCCCTCTGGCATTAAGTAAGAAAAACAATCCCGTAATATGTCTAAACTTACTTTCATTGCGTTTATATACGAAAATAAAAGATTTAGGGAGGTTTGGACCTGAATTACATCCAACGGAATCGATTTGAATGTTGTCTATTTGAAACAAATTAATCTGTATAGAAATGCGAACATAAAAATTCTCATTTCCGCATGAGTATGAATTTTAATAAATTTAATAATTGTTTTAAAATAAACTAATCAGCAAATAAGCGAATCAATGTTGTTGGAAGTAATTAAGGTCCAATAATATCCGCGTAAAATATAATCTATGTAAAATGGGGAAAACCGTAAAAACCAACGATATTTTCGCCCTCTGGTGTTAAGTAAGTCAAACCAATGATTAGAATTTGTCGTAGTTTGTTCTAAGTTAAACCACCGTGGTTATAACCGAAACGACAACGGTCAAACACATGCCTTATGCCTAAGTTTTCCACCAAAGTTCCCATCTTAGATCGAAACCCACACTTCAGTGCTATCTTCCCACGTTCTACAGCTTCTACTAGATCAAATAATTCAATTAATTGGATTGTGAACGAGTGGCGGTTGAAGTGCGGGACAATGGGATAGTGTCCACGTCTGTAAACTCAATAAGTCGCGGCAAGAAATCGTCGCACCACTCCCGGGTCAGTGTAAACAGAGCTGTACGAGATTACACCGGGTACAGTGAAAAATTTAGTTCCAAGGAGAGCGTCTTCGGAGCGCAGGAAATTGCGAAAATGCACTTAACTCTATAGTAATGCATGGAGTTTTTGGTATGTTGAGTTTTAACAAGTTTATAGTAAATATAGTTTGTTGATCTGATTGCGTCAGCGTAAGAGCGAAGTATTAGTTTGAAGAGTATACTTTTTTTAAAACATAAATATACGTTTATATTTCAAGCTTTTGCTTAATGGCTGTATGTACTGTATCAGTATACATCCCCATATACGTCCCACTACAGGGCACAAGCCTCCTCTACAACTGAGAGTGGTTAGGTCATATAGTCCACAACACTGGCCTAGTGCGGGTTGGCGGACTTTACATACCATTGAATATCATATAATTCGCTAGGGTATAATATTTGCCTTCACCGTTATAGTGCGTTGTGATTGACTATCAATACGCAAATGACTCCGAAAAGTCAGAGGTGTGCCCTGGGACTCGAACCCGCGACCACCGTGAACATGTGGCCAAATAGATATATTGCTCATACTTTGGAACTACTTCAAAAGTATAATTTACAAACTTTTTGAAACTTCACAGTCAGTAATACTATAAATTAAACAGTAAACATTCACTTCATTGTGACAATATGAAAAACAAGGACCAATGAAAGAATAGACAGCCGGCTTACCTGATGAAAAGTTACCATTACCACCCACGATCCCTTCTCTACGCGCCACAGAAAGCATGTTAAGACATTAATCACGATTCTTATCATTCGCCAAAGGTAGCGCAATTTAGTCGCGTCATGGTTGGCTTATTTTTTGTTATTACCGCCCACTATCAGGTACCTCTAACTAGAAATACTCATTAGCCCAACGTCTAAAGCGGTAAGTACCTAACATAAAGAAATTTCTAAAGCTTGTAGATATATTTTACTGGTGGTACGTCTCTCACATGTGAGAGGCCGCCTGGGTAGGTACTACCGCAATGTTTATTTCTCTTGCCAAATAGCAGTGCATATGAATTATTGTAATTCGGCGTGAAGTACATTGTAGCTAAAGTAACTGCTAGATATAATGAGACTTAACAATTTATGTTTCAGGTTGCGAGCACAGTGGAATGCCAAGCGTTACTTTGTAACTCAGGGTATTGTTTGGTTTTGATACTGACCATGAGCGGTCGTATCGCTTACCATCAGGGGAAATGGAGGCTCGTCTCACCATTCAACGCAGAAACAATGAGATGAGTCACCTCATTTCGCGTTTACTATAGTCCAAGAACAAGAATTTATACATAATATAAATGTACGAAAGCAATAAATATGTTTTTTATAAATGTAGAAAATGTGTTACATCAAACTTCTTCAAGTCGTCCAGTGGTGGACATGTCACATGACCCATATATTCAAATTGCGAGCTAAGGATTTGCCTCGCATGCATACAATGGCTCAGTGTATAGCACTTAGCTTCATCGTCGAGATGAAACATGCCCTACATAGCTCCTGGGACAGTAAACAACTTTCAAACACGTTACAATAAATTCACAGATTGTACGAGTTCCAAATAGACACGGGTGTATTATAAATCATTCGAAATTTTCTAATCTGTTTGAAAAAACAGAGATTGGTAAGCCGTTTAGGCACAGAAATGTTTGGGGGAATTGTTTTTGTTATATATAGCGATTATGTTACGAATTTCGGGACGTTTTATTATTGGCTTATGCTTTTCGTGAATTGTTTTATGTATAGGTGCAATGTCAACATTTAATCTTAATTAGTTTTAGTTTCTTATTTTATATACACCCACGTTCGATCACTTTAATTAAATGATTTGCTTTTTCAAGACACGCTATGCCTAATTTGAGAACTCCTGCGACATTTTCGCATCCATCATTTTTCACTTGCTTAAGCTGTTTTCCAGGATATCATAATTCGTGCCTATCAATATGTAAATCATATGAATTATTCGTGCCAACAACGGCTTAGCTGATTTAATTTCTGGGACGTATACAAGAATCTAATCTCTGCATGATGAAGGTGTATTAACTCGAGCGTGTCCTTATTTCGAAATCTAATATTGGCAGTATATTGTATGTAGGAGTTGAAAGGCCATAATGGTGAAAAGAAAAACTACGTACCATAGTCATAGTACGTCAACCTGGACTTGACTAGCGTGGTGGACTATATGTTCTCACCACTCTCAACCATACTCCCGATTGTAGAGGAGGCCCGTGTCCTGCAGTGAGACGTATATGGGCTGATACAGTACAGTACAGTTGGAAAACTTGATATTTTGGGTTTATTTTACAACTGGAAAATTATTTTTGTCATAGACTTCGTTTTGACACCACATCAAGATCAACTAAGTCTTGGGTCGTGGGTATCAGGAACTACGAAAGATTCTCGGTCTCACAAACACCCAGACACAAATATTTGTGGCCCACACAAACATTTGTGTCGGTGCGGGGATCGAATCCGCGGCCTCACGTTTCATAGTCGGCGTCTAACCAACTACGCCACGGAGACTGTTAAATAATATATTTTAAATTATGTAACGCATCTATGCCAAACAAACTCACATTGTAATTATTGTTGAGTACTTTGTGCTATCTGTATCAAATGGGACACATCATTTTCATGACTGCCCAAAATACAAACAAATACACATTAAATATAAAAATATCTTTATGTTTGCTTTACATTTAATTTAACAAATGGAAGCGTATGGTAGCCTAAGGAGTAGTTGGAAGCGTATCGGCTGTTATCCCCCGTAATAAATGCCAAAGCCTGGCTACGGAAATGTTGCGCGGGCTAACATTTTCTAGACTTCCGTGCACTTAACCGATATTATTTTATAAACTATGACAGAGAGCTTATCCGCATGAACTGTCCTGCAACTATTTTACCGTAATATATATTTTGGTTATTATTACAGAGATCGGACGTGAAAAGTACATATATTTTTATATATTCAGCCGAGAACTTTAACCTTTGTTGTCTATAATATTTGTTATTACATCTCTGTTATATGCTAGCGCGGTTGACTATATGGCCTCACCACTCTCAATAGTACTCTAGATTTTAGAGTAGGCCCGTGCCTTGCAATGGGACATATATGGACTGGTATAATATAATATATCTATTTATCATTATTAAATATTCGCTGCAATATTCAAAATAATTTAGCTTCGTTTATTGTTCCTAATTCTTTGTTATTTATAGTTTTGGTTTGTTTATATTTTGCTATAATTTAGTATTGTTTTGTTTTGATATTAAGTGAGTTATTAATAACTCTGTTCATTGTATTTATTTTCGTTTTATACGCATCGCTTTTTCTTTTATTTCTGATACAGTTCATTGAAAAGCTGCCTCGAAGAGATCGCTACAAAGGCGGCTTTTGTGAAACCATGCAAAGGGATTGTTCTCTTTTTGATGTCTTGTATTTTTGTTACTATAGACTTTTGTATTGAATTATTGATAAAATTAATTAACATAATTGTGTTATAAATATTTTCGTATGTTTGATTGAACTTGCCCTACTCTGAAAATCTGAAACAAAGTTCGAATCTTCGGATGATCGAAGTTTATGACGATCCAAGTAGAGTATCGATCGGTAATAATTTAGAACGATTGTTCGACTCAATCATATCGATATATCTAAAAATGGAATTGAAATATACGCTTTCTCTCTCTCTCTTTTTTCAGCCACATTCATTTCACTGCTGAACACAGACCTCCTCCAATGATCTCCATATCGAGCTGTTAAAAGCGGCCTGCATGCGACATCCTGCAACCTTAACTAGGTCGTCCGTCCACCTTGTAGAAACATATATGCTACCACCAGGCAATTGTTCCTACAGTAATCTCACCCACAAACCGCAAAACTTTCCTTCACGTCGTATTTAAGATTATGTGACCACTCCGGTCGGCTGCATTACCCATTTGTAATGCAATTCTAGCTGCAGCGTGGTTTTACCCTTGTTCATATAGATAGGTGACTGACAGTGTCTAACAGAATCTACTGAATATTATGTCAAGGTCTTGTAATCTACAAGTGGTTATGAAAAATATAAAAAATAAAAGTTACTCCATAAACATATAATATTCGTGGCAGTTAAAGACACGAGATAGAATGTAAATTATCAGATTGTTTTTCAGTAGCATGTTGCTCTTTTTTCAAGAGCATTGAATGTATGTCATGTATATCACAATACATTTTTGAAAATTTAATTTATGTCCATAGAAATAAAGAAAGTTTTCTTAAGATTAGCGATATTCACAACAAAAATACTAGGAATAAGAATAATCTAGGTACTCTTAAGACCAGACTCCACCAGATCAGCAAATCTTTTAAGGGTTACTGTATGCACTTTTTTATCAAAGTTCCCAGTCATATTAAAGCCTTATCTATTACAAAATTCAAAGCTATCAAGCAAAAATTATGCAATAAGGCATATAAAATTTCGGAATATTTAGACGATAACAAGGCTTGGGAATAGAATAAAATTAAATGAATGAAAGTAAATTAAGTAACTTGTCTTGCCATTGTTTTCCTGTGTAAGTTATTGGGTATGTCATGCTCGCTAAAAAATCTGTGCTTGCGGTGGCGTCGTGTGCCAGGTCGGTCACTTCCTTGCAACATGGTTGAGGAGGCCGATGGCTGGCACATGCGTCATACTCGTAAACTGGTGCTGCTTGCGTAGACTGGTCTATCCGATTTGCTTACATTGTAATGGATTGATTGATGGATTACATAAGGCTTTCGCAATTATTCACTGCTTTGGCGAAAAAGAGTATACTGATTTTTCGTTCTGGGCGACTTCACTTCATTCAGCCATAATAATTATAATATAATAATATTCATATCAAAAATATTTATTGTAAATTTACAACATATTATTATTAAACTGCTCTGATTTAAACCAACTTGTATATTTTGTAATAATAATAACATGACCATTTGCCAACAGGCTCGTCACAACCGAAGGAATTTATCGGCTGCCTGGATAGATTATAAAAAGGCCTATGATTCGGTGCCCCATACATGGCTCATGAGGGTGTTAAATTTGTATAAAATTAATACAAATTTATGCAACTTCCTTGGGTCTTGTATGGGGCAGTGGACCACTGTCCTGAGATATCCAGGTGGTACGGTTCCTCCTGATTGTGATGAGCCGATTAGAATCAAGCGGGGTATATTCCAGGGCGACAGTCTGAGTCCACTGTGGTTTTGCATGGCCCTGAATCCTCTCAGCACTCTGTTGTTGGATTCAGGGTTAGGCTACCGTCTACGGAGAGGCTCTGAGCCTATATCTCACTTGCTCTATATAGATGACCTCAAGTTATTTGCATCGAAACAAACCGAATTGATTGAGTTGTTAAAAATAACGGAAAGATTTAGCAATTCAATCAATATGGATTTTGGTGTAGATAAATGTGCGGTTATCCATGTGAAGCGAGGGGAGGTTGCGGTCTCTGATGACATACTAGTCTCAGAGACTGTAAGGCTCAGATCCCTCTCTGTGACGGAAACCTACAAATATTTGGGTATGCCTGAGGCTCTAGGTATCATGGGTGCAGATGTAAAACGATCGTTGAAAGAGCGTTTTTTTAGCCGCCTGACAAAAGTACTTAACAGTTTTTTGTCCGGTGGAAACAAGATTCGCGCTTTTAACGGTTGGGTTATGCCTGTACTCATATACTCTTTTGGCATACTCAAATGGACTCAGACCGAATTGGACGCCCTGGATCGTAAAGTCCGAACTCTCCTGACTGCACATCGTATGCATCATCCACGATCATCAGTGATGAGATTGTACATCCCGCGGAGATGTGGGGGCCGAGGTATTCTTAATGCTAAGGACTTGCATAATCGCGAGGTGTGCAATCTCAGGGATTATTTCCTTCACAGTGATGTGGATATGCATAGGGTTGTAGTTATGGTAGATAAAGGATTTACCCCGCTCTCTTTGGCGATTGAGAACTGGCGGAAACCTCTGGTGGTAGGCATTAAGGATCGCGAGGACATATGGAAGAGCAAAGAGCTGCACGGTCGGTTCTATCGAGCCCTTCATGGGCCTGATGTGGACCGACTAGCGTCTGTGTCTTGGCTGCGCTTCGGTAACCTCTTTGGAGAAACCGAGGGTTTTGTCTTTGCAATTATGGACGAAGTTATTAAGACGAACAACTATAGGAAATACATCCTGAAGGACGGTACGGTCGACATCTGTCGGGCATGCCACCGTCCTGGTGAGTCTATCAGGCATGTTATTTCCGGTTGTTCGTATCTTGCTAACGGCGAGTATTTGCATAGACATAACCTAGTAGCCAAGATCATACACCAGCAAATTGCCCTTCGATATGGACTTGTGACTCCTGAAGTGCCATATTACCAGTATGTGCCCCAATCAGTTCTCGAAAATGGTCATGCAACGCTGTATTGGGATCGATCTATTATCACAGACAGGACTATTCTAGCCAATAAGCCTGACATTGTGATAATAGATCGATTGGCGCGCCGGGCTATACTTGTTGACGTCACCATCCCGCATGACGATAACCTTGTCAAAGCTGAAAAAGACAAAATGTCTAAATATTTAGATTTGGCACACGAGGTTACCGACATGTGGGATGTCGACTCAACAATTATTGTCCCGATTATCGTTTCTGCCCATGGGTTGATACCAAAGAGCCTCGACCAACATCTACAGAGGCTCTCAATCGGCTGTTGGGTCAGAAGTCAGATTCAGAAGGCAGTATTGCTTGACACGGCACGTATTGTGAGGCGGTTCCTCACTTTGGGCTCCTAACCACCGGTGGCTTGGGTTTCGAGCCTCGCCATCGTTGGATAACTTTTTATATTTTTATATGTATTTTGTTTTTTACTATATATATAAAAATGTAAAAAAAAATATTTAAAATAAAGAGAAATAAATAATAATAATACACCCAACAGTCACATACATAGTCCTGACCCCACACTAAGATCGAGTCTTGTGTCGTGGGTATCAGGAACTACGAGAGACTTTTCGGTCTCACAAACACCCAGACCCGGAAGAAATATTTGTGGGCCGCACAAACATTTCTCTCGGTGCGGGGATCGAACCCGCGGCCTCTCGTTTCACAGGCGGCGTCTAACCAACTGCGCTACGGAGGCTGTCCCTACAATTACCAATAATTCACTACATTGTAAACTGGTTTTGAAAAGAGCAACACTAGAGTTTCTTGCCCGTTCTTCTCTAGTGAAAACCGCTTTCCGAACCGGGTGGTAGATAAAAAAATGACTGAATCTAAATGATGTTGAACATTTTAATGGATTCAATAAATTATTTTCATTTCATTTCATTTATGTTTTAAACACGGCGGCACTCTTAAAGTTGGAAGTTGAAACAACAGGAAGCGCAACTCGGCAAATTGGGTGTATTCCACTCACCACCCTGGCTTTGTAAATTGGACGGGTAGGATCCAGTCGCGGCCGCATTTTATTATAACGCAATTTGCATGGGTTTTTGTTATGATAATATATTTGAACGTGCGGATTTCGTGCAGTTTTTTTAATAACTTGTTCAATACATATGTTGATAGCAGTGGATAGTTCGAACGACGTTTGCATCAAACTGTGCATTAAACCAAACATAACTATCATCTTTCGCAAGTTGCAGTATTAAAATCGATTACATATCGATAGTTAAGTGTTTCTTTTTTTTAATCGTTATGCAAATGTAATCGTTTTAGTATTGCTAATGCCCGTAATGCTTGAAAAAGCCAGTAAAAGATTCGCTTTATGGAAAATTTGTATTTTGCGTGGACTTTAAAAATACCATGTATTGATTTTTTGCCGTGTAGACTCTCATAGTTGTTTTCATAAATATAAGGATCGCAATATGTAAACTTTATTAATGTGTTGTTAATATTTAAGCTTCGTTCTAAAGTTGACATCTTGAAATCATAACACACTTTAAGCTACTTCATGTCAATGTCCCAGCAAGCTTAGGCTGATAAAAACAAATTTGGAAGATGCAAACAAAACCATGTCGCTTCATTCGGATTATTTATCTGGTTAAAATGTAAATCCAGGTGTTTTGAAGATCTGCTATGGATCAAGGGATTAGATCCGTGAGCCCTTATTAATTTGTAATCACGACGAGGCTATAACAAGGATTACATATATTACAGAATGTTTCCTTCTAAATTTTAAATAATTAAGTTTTTTCTGTTTTTGCTATGATTTGTGAGACAAGCATGCCGTTTGCCTGATGGTAGCCGATACGACTGTTCATGAACATTAGCAAAACCAAACAACACCTTGATTTACAAAGCAATGCAATGGTATTCCACTACGCTCGCCGTCATGTGACATAAAATATTAAGTCTCAATATGTCCAGTAGTTACTATGGCTACAATATCTTTCAATCCGAAATACAACACTGCATTTATATTAATTTTTGGCGAATTTTAAAATTAAATTTCGTCCAACATAAATTTCATATTATTGACCATTGTTGATGCGAAAAATACTAAAAATAAGTTTTCCTTCTCGAATAAAACTTTTTATTATGTGTTGCTACTTAATTTTATGTATATGTGTGTACGTACGTCGGTTTGTAAAGCCCTAGGAGGCAATAAAATTCCTTTTTCTTTTATTTTACTACAGTGCAAGTGATAAAGTTTTTCCACGAAGCTTGTTTGCTTCGCTAATAAATTTCTATTTACTTACACCGCAGTCCGTTTGAACTCTAAATCTTAGTGCTTTTATTATTATTATTAAGTAAATCTTCATTACTATTAACGTTTGTCAACATTATAGTTGTGCTTTGTTCGTCCGCTGAACAAAGAAATAAATTGGAGAATATTGTTTTAGAATTTTAAAGTCTCCATATCTGTCTAGTAGTACCATATATTTAGACTTTAAACTCTGTGGTCCTGTGTTCGATTACCGGATCAGGTAATTCAGTCTAAATTAGTTTTTTACGTAAGAAGGTCTTATTCGAGTTGCCTGCCATTTGTATATGTGTTAAATACAGTAATATAACCTTAAGAGGCCTCTATCACATGTTGGGAGGGATTAAGTTCGACGGTAAGACGATATCATTTTAACGTCACTGCCTACCTCCTCGAACAAACAAAGGCGAGTGTATGTATTGTACATAGGTACAACGTAACATAGTCCCATTTGCTCACCACTAGAAAAATGTACGTGCGCCTTTTGTTCGGGAAGCACTTCATCTCAAATTGAACCCATTAGTGAGTAACGTTCTATGAGGTATACACGACACGAGTCGTTGCGGCTATTGCTATTTTTCTTCCAAGGTTTTTTTTAAATATTCTGTATTGCTTAAGATTTTTTATGCATGCAAGTTACAATATATATATACCTATATATTTTAATTACAATGAATGGCGAGGCGAGTATGCGGTTCACCTGATGATAAGCGATATGATCGCTCATGAACAGTGCCAAAATCAAACACCTTGAAATACAAATCAATGCTTGGCATTCCACTACTCTCGCCATACTGAGACATAAGATGTTAGGTCTCAATACGTCCAGTACTTACCCTGGCTACAATGTCCTTCACACCGAAACACAACAATGTATGTATCCTGCTGTTTGGCGGGAGAAAAAGACATTGCGGTGGTACCTACCCAGGCGGCCTCTCCCATATGAGAGACCATATTATGTGAAAATATATATTACGAAAATTTTTGGATAAGTCATAAGGACATTGACTTGTAGAGTTTTGTGTGGATGTTATATTTATTGAACAATTATTGTTTTATATTGAAAAGTTTGCATAATGGTACCTATGCAACGTGGAAATCAATTTTCTAAGTTCTCGTAATATATTTTAAGCTGCTCGAAAATTGTCGCAATATTATAGTTGTACTGAAATTAAGGTCAAGGACTTGAAAAATTAGAAAGTTAATAAAATGAGTTTAATAAATTACTGATCTGAAGTATACTCCTTATTAAAAATGACTGTCGTTCCTATTTCCCTGGAAGAATTAAGATCTTGACGTTTTAAAGTCGAAAGTCTTAGTAATTAATGCGAAAATATAAACATTAATTATTTTCACAGGATGAAATATATTCCAGTATGTCTTTTAAATTGCAAAATTTGTCACTCGTAAGCAAACTGATTATTTAGAAGTCATTGGACTATGTTTTTACATGGATACAAAAAATAAAATAAAAGGTAAGTTTTATAAAAATTATTAGGTTAAATAAAAGTTGTAGCTAATTTTGTGACGAACAACTTTGTAATTAATATTATTTAAAAAAAATCATTTTTTCCTATCGAAAATAGCGTTGGATTGGAACACTTTATGATCCATTAGCAGCCTCTACTTTTTGTATTTCAAGTCGGATGACGTCACTCCAATGACAAAAAATATAGTTCGCAATGCCCTCTACATTTTTTATTTATAAAACTTTTTCCTAAGACCAAACCAGTTTCCAAGAAAAAAGCATTTCAAATTTTTTTATTCAATTTTTGAATTTCTCAAAATCAGCAAACAGCGCGACCTTTTTAATTTTTCTGTGACCTCTTGACATGCCCTCCTAACGATTCATTAGGTTAAATAAGGGTAGGTCTTTATTCGGAGAGTGATTTACATATTGACTGAACTATTACAGTATAAAAAGAAATAAATAATAAATTATCTAATTCCGACGTTTGTTTTCGAAGATGGTTTTACTATGCCTGAATATAAATTGCCGGTAATTCTGGGCTGCGACAGGAAATATGACAAATAGTTCATAGAGGATTTTTTTGGTACGTGTTATTGTATCTAGAATTATTATCAGTATAAAAATATTGTGCCAGCGAAAAAGTATTATAATAAGTTAAAAAAAAATACTAGCTTATATTATAATATTTATTTGTAGAATTATAAAATTATTGTAGCATTACGTAGCACTACGTAGGGATATGTACTACGTTCGTAGCACATCTGTTATGGTGTAGCGGCTTCATTTCTTTCTGTGGCTATTCATATTTTTGTTTTATTATGCGCCAGTTTTATAGCATAGGGATAGATTAAGTGGCTTATCTTGAAAGTGATTAGTGTGAGTCATAAACCTCTGAGCCCACAGGTGCGGTTCCCGCTTTTTAAGTTGGTGGATTATTACACCTTCGGCCAACACGCTCGCCGTAGGAATCAACAAAAGTTTTATTTTACGTTGTTTTTCATTAATAACAAGTACATTTCCGGCCTTAGTTTACAAATCACGTTGGAAAGACAAGCTACAACGTGGCTCTAACACTTTGCCATGCAAAAGTCAGTGTCAGTGTTTTTCCGTGAACATTTTCGAACAAATGTTTTTGTTTAGAAAGAAGTTAAACAATTTTTGCATAGTGAGAAAAATAACTAAAAGTTATTTACATAAAAATCGGGAAAAGAAGGCTTGTAATGTAGAAGTTTTTCAGACAATCTTTGAACTTTTGTATAAATGAATAAAATTACTTACTTTCCGGTAAATTATTACATTGTATTTTTCGCTTCATTTCTTTGTGAGGATTTGAATTGGAGAATGGAGTTGCTCAAGTTTTGAGTTTCATTGACGTGCGTTTTGTTCTTTTGAATAATGTTCTTCGACTTCTTAAACTTTATAACGGTCGAATGAGGGGATTCGGAATCTCTACTTAACTTTTGTTAACTTCGGCTGACTGCGGTTATTAATTACTATTTACAGAAGCTTATGGAACTATGTTATTATACTGTATCTGTATCTGTATCAGCCCATATACGTCCCACTGCAGGGCACGGGCCTCCTCTACAATCGACAGTACGATTGAGAGTGGTTAGGCCATATAGTCCACTACGCTGGCCTAGTGCGGGTTGGCGGACTTACATACCATAGAAATTTTTATAAATCGCTATGGTATGCAGGTTTCCTCACGATGTTTTCCTTCACCGTTTTAGTGCGTGGTGATTGACTATCAATACACACATGACTCCGAAAAGTCAGAGGTGTGCCCTGGAATTCGAACCCGCGACCACCGTGAACATGTTGGCAGTCGCGTCTGTCCGTTTACCAACAGGCCACCACGCACTATTAATGTTATTATACATTAATATAAAATAAACTTCAACCTTAAACAACCAACCTATGGGTTATGCCAAAGTTATTATAAGTTATTAAGTGTATTCTGAAGGGAGAGTAAATCAACGTTTTTCTTCTTTAAAAATCACGCCAGGAAGTTTCGTATAATAGTGGTGCTTAAAATTGTATCCGCATTATTCCACAGAGAGGGAAGTGCACAATAGAATTAAAAAGAACTAGCCAAGTGAGCAATTCAAGGCGTTAATGTCAAGTGTTCGTCGGAGGAAGTATTTTATTTATAGTACTTGCGTTCTGTCGGCGGTGCGCCCGCTTGCTTTGAGTGTGACGTCATTATTTTTGCTTCAAAACAATGACGTCATTGTAAACGATGGCTGCGGTGCGGTGGAGTAATAGAAGCCCGCGAGTGGAGATTAAGGTTTATGTTTGAGTCCTGTGTTGTAATCAATGCATTGTGATTGATGTTTTCTTCAATTGCTCTTCACTCGTCAATGTGGCTCTGAATTTGTCCATCATACGCACGGAGGCTAAGAAGTTTATTTTCTGGGCTGGAGATGTTCCTGGTGCATTCCTCGCATGAATAAAGTGCGTGCGTACGTGCGTGCGTGCGTGCTTGCGTGCGTGCGTGCGTGCGTGCGTGCGTGCTTGCGTGCGTGCGTGCGTGCGTGCTTGCGTGCGTGCGTGCGTGCGTGCGTGCGTGTGCGTGTGCGTGTGCGTGTGCGTGTGCGTGTGCGTGTGCGTGTGCGTGTGCGTGTGCGTGTGCGTGCGCGTGCGCGTGCGCGTGTGCGTGTGCGTGTGTGTGTGTGTGTGTGTGTGTGTGTGTGTGTGTGTGTGTGTGTGTGTGTGTGTGTGTGTGTGTGTGTGTCTGTGTTTTAAATAAACACAGCAATGATTAGGAGAAATTAGGATACCAAAGCATAGATGCTTTTAGAAATATCTATGAAAATTTTACGACAATATTAGCACAGAAATGCACCACAATTAAAATATTGCCAACTAAAATTTTTAAAGCTCGCGATTTTTAGATGTTTCTCCCAACAGTCACAATGCACTTCTTCAAATTTAATAGAAGGTAATAAATTTAAACAATAAGTACAGTAAGCCTGTTCATCTCACAATAAGTACGCTCCGTTGTGTTTCCTCTTACAAAGCAACCGAACAAGACGCGGACGCTGCCAAAACCGCGACCGACATCCGATGATTCAGTCTTGCGATGTTTAAACATGTTCTCTTTGTTATAAGAAACTGACATTTTGTTTCGTACATTTTTAATACACTTTAATAAAATATTAAAATACATTTAAATATTTATCAAAGCGGCTGGCCAAGTATTTTGATGTTTATGGGAATGTATAAGTGATATTTTAACATCTGGTGACCTATTTGCTCGGTTGTTGGATCTATGCTATTTATATTAAAAAATCTAGGTAGGTAAAGTTTATCCAATAGAAGAACCAAAAAAGGTAGGACGATATTAGGACCATTCTGTCACCCTAACCTGACATACCCAACTACATTTTCTTGAAATAATATTTTCCATTATTGATTATTTAAAAAGAAAAATTGTTCCATCCCGCTAGAGATAGCCCACTTATTCTGTGCTCTAACGTCCGAATTTAATAACCAATTCTTATCGACATCTAAAGATAGAACCCGAAAATATTCTAACCAAAGTTACTCAAATGTTTATTTCTTTATTATGTCGACCAATCTTTATCTAATTGTTATTTTTTTGGGATCTATTCTAGCGGTCAAGATCCTATATTAATTCTGGCCGTAAATTGACTAGACAAGGCGTGAACCTAATAAAACTTAAAAATTATGCGAGAGAATATTATATACAGGGTATATCAAGAGTCCTGCCGAAAAAGAAGTCAGGTGGTAGTTTTAGCGATTACAAACTCAATGCAACCAAAAATTTCGCAAAGAAACGCGACATTTTCTTTGGGTTTTTCTTAAATATCGTATTGTTTGGGTGGTAAATCCATAGTTTTTGCTAAAATTACAAATTAATCCCTACAGTGCTGTAGCGTCTTTAAAAACAAAAAGATGTATTTTAGATAAGAAACTGTATTTACCACCAAAACACAATGATAGGAAAACAACAACAACAAAAAAATTTCGTTTTTGTTTGCAAAATGTTTAGTAGCATTGTGCCCGAAGTCTCTTAAACTAACCGGGTACCGTTAACCAATTAAGATGAAATTGCGGCGCGAGTGATCCCTGCATTAACATAATTATGGGACCAATATGTAGGTATTTAACATTATTTGTTTATAAGGCAGTAATAATTATATCAAATTTTTCTTATAATATTTTAACGTAGATCGATGTTTAGATCCTTGGGGGCAGGCTATGTTCAGTGGCATTATCTATGTCTGAAGTGAGACAGAGTAAGACAGGGAGAGAAAGTTAGAATTACTCTTGTCTATCATTTTAATATTTATTTTGGTGTAATAGGAACATTGTATTTAGTAACATTTTATTGAGATTTGAGGCCTTGTCGTATTAAAATTTGAATCCATTAAATGTTAATGAACAAATAAATAATATTCACAATATTAACACACATGATCCACAATGATCCATATTCGACTATAATATACTTTATTTTATTTTTAAGAAGTCTTACGGACTTAACATCATCATCATCATCATCTTCTGAGCCACAGGAAGTCCACTGCTGCACATAGCCCCCTCCCTCAAGGATTTTTACATAGACCTGTTGTAAACTGCCTGCATCCAGCGACTTCCCGTCTTAGCCAGTTTGTCCGTCCACCTTGTAGGCGTACACATTAGTACTAATGGATAATAAATATAAAATATTAAAAACAGCAACTGGTGCCAATAGCAAGCCTTATGGAGGCTTAAAACATACCTTATGTCTCCTGTATAAGCATCTTATTTACAACTAGCCAGTCACACAACACCTAGGCCCGAAACAAATATTGGTTCGCCACACAGACATTAGTTATCAATTTTACAGCTTGTTTAGTTTTACTTCGCCACGTAGGCGGTAATAATAAAAGATAATAAAATCAACAACAACAACACTTATATAATAAAATTTAAATATTACTTGGTGGCACTGTTAAAATGTATACCCCTTTTAAATGGTTTAGTAATATATGGCAAACGTCTCATTGATGCAATGTCATTTACCTCCTAGATTTAGTCTAAATAAGTCAAGTGTACGTAAGATCAGACACTTCGTTGTGGGCACGTTGTTCTTTAGTAACCTTCTTCAATATATTGGTATATCGATGTTTAAATTCAATTTCATATAAGATATTTATTATGATGGCACTGCGTTCAAATTTCATTTTTTGTGGATTACGTGGGCTCATTCGTACAGTATTACGTACACGTTGGAGCATTCGAGTTTCGTTTCGAATCAAGAGTAGCCCCCCTGATTCAACCTGTAGTGTATGTTTGGTATAAGCAAGCTGGTTTAATTATGTGGACTCAAACTCTATTGCTTACTACGCTAATAGGCAATCGAATTTAACATAAAATAAAAAGCTTTATATAACAGTTATTACATTCAAGTACAACCTCTATAATTCAATTTCGAAATGGAATACTGTGGACTTAATCTGATATATTTATAACAACACGAATAAAGCTCGGAATTTAATGAATTATGTGTGATTATTTCGTAATAATCATATTTTGTACGGCACAGCGGAAAAATATTGCAAAATTAATCACACAGTGCTAATTAATTTTATTGGTAAAATTGATTAATAACAGGAATTTAAATATTGGGTAACATACAATGGGCACAATATGTATCGAATTTATTACATGCCATATAAAAGACTCATTGTAGCATAAACGATGGTAAGATAATGCAAAATATTACGAGTATAGTTAATTAAAAAACCTATAACAATCAGTATGTGTTTACTGGTCATGTATTTTTAATTCTGTATCAGCCCATATACGTCCCTCTGCAGGGCACGGGCCTACTCTACAATCAACAGTACGATTGAGAGTGGTTAGGCCATATAGTCCACCACGCTGGCCTAGTGCGGGTTGGCGGATTTACATACCATACATTTTTTTATAAATCGCTACGGTATGCAGGTTTCCTCACGATGTTTTCCTTCACCGTTTTAGTGCGTGGTGATTGACTATCAATACACACATGACTCCGAAAAGTCAGAGGTGTGCCCTGGGATTTGAACCCGCGACCACTGTGAACATGTTGGCAGTCGCGTCTAGTCCGTTTACCAACAGGCCACCACGTATTTTTAATTAGGTCACCGGAATATTTGTATCACTGCATTTCACTGAGTTGATCGCCCCAAGAGGTGACAAGGGCGAGGGTGTCACGGGGTTTGTAAAGCCAAAAACTCATATGAAGTGGTGTGCTTTACTTGGGAATTGAACCTAAACTATCACATGCTCACTATCAATAGATAACTAAGGCTAACCGAAATTATATAGGTTGGTTATAATCTGTGTTATTACGGCTATTTATTTAATACTAGCTGTGCCCGCGACTTCGTCCGCGTAGAATTTAACAAAAACATAATTTTTTTTAATAAAAGATTTTTCTGTACCTTTTTAATTTCGTTAGTCGTTTTATTATAATATTCGATTCTAAATTTATTGCAAATCGCACTGTCGAGTCTCAAAACACAAGCTTCCATGCTTAGTTTGAGACTCGTAGATGTATGTTGCATTGAACCATGTATTATTGTAATAAATAAATTATTAAAAAAATATTAGAAATTATTCTAAAATAAAAGGTAGTCTAATTTTCTCCTTATTATATCAGCTACCTGACAAAAAAAGTCCCGTCAAAATCGGTCAAACCATTTCAGACATTAGCCGGAACAAACATACAGACAGACAGACAAAAAAAATCTAAGGTCATTTTCGTTATAGGTATCGTGTATATAACGATATGTACTTGGTCATTTTTATTTATTTTCACTTTACAAACAGACACTCCAATTTTATTTATATGTATAGATTTTCTTGTATTGCAAAGAATGGCGAGATTAGTCCAGTAGTTATTCTGGATATAATATCCTTCAATCCGAAACACAACAGTGCATTTAATGCAATAGACATTGCGGTGGTACCTACCCAGGCGGCCTCTCACATATGAGAAACCTACCATAATTTCTTACCCACTATATCTCAGTAAGTATAACTTTTATAAACCAGCAAACAAAGAAAGCTAAAATAACTTTCACATCTAGTATATATTACTTGTGACGTCACGGATATTAATCTGCGCGCAAAACAAGACACGCCAGTCATCGATATGAATAATGCGCACACCGAACGGCTGTTTAACATAATGCGATATTGATAGTACTAGAAGCAACTTTAAAAACTGCGATCAGATGTGCATTAACGACATGACGTACTGAGATTTAAACGAGACTTATGAGACCTTTTTATGCTGGTGAATACAATGTTCCGTCAACTCGTACTTGTCCAACGTCGTGGTTTATATGACGTCCATATCAATCGTACTCTCGATTGTAGAAGGACCCGTCCCCTGCAGTAGGACGTATATGGACTGTATATAGATACAGCTACAATTTGCTGGTTATCTCAATGCATTCAAATAGAAATTATAAAAATATAACCATTGATCCCGCGGCCTTTCATATTACAGAACTTCTCATTACCCGTCTCAAAGAGAAAAGCAAATTTTTTGGCCTTCTCAATATTAGCGTAGCTTCGTAAGGACCTGTTTATTTGCCTCTTGATTTGAGTGAATATTCGTAGTATTCATAAACTATGGTCTTTTTTCTCTGAAAAGGAAGGCAGAGAAGCTACGAAGACAACTCATTTCGCCCTGTATGATATAATATAAATTATAACTTTAGAAATTTCTTCATAAGAGTGAACAAAGGTTTATACAAAACATCAATTGTCAAAAAGTTTTGAGACGTCAAACGTACGCTCCTGCTATACTTGTAGGTACTGTGGGTAGGTTCAAAATAATGTAAAATTAATAAATTTCTCGTGGGCGATCGATTGCTGGCAGTGGCTGTGTGTTCGAGTAGGGCCGTCGATCTACTAATAAAGAGTGATCGATGCGTTTGGCCGCCGTGTCTGTTATGAGCTGCGATATACCCGGTACCCGCGCTCTGTGCTACCCGCCATACTCGGCACTCGCAATACCCGGTATACCCGGTCAGTACACACCTATAGCACTGCGACCATAACTGTCGTAAATTCGAAATGATGCCAGCGTCCACGTCTCCGTGAACTATTAAGCATAAATTTTATTATCTACATTGTTTATCGGCTTTCCCATTGAAGTATGAGCGGTGAATCATTGTGTGATGCATGTCTTCGAGCGAAATGGACGTTAGACGTTATTTATTACATTGAGTTATCGTGAGCTTACAGCGTACAAATAAATTTGATTAAGATGCCGCTCGTAATCTCTATGATTGTGAATGGCGTACATTCTGAAAGTAAATGAACATGAACATTTTTGCTGCGAAAATTTGTACGTAATCAAACGTGTGAATAGGGCGCTAACAATGGCGTCGGTGGGAACTGATATAACATTCCGGCGGGAAAAAATATAACATGAAAAAATGAAACATAAATCGAAGCGAAATATTTCGTTGCCGGCATTCATGGCATTGCGTCCAACTACACAGCGAAATAGTATAAAGGAAAGGTATAAAACCTTTACCCTTTCTGAAAACACGTAAATAGAAACGCGGGGCGTTCGTTCTGTTCGGATGGCGAGCACACACGCGCGCACCTACGCTGCCCGCCGACTTACATACGGGGAATAAACGACGTGAAATGGGAAAAAAGTTAAATATGTATGAGTGCGGGTAAATATATAAATCGGTATATAGAGGCGTTTATATAAAATAGATGGAGAGCGCGCGCGGTGGCTCGGCTCAGTCGCAGTCGATCCTCCGGCCCGCAGCATCCTGCCGCGCCGCACCGCCGCACCGCCGCCTCTCTCCGGAGTTTTGGCGCGCGGGGCAATATTACATTACTAAATGTAAAATAATCAACATGTACAAAAACTTTTGTAACACCCTGTACTGCGAGGACTGTGTGTTTGTGTCGCTTGTTGAAGTTGCCGCTGCTTTTTGGACATTCGAGAACAAGTTTTTCGAACTCAAGTAAGTGTTTGAAACTTTTAAAGTTTTAATTAAAATTAATTTTGCGTTTCTAAGCTTACTGGAGATTTAAAAATAGAAGATATTTTTTTAAAATAGTAGTGCGTTTCTTTGTTATCGTGCAATAAAATATAAATGGCTTAAAAAACTTATTTAATAGCTTTTACTGTAAATATTCGTATAAAATATATATAAAATTCAGTAAGTTATTTGTACATTACTATTGGCTTCTGTATCAGCCCATATACGTCCCACTGCAGGGCACGGGCCTCCTCTACAATCGAGAGTACGATTGAGAGTGGTTAGGCCATATAGTCCACCACGCTGGCCTATTGCGGGTTGGCGGACTTACATACCATGGAAATTTTTATAAATCGCTATGGTATGCAGGTTTCCTCACGATGGTTTACTATTGGCTTACCTTTTATTATTCTGAATTAATATGTACAGTATTTAAAAATACTGTTCGTGTTTATATTCTAAATACCGATGGAAATTTCAATACTTTGTCATTTTAAATTATTTTTCGTTATATTTTAATAAATTATTTGATTAAACAAAAAAATACTATTAAATAGTTCAAATATTCCATATTTAATTATTCACCGTAACATAATTTAACTATTTACCAACACGGTTACGCATAAAGCTCACCCCTCAATTCTGATTTACAACCGTACTAATATTTCGTAGCAACTACTTGTACGTAGGCCGTAGCAATATTCGTAGGCCTACCGTATGTGACTGACTGTTACCAAATTAATACGGTAGTCAAGTATTAAGTGCGGGTCTAGCACCCTACCCACATTCGCGTTAATTAATCAGATGAATATTGTGCGTGGTATTAGAAGTAGTAATATATTGAAATAATTTACTTTTCCCTCACGGTGTACGACTGACAGTTAAATTAGAGCCGCAAATAAATGAAACATAATAGGCTGCTTTTACATACCCACTTACGCAAAACTAATTTGCGAGTATTAAATTCTGAAAATATAAAAGCATTTTTGAATAACGTTTTCTGAAATTCGAAAATGGAAACCGGTTATAATATATGAAAATAAATGTACCGTTAAAATGGTAAGCGTGAGAGAAAAGAAAATCCAATATAAAAAGGATTTATAGTGTTACAGTCAGATAAAATTCGCAAGAGAAAAGTGCCGAAAGGTTGTTCAAGATCATATGAAATTCAATTGCGGTAGCCATAGTTACAAATGACGCGCTCCCGGGAGGCATCGCTCGGCTTTGATATTTTATTTTAATGTGCCTTGTTGGGCACAATAAAAGAGGATACATTTTCTAATGGCCACATTACGCGTGTCTACACGTCGTTTAAAATTTCCACGAATGTATCATTGAACAGGAAAAATATCTTTTTTTCTGATATTTTTAATTGTATGAACATTTTTTTGATGTAATGAATCGACAGCTTCCGTGGCGCAGTTGGTTAGACGCCGACTGTGAAACGAGAGGCCGCGGGTTCGATCTCCGCACCATGACAAATGTTTATGCGGCCCACAAGTATGTCTCGGGTGGGTGTTTGTGAGACCGAAAAGTCTGCCATAGTTTCTGATACCCACGAGACAAAACTCTATCTTAATGTGGGGTCAAGACTATGTATGTGACTGTTGGTCGTATTTATTTTAAATGGGAATGTACCTATAAATTGTCGTAAATACATATAATTTAAATGTTTTTTATGTTGTATAAAATATCTATCTGCCAGATTAATATTTTTAATTTTTAGTTATATATAACATGTCCTAAAGCTATTTCGAAAGTTTCGTCGTAAATAATTACTCTGTTAGTGTAAAATAAACAAGCAGGAGTATTTACGGTGCGATAAACTCGGCAATCGGCAATTAACAGTAATCAGCCAATTAAAATCTATAAAGTCGATATTTTTGCGTCAGTCGCTTTGAAACGTTTATAATAACATTTTAGACGTCCCGGGACATTAATTAATTCGAATCGGCTTCAAATTTTCATTTGATGATAATAATTAACTGAAATTTAATTATATAAAGGAATTTTGTATTTTCACAGAATACTGTTGTGAGGTCAGAGTGGTGGGGGAGAACCAACTCGTAGTTGCTAATGTTTGTTGTTCATACGTTTATTGTTTTGTTAATTGTGTGTGTAGTTTCATTATTTTTCGTAATATTGACCACCAAGTATTAGGATTTTGTGGTAAAAATGCGACTTTGGGTATTTATGAATATTTTTTTGATCAGACGCAATATGTATGAGTACCTTTTTTCTTTCGGTTCTAATTATTTGTAGACATGAAAGTTGAGGTTGGAAGTTTTAAAGACAACCATCATATAGAATAAGGTTTTGTTTGCAATAGGCATTTTTTTTAAATTTACGGTTATTGTATTGTCTCTTCAATATTAATCTAATTACAATTGATCATTCCATGTAAATTTTGTGGCATAAAACTTGTATATTGATTAAGTTTAGTTTGTAAATATTATGTTTTATTATTAGACAGTACAAGTAACAGAGCCGCGTGTAAAAGCTAAACACTTATAAAGACAGCAAATTCGCCATTTCCTAAGAAACTTTGAATTAATAATTGAATATCACGCGACGGTTCTCAGATATTACAAAACATTCACAGCTCGGTGTGTCTAAGCAACGAACCACGTCGAAGTTTGTTGAATAAGTATTACATTATTCAAATGCGTAGACTTGAGTTCGGCCCGGCTCTGGATGGCGGATAAAAATAAAACCTTATGTCTCGCAAGGCACTAGACGACTGCCCACTGTTCTGTGTTGGAATTTAAACTTATGTTTTTTACCGTTGGATCACTATACTTTGGATTAATTTTTAATTCCAGTAATAGGTAAGACGCTTCGATATATGTTTTAGGTTTAAAGAAAATTGTCATGCATTATTAAAATGTATTATTAGAAAATATTATAGTGGATAAATATCCGGTTTATCTGCTTTAATTTAAGACGATAAATATCGTCCGCCTGAAATCGTACAGGCCAATTTTTATATTACTTTCTAGATTTTATATATTGTCCGAAATTAAAAACATAAAATATTTATATTCGTTGTCCTAAAATCTACCGAAATATTTGAAGTCAATGAAAATGCTAGTCGTAAACTACATCTTTTAACAGTATGCGAATTTAAATGGAAGGAAAGCGTAATTGTGACCGTCCTAAACAAACCTGGCGACGTACTGTAATCGACCAAGCCAAAAGTTTTTTTATTGCAATGAATGAGATGAGCTGTCATTCCCCTGATGGTAAGCGATACGACCGCTCATGAACAGTAGCAAAACCAAACAATGCCTTGAATTACAAAGCAATGCTTGGCATTCCACTGCGCTCTCCAACCTGAGACATAAGATTTTAAGTCTCAATATATCCAGTAGTTACTGTGGCAAGAATGCCATTCAATCCGAAACACAAAAGTGCATTTAAACTGCTATAATAGTGTCAAAAAATCTTGGAGGCTCATCAAGCAGGCAGCTCAAGATCGTGCGAGATGGAGAGTCGCTGTGGATGCCATTTGCCTCATCCAGGGGACATAGGACCTGAATGAATTATGAATTTATATGGACGTATTTAGACGTGTACAGATAATATCAATTCAAATGAAATGATACTCAGTGTAACCCTACAATGCCTTCTCTACTACTGAGAGTGCGATTGAGAGAGGTTACACCAATAGTCCATTATGCTGGCCTAGTGCGAGTTGGCGGACTTTACACACCATAGAAATTCTTACAAATCGCTATAATATGCGGGTAATATCACGATTGAAGGACGGTGAAGAAAATAATATTCGTCAAAGATATAATAATAAAAAGATATAATATTAAAATAGTGGTTTAAAACTGTAAACCTTTATTAATTACTTTAGCGGTAAAGTGACCGCACTGACACCCGATGGTAAGTACTAAGTGCAGTGTGGTCCAAGTAAAGTATCCACCAACAAGGCACATTTTAGGAATATCCCTCGTCTGTGTGTAATTATGCCGGCCTTTTCGAATATAAAGTCGATAATTGTATTAGGAAAATGTTTGATTAGTGAAGGGAAGCTAATTGAGTCTTTTATTTTACAGATAATCAAAGATGATCACCATCCTATTCATCGCTATTCTTGGTAAGTATGTGTTTTAAAAGATTAATTTTTTTTGACGTACATCTATTTTAAGAGGAGAATGGGAGAGGTGAGGGACTGTTCTCCTTTTTCCCTCCCTTTTTGCATATCTTCAAGGGCGTGATTGTGTATAGCCACGAATATCAATTACTATCACTTACTATAGATTATTTATTAATTGCTTATTTATTTCTAATATCTAATTTTATTGAGACGTAAATTTAATAATATACAGGTTTATTTTTATTGACTGTATATTTTCTTATTAAACTCAAGAAAATAATATTCAATAACGGAAGGAAAATATTCAAATTAACTCTTAATTAGTTATTTCGTTCCATTTCAAAATATCCCAATCAATTATCAAATTATACTCAATATCTACTAAATTCATAGTCACCGATCATTTTTATAAATAGCTGCGTGCGCGCGTTTATGTTTGTGTGTAGTTTTTGAATGGACTTATTATGGTCGTAAATATAGTCCAACGGCCTTATTCAAGAATAGGTTATAAAACTATTTTTAGTCATCGGTTATTTTGTCCCTTTCGAACGACTTTTAAATTTAGTTTGAGCGAAGAAGACAAATTGATGGATAAATAAAATATTTGTATACAGCACAGATTGTCTATTCTATGAATAAAACCGTAAATGTTTAGTTTTATGATTTGTTCCATAAAAATGATGGAAGTTTTTGAAAAAAAAAATTTATGTTATTTTACTAATATGTTCGTTTCCTTTTAAGAAAATTTAAAAACATGGAAAATAACCTTATACGTTTGCATTTTTAACAAATCCCATCACAAATTAAAAGAACATCCTAATAAAAATGTTTACCCAAGGTTTAAACATAAATAATTGAATACATAATGAAGTTTTGTACATGTTCGCTTAACACATTTCCTGTTGTAAATGATGTCATTTTCGACGCGGCACTGCAACTTCTCAGAGTTGTGTATGCTTAACACTTCAATCATGAGAATATTGGCGTATCACAAATCCGGCGTGGAATTTAATTGCAATGTCAAACGAACGTGTTAATGTTTTTGTAGGGCGTCTAAAGAAGTAAAGGAAAAATATTTTTGAGATCACAAATTACTTGATATGTGTGACATATTTTTATCAAAAACTATCACGTTAATAGACTTACTATATTAAAGTATATTCTGTTTATGATTATTTCATATTATATTTTACGTACTATTTGTTTATTGGTTTGATTTATGGCACATTTATTAGTTTAAGACATTTTTTTCTCCATAAGAATTACATTAATTTAACTAGATAAATACAATGTGTCTATTTACTTTTAGCAACAGCGCTATGCCCTTACAAGAAGTCGTAAGTGGACGCGAACACTAAGTATATTGTATTATAAAGGATTCGTGAATACAAAAGGTACACATTTTTCTTTCATTCTTGTAGTTTGGTGAATAATTATCTTTCGTTTCCTAAAATTAAATATAAACACCAGTGATAATTTAATATCGCTGCTTTCTTTATAAATGTGATTCAGTAGATGATGGTAAGCCCTTATTTCATAATGTAAAATTAAATAGCTTTGACTGGCGGGGAACATATTATCATTTTCGAAATTATCGCTATTGTGTTAACTCATTAAAGAATAACAGGTTATTACATAAAAGCTTTTTTTATAATAATATATAAACATATTATTTATTATATATGCCATAATTCACTTTATGTTCAAAAACAGACTTGTCAAAAGCAGAGTCTGCGCATAAAAAGTTAAAAGCGTTTTTAATAAAATAATATTTAATAAAATAAAATATATTCGTTTATGGATTCTAGGAACAGAGATTCCCTACCTGACCGGGCTCCGCTTTAAGCTATATAAATATTTTGCATTTTAATTTTGTGGTAGTGGCAAACTTTTTTCTCTATTACAAAAATTGCTATCACGACATTTTCTTTCTGCTTTTACCGCCCGATTTGAATTGAATTTTATAAAACTTTTAGTTTTTAATAACTTTAAACACTAGAGCTAACATTAAAATACATCCACAATTCTACATAGGTATACATTCATGTAGGTATATACTTAGAAAGTACATATTGTTTTAAATGTACGTTAAAGTTTTATTTTATAACTTATGTTTTTCATTTTAGTTGTAATTTACGCATCTCATTTCAGTTTTTCATCGCCTTTGATTTAATTGGTAGATAAAGCCTCAGGCATTAAGTCCGCTAATAAATGTTAATGTAAAAAATGCAAATGAAAAATAAATCCCACGTGTACACGTACAGGAACCAAAAAGAAAATAAAAACTACAATACCCTTTTATTTGTTTTAGTTTTCCTAGAATATTATTGATCATAGTATATTAAAAAGCGAGTTAAACTGGTTTTTAATTAAAGTGTTCACTTGTGATGTGGCACGACATGACACAGTAAATATAGAAATATCTCATGAATTTGTTTGACCGAACCCGACATTATAATAACCAGCAAATGTTATTTAAAATTCAAAAAACACGAGGTAAAAAAATGTTATGTGTATTATATTATTAGAAATTCTTAAATGTCATTTGTTTTGTTGGAAATAAGTATATATTTTATGAATTACATGAAACATGATTTATTGAAACGGACGGCTCAAACGGCACCTAGAAAAAATGGCATTGCTTAAAATAATCATACAATAAATAAATGACAGGCATAAACCTACTGGCATAACCGCTTTTCTTAAATTTATCTTAATGTATTATATTGTATAAAGTTTATGTGACCTGTATATTTTTCATTCTTAATTTACTAAGAAAATGTCGTACGTGGTAGTATTTACTATCATAAGATTACTAATCTTTGCTTTCGTTTGTTTTATGAATTATGTTGAATGTAGCAATTTATTTTCTTTAACCTTATATTTATCTATTGTAAGATAAATTTGAAAATTATATTAAGGTATTTATTATTGAAAACTTGTAATTGGTCTAATATTACTTAATTTTGTATTTTACTACTTGTATTAGCTGTTAGTTTTTTGAATGTAAAAATAAAATAAAATAATGAATTCAATGCGTGCAATTATCGTACACCATTAACTTTCTCATTATATCACCAACACACATTACTTAAAAAGTATTTAAACATACATACATAAACAATATGTTTCGGAACGCCATATACACATTTCAGCAGCATATGGCAACAATAAATAGACAAACTTGAACTTCAGTCATGTATTTTGGGATTTGACACTGAGCGGCATTACCTCGAAGTACTGGCCTGTGGTGTTAACTTTAGCGACCTTACTCAGCTGAAGTTAGACTTGAAGCCCTCAGGAGTTGCCAGGCGAGTTGGTACACTCGTGAGTACCTACTATTAATTGGAAGGTAGAAGAAGGGCCAATAAATATGTTACTATTATATGAAGATTTTTTCATGAAACGTATACAGCTTGGGGTTGAAACTAATTTTGGTATTTACTAAAAAAATCAGGTTTTACTCGAGAAAAAATATTCATATTCATAGTTTCCGCGGGTTCGATCCCCACATCGAGAGAAATGTTTGTGCGGCCCATGAATATTTATTTCGGGTGTGGGTGTTTGTGAGACCGTAAAGTCTCTCGTAGTTCCTGATACCCACGACACAAGACTCGATCTTAGTGTGGGGTCAGGACTATGTTATTTATTTGTAAGTTTTAAGTTTTCAACAAAATCCAGTCGTTGATACCATATGGCTAGAGGCAATGAAAAGATTTTTGGAACGCGCTTCGAACTGGCAAATGTAGCCTATTTAAACCGCTCATATAACGTCAAGGAAAAGAGGGTATCTACAACACTAACGTACAGAAAAATATATCTGCAGTTTATGTACTAATCACCCCTTTCTTTAATAAAATCCGAATAATGATGCCTGGTCAGTTTGCTAAAGGCAATGTTGTTGATACGACCTCACTCGCCCACTCACAGCGCATCGGTTAATTCTTTGTTATCAGCTAACCTCGCCCGCACTTGCTGGATGTGTCCACAGCTTATTTAACGATTTGCAAAACTAGTGCCAACTCTTCATCAGTATCAGTATCAGCCCATATACGTCCCACTGCAGGGCACGGGCCTCCTCCACAATCGACAGTGCGATTGAGAGTGGTTAGGCCATATAGTCCACCACGCTGGCCTAGTGCGGGTTGGCGGACTTACATACCATAGAAATTTTTATAAATCGCTATGGTATGCAGGTTTCCTCACGATGTTTTCCTTCACCGTTTTAGTGCGTGGTGATTGACTATCAATACACACATGACTCCGAAAAGTCAGAGGTGTGCCCTGGGATTCGAACCCGCGACCACCGTGATCATGTGGGCAGCCGCGTCTAGTCCGTTTACCAACAGGCCACCACGCACAACTCTTCATACTTGATTTCATTTCAAATTTCGAATTAGAATCGAAAAGTTTATAGGTCGGTATTATTTAATGCTACAATAGCGCACGATTTTACTTTTTCGAGGTGGCTATTAACGGAACTAAATCGATTATTACGAGAATATTAAATAAGATCGTAATTATTCATTTGTAAGTATTGGTATGTTGATTGGGAGTGTTGCCTCTGATTTTTTTATTTTCCTGTTCTCGCATGATAAAGCTTATATCTTTATGGAAATAAGTTTTTGATTGTTATAGCTTCCGTATCTATTTTATTCATTCTTATACCGAAGATTTTCCAACAAAAATACGAGTATTACGAACAATATAAACTTTTCGTTTTGAATTTATATTGACGAGTGAACATTGAGTTTTACCTTATTTGAAAACAAAACAATTTATTCTTACAACAAAGTGGAATTGCAACAACAAATACATTAAGCTATTGTTTTTCAAGCGGTGTCTCAGGAAGTGAGAGCTGTAACAAGTTAATTGCATTCTTAATTAGCTAGTTAGGTAATCGCCGTAAGTTCTTCCAGTCACTTTATCTATACTGCATCACGTACAGTAGTGAGTCTTTGGTTAGTTTAACGAGACGGCAGTCGGTGGGCAAACACAAATGCTGAAGGTTGAACGCTTTGTGCGATTCAATCAAACCCGTTTCTGACCTACATATGTATACAAATGTTCCGCTAATCCCCGCTTATATAAAAATCAATCAATAAATAAATGGAATTTAACAAAAAAGTGTCTATTTTCTTTCCTATTCCGACGGGATTACGTTTGAATGACGCAATTTAAATTACGAAACGGACTTTCTACCCACTTTTTAATTTAAATTGAATTTTTTCGTGTCGTTTATTTTAATTTGTGACGGAGTCGCCTTAAAACGGCGTGACGCGGAGGTTTTTTGCGCAATAGAGGAGCGCTATTAAAATGTTTAATTTTAGTGAAAACCACGTATAATTTTTTGAGTTTGCTCTCTTGCAATTTATATGTAATTAGTTTATTTCTCGCACGTGTTTATTTACTAAAAGAAAGGTAAACATAAATATTTATCTGTCTCAGTACCAGCCTATATAGTCCCACAGCATGGCACGGTCTTTTCTACAATCGAGAGTACGTTTGAGTGGGGTTAGGACATATAGATATTCATAGCTACCTCGATTCCATCATTTTATCTACTGCACCGAAAATTTCACAGTTTTTCCAAGTCACATCGTAAAATTTGACTACCATACCCAATAAAATTGATAGTCTTATCCCATATACCTAAAATACCAGATTTACTTTCTAGCATTTTGGAAAAATAATTAAAACCAAAGAAGGCAGAAGAGGCGATGGCATTAAATTAGCACGCGAGCGATCAGTGCCGACAAATTGGCTCTTCACGACGAGCCGCCGCTTCATATTCTGAACGGGGAAACAATTTAGACGCGAGAACGATTTTATGGTGATTTTTTATCTTGGCCTTCGAGCTAAATATTACAATAAATACATATTGAATAATAAGCATTCATCGCGCTATTGAATGTTGGTGGACTAGCAGTGTCGTAACTACCCCATCGGGGGCCCGTGGCAAAGTTCATCAAATGGGGCCCTTTGTAAATGTAAAAAAAAACTTAACATTGTAATTTCGTTTTTATGAATCTTTTTTTAAGGTAGCCTTTTTGTACATGGACCAGAAGCGACCGCGAACATTTCTGGGATCGAATCTCAGGGCACAGCTCTGACTTTTCGGAATCATGCGTGTATTAATAGTCAATCACCACGCTCTATGACAATGAAGGAAAACATCGTGATGTTTTCGCGATTTGTGAGAATTTCTATGGTAGATACGTTAAGTCCGCCAGTCCTCACTAGGTCAGAGTGATAGATTTTATGGCTCGTGCCCTGCAGCGGGACTTATATGAGCTGATACACAGAATCCTTTTTAATGACATGGATTCATATTTCTCATCGGATTTTAAAAATAAATCATTTCATGGTATCTAAAAAGGATTATCAATAACGATTAAAGAGTGCTGTCCTATTTTTGCTGTTGGTTTTTTGTATAGGGATTGTTGATCTTCTAATGTCCAATGTAATTAGTATTTTCATACAAAACACATGAATCCAAGTGAATTTTCGGTATTTCGTGTCTCTCTATCGCATTAATAATTCGTTTCCAGTCGTCGTAACCCACAACTCAAATATTTTAATTATTCATCTTCATCCTTTTGTTGTCCACTACTGGACATAGGCCTCTTCCAAATTGCACCATTTTACCATGTCGTCAGCTTGTCACATCCAGAATCGAGCAGTTTTTGCGAATCAGCTCTACTCAGCTGGAGGGCGTTAGCTAAGACGCGGTCTCCTCTCAAAAATACGTTTAATCCAACGATTGACCGAATGAACCGATGTCATTCGGTCAACGGTCTGTTTGCTGTCTATACCTTAGGTTCTTGGACGGATAAGTTCATTACGAATCTTATCGTTCAAAGTGACACCGAGCATAGCACGCTCCCATAGATCGCTGAGCGATAATAAGCTGTTGCGCCAGTCGTACTGTGGTAAAGGTGACGAAAAGACTCGACGTAGTTTAACAAATACTGCCCAGTCTAGCTAGAGCCTCGACGTAGCCTCTTTCTCAAAGATGATTCTACCTTATTAAGGGTCTGCCCCAGGTAGGAATATTTGGAAACAACCTCGAGCTGGCGAGAAATTAACGATTTAAAAGACCTTGTGAAAGACTACTTGAATAAAGAATATTTGGATTTGATTTGATTGATTAATCTGGTGGTTGATTATTACTTTGGTTTTGTCGAAGTTATTTTTATATTTCTATTCGCTGTGAGGCTGAAGCCAGGCCGTGCAGCATCTGTTGCAGCTTCTCCAGCGATTCCACTATCAAGACTATATCGTCAGTGAAACGTCCTCTACGTTTGTATATTATTTTATTATTTATTATCAGTTATCACTGTCTCATACGAAAGGGCCATTGGTTTTACATTTTTGTTCGTACTTGGTTGTGATTGTTTTCCGTGTGAATATTCACTATTGCCGAGATTTGCTATTATGGAATTTTATGTTTCGTCCATTCGTTCATTTTTGGGACTCTGTTTACACGCCTTTTTATCAATAAGCTGCTCGTTGCAAAACCACTGATTTATTTTAGGTGATTTTTTTATTAATTCTTCAGACTTCTACTTTCGCTTTCATTTTTCGGTACCATTTAGTTTCTAGAACAAGGCATATTTATATTTATTTGGGTGATATTACCTTAATATTCATTTAATTGTAATTTCTTTTTTTCTAACTAAAATTGTACTATACCGAAACAAAAACAAAATATTCAAATCTAATATTATGTTGAAATGTTTGTCATTTTAAAAATGTAGTCAATTATTTATTATTATAAATTAATTTCGTTATAAGTGTTACATTCTTCTCTGCTTATACCCTGTTGAGCCTAAGCCCGAGGCCCTATCGAGCCGAGGTCCTATCAGGCCTGAGACCGTGTCGGACCAGGGCCCTGCCGGGCCGGGGGCCCCTAAGGCCGGGGGCCCATGGCATTTTGCGCACTATGCCACCCTATTGTTACGCCACTGTGGACTAGTTAATAGTTTTAGGTGAAACCCCAGGCTGAAAATATGGTTTTAAATAATTGTTAAAGAATTTTGTATAATCAGTGCAGGGCACGGGTCTCCTCTACAATCGTGAGTGATTGTGTCATATAGTCCACCAGGCTGGCCTAGTGTGGGTTAGTGAACTTTGGCGAGTGTATGTATGTATGTACATATGTAAGTATGTATGTTTGTATGTATGTACATGTATGTTCTCCTTCACCTTTATAGTGCGTAGTGATTAATATAATTAATATTTCCAATACACGTTTAAATATTCACATAAACATCGAGCGAAATATACGCTCCTATGTGTCGAAACACAGTTTCATTTCAAGTAATGTGGCGATCTACTAGTCCCGTGATTTCCATGTTGTGTGTCTGCAAACTGCTTTCATCTTAATTAAATAAGAAGTTAGAGAATAATCATAACTCTACATTGCGAATAATTTTATTTTTGTTTCAGATTTTGCTAATTTAAGTTTTCTTTAAGAAGTAGACATGTCTTACGTATTCTATTAAAATTACAATTCTCATAAGAACACAAGTCTTTTGTTTATTATTATACTTTTAACCGTCAGTCTTACTCGTAGAAATTTTAAAAAGACAGTAATCATGATATAATGTCTTGAAACTTAAGGAAGAAGTATATTTGTACACTAACCTGTGTTAAGTCGGCGTTGTGGATTAGCGCCCATATCTCACTCGATGGGCGACTTACGGAATCCATCCCGCAAAAAAACTCGGCCTGTCCCCTGAAAAAAATATACCAAGAACTGACCGTGTTCTCTCACCTGGAAAACCATAAGTTCTATATAAAAAAGACGTCCACATGAGATAGAAAGTAGGCAGAACTATACAGGAACTTATCTTAGATTTACAAACATAAAACTCGAGAAGTAAGAACGTAAATTAGATAAATATTTGGAGACGAAGGTTTACTGTCTGGATTACTGGATGCTAAGTCTAGGTCAATACGAGAACACGAGGGAAAAATATTTGGAGAGAGTAATTTCAGTAGACCACTCTGGATAATATTTGAATACCGTTCGACAAAATAGGAGAGGTTTGTATGCAATTGCCGGCTCCACCATACTCTTTCTTCTTCCCATCCTTTTCCTTCTCGCTCCGCTCCTGAGTTTATTATCACTTACCATCAGATGACCTGTTTGTTCGATTGCCGGAACTAAGCAAAAAAAGTACAGTTGAATCAGTGGCAACTGGCATGGCATCTTCACAAATTGGTTTTATATTATATACTTTTGAAATTATGTACTTCTACTATAACTACGAGTATTAACAAAATGAAATCTTGTTTATTTATATCACCTTTTATCCAATCGAAAACATTTTCAGGAAATTTATTACTTATTCAGAAAATATTGGAAAATTTATCAAAGCAATTTCGCGATTGGAGTGATTCCGATTAGCTTTCTCGTAGTAGGAAAAAATAACTGGAAATAATAATATCAGTACATTTAGCGAATTATTTTACTTAATAAGAAATAAATATCATACAAAAATATCTCATATGTGATAGGCCATCTGGGTAGTTACCACCGCAATGTATATTTCTCCCGCTGCAGCAGTATATATGCACTGTTGTGTTTCGGTTTGAAGGACATTGTAGCCAGAGTAACTACTGGACATATTGAGACTTAACATCTTATGACTCAGGATGTCGAGCGCAGTGGAATACCAAGCATTGCGTTGTAATTCAAGGTGTTGTTTGGTTTTGCTACTGCCGTGAGCTGTCGTTTCGCCTATTATCATTCGAACGGTATTGACGTCTTGCCATTCTTTCGGTACAAAAAGAATACGAGGGACTTTTCGGTCCAACACACACCTAAACCCGGAACAAAATGCCTGTGGATCAACAAACATTTGCGTCGGTGCGTGGATCGAACCAGCGGCCTCTCGATCCACCAACAGCACCATGGACGCTGTCATTTAAAAACAAAATGACTATACAAAAAGAATTGATTAACACAAAGATTTGTTTAGTCGCAATAGTTCTCATTTCTTGTGCACTTCATCAACTTCATGCCAAGATAATATGCTAGACAATTGCAAGTTTGCATACCAACAAGCTCAAACCAATTACTTCTTATGTAGTATAGAAATATCAACGGTCTAACAACTATGAGTAAATTATTTAATAGACATTTTTAAAATTATTGTACAATTTCATTAGCAAAAACCTCTTGGTTTATGCCACCCATTCATCTAACTATTAAGTGTGTTCAATACGTAACCAGAGCAACTAAATTTAGTTAAAATAAGATCGATATCGAAAAGATGTGATTAAAAATATATTTATAGTCACATATGTGACTATTAATATATATATATATATATATTTGCATATGAAAATGTCAAGTTAGGTGTATTTAGGGCGCCGAAGACAGACCTTTAGGCAGCCCTTGGAGTGAATAAAGATGTTATATTTATAAGTAAGTGGTTTTTGGGTCGTTTGCTTATCGCCGTCGGCCGCTCACGTACCCGTGATTTGCGTCCGATATTAATAATAGCCTGCGGAAGCCGTGCAGTCAATATCAATAAGCGACGTCCGAAGCACCAAATAGTTCATTACTCTGCTTTGTATGGGAATTGATTACTTTCAATGGGCGAATATAGTATTAAGCTAATATTTGCTTTATCATCATTATCAGCCTGTTGCAGCCCACTGCTGAACAAAGGCTTTTTCCAATGTACGCCACTGAGCCCGGTCTGCTACTATCTGCTTTTTGTGTCCAGTCGCTGCCGGTTATCTTGTGCAAGTCGTCCCGCCGACCCACGCAACGTTCGTTCAGATTTGAATAATATATGAGTTCACTGCTTCGTTTCATTCACAAATATATGTCTACTTGAAGAATACGTAGTATAACAAGTACCTACCCCATAAGGCCAATTGAATGATTGTCAAGCATGTTTTCGAAAGAGTTGACGTCAGACGGGCAGCCGGACTAATGATTATAAGCCAAACTATTTTGTAATGGAGCAATTCTTGGCAATCCACTGCGCTCACCATCCGGTTTCCTGAGACATGTTTTGTCATTATGTCCAGTTGTTACTCTGGCTACAATGTGCTTTAGTCCGGAACACAACAATGCACATACAAAGCTATTTAGCGGGAGATATAGACATTTCAGGGGTACCTACCCAGGCGGCCTCCCATCCATCACATATGAGTGACCTACCAATTTACTTACAATTACTTTAAAAAGTGCCATACTGGCTACCTTCTACTTAGATTTTTTAAACACTGTTTTCAAACAAATGCGTATCAGTAAATAATTTTAATGAGAATGCACAAGAAACATGGTCTGTTGTAAAACCAATAAGGGAAATCTTTATTAAAATATGCAAATATGTTCTAACCTCGCATAGTGGGATAATACCGGGATATGCAAACGAGTGTACGTCCAGGTTGAGGGGCTCTTATGTAGAAATGTTTTAGTTGTATTAAATCCGTCCGGTTGTAAGTGCTGTTCGAGTGAAATCGCGAATAAACTCGAATGCGCGTGTAGTATTATAATTGCCTGTCAGCTCATACACTTATGTTGTTTATGAAGCTATATATTTTTATAAAGCCAAAGCTATTTTATTTTTAATTTTTGTAGGGCAACAAAATGTGGGAGTCTGCAGATAATGCCTTCGACTTCGTTTGTGAACACTGTCAACTAAGATCAGTCATTCAAAACTAAAATAAAATTTTCAAATTAAAACTTCTTTCTATCTTTTCAGTTCTTCATTGAATGAAGACCCAGTCTAGTCTTTTTTTAATTGAATAATCAATACCACCCCGGAGTCAGAAATATGTGCCCGTCAGCGGGATAGCCTCACTCCTGGTAGCACTTCTACTTGCCCTTTCCGGTAGATAGATTACCGGATGCCCAATACCCCTATCCTCCCGTCCTTTTTCCTTCCCACTCCTACTTAATATTTGGAGACGAAGGTTTACTGTCTGGATTACTGGATGCTAAGTCTAGGTCAATACGAGAACACGAGGGAAAAATATTTGGAGAGAGTAATTTCAGTAGACCACTCTGGATAATATTTGAATACCGTTCGACAAAATAGGAGAGGTTTGTATGCAATTGCCGGCTCCACCATACTCTTTCTTCTTCCCATCCTTTTCCTTCTCGCTCCGCTCCTGAGTTTATTATCACTTACCATCAGATGACCTGTTTGTTCGATTGCCGGAACTAAGCAAAAAAAGTACAGTTGAATCAGTGGCAACTGGCATGGCATCTTCACAAATTGGTTTTATATTATATACTTTTGAAATTATGTACTTCTACTATAACTACGAGTATTAACAAAATGAAATCTTGTTTATTTATATCACCTTTTATCCAATCGAAAACATTTTCAGGAAATTTATTACTTATTCAGAAAATATTGGAAAATTTATCAAAGCAATTTCGCGATTGGAGTGATTCCGATTAGCTTTCTCGTAGTAGGAAAAAATAACTGGAAATAATAATATCAGTACATTTAGCGAATTATTTTACTTAATAAGAAATAAATATCATACAAAAATATCTCATATGTGATAGGCCATCTGGGTAGTTACCACCGCAATGTATATTTCTCCCGCTGCAGCAGTATATATGCACTGTTGTGTTTCGGTTTGAAGGACATTGTAGCCAGAGTAACTACTGGACATATTGAGACTTAACATCTTATGACTCAGGATGTCGAGCGCAGTGGAATACCAAGCATTGCGTTGTAATTCAAGGTGTTGTTTGGTTTTGCTACTGCCGTGAGCTGTCGTTTCGCCTATTATCATTCGAACGGTATTGACGTCTTGCCATTCTTTCGGTACAAAAAGAATACGAGGGACTTTTCGGTCCAACACACACCTAAACCCGGAACAAAATGCCTGTGGATCAACAAACATTTGCGTCGGTGCGTGGATCGAACCAGCGGCCTCTCGATCCACCAACAGCACCATGGACGCTGTCATTTAAAAACAAAATGACTATACAAAAAGAATTGATTAACACAAAGATTTGTTTAGTCGCAATAGTTCTCATTTCTTGTGCACTTCATCAACTTCATGCCAAGATAATATGCTAGACAATTGCAAGTTTGCATACCAACAAGCTCAAACCAATTACTTCTTATGTAGTATAGAAATATCAACGGTCTAACAACTATGAGTAAATTATTTAATAGACATTTTTAAAATTATTGTACAATTTCATTAGCAAAAACCTCTTGGTTTATGCCACCCATTCATCTAACTATTAAGTGTGTTCAATACGTAACCAGAGCAACTAAATTTAGTTAAAATAAGATCGATATCGAAAAGATGTGATTAAAAATATATTTATAGTCACATATGTGACTATTAATATATATATATATATATATTTGCATATGAAAATGTCAAGTTAGGTGTATTTAGGGCGCCGAAGACAGACCTTTAGGCAGCCCTTGGAGTGAATAAAGATGTTATATTTATAAGTAAGTGGTTTTTGGGTCGTTTGCTTATCGCCGTCGGCCGCTCACGTACCCGTGATTTGCGTCCGATATTAATAATAGCCTGCGGAAGCCGTGCAGTCAATATCAATAAGCGACGTCCGAAGCACCAAATAGTTCATTACTCTGCTTTGTATGGGAATTGATTACTTTCAATGGGCGAATATAGTATTAAGCTAATATTTGCTTTATCATCATTATCAGCCTGTTGCAGCCCACTGCTGAACAAAGGCTTTTTCCAATGTACGCCACTGAGCCCGGTCTGCTACTATCTGCTTTTTGTGTCCAGTCGCTGCCGGTTATCTTGTGCAAGTCGTCCCGCCGACCCACGCAACGTTCGTTCAGATTTGAATAATATATGAGTTCACTGCTTCGTTTCATTCACAAATATATGTCTACTTGAAGAATACGTAGTATAACAAGTACCTACCCCATAAGGCCAATTGAATGATTGTCAAGCATGTTTTCGAAAGAGTTGACGTCAGACGGGCAGCCGGACTAATGATTATAAGCCAAACTATTTTGTAATGGAGCAATTCTTGGCAATCCACTGCGCTCACCATCCGGTTTCCTGAGACATGTTTTGTCATTATGTCCAGTTGTTACTCTGGCTACAATGTGCTTTAGTCCGGAACACAACAATGCACATACAAAGCTATTTAGCGGGAGATATAGACATTTCAGGGGTACCTACCCAGGCGGCCTCCCATCCATCACATATGAGTGACCTACCAATTTACTTACAATTACTTTAAAAAGTGCCATACTGGCTACCTTCTACTTAGATTTTTTAAACACTGTTTTCAAACAAATGCGTATCAGTAAATAATTTTAATGAGAATGCACAAGAAACATGGTCTGTTGTAAAACCAATAAGGGAAATCTTTATTAAAATATGCAAATATGTTCTAACCTCGCATAGTGGGATAATACCGGGATATGCAAACGAGTGTACGTCCAGGTTGAGGGGCTCTTATGTAGAAATGTTTTAGTTGTATTAAATCCGTCCGGTTGTAAGTGCTGTTCGAGTGAAATCGCGAATAAACTCGAATGCGCGTGTAGTATTATAATTGCCTGTCAGCTCATACACTTATGTTGTTTATGAAGCTATATATTTTTATAAAGCCAAAGCTATTTTATTTTTAATTTTTGTAGGGCAACAAAATGTGGGAGTCTGCAGATAATGCCTTCGACTTCGTTTGTGAACACTGTCAACTAAGATCAGTCATTCAAAACTAAAATAAAATTTTCAAATTAAAACTTCTTTCTATCTTTTCAGTTCTTCATTGAATGAAGACCCAGTCTAGTCTTTTTTTAATTGAATAATCAATACCACCCCGGAGTCAGAAATATGTGCCCGTCAGCGGGATAGCCTCACTCCTGGTAGCACTTCTACTTGCCCTTTCCGGTAGATAGATTACCGGATGCCCAATACCCCTATCCTCCCGTCCTTTTTCCTTCCCACTCCCCTCATGATTATCCCTGATCTATGATCGAAGCGTTAGGGATGATTATAGTCGGCAGTGATATCTTACCACTTATCATCATACAATTAGGTTTTTGCTCATGAGCCAATCTATGATTTAAAAAAATGATAGGTGTGTCTTTATGAATGCAATGAATGCTTTCAGTAATAATGCATATGGTAATTTAGCTGGACTGACACGTGACGTATAATATTTTAATAACGTTAGCTATATAACACTTCAGGATTGGATTGGGAATATACTATAAGGCCTATATGGGTACTAAAAGGATATACTATTATAGGCCGCAATAATCTCACTAATACTAATGATGCAAACCGACAATCTAACAGAAATTCCCTCACATAAATATTCGCTCCGTAGCACGAATGAGCAAATAATCTGGCCAGCATAATTGCCACGAATGGCGAGCGATTATTAATCGCTTATAGCCAGTTGGTACTCTATCTCGCCTTGCACTTAGTGGTCGGGTCGACTATTTCACACTATGGTCAAAATTTACTCAGTAGACAGCCTCCGTGGCGCAGTTAGTCGCCGGCTATGAAACCAGAGTCAGCGGGTTTGATACCCGTACTGAAACAAAAAATTCTGTGCCCAGATTTTTATTTTGGGTCTGGGTATTTATGATACCAAAAAATTCGCGTAGTTTCTGATACCAATGACATAAGATTTGATCTTAATGTGAGATCAGGACCATACGTATGTGACTGTTGAGTGTGTTTATTAACTTTGAAAAAATTAATGGGCAACAACCACAAGTTACTAAAGGCAGATTCGAATATGGCAGTTGAAAACCAAATACATCATAGGTTAGTACAATAATGGTAATTTAATGAGTATCAACAATCCCAGGTTTGGTTTGGAAACCAAACCCAAACGCAGGTTGGGTCTGGAAATGCGACTTAGTGAAATGAGTTATTACGACAGGCAGGGGCGTGCACTCCTTGTAGGCAGAAATGCAGTGCTTTACTTGCCATTCACAGATATTTTATTATAACGTTCGTACGTTTTAGATGACTTTAATTTATAGTAAATAAATAAATAAACAAAATATAATAACTTAAAAACGCCTAATATTTTATAAATAGCACCTATTAGCAATCACGCAAACATTATGGTTGCCACGCGAAAAGCAAGAGGAGCTGCAAAGCAAATTAATGTACCTAATCAACCAAGTCATGCCGCCGCGTCCCGCATTACATTTGTTTGCATGTGTGTAGTAATTTTGGTGTCCGTGCACAGTCGCAAACGCACACACCCATGAATATTGAAAGCCGCGACTCCTGCGGCAGGCCTCGGGAGTTCGGCAGTTGTCGGGAGTAATCGTAAATGTTCGTTGCCTATAATCCGAGTAAAATTAATAGGCTGGAATCTAATAAATCACCTATGCACATTATGCATTTTGGTTAGTAAGGTTTTATTTGTTTAAATAGAAATGTTTTGTGTTTCGCGGGGGCCATTTTGCTTTTTTTATGAGTTTTTGCATTGTTTACTATTTTATACTAGTATTTTTGTAAAAAAAAATAGATTTCTAAACGGATTTTTCATTTTAACATTTGAAAGTGTGTACATTTAACAGTTTATTACTAAGTTTCGATATTAATTGTAGTCATTTGCTTTTACTAGTGTGTTTGTTTATTTTTTTAAATGTTATTTGATTACGAGGTTTGTGTTAAAAATGTATGTTTATCAAATGAATGAATGAGGTGGCCGAAATCTTGCGTTTATTTACATCGGGATAGGTATAGTAATCTCAACTAACCGGAACCTTGAATATGTGAAAATTGAAAGCTGACTAGGTGAGTTTTTTTTATTTTACTTATTAGAATTTCTTCCGCCGCGACGATCGATCGCTGTTTTGTCTGCGTTGCCGTAGAAGATGGACATGAATAGTAGTACATCTAAGACTTGTTATGTTGGCATGGTTTCCGACTTAGAGATCCGTCGCGTGGCTGTGGCTAAAAAACTATAAAAGAAAAAGTTTTTGTGACTGAGTACTCCACCGCATACCCAGTGTCATAATCCTGTGCACGCCGCTGACGACAGGATAATTCACATGTACAGGTTTATCATCATACTGTACATGTAGTCGTTGCACAGCCTCTGTATCATCTAGTCGAATGACAGCTGGTTTATTCAAGCTTATAATTGTTAAAAATTACATATCTACATGGTCATTCAGCACCTAAGTATTCACAGTCCATAGACGAGGCTGAACAACCATTGAGAGAAAGTTAAATTTGTTACGTAGGCAATTGTGTACGTAAAACGTATTTACAATGTAAAATAACAGCGTAATGATGATACAAAAAAAACTACGAAATGAGTTTGGTTAAGTACCAGATACTCAGCAAGTATGCAGTCTCTCTTATGATAAATGTGCACGGTATTTAATGTCGTGTATGATTTAAACGTACACCTTTTACGTCTGTAATCCCCCGAATGACAAGGGGCCGCGTATCTCGCGCGGTAATGTGCAATACACGTTTGTTACATCAGCTATTTTACCGAAAAAGTCCAGACCAGACTTTTAATGTTTTTTTTTCATTCAGTCATATGTTGATATACTTATGTTGGGCTAAACAGGTTTATAATTCACGAGAATCTCATAGAATTATCATTGTCTAATAATATTTATATTTCAGTTTTATAAAATTAAATTAGATATAGATTATTTTACACTTTTCTTTTATAATAAAACTTATTTACTTTTAAATAATAACGAGTTATTTCCGTACCTGTAACTTTTATCCATTTCTTTTTTACTGTAAATACTGATTTTTTTTATGAATATTTAAATTTTCTTTTTGAACAAACTTCATTACTGAAGGTCTATTTTAATACTACTTTATCTAATAGACTTCAGTAAATCTCCGTAAAAACCGAATTTAAAAAACCCTTTTCTGACAATCCACAAAGCTATTTAATATTTTTACGTAGATACCAAAGTATCGTAAGGTTCACAGTTTGATTTTTTTAAATTCATTCATATTTACGTATATTTATAAAATTCAGATTATTATTATAAAAGTTTGTTTTAACAACACATAATTCGTACTAATTTATCCCCAATGGATATTTATTTATTTATTTAATAAGGTTCACCAAAAATTGTTTACATTGATTTAGAAGTAAAGCGTACATGTAAAATAATCAAAAAGTAAATGTTACAATCACTTAAAGGTAAACACCACATGTGCAAAAAATATTACAGTTAACACACCTAATATAAACAAAAAAAATACAGAAGTTATAAACCAAAAAAATTAAATAAAAAAAATTTATACAACATGATAAATAGAAAAAAAAGATAACAACATTGAAACACAAATTATTAAAATTAATTAGAGATCATTACAAATAATATTCTTAACCTTCGTAGTAAAATTTGGAAAGGGGTCGAAATGTAAGTCAATTTGATCGCTGTAGCTATTAATTACTTTACATAATCTTGCACAAGGAGATATGTACCCAGACTTTAAATAGAATAGCTTCGCCATCAATCTAGCCTGACGCTGCGAGATTACGCCAAACATGCCTGATTTTATCAGCTTTTGTGGGTAATGTATTGGCCAAATTAAATGGACCGTAGATTAAAAAGTTCAAGCACAACGCGTTGATGGGCAGGCAGCAACCTACTAACATGTATATTGAAATTTCAGAATTAATGTTTGCTACTCTCCCGCAAAAAGGACTGAACCGATTTTGATAAAAAAAATAGTGTGTATTGTAGACTATATAGCAGACTGAGACATAAACTATAATTTTGCAAGAACATAAACAAAAAAAGGATCCAGTAAAAAATAATATACAGCACAGTAATTTTAAAAAGGAGCGCATGATTACTTAATGACAGAGTCATCGCCACCCAAAAAATCCACGACACAAGGGGATTGCTGCTTCGATAGAAATTAAGACGTAAGGATTGATAAATGGGTTTCTTGTTTAACAAAAATATACCCAATATAATCTATAGAGTCTAAAAAGTATTTTCATTAAAGTTGTTAATTTTTGTTTCATTTCTAAGTCATTAACACGATTTTTTAGCTTTGCCTGTGTGTATGTACGTGATGATAGCTATACGAGAACATTTAAAAAATCAATTTAAAACGTATTTAAAAACAGTTTGCGCGCTTCTGTTTTCTGTCACCTGTCATTGATAAAATAGTTTTATATAGATTTTTATTCGTAAAATAATAGTTTGAGAAACTGAAAAATACGCTTTAGACCCAACAAAAAAGTAAAAATAATTGATGTGCAAAGCGTGTTTTATAGTTTGCAAACCCTTTTATTTATCTGAATGTTTGAGTTTGACAGCTTATGCATAAATAACACCCAAAATCGAGTCCCAAAATAGTCGAAACCTCAAATATTTCATTGTTTATTTGAGCCGCGAGCACAGGATAGTAATCTGACGTTGACTTGGCCGCGACTGATGACAAATTAGCAGCCACGCGCGCACGCCCTTCTCGCCCCGTCATTTTCCACGAAACTGCTTGCCCATTATTTGTTCATTTGTTTTGTTCCCTCACCGACAGCTGCCGGTGATGGCGGGCAACGCGTCTAACATCTACATCAATACCTATGTGATTGCCTACACGGAATTACTTATCACGCTTTATCGAACATTAAAGAAAATGCTGATAGGTGCCGAAATACTGGTCTTGAAAGAAAATTTTGTATGTAACAATGTCCCTGTATGGCATTAATAGTTAAAAATGATGCTTAAATTCATAAGTACTATAATAAAAAGAGTCAGGACATCGCTTCATATAAGAGTTCCCTTTTCGGGGTTGTTTTTCATTGAGTTGTGCAGGTGATGCAAAATGAACTATACTTCAAAAGGTTAAAGTTTATTTTCGTTATTTTTCCCTAATATCGTAAGCATTAATTCGATACAACGTAACATCATGGAATGATTGGTTACACTTCCTATTCAATCTGAATACTTCAGCTGCATTTTGCTTGCTTCCAGCTAATTGGATGCGATGAGTGTTGTGTGGTTCATACCCTGTTTGTAACTATTGACTCGACGTTAAGGGCTTTTGAAGTAGTTCAATTAAAATATGATTATTTTAGAACAAAAGAGAGCGCAGGTCTTGTGCCCGCAATAATCAATTATTGAAATTGATTCAGTATAAATATTTAGTATTGACGTCGGCCCGACCTTCACTCCTACGCAATGTGATTTCACTTTTCACAATTCTTCTGGGAAATAATTCAATATACGCTAAAATAATAATAAAACGTCCCAGTTGAAGGTTATAGGTATTGTTTGATATTGTACTCAGAATTTTGCAGATTTAAATTATTTTGATAAATGTAACTTATTGACATAGCAGACAATTTGAATTTCTCTCTGCCCATTTTTATCCCAGTAGTTTTTAGCCCGATATTCATCGTGTTAAGCTTGACTTTACCTATCTAAAATTTTTTAAAGCGTTCAACTTTGTTATTCTCTCTGAAAATGCATTACATATTTTCTAGGGTAAAATTATTCATTATTCAAGATATATAACGCAAATATACACATTTTGAAAACCTGATTCCGCTAGATAAAATAATAATCATCTTATTATTATTCTACTAATTAATTAATATTTCTTCTATGAGTTACTTTTCTTTCCTTTGTTGTTTTATAACTTTTATTGTCATTTTCTACGTCTGTTCTGCATGTTGTATAATTATATTAAGCTTTTTAGTTCCTTAGTTCATAGAAGATATTTCTTATGAAGCCACTGCGTTCGATTTTTTTTATTCCAATGAATGGTGAATCCTGCAGGGCATTCGTTTGAAGGTAAATGAAGCGACCGCTCATGGACAGTAGTAAAACCAAACAATACCATGAATTACAAAACAACGCCTTGCATTCCATAGCGTTCGTCATCCTGAGACATAAAATGTTAAGTCTCAGTATATCTAGTAGTTACTATGGCTACTATGTTCAAACCTGAACACTATAGTGCATTTACACTGCTGTTTAGCGGGAGAAATAGAAAGAGAAGTATTTTGGTTGATATACTAAAACTAAACGTGTACTTAATTAAAAAAAATACTGGTGGTAGGTCTCTCATATGTGAGATGCCATCTGGGTAGGTACCACCGCAATGTCTATTTCTCCCGTGAAACAACACTGCTTAAATGCACTGTTGTGTTTCGGATTGAAGGACATTGTAGCCAGAGCAACTACTGGACATATTGAGACTTAACATCTTATGTCTCAGGATGGCGAGCGCAGTGGAATGTTGCTACTGTTTATGAGCGGTCGTATCGCTTACCATCAGGCGAACGGCTTGCTCGTCTCGCCATTCAAGGCAATAAAAAAAAAAAAAAAAAAAACTAAAAGTGCTAGAAGCCGTTGCATGAATTTGCAGCAAAGGAAGCTGCGTTTTCATTGGTTCGTATTATAACGCCAAAGTTAATTGTTTCAAGACGACAAAAGTTGTACTTGAACTTGGCACTCTCTTTCTAGAGAGCACTTTTCGCTTTGCTAGGAAGTTTACCAACCATTAGATTTCAAGTACTCTTGTAAAATGAAACCACATACGTAAGATCACGTCTTTATTCCCGAAGGGTTTGATAAAAAACATTAGTACCATACACATTTCGCTGTGCTTACTTTCATCCCCAGATATTTTGGAGGCAATATTATTGTCACACCGGGCACTTTTTTTTTCAACCTACTATGTCCCACTGCTGGGCAAAGGTCTCCCTCAACTCCTTCCACTTATCCCTATCAGTTGCTGATGCCATCCAAGTGCTGCTAAATTAGTCGAGGTCGTCGCGCTACCTTTTCCGAGGCCTGGGCACCTTATAAGATAATTTCCATATTAAACATTCTCAATAAATTCAAATGCCCGACTATGGTTTTTAAACAACGATTTCACGGCTTACAGCCCATAAAATGTGCCATAAGACTAGGGAATATTTCTTATTTCAAACAACTTTAGTGCTATACGCAGATATTTCCTTCACGAAGCTGACAATGCAGACGCTTACAGCATTTGTGTCAAGCACTGCATCGTCGCTAACTTGACGCGGCTCAGCGTCCCGCCCCTAATGGAAACGTAATAACTAAACAGCTATCACTAAACGCCAACTACGTGGTGACTCGATCAGAACCACTCTGGTTTGTTTGAAATGGTTTATATCTGTAAAGTTGGAGAGTAGTGTTAAGTACTGACACATATTAGAGAAAATATTGGCAGAAATGTTTATGAAATAGTAAATTAATTAATAAGTAGTCTAACATAAAATAGAAAAACTACGTAATATGTATTTTTATTTGATTGTTTTATTCTTTTTGTTGTTATGTGTTGGCCATGCGATAGTAAATGGTTTTTCTTTCTTTCAAATAGTAATTTAGTCACTCACTATTCCACATAAGTATGAAGATCAGCCCATAGACTTATATAGACTATTAAATATAAAAATGTAATTAAAATCGTTCATTAGCTACACTCTATATTAAATATCAAGGTATTATAATTTTGATCACCTCAGTTATTTACATAAATAATACTTTGTGAGTATACTTTACGAAGTTATTAAATGTAATTGCTAATTCAATAAACATTCACAAATTTTGGTCTATGACAACAACAAAAGCCACAAAACAACTGTTAAGAGGCTTATTGGATAGCAAATTATTATGACGATTGAAACACGGCGACATCATTATATTATATTGTAATTCCGTGACGTTTACAAACCGCAACCAATTTGGGGCGCGCAATCTGTATGTCAGATTCGGCTTATATTTCCCATTCCACAAAATTTCATTTCCTCTTGTTGCAAATGTTGTTTCTCATTTCCCTCTCTTCTCATTAAAGTTTTAATTGCTTAAATATTTCGACGTTTCTTTTTTGTAAAGCTACTGGGAATTTTGGGTCTTACCAAAATCATTCTAGGTTGCAATGTTGCATTTAGTGTTTTTACTAAAATAATTAGTTTTATTAATTATTTTAATTGAAGTCTTCTTGAAGGCAGAAGTTGGTAATGTTAAGTGTTTGTTACACTTTGGGTACAAAGCTATATGGTAATTGCATGCTGTCTGTTGTAAGTTTAACTTCCAAACTGTATCACAATGAAACTAATTGCTATAAAAACATGGAATTGTTTTTGTATGCTCCTCAATTATGTAATTGCCAGCCAAAGTTTTTGACTGCACATGGGCAGTAATTGAATAAAGTTCACACGCGCGTTGGGATAAATGAGAATTTCCGTAGCTAAAATTATGGAGGAGCCTCCTAGTCGTGCCGTTAAACAAATTTGAGCAAAATATAAAATTTAATACGATGTGGAATATGTATTGCGTTGCAAATCCAATTTATGTGTGCAATAAAAGAGCGAGTTGCAAGGGGAATTTACATCATTTTTCCTCCGACTGCGCGGCACATAATTTCAACGTAATGCTTTATGTTTTTACGTCTGTTCCGCTCAATGTAATCTATATTTTATGGTTTTGCGAACTCTGAATTAGCAATCATGTTAAAATGTTCCGCAGGATATAATTATTTCGTTGGCTACAAAGTGCATTACATAGTTTCATGAACCTAATACGAATTATTTATGGAGGTCTCACCTATATTATTTTTGTTACTATAAAATTAGGTGTTACATAGTAATTATCATGCGCTCTTTTGAACTTATTCTTAGAAATAGCATGAAAAACAGGAGACTGGAGTCATCTTAATAAAGAAGAAGAAAATATAACGTGAAAGAAAACCTTTTAAACAACTCTAAATAATTATAAAAACGTTTGCGAGTTTCTGTGGAGGTCTGAGGATTGAAATCGCTAGACGGGTGGTATTAGGCGCGCTTTTGTTTTTATCCAGTTTGTGTGTTGTCATCATTATCGTGGTGGTCGTTTGTACTCCACAGCCTCGCGTAGCGCCGACTCTTTATTTCATTTCTCTTTACTTCTTTTAAATATGACGTCTCATATGTTAAAGACTTATGCAAGTACATATTTTAATTGGTATTATATTATACACAGCCTATCCACTCACACATGGTTTTTAACGCAGGCGTTCCAATTAGGCACCAATCACACATTAATTGTCATTAACGAATATTATTGATAAAATATATTATCTATTTCTTCATCAATGTTTTTTTACTGGTGGGAGCTTCTGACTATATCATCATATTATAAAAAGCCGTAGTATACTACCTGCACAGCTTGTGATCTGGTTTAATGATTGCTATAATATGATTGTTCAATTGTAATTATTTGTTCCAATGATAGTTTAACTTATTTCCCACAGAATGGAGGAATTGCAAATATTTCCTTCCAAAGGTGCTTGGCCCTGTTTCTCATGCCTACATATATACCAGGCACAAAAGTACCTTATATAATTTACATAATGCACTAAAAATTAAAATGTTTAACATAAATACTGCTGTTTCAAGTCATGTGTTCATATAATAATCTTAACAGCAACCTTTTCTGTAAATAATATACGGCGATTAGAAAAGACTATTGAAAATCTCTACTCGGCATTTACCTGACCCCAACTGTATCTATTTTGAAAGCTATCCCCCGGTAAAAACGAAGTATTGTAACTATATTTACCCTCAGGTTCAGCGTTATCATTGTCGCAGGCACTATAAAAATACTATAAACAAAATAGTACGTTCACCTCTCAAATTCGGCGTATAAAAACGGCGTTTAGAAATATGTCACGTACTGTAAAGCTGAGGCAAAATATGTAGTCGTTAAAAGTAAATAAATAATATTGCTGGCGCGTGTAACCTCCGGTATTATGACATGTTGCTTTTCACATCCAAATAAATAAAAGCAGAAAAGAAAATTTATTTCGCGTCATGGTGAGGAATCGGTATATCATTTGTGGAAAAGCAAGTTTTATATAAACCGCTGCATAAACCACGGCACTGCTCTTACTTCCTGAGATTTTATTAAAAAAGTCAAGGGTATATCCATCGTTATTGTGGACGGATTTCTGCGCGATTTCATTAAAGAACAATGATAATCCTCCATACATGTTTTTGTGTGTATTGAGATAAAAAATATTTTAAAATATAGATTTAGAATTCCTTAACAATTATTTCTTAAGATTTACTATTGTAGCAAGCCTAGGAAAAAAGATATTCCACTTTAAAGTTTTACAGATTTTCTATATGTTGTCAAACTCTGTGGGTAGTTAATGTTATTTTGTTCCATTTATTGGTATTTATTGGCGTGAGGCAAAGTTATGACCCACAAATAAAAGTAAAAAAATATATTTTACACACAATTTGAACATCGAGTACTTATTTATTTTATTAATCTAATAGTAATATCATGTGCAATGGAACAAAAAGGAAAGAAGGGACAACTATATATTATTATTTGCACAATAGCGCTTTCGGGCGATAGAAACAAATTGTTATTCCTTAATTAATTAATCAGTGATTATTTTGCTATTTTCACTTCTCTGCACTATTTTTTTACATTAATTATCTGAGAAAGATAATGTAAGAAAGCCAGTCAAGCATTTACATATTTTAAAAATGGCAACATTGAAACGACATAACGCCTCTCCAATAAAATTACAGCAAATATCAATAAAGTATTACGAAAAATGTGAATTCGTAATTCAGGCTTAGGTTCGCTGTGAGCCAGGCACCAAAATTACTTAGAAAATTAATTATTAATATTTTTATACATGAAATTTATAGACGCTTAAGAATTGCATTAACAATGATTTTACCAATGTTCTTTGTATCAGCAACTTCTTTATTTAACATTCACTGTAAACTCATGTTTTGTTTCTGACGAAAATATTTCGTATTCATTATTTTTTCTGTACTTCGGTTTCGATCCCTGTACCGAGAGAAATGATTGTGCGATCCACAAATATTTCTTTCGGGTCTGGGTGTTTGTAAGACCGACAAGTCTTTAGTAATTCCTGATACCCACGACACAAGACCCGGTCTTAGTGTAGGGTCTAGACTAAAATACTGTTGATTTTTACAAATATAATATTGTGTTTATCCATACGGAATCTGAAGCAAACCCATAAAGCGCGGCAGCCGACAGCCGCAGCGCAGACAATGGTTTGTATAAGTTTATCCACATAAATAAACATAGAGATGTCTTTTTCTAGTTGGCGTGATGTAAACAGATGACCGCGGGTTCAAAGCTCTCGTTTCCGTACGGGGCGCGGGGATGGAAACAAAAGATGCTCGTTTCCTCCGCTGTACCATGGCAGGGGTCGCGGGGCGGAGCGCGGGGCGCGGACCGCAGCCCTACAATGGAGGCATTGTTTGTGCCCGGTGACAGGAAAAACTCCGACCTCCGTGTTTCTGTGCATTTTTTATTTATTTCTTTCTTTAGTCGCTTTTATTTTTCTCGGTAGGTAAGCTCCTTTGACTGTGCTGAGAGGAAATCAAACTTGTTTTGAAAGCAGTCACTATCTCGCGGCTTTTTGTATTAATCTCAAGGTTTTTCTCAATGTTTCGTGTTTTCGTGTTAGTGCTCAAAAATATGTCACTTGGTTATTACTGTATATTTTATTAATCAGAACGCAAAGTTGGAAAGTGCTTTATTTTTGTAATTTCATAAGCAGTCTGAAAATACTTTTTGATTCAAAGAATTAAGCTGCGGAAATTTAATTTAATTAAAATTTATACCTATATAATATCTTTAGATCGGCATAGCTGAGGTGTGAGCGCTCTGCAACTCGCGGAAAAATTCTCACTGAAACCCTTCGGCTCCGTTGCTCCATAAACAACATTGGATAAATTAAAAACCTTATAAATAGTGTACGTGGCTAAAAACATCGAAGTCTAATCAAAGCAAATTTCATAAAAATAAAATACCGTGTATACTGTAGCATAATAATATATGTAGGCAGGATGCAACGCCAGTTATGAGACTGGCTTTTATTAAAACTTATGTTAGCGGCGAGCGAAGTTGCTTATTGTCAACAATTTCTGTGTTTTATAAAAGTGCGACCTAGCCTGGTGGTACACAGTGGTCGGCGGCCGGCCATCGGCTGGATATCCGGATACACCCCCCTCCAGCCTGACCCCTTCCCCACCCCGCTACCCCTCTCGAACCTTCCGGACCTGCCCGTTTCTCCGGATTCCTTATTTACCCGTTTTTCCTTATCAACCCGTACCATTCGCAACACATTACCGGGAATCTTGTTGGTGAAATTGAGGTTGTACGGCGTAAGATGTATATGGGTTTTGTTTGGTAAATCCATTTCATCTTACCAATTTAGGGGTTTCATGAGCCGTTGGGACCTCTTATATGATTTCAAGACTCAGATTTGTTTGGTTAAATGTGTGGATTCAGTGGATTTAGGTGGTTCATGATCTATTATAGAACTGTAAATAATAATTACGTAAGCCAAATGGCGTTGTACAGATTTTATTGCATTGTAATAGGAGTCTTTTCTTTATTTCATCAGAGACATAATGTAATAGAAATATTTTACGCTTCCAACACTTGGAAACCTTATCTTATGTAGACAGTTACAACTACTTTATTTGACTGAATTGAATCTCTATAAAAACTGTTTTTATTGAGACGATAAAAGCCAATTTAAATATGAATTATACACCTCCATTGTTACTACACTGACTTTACCATCAAAATGAATGCATTACAAAATCTGCAACATTTCAAAGATTTTGTTGTTACAGCATACAATTTCGATATTTCGCAAGAGTGCAATACGGGTGCTCGACATTTCTGCGACTAAAATGCACCTCTTGAGCCGACGTAGTGCGGCTGGGACCTATTGTTTTCGGAATCCAGCCCCTGTGACATGAATACCACGTTAAGTGCGTCTTTTAGCGCACTAATTGTGTTAGCTGATGTTTGTAAGTTTGAGGTTTGGTTTTGAGTTGGTGTCAGCTTTGCTTGAGTACAGAGCATTCCGAACAGTGACATATAGTCACTATTCTGCTTTTAAATTTAAACAGAATTTTGCATATATTAAACATATGTCCAGCTACCACAGACAGAGTCATCGATATGAAAAATAGGCAATATATTACAACTTCCAGACCAGAATAATTATTGATCTCTTATATTTCTTTCGGTAAGGGAATGGAACATGTATGCTGTAGCCTCTCGTTTCATAGCCAAAGTCTAAACCAACTTTGCCACGGAGGTAGTAATATATGGCTTAATTAGATGTTAATAACTAACATTATTAACAATGAGTTGCATTACATTAAGCTTGAATCGGTAACAAGGCTGGTGGCTTACGAGTAACGTATCTGGGGGCACGGCAGTGCCCCCTCCAAGTCGAGCTAAAAAGCGGCACAGTCGTACCATCCTTTTCTCGAAGCAATTCAGGCCATTTTAAAGCCCCCATAAATTCGTTGTGGTTAAAGCAAGAAGCCTGAATTTTCAGTTACAAAGCAGGCATTGTATAAACACGGTATATTTAAAATTTCATTCAATTTGAACCAGTAGTTTAAGAATTGTAACTTGTCAAACTTTCTTAATTTTGTCACTCACTGACTGACTGACCGATCATCAAAAGTCTAAGGCACTTCTAGCAGACAAAGAACCTTCAAATTTAGAATATAATATGTGTTTAGTGTCTTTATCAAGGGAAAATTGAAACATTTCATAATTTCTGTCTAGTTTTCTAGATACACCAACTGCATAAATAACTTTGTAATCCCATATAAATGTATAGGATTACAAAGTTACATTTGCAGTTAATGAATCATTGTACCCATATATAATGGAATAATAGTTGTAGATAGGTATCTATATATATGAGACATAACAGGAGGGAGCTATAGAGAGGGAACGGGTGTATTCAGTCCATGAAACTGTACAAAATTCCTCTAGAAAAACATGGCGAAGAAAAACTTGCAAATAATTTTTTTTTTTTTTTTATTGCAATGAATGGCGAGACGAGCAAGCCGTTCGCCCGATGGCAAGCGATACGACCGCTCATAAACAGTAGCAACATTCCACTGCGCTCGCCATCCCGAGACACAAGATGTTAAGTCTCAATATGTCCAGCAGCCACTCTGGCCACAATGTCCCTCAATCCGCAACACAACAGTCCATTTAAGCAGTGTTGTTTGACGGGAGAAATAGACATTGCGGTGGTACCCACCCAGATGGCCTCTCACATATGAGAGACCTACCACCAGTAAATAAAACCATAAATAAAAATAAAACTAAATAGCTCGAAATCATCAATTACCATGAAAGAAAGAACACTAATAATCAAATCCGCTATATTTGTGATAAATTGATTCCTACAAAAATAAGAAAAAACCATAAAACAGAGGCTTTAAGAAAAATCGTTTATAGATTCTAGAAGTAAAAAGTACCGAAAAAGAAAAAAGTAGGAATCTACAAAAAGACGTGAGATCCCATCAAAGACATTCTGTAAAAAAATTCCAAGTCTCGCAGCTCAGTTTTACTGCCGCAAAAAGTTGTGAGATCCATATAATACCAAGTCGATTAATTTATTTAGTCCTTGCTTAAGGGACCTTTTGTATAAAGTTATAACGTAAGTTATTATCATATGAATATTAAAAATTCTTTACGTTTTAAATAAATAGATCGACTATTAAATAAATATATCGATCGATATGGATCTCACAACTTTTTGCGGCAGTAAAACTGAGCTGCGAGACTTGGAATTTTTTTACACAATGTCTTTGATGGGATTGCCTTTTGTTCTTATTGCTCTGAATGGCGAGATGAGCTTGCCATTCGCGTGTTAGTAAGCGATACGACCGTTTATTAACAGTAGCAAAACCAAAAATCACCATGAATGCGCTCGCCATCCTAAGACATAAGATTTTGTTATCAGTAGTTATTTCGACTACAATGTTGTTCAAACCGGAACACAATTATACTGCTGTTTGGCGGGAGAAATAAATATTTCGGTGTTAGCTACCTAGGCAGCCCCTCGCGTACGAGATCAACCACGAGTAAAGATGTTAATAATATCCGAGTAATTAACAATGAACTTGAAACGGTAACAATCAAACTGTTTGAAACCTCAAGTATTCCCTCCTTATTAAATTGGTTTCATAAAGCAACGTTTGAAATATTTATTAGAGGAGCCGCTATTATTGACATGGTTGGTCGATTTTTTTAACGCTCTATGTTATTCAAAGTGATGTAAACAGATGACCGCTTGGCACTAAAATAATATCTTTGTACATACCTATATAAATTGTTGTAAGTTAATCATTTAATTCTATATTTCCAAAATCAATCAAGTCTCAATTTATTTCTACAAGTGAACAATTATTCTTAGCTTTATTTATACTGTGTCTACTTGTATTGTTATTAGCCGTAAGTGTCCATGATTTACATAAATAAAACGAAATAAATAAACAAATAAAAAACTATATGCGTACCTTAAGTTTTAATTGAGTCAGGAATTGGTACCCGATATGGCGATACGCTCGCCTCCTATTATATCGTGGGACTGTACACATGTGACGAAATGTGGAACTCCTGGTTGCCACCCGCACCTCTGCCTACCCGTTCTAGGAATAAGGGCGTGAGTGTATGTATGTAATAGTCTGGTAATAATATACGAGTATAAAGGCATTACTTTCGAGGAGTTTATAAACGATCTAAAAAACAAAGTTTTTGTATTTTTTTAGCGAGTGGTTCTGCTATATATGATGTAATTTTCTAAGGGGTTTAGGATTTTAGACTACAAAGAAAAATGGTTTGAAAATCACTTAAATGTGTAGAAAGTATCATGTTTATTTTTAGTTATTTAAATCAAAGTACATACCTATATTAATCATGGAAGCATGGAATTTAGAATTTATATTAATTAGAAGGTCCTCAATATAATGTCTCAAAACAATAGAGCAGGATAGTGGTTTATGGCTTAAGCTATCTGAAACGCTCGATTGTAAAGGAATCTTGTACTGAGCACGTCTCATTGATGTTTCTAATGAGACAGACAAAGTACTAACAGAGCCCGCATTACGACAGTATTCCGATCTAATGATGTGCCAATTTGTAAATTCACTGTCGTAGCGGTCATAAATCAAGTTTAATGATGTTTTTCTTATCACACGTTCGCATGGGGACGGCACAAAATGTTTTTGCCATATGGAAACATTTGACATTTTATTTTATGTCGCCTGTTTGATGTTGGTTTTCCGGGAAATCTTCCAACCATCGTCAAGTCAAAACAGTCGAATCAAAAATCAACAAAAGTATTTATCTTATTTGTTTATTTGATCCACTAGAAGATCAAATCAGTGCATTTAAGTTTGGATACAATTAAATATGTTAGGACAGGGTAGGACTAATATATAAAAAAACATACAGGGTATATCAAGACTGCTACCGAAAACGAAGCCGGGTGGTAGTTTAAGCGACTTCAGACACAATGCAACAGAAAAAGTTGCAAAAAAAACGTCAATTTTTTTTTTGTTATTTTTTTCCTATTGCCATATTTTGGTGGTAAATACATTTTTTCTTAAAATAATAGTGTATACCCTTTAATTTATAAATACTCTAAGATATAAGAGAGTTTAAATTATTATTTTAGCAAAAACTATGGATTTACCACCCAAAAATGACGATATTTAAAAAATCATAAAAATAATTGTCGCGTTTCTATGCGAAATTTTTAATTGCATTGTGTTTGTAGCCACTAAAACTACCACCCGGCTTCGTTTTCGGTAGCAGTCTTGAGATACCCGGTATATCCTGATATTGTTTTTTTTTATTGCAATGAATGGCGAGACGACCATGCCGTTCGCCTGATGGTAAGCGATACGACCTCTCATGAATAGTAGCAAAACCAAACAAAACCTTGAATTGCAAAGCAATGCTTGGCATTCCATTGCACTCGCCATCCTAAGACATAAGATGTTAAGTCTCAAAATGTCCACTAGTTACTCTGGCTACAATGAATTCCAGACCGCAACATTGCATTTACACTGCTCTTTGGCGGAAGAAATAGACATTGCGGTGGTACCCAGGCGGCCTCTTACATATTTGAGACCTACGACCAGGGTATTTTTCCTTACCTCGTTACGGTTGTGGTATACTTTAACTGGATATTATATTATGTATTCCATTATGTGAACCCAAATTTATATTATGGTAAGTTAATGTGAAGGCTTGTCTTTGATGTACTAGAATTAATTAATGCCTAAACATTGCGGCCCTATGCATAGACATAGTTTTAAAACCTCTTCATCGAATTGAATGTTTTGTCTTCTTCACTCAAACTGAATTCAAAATAAATTCGACTGGGACGAATAGTTCGATAACTAAAATATATTTAAAAACTGTCTTTGAATAAGGTCACAAGTAGAAGTTACTTACCGCTCACGTCTATGACGACCAATATTCAGGCGAACAAAAATATACCACCTGTAAACAGTTTTACCCGGTATAAAAATAGTACCGTTACTCTATGTCCTTAGCAAGAAAATTGCTTTTATAATAAACATCATTGTCTTTTTGCCGTGTTATTCCACTCAAGTATAATGGGTGCTTTTAAAATAACAATTGTATTGTAGGCCGCGCCGCAGGAGCATGGTAAACGCAGTGAGCCGTACATCTACTCAATATAATTATATTCTATCAGGATTCTAAAGTATTATGAATGCTTTTTGTGTTTTTATGGAGAAGGAGGTAAACGCGCAGGCTGGCGTATTGATATTAGGTAAGGAGTGCCGTCTCAGCATCAAAGAGATCGTCGGTGAATTGTCGGATTTTAATAAACTTACAGGCTCTTTTCTTTTAGATTTCTAAGTCATGCCTCGAAAATGTGTCATGTCAGGTCAATGATCATGTCGCCAAATATCCTGTTTATAATCTATCTTTAAGGTATGATTTTATTTATAGACACAAGTGTATATACAGTAGAACTTAGAAGGAAGTAACCGATTTTTTTTGTACTGTATCGTGTGCAGAAATTTTATTCTGGACGAATTTAAATCTCCTATGAATAAATATCAGCACGCCACCTTAGGCGTGACAAACAAGCAGTTGTTGCATATTAGATACAGGAAGTTTAAAGTAACCCTTAACCTACAGACACACATTAAGTTTTTATTAGCCCTACTATGATTATTACATAATATTATTATAAAATAGTAAGTCCTATTCTACATTTATAGCCAATTCAAGTTTATAAATATATACCTTGCTTATAAGTTTAATTTACACAGATACATAATATTCACAGATTTTATATTATTCTTTATTTATTTTAAACTTTCTTCTTCTTCTTCTACCTGGCGTTATCCCGGCCGGTGCCAGGGTCCGCCTTCCGGAAAATTCTTCTTCATTTCCCCTCAATAGTAAGGCCATTTAACCTCATATCTTCCTTGACGACATCGAGCTAGCGCTTCTTTGGTCTACCCCGAGGTTGAGGTCCGGGAATAATGAGGCTCAGGCACACATTACCGAAGTACTCCTGCGGTTTCCTTAGGACGTGACCATACCATCTCAAGCGGGATTCCTGGAGTTTATCAGCCACATCACATCAAGACCGCCACGGATGTGCTCGTTACGTATACAAACGCGTAACGTTGCACATCCACCGCAGCATCTTCATCTCCGCGACGTGGACCTCCTGGACGTGCCGCTTGAGGACAGGCCACGTCTCAGAACCATACAGGAACACCGGCGGCACGATGCTTTTATAGATGAGACCCTTGAGCCTCATCGGCATCCTGCGGTCGCAGAGTATGCCCGAGACCTCCCTCCACTTAGACCAAGCAGCGCTTATACGGGCTTTGACGTCAAGATCAATGTCACCGGACTCATGTAGTATGGACCCAAGGTACTTGAACTTGTCTGTCTTCACGGCAAGTTCGTTCCCTATCTCGATGCTTTGGGGGTCCGTACTCCCGCAAGTCATGTACTCGGTCTTCAACATATTTAACTTCAGACCACCATTCTCGAGCGTCTCCTTCCACCGAATGACCATGCGCTCCAAAATTCGCCGGTCCTCCTCCACCAGGGCAATGTCATCGGCATACATCAACAACCAGGGCGCAGGGTCCTGGATGTGAGACGTAAAGGCGTCGAGCACAACACTGAAGAGGAATGGACTCAGCGCCGAGCCTTGGTGCACACCGACATCAATTGGGAAAGGATTCGTCTCGCCAACGGCGGTCCGAACGAAGGACTCGGATCGGAGGTACATGTCTCTGATAATATCCACATAGGCATCCGGTATCCCTTTCACCCTCATCGCCCACCAGATTGCCTGTCGCGGCACACAGTCGAAGGCCTTCTGCAGGTCCAAGAAAGCCACATGCAGTGGCGTCTTCTTCGCCCTGTATGCCTCACCAAGCATCCTGAGTGCAAATATCGGGTCGGTAGTGCCACTGCCAGGGCGGAAGCCGTATTGACACTCAGAGACATTACACTCTTGGCGGAGCCTAGACTCGATGACGCGTTCGAAGAGACACTCTCAAATGTAAGGTGTTAAATAAACCGTGGAAGTAAGAGCGCCACCTCTCCTTCACCGCGCTAGCCTCACATACCAAGGCGCCTCGAGAATCCTTGACACATCAATATTTGGTAATTTCAAGTGTCACCTTTTCTAGAGTCTTTGCGAGCCGATAGATGAGCCTTTGACCCTCCTCAGTCTCCAACTTTTCATACAGAGGAGTCCGAGACTCGTGTCGGGCCCGGGCTACAGCTCGCTTTGCAGCGCGTTTGGCGAGGTTGTACGCAGCGCGGTCTTCAGGAGAGTTAGTCGCTTGCCACTTTTTGAACAGTGTCCTCTTCCTGAGAATTGCCTCCCGGACTGTCCCACTCCACCACCAAGTCTCCCTGTTAAGGGTGCGGCCGCCCTTAGTTGTTCCGAGCTTCGACTTCGCAAGGGTGGTGATTGCTGACTGAATGCCGCCCCACAGTTCCCCCACATCTTCGATCCCCATACTATTTTCTAATAAGGGGATTTATTTTAAACTTATTTGTACACAAATATATAGATAACAAATGTGGCGATCCTCCACATTACAATCATAAATATACAAATCCACAAACACATTCATATATCAGCTAAATAACGGCACACCAGCTGACCGCCGGCGCTCAGGTAGCTGTGACGTCACCGGACCCGCGCCGGCGCAGCCATTTGCCGTGTCGCAGCTCCAGTCGGCTTTTGCTCGATGCGCGCTTCACACGGTCCCTATCGCTTTTGCCGCCTTGCGTACTGTGCGCCTTTGCATATTTTAGTATTTAATTAGCTGTTTATAGACTGTCGCTTCCCTCTCCTTCTTAGTTTTTAGTGGACTGATTTAGTGTGTAGTGTAAAGACCTATTTTAGTATTAGTGTAGTGTGTAAGGCTTAAAGATAGTGACTTTTGTACTTTCTATTTTGTGTGACTTTTGTGTGTATATTAAACCTTGTGCACGCATTGTGTGGGACGTTTCATTTCTCGCCGCGTTCCCGCATAGGCTCTGCCTACCACACACGCCAGCATCGACACGTAGTGGTGTCGATCTCACACTACCCGCGTATCCGACCCATCGCGATACGCTCACCTACACCCGCAACTACATCTCCCCACAACAAATATATACACTATAAAGAAACAATAATAAAAATGTACATATGGTGGACTTATCGCTCTACTATAGCAATGTCTTAACCAAGGGAGGAACTTAAAAGAAGGAAAAAAGAGCAGTTCTAAAATAAAGAATAAAAGATAAATAATACTAATTATTAGCGTGGTGGCTTGTTGGTAAACGGACTAGACGCGACTGCCAACATGTTCACAGTGGTCGCGGGTTCGAATCCCAGGGCACACCTCTGACTTTTCGGAGTTATGTGTGTATTGATAGTCAATCACCACGCGCTAAAACGGTGAAGGAAAACATCGTGAGGAAACCTGCATACCATAGCGATTTATAAAATTTCTATGGTATGTAAGTCCGCCAACCCGCACTAGGCCAGCGTGGTGGACTATATGGCCTAACCACTTTCAATCGTACTCCCGATTGTAGAGGAGGCCCGTGTCCTGCAGTGGGACGTATATGGGCTGATACAGAATACTAATTAAATATATCAATATTCGAACTTTTACTTTGTTATTAATACATGCCTTATTCTATTGCTAGCGGTCCGCCCTGGCTCCGCCCGCAGATACACTTTTCAAAATAGCGGCTTACATTATCAATTCCGACTATCAATTTAGAATATCGGGGCAAAGGATCCCTCAGATATTGAGTTTGAAACCAATCGGACCACGACAACCGAATAATATTTCCTCATATGTGCTAAATTTTTATACTTTCTTCCCATAGCGCAATAATATTGCTTTTAGCATACCTCGTTAAATGACCTATTTAACACAAAAATATTTTTCTTTTCGAACGAGTAGTTCTTGAGATTAGAGGTAACAAACAAACTCTTCAGCTCTATTTATTAGTATAGAATTCATTGTTTACATAGAAATGAATAAAACTATATAATCTGAGTAAAGAGAAGGCCACTAAATCACACTCAAGTTATAGATCAAATAAAAAGTTACGTCTGGCGGTGATATTAAACGTTCAAGCATTCGGCGGGGATAAAAGGATAGAAGTGCAGAAAGCTAAAGAACCGTGCAAGATCCGACGGAATACTGGAATATCTTTTACCTATTCATTAATTGAATGGAGCTCTTTATGTATTTCAACAATGTACGGGTTACTTGATACCATGAATTTTCTACGGAAGAAATTTTCAATGAAATTATGCGCATGATTTTTTGTAGAGAGCTTTCGTATGAATACTTATACCACGCATTTAAAAATTTTCTATGACTGTGCGGTTTTGTGTACATGGTGTGCGTTAAATACGAAAATAAATTGTTTAAAGTTTAGTCCTTTGGTTTGAATAATTATTATTTAAATTAGGTAATTAGTTGAACGATCACGGCAATTATTGATCGTTAATAACGATTCATTTAAAAAGTAATTCGATTGGTAAATTATTGACAATAAAATTGTCAAAAGTTACACCTGAAATCACTTTTTAGTAAAATTTTCAGAGATTTTATTCAAACCCATATCACAATGCTATAAAAATTAAAAAAGGCTTATAATTCTGCAATTGTAGAAGCAGTAATCTACATATGTATATACAGATGATATTAGTATTAAACCATGACGCAACAGTTTAATATCCAATACATTATCAGAAAATATATCATTTTCTCCATGAAAAAATATGTGTGGGGCTCAAACCGGTGCGGAAATGACTCGGCTCGCTTGCCACGTCATTGACTGTAGCGTAAAATTGCGAATAAAGGAAGTAGAATTCACTAAGCCTCTAGATAAGAGAGCGCTTAGCGACGCGGCTCGCTTAGGAAATGAAATCCACCAACAGTTGAGACTCGCGATTGTTCTCGCAATTATAGGAAAACTTTAATAGCGATTATTGGATGTGATAATTTGCTGCAAACTTTGGTCCAATATTTGCACATGGTAATGCGCAATAACGCTCCGTGCACCGATATGAAAATAGTTCGGCGATACGAACTTAATGATTTTAATTTCGCTGTGTCGATGCGTTCGGGATAATGGTTGGTACGATATTGAGAACAGCGAAATTTTCAGGAAGTAAAAACAGCCAAATAAATAAAATAATGGACATGATTTTATAGTTTAGGGTTATTCAACTAGGTGAGCTAAAATATAAAGGTTTTACGACTACCCGAGTTAAAATACCTTTAGTACTTTTCCAGACATACAAAGGTAGTCGTAATAAATCGCTATGTTATAACGCAACACTCACATCCTTCAGAAACATTTATTTTTAGTTTATTTTCCCTAACTCCCAATGTGGAGCCTATTTCACAGCCATCAATTTAGTTTGTCAATATTCATACAGTTTATAAACCTATGCAATTTATTTATTTACACTTCATAAAAATGATGTATAGCAGGACCTAATACCTGAGGCAATCTGTTCCAGTCGAATCTAGGGTAATGCAGAGGGTGATGAATTTATAGAATGTCTCCTTCGTTCAAATTGAATTCATAAGTAGTTGGAAAGGGACAAAAAATCGATACGAAAAAAAGGTTTGTATACAATCTATGAATAAGGCTGTAAAACGTTTATTCGCACCAAAACCAAGTATCGGTATTGTAAGTTATTTTGGGGCGCACGTGCAAAATCTAATAGTATTCATTTAAAACATGTTTGGTTCCTGCACGCCGTATGAAATATGTGTAGCATATCCCGGGCAGACTGTATTTCCTGTGGACCGGGAGTAGTCCCCCTCCCCTGCCCTCCCATACCCCCCTCTCCACACGCCCCCGTGATTTCCAATGGATCTCTCGTTCGTTTTTTCGCCTCTTGTCCTCACTCACGCGGAACACATTACGTATGTACTTGTCACACAATTTATATTTTATATAAATAGTCGTATTTGATGTCGCAAATTACCTCCAACGCGGGGTAATATAATATTTTTCTCTTGAGATTTTTCCATGGAAATATAGAGTCTTTACAAATACCTTTTTAGAATTAAATATTATAACATGCTTTATACATTTTTATATTATATGTATTTCAATAAATAGGCTACATACATTCACCTTTCACGGCTGTATCACTGAAAGAGTTGGTAGAGGCAAGGGTGACCACAGTTCGACTTGCTTATTTCCATTTCAAGATGCGACGTGTATAGGATTTTCCAAAAGCGACTCACACAATTTACATTGCCTAATCTAGGAAGTTGATAGTCAATCACCACGCACTAAAACGGTGAAGGAAAACATCGTGAGGAGACCTGCATACCATAGCGATTTATAAGAATTTATCTGGGATGTAAGTCCGCTAACCCGCACTAGGCCAGTGTGGTGGACTATATGGCCTAACCACTCTCAATTGTAGTCTCGATTGTAGAGGAGACCCATACCCTGCAGTGGGACGTATATGGGCTGATACATAATCTAGGAATGGAACCTATTACCTCATGACTCACTGGCTTTAAAAATTACTGCAGTAATAAAGTGACTACAATAAATTAGATTAAATAAATCGTCAAATTTAGCCACGAAAATTATTTCAGTCATCATTAGCTTTGAGTTAAATAAGCTGTGTTAAGTTATATCTCTTTGATCAAGTGCAGTCGAACTTACATTTGAAACTATGAGCTAGTAGAAATATAAGAGGAAAAAGTCTACTTCTGAATATAGGGCTATAGCAAATACAGGCTATATCGAAACTGCGACTGAAAACGAAGACAGGTGGTAGTTTCGGTGACTTCAGAAACAATGCAACCAAACATTTTTTTCTTGTAGTCGTATTTGGTTGGTAAATACATGGTTTTTCCTGGAATACTAATGTAATGTTTACTTTTACAAATTATTATTTTATATAAAACTAAGGATTTACCACCTAAATATGATGATACTTAAAACATCACAAAAACGTCAATATTTTTCTGCGAAAATTTTATTTGCTTTGTGTCTGTGGGCACTAAAACAAACACCCGGCTTCGTTTTCGGTTATAGTCTGGAATCTGGATGTATCTTATATTTATACAGCGACTTCTTGGAAGCAGTGTCCATGTAGTAACTTCCCGAAACCTTTCTTATTTTGCCTGTCTACCTTATGAATGGATGGCAGACGCTAGGCTTTCCACTACATGGCCTCGACTCGAGAGCCTTCCGGATCTATCGGCAATATATTTTGCTGGAATCGTCTTCTGAGAATATATTACGTGGGCGTCTTTATAAGGCAAATATTTCCATTATAACCTATGTGTCGCCCCGCCGCGCCACGAAGCCAAGTAAGTGCGAGGCAAAAAGTTACTCATTAGGAAAAATGTATTGTGAAGTATTTATTTTTCTTGTTGATGAGGCTCCTGTCCTGTAGGACTAGGACGTATAAGGGACTGGATTATCAGATAATATAATTTAAAAAAAAACGTCTCGTGCAGAAAACCTACCATTAATATGATTTTAACATCGGATATAGAAATATAACCTAATTTACGAAGAAAAACATTTCGTTTTTAATTCACATTCATTGACAGCCTCCGTGGCGCAGTTGGCTAGACGTCGGCTGTGAAGGTGTCAAGAAGCCGTGGATTTGATCTACGCACACGACATATATTTGTGATATCACCAGTTATTTATTTTGAGTCTGGGTGTTTGTGAGATTGAAAAGTCTCTCGTAGTTCCTGAAACTCACGAGAAGACTAGATCTTAGTGTGGGATCAGAACTATGCACGTATGTCTGCGAGTAGCGACTATTCGATGCATTTTGTTTAATGCATTTATCTATCTTCTGTATTTGAAACATTAAAGTTTATCCTACCACATAATGCAGTATACATAACTGTGTTTCACTGCGAAAATACTTATATAATGGCAAGGAATTTTATACTCATCATTGCCGTGTGTACAATTTTATATCATTGCAAAACACCTCTTTCGGTATCTGTATTTTTATTTGTATGAGCCTATATGTCTACTACTGTGGGGCAATGGCTTCTTCTATAATCGAGGGCGCGATTGAAAGGAGTTAGGCCGTATATTTCACGACGCTGGCCTAGTAAGGGTTGCCAATACATATAAATTCTTTCAACTGACTATGATATTCTTTCAATCCATCAGCCCGTAATGGCGGTATGCTAAACACAAGACTGCCCTACAATAATGAGTCCTATTGAGACGCTGTTGCAGATTGGCAGAATTCACATCTCATGGAAATTCTTGTATTTTTTATCTTTCTATTATATGCAGGTTTTCTTACGAGGATTTCTTCATCTCTTTCAGTATGTGAAAGGATTTTAAAGTTGAAGTTCTCTACATTGCTCCAAGTCAGTTTTGTAGTCGAAGTAATTTAACCGGAATTTCTGATGAATAGTCAGTGTAGTGGTTGAATGTAAGCTCTCTACCGGATTGCCATTGAGGTTTGCTGCGATTGCTCGTTTTAATCGGATCAAAAGATTTAAATTTTCCCGATTTATTGACCTGAATGTCCACGTTGTTCGAGATAAAATGCTATGCTTTTTCGCATAGCATCGGTAATATAGCGAGAAAAACTAACAGTCGTTGGAGTTGAAAAGTTCAATTGGAGGCCAAGTAGACGCAAGCGCAATATCGGACGCGCGTCTACAACGTGGACGGACGGTCTAGTTATCGTTGAAAGAAGTCGCTGGATACAACCCACTTCCAATAGACTGATGTAGAGATCATTGGGGGACGCTCGTATTCATCAGGAGATTTCCTGTAGATGGGGACAGAGGGAGAGAAAGAATTACGATGAAAACACTCAATCATACACGAAAACAAAACAACACTTGGAAGTTAAAATTATTATTAAGCTTAGTACTAGGCTCCTCGACCCCAAAGAAATTAGGTGTTAGTATTTAGTTAGTTGGATGTAAGTCTCTTAATACCAGATGATTTTGTGATTATTGAAATAAAACCATCATTCACGTATTTTACCGCTGATTTGGTTTATTTTTTACATTTTTTGACTTCCCGACGTTTCGATCACTTTACAGGTCTATGGAGAAATACTATTTTAAAAAGCTTATTTTTCGGGTTCAAAAAGTAATATATGGTAATGTAACATTCTATAAATATTAGAATTGATAGTAGCCACTTTAAGCAGCTTATTAAAATCCTTCCACTACTTTTAGGCGGCATTCGAGGCGAGAACAGGTTGGCTTTTTACTTTCATTTTGGAATTTATATTCAACGTCGTATCTTGCTGTCGTCGTCTTAAATAAGAAATAAGAGCTAAATTTTTCCCAAGCAAGACGTTGGATTTAGGACTAAGGTATATATATACCTTTCAGTTATGAAAACCAAGCTTATGTAATTACTAACGTATGCTAATAATTACATAAGATGTAAATATCAAATAATCAAAGCATCAAAGCATTCATTACGTTCCCTATCATCGTATCGCAAGGATTTTATTTTTACGGATTATAAAAATGCTTTTTAATAAATCTTTACATTAACTATTTATGTGAGTATCCGTAACTACTCCCTCATTTCTACAAAAGGAAATTCTGTCTGAACGCACACCTACATATTGCACGTCTTTAATATTACAAATTAGAGAAATAACTCCAAAGCAATATCTAGCTGAGCTTTTGCATTTCCCTCGGAAATCGATTTCTGAGATTTCTTTCCTTATATTATTATCTATTATCGAAGCTTATTATCGAAGAATGAGCTCTCGAGAATGTAAATATTGCAAAATGATATCGTAGGCGGGCGCGGTAGGTACGGCTATACACAGGTACTAAGGATGAGGTAAAAATGTCCACGTTTGCTCTTATTATTCAGTTTCTTTATATGAAATATTTATGCAGATATTTTAATAAGTGAATGTTGATTTTTTTAATGGTAATAAATGGCAAGACGACCATGCCGTTCGCCTAATGGTAAGCGATCTCATAGCTTATTGACAGTAGCAAAACCAAACAACACCTTGAATTACAAAGCAATGCTTGGTATTCCACTGCGCTAGCTATCCTGAGACATAAGATGTTAAGTCTCAATATGTCCAGTAGTTATTTTAGCTTCCTTCTAACCGAAACACAACAGTGTATTTACACTGCTGTTTGGCGGGAGAAATAGACATGAATAATAATTAAAAAGTAAAATTAATAAACCAAAAAATTCTATCGAGTTAAGCTCCTCAGTGATAACAAACGATCAACACATTATTTAAGTATTAAATTGAGACGTGATATGCTAGTCAGTTTGGAGTATTAAATAACATTATTGGAGTGTGGGAGACAATGGTGTGATTAACGAACGGTGTTCGCGCGGCGGCGACCAGGCGACCAGGCGCCCGGCCGAACAAAGAACTTAACGAACATGAAACCGACGTGAAGGAGCGTGTAACTCGGGCTCGCTTCTCATGCTCACGTCAATAATTGGAGCGGTTGTTCATGTGTATTTTTTTTATTTTCGCAGCGGTGCTCTCGCCAGGGCCGCATTGTTCGTGCTCGCCCTCCGCGAGCGCGCCCACCCTGACCCCCCCACCGCCCAACGTGAAACGGTTCGTATTTTTCATTGCTGCTTTAAAGCCTTATAGGTTTTGCTTTATTTATGCCCTTTATAACTCTTCGTGGAAGATAAATGCTGGCGGGGCGATGTTCTGTTTTTGTCACAGTTTAATGGTTTGGCTATGGCTGGGTAAAATTGTTATAGTATAAATGCAACCGCCTGGGGCAGTCGTATAAATGAGAAACTATTAAAGCCCCTTCGATATCAGTTGCGGAAATAGACGATTAAACAATGCCTGGCCTCTGCTAATAGTGGGCCTTCAGGACATTTATAATTGATTCATTTTTTTATACGTAAAAGAACTACAAGCTACTGTTTCGCAATATGAGTAAATTTAGTATTAGTCGCGGCGCTACTGTGCCAGTGTTTACATAGTCTCCGCAATTTTTTGCAAGTAATAATAGTAAAAGTGGTGAATCTGAACATAAAAGGTAATAAATCTGTGAACATATCTTAACTAAAGCGATCAGTGTCAAAATAACTAACAAATTAATTTGACATTGGCAGTAATTTGCTGGCCCACAAGCCGCAAGAGAAGGCTTTTTGCCTTGCTGGCAAATCTCTTTGCGGCTAATTCCCGCCTCGAAGACCGTGGTTCCCAGCCGCTGCCTACACTGCCTGATTGCGGTTTCTCAATGGCAGATATTCGCATCAGGCAGTGTGATGTGCGGCGTGAGTTACGGTCTCTCGATGTGCGGAAAGCCAGTAGTCCGGATGGGATACCAGCGGTCGTTTTAAGGGCTTGTGCAGCCGAGTTGTCTCCAGCACTGACTCGCCTCTACCGAGCGTCCTACCGCACAGTTGTTGTGCCGGAATCTTGGAGGGAGGCCAATGTGCAACCAATCCCCAAAAAGGGTGATCGATCGGACCCTACCAATTACCGCCCTATCGCTATCACCTCAGTGATGTGTAAGGTCATGGAGCGGATCATAAACGCTCATTTGGTCCGCTACCTGGAGGATCACTCGTTGATCAGTGACCGACAATACGGATTCCGTCATAATCGATCGACGGGTGATCTTCTAGCGTTTGTCCTGCATCGCTGGGGTGAGGCGATTAACCGGCGTAGCGAGGCTCTTGCTGTGAGCCTCGACATTGCCAAGGCGTTTGATAGGGTCTGGCACCGTGGTCTTCTGTCCAAGCTTCCGGCATACGGTCTACCCGGCAACCTGTGTTCGTGGATTTCCGGCTTTCTGCATGGGCGTAGAATACGTGTAGTCATTGACGGACACGCTTCGGCGCTCATGTCGGTAAATGCCGGAGTTCCTCAGGGCTCGGTGCTGTCGCCCACCTTGTTTATTCTGCATATCAATGACATGTTGTCGCTTGGCAACATTCATTGCTATGCAGATGACAGTACGGTTCATGGGCGATACCACTGCGAGCCTCCAGGTTGCCGTGTCGAAACTGTGAGGGGACGCGAAAATCTTGTCATTGAATTCAACCGGACCTTGGATCTCATTTCTACATGGGGTTCCAGGAATATGGTTGAGTTCAATGCCAAGAAAACCCAGGTGTGTGCGTTCACGTGCAAAAAATCCCCGTTCTCTCCTCTCCCCATTCTTCAGGGTACTCCCCTCTCAGTGCGGAATGACCTGAGTATCCAGCATGAGTATCCAGTTTGCAGCGGCGGGCCATCCGCATTGTGAATGATGCAGACGTTACGAGCAACTTAGAGTCGCTACAACTCTGGAGAGATGTCACCTCTCTAAGCGTGTTCTACCGCCTGTATCACAGTGAGTGCTCTGAAGAATTGTTCAACTTGCTCCCCTCCTCTCCATTCCTAACCAGAACCACGCGTGCTGGCTTGCGAAGCCATAACTTGACGGTCCACATCATCCCGGCGCGAACCAAACAATTCTCAAATTCGTTTTTGTGCCGCATCGTCAGGCTGTGGAATTGTTTGCCGGCGCACGTGTTCCCTCCTTCCTACAATCCTGGGTCCTTCCGCCGCGGTATGAAGAGGCACCTTAGCAGGCCGGCATAATTGTTTCCATTGGCATGGGACTGCCGTCCGATGCCAATGGATACTCTGCCTGGGTGGCATTGGCACTTTCCATCAGGTGCAATGCCGCCACTATGCCAGGCCATTATAAAAAAAAAATCGTGTATAAAAACTGTATCATAGTCGAAAAATATAAAATTAAAGTGGCGGCTAATAGTTCCTGGATTTTGATGACAAGTTCAACATAGAGTGAGGTTGCTGAGTTGTGAACCTTAATACAGTGCAGCTATTCGGATTATCTAGTATTTAACATACAGTTGATGATAGTTTACTACAAATAAATCTTGATTGTATACACTCGTCAATTGTCACCACCTCTGCCGAACTAAACACATCAGACTGAAAATTTCGGAACTTTACGCATGCAGCGGCTTGGCCTAACGGCTTGCGTACATATCCTTCGTGCTGTGTGGCTCGCTACGGACTGGGTGTTCAAATCCCGCCATCGCTGCACTAGACAAGTTGGAATTTTTTTTATAAAAAAAAATATTCTTTGTTCCATCGGAATCTGAGTAATCTATACATACATACATACATATAAATATAATTGAAGTGTCTGTTTTAAGAGTGGAAATAAAAAAAAATGTCCCACTACATATCGTTATACAGGGTATATCAAGACTGCTACCGAAAACGAAGCCGGGTGGCAGTTTAAGCGACTTCAGACACAATGCAAAAGAAAAAGTTGAAAAAAAAGCGACAATTTTTTTTTGTTATTTTTTTCCTATGGCCATATTTGGGTGGTAAATACATTTTTTCCTAAAATAATAGTGTATACCCTTTTATTTATAAATACTCTAAGGTATAAAAGAGTTATAATTATTATTTTAGCAAAAACTATGGATTTACCACCCAAAAATGACGATATTTAAAAAATCATAAAAAATAATTGTCGCGTTTCTTTGCGAAATTTTTAATTGTATTGTGTTTGTAGTCACTAAAACTACCACCCGGCTTCGTTTTCGGTAGCAGTCTTGAGATACCCGGTATACACGATAGCTGTGCCGAAAATGATATTTAAAAAATTTTTGTCTGTCTGTCTGTTTGTTCCGGCTAATCTCTGAAATGGCTGGACCGATTTTGACGGGACTTTTTTTGTCAGATAGCTGATATAACAAGTAGTAACTTAGGGTACATTTATTTTAGAAAAATAAAGTAATGTTGCAATGCCCGCGCGCAGCTCACGCGCATGCCACCACTGGGCCGTCACGTCGGGCGCCTTCCACCACTTCTCCCACCAACGAATCAATATCACATTTACAAAATATTGTATATAAAGAAGTTTTTCAATAAAGCTAATACAAAAAACTGAAAATAAATGTGTAACGGGAGTTTACCGCCGCTCGCTAAGAGATCGCGCCACCGTAGAATTAGATCGCGGCATGGTTTCGTTACAAAGGTTGATAATAAAATAAAAATGCAAAAACCAAAAAATAAACTAATTAACTTTTTTGTTAAATTCCACGCAGACGAAGTCGCGGGCACAGCTAGTTGAAAATAAAATGAAGTTTGCCTGCTGTGATTCAACTGCGGATGGTGCTAGTGATAAATTAATATGCTCTAAATGCAATCGCAACTACCACAATGATTGTATAAATCCGTCAATAAAAATTGGTGAAAGATCAGTGGATTTTAAGTGCAAGTGGGTCTGTCCTGAATGTACACTTTCTCAGCCGAGACAAATTAACAATGATAACACCCCAATACGTGGTAATAGCTCGAATAATCTGCTTACAACAATGAGAACGTTACACTACGTAGAGGTGGTGCTTCTTCGTCGATCCAATCACAATTTAATTCTAAAGACCTTCGTGGGAATTCACATTTTTTGGAGCAAGTAAAATCTATAGTATCCTCCGAATTTTGTAGTCTAAAGGCGGAACTCAGGTCTTCCATCGTGAGTCTGCAAGATGAATTAAGAGCAATGAAAGCAGAATTCTCTAGTATTAAACAGAGTATTGAATTTGTCAACGCCAGGTTCGATGACTTCAACAATAGAATAGACAAATGTGAAACAAATTTAAAGCAACTTGATAGTAAATGTTCTGTAATCGGTAACGTGAAAACAACTATGGATTCAATTGTTGATAATAATAACAATCATGAACAATGGGCTCGCAGATCAAACGTTGAAATTTATGGAATTCCCGAAAAGAAAAATGAGAATTTGTTCACAATCATACAGGATATAGCTAATAAAGCCGAATTGAATTTGAAGGTTGAATCTGAAATTGACTTTATCACTAGAATAGCCTCGAAGGATAAAACAAATAAGAGAACTAAACCTATTATTGTGAAGTTTCTATGTCGTTGGAAGAAATATGATTTTCTTTCTAAGGCTAAAAAATTGAAGCTCAAGTGTTGTGACCTCGGATTTACAACCAACTCCAATCTAATATATTTTAATGACCACCTGACTAGCTCCAACAAAGCTCTATTGCAACTCGTCAAGAAGACTTGTCAGGAAAAAAAATATCAATACGTTTGGGTGAAGAACTGTTCCATTATGGCTCGTCGTACTATTGCGCTGCTCGATTCTCATTTTATCGGGAGCTTAAATAATATAGACTTTGCTTGCTATCTTGTCATTAGGTATTTTATTGGAATTTTTTTAATATTGGACTTACTTTTTGTAATAATATTCTACAATATAGTTGCAGGGTGTAACGTTTTGTGTATGGTTCTTAACTATTTGTTAAATTTAATTTATAATATGTTAATGGTTTTATATACCGGGTATATCAAGACTGCTACCGAAAACGAAGCCGGGTGGTAGTTTTAGTGGCTACAAACACATTGCAATTAAAAATTTCGCATAGAAACCCGACAATTATTTTTTATGATTTTTTAAATATCGTCGTTTTTGGGTGGTAAATCCATAGTTTTTGCTAAAATAATAATTTAAACTCTTTTATACCTTAGAGTTTTTATAAATAAAAGGGTATACACTATAATTTTAGGAAAAAATGTATTTACCACCCAAATATGCCCATAGGAAAAAAAATAACAAAAAAAATTGTCGCTTTTTTTTGCAACTTTTTCTGTTGCATTGTGTCTGAAGTCGCTTAAACTACCACCCGGCTTCGTTTTCGGTAGCAGTCTTGATATACCCTGTATGCTTTATTGTACACCAAAATGAAAGACACATACAAGTACTTACAAACTAAAGGCATGGTTACAATAGCTGCGATCTCTTTCAGGCAACCTTTGGATGGACTGGATTATTGTGAAATTGAAATATAGGGTAGTGCAAATAGTGAGAGAATAATAATAATAAACAATAATAATTGATGTACATGCTATATTATATTAATTTACATAATATAAATACATACAAACATACATACTAATATATATTGAGCTAACTATAATGATGATGGTTTTCTATCTATTCGGCGATCATTGGATTTACGTTAAATATTCTTGTGTTATTAATGTGTATAATAAATTCGTTTTTCAGTTATGATTAAACAATTAACTATATTTTATCAGAATGTAGGTGGATTACGCACAAAAACTAATAGTTCAGTCAATATGTAAGGAATAATTAATTGCCCTCCGAATAAAGACCTACCCTTAACATAATTAATCGTTAGGGGGACATGTCAAGAGGTCACAGAAAAATTAAAAAGGTTGCGCTGTTTGCTGATTTTGAGAAATTAAAAAAAATAATAAAATAAATTGAAATGCTTTTTTCTTGGAAACTATTGGTTTTAGGAAAAAGTTTTTTAAATAAAAAATGTAGAGGGCATTGCGGAATACATTTTTTGTCTTTGGAGTGACGTCACGTGAAATAATGTGATGCAAAACATTATCTATGTTAATTCGCCTAAGTTCAAATCTTGCTGAAGAAAAGTTCAAATTTTTTGATAACAAAATCAGAAAACAATTACTGCTATTTTATTTAAATTAAAAAAAGATAAAAACTGAATGGCATGAGTAATGTGCAACGGCACGGTACATAATGTACAATTTGTACACTTCGACAAGTTCCAGCTTGAAAACGGTAAGTTTTATAAAAAAATGTTTAAATAAAAGTTGTAGCTAATTTTGTGACGAACAGCTTTCTAATTTACTTTATCATAAAAAAAACATTTTTTCCTACCGAAAATAGCATTGGAACACTTTTTTGGTGAATTAGCACCTCTACTTTTTGTATTTCAAGTCGGATGAAGTCACTCCAATGACAAAAAATGTAGTTCGCAATGCCCTCTACATTTTTTATCATTTTTTTTCCTAAAACCAATAGTTTCCAAGAAAAAAGCTTTTTTTATTTTTTTTTAAATTATTTTTTGGAATTTCTCAAAATCAGCAAACAGCGCGACCCTCTTAATTTTTCTCTGACCTCTTGATATGCCCTCCTAACGATTCATTATGTTTAATAATGGTAGGTCTTTATTCGGAGGGCAATTTACATATTGACTGAACTATAATTCATTTTTTCGTAATTTAACTCAAAAAAATTTTGACATTATATGCCTTAGCGAAACTTGGTTACATGATGGCGTGCATGATTCCGAGATTTTTGACTCACGATATATTATATAGTATATAGAAGTGACAGAAATTATGAGGCGCGCGGAGATAAACTGGGAGGTGGTGTTTTGTCCGCACTCAATTCTAGCCTCTCTGTTTCAGCCTCCTCTTCTATCACCTCGGTCAATTTAACTGCAGATGTTGTTAAAGTCTCCACTGTCTTATCGTCGGTCCCTGTGTCCAAGCTATTACATGTTTATTGTTGTTATTTTCCCCACAATAAATATCATCAAGAAGCGATTTGCGATTATTTCGAACTCGTTTCCAACGAGATGCTTAGTCATCCCAACGATAATATGTTAATGGTTGGTGATTTTAATGTTTCTTCTGCCATTTGGTCCCAATTGGGTTCCTCAATGAGTTTAATTAATTTCTTTGATGATGATCCTTTGATTAATTCAGTGTATAACTTTACAAATTTTACAGGTCTCAGGCAATTTAATTCTATACCTAATTTTAATAACAGGGTTCTTGATCTTATTTTTATTTTTAGTTCTTTAGACTGTTCCGTATGTCGTTGTCCTCCTTTAGTGCCAGAAGACCCTCATCATCCTGCCGTGCACTTATTGGTGGATATATCAATTCCTCGAACATTGACTTGTCCTCCCCGTACAATTCGATTATATCGTGATGCAGATTATGATGCCATAAATGATGTTTTAGCAAAAATCGACTGGATAGATCTATTGGAGGACAGTAATATTTCTAGGGCAGTCCATGTATTTTATGAAACAATAAATACTGTTATATCTGACCTAATTCCAGTTAAAATGGTAAAGTACGACAATCGTTATCCTTTCTGGTACTCAAAATCCTTAATAAAAATTATTCAGGAAAAACTTAATTACCATAGAAAATGGAAGACTTATAAAAGGTATTCGGATTACGAAACTTTTAGTTTATTGCGTGACCGACAAAAACGAGCTCAACTCGAATGTTATGAAAAGTATATTGCTAATGCTGAGATGAAAATTAGGAGTAATAGTAAATTCTTCTGGGCCTTTGTCAAATCGAAAAAATCTACCAATAGTATACCCAATAGGATACATTTCAATAATATTTCAGTAAATGATGGTAAAGCAATTTGTAATGTTTTTAATGATTACTTTCGGTCGGTTTTTGAATCACCAAATTCGGGTAGTGTAGATGTTTCTAATTCAGTTTCTCATAACTCTGTTAATATTGGGTCGGTTAAGATTCCGCATAAAACTATTGTTAAATACCTTAAACAGCTTGATGTGAGGAAAGGTTATGGCCCTGATGAATTACCTCCATTATTTTTAAAATCTTGTTGTGACACAATCTCTTATCCAATTTACTTGCTATTTAGAAAATCTTTGAACTCTGGAGAAATGCCTTCTTTTTGGAAGCGTTCATACATAGTCCCTGTTTTTAAGAGTGGGGATAGACATAATGTCCTTAATTATAGGCCCATCTCTAAATTATGTACAATAGCGAAAATGTTCGAAAAAAATATTTATGATATGATCTTCCTATTACTGAAACCGGCTTTAATCGAAGATCAGCATGGTTTTATCAATAAAAAATCAACAGAAACTAATGTATGCCAACGTGTTGACCAGGTTGCCAAGTATATGGATAGTGGACGGCAAGTGGATGTCGTGTATACTGACTATTCGAAGACTTTCGACAAGATATCTCATTCGCTATTAGTAAATAAACTTGCGACGGTTGGTATACACGAGATTTGTTACGCTGGCTATCCTCCTATCTTCGTAACCGTAGCCAAGCAGTAACTATCAAAGGTTATTGTTCTACATTTGTCCCAGTCACTTCAGGTGTTCCTCAGGGCTCTCACCTCGGCCCACTACTGTTTAATTTATTCCTAAACGATATTCGCAATATTGTTCATAATTCGTCAATATTACTTTATGCCGATGATATGAAAATCTATAGACAGATTTCTAGTTCATCAGATTGTATAATTTTGCAAGATGATCTGGATTAGCTGTGTAGATATTGCTCAGACAATTTATTAAAGTTAAATGTTGCGAAATGTAGTGTCATATCATTTTCTCGTAAAGTTAGTGCTATAACCTATGACTACCATCTTGATGGTAATTCTCTGAACAGAGTAACTGAGGTGAGGGACCTGGGAATATACCTTGATAATAAGCTTTCATTTAATTATCATATCAAATATGTGACTGCGAAAGCCTACCGTATGCTTGGTTTCATTCTAAGAATTGGTAAAGACTTTAAGTGTAATTCCACTCTCATTCTGTTATACAACTCCTTTGTACGATCTGTTTTGGAATATGGGTCTGTAATTTGGAACCCCAAATATAAAGTATACATAGATGATATAGAAAAAATTCAGCGAAAATTTGTTAAACATCTAAATTACATTACCTACACATTAAATGTTGCCCCCCCTGTTATGATGTCCTTAGTCGATCGTCGAATACTTAGAGACCAATTGTTTTTGTTTAAATTAATAAGAAATCTTATTGAATCTCCATATCTTTTAAGTTGTTTACAGTTCAGATGTCCAAATTTACGTACACGTAACTCTAGTAAGTTCTTGTTTAATGTACCCCATACAAGGACTAACTATGCTCGAAACACATTTATCTTTAGAGTATGTAATGAATATAATGAAAAGTTTTCTCATGTTGATGTATTTACAGCCTCCCTCATAAAGTTTAAAAAGGATATATCAGATTGTTTGTCGTTTTGATTTTAATTTTTGCTAATTTTCATATTGTTTTAATTTTTACTAATCGGTTTTTTTTTCTTTGATTTATTATTGCTTTTGGTATTTTATTTTTTCTAACTGTAAAACAAATTTTGGTTTGTTTTTGATGTTGCGGTGTATTTAATATTTATTACTGAAAACTTTACTGGTCTATGTATTAGTTATATCATATTTAATGTTATATGTATTATTGTTGTACTGTTTGTTTTCCTTAAACAATAAAAATAAAAAATAAATAGAGTATCTTAGATTTTACTAACTTTTGACGTCACTGTCGATCATACATACATACATAATCGTCACGCCTGTGTCCCATAGGGGTAGGCAGAGACAATAGACCGCCACTTTGCTCGATCCTGACATACTACTTTCGCTTCATCCACTTTCATCAACTGTCGATCAAGTCTTAATAAATAAAGGTTTTTCTAAATTAAACTCAGTATGATCTTGCTTCTTTGGAGGAATAAAGACATTAACAAAGTTTTTTGTTTTATATTTCTAAATAACTGAATCCAGACAGATCTTCGAGCTGATAATTAAAACAATATTTACCCATCCAGATAAAACAACAGAAAGAATATTTTAGCATCAAAAGTTCCCTTCATAAACCCTTACGTTACGTACGAATTACAAAATAAACAAAGTAACCGTCCCTTATTTGCTGTTTTGCATAAAGTACACAAATAAAGGGATGAGAGGACGTGTGCCTACTCTGATACGTATAACACCAGTTTGTGATATTGTTTTCGCAAAATCATTGTTATATTTCATCCCATTGACATTTGTTCCCACCAAAAATGATTTAATTTCGTTTAAAATCATTGCGGACGGCTGACCTAATTAATTTAACAAGGGATGCAGATTAACATCTGTCTATTCGGAATCATTTTGCATGTTTGCATATCTGAATTAATAAAGCTTGTCATGTGATTTAATATTCAATTCAGTGCCTGCTGCTCGATGAAATGTACCTGTATTGTAAGGAATTTTGGGACCTAATTATTTAGTACTTTCATGATTGGAAAGGTATGTTTTGTTTGCTTGGCTATATTACCAGATAGTGCCAAAACAATATAACATTTTGAAAAAAAAAAAAACAAAATTGCCTTGGACTGAACCTGTCATTAGTATACTATAAAATTAGCCATCAAGAAAAAATCAGCACTGCGCTTTTGCAAAATAAAAAATCGGAAGTGTTAATTATTTATTTTATACAACATAGTCAAATTAAGTAGCGTTTAAAAAATCTCCATTAATTTGTGGTACATGTCGGCATTTAATTAAATAACTATCAAACTGGCGAGTGTATTCAGTATTGAAAAAGTAATCAACTCCGGATTTAAAACGTAGATAACCAAACGCAATATACATCCCCTGTTCCAATACGGAAGCCATTACGAACAACAAATACTAGTTCGTATTTAAACAGGACATGGCTTTTGAAGTACCAGGCCAGAGCCGAAACGCAGCTCCGGAAACGGAATCAACGCAATGCAAACAAAACTCACGTACTACATTGTGAACCATCTATTGTACTGTGTTTCTAATTACACTTTTTACATTGGATTTGACGCGTGTCAACTACAATGGGAGTATTAAGTAAACAACGCAGTACATTCATTATTCTTTCAACGTTTTTGCACATTAAAATGTCTCCGCCGCATATGTTAGTGTAGTCAAAAGAAAATGTCAACAAACGAGATGCATGAGCGTCTCTTGACGGTGGCTATAATTATGCCGGCTCGCTTAATTGCTTTTTGACGTTGCAGGATATATTGTAGCGGGATTTGTAAGGTAGACTGTTTCACAGATTGCGTTCCATGCGCGAATTTTTGGTTAGCTCTGTGTTATGGTGACTTTATTTCTTCAGTGATTAAAATACGTGGATAGTGTAACCAACAGATCATAAAACTAGGAAATTCGCTGTTTATTTTCAGGCTATAATTTTTTCCTTTCCTTTCCTGTAAATTACATCGCAGTTTTTCTAAACCAAACTTTTTTGTTACAAGAAGCCAGATTAGTATTATAATTTTTGAACTCTCGATGTTGAAATTTGATGTTTTGTCAACAAGCTCGCGGCAAAACCCAGTTTCTACTGAAGTACTAGGCAACTAATATGAAATTGTGTTTCAGCGACAAGTTAAGTCTATGCAAAATGTTAAATGAGGTAATGTTCGCACGCAGTTAATAGCTCCACTATAAATGGCCGCTTTAAATGGCGTTTGGAGGCCCATTTGGAGTTTGGGGAAGTTATTTATTCTTTAAGTCGGAGCATTAATATTGTTATAAACTCTTATAGTTATTACAATGGTAACATTTCGTGGCAGTATAAAAAAGGCATGTGTTTTCACTAGTGGTAGATTTCTTATATGTGAGCGGTCACCTGGCTAGGTACCACCGCAATGTCTTTTTCTCCCACCAAACAGCAGTGTAAATTCATTGTTGTGTTGCAGATTGAATGACATTGTAGCCAGAGTAACTACTGGACATATTGAGACTTAACATATGTCTCAAGTTGACGAGCGCAGAGGAATACCAATGATAGTAATTCAAAGCTTTGTTTGGTTATGCTACTGTCCATGAGCGGTCGTATCGCTTACCATCAGGCGAACGGCAGCCTCGTCTCGCCATTCATTGCAATAAAAAAATGTGTCACTTGTAATACTAAACTACCTGAGAAAAACCAACCTCTTAAGTAGTTTTACCGTTCTGTAAGATAAAAGCAATACTAAAACATTATCAACAATTAGTATACCTAAACAAGCCAAGAGACTATTTTAGGATTAAATGAAATGTTTTATATAATAATATATTTTGGAAAATAAAAAAAAAGGAAACCTGCATACCATAGCGATTTATAAAAATTTATATGGTATGTAAGTCCGCCAACTCGCACCAGGCCAGCGTGGTGGACTATATGGCCTAACCACTCTCAATCGTACTGTCGATTGTAGAGGAGGCCCGTGCCCTGCAGTGGGACGTATATGGGATGATACAGAAAAAAATATATATATTTAGGTTACACAAAAACGATTTAATGGAAAAAGAATTCGAATTTTGCTTGTGCAGTTTATTACCGTAGCACTAATTAAGAATTCTGAAACTGAATGTTAATTATGTTTCCTTTATTATAATAAATTTTCGACCTTCGTTAAGCGAATATTGTTAAAGTATTAATGTTATCCTAATAGACAATAGACATATCCCGAAGCTCCATAGCTTATGTTTAATCCTACTAACATATGCGCGACGTAATTTTGTCTGTGTACGTTCGTTCTAATAGAAATTATTATAAATTCAATAACTGACCTATTTTCGGTCAATCCACAAAGTGAAAATTTCACAGCTCAGTCGGTCAAATAGGAGAAAGTAAACAGTTCGCGTTACATCCACACTATGAGCTAGTTGCCGATTGAATTTGAGCCGCCATGTGCAAATATTAATTAAACCCACTTTCATAGATATTCGAACGGTTATTAGTAATCATATTTACTATTTATTATTATTCTAGGTAATAGGATTTTTAATGGCATTATTGTTTAATTTTTAAAAAGTATTAATAAATTATTTTTATCATTGGTATGGTGTGGTTGATTAGGTCTCGAGTACAACACGGGTACCCACAGAACAGACTTGGCGCAATTTTATCACTGTTCTTGATTAATTATCGCTGCAAACATTTTCCGTATAATTAAGAGTACCTGATAAATCTAACTTTTATTTATATGTATGTTTTTTTATTAGTTATGTGCAAACGAAAACTATTTAGTGTCTAAGTATGTGTTTTGTTTAATATTCCTGCTTGGTCTATACGAGTATACGGTCACTACGTATTAGGGGCAACACCGCGTGTAGGCGGGTTCGAGTACACACTTATATGTACTAAAAATACGATGAATAAGTGCGCACTACCGCACTTAAGTAGAATGCTGACCCAAGAGAGCCAAATTAAATTCCAAGATAAAAGGTATTCTCTTTCCAGGGTCTCGCCCTAAATCGAAGCTTTTTAACTCTCCAAATACATGCTCTAACAGGCAGACCGTTCGCACGTAAGGGAAGGGTCAAGTGAAAAACTAAATTGAAAACTGATGTTTGCGAACGATCAGATGTTTAGCGCGGGAAAACGTTAAAATATTTGATAACAAAATGGACAAAATATTTTCGTAATTTTAAGTCAGTTATATTTCAAAAAACATTTGATAATTTTTAGTATGTAAGTATACAATATCACATGATATTCCTAGCTTTATAATTTGGCAAATCTTTTCCTGTTCTAAACTGAAATTCAAGTACCGCATCCACTTAAAGGCAACGTTATTTCGCGTTAATTTATGGTTAAAGTGGAGACAACACGGGCTATCTGAGGTCAACAAAACACGGACACACATTTATTTAACCAAAATACGTTACATTCCGCTTAAACTATTTCAACCGTAATTGTTACTGAAATAATTTCGGTACAAATATTTTGAGATTCTCAAAGTATTAACGTTACCTAAAATAACAAGGAACGCAATTATGATTTACAAATACGGTATAATAGTTTCTTAGATTCACGCGAATGTTACACATTGAAATAAAACTATTATTTCCGAATCTTACCGCGAATTTGGTTTTTTTTTTTTTTTTTTTTTTATTGCAGTGAATGGCGAGACGAGCAAGCCGTTCGCCTGATGGTAAGCGATACGACCGCTCATAAACAGTAGCAACATTCCACTGCGCTCGCCATCCTGAGACATAAGATGTTAAGTCTCAATATGTCCAGTAGTTACTCTGGCTACAATGTCCTTCAATCCGAAACACAACAGTGCATTTAAGCAGTGTTGTTTGACGGGAGAAATAGACACTGCGGTGGTACCTACCCAGATGGCCTCTCACATATGAGAGACCTACCACCAGTCGGTTTTCGCGGTCGCGTTTATTTTTTTAACTTCCCTGACGTTTCGATTACTTTAGAGCTTTATTTCAATACAAACACGGTGATGGTTTGTTAATTAATCAGGTTTCTTGATAAGCTTTTCTAGTGATAGGGTTTACAAATATTTTATGACAAATAAAAAATGGTTCGTGAGAAGTCCGCGATGGTTAGCGCTTCCTTGGAGAGGCCTACCTTTAACAATAGAATTCGATAGACTGAGTATATAAATAAATAAAAAATACGAATTACCTCAGGCATCACAGACTGTTATGGTGAAATCATACGGCAAAAAATTCAATATCGTATAGTTATTATAAATTGCGCGTTAGGCCAGCTGTTTAGCACATAAATATGTATGCGGACGTTGTTGGTCCGTGATAAATTGGAATAAGTTAGCCATTACTCTAGCTCGTCCATCTATCATCGCTGTCTTTGCCGATACTGAACTACTGCACGTAGTGGAGGTCCGAGCCAATATGTTATGTTGTTTTAACGTATAATTTACGAGTATATGTTATAAACTTTGGTATAAATATTTATTGCTTGTGGCTATATTTATGTGTCTTTTAAAATTTAAGGGATGGTTATATTATGTAGCGATGGGATAACAAATTATTATTATTTTTATTTAGTGCAATGAGCAAACTATATATTTTCGAAAATAAAAGTTAATGAAAATATAAACAGAAATTCATTTTGAGTGCCGTATCTTAGTATCTTGATTTGTGAGTTGCAGTAATATTAAAAAGCCAAATTCGAAGTTGGATGAGGCCAGGAGATGAAAGTGTTTGACTTTAGAAGAGAAATATGTTCACTTAATAATAGAAACGAATTAAATAAGTGATAGTATAAACTATGTAAATGTACAAAATTATACAGCAAAACCTTAAGTAACTAAGGCGTTTTACACGCACAGAGAAAAACTGCCACAATAAAATAATTTAATTAAATTACCGGGCGTTACACTTTTTCATAAGTGACTCCCAGCCGCAACCTAATTTAAGACGTTGTCACGTCAAAATTAAAAGACCGACTTCAATGTGCACTACAAAGTAATAAATAATATATATTTCATTGTGCTAGCACACATTGATTAATTTTCATATTGACTAGACTAGCCAACAAATCTCAAATACGTAATATTTTGAAGGCGGGTCGCCAAGTGCCAATCGAGAACAAATTTAAGTAATGTAACACAGTTGAATATTACCTACTTGTAGATGTATCGTTGGCGCTCAGTTAGGTCCATATGTATACTAGAAACAAATTAATTTAACATATTGATCCTACGTATACATTTGTTGAAATTTTAATAGAATTAATATGTGTCATATGTGTGGTCTAATTTTAATTTATTGCATATGATCAAAGATATAGTGGTCAAGGGTTTCAACTCCAGGGTACACCATTGACTTATTGGAGTCACTTGCATATTTATATGTGTATACAATTACTTTAACAGTGATAGGAATCATAGTGAGGAATGTATAAGAAAGGGAAGGGTTGTTAAGTTTGTATGTTTCGCTCGATTGTAGATAAGTCCGATGCTCAACAATGTTAATTAAGAGCTGATATATTAGGACGGGCGATTTTTCTATTATGTAGTTATCAGGACAGGGACTGGAATTTGCACCAGATATGACTATAGACTCTCGCCCCCAATCACACCGAGGGACAAAACACGCAAGGCGTAACGTGGGTGTCCTGGTTGATACCAGGAGAATCTCTGCATACCCCTTCTGGGAAAATGGCGTGAGTTTATATAGATTAAGGTAAATTAATATTGCGTGTAAAATTGCGTATTTTTCGCTAGGATGTTTTACACAAATTAAATTTAAGTGTAGGACGTCGTGTTCGTCATTTGGCGACCCGCCTTCAAAATATTACGTATTTAAGATTTGTTGGCTAGTCTAGTCAATATGAAAATTAATCAATGTGTGCTAGCACAATGAAATATATATTATTTATTACTTTGTAGTGCACATTGAAGTCGGTCTTTTAATTTTTAATTAAATTATTTTTTTATTACTTTTGACGTGACAACGTCTTAAATTAGGTTGCGGCTGGGAGTCACTTATGAAAAAGTGTAACGCCCGGTAACGTAACGGTGCGCGCGCAGCACTAGAGAATTATTTTTCAGTTTCACCCACTTTTTCCAAAATTGTCCCATATATTGTCCCCCCCTGCCTTCCCCCACCCTTATTCCGAAATAGTGCCTATTAGCCTCCCCACGAAACCTACCCCCCCCCCCCCCTCCCCTACCCCCACCCCGAAAATTTACCTCACCCCCCCCAATCCTATCTCGGCCAACATAGGTCGTAGACCCACCGAGTTTGGTATCCTCGGAACCGTCTTGGTGAGGGCTACAAATTGACCCCGCCAGAAATCCCAAATTACGCAAAAAATTACCCCCCCAAAAAAAAATATTTTACCTCCAAAACAATTAATTTAAGTTAGCCTCCCCACGAAACCTTCCTCCCCCCCCCCCTCCCTTACCCCCACCCCGAAAATTTACCTCACCCCCCCAATCCTATCTCGGCCAATATAGATCGTAGACCCACCGAGTTTTGTATCCTCGGAACCGTCTTGGTGAGGGCTACAAATTGACCCCGCCAGAAATCCCAAATTACGCAAAAAATTACCCCCCCAAAAAAAAATATTTTACCTCCAAAAAATTTATTGACGTGACAACGTCTTAAATTAGGTTGCGGCTGGGAGTCACTTATGAAAAAGTGTAACGCCCGGTAACGTTACGATGAGTCACCGAACGAGAGAGAGGCCTGCCGAATGCCTTGCGTCTCTCTCCCACTCAACTATGATCGGTCTGCCGCGCGCGCAGCACTAGAGAATTAGGCGCATTGAATCGGCGCATGCTTGTGTCTCTGTCTTTGTTTTTCTCGAACGTTCTTGGCGTTGGAAAAACAAGAAAGCGTCACAATACAAGTTCACACGTGTGGTTAAAGTATCGTCAGCTGTGTCTGTAGTGAAAATATGGAGTGCTTAGATTCGTCATTACATGTACAATGTTTTAGTAAACAAAATATATTTCTATAGTTAAAATTTGTGCAATTCTTATTTTCATTCAATTCCTTGTTCCTATTGTGCAATTTAATTATATTCATATCAATAAATATTCTACCGAGAAAAAGACGTTGTCACGTAAAATCTTCGCCCGTAAAACCGACTTTACAGGCAACCATTTTTTTAGTTTTCATAAGCATTGCAATAATGCCAAAGGTAATCATATAATGAAAAACTGGAATCAATGTATACAAAAAATGAACCACTGTGATCCTTTATGATTTCAAAAACGAAAATTAATATTTTATGATTTTTAAGGAAACTACACTGTCATTTCGTTTTTATGATAAAGAAAATACTAAAATCGGCTCAACCTGCTAGAGATATTGAGTACACTTATGCGTGGTAATCATTCGTTACCCGTTATAAAACACATATACTTAACCTAATGGACGAAAAATCATTGCGTTTCTGCAAAGTTTTGTGGAGGTCTGCTCTCCAGATATGTACCTATTCATCAGATCATCACCATATTTCATGTGAGCAACATTATGTTAATTATATAATTCGTTTCGATTGTATAATTCGTTCCGAAGAAAAGTTATTTAAAATCATTTATTTATTGTCGCAGATATTTAGTATTTATCTTTGTATATATTCGCCCCCCCCCCCTTCCCACGCCCCTTTCCATCCCCTCCCCCCTTGTAGTAGTAATAAACGTATACTGAACCTAATGTAAAAAGAATTATTGCTGTACTGTTCAATTTTGAGGAGTTCTGCCCTTCAGGTCCAAAGATATTCATCAGGTCTTCACAATATTTTTTTTGGTCTAACCTATCATATAATACTCTTTGACAAAAAAGTTATTTTTAAGTCGGTTAAGAACTGCCGGAGATATTGAGTATTAACAATTGTACCTATTTTCTAGTCTATTGAGAGTGGTTAGGCCATATAGTCCACCACGCTGGCCTAGTGCGGGTTGGCGGACATGTTACATACCATAGAAATTCTTATAAATCGCTATGGTATGCAGGTTTCCTCACGGTGTTTTCCTTGACTGCTAGAGTGACTCAGTAAATTTGTCACAAAACGAAACGTCTTATTATGTTAAATATATTTTATCTGTATTTGCATCCCTGGAAATATTGTTCCATAAATCTTCCTCCGATGTCATTATAAGGAGAAATTCTTTTTTCTTCCCCGTAATACCGCTCTTGATGTTGGTATTTATACAAAGTAAAATATAGGACAATTTGAAATACTTACTCTCTTTTATTTATTTGTTTGTAAGTACGCAGAAATCGTTAAGTCTAATGGCTTTTTACAAGATTAGTCTATATTCAATTTACTGCACACAGTAATAATTGTCTAAGAATATATGGCTTCTGTAATACGCTCGAAAATTAATCTTCTTATTTATGGAACTCATTTTGTCTGGCGGGTTGAAGTTAATTTCCAGATTGTAGAAATTCGCTGGTGCTTCGATTTATTTCAGCTTGTGTAATTCAGTTGACCACATTACTTTTTATGTAGCTGGGTTTTATGGAGGGAAATAATAATGATATTATATTCAGTTAGAAATTGTTATGTTAGAAAGAAAGCTCCCTCAATGACGATAACTTTTTTATTTAACTACAAGCGGTCCGGCACGGATCCGTCCAGGTGTAGAAATACTTTTCAATATGGCGGCCAAAATGTTCAATTTCGAATATCAATTTTGATATCTACTAATCGGACAACGAACAACGAATAAAATTTCCTCGTTACTGCTGAATTTTTCAATAAAGCATCCCGCCTACAGGCCATAGCGTGGTGATATATAGCTTATAGCATTTCTTGATATATGACCTATCCAACACAAAAATAATTTTCCTGTGATTGGAGGTTACAAACAAAGAAACAAGCTCTTCAACTTTATATATTTGTAAAGATGTTATATAAAATGATGATATGGGACGATTTGACATGACGAGGCAAAACACCATACTGCTATCGTGTTGACACAATCCCTGTGGTTTGATGATCTAAGGTGCGGATAGGCCATCGGATTGAACCAGATCGCGTGTATTAATGAAGGCCTATAACCAGCAGCGAATATGAGTGGGTTCAAGAAGAAGAAGATTATAAACTAGCGATTTCCTTACCAATAATATCCTTCACAGTAATTGTGTTTAAATATATAGTATATATGAAGGTTCTTTGGACAAGGTCAGTTCGATCAGGCTTCACTGTTAAATCTCTAACAGCCGATTGGTTAAGGATTGATTAGATAAACAACGTATCTAAAAAAGCTAGTGTTCCAGGGAAAACAAATTTGAGCTCAATGTCAGCAGCGTGAGGAACGGCATGCGCCATCCTGTGGAGCGAGGAAATTTATGAGTCTCTCCCGAAACTACCACTACAGTACTATAATTCAAGATTAAAATTGATAAATCCGAAATTAAACGTTAGGTTATCGTATAGGTAATGTCCTATCTTTGACTTTGATACTTGATCTAGATTTTTATTCTGTGTTATTGATTGTAAATATACATAGATGATTTTCACTAAGAATATCATGGTTTTAGTTACATAACTATCATGATATTCTTAGTGAAAATCATAAATGTTTCTTACGGGGTGTCATTACTTCTAAGTTAAGGTTGTGGCTGTTTTTTACAACTTTAAAATGGGACATAAACTAATAACTAATAAAAACAAACTTAAGATACAACTCTTGTGATGTGGGTATCAGAAGTCACAGGAGGAGAATTTTCGGTTCAACAAATATTCTTAATATAATATTCAGATACATAGAAAGAAATAACGTATAATGGCGTGTAATCAGTGTGTGATGAATTGCCGTGTCGACGCCATTAAGTATTCCAATGTACCATGGATACCCCCGTCTGCATCATCAATCATATCTGTCGATACATTCGATGCCTCCCGCTCGCTAACAATGCATAATGTTTTATGTAGTTTAGAATCGACGGTTTTAAAACACAAAACTGAATGTTTGATTACATATGTAAGTAGAAGTTCTTTGTCATGGATGTTAAATCGATGTCTGGGTGGGATTCGATTTGTGCTGTGATAGGGTTACGCTCCAGTCTTTGAGATACCATTCGGGATTATATTTGGAAGCATATTTATTTTCGTTTGAAAACCATTGCCATAATCTTCAGACATAATAAAGTGAAATGAGCGTAGGAATTACGCATATTGCCTATCTATATATTTCTTGAAATTTAAGATATCTTTCAAGGTAAGAATAATTCTTGGCCATATTTTTAAGTTTGAGTGGAGGCCACGTACAGGCAAGCGAAATGTCGGACGCCCGCCTACAAGGTGGATGGACGATCTGACTAAGGTTGCAGGAAGTCGCTGGATGCAGGCCGCTTCCAACAGGTCACTGTGGAGATCCTTGGGGGAGGCCTATGTTCAGCAGTGGACTTCCTGTGGCTGATATGATGATAATGATGATATTTTTAAAATGTTTCCTTAATCCGCAGGGAGCATTGAAGCTTTTACTTATTCCGTGCTAATTTAATAAAAAAAAACAGCAAATTCATTTCAAAAGAGTTTAATTTTTTTAAATTATAAACGCTTGACCCTCAAATCACTCCTTTGAAAATTACTTACATAAATCAGTTGACTCATTATACTCAGGAGGAATCGAATTGTTTGCACCTTTTCATAAAATATTTCCGTACTTTGCAGTAAAACTTAAATTTTCATTTTGTCCATGATAATTTTTCTATTAAAAAGGCGGATCAATACACGCTAAAAGATTGTCGCTAAGATCGATCGGTAGGTACGTATGGGTTTCGAAAGTGCTCACGGCAACAATGTGGTTTTTATGGGGTGGACTGTACCTACGCAAGGTGCTTCAGTACGGCGCCGACGTACTCTCATTGTTTCACGAGGTGACAATGTATTGTGTTCAAAAAGCGCATTTCCTGAGACTGCTCGAGTGGCAAGGTAATGCTAACCCCTGTGATGTCGCTTCAGAAATATCTTGAATACCGTCTTGTCTGAAGTGAAGTATTTTATAGCTACTATACTTATAGGTATTATAGTGGATATTGGCTCATAATCAGTTGTGTGAAAAATAAAAAGGTATCTGCTTTCCATTTCAGTTTGTCTTTTTAAGGTAAACAAATCTTGGCAAATGTACGATAATAATGAAAACATAGATGTAAGCTTAATATCAATGTAATTTTTCATAGAGGAAAAGTTATTCGACTGGCCCAGTAATTTTTGTTTCCTAATAAAATTTCAACCTGTAACATTTTTGAGTTTAAAACTCCGCTTGTAGTAACGGAAGGAGCATTTTTCCTTTATGAATACTCCAACTCGTTCAAAGAGCTATACCCACAAAGAAAACCGTTTTATAAGAACGGCAACAACAAATTCCGCGCTCACGACATCTTTGGGCGCCGGTCACTTAACTACCATTACGCGGGTCGAGAGCCTTCCCTACTTTTATTTTAAAGGTCCGCTTTGAATAATCTAATACTCTGCAAATAGCAAGCAAAGGCGTTTTCCTCATTTGCGAATCTATTACATGCCTCAAAAACATAAATAAAACAAAAGTTGCTAAACTTAAAAGTTTTGTGATTTTCTATAAATTTGCTATTGCGTGTTACAAATATTTAACCACAATTGTATTTTTCCCTATTTAAATACTTACATGTTACGATTATTTAAATATGAAATGTTCGTATGCCGAAACAACACTATTGTTCCAATATTCGAAAAAGCAAAGGTAAAAATGCGGCAAGGCGTTTTGATTAAGATTCCTTTGTACACCTTAAATTAAAAAAGAAAGTATTTACCGCCTCGCCGGAATAACAGCCATGCCACCTGCCGTTAAGGCATGTTGGTTGCACCTATTATGTAAATAGTTTAAGAAAATTTGGCGGGACATCAGTATATTTGATTGGCTACAAATATTAATTGTTTGTTAAACTAGTTAAGATGTTTGTTGTGTAAAGGCTAAGTGATTTAAAATAAAAATTATTAACATTAATAGTGTGCAATTACATTGAGATGAGTGGATTAGTTCTTTTCATTTTTAACTATTAATAATTATGCACTATAAACTAAAATATTAACGGATGGGTACATTATTTACCTATTAGGTTGCCTGGCCTTGATATACGTATGTATATAGATAGATAATATCTACATTTTTCACTAATTGCATGGCATTGTTTTTCAAGATTTACTAAAGTGAAATTTGTCGGGGCAGCCATTATTAATAGCCATGATGAAAAAATGTCATCGAATCATTTTTTGGCGTGACTTATCATAAATATTCATATATTACGTAGTTCAGGCAAGTAAAATAGAATTAAATAAAGTTGGACCAAATTCCAGATATTTATAACTTGAATTCTCGATTAAATTTTATAATAAGCTACAATGAATTTTCATAAATTATTAAGTACATGTAAGATAATAATGAACAAATTTCCACGAACAAATTCTTATACAAGAAAGTGTAACTTTTTGGCATTGATTAATATCCACGATATTATACGCCTCCTACACACTGTTGAACTTATTATTTTGTTACAAAAATATTTTACATACTTGTGATACAACAATTATACTACCATAACAAAGCTGAAGAGTTTGGTTGTTTCTGTTTATTTATTTTAACTAAAGTTTTGATATAAAATATGGAATTGATTCTCAATCCTTGAGGAAGGTATAGGCTATAATTTTAATTTTTCTTTTTCCTTCCCGCTACCGCTTTTGATGTTGGTGTTTATACAAAGTAAAATATAGGACAATTTGAAATACTTATTCTCGTTTATTTATTTGTTTGCAAGTACGCAGAAATCGTTAAGTCTAATGGCTTTTTATCAGATTAGTCTATATTCAATTTAATTTCCGCTCATGGACAGCAGCAAAATCAAACAAAACTATGAATTACAAAGCAATGTTTGGCATTTCACTGCGCTCGACATCCTGAGACATAATACACAGGAGTCTCAATATGTCACGAAGTTACTCTGGCTACAATGTCCTTCAAACCGAAACACAACAATGCATTTACACTGCTGTTGGGCGGTAATTACGGTATAAATATAAAAAGTACAGCAAAAAGGAAAAAGGAATTTGTGCCCGATATGGCGATAGGCTCGCCACTTATCACATCGTGGGACGTAACGTATAAGGCGAAATTTGGGTGTCCTGGCACCTCTGCCTACCCCTTCTGGGAAAAAAGCGTGAGTTTATGTGTATGCAAAAAGAAAACATGTGTTTTTGTTTATATTTGTTTCAAGCATGATGTTATGTGTTTTTGAATAGGAGCAGGACACTTTTATCTGGGCAAAACCGGGCGGCTAGTTTAGTCAATAATTAGATCTTATGTTGTCAATTAACTAGCTTCTACTTCTATCCAACATTATATATGTACCCAATATATAATATAATTCGTATTCTTAATATAACATTATCTATTTGACTGAACTGATATAAAATATACATGATATAAAATATACATATACGTATACCACTACATAGTATAAAACAAAGTCGCTTTCTCTGTCCCTATGTCCCTTTGTATGCTTAAATCTTTAAAACTACGCAATCTATTTTGATGCGGTTTTTTTCAATAGATAGAGTGATTCAAGAGGAAGGTTTATATGAATAATACGTGCATATTATTGCACAGAAATCTATTTGTACCCGGGCGAAGCTGGGCCGGACCGCTAATAATGTATATGTGTGTCTTATGCGTTGAATATAAAATATTAACATATTGTTTTGTTTCACAGATGCCGAAGAATGGAAGGAGATGAAGTAAAAATTTTAGAGCAACATGAGCAGAATGGTGAGATTTTCTGTATTATCCGCGTTCATTAAATAGTTATATTACACCTTTATAAAAAATATAAGACTTATTTATCAAGAAAGCTGTACATAACATCTGGGTGTTAAGTTAATATTAAATGATCACTTATTACTTGTAACATATTATTCGTGGGGACGGAACACAAAAGGCGATACGTGTAGGTCCTGGTTGCATCTCTGCCTACCCTTTTTAGAAAAATGCCTGAGTTTATTTATGTATTCGTAATTTATTTTACAATGTTTCTCAAATTTTCGCTATTACAATAAGGGTAAATAAACAGCAACTAAAATTGAAAATGAAGACGAGAATTAATTCCGGGAACTTTAAGATCGTTATTTAATTATTTTGAAAGCTATTATACAGTTATTTGTTATATACTGTCAAAATATAAATCTGGAAATAGGTTTGGTAAGTAATTCTGGGAACATTGACAATTCTAAAGAAATTAAAACAATAATATATCCAGAAAATTTTTTGATGTTCATGTTTATTTTCAATTACTTATTAGAGTAAACCGGCAGTCTGTTTTCCGGCGTACGTGTAGGTAATTACACGTTATAAAGTTGTTTCTTTACACATTATTTCTATGGTTAAATATGACCTAATATTTAACATGTCAATCATAATTTACTTTAAATTTATGATAAAAATACGGCCAGTGTATTGTAAGCTATTAAAAAAAATTGGAATGAATAGAAAGACGTGTATGCCATACACCTGATGGTACGAGTAAGCGATATGATCGCTTATGGACAGCAGCAAAACCAAACAAAACCATGAATTACAAAGCAATGCTTGGCATTCCACCGCGCTCGCCATCCTGAGACATAGGATCTTAAATCTTAGTATGTCCAGAAGTTACTCTGGCTGCAATGTTCTTCAACCCGAACACAACAATGCATTTACACTGCTGTGTAGGCGGGAGAAATAGATATTGCAGTGGGACCTATCCAGACGACTTCTCACATATGAAAGACCTATCAAGAGTAAAGATAAAAGAAAATATGTTTATTTTTTGTTCTTTGTTAAATCACCTGGAATAAAAAACAAATCTAATATGTCCATCAGATAAAAATAATCTCTTCTTATTGCTTCACCTGTTCCGTAATATAACGTCAGAATTGACAGCTGACAAGATAAAAGAAATCTCGGTAAAAGTCTATCTGAGAGAGATTTATATTTTCCAACAAATCTCCGGAATTTTTTTATCGCGAAAACGATTTTCTGAAGTGGCCACTTCACGATCGCTGTATTACGCAACAACATGAAAATTAAAGAGCATTTTGTGCGATTCGTATAGGTTCGGAAACGTATCTCATTATGTGCGATGAAAATAAATTGGAACAGACTATTTGTCGAACACTTGGTTGCGAACGCTCCCGATCCGATTCGATTCAATTTGCCCCAAATTTAATTGCAATTGAAATGGTTGAGTGAAACGAAAGCCGCTTGTGGAGATTATCCTTTAGGCGCCGCTATCAAAAAGGTTAATTACCTGATTAATTTTAATTGTCTTGAATTAATTTTAATAATATGTTACATTTGAGCATTTTGTGTTTGTCCCTGAGGTCACTTTAATGTACGCATATATTTTTTTTTAATTTGAATTTGTATGTTCTTACTGGGTTTAAACTACTGGAATATTGGAGAGTGTTTTTATAGTTTTTAGAAAAATTGAAAGGCAATTATAGAGATTAATCTAACTGCCAATATTAGCATCATCTTTAAAAAATCATTTAATGGATGGATGTAGGTTGATGGATGTGGTGAAAGAGTATCCATAATTAAAATACTTGTCAATTATCATTTAAAACATCAATTACTTACACTTCTCCCTTTTCTTCGATCTATTATATAACGTAGGTATTATAAAACACAATAAATCATTAAAAAAGAAGCATGTTGCAGGTTTATTGTTTACGACAGCATAAGATTAGATTTTGTGAAGGAGGGTCGGTCCGGAGAGTGTTCTACTAATAAATACTCGTCTCACAGAGGCAGTAATGTTTCACGATTAAATACCTCGAGAAAAAATAGGCCCTTGTATATTATGGTAAATTGTTTACAACCTCTAGTTAATTTCTTAAGGTGTTGTAATACTAATACGGTTTTGTGATAATATTACTGATAATACACTACTAATTATTTGAATTGTCACAAGTAACGAAAAAATTATTGTTTAAAAAACAAACGTCAAGCAAGAGCTCAATAATCAATTTGGCAATTACGAGTAATTACTAGTGGTATATAATGTATGATATTTACTAGTGGTTTTATTGATTTGTTAGGTAGGTAGGTGGTAGGTTTCTCATATGTGGGAGCCGTCTAGGCAGATGCCACTACGATGTTTATTTCTTCCAGTGAACAGTAGTATAAATGCAATGTTGTGTACTGGTTTGAAGGACATTGTAGCCAGAGTAACTACTAGACATATTTAGATTTCAAAGGGATACCAAGCATTGCTTTGTAATTCAGGGTGTAGTTGAGTTTGGCTATCACGGTTTGGCATACTCGTCCCGCCATTAATTGTGACATAATAATAATTTAGAAGCCAAGAAGAAGTAACAAATGGCTGCCGATTAATGATTCAAATACAAAAATAAATAGGTTATTACTATTTTCGACTGACATAATGCTTTTTATTATGGTACTAAAAAGCATATATACGTTGTACTCTAAGGTTTATTTGATAAATATTGATAAATATTATTATTTCTTAAAACGCGCTTATATGGGAACAAAATATCCTAAATACTACAGTTTCGTAGTTCCATGGCAACTTATGTATAGTTTCACCGAGGATTTTGTCAAAGAGCTTTGCGTAGCTAGTCTACCTATCATATAGCCTTCATAATAACATTATCAGAATTTACGGCACATGTTTCCATACTTGGTATCTGTACTGTATCGATTGAGGCAGAGTACATCTCCAAGCAATGTGCAATAATGATATTTTATTAGTTGAGGGACTAGGGACTGCTGCTGTTTTTCGCATTCGCATATAATTATAAACTTTAAATTTTCTAAAATATTGTAAATTGTACTTCTAATGATTTCTTAGGTTTACGCGAATGTTACTCATTGAAATAAAACTATTATTTACGTCCGAGTCCGCCCCGTGACCACGAAAGCTGTAAAGTAATCGAAACGTCGGGAAGTTAAAAATGTAAAAATTAAACCAAATCCGCGATAAAATCCGTAAATAATAGTTTCATTTCAATTGATAATTGCCATTAATTCTAATGATAAAATGTAAAATATAATTTCTGTGATTTCATCACATATTTTAAAGTCGAAAAAGCTTTTATTTCAGATAAAAATGTTTATTTAATGAGATTCGGTTAACAGTTAGGCCAGTATATAAATGCCTAAATAATAAGCTCGGTGAATTGTGAATTTCCTATAGACACTTTTGCTTACTTCTTCAGCTAATTTATGTAAATAATAAAGAAATAATACATGAAATTGGGTGACCTAACAAAAAAAGTAACAAACTACCAATCAATACACAAACGTATAAAATTGACCTAAAAATCAACAAAGTATGTGCGTTTCAATAAACCGTCGCTTAAATAAGAATCAGGAATAAGTCGGCGCTCTGAAAAACAGTGGCACAAAAATGACAATGTGTGTGTCAAAGATGAGGAGGGTGCAACCAAGTGTATTGGAGAGCGAAGTGTCGCTGGCTCGGATAATAGGTCACAGTTGAACGGCATCCGCGTTACGTCACCACATTAACGTTCAACCAAGGTGGAAAATATTTTATGTAGGAGGATAATTTTCATGACATTTACTGGTTTCTCATATGTGAGAGGCCGCCTGGGTAGTTACCACCGCAATGTCTATTTCTCCCGCCAAACAGGTGTGTAAATGCGCTGCTGTTTTTCGATGTGAAGGACATTGTAGGCACATACTTGCGACCTAACGTCGTATATCTCAAAGTGGAATGCCAAGCATTGCTTTGTAATTCACGGTGTTGTTTGGTTTTACCACTGTTCATGAGCGGTCGTATTGCTTACTGTGATATTCCAGGTTTAAAACCCACAGGAATATCAGGATTAAAAATTTATTAAAAGATTTGCAACTGACGTAAAAGCATTTTATTAAAAAACTAACATAAATGTCAATCATACTTTACACCACAGAACAGTTGAATATGGTTAGAAAGGCAATAGCCGTCAAATTGTATGAAAACCAGCGTCGTCGTTTTCGAAACACAAAACCTCTACAAATCTTATATAGAAAGCTTGCAATAGTTGATTTAAAGTATCGATAAAATTATGTTTTTTTTATTGCATTGAATGGCGAGACGAGCATGCCTTTCGCCTGATGGTAAGCGATACGACCGCTCATGAACAGTAACAAAACCAAAAAAACACCTTGAATTACAAAGCAATGCTTGGCATTCCACTGCGCTCGCCATCCTGAGACATAAGATGTTAAGTCTCAATATGTCCAGTAGTTACTCTGGCTACAATGTCCTTCAATCCGAAACACAACAGTGCATTTAAACTGCTGTTTGACGGGAGAAATAGACATTGCGGTGGTACCCACCCAGGCAGCCTCTCACATATGAGAGACCTACCACAAGTAAAAATAAGAAATATGTAAGAAATATGTTTTTGTTACAATACCGGAATTTATTTTATCGATATGCTTAATGGTTTTTCCTGATCCAGTTATTTAATTAGTATTATGTTGATACACAGAAAATAAATGAGACTACAATATGCATTATTGAAAGTTAATTTTAATTTTTATACTATTTTACAAATGTACATGTACAGGATTTTCAAGATTTTCAGCTGTGTGTGAGATACCTATTAACATTTTTATTATTGGAAAAACACATATTATATGCAAATATTACAATAAAATTATGATTTCTTTACGTCAATAGCTTCAGTTGTTTTGATTTTTCAATTTAAAATTACATATTGATTTAATTTTCTTTGTTTAATGCCTATGAAAACTGATTTACGAGTATACGAAATCTATAACTACATCGATATAGTTACTATGTACATGACTACAACACTGTGTGACATGTGACAAATTTCGAAGTTGACATAACTGAAAAGAGTCGTATGCATTGCGTAGGAACTTGGCATTCGCGTACATTGCATGTACGCGTAATCAGAAATGTATATTTTTGATATGTCGTCTATCATATTATCGAATTCTTCAAAATGTCGGAATTACGAACAGCAATTTTTCGAAATAAAGGTCAAAATCAATAAAATGAGGTTTCATAGTTATATAAAATTCTTCCTCTATTGATATTCAACGCTTTGGTATTGGAACTGCAAAATAAAATAGCACAAATCAGCATTTTTACTCTATTTTGCTGGAGCACCATACTCTAAGGCATTTCGACAACGGCTGATTTGACAAATCATCCGTTCCGCGGCAGTGATGCTTTTTATGCACCACCTTGCGACGCGTCAAACGCTTGTACTCGTATTTCCCTTCTAACCATATTCATCTGTTCTGTGCCTTAAACTTACCAAAATGCGAACGGCATGCTCGGTTATTCATTGTTATTAAAAAATATATATTTGTGGAAGCGATTTTGATGTAATTTGACTTTCAGGGAAATAGATTTATTTGTACACTAATTTTGGGATTCTTTTTTGTAAATATTCACATTTATAGGAATTTGTATGTCAGTCACTGGAATATATTGTAATGTTACTCTTCATTAGTGTAGATGTGAATAGAGTGTAGAAAAATATTAAGTTTTATAGCGAAAACTCTATCATTTTATGACCAATCCTAAGTGAAGACATTTGGCCAGTATGATTAGTGTGATTTCATATTTTGTCTTGAATATTCTGGACTTAGCGATTCTGATAACATTTCTCCAACAAACAGTGTTATGTCAGGGTAAAACTAACCTGCTCCACATATAATAATGTGTACGAAAAAAGAGGCTTGTATTTGTGACAAGCATAGGTACAAAGAAAAATGAACATAACAATGACATATGCTCGTCACAAAAACAGATATACTCAGCGTGTTATATAATGTTAGCGCTAGTCTTCCGTATGGCCGTTGCCCGTTGGTGTAGGTATATTAGTTTACCCTATAATGTAGGAGCGAAGCCATGAAGTTTCTACATTGCAAAATAAATATTCAAATAAAATCAGTCACGTTTGCATTTCTAATAAATAATTTATTTCAATACAGGTATCGAGAAAGAAGTCGGCCGGGGCACGTGGAGTTTGCCGCACGGCGACGGAAAACTTTACTTTCTTTGTTTACCTTATGAGAATGCACGATACTTGAATAAGAACCACGAGAAATTCTTCAGGTATGAAACTTTCTATTTTTGTTATTGTGTATGTAATAACGTAATATATTTTGTTTGTAAGTTTGTTTATCGTGTGTTAAAAATAACTGAATTTATATTGCAAAAAATGATTTAGTTTTATTCCATACATAAATATTTCTAACCGCTTCGCTTAAAACATTCTAAGTAACAGCACGCATGGATCAAAGATGTCATTTTAAAAAATATGTTTATGTATCTAATTTTTCCGACATTAGAGTCCTTAAGATTGTTTCTAAGAAGCAAACAAATTGATGTCTAAAGTATTTTCCGAAATAAACTTTCTTATTTATAGCACAATTTCCAGCGCAAACGTCAGCGAAACCGAATGGGCGAGAGATACTCAAAACATCGGTAAGTTCTAATACAAAGTTTGCTTCAACATCGCTATATCATCGTCACGCCGCCGCTGCCCACCGAGAGAAAATTTAACACCGAAAACATCTTCCAACTTTATTTTCTTACTAACTTTGTGAAGTGAAAACACTGATTTACCTATCATATCTCCCGCTGTTGTTAAGATTTCAAAAATATACCCAACATTCCACTCACATTTTTACTGTAAAAGGTTCTGAATGCAACATATGATAAAGTATATTCTGCTTGCTTAAAGACGCGTTGGCTTTTCAGTATTTTCACAATAGGACAAATTGTGTGCCTATTTCAATCCATTGCTCCCTAATGTCTGTTCATAAAACATCTTGTTTGCGCGACATCAAGCACAATAGACAAACCTCGAGCCGCCTGTGACATTAGCGACAACCGAGCAATTTCGTTCTACTTTGTCTCTATTGCCAGTTCCTCTACGGTCAGGGAACAAATGAGAGATAAAAGCAGCAGCGTGGCGTTTTGTTTTTCATTGTTACCGGCTCACATCCCGGCCGGCACTATCATTAGTCACGACTGAGGTACAGCTGCCAGACACAATTACCTACATCGTGGTAAAAAGTTACTGATTAATACCTACTGCCGTCTATTGATTTACCCTATGGCTGCTGTACAGTGTGTAGATTGAATCGCGTAAACTTACTAAAGAATTTATTGCATCGGATTTTTCTACTCTCTAATCTCCCAAAACAATTTTAAATATTCAACATTGAGTGGGGTTTAACTCAAGATAAAATAATTACGACGTCGTACACAATTTTCTCACGTAGCACACTGAAATAAAAAGGCAAATGTAGCAACATTCCGGGTTTGTCTGCATATGTGTTTCGCTAGTTTTCAAAGGGAGAGATATTGCGCTCAGCGCTCGTATTTGAAGAACAAGAGTGTAATTCCCCGAGGTTTTGTCTTGCGGCAACACATCCTACAAATGAAAAGATACCGACGTTCAAAGAGAGCTGGTGCATTTTTAAATTCTACGGCCGTAGCCGGTCCGTCCGTAAAAAACACATACGGGGTTATCGAGTAATGCGCTATTTAGAGACGGAAGTCTTTGTTCACGCCTTGTACATTTACGTTGTGAATTGAAATCGCCGCCAAGTATTCGGATCACGCGGGCGCGGGGTGGAGTGTCGGTGGCACAGTGTTGCTCGGTCCGTAGATTCACTGGCGATTAGTTTTAATTTCGCTCCGGGGACAGTGAAACTATGTTGTGCCCGACACCGAGTCGCTGTGTCCCCTCATAAGATTTATTGCGAAAGTTCCACACCCACACATTCAGACACGTTTTAAAATCGGACTGGCGTAAATTTATTGAATTTGGTTGGGAAGTCGCACAGTGTTGTCATCGTTCAGTATGTGTTATACGAACAAGTTTTAATGTAGTTTTACATCACAAGTTCACAATTTTATGTCACTATATTTTTCACAAATTGACAATATTTCCCCAGAGCACGACTTGTAGTGAAAGGGAAATGCATCGTTCTTCATGTGCTGTGATGTATATTGTAATTTAGAAAATATAGACTTTAAAGTCAACATAAAGAGTGTAATGAAAATGTGCGAATAAGCTTGCCTCTGTAAGGATTTATTAAAACAGTGAAGAATTTTATATTAAAATATTTCTTAGTCTGCATTATTTTAAGGAATATATTAAATACATAAAGTCTTTATATTATACGCCCTATTGAAACGAATGAAAATGCTTTGATAAATAATATACACATATATTGTTATAGTATTTTTAGTTAAAAGATACAAAACGTTTAAATAATTTTATTACTCGGTGCATTCAAACGTTAAACAGAACGAGTTTTGTACTGCTATTGTCAGAACCGTTATGCTGTTAATTTAACTGTTACATAAAAACAATTTTGTGCTACATTTGGATGTCAAAACAATTCTATAAAATGTTTTATACTTAATATGATCAAATTACCAACAAGTAATGTAATGTAGTTTTTCACTGTACGTCAATGCATTGCTACGTATAAAATTTTATAGTGGCTTTAATGATGTCCGAATCCAACTGATAAGTTATATCATCATTAATATTAATTTATAGTTACTTGTTTAACTAATCGAATTCCAAACTTCGCAAAAATCTATAAATCATAAGAGTATGGTTTATAGAAGATTTTTGCAAAGTTAGATATACTTGATAGAGATCAAATATATCAGTCATATTTAAACATATAACGGGCATTCCAAGAGCATAACAAGAACGTTTGCGTAAAAGCTTACGCCCTATAATCCACGACGTAAAAGATAGTAATTAACGCAGTCCTTTAAATAGATACTTATTTGCAAAGGCTACTGTGTACTCAACAACAGCGGTGGCACCGCGTCGCTTTCCACAACGGAATCGCAAAGCTTTGAAGGGATGAGACATTGCGATTCATTCTCGCATTTAAAAGCAAGACTGTAATTTCACAGGCCTTTGTCTCGGCCCCGCACGGGACGTCGGCTTGCAGAAAAATATGCGCATTCAAAATGGATTTTTATCGCTTTTCAAGTGGTAGGCTTTGGCCGTGTTGTCTGCTCGGAATTCTTTAACGGCCTATTTTAATGCTATTTCGTCAGCCGAGTCCGTCCTTACTTATATATCACCGCGAGAAAATACGAGCGAGTCGCTTTGCATACACTAGCTATAGGGTGATGTGACCGGAAAACCGGAACAACTGTAAAACATAAGGGTAAATGCCGCCACGCTGCCGCAGCGCGTGCTTAGTAATTTGTCACTGTTACACGGCTTCCTTTTCCATTATCCTTTTTATGTTTGAATTCGAAAAGCTGATACTAACGGCCTTATATTCACACGAGAGTTCTCGTTTAATAACTACGTAAAAGTGGTATTGCTGCACTATTCTCGCACCTCCCTCGCTCCATATACGAGCACACATTAAGCGCTACCATTACATAAATTGAATAAGAGGCATTTGTTAAGCTGCGCCCACATTGCCGAGCCGATTTCAAAGGAACGGTCCTTGTTAGCTTAGGATTTCTTACCTTTACAAATGATGTAAATGCTAAGGTTCCTACAGAACGACGCAAGGAGGGTCATGTTTGAAGTAATTAAATTTGTAACAATGCTTTATTTATTTTAATGAATTATGAACGCGTTTTAACGAGGTGTTTTATCTCGGCAGAATATATTCACACTATATGTAGGTACGGATTCGAACAACGCTAATTGGGTGATGTTGTTGGTGCTGTACACGTTGGGTTTGTGTTATTTTACGTCACAAATAGTTTATGCAACGTGTGGCCTTATTCAGATGGAGCGCATGACTAGGTCACTGTACTCTTGGAAAGTTCACAGTATTGATTTTATTGCGCACGCCCGAAAATATAAATGGAATCTGGTGGCGCACGGAAGTGGCCGGTGGTTTAATAGCCGCGAATAGCTTCGCAGGATAATCACCTCGGCTGCCTATAACTGCCGCAGCTACGACACTCAATTAAATTTAATTTGTACGATAACATTTGCCTCGGCGTAAAATATTATGAAACTAATTTGATATTTACTCATATAAATATTTTAATTCCAGTTGAGTATTTATGCAACATACAATATTATGAGTCGTCTCTTTGTGATATTTGATTCTCACACTTATTATTCGTTCGCAGATTTCATCAACACGAAGGAGAATAAACATGGAAACGAGTATGAAATTTTGTTGGAGTGCAATCTCGTTCCTTCCAAGAGAAAGTAAGTTAATCTTGAACTCCTACAAAGGACATAATATTTTACTATCTAAGTATATAAACTCACGAACTGGCTGACATTTGTTTTGTGCCGGATGAAGTTTATCCTTCCACGGTAAGTTCATATTTTCTCGGAAAACTCGCCGCCAGTCATAGCGCGAAGTTTATCAAGATTTGTCTCGGAGGGCTCCCTACATTTTGAACCTAAAGCGCTGCGTTGTAGATAACAAAATAACATGGAAGCGGTTGTATCGTCGCGACATCCTCGTTACGTAATTATTATTAGACACTCCACGCCGGCGGGCCGACGACCCCGTCTCGACTTTGACCCACTTCTTACTCTAATTTTCGCGTCTCAACGTAGACAACTTTGGCTCTGTCTGCAAAGCTCTCGCATAGGCTTTGCTAGTGTGTAACTCGGCGTGATAATATCTTCTCATGAGTACGGGTAATAACTTTTGCAGAATAATATACTTTTGTGTATCACATTTATTGCTATAAATGGCAATGCGTAATATTACATTTTAGTTGATTTTAATAAAATTAGTTATACGTAGTAATAATTAACAAATGTAAAGTAACTTTCAATAGTTTGTTTTGGGTCTCATAATCGTATAAATGGATCATTACGGGATTGTGTCTACAAAAATATTTTGAAAGGTATTGGTAGGTACAATTGAAGTTTAAGCGATACCTACATCACGCGTACATATGTTGTTGCCAGCCGAGTATCCACTAAAATTTTATCCCACTTGTAATGTTTTCTTTCCATTACCTATGATTTGAAACATATTCCAGAAGGGCTGAATAAAACAACTTTATGCGGTCGTGGTAAAAGGATACGTTTCCATATTTTCTTGAGTTACGACCGTAGATATATCATTTAGGTTTAGCACCATAAATATTAAATTTTTGTTTATCCTGTACACTATTTCCCCAAGTCGAGATATTATGGAAGTTACTGAATGAATAATACAAAGAGTCTTTTACTCGTAAATTAGGTTACACAAAATGGAGAAATATGCGGAGCGTCGACCAACGCCTTATGAAAACATATTCTAAACCTTTATACTTTCTTTAATGCAACTCTATTTTATTTTGAATGAAAAAAACGTAATTGGCACTGGTGTAAAGAAATTCCTGTTAATGCAGAACAATATAAGTACTACAATTTTCACATTCAAAATCAAGCCATACCTCACACCAAATATCGTCGATTCAACACGTGCATGAAACATTCAAATTTTGTGAGATTCACACGCTTTCCGAAGGGAATATTACAAGAAAAGTTTCTCGCCAGGGAATATTTTGGCGTGCATGTATAATGCTACCGGCGACGTCGAGCTATATGTTGCAAAGTGATGCATCGAAAGCCACCGAGTATAGATAGTTAGGCAAATGTTTACCAACTTGCACTATTGGGAATTGAGAATTTCAGTTTTCCATTTTACACCAACTATAATGAATTTTGATATTGCGCGGCTAAGAGGCTTAAAAGTTAATAATGCTTTCAAAGTGAGTGCAAATATGTTATGAACGTCATAAATAATAATTCGCAGCTTATAGGATTCTATTTTGCTAGAGGAAAAAAATATTTATCTGTGTTCTTAAAATATACAAGTAATCAATATTCTTGATTACTTTTTCACTCAACGATAGAGTACAAGTATAGGTGTTATAGTCTTGATTTATTTTATCTATCTTATGATGTGCACTCATGTCAGTGTAATATAATTACTCAATATTCAATATAATTATTGCACACCACATGTTTATAAAGATGTTGCAATTTTATAGGTGTGTACAATGTGGAGGGTCCACATTGTACATACCATAGTCAGGCACGGCAAAAATTTTGGAGAGAGAAGGAAGTCATATTATTAATAATTATTATTCAACCATCAAAAAATTGGGGACTGAAAAGTAGAGTGTCAATGTGCAGGAAATACAGCAGGAAGAAGTGATGTTCGTCTTTTTCTTAAGATTAGGCCACTTACCAGCAAGCGCAGTCTCGAGCGTCCGCTTATAGCTTGATTTCCTGCCACTGCGAAAGAAAGAAAAAAAAACAACTTAATTAATCATTGCGCAACGTTAAATCAGTTAGAAATATGCAAAAATAAACGTAATATTGAATAATTTATTCAAACAAAAAGCGTGTGTCGCAATTATTTACAAATTCAAGGAAAAGCGAACTGAAGCAATATAATTTCGTTCATTACGGGATTCCAGCGCGAGGTAATTGTTGGGTTCGTGTGTCCCGACGCCCTGCTCCCAGCTCCCGCCTCCGCAACTGTGCAATGGTTTGACATCAAACAGAGCGGCGAGAGAGAATGCCTTTTAATTTGAAACAATTGACGAATTTCATATATTTTTCAGTCAACATACGTGACGCCAATTTAATTTTTGTGCTTTGTACTCGTACAGTTTTACGTTTGAATATTAAAAAGGATTTTATTTCAATCAACGTTGTGTGGGGGCGCTTGTTGTACCATTGTAGTGTTTAAAAGCGACTATGTATTAAATAACAAATATACTCAATAGTCGATGTGTCGTTTTGTTCTATTAAATATTTAATGATTCCATAAACACTTACATATCTCAGTACAGATTTCGAATCCACAGCTTTTCGTTTCACAGTCAGTTTTTGAACCCCCTAGGCTGCGGAGGATAACAAAATAGCTATATAAAATCCTTCAATGTAATCAAATAATCATATTTTTTTGAGACAATTGTCTAATAGCATTTGTGTGTTCAATTTAGACGAAATATTATTTACCTCTCTGTATTATAAGAAGTAAGGTAAAATAACTATGTGAAAACCTCTAAGACAAGAGATTGAGGGATTTTATTTCCAATCTCGTTCGTTCTGATTACCTATCAAATTACTGATTACGGAAGTAACGTCTTTGTTACATGATATTTCCAATTAAAATATTTTTTGCTCAGAAAATGTAACTTTCAATCTGTAATTTTGTGGTGTTATATATTCCGTTTTATGAGGGTTTGTTTTTTCAGAGTGAATCGACTTGTGAAGATCAAAAGCGAGGGAGTGGTGTTCCACTGCGTAACATTAAGTAACAAGGATCCTAAATCTCTTTGTAGCGACGGTACGTATTTACAGGTTTTACATGTCATCTTAAAATTTCATGTTGATTTATGGCTTAAAATATTATTTTTCCTATATGTATATATGAAAATTAATTAGTCTCAAGTTTCAAAATCGAAATATATATTCATTAAATTAACTGATTATAAGGGCTAAAATCAATGATCTGTGAAACATAAAAATTAATATTTTCAATTTGGAAACGAAAACTTTGTGTGCCAATTAACTCAGGGTGCGTCCACGTGTACGTTATAGATAATTAAATAAAAACTTTATTAAGGAATTCCTAATAAAGCGATATTGTTTTGTTCGTTTTATTAACAGCGTATAACAATATTGTACAAATTTTGTTTGAAAATTTAACTTAAAAAAATATCATTAAAATATTTATTCATAGTAAAGCAAAAACTGTGATCAGGTACGGTAAAGTTAAATCATTGCTGTTTTCAATATCACGCATTCCGTCTTCAAAGGACAGAATGTATTCACCACAAGCAAAACTAATTTGCCACGATAACAATAAAATTTCGCGGTTATTCTCCGACACCCCCATGACTGTAACCGTTTGTCGCTTCTGTACATAAAAAAGCGATTTTATTAAAAAAGCACCCCATTCACTCTCCTGTAAAGTGCTCAAGATACACGCAAGTTAACAAGATTTTACTCGCCCCATAATATATTTGATGCTTCATATGAAAAACGAGTTAGCGTGAGATAAAGATATCCGACACAAAGGAGCCTATTTATTTTTAAGAGATCAAGAATAATTTCAGAATAAGTTTTAGGGTTCCTATCTCGCTTCATGGAACAGTTTTCACACAGTAGGGTGCTTTTCCATGCATAATGCTTATTTAACTTGGTAGTGATAAGACACGAGTTTTGATCAAATCTCATCTTGGAGGCACATTTTTGTTTTAGTATTTAATAGGTTTGAATAAGCAATAGTAGGAAAATATTGAGCCTAAATATAGGAAGTACGAAATATAATTACCACTATATTTCCGAGAAGATAGGCAGAGATGCTACTCATACCACCCACAAATCGACGAGTTTATATTCATTCTTACGTGTGATAGGAGGCGAATATAGTATAATGTCAAACACAAAAGACCAAGAAAGAAAGAAAGAAATAAGAAGACAAATTATATCACATTTTTCGAATAGAAAAACTCACAACATGCCACCACCATTAAACCACAATCACAGCACGTGCGCATTGTAACTAAACCAAAAAGCTAACTAGTATTTTGAGGGTAGTTAGTGTTATTATATTTTGCTGGTATGTTATGGTGGTAGTCACGTAAAAAAAGGGTTATTATACGGATGAATAAAGACACGGGGATAAATACTACCCTCTCAGTTGTCTTTCATAAACAATTTCATGATTTTTTTTAATAGGCTTTTAATAGCTTCAGACGTATGTTAGTAAGTTAGTATGTAACGGCATCTTTAAACATGATTTTGACCCCCTTCAAAACATTGGATTGACTCGAAATTTTGCATACTTATCCAGGACCGATGGTAATACAATAATAAAAGAAATGTGACTTTATCGTATCCAGAAAATTCAGAAATTTAAATATTTTGAAAAAAAAAACTTACAACCTTCACTTATCCTCCAGCACTCTACGCATTGTAACAATAAAGTGTATGTAGTGTACTCAATTTTTTAATCTTAAACTCATTATCAATTAATTTTTGCTTTTTGGTTGGATCGTTTATAAAGGTATGTTTTATTTAGGATTTTTAACTATCATTACTTTTTTATTTAGTACATTATTTTATTTAGTCTAAATTATATCATGTTAATGGAATAGTAGCTGGACTACTTCCATGCAAGACATTTCTGCAACACACTTCCAAATCTAACTAAATGCCTAAACAGCAAGCAGAAATAAAATCAATAAAAAAATAGTACATCTAAATTACTTTACTTTACTTTATTATTAGTATTAGAGCGGAGTTAAGTGTAACAGTAAATAAAAAGATACCCATCTTACGGCTAGTCCATTCCTTACACTAACAATTTGGTATCCCCTGAAATGTTATTCTTATTATGCAACTGCATTTTTTTTTATTCTGCAATTTCTGAAATTCTGTGTTTTTATTATTTTTATAGCGTTCGTACAACGGCTCCAGTTTCTTTAATGTTGTAAGGTAGTCTTATTGTGATCGATGCATCTTGTTTATTGTTACTTCAAAGAAAGTTCTGCGAAATAACTCAAAGCTGAGAAATAACACCGGGAGTCTTTTGATGTACTCAGATTTCTGAATGATGTTCTTTGAGATTCTTTCTCAGTGTTATAGATAAAATTGTATGGAATTCTTTATATAAAATAATATAACATTTTATTCGAAATATATTATATTTCGCAAATGCCTTGTGATGATAAAAATTATATCTAATTCCCAAATAAAAATTGTGGCGGTTGCAATACGCCAACTTAGATATAGCTTTTAAAGCGGTTGCAATACGCCAACTTATATTTAGCTTTTAAAATAACACGCTTATTAGTTGTAATTTGAACATTATTTAAACACGCATTTCATTTTAAAATATGACTGCAGATGTTTAACCATAAAACATCTGCGAGTCGTTTTATTTAAGTAAGAATTTTTGTGTACCTTATTGTATAATATTAGTTAAAAGATGCTGTTCTAAATTATTGTTTCCTAATTGTAATGACCCGTTCATGCCGGGGCAATAAAACTGTATTATTATAGTTAAGTTCTTTAGTGGCGGTAATCCTTTGCAACAAATTTATGTTTTTTAGACAATAGTACACATGTTTGGGTAAACCTTTCTGTTTGGACAATAGCCCAGATGTTTGGGCCGACCTTAATTTTTAGTTGAAAGGATAGACCCTATTTTATGGCTTAAATATATTTTCTGGAAGATTTATCCCCACCGATCCTCATTCGGGTAGTCCTATAAAAGGGTCGGTTTATTTGGATGAAAGAAGACAGTCTGCCATCTCTCGTCACGAGCACATCTCGCTCCGAATCGCATAGTTATAATTTTACTCTGTCTGTGAATGTATTAAGTGTTAATTTACAAAATATACAATAGTTAGTTCCTGGAAGTGAGTGCTTATTCTAATACCTACACTTATAACCACCAAAAAATAGTTAATTTTTTTAAAACGTCTAGTGAAAATTTATTAATATGTAAATTCAACTAAACTTGAAAAATAAGAAACCAGAACCCTATGTTTGCCATAATAAAATAAATGCATAACAATCAATAAGGCACGAGATATGACAAGTTGCTGCTATTAAAAGGAAGGCCAGATACAGAATAATAAATTGATTACCCCGTCATAAGTTATAAGTCAAATCAATCAATACCATTCAAAACAGACATCAAATATTCAAGGTAGGAATACTAAATTCGGCTTCCTAAATTTTAAGCAAATACAGTCAATTAAATACAAGTCTATCTCTTTATTTGTTTAAGGAGTTTACGTGAAAAAAGTGCGTGATAGCACAGGCTATAGGTAGGTAGATAATGAACCAGACGCGGCTGCCATCATGAATACGATGATCACGGGTTCAAATCCCAGGGCACACCTCTGAATTTTCGGAGTGATGTGTGTAATGATAATCAATCAACACCATAACGGTGAATGAAAACATCTTGTGGAAACCTGCATGCCATACCATAGCGATACGAAATAATTGGTTGTGGTATGGAAAAGTGCGCCAACGCGCACTAGGCTAGCGTGGTGGACTATACGGCCTAACCTCTCTCAATCGTACTCTCGGTTGTAGAGTAGGCCAGCGCCCTATAGTGCGACGTATATGGGCTGATACAGATATATGAGTTTATGCATCAATTACATATACCAGCTTTTATTTGCTCCGCCATTAGTCAATTACGGTATAATATGCGGGCCCTCGGGTTTTGAAATTAACATTGTCAATTTTAATGCTATGTTGACTTGTCGCCCAGAGATAAATATCAAATATTGGTTTATTTGTTAAACAGGAAATTGTTAATAATAAAAACCTTTCACCAATGGTTTTGGCCAATATTCGCAGGAAACATATAATACATTACCAAAAAAACATGATTTACGTAACAAATTATTCGTTTACGCTGTCCTTATGATAAAAATGTAATAAATGGACTTCATAAGACATAGTGCAGAGCCATAAAATATATTTCTACCCGCAGATGGCTAAAATGGTTTTCCCTCTAGCCACCAAGAAACAAATATATTGCGATTTGCTCCTTCATTTTCTCGCAAGGTATTTTATTGCTTTGGGGTCTCTCATAAATTCCGCACTCACTCACAGAGAAAAATAAGCTCTAGCCGAGACTTAGAGAAATTGGTGCGAAAAATTCTTATTAGTTTACTCTTATCACATAAGCCCATGGGTCATGTGAGCTCGGTCAACTTGCGACGCCCATCGACGGAATGTATTAAATGCTGTGCTGGTATTTTGTTCTTATGCGAGTTGGTGTATTGAGATAGAACAATAATGTTATGTTATGTTACGCACATTCATATGTACATACATACATAAACTCATATCTTTTTCTTTTTTTACACCCACATTTCACCTTGTATGTTCCGGCCCACGATGTGATAGCGAGCCTATCGCCATATCGGGCACTAATTCCTGACTCTGGGCTGATAATGAGTAGAAAAGTACAATAATAAATAATAACCAATCTAATGTTATGTTACGATTTGATGAATATGTAAAGAAAAAAATATTAAATATACCCAACAGTCACATACATAGTCCTGACCCCACAATAAGATCGGGACTTGTATCGTGACCATCAGGGATTACGAAAGACTATTCGAATGAAATTTGAGTATAATTATTTGTTTGACCATATGTTATTTATTAAGTCGAAGGTGATATTAGATTCACTAATTACTCTTTAACGGTTTTAGTTTGTATGTTTCACTTTGTTAAAACAAGCTTGATTGCGATTCAAAATCTGCAAAGTGATTTTGAATTACAAGAGAAATATGCAAAACAGTTTGCGACTATAGTATGGATTTTAACATTCTGTTTGTTGGTTGATAACAGGAATTTCAATTGTTCCAATCTATTAACTCTCAGGCATTCCGAAATAGAAGCAATCAAATCACTGTCAGTTCTAAATAGCTGAACGGCACGACGCAACTCCCGGCCAGGGGAACTTGCAAATGAAACAGGGTATTTCTAATTAAAGCGCTGGTGTCAACCCTGTACTTCAAACCTGCATATCATCTGCAGATAACATTGTTCGTGATGTTTCATAACAGCCACGAGTAGTTTTTTAATTGTTAGTTTTGCGTTAGGGCTGTGTTGGACCGGAAAGATAAATGGTATTTGAATTTCAAAAATATGAAACTGAATGTTTATTACAATGTTTGAATTGTTAACTATTTTTTTTTAAATTTATTGGAATAACAAACAATTATACAACTTAATAAGATGAATACACATAGAACATAAGAACAATAATATCTGTATAATCATAAACGCTATTCACAGATTACAAGAAAGAATAGGGTGGTACTGCCTTAATTAAAAAAAGGTATACAAGTGACAAAATAACAGAAGAGGTCCTAAGGTCTTACACAAATTATCAATGTGAAAAGTATTACAAATATTGAAGAATGAGAGAAAAAAAAACAAACAATAATGTGTATACATCAAAAGTTAATGATTAACCATATTAGAAATATTTATTAAAGTATTCTTTGTAAATTGAGATTAATTTAACTTGAATATGTCTATATCATCAAAGTATGCATTATAGTTTTGAACCAACTGCCGAAGCGGAGAACGCACACCAGCATTGGTGCGACACATTAGGGTCGCAAAAAACTTATAGGAACTATGGACTTTATGAAAGGTAAACTTATCTACAAGACTATTGAACAAAACGAGCGCATTCAAACCGCCAGGTAGACTCTTCGCGAGTATGAGTGCCAAATGTTAAATAGAGCGTGGCCATAATGCATCCGAAGTCAGATTTAAGCCATGATTAATATCAAGGTGCGATATAGAAATCAGATACAGGCACCTATATTAAAACCAATAGACTGTGAAAGTTAACTTAATGTAGAAGAGTATGATTCCGGCGTAAAAAATGTTGATAAAGGCGTACAGCGCCAAGGAAAGCCATGTGAGAGATCAATACGAATACAAATAGCAGACATTGGTTCCGAAAGTCCCCAAATTTGTGTGATTTGTGTAGAATCGCACCAAAACGTAGGCGCTCTCATTCGCTGACCTACAAACACGGATGATTGGACGGCGAAATTTTTTATGTGCGGACCCTCTGTGCCGTATTTTAGCATATTCACTGAATGTGGAGATATCCAGCTATATTTTGGGAGCTAGTGACAATTTGACTTTCATTTGATTCTCAATAGTTGTGCGTCCACAGAAGTCTTTTGTGGAAATGTGCGAATTAAGTAGATAAAATGAATTTTTGAGTTTAATTGGTATCTTGTTTCAATATAGCAAGAAGTACTGTGTAAGCTTTAATATGGACACCCTAGTTCCTTTTTTTATTGAACGAATAATTTATTTAGAAGGAAACGCCATAGACTTTTTGTCTTTATAGCAAGTTCAACTTTCGCGCACCATTAGTGCTTGAATTCTATAATTAGTGGAGACGGCTTCCTCCATTTGGTCCTTTGTTTGGAGTTCATTTCTGGGTGACCAAGTGCGGTGGCTTTTGCAAAAGGAAACTTTTCGAATTGGAATAGTTGTTAGATATTTCGCGCCTCGGCATCCATCTTTGTGGGGGCGGGTGTGACGTGGTGTATGGGTAGAGGGTTTTTTCGCATGCCAATATCAGCTCGCTTTGTGAATAACCTATTTGTTTTGAGCTTTGACGGAATGCTAAAATGCTGTGTAATCTGCATGTTAAATTGAAAACTGTTTTCGTGTTGATTAAGCTATTCAGCTAAAATTATATTGTAAATAGTTTTGATACAACGCGTTGGTCTCGCAAATACATTACATAATATTGTGTATTGTTTGCGAATGGAATGTACGAATTAATATAAAATTTTGAATGAGTACTAATGTTAAATATTTTCATTTCTATGCGAAGCTTTGCATTTAAAATGGTCGAGTAATATTTTTCAGAATGCATTTGAACATTCGATATATAATACTTTAATTAAAAGACTATCCCCAGATTTAAGTGACAGTTTAACGCCAAAGAACATCAAAAAATATAAGCTCAAGACATATTTTTAAAATAATTTACACTATAGTATAAATGTCTAGATAAAAGTTATAACCCCATTGTCAACTCAGATAGCATAAATACAGGGTATATCAAGACTGCTACCGAAAACGAAGCCGGGTGGTAGTTTAAGCGACTTCAGACACAATGCAACAGAAAAAGTTGCAAAAAAAAGCGTCAATTTTTTTTTTATTTTTTTCCTATGGCCTTTTTTGCGTGGTAAATACATTTTTTCCTAAAATAATAGTATATACCCTTTTATTTATAAATACTCTAAGGTATAAAAGAGTTTAAATTATTATTTTAGCAAAAACTATGGATTTACCACCCAAAAATGACGATATTTAAAAAATCATAAAAAAAAATTGTCGCGTTTCTAGGCGAAATTTTTAATTGCATTGTGTTTGTAGTTACTAAAACTACCACCCGGCTTCGTTTTCGGTAGCAGTCTTGAGATACCCGGTATAAACCTTAGTGGTTGCCATATGTTATATACTAATTTATTTATTTTATTTATTTTGAAGAAGACTTACAGACTAATAACAAATATAAATCTAATACTATATGTAATCTTAAGACTGTTTTTTTTTATACTGGCCTGGCATAGTGGCGTCATTGCACCTGATGGAAAGTGCCAATGCCGCCCAGGCAGAGTATCCATTGACATCGGACGGCAGTCCCATGCCAATGGAAACAATTTTATGCCGGCTTGCTAAGGTGCCTCTTCACACCGCGGCGGAAGGACCAGGATTGTAGGAAGGAGGGAACACGTGCGCCGGCAAACAATTCCACAGCCTGACGGTGCGGCACAAAAACGAATTTGAGAACCGTTTGGTTCGCGCCGGGATGGTGTGGACCGTCAAGCTATGGCTTCGCAAGCCAGCACGCGTGGTTCTGGTTAGGAATGGAGAGGAGGGGAGCAAGTTGAACAATTCTTCAGAGCACTCACCGTGATACAGGCGGTAGAACACGCTTAGAGAGGCGACATCTCTCCGGAGTTGTAGCGACTCCAAGTTAAATAAATGAAAAAAATAGATTAGCTCTTAGATAATATTTTAGATTCCTCGTAAGATTTGAGTATAACTTGCCCAATTTATGCACACACATGCATTAAAGGCGAGCCATTAAGAGATATATCCCGTGTTTATGAGTAAAGATAAGACGCAGCCATTGGACCTTCAGTTTATCTCAACAATTCAGGATTCTGTACGGTTGTAAATTTTTTACCGTGTTTTACGATTTACGGTGTTATAAATTCTGAACGAATGCGGATAGTAAAACGCGGGGCTGAGTGAATTTTTTAAAGGCACCTCTATTTCGTGTCGGTGAAATAACGTACCTATATGCATTTGCCAAACAGTGCCTTCTGCAATTTGCTTTTATATATCTCATGGAAAGGAATATTTGATATATGTAATATTTGTTCGGTGTGTTCGATTTTCTTTTTATTTACGTTAAAAATTTGAAACTCATATAATTACATTTCCTAGTAGTAATATGATCAAATTGGACATAACTTCCACCGAACTTCTTAAAATGTGTACATTTGCACTTGATTTTACTATTACCAAAGTATAATTTGTACGTTATTGTGAATTGTTTTCGTGCTCTGTTTGTACAAAAATCATTAGAGAAAAACCTAATAGCTTCAGAAGTAATTAGCGACTCACTGTACTCAAATTAAGTCCATTGATAAGCTAGCTTTTATCAGTTTCAACTTAATAGCTCTCCTGTTAATACTTGATCTACCAACGCCTAAAACGGAGTTTATATTAATATTTATTTTGCGTCTTATCAGTGCTTATTTTGCCTCAAAATATACCTCAAAATAACCCATTTTATCTCAAGCCTAAAATAAATACACACCTATCTAGTATGTACAAACAAAAATAAGTTGACTCGAGAAAGTCTCACAGCTATGAATCAACATCAAAAACATTCCGCACAAATAGACTCTGTGTCAACTGCATCAAAGGCTTTCCGGCATATACATAAGTTTACCTAGTTATTTTTTTCAGTTACACCGTGCTCGTTAGTAAAGAAAACGAGCATAGTACGTCCGTTCAAACGAAAACGGTTAAAACGTTCTCCAGGTGAGCGTGTTTCCTTCGTTTTTTTTTTGTTCCCGCCGAGTTTTTTCTTAGCTGAATAATTTATGCAGATTCTCGACCGGAATTGGTGTACACATTTATCGAGCAAGCGGTGCAGCCGGGGGCGCAGGTGGCGCTCAAATGTTCGGCCGTGGGAGAGCCGCCGCCGCGGTTCCGCTGGACACTCGATGGACAGTCGATACCGTCTCACCACGGGTGGGTTTTGTGCTCTCTCGTATATTTCTAGCTAATCTGCATGCTCTTAGCTAATTACATTCTTTAAAAAAGATTTTCGATAGATATTAGGTGAGGTATCAGGATTATGCGTGGGAAGATTAAACAGAAGCTAGGGGACCCGAAAGAATAAAAATATCCCATCCTATAAAGCACGTATATGTATTCATATAGAAAGATGCTATTGTCTGAAATTGTCAAGAGTAATGTGATTGCGACGAAACTAGAACACTAGATAACTTGTATAAGATAGACAAAAGCATTTAACAAATATTTTTAGAACACATAAATCACGTTACAGTAGAGTTACGTGGCATACGTGGCATTAGGAAAAATACATTTTAGACAAGGTTTAGCGATAGCCGTAACAACCATTTGAACGTATGTTGTGGTCCAAATCGTTTCGTGCAAGCCCGCGCGGCCCTGTCACGTAAGATTTGTCCGCATAATGTATTAGAGTCCCCTTGCATCTTGGATGTACTTGAGCGAAATACTCTCGTGTCCCAATTCTGCCTTAAACTATCCCTTTATCTGTGAATCATTAAAGTATCCGCACATATAGATCAATTTATACAATTTAATCATGTGCTTTATAGGATTTATAGTCTGTACAAATTGGAACGTCAAAAACTTTTTATTTATGGGCCTTGCGCGCGAATTAATCATTCATCCGAAAGCTTGACATGTGTGGTTGTAAAATACAGTTTTACCTGTTTCATATATCTGTCTATCTACCCCTCCAAGTCGAGCTAAAAAGCGGCACTGTCGTACCATCCTTTTCTCGAAGCAATTCAGACCATTTTCAACCCCCCATAACTTCGTTGTGGTTAAAGCAAGAAGCCTGAATGCCAGTAGCATTATGTATAAATTGTACGATACATTATGTTATCATGCGATGGCCAAGTCGATCTATTTATTTACAACGTAAAGAATTTTTAATATTGATATGATAATAACTTATGTAATAACTTTATACAGAAGGTCCCTTAAGCAAGGAATAAATAAATTAATCGACTTGGTATTACATGGATCTCACAACTTTTTTCGGTAGAAAAACTGAGCTGCGGGACTTGGAATTTTTTTACAGGATGTTTTTGATTGGATGGCTTTTTGTAAATACGTTTATCTCTCTAAAATGCATCTCAAATCCAATAATTACTCAAAAACAATGCAGTTACAATTTGTCACCAATAAAGGATATGTTTTCCTTTTGGCTTCTTGCCCACAGCTGACAGTGAAGTAGATCCCAATAAACAGTTTAATTCGGCAAAGCTAGTAGGCAAAGCACCTTACGACACATAAACTTAGGGGATATTTTTTTATAGCAATGCATGTCGAGACGAGCATACCGTTTACCTGATGGTAAGCGGTATGACCGGCTCATAAACAGTAGCGGAACCAAACACCTTGAATTACAAAGCAATGCTTGACATTCCATTGCGCTCGCCATACTAAGACAAAACATGTTAAGTCTCACAATGACCAGAAGTTACTCTGGCTACAATGTCCTTCAATCTGAAACACAACAGTGTATTTACACTGCTGTTTGATGGGAGATATGATGATGTTTTAGGGCTATAATAACGGAGGGGAGGGAGAGTAGTCCCTCGGGCATCGGGTCGAGCGGGAACTACGTGCTGTCGACGCTGTCGCTGAGCAGCGCGCGGGTGGAACATGGTGGGCGGTACGAGTGCTGCGCCACTAACTCACACGGCACGGTATTTCACGCCGCGAGACTCAATGTTTATGGTGAGTAATTAAAGGTTATTGATATACTTTCATTAAGTTCTTTCTATCATTTTTATCAGTCAGTATCAGCCCATATACGTCCCACTGCAGGGCACGGGCCTCCTCTACAATCGAGAATTGAGAGTGGTTCATCTTTATCATTATGAAATGTATCATTTTTATAAAGGAAAGTTAATTTGATTCTGATATTTTTTATAAAAATTATGGTCGCTAATTGTGTTTACAGACTGCATGGTTTAGGCTTGTATATTAGAGAACAATTTTGTTTTATCGATTATAATCTTGAACATAAATTACGAAAATGGAAAGGAAATGTTATGTACAAAATTCTTAACAGTTTACATTATAGATACTACTGATTTAATATATTTTAACTTGCACGTTATATTTTCGCCGATTTATAAGAAAATTGAAAATCATTTAGTTCCGACTTTATAACCATGTTCACAAAACTTTGCATTTTTTAAACTATGATATTAGGATATTATAATGTCATAAGATAGGATAAATAATGAAGGAAGTAATCTACTGATCCGAATCTAATATTATCCTCCGAAATAAATGAGCACGAAATTAACAAGGTACTGAAGTAAACAAACCTAATTCCGAAAATAAGTCGTCCTTATTTATTTGTATTGCTCTCGCCACCATGTGTAAACAAGCTGTTTTTGTATTTTTTCCATTTTTCCGTCTAACTTAAATATATCGTACCTACATAAATAGTACAAACGGACCTTAATGAATTTTCATTTAATCTCTTTCTTACTTTGTACTTTTTTTTATATAAATTATAGTAATACTAAAATAAGAACATTAGCCAGATAGGCACTACAAAATCGATTAAGATTAATTCAGTAAGATAAAAATAAAAGGAGAAAGCTATTTGAGGCAATCTAAACTGCAGGCGACAGATTGTTTAAATTATGTTATAAAATTTAAACAAATCGTATTTGTTAAAATATTATAATTACCCTATGTATAATTATGTGCTCGTTTTACTGAAAATTAAGAAGGTGAAAAAAAACATGACTCTAAAATCAGTTTCGCACACGGAAAGTACTATAGTATATTTAAATCGAAAAATATACGCGTAATATAAGATTTAAAATAAATTACTTATTATGTCCTCTACTTTTCAATAACCACTATATCAGTCCTGTCGCTGTATAAAATGATATATTTTTATTAGCAAGAACTTTCTATTAAAATAAATGTACCAAGTTCGTAAAAATACATCACAGGGTCACGCTTCAAGTCGTATATATTCATACCACTTTGTAGATACAATATTTTATGTGGTCCTACATAAAGTATCATACAGGGTATATCAAGACTGCTACCGAAAACGAAGCCGGGTGGTAGTTTAAGCGACTTCAGACACAATGCAACAGAAAAATTTGCAAAAAAAAGCGACAATTTTTTTTTTGTTATTTTTTTCCTATGGCCATATTTGGGTGGTAAATACATTTTTTTCCTAAAATAATAGTATATACCCTTTTATTTATAAATACTCTAAGGTATAAAAGAGTTTAAATTATTATTTTAGCAAAAACTATGGATTTACCACCCAAAAATGACGATATTTAAAAAATCATAAAAAAAAAATTGTCGCGTTTCTAGGTGAAATTTTTAATTGCATTGTGTTTGTAGCCACTAAAACTACCACCCGGCTTCGTTTTCGGTAGCAGTCTTGAGATACCCGGTATATTAGCACTTGAAACTTGTTCAATATGCGGAATGTTTGCTTTAGATGAGTAAGAAATATACATAAATAACCAACATCAGATTTATTTCTTATTGAAATATTACATTCTCATTCTACGAATTCGCTTTCTTCGTCAAACATTTAATTTCATTGATTGGTGAATTTTGGCCACTATTCATTAATGGAACGAGCAATTATTTTACTGATTGTATTTAGGTTAATAGTAGTCATGCGCAAAATGAATCACTGTAAAGAAAAGAGAGATATATATCTTTTAAGTCAAAAGATATATATCACTCTTTTATATCTTTATATCTCTTATCTCACAATGATTGATGAGCTAAAGAATGAGTTGATTAAAATTGAGCTATGAGTCTTTCTTTATATCTATATCTAAGATTGTCATTTTGGTGGAGTATATCTTTATATCTCTATCTCTTAATGATTCATGAGCTAAAAGATGAGTTTAAATTAGTTTATTAGAAATTTAGTTATGAGTATTCCACAATATCTATATCTAAAATTACCATTTGGGTGGACGTTCAAGTGGCTATATTCAAGTAAAAATTGCTTTCTGGTTACGATATAGTATTGTTACAGTGAGATAAAGAGATTAATTATTTTCTGCTGATATCTATCAACAGAAATAAATTGTGTTTAGAAATAAAAATAAGGAGTAGTGAAATATGTAAAAATTCATGGACATTTAAACATTGCATAAACTGGATATTTTTGTAATTAAAACTTTTGTGCTATGGTCACCACTGGTACAAGATATTTCACGGAAAAACAATACAAATCCGATAAAAAAAAGGAATACAATATATAAAGATATTAGCAAAGGCTAATTTGAAAACATGCTAGCGAAATTAGGCCTTAAATCATTGTAAATATCTTTGTTTTCGCTTACACTCCATTTACTACTGTGATGGTATTCCACGATCGTACGCATGGCCCATGCATTACATTGTGAACATAAATATTCTCTTTTCCGCTCACACAAATGTAAAAGTCTATATCTGTTTCTTTCTAATCTTTGCAGTGAAATTGAACCAATAATGATCTTTACGCGTACGGATATAATGAGTTAGTTTGAGTGCAAGGGATATAAAGATATAATCACTCCCTACGTCGGATATATATCTTTTGAGTAAATCACTCCTGAGTTACACATGTCTAGTTAATAGTTCTTATTCATAAAAAATATAGGTTCGATATATTTTATTAAATATAATTTTGCACACTTTATTTAACAAAACGCAGATATTTCCTAATCACGAATGTTTTCCTAATTTTACTAATATACTCGTATAGACGAATGTGTTTTAATAAATACGTTTGTTAAGAACTATTCTCAATTTACTTAAAGGAAAGCATTCTTTAGAGAACTTACTGCGAGCTGATTCAAGGCACAAAGCGATCCTTTAGTTTGTTGTCTTGTTTAACATCATGTAAAAGTCTTGAGCTTAATCTTCGAAGAAATTGTTTAATACATTGTAAAATGAGGCGTATTTTTTGCTTATATCGCAATTAATAATAATTTCAGAAGACATCTTTCCTACGCATTTGGAGTACCCAAAACATGTTATTTAATTTGAATTATTTCGAAAGAAGGATACAGCGATTGTTTTGTAAATATTGTTGTGTCATTTGCATAGGTCCTCCGTACATACGAGCAATGAATCCTGTGAAAGCGGTCGCCGGTACCGATGTCACAATATGGTGCCCGTACTACGGATTCCCTATAGAGTACGTATTTTGTTATGTTTATATCATAATCACCGCGCCAAATGAGCTATTGTTTAGCCTTATTATTCCTTCTTAATTCTCTATCCTATTCACAAAGAAGAGGAAAAGATTGTGTGGTCTTTAGTACAGCAAATTCATTTCGAGATAGTTAAACAGATTGCGTGAACGATTAAACTTATTCCGGTCGTAATCTACTCCTAAGGGCAAAACCTCTTACAGTAATCCATTTAGTTTGGTCAGACTTTATCGTTTTCCTCGGATTGAGTGTGCCGAGCTTTTTAATTAATCACACGTGTTTTATTGTAACAATAGGTCGCTTTTATGACTCAATAAAAAATCACTTACGACATCTCCTTGTTACACTATGTATGAAAACCCATTAGGAAACTGAGCACGAAGCAAGATCGAGCGGAGGCGCGCGCCGGGCTTGGTCCCTAGGTTATTATTATCAATACTGCGGAATATGTGAACAGCTTTGTTGCAAGCGTGATATACAAACCAAAATTACTTTAGATGAAATATATACAAAAAATCTTTTGTTTACGAAGTTCTGTGAAGTGGGAAGGAGGCGCCGGAACCGATCCTCGATACCAGCAATCAGACGGCCAGCTGACAATTATGAATGTTGATCGGAATCGAGACAAAGGCGCTTGGATCTGTTCAGTTCTTACTCCCGGCGGAGAGCTGGCTCGCAGAGAGGTGAGTTTTAATTTTCGTCCGTCAGATACAATGCACCGCTTTAACGTTTCTTTTTTTCTTACCAAGAGCTGTTTTCACTTTTTAATTATTTATCTTTTCCACGAGATCGTATCAGAGATGATATCAGTAGGGTAACAAAAGCTGCTAATATACCCCAGCGGTTTTTATAGTTGATTTCAACAACTATGGACAGAGAAAATAGTACAAAGTTGTGATAGCCGATGAGGCTGAAAAGTTTTCAACTTGAGGTACCGTCAATAGTAGCGATTTCAGTGGCTGAATGATGTCTATCAAAAAATAAGTAATCAACCAGTCATAACCATCTAAGTTACGATAAATACCACCAACATTAAATCTTTCTGTGAATAATGTGAAATATTACAAAATATTCAAAAAGCGGTAGAAATTGATTCAATATTTTGTATTGTATTCTTAATAAAAGAATGTTGGACGAGGAGAACTCCTACGTGAAATATATGCGAATGTGAATAAAAGAATAAGCCGAGCTATGAAAATTGCATTAAAATTCCTCGCAGTGGAGAAAGAAAGTCGCCGTTGGAGTAAATGCATTTATAAGGAAGAAATACTCGTAGAACCCTCACTGGAATCAATATATTTTAAAATGATATTGCACGTTTATTGGCATCATAGCTTTAATATTGTTTTGTTGGTTGTCTGTATAAATTGTGAGCTGTATATAATTCAATGGCATCGTTTTAGGTACAAGTTTCTGTAGTATCTCCGCCGGTGTTATCACCCATTGTGTTTCCTCCCGGGCTCCGTTCAGGCGACCGAGCCCAACTCACGTGCACAGTTACATCAGGAGACATGCCCGTTTACTTCTCATGGCTGAAAGACCAAATACCTATTTCTAGTTCTCTTCAAGTAAGTTCTATAGAATCTTTAACCATTTTTGAAGATGAAAAGTATTTGTAAATTATTCCTGTAATTATAGCAGATGTTGCTACTTTTGGAGTACTTATTGTTCATCAATTTCAGGTAGATGAACGCGGAGCGGAATTTTTTAGCATGCTCCTTTTCAAAAGTTTGACGGCTGCTCATAGCGGAGTTTACACTTGTGTTGTTACCAATACTGCGGGAAAGGCTAACGCGTCTGTTGAGCTGGCTATTAAAGGTAGATCAAATTAATTATACTCTGGACATCAAAAAATAACCATGAATCTTGGCTGTAGAAATTACAGAAATCTATAATTACTTGCTTTAAGTGTGACTTATTTTCATTGAACAATGGAATTCCGGCTTTAGTGTTGAAAACTTAAAATAAAGTTGTGTTTGCGTTGCTTTGTCCTCGTTGGAATTTAAATTCACGAATTCTATTTTTGCAGTACCACCTTACTGGCAAATCGAACCTTCCGACACTTCGGTATTACTAAACGGATCATTGACAGTAAGCTGCGAAGCCCGCGGATATCCTCCACCTACAATTTATTGGACTAAGTTTTCTGGTAAGATTAACTAAAGATTTGCATTGATCAAATATTGAAACTTCGATATTTGGTATGGGTTTAAATGTTTGTACGGTGGAGAATCTCATGTTTTGTTATATTTTGTAGGGAGTACAGAAACTACTTTAGGTGGTGTGTCGGATCCTGTGATTCTAAGTAATGGATCGCTAAGACTTGAATCAGCGCGTGCGGAACATTCTGGGAAATATCGATGTAGAGCCGACAATGGCGTCGCTCCAGCGCTGTCGAAGACATTGAGTATACACGTTAATGGTACTGTACATATTTGTTCACTTTGAGTGTCATGTCAAGAACTGTTTATTGACTACGTTTCGTTTCAGAGCCGGCGAGATTTGAGACGCAGTCGGCTAATGTCACGGCGAAATTGGGAGATACAGTGAGGTTAGCGTGTGTTGCTCGCGGTGATAGCCCATTATCTACAGCTTGGAGTCATTCGGGACGGGCCTTACCCAATTCCGACTATAGGTATGTCTGAAATCTATAGTTTTTAGATCTTAGTACTTTCAGGCGATAACAATGTTTGAATTTCTAGAATGAGTATATCAGAAACTCGAAGCTCCGAAGGATTGAGAAGTGAAATGGTGATAGAACGCGCCGATCGAAGGGACTCTGGAGTGTACAGATGTCAAGCTTCAAATCCCTATGGGCGCTCTGATCATTTTGTGCATTTAGCAGTGCAAGGTAATGTCCATAACAATTTTAACATTTTATATCGTAGAAAATGCGTTATGAAATATGATTTCTTTGATCTTAGAACCACCGGAGCCGCCAGCAAATTTCCGAGTGCTTGAGACGACGTCTCGTTCAGTGAAGCTACAATGGCGACGACCGTACGATGGGAACTCTCCAGTCCTTGGCTACGTAGTTCAGTACCGGAGACATGATTCTACCAGTACTGACTCTTGGAGAGATGCCGAGACCTACAACGTTACCGTTTCTGCTCATCCAGCTGATTCATTCACAGAGTGAGTTTTATTATTTTTGTTTGAGTGTTTGATATGCGTACATGAATATGCAAATGCAGAATTTTCTAGTTTGTGATTTCACGTCCAGTTAGATTGCCGACCGATGCCTGAGCTTCGATTCAATCATAGTATTCATAGAAAGCATTGCATAAATTCAACTTTAAAAATATATTTTATAAATAAATAAATACACCCAACAGTCACATACATAGTCCTGACCCCACACTAAGATCGAGTCTATTGTCGTGGGTATCAGGAACTACGAGAGACTTTACGGTCTCACAAACACCCAGACCCGGAAGAAATATTTGTGGGCCGCACAAATATTTCTCTCGGTGCGGGGATCGAACCTGCGAATTTTGAAATGATATTGACAATAAAGTGTATAAGAAACCAGGTTTCAGAGTACTCTGATATTTAGTTCATCAAAAACTTTAATGTTATATAACTTCCATTTCCGTAATTAGTGGTTGCTGAGTACATGACTAATGTTTAATTCAGTGCAAAACGAGTAGAGATTCGTCCCTGTCTACTCCACTGCTTTATAAATTACAGAGATGTATTTAGGTACTTACATAAATTATTTTCTCTATAAATCTTTATTTTACTCAAGAAAGTTGCGACCGATCCATTCTTTACTCTGCATTAGGGATGTCCCGAATATTCGTATAAGTGTGTGTGGAATTAGTTATATTTCTTAGAATATTATATTTTTAATTTGAATGGAAATTCACTTTTATATTATTCATTATTCCACATAACAAATACAAAAAACATTGAGAAACTCTAATGAGGAAAATACTTGCCGATTCGGAATTTAATGAAAAATTCGTTGCATAAAGTATGCATAAAGTTGAACTAGTTTGAAATTTGTTTTGTTTCGTGAACTAACAGAACTTTTATTGTAATTAAGTCAATATCATTACAAGAGAATAGTATACTGATTTCAATTAGAATGATTAGCGTTCTTAGTGGGTTTTTAATATTAGTTCATAGGCATATGAGATGCTTTATTTGTAGAACATGAGTAAATAATACAAAACGAGCGAGTGATTCAATTATAAGATAATGAAACGGCCGAGTTTGCTTAGCCTTTGTGGCATAATTATTTTAATAATATTGCTCATATAAGTACATATGTACATACCGGACTGCGTGCGAGAACAAAGCCAAGTGGTAGTTTTAGTGACGACAAACAATGCAAATAAAATTTTAGCTAAAAAGCTACGATTATTTTGTATTTTTTTTAGTATCATCGTGTTTGGATGGTAAATAAAGTGTGCATTGCATTGCATTGCATCTTTAAAAATAAAAGGGTGTAGATTATTATTTTTGGAATACTACATATTTGCCACCAATTGTGCATTGTGTCATAAGGAACTAATACTACCACATGTTGTATTTTTCTTTCGCATTCTGAATAAACCAGTTATATGATATAAATTCTTGTCTATATCCACGAAAGAGTTCTTGCCACAAATGGTGCCAACACTTCGCCGAGTTTATTCCATCTGAAGATGTAAAGAGCAAGCTTATCCCGCAGCGAGTGCTTAGTTTATTTATTTCAGTTTCAATATACTAGAGTGTTTTGCTATAAAAACCATCCCTAGTCAATACGCCGGCATAGAATCGATACGCCTTTGACAACTTCTCTGTATAATTCCTCGAACTTCAGTAATAGAGTTCCGAGATTAATTTCTGTTGCAAGTGGGTCAAACCTTTATCATTTCTTCTCTGCATAGAGAGCCTTCATTATTATTAAAAGGGTTTTTATAACACAAAATACACTACTTCACTTCGTTCTCGTTCGATCTTGTATGATTTTTATTCGTAATTGTAAACTTTAAAGTTTATAAAGCGAAGTTAAACCATGGTACAAAGTTGACTAAGCAAAGGCTCACATGAACAAGTCTTAACAAAAGTCAAGGTTTTAAGTTGAAGTTGCGGCTATGACGTATACTTAAAATGTTATAATTTTTTTAAGTTTTGTGTGAAAAATTACATTATACTATTTTTGTATAATGCTTTCTTAGATGAACGCGAATGTTACACATTGAAATTAAACTATTATGTACGGATTCGTAAATAATAGATTTATTTCAATATTTTTATTCACTAACCTTAAGTGCAAATGTTGAATAGAAGTAACCGAAGCGATATCAAACATTTTTTTTTCCGATAGGCAAAGTGAGGAGAGAACAAACTCCCGAACTGTGCATTTCACCCGCTGCGCCAATATAATGTATGCAATGAAACACTTGTACCGCGAACACTCGTTTATTGGCAAAGTCAAGATGATTTGCAATAAGCGAGTACTTGAAAATAATTTTATATTTAACTACCTTAAATTAAATTAAATGTAATTGTACACAATTTCTATACTTTTGCATAAAACATCCCCTATCATCTTAATACAGGTTATACTCATTGACAATATTGCAATTATTAATAAATATATCAATTTCATGTTGCAGCAACAATAAACACATAAATGAATACAAGAACAGGAATTAATAAACATAAGCTTGTTTGTTACTTAAACGTTGTATCAAAAGTAAGGTTTAAACTGTTTAAAGTGTTAACGCGTCTATTTGCAAACGCCCGCTGCACTCTAGTCAAAGTTTAAGTTTGATTAACTGGGCTCTTGACCTAGACGTCTAGCATCTCGGTGACGTCCTAGGAGTTTCAAAACGTAGGATTGAAGCTGAAAGTTTCACTTCGCCTCGCTTGTACACAGCCTAAAGTTACATGACGCGATGTTCCAACTGGAAGGAAGTAGTAATAATTTGATGATATACGTGACGCGGAGACCGAATGCCGGGGAATAGAACTGTCCGATACATATGTATGAAATTGGGACTCATACTTCGGGGTTTTACTCATAAGTTCGATATTATGGGTCGTATTATCTTGAGACTTCTGAATTCTGATACGCGCTGTAACAGTATAAAAACTTGAAACTTTTGTTAAAATACTTCGTATACAATGTAGTACGGATACGATAAAATTCAAAACATGCGACGTAATATCCTCGCATACTATCACATCTACTGAGTATATAAACTCAGCGAATTATGGGTGGCATTAGCAGCACCTTTGAAGAACTATACGGTTTCAATTAATCTAGATTAATCGTTTAACTCTCATCTCATATTCATACTAAGGTTTCAAATCTGACTAACTTTGGCTATGGGATCGATACATTAAATCCCCATAGGGTTCTTTGTTCTTACCAGTACATGCATTATATAGAACGGAAGGAGCTATAATAACCGGATTGGAGCCGGCCACAGCATACTTGGTGCGAGCTCGAACTGTAACGGCTCAGTTTGCGTCAGCGCACACGCGCGCCCTTCTCGCTTTGACGTTGCATGAGCCACCTTCGCGAGCACCCATCAGTCTTCGAGCATCTGCACCCAGGACTTCTACTATAGAACTGGCTTGGCAGGTAAGTTCTGCAAACCTCTTATTCTCTTTAGCCACAGGAACATAGGCATCCTTCAAGGATGTTCAAACAGCAAAGTGACCTGCTAAAACGGTCTGTATCCAGCGACTTCTTTAACACCAAGCTACGGTAAAACAGTTCGCTTTTAGCAAGGCTAAGTTTGTTGTTGAAGACTATTTGCATTTGAACTTAGACTGTGTTGCGCTCTACTCGTCTAGATTTTTCGGTGGTGGGAAAAAAAGTAGAAATTCCATTTATGACATTCCTTTTTCTGGAAGTGTGCAATAATACAGTAGGTTTATTTCTAATGTACTATCTTTTAATAATAACGTTCAAATCTTTTTATACATAATTATTAATAGGTCATTCGTTACGAAAGATAAATGTTGCAAGACATTATACTAAGACAATTTTTCAAGGCGCCACCAACTTCTTCATGGAACGGCGAATTGCTTGGGTATACGGTGTGGTGGTGGGCTTCTGCTGATGGTTCATTAGCCGGAGGAGCCAACGTGGGCATGGAGTTTGCCACCGTTCGAGGACAAATCACAAAATACACCATCGAGGGACTCGAACATTATACGCGGTCAGTACTCAAATACCATTCGCGCCAAATGCCGTTCATTTTAATTTTTTGACGCCAAGGAAGTAATCGCGAAATTTAATTTATGAATTCCATTCCCTAATGTTTTATTTGCAGATATTCAGTAAGCGTTCGGGCATTTAATAGCGCGGGAGCGGGACCCGCGTCAGCGCCCGTTAATACTCTGACACAAGAAAGCGGTAAGTGCCGAACAATAATGTTAGCAGCATTTTATATTAATTCAGCAATAGCATTTTAAGCATTCAAGCTAATTGCATATTGATTTTACCTTCTTAGTGCCATCAGAAGGGCCCAGAGGAGTGAGATGCCGAGCTGTGTCACCCCAGAGTCTGAAAGTAGAATGGTCACCGCCACCTGCCCACGCTCACCACGGATCTCTCTTAGGGTACAAACTGCTTTACCGACCTGAACATAGTGAGTTAAATATTTATACCAACCGTCTCAATTTAGATAATGTAAACGAGTAATGTTTTTTCCAAAACCAAGCTGAGTGATGGCAGTTGTTTGTCGGCAGCGGCAGAGTGGCTGGAATGGGAGGTGCGAGGAGGCGGTGGTGCGAGTGCAGGGACGGGAGCGGAAGTCAAGCGCGTTGCGGGCGTGGAAACGCTACTGCTTGCACTTAGACCACACACCAACTATACCATTCAAGCTTTGGCTTACACCGCTGCTGGTGACGGTGTCCCTGCTCATCCGATACATTGCACTACTCAACAAGATGGTAAGTGTTTTTGTTAGGGAAGTCCAATGTGATCGCCCAACAAATCTACGGAAGTTCGGAACTGAATTAAATCCAGCTACTTATTAATATAGCAGTGTCTATTCAGTATATAAAAGGAATCTTTGTTAATCAAAGTTTGTTTTCAGCACCTGGTCCGCCTGCCGCAGTGAAAGTTATAGCAACTTCAGTGACATCTTTAGCTGTGAGTTGGCTACCTCCAACTCGACCGAATGGGCCTCTTCTTTATTACACAGTGTTCTATAGGGAACTTGGCAGGTACAATCATCAAACACTAATAATTTTCAAAATACCAAAGACCTTTTCTTTCTATAACATACGTTCTTATTTAGGGAGCGACCTCCTCAAACTGCTACAGTGCAAGCAGAAGATGACAGTACCTCGGTCGGTCTAGGAGGGTCTGCAGAATTGCGGTCGTTATCAGAAAGAGCCACGTATGAAGCCTGGGTCGCCGCACATTCAGCTGCTGGTGAAGGGGAACCTTCAGCTCCTCAACCGGCAACCACCACAGCTAGAGGTAAAAAAACAACATTTATCACTTTTTGTGATATTATTTTGAATATTTTATGCAACGTTGACAGCAAGACTATAAGAATTTGGTTTGATTGGCGGGCGGTGAGCGAGTGAATACACGTTTCGATAATGCTCTGTGTTTTTATTGTGTTTGAGTGGTAAATAAGTTTGTGCGACTAATTTTAAACCTTATACCATATAACTACATATTCAAGCAACATCACCTGTTAATATAACATTGAAATATATCCGCGATTGTGAGTAAACACGAAATTAGATTAATTTGGCGTCAACTGCGACCTACAACAACACTCAGCGAGCTGGAGCGGTGAGTCATCACTTCGCGCACCTGCGCTAGCGCACTAACAAGTAACAAGTCGAGACTTTGTGAAGACACCCGCACTAAAAGGCGAAAAATATCAATTACACCCTTGATCGCTTATTACATTGACATCCAAACGAGCTAGTATGCCACGCTTAAGGTCCCCTGCTGCTAAAATATGTGCAGCATGCAATGTTCTGATTACAGAAAGAGTATTTATTATGTGTAATGCTACCGCTTGTAATAACATGTACCATCAGACGTGCATGCCAAAACTTTCTGCGGCAGAAAAAAAATCCTGGATATGCCTCCAATGCACACATACCATATCCAACGATACTCCAAATGCATCGGTGGTCGAAGAGGTTACTAATGAAGATTCTGTTCCTTCTGAAATGCCCTCAGCCACACAATTGTCTGAGTTCTCAGAACTAACAACCGAATTCCGCCTTTTACGTCAAGAATTATCCTTGGTGAAATCACAACTCGCAGAGGCTATTTCATCCTTATCCCGATGTAATGAACGTCTGGATGCGTTTGGAATTCAAGTTTCCAGTTTTGACAATAGATAAAAAAATCTAGAAAACCAGAACTCGAGCACGATTGAACTGGAAAATACGATTAGTTTGCTACAGGACCAAATACGATTGCAGGCTCAGCAGTCATTGAGAAATGACATAGAAATAATAGGAGTTACTGAAAATCCCGGTGAAAATCCAGTTCACGTCGCTCTGGTGACAGCTACAATTGTCGGAACAGAATTGACAGAGGGCGATATTGACGTCGCCTCCCGGACTGGACCCTATCATACAGAACAACAGAATGGCACGCATCTACCAAGACCACTAGTAATTCGGTTCACAAGGCGCGCAAAACGCGACGAGTTCCTCAAAAAGGCAAAGTCTCGCCCCAACCTAAACTCAAAGGATGTAGTTCCGACTGGACAACTTCGCAAGTTATATGTGAACGAGAGACTTACAAGGGAGAATAGAAAGCTTTTTCGTGACGCTAGAATACAGGCAAAGGAAGCAGGCTTCAAGTACTGCTGGACACGTAACGGCTCTGTGTTTATTCGAAGAAGGGAAGGTTCTGGAGCGATTCACATCCGCAATACCGAAGACCTCTCTCGCCTGTCTTGCAAAGATTACGACAATGAACGCGAAGCGGCGGCGACTGAAAATCCGGTACACACTTAACCCGGCGAACACCATCTCAAGTACAAATTTCTTTACAATTTCTTATTATGGAACAAACATTAGGTTGATGATTGCAAAGTTTAAAGTAAACTACTTTAAGATTTGTTTTTGTTTTGAATTGATTGAATTCTTGTACAGGGTTTGTTTCTATTTTAAGTCTTTCTATTTTTTGTATAAATCTAGTATATATTTTTGCTCCGATTATGTGAGGTCTTCTCCATACCAAGTATCGGGTTCCCACTCTGCTCTAAATTCAGACATAATTATAAATCAATTTTACTCAATCTATGCTCACGCCAAAATACATACTTTCTATAATAAACGGATACAAGACAACACTATTTTAAGGACTAACACGCACTTATGGACAATTAGAATCCCATACACTAGTTTCCTAGACCCACACTCTGTAACAAATCACTTTAATTCCTCATATCACACGTATATAATTTGCAAACTTTGTATCTACGACTCATACAGTTTTATCAATGACTAATTTTACCATAATGAATGATCTCTCTAGAGGATAGCTGCAAAGTAGTCAACTCATTAGAAGAGTGCTCAAAATATCTGTCACATAATAGCTCAATAAAAGTCCTTACATTTAATATCAGAAGTTTGCATCGCAACTTTGACCAATTCCTTATATCTCTAAATCGACTACATATAGAAATAGATGTCATAATTGTAACAGAATGTTGGTTAAACCAAGCATCTATTATCAAAAATATAGATGGATATAGGCATTACAACACTAAAAATTTTTTAAATCAATCTGGAGGTGTAGTAGTGTATATAAAAAATATATGGAGTTCTAACATTACGGAGCCTGATGTCGACGACTGCAATTGTCTTTCTATAAACATTCCAGGTCACTTCACAATTTTTGGTATATACCGTTCTCCCTCTTTCAGAAATACGGACAACTTTCTACGATCTCTTTCTAGTCTTCTACACAAGTTCCGACATTCTCCATGTGTCATTTTAACGGGTGATATTAATATTAATATTAGTTCAGATAATCATGACTCAATATCTTCTGAATATCTCTGCTTGCTAGCGGAGCATGGCCTTAAGCCAGGGTTTACAAAGCCTACTCGGAACACCTCATGCCTCGATCATGTTATTGTCACGAGCACTTTCCGTGTCCACTCGATTATCTGTAAACTAGCGATCACAGATCATGACCTAGTAATTTCTAGTATCATAACTAAAATGAAAAAACCTCAATGCACCAACAAACAACGCCACAAGATTGATTATACAGCTGTAGAAAAAGAAATAGCCTCTACTGATTGGTCTACAGTGACAAGCTGCACAGATGTCAACTACTGCGTAACATCATTTACATCCATTATATCTAACGCAGTCGATAAACATACGAAACTATTGAATATAAAGAGGAAAAAAATCACTCTTAAACAGTGGATGACTCCTGGTCTCATAAGATGTTCTAAACATCGCGATAAACTCCACATAGAGGCAAAGAAAAATCCGATAGATTCAATGGCGAAAATAATATATAAAAGATATAGAAATTTTTACTATGAATTGTTAAAAAGAGTAAAAAAGCAATATTATGAAAACAAACTAATAGAAAATGAACGAAATGCAAAGCAACTATGGGAATCTATAAGAGAAATAACGCATACAAAAGCATCAGAAAAATCAAGTACAGAAATACCATCAGTCTATAAAAATGAAAACGCTCCCAACAACTGCAACGACTATTTTAGCACAATTGGTCAAGAACTAGCCAATGAAATATTTAATAAAATTGGAGAGTCGCAAGCTTCTCTAGTATCAAAAGTGTCACTATCAAAAACACCAGCTAGTTCTTTCTTTCTTTACCCCACTGATGAAATGGAAATAAAAAACGCAATCGGTGAATTGAAAACACATAGTGCCCCTGGAGAAGATAATATTAACAATCGCGTTCTAAAATTAATTAAAAATCATATTCTGAAACCTCTAACTCACATCATCAATCTGAGTATATCTGAAGGTGTTTTTCCAGATAGTTGGAAGATAGCTAAAATAACCCCAATTCATAAAGGTGGAGACAAACACATGTTCAGTAACTACAGGCCGATATCACTTTTAAGCAGTTTATCCAAAATTCTGGAAAAAGTAGTGAATAAGAGACTCATTAACTATTTAGAGCGTAATAATATACTGATACATAATCAATTTGGATTTAGACGTGGAAAATCAACGGTACAAGCCATAACGACGGCGGCAGAAAATATTGTAGCTCAGCTAGACAACGGGAAGCCATGCATTGGTGTGTTTCTAGATTTGGCAAAAGCCTTTGACACAGTTTCTATACCAATATTGCTCAAAAAACTGGAGTTGACAGGTGTCAGAGGCTTAGCTCTAAAGTGGTTTACGAGCTACCTCTCTGGAAGAACACAATTCATTGAAATTAATGGTATTAAAAGCTCTCATACATCAATCCATTTCGGTGTCCCTCAGGGCAGCATACTTGGTCCTACCCTATTCCTCTTGTACCTGAACGACATAACAACCCAAGTTGTATCAAACGCAGAAGTAATTTGCTACGCAGATGGTACCGCCATTATCTTTCAAGGAACCAACTGGGAAGATGTTTACAAGAATACTGCACTCGGTTTGAAGAAAATTGCTGATTGGTTAGACAAAAATTTACTCACTCTCAATATTTCGAAGACTAAATTTCTATGCTTTCATAAAACCCAAAAATCAGAGCCCAGATGTCCTCCTACCATCACAATCCATACTTGTGTTAAGTCCCATAATTGCAGTTGTAACTCTATTAACCGAACAGATTCAATCAAGTACCTTGGTGTTATTCTAGACGAAAAGCTTAATTTTCACAACCACATCTTAAAAACAGCAGAAAGACTTCGTAAGCTTGTGAACATATTTATTGAACTCAGAGACGTGGCAAGTAGAATGGTCCTAACAAAGGTTTATACAGCTATTTGTCAATCGGTATTAACTTATTGTATAACCATATGGGGTGGAGCAAACACTACTCGAATGATCCAGTTAGAACGCGCTCAAAGATCCATCATAAAAGTCACTTTTAAAAAGCCTTACAGATATAACACGCACCTATTATATGAAGAAACTAACCTGCTTAGTGTTCGGAAACTTTTTATCTTTACAACTATATTACACGTACACCAAAACATACATTGCTACAAACATAAGAAAACAGGCTCACGCACAAACTACATCACAACACCGCGCCTACAAACTTCATTTGGAAAGCGTTTCAGTAGATTTCTTCACCCTCACATTTATAATACTGCCATTAAATCGTGTAATCTAAATAAAGACATCCATATCAGTGATGTGAAATTAAAGATAAAAACCTGGCTACTGCCATTAAATTACCAAGAAGTTGAAGACATACTCAGAGTTATTTCTTAACATATGTGTTATCTCATAGATAAGTCAATTCTCATTTAAATTACATATACCATTCACAGTTTTCTAGAAAAATATCTTAATACAAACTGGACCAATATAAAATAGGCCAATAAATTATTTATCTATAACATCCTCCTATACACAATAATATAAACCTGTTTTAGCCACATAAGTGTCATACGACTTATTGAATTCTCATTTCCTTATTACCAATAGTATCGTGTATTCACTCATTCCACTTTTAATCACATCAAAAATAAATTATAATCGTACTGGAACTAGATCTTCACAAAACAGGTCCCGAACCTAGTGTGGAGATCACCGACAAATATTCTTATTTTGGTATTTTGTTAAATTGTCAAGTTAATCTTAGTTTGTAACATGTCCCATCTTGGTTAAATAAACAAATTATTATAATTATTATTAGACTAATACTGCGCCTGGTAAGTGCAGAATTACGCCAAATTCCATGCCTACGTTCTTATTTATTATCTTTGAAATACTATTATTCCTAAATACAATTACCAATGAAAGTTTTTTTTTTACCTTTGTCCCTTATATTAGTGGGAGCCCGACTACTATCGTTCGGCGTTTGGGCTCGAGTACAATGTGGCCATTCTCTGCGTCTCGCGTGTGCGTGGCGTGGCGAGCCTGCGCCACGAGCTCGTTGGTTGCGTGGAGACCGTCCAGTGACGCATGATCCCCACACAACACTTACCCCGCATGGACATCTTGCTATTCATGGTGAGTTATATTAATCAATACATCCTAATTTATACATACGAGTATAACAATTCAAACACGCATTAAAATTTGTTTTTTTTTTCGGTATTGTAAATATCGAATTCGTCGGATTGTTTTTTTTTTACCAGCAATATTTTGTTTTATTATGGAAACTAGGTGTGCCCGCGACTTCGTCTGCGTGGAATTTAACAAAAAAGTTAATTAGTTTATTTAGTTTTTTTTTTATTTTTGCATTTTTATTTACTTTGTAACGAAACCATACCGCGATCTAATTCTACGGTGGCGCCATCTCTTAGCGAGCGGCGGTAAACTCCCGTTACACATTTATTTTCAGTTTTTTGTATTAGCTTTATTGAAAAATTTCTTTATATACAATATTTTGTAAATGTGATATTGATTCGTTGGTGGGATAAGTGGTGGGAGGCGCCCGACGTGACGGCCCAGTGGTGGCATGCGCGTAAGCTGCGTGCGGTACCGGACAGTACTACATTATTTTTCTAAAATAAAATATTTTTTCCACAATAAATGTAGCCTAAGTTACTCCTTGTTATATCAGCTACCTGACAAAAACAAGTCCCGTCAAAATCGGTCCAGCCATTTCAGAGATAAGCCGGAACAAACAGACAGACAGACAAACAGACAAAAAAAATATAACGATATGTAGTTGGTCATTTTTTTTAAATTTCACTTTTAAAACAGACACTTCAATTTTATTTATATATATAGATATGTATAGATTTTTGAAAGAGTTGTAACTACAGGGTATATCAAGAGTTCACTGCTACCGAAAACGAAGCTTGGTAGTAGTTTTAGCGACTTCATACACAATGCAACAAAATTTTGTGCCAACATTTGTGACGATTTTTTTTTATTTTTTTCTATCGTCGTATTAAGATGGTAAATACATAGTTTTTTCTTAAAATAATAGTGCACACCCTTTTATTTTTAAAGACGCTATAGTATACAAGGCTATATTTTTTTTTTTAGCATATACTATGGTTTTACCACCCAAACTCGACGATATTTATAAAATAATTAAAACAAAATTGCGTTTCTTTGCAAAAATTTTAGTTGCATTGTGTTTGTAGTCACTAAAACTACCACCCGGCTTCGTTTTCGGTAGCACTCTTGATGTACCCGGTATAATAATTATAGGGTATTAGATTAGATTGTGTCAATTACAATAAAGTATAACTTAAAGAGAAAAAAAATCTACGACCACAGAAAGTAGACCATTGCATAGTTGTAGTATCTTCGGTTTGTATATCAAATGTAGTTTATATGAGGATATTCAGAAAAAATAGCAAAAATGATCCCATCAGTCTATAAAACAACACGCTAAAATCTAAGTTTATGTTTGCGGCAGTATTGTCTTCCATACAGGGGTAGACTATCAACACGTTCACTTTTGCTACCTACTGATTATATTTGTCGCTGGATTCAGGCCGCTTCAAACAGATAAATGTGGAGATCCTTGGGAAGGCCTATGTTCAGTAGTGGACTTCCTGTGGCTGAGATGATGATGATAATCATATGTAAAACAGAAGTAGACGCATCAACAAGCGGCAACTACACTTGCTCGGCGCGCAACACGTACGGCTCGGAGGAGGTGACGTACCGCGTGGAGTGCGCGTCGCCGCCCGCCGCGCCCGCGCTCGCGCTCGACCACGCCGCGCACAAGGAGGCCAAGCTCACATGGCGCACCACGCACCATCCAGCCGCGCCACCGCACGGTCTGTTACACGCAACACTTCAATTAACAGCTTATTTAACGCTTGTTACGTAGATGCAAACATACATGTAGGAATAGTTCCGTCTCGGGTCAATTCAAACGAAGATAGTCTTAGTAATTTTCAATATATTTCATGTTATTGAAAATACGTCTTTACCGCATACGTCTTCCGTCCTTTCTCGTCTTCCAGACTGTTCTCTCTTATTCCGTCCTTCCGTACTTCAACATCTTAATCATTCTTTCTCTGATTCTTTCCATCATAAGTACTTATATTTGTCATCGCTTTCACACAAATCACGTTCCATATCAGTCATTCGTCTAACGCTTCATTCTACTCTTAGAGTAATTACCTAATTCTACTCATCTTTCTTCATAACATTCAAATCCTACATACATACTACACAGGATTATCTTGAATTTTATTTCCTACCAGTTTATCTAACGTTTATGTGAGTTGTCTATGTACTCCAGAATGTCGATTTTCTCAAGATTTCAATATGCGGCCACATAGTAATCGTAGTGTTTTTCAGATATTCCTTAGCTTCCTTTCAGGGCTCATGATGAATCAAAAAATCACATGCATACACAAAAACATAATATGAATTTATTAACAATAATTTCTGGCCGCGAAGTTAAACACGGCGCCGTACTTGTGCTATTGTAGTGCTGTTTATTAATTTACAACATAATTACAATATAAAGTTACGTATGCATGCCCAAAAGTAATTTAACTTACATATTTGTTTTATTCATCTATTTAAAACTAATGATGGGGCCTAAAGTATTTTGACAATATTAAATAGTTGGCCGAGAAAATCGCGCCATTTATTAGATTTTTTCGAACAACTTGTTGTAATACATTTTTTCATAACGGTGATAAAGATAATTATTATTTAATTGGTTTTTATCCTAATCTTATGTAGATCGTGTGGTAGTTCTAGGACTGCCTGGATGGCGCAAAGTTGAGGTCTCGGATTCGAGTCTGGGGTCGTTTTCTATATATTTTTTTATTTAATAACATCGCATAGGCTCGCCTCCTATCGCATGATGAACACGTTCTTCTTTCTTAATACCATTTTGCTCCTGAACCAATACATATTCTTACTAAAAAAATATTGGGCTTGCCCTAGTCCACAACCCTAGGCACGCCACTGCATGGACTTAACTGCTAGTTACTACATCCGAGTATAGTGTTGGCTTGAGCTTTATATCCTAGTGTAATGACTTCTTTCTTTCAAACGTTTTCCTAGATTACGCTACCCTGCAGCTTCGCCACACGGTCTGTTACACACTACAAACCGCTAGTAACGTTCACTCACTCACTATACATGCATACTATATTGTACTTTACTTTCCAGCGGTTTATCTAACTATTGTGTAACTTCAAGTTTACAATATTTATTTTGTTTTCATACACACGAGCTTCCACAGGATGTATAACACACTACACAGGAGAAGATATAATATTGCATTTTGTTTGTCTTGCAGTTTAATTACCGCTAGTTATTGCAATGATGAATTATGACACTTTTTTCATTTATACGTTTACGAAGTTTACATAATCCCACTCAGTCGGCACCCTGTGTGTTACACGCTACAAACAAACAAACCGCTTGCAGTACTGGACTCATCTGAAAGTTACTACACATGTGTATAATATCTTGCACTTTATGAGCCAGCTGTTTGTATTGCAGTGAGTTTTGCTTTCGTTTCTTATGGTGCTTCATCTAATCAGCTTCTGTCCATTTCAGAATCTAGCCTTTGCACCATTAGGTCCCAGAATTAGATTTGAGTTATTCTACAAAGATTTTTAAGTTTAAGAACCACCTTACACCTAGGGATATCCAATGTGGAGTCATGTATAGAATTTTCTCAAATATTTCAAAATCGAAGGATAATTCAATTACTATGAGTTTATCATTCCCAAAGCCGTTTCATTAGTCATAATAGTCGTCAAATAGGACGTTATCGGTTCTTTCTAATCAGCAGCGTCAAAAACCCTAATCGACCCCAGTTTTCTTTCATAAAGGTTTCACAATATGGTGGGTACGAGTGCGTGACGACACGGGTGAAGGGGTCGAAATAGGTAGCACTCGCGGAGAAGAAGAAAGAAGATTGGAGGCTGGTGGAGAAACTGCCAGCGTGGTCCTAAAGGCCCTCTCATGTGGAGCTACCTACTCCGTGAGGGCTGTGGCCCACTCTCGAGCGGGGCCGTCGCCACTCTCCGCACCGCTGCTGGTCAGGACCAAGCCGCCAGGTAATTCAGCTTAAAAATTATTTCCAAAATGTTTTTAATTTATTCGAAAGGTTAAGTCAGTTCTTTTCCAGCCAGGTTTACGTCTGCATTTACTAGGTTTTTTTGTATTGGTTTGAATAATAATAATAATAATAACTCTTTATTATAACACCATATACAAAGGATAAACAAAACACAAAAACAAAAGAAAAAAAAAGAAAACAGTAGTTATAGAAACATAACGTTGGTGATATAACTGGCGGTCTTATCGCTTTAAGCGATCTCTTCCAGACAACCGGTTGGTAAAGGAAAGATCCAATGGTTATGGACGGTGCTTATTATTAACAATAAACTTACATGCAATATAAATATATAAATACCGATATAAAACGAATAAATGCAAGATATGATACACTTAAATACAATATAATACATATACATACATATATACATAACAATAATAGTGAATGGTGATAAATCTATTGCGAAAGGTAGAAAGCTTTCACCCTTGATTTAAATATTTCCAGCGAGGACGATCGCTTAATTGTAAGAGGCAAAGCGTTCCACAGCCGCACTGCCTCAACAGTAAAGGAACGGTCATAAAATGACGTCCTATGTGCTGGAAACTGCAACATCAGATTCTCTGATGACCTAAGAGAATGTGAATTAGCAGTATGTAGGAAATTAAAACGTTCCTGAAGGTAGCGCGGAGAAAAGGGATTAAACAGAACACTGAGAAGAGACAGGATATGAGCATTTCGGCGACGACGTATAGGGAGCCACTTGAGCCTGTTACGATATTCAGAAACATGGTCATATTTGCGCAAACCAAATATAAACCTGATACAAAAATTTTGAAGGCGCTCAAGCTTATTTAGCTGGGCCTCAGTAAGATCGAGATAGCTGGTATCGGTTTGATCTTTATTATATTTATTATTTATCCTGTCGTTGAAATACAAAAAAAAATACATTGATAAATATAGTCTAATGCGGTTTTTATATACCTTAAAAAGCATTGATTAATAAAAATACTTACAATAATAAAACATCACTAATTTATTAATGTTGATAATATTACTGTTAGTAACATTGATAAAGTAAAAATAATCTTAAAGCTAGTTTTCGTGTCAGATGACAGTTTTTCAGAACATACAACAAAACGATTATGTAGGTGTGTGTGTTTTTATAATGATAGTATGTATTCTAATAAATTTGACAGAGCAATGTGTAAGAAACAAAACAAAACATTACTGCAGATGTAAAATAAAATTTGCGATACTTTTTATTCGCGAGACGGCGGGACAAACAAAGTCGTTCTTACAACAACCTCGTGAAAGTTATCAAACTTTAGCTCCGATCGTATACATGCATGTTAAAAATAACAAAGTTGCACTTTCATATAGCAATAGTGTGTTTCCCATCACAACTTTATGGGCACTGTTTTGGTTTCCTATCACAAAACTGCCCTACTTCGATAGTTTAGTTGTACTACAGAACAATTACTCTGCTAAGGTCTCGAATCGAATTCTCGGTCGGGCCAAGTGGCATTGAATTTTTCTATTCATTAAAACGGTGAAGAAAAACATCGTGAAGAAACCTGCATAGTCTTTTGCTTGAGTTTACGTATCGTATGCAGAAATCCTTGTGTTCTAACCTGCGTTATAATATTTGTATCATCTTTGATAGCGATCACCGTACCTTATGGTTAGAAACCCGTTTTAGTAACCAATATCTTTCCCATGTTAGGACTCAACTTGTATACAGGGTTGCAAATGGTAATATTTTCCATGTTGAGTGATGACGATATAAGTCTTTTGAGTTCGTTTTTAAAGATGATTTAATTAGAATTATTCTCTAAAGTTTATTAATAAAAAATGTCCACTGTTTCAAAAATAAGCCGGTTTAATTGATATCATGTAAAATGACAGGTTTTGACTAGGCCTGTTTAATTGATTAGACCAAGAGATGGAAAATGCTCTCTTGGAATTGCATTTCACTACAACGGTGAAGGAAAACATTGTGAGGAAGCCATACTATTGAGATATGTAAGAATTTCGTACTCTCGATTATAGAGGAGGCTTTGTTGTCATGCTATTGACAAAATAATCGTAACATTTTTCTCTTTTTAACGCATTGTTTCAGATCGGTTTTCTTAATATAAAGAACAAGCATTCATACTCGTAATCTAATAGTATTAACATATCCAATATAATAAAATATTAAAAGAGATAAAATGTTCCTAATATTTTGACAACAGTAGGACTACCATGCATTCAGCCATTCATTGACAGCCTCCGTGGCGTAGTTGGTTAGACATTGATTGGAATCAAGAGGCCGTGGGTTCGATCCCCGCACCAAGACAAATATTTGTAAGACCCACAAGTATTTGTCTCGGGTCTGGGTGTTTGTGAGCCGAAAAGTCTTTCGTAGCTTCTGATACCCTCGACACACGACTTAATTGATCTTAATGTGGTGTCAGGGCTATGTAATGTGACTGTTGGATATATTTTTATTCGCACGCCAAAAGACCGTAGACGATCTATAGTTCAGTAACCGAATTTCTGGAACTGAAAAATTTGCATCGCTCTCCGTCACTTTGTAAAACAAAAATAAATGGTGAATTATAGGCGCACTAAAGGTATCCATGTCTTCCCTTTTGTGAATATCACGTATGTATGTTACTTTAAAATCCAGAGCAATTCAAAGCGAGTTTCCACCGACGAGAGATTGAACTTTGCCGAGTTGATACAATTACGCCAGCATGGTGTAAGCCGAATATACACGAGCTGCATCCAAAACGCGACACTATTGCATGGCTCACTACAACGATTTCATATTCCCTTTACTTCGATATTGCTATTATTATTAAACCTTATGGTATAAGCAATTTATATAAATACAATTAATAGTAACATACGACTATGTATGTTACTATTAACCTGACCGACGCTAAGATTAAGTGTTACATCGAGGCATCAGGAATTACGAGAGACTTTTCAGTCTGACAGACGCCAACATTTGAATGCGCGGCCTCTCGTTTCACAGCCGGTATTCAACCAACTGCGCCACAGTGGCTGTCATATCGCGAATACTACCGGATATACCCAGACTGCGAACGAAAACAAACCCAACTGGCAGTTTTAGTAACTTCAGACCATCCATCCATCAGCCAAAGGAAGTCCACTGCTGAACATAGGCCTCCCCCAATGATTTCCACAGAGACCTGTTGGAGGCAGCCTGCATCCAGCGACGTCCCGCGACCTTTACCAGGTCGTCGGACCATCTTGTGGGTGGACGTCCTACGCTGCGCTTTCCGATACGCGGCCTCCATTCGAGCACTTTCCGACCCCATCGGTCATTTCATTTCTGATTCGATCTCGTAGGGAAACCCCGACCATAGCCCTCTCCATAGCTCGTTGAGTGACTTTGAGCTTCCTAATAAGGCCCATAGTGAGAGGCCACGTCTCGTCGCCGTAAGTCATCACTGGCAACACACAACTATCGAAGACTTTCGATTTAAGGCACTGAGGTATTTTGGACGAGAAGACGTCGCGTAGTTTCCCGACCAAATGTAACTAAAAATTTCGAGAAATCTTAGGCACTAAAACTACCACTTGGCTTCGTATTTTTTCGCAGTCTGAATATACCCGGTGTACTATACTTTTCTAGTAACAACATATTAATGAACTCTTCATGGATATTGTTTATATTATTAGACCTTGGTAGTAGCACAATGTTGAGTATAAGTTTGTTGTTGTAAGTGCTAGTGTGGGAGGGCGGAGGGGAGCATGAGGGTCACGAGGAGGGCGCGGAGGCTGCTGTGTGGAGCAACAGCAGTGCCCTAGCCATGGACGCTCGTCGGGCAGTCAGGTGCGGCGCCAGGCTCGTCCGCCTACAGTGGCGACGTGCCGACGCCACCGGCGTCGTCTCCTGGAGAGACGCTGACCTCACCTCGCTGCATCACCATCGCGAGGTCAGTTGCTGTTCTTTTTTTAAACTGGTTTTAATTTCAAATTTTAAATATGGAATGACTAATGCAAAAGAGTTTATGAGTAAAAAGTTTGATTACTTTCTATTCAGCCAGGTTTAAAATGGTTATTTGATTGTGAATATATTTTTTTAAATGTTTTGGTATATAAGATTGTAAGAGTATGTAGATTATTCATTTGATTTTCGGGAATTTTATTCGAATTTTAAGAAAAAGTGCGCGGTATACTATTTTTTTTTCCAAATATTTACAATTATGAGAACATGAAATGAAATATTTATTTATTTTTCGTCAGTAAATATTTCTATATATTTTATATTTATATTACCGAGTATCACATTTCATTTTGGAGTTTGTGAGAGTTATTCAGCACGTAAATGGCTCTAAAATCTAGATGCGTTCGATATATGCATCATATCATCAGATATCAATAAGTTTCATATAACGTACCAAATTGAACTCAACATTTCAATGAAAATGAAACAATTTCGCCGTAATTTTCCACTAGTTGCGGTATAGGTTAAAATCAAAGTATTTAAGTCATATTTCGTGAATGGCCACTATTCCTAGAATAGTTAAGCGCATTTGCCTGCACTTTGACATGAATATGTCACCAGACGCTGGTAATAATGTTATTCGAATGACTAAAATTAATTGAAATACTGTAATACATAACGCGAGTAAATATAGTCCACATAATTATGTCTTATCATATTAATATTACAAGGCTCAACAATGTTTTAAAGTTCATACAATGAAAAGATTTTCATAATAAAACAAATATTTGAAGCAGGAGTACAAATATAGTTCACGTAATTATCTGTCTGTATCTGTATCAGCCCATATACGTCCCACTGCAGGGCACGGGCCTACTCTACAATCGAGAGTACGATTGAGAGTGGTTAGGCCATATAGTCCACCACGCTGGCCTAATGCGGGTTGGCGGACTTACATACCATAGAAATTCTTATAAATCGCTACGGTATGCACGTAATTATGTCTTATCATATTAATATAACAATGTTCAAGAATGCTTTATAGTTTATACATTGATTTTTTTTCGTAATAAAACAAATATTTGAAGCAAGTTAACTTTTTTGATAATTTGGAAGTCAATTTCCAAGGCGACATTAAAATTGCGAGTATTTATAACTAATCCTTCATTCTGCATATACATAGATACTCAAAAATTTACGCCATTGCCTCCGAATGAGTAGGCACAGATAACATTAGTACTAACTACAGTTCGTCGAGCTTATTTTTGTCCTAAATATGATAGGGAGCGAGTCTATCGCCGTACTGAATACAAAATTCATGCCCAGGCATAAATCAATTTTCCAAACTGGAAAACACTCAAAATGTTATTCACAATTTGAGACCCATGCCCGGGGTCACAAAGGCTGCAGCCTATTCTCCACTCGACCAATGAGGTGATATTTCAAACCTAGTCTATACAATAAATTTAGTCAATTGAATTATTCATAAACAACCAAACCTATATTACAACTGTAAAATATTTGACGCTATCACATTATCGGGGAGATAAACAATTTTAGTTCAAAATATATGCAGCCGTTAAATTAAATGATGCGCTATTATTATTACTTAGCTGTATAGCAGTACGATTGCAGGTGAATCAGTGAATAATTATACGGGTCCGTGCGCGTTGTGATATCATCAATATTAACCGTATCATTGATTTCCCTGTTTTAACTATTGTGTTATGTTATATTTTTGGCTTAATTGTATGTCTATTTTTTTTTTCAAGTTAATTTAAAATGTTGATTTATTTAATTATTTTGTCCTTAGTTATAGTCTCTTCTTTAAATTATCTACACTAATTATGATTTAATTGACATTAAATGTACTCTGTATAGCAGTAAACTCTCTTGGTCTACATTTGGCAAAACCATTTACTGTTGTGCTTTATGTTTAACATTTTTAATAGAACGCATTTAAGTCTTAGTACAAAGATAATGAAACCACCGTGGCTGAAAGACTATATTAATCCATCATTGATGGTCGATCCTATATCAAAACCTTTTTATAGAATTTCTGTTTTAGGTTTGAAGTTCAATGCAGTTGTACTACTGCCAAAATTCTCCTCAAAAAACCTGAGTGAAGCACTCAGTATTCACTAAGTAGGATATTAAGAGTGCTTAAATACAACACAACCTTACCGAAGAAAAAAACAATTTTCCTCGAAACAGCGCCACATTTCTCGATTTGAATTTTTGCTTGTATTTCCATGGGAAACAACAGCGAATTGAAAGCACGCAAATTGAGACGCGCCTTCCATACCGAGCGGGATATGATCCGGCGGCACGGATGAAAATACCTTTTTTGTGCAAATATCAACAATCTTACCGTACCTCCAAGAAACATTTAGAGCCAGGAATATGTGTTGATTAAACGCGAGAGAGGAAAGTGTAGCGAGTAAAGACGTGTTTGTTGTTGCTAATGCTACTGATTCTGTGACTTCTCAGATTACTTCTGAGACTTGCCAGCACTTTTGTATTGGTGTGTGTGATGATAGGGCAACAAAATAAGTATATTTAATCCAACGCAGTAATGAAAGAATTGATTAAAATCAAAAATGTTATGTTAAATTGCTTCGTTTTTGTAATTTCCTTTTAAATGCATTCTAAACTATTTATTGTTTCTAAAGCTGGAATTATAATAAATATATAGATTTTTGTTGAAAATATACTATGAAGAGCAAAATTGTAATATTTTCCTATAGGTTGTGATCGGAGGTTTATCAGCCGGCTCGTGGTATGCTCTTCGACTATGGACTGCAACGGAATCATCGAGACATCAAGCTGTCATCTATGCTGCCACTACTACACATGCTGGAGGTTTCAAATTCCTTTTTACACCAATATTCAGTTAAATTCATATTCTTGTAGTATAATACAAAAAACGGATGAATTTAGCGTATATGCCGTAGTATTACGAGTATTACATTATTGATATTTTCAGTTGTACCAATTATATCTGTTTTTTTAGTCAAGTTGTTGCTAGGTTTCACTAAATTAATAACATCGCCGATGAAAATTGTTTTATCTTAGTAAATTTGTATTAGATGAATTACGATGATAACTTCTTTGCATGCAAACATGAGCAGGAATTCAACTACAGCTTGCAGATTCGCAGATTTCCTGAGTTAATGTACATTGTATGAAACAGAGCGTCTGCGCCGTCCAGTGGCGTTTCACACGGAAGGAGGTCCGGTTCCCACGACTAATGGGAATGCAGATGCGGAGCGGGTGTTGGGCGCAGTGTCGCTGGCGTTCGCCGCACTCGCAGCGTTGGCTGTTACCGCTTTGTTGCTCGTTTTGGTTGCTAAGCGAAGGTAAGTGGTATATTTTATCATTAATTATAGGATTCTTAATAGTATGTAGGATTGACATTCAGACGGTTTGTAGTAATTATTGTACAAGGTTTGAGTGTATTATTAATTTGTTGTTTATAATTAATTTGTAATACACTAAACATCCCATAATCGCTACTGCTCAACACTTAAAACAGGAGCATCGAGAATATCTTTGAAAGAGCCTAAGGCATCGTCTATCAAAGTAGTCTATTAGGGACTGGCACATTTTTCATACCTACTTCAGAAATCATCTTTTTTTTAAACTTTAGTAATAGATCCATTGAGTCCATAAGGATACGAATGATTTGCTGTGTAAGTTATTGGAATACTTTCGGCAGAAAGAGAGATGTTTAGATATTGCACAAAGTCGTATTTCGTGAGTAACGGCGCGGTATCGAGAGCACAGACCCTATAAATCACTCTCCACGACCTATATTCGTTTCAATAACCTAAAAGTCTGAATTGTGCCTTTTTCAACAGATCGAACGAATTCCTAACGTTTTCCAACATTTAGTTTTTTTTGTCTGAAAAAGCATTTTTCATTTTTTCGACATATATAACTGCTAAATGTAAAAATGATCTGATTTTAAATAGACTTTATGTTTATCTACGTAAAGTTTTAATTTTGTTTTTACTATCAAATGTCATCATTGATATACTGATTTGACAGTTCATTAACATATTTATCTGTAGTTTATATAGTTAAAATATTTATCCGTAACCACACCAGAGTGGTGACTCTCAATCATTCTTTCGGTAGAGGAGGCCCGTGCCCTGCAGTGGGACTTAAATGCGCTAATACAGATGTGTCTGTAAAATTGTAACACTCTTATAGAAGTTAATACATAAAGCATTTATTGTAAAATAATTCTAACATTTATTGACAAATAAAATCTTGTGAAAGTTTTGTTGAGTCCTTCGAAAATGTAAGTCAAAGGAAAAAACGTATTTAACATTGCTTAGAAAATGTAAATCAAAGACAAAGTATTCCACATTGCTTATTATTTCACAAATAGCACCCTATGGCCGTGCATCAGCCAGCCAGAAGAAGAGGCTCGCCGCTGCAGCCACTCAGTAGCCAGCACTGACAAGTCAGTCTGCCCCGAGCAACAGAACATGCGCAACTGCCAACACGACTACAAGCACGACAAACTCTCCCCAGCTTCTGGCGAGTATTATAAATAAATTACTATTTAGATTATTGTTTTTTATTCAATAGATTCTATAGCACCGGCAAGCAATTTTGGACCATCTACAAGGTGAAAAGACAAGGTTGAAGGAGGTCGTTTGATGCAGGTTGATTCCAAAACATAGCTTTAAGATCCTCAAGGAAGGCATATAAGCATGGGACTTTCTATGATCGAAGAAAGAGAGCTTCGAGTCTATAGGGTGTTACATAGAGTATTTATAATACAGAGGGAGTGCTGTCATACAGTCGTGTTTTGAAACACGTAGATATTTACGTGTTGGTAATATTGGTAGCGCTCCAATAATGAAAATTGAATTAATTTTTCGTGTCCAAAGTTTCGCAAGTGTTTGAATTCTAGTTTATATTTGTTCATGTAAGACCTATGAATTTTTTAAACATTAAAAATACATGTAAAACTCGTAAAATGCTCGCTTAGCTAAATCTTTAATGCACTTTATTTTCCTCACTAACCGCCTTACAACTTCTCTAATTATTATTATTTTGTTTTTAATTCCAATGAATGGCGAGACGAGCATGAAGTTCGCCTGATGGTAAGCGATACGACAGCTCTTAAACAGTAGCAGAACCAAATAACACCTCGAATCACAATGCAATGCTTGGAATTCCATCCTGAGACATAAGATATTAAGTCTCAATATGTCCAGTAGTTGTTCTGGCTACAATGTCCTTCAATCCGAAACACAACAGTGATTCTACACTGCTGTTTGACGGGAGAAATAGACAATGTGGTGGTACCCACCCAGGCGGCCTCTCACATATGAGAGACCTACCACCAGTCATTTTTTACTAATGACTAATATTTTAGTAGTAACAGTCAATCAACTTCACAGAGTAGCACTCTGAATATCTTAATAACTTTATAAAATATCATTTCCAGTGGATCCAAACCCTAAATTAAATTTTATAAGCCCATCATGTAACAGGGAAACCTAATATAAATTATATAAATTGGTTTTCTGTTCCAGCGGACATTTTATTTAAAACAAGGCGCTCATTTAAGAAAATTTATGACTATTTGAGATAGGGGACCGCTAATCGAAGAAAATATTTTAAAAACTGCTATTTCAGGGAATATTTTTTAATTATAACATTATTTAATTGTTTATTGAAAGATTTAATATTATTGGAATTTTGTAGTTTATGTAAGTATCTGTAAGTCCGTTATTCAATTTATTCTGCAATCTAGAACAACAATATCTAACAAAAGTATATATTATAAAGAAAAGCGTAACTTTGATAAAAATACATATAAACAATATTTATTACTCAGTAATGCGCGGGTAATCACTGCGGTCGCACGTGTTACACACCGCTCGTTATCGTGTTGTTTTGTATTAGTTACGCGTTGAGTGTTTAAAAACTATAATTTAAAGTTGTGCAATATAAGGGTACCTCCTGGTAACAGGAGGCCCTTCGTGCTGAAATGAACTCCACCCCACCGTCTCAACAACACCCAAAGTCTCAATCACGACCTGAAGTTACTAGTTATGCAAATGTAGCATCGACAACATGTTTTCCAAAGAAAGATCAAGCTGTCATACTCGATTCAATTGACGGAATAACACTGAGGGAATATCTTATCTCACTGTCGTCTATAATTCCAGCGAACGCAATTAGATTTATATCACGAATATCAAACGCACGAGTATGTGTATATTTAGATTCCAAAAAGACAGCTGATAGCCTTACAGAAGAAAGAAAACAAATTACTATCAAAGAAAATGTGCTCGAAATAAAACCGTTAATTACTAGAAATAAAAGAATAGTATTATCAAACGTCTGCCCCGTTATACCTCATCTTGTCATCGAACAAAAGTTTCAGGAATTGAATATAAAAATTATGTCTCCTATAACCTTTATGAAAGTTGGTGTGACGGATCCAGGTTTCTCGCATATATTAAGTTTTAGACGGCAATTGTTTATTTCTCCCGAGGATGAGAAACATCTTCCTGAATCTTTTCAAATTAATTATGAAGGTACAAATTATTGGATTTACGTATCTACTGATTTCCTCAAATGCTTCTCATGCAATACAACAGGTCATTTGGCAAAAAATTGCCCACAAAAATTAACTACCTCACAGCCAAATGATATTAACGATCCTACAGCAGCGGAAGAAATAAATACAATTTTTGAGAGAAATGACAACTTACCCACAGATTTTGTTTTTCCTGCACCTATAATGGAAGAATACGCAAAACTAACCCAGTCAAATCAAAAAGGTAAAAAACGTATTCGTTCTCCTACAATTAGTGAAGCTTCGAATACGCAACTCTCTAAACCACAGGTTACAAAAGAAAATGAATCAGATATAATAGAAAACGAAACTGATGAAACAAGTAGTAATTTATCACTAGATGATATAGATGTTATTAAAGTTAATGCGAAAAAAAATTAAAGAAAAATGACCGAAGAACAGAAGAAGAAGTATGGAAAGACGTTGAGAGGAGTATCATAGAATTGAACCCACCATTCCCTATCAGTTTAGATCAATTTATAAGTTTATTAGATAACGCCCGAGGAAAACAAAATGTTAAAGAACTGGTATATTCATATACTGACAACATAAATGGCCTAATTAACATGTGTAATAAGTTACATGGGAAGATGAACAAAGGACTAAAAAACAGATGCTCTCGTTTGACAAGAAAACTACAAGAAATAATGAACCCTGTCCCCTTCATGACTTCAGACACAGATCCTGATACATCTCTCAACTAAAGGTTTTAAAATTAAATTCCACTAAATATTATAAATCGTATATACGTTTTTCAGCATTTAATTTATACATTTATATACACATATTAAATTATCAATTATATACATTATAAAATATTAATTCTTATGGATATATTACAATGGAATGTTAATGGTTTTTACAAGAGATTAGAAAACATAAAATTGTTAATATGCCAGTTGAACCCAGTTTGCATTTGTTTACAAGAAACAAATTTTAGTAATCAACATTGCGGCTCATTAACAAGTTACGAACAGTTTTACAAAAACCGATCGCAAAGTTCTAGGGCCAGTGGTGGAGTTGCTACTTATATCAAATCTCATACATTACCAGAAGAAATTAAATTAAATACACAGTTAGAAGCAATAGAAATAAAAACAAAATTTCCTATACCAATTACAATATGCAATATTTACCTGCCAAACAGTCAATTGTTAAATATTAATGATTTTAATGACTTAGTTATGCAGTTGCCGCCACCTTTTCTCATCCTAGGGGATTTTAATAGCCATCATTTTTATTGGGGTTCGGTAAAACGTGACAATAGGGGTAAAATTATAGCGCAATGGCTAGACGGTCAGGATAATATATTGTTGTTAAATATGGATAAACCTACACATTTTAATAGCAATACCGGTCTTACTAGCAACATAGATCTAACTTTTGCTTCACAAAATATAGCATCATATTTTGAATGGAACGCTTTAGAAGATTTATATGACAGTGACCATTTTCCGATCTCAATTAAATGTAATATCTCCAGGGAAATACAATGTAATATGAAATTACCTAAAAGGTGGAAAATTGAAGATGCAAATTGGCTCAAATTTCGTAGTGAAATCGATGAAAATATACCTAGTTTAATAAATTTAGACCCTATATTTGATTCTTCTATTAATGATATTATACAAACTTTTACTAAAGTCATCTTGGATGCAGCAGAAAAATCTATACCACAGACGTCTGGAATCATTAGAAAAAATAACTTACCTTGGTGGAACAATGAATGTAAAATTGCAATAAAAAATCAAAAAAAGCCTTCAGATTATATAAAAGACATTCTAGTAATGATCAAAATTCTACGTACTACAAGATTGAATATAAAAAGAAAAGAGCTTACGCTAGAAGAATCCTTAAAGAAAGTAAAAAACTATACTGGGAAAACTGGGTAACATCTGTAAGTAGTCAAACATCAGTGAAAGAAATGTGGCAAAAGATACAAAAGGTTAGTAATCGTAATACAAAATGGAACACTATTATATTAGAAAAATCTGATGGAACTCTGACATCAAAACCATGGCCTCTATTTTAGCTCAAACTTTTGCAGCAAATTCAGGTTCACAAAATTACAATGAACAATTTAATACTTATAAAAATAGCATTGAAGATAGATCTACCTTTGATATAAGCAATAACTCTAACCCTATCAATGAAAAAATACAAATGCATGAATTGTTACTGATATTCTCTCAAATAGGAAATACTAGCCCAGGACCAGATAATATCTCGAATATTATGATTAAACAATTACCTCAAACCGGAATTAAATATTTACTTGATTTGTATAATTATATATGGGAAAAACAGACTTTTCCAGATAGCTGGAAAGAAGCATTAGTAATTCCGATTCTAAAACCAGGAAAACCTTCAAGTTCCAAATCAAGTTACAGACCCATATCCTTGACATGTAATCTCTGTAAAATACTTGAAAAAATTATAAGCAGAAGAATTAGATGGTATATCGAAACAAATAAATGTATATCACCTTTTCAGTATGGTTTTCGACAATTTCGATCAACAATAGAAAGTGAAGTACTTAACTCTTTTGCAATAGATCATTGTGTAGTAGCCGTAGCGTTAGATATAGAAAAAGCTTATGAGATGGTTTGGAAACACAGGGTTCTTACAATATTACAAGACCTTAATATTAAAGGTAACACTCTCGCATTTGTCAGGAACTTTTTGTCGCAAAGAACTATAAAAGTAAGAGTAAACGATGTTTTGTCGAACTCAATCTCCATAGAAAATGGGCTTCCTCAGGGCTCAGTGCTTAGCGTAATTCTGTTTCTGTTGGCTATTAATGATGTTCTCAAATACGTCGACAAACCAGTAAAAGGATTTTTATTTGCTGATGATCTGACAATTACCTGTAGTGGCAGAACACTTAAACCTACGTTAAAATTAATTCAAAATACACTTAACAAACTACAAAACTGGTCAATGGAAACTGGATTTCGATTCTCACAAACAAAATCACAATATATTATTTTTTCTAATAAAAAAAGGAAACAGAGAAACATAAATTTGTTGCTAAATGAACATTATATTAATCAAGTAGATAATTTAAAAATTCTGGGAATGACATTTGATAGGAAAATGACTTGGATTACTCATATAAATAAATTAAAATCAGAATGTAACAAAAGACTAAATGTAGTTAAAATGTTATCATCGACAACTTGGGGATCCGATAAAAAATGTCTGATCAAAACATACTGTGCTCTAGTTAGACAAAAAATAGATTATGGCTCAATACTTTACGACTCGGCTAAAATTCGAACATTAAATACCTTAGAAAGTGTACAAAACACTGCTCTTCGTCTTAGTATTGGTGCCTTTAAAACCAGTCCCGTAGACAGCATTTTGGCTGAAGCTAGAGAAATGCCACTAAGCTTAAGAAGAAAGGCGTTAGCTATATCATACGGAACAAAATTACTATCTCACCCTGATAATCCTACTTACAAATCCTACACAAATTTATCAACAACAGAAACTGAATTCCAATTTCGTCCTAATTTAGCAAAACCATTAAAAATTAGAGTAGCTAATTATTTAAATGAATTAAAACTAACCACCCCCCCTGTTATTACGAATAAATTGCTCACTTGTGGTCCTTGGGTTAAAAATGATTTCCCCATTAATCTTGATCTTACAGAACACTGTAAAAATAATACACCAGGATGTGTTTATAAAGCACTATTTAATGAAATGAATTACAAATTTAAAAACTGGAAATCGATTTTCACTGATGGCTCAGTTTTGAACGGAAAAACAGGATGTGCAATCATATTTGAAGATAGATGTTATAAATATAGGCTTTATGATTTCTTTTCTATTTTCAGTTGTGAAGCTATAGTTATACTCAAGAGTTTAAAAAAATATGTTATATATACAGATAGTCTAAGATCCCGCCATACATCGACCTTCACCGAGATGTTTATTTGATGAAACGTATTTTATATTCAATTTAATATGTCAATAGATATATTGTATAGGGGTTGCCTAGCAAATTTCAGTCCAGAATACGATTAATTAATAATTAAAAAAAAAATTTTTTTAAACATTTCACCTGTTTGATTATTAAACAAATTCTATACCAGTCGAAAGTATGAAGCCCATAGAATATGCAAACGTTAGGTTGCCTATTTTTTTCCGGTCACAACCCTCAGGTTGCCAGGTATAAACAGGTAAATCGCTACTAGCATTTTGCACCGGTCTGATTATTGAATGGAAATTAAATGAAAATAAAGATCATTTTATTACGAACACGGTGGTATAGGGTTGCCTGCGAAAAATCAGTCCCGAATTGCGGTTGTCGAATTTAGAAAAGTGAAATATTGCTCCGAGTGACCATCCCATGCGATAGAAGAGGACACAGCATAGAAGCTGTTCGAAGTCCGCTCATAAAGAAAGAGGGTGCCCATGCTATTTATTCTTGAGAATGAAAAGGACAGCGATAGACTCGTATATGCTGTGTTTTGGAGTAGTTTATTAGTAAAATAGAGGAAGAGTTATTTAATTTTGGTTAATCAATTAATTATTTATGTGTGTATATATTTTATGTGACACCAAAGTATATACTGCCTCGGTGGCGTAGTTGTACTAAGGTGCGGTAACAAAGCTGAAGTCTCGGGTTCGAATCCCGGGTTGGGCAAAGTGATATTGGATTTTTCTATTCATTATCAGCCCAGAGTCAGGAATTTGTGCCCGATATGGCGATAGGCTCGCCACCTATCACATCGTGGGACGGAACATACAAGGCGAAATGTGAGTGTCCTGGCACCTCTGCCTACCCCTTCTGGGAAAAAGGCGTGAGTTTATGTATGTATGTATGTACATTTTTAGTATATATACATTTTTAGCAAAAAAGAAGGTTATATTATTACATATACTGGGTATCTCAAGACTGCTACCGAAAACGAAGCCGGGTGGTAGTTTTAGTGACAACAAACACAATGCAACTCAAAATTTCGCAAAGAAACGCGACAATTATTTTTTATGATTTTTTAAATATCGTCATTTTTGGGTGGTAAATCCATAGTTTTTGCTAAAATAATAATTTAAACTCTTTTATACCTTCGAGTATTTATAAATAAAAGGGTATACACTATTATTTTAGGAAAAAATGTATTTACCACCCAAATATGGCCATAGGAAAAAAATAACAAAAAAAAAATTTGTCGCTTTCTTTTGCAACTTTTTCTGTTGCATTGTGTCTGAAGTCGCTTAAACTACCACCCGGCTTCGTTTTCGGTAGCAGTCTTGAGATACCCTGTATAATAATGCCTCAGCATTGAACATCTGAAGCATGCAGGGGTCCATCTTCCGAGAGTATTGTCCTTGTTATATAATTTATGCGTGAGTCATTCATACATACCTGAGGATATGATAAAAACATTAGTAGTACCAATATTGAAGAATAAGACCGGTGATATTTCTGATGAGACAAATTATCGACCAGTATCTCTGGCAACAGTAATAGCCAAGGTGTTGGATGGTCTGCTGGACAAGTACTTGGCGACATACCTAAATATTCATGATGCTCAGTTTGGTTTTCGCCCTGGTTTGTCAACTGAGAGTGCTATTTATTGTCTTAAGCAAACTGTCCAATACTACAAACAGAGGCATACACCAGTGTATGCCTGCTATCTTGATTTGTCAAAGGCTTTTGACCTCGTACAATATGATCTGCTTTGGAGAAAGCTTAGGGAGGCTGGTCTACCATCGGATTTATTGGCGGTTTTTCAATTTTGGTACCGAAATCAATTGAACAGCGTGAGGTGGGGGGCTGCTCAATCGCCAACTTATCGTTTAGAGTGTGGGGTAAGGCAGGGTGGACTTACCTCTCCTCGGCTGTTCAATTTTTATGTGAATGATTTAATAATTAGACTCAATAATAAAAATGTTGGTTGTCGAATTGATGGAATAACTGTCAATAACCTCAGCTATGCGGATGATATGGTGTTACTTGGTCCAACAGCCGGTTCAATAAGGGAACTTTTAAAAGAGTGTCAGGAGTATGCTTCAAATCACGGTTTGGTGTATAATTGTAAAAAGAGCCAGTACATGGTCTTCAAGGCCCCTAATAGACAAATACATTACGATCCAAAAATCACTCTCAATGGTATGCCGTTGCAAAGAGTTATCACCTTTAAATATTTGGGGCACCTTGTCGATGAGAACCTTAATGATGATTTAGACATTGAGCGAGAACGCAGAGCTCTAGCTGTTAGGGGTAATATGTTGGCCCGCAGATTCGCTCGATGTAGTAAAGAGGCTAAAATAATATTATTTAAAGCTTATTGTCAAAGCTTCTACACTGCGGGTCTGTGGATCAACTACACCAAAAAGACTCTGAATAAATTTCGTGTACAATACAACAACATTTTTAGGATGCTCTTGGGATTTCCGCGTTTTTGTAGTGCATCTTGCATGTTTGCAGAGCAGCGGACTGACGATTTTTACGCCATTATTAGAAAAAAGACTGCGTCACTAATGCTTGGTATGCGCGGGAGTCCAAATAGCATTATACAAATGTTTACGGAGAAACTTGATTCTCCGTTGTTACACCATCATATTGCTGTATTAGTGAGATAATGTAATATGAATTTGTATGTATGTTCTTATATATGTGGATTTATGTATAGGTTAATGAATGTTAAAAAAATAATAAAATATATATTTTAAAAATAAACTAACAGGTAGCTCGTAAGTTAAATATTGTACTACTAATCAAATGGACTGTAATTGTCTGAGTGAATAAAGATTTATTATTTATTATTATTATTATTTAATAATAATCTTGCAAATTGTAACTTTATTATTAGAAGACAAAATAAAAAACAACAATTAAAAATACTTCTGTTTATTGTAAAAAATTGTAAAAACAAAAAAAAATAGTCAGATTCCGAGTCATTTCTTTTGGATTATTGTTACCAAATGGTCGTTTTCCCAATAATCAACCAGAAACCGCACCAGAGCCAACAGCTTTTAAAAATTTCATCATTAAAATTAATTAAATCAACATCCGAATCACACAAAAAACACTTTTTCGCCATTTTTTTAACAATAAATAGTAGCACGTTTTTTCAATTGCAACTATAACCACAATCTACTTCCAAAATGATGCACAGCATATACGAGTCTATCGCTGTCCTTTTCATTCTCAACAATAAATAGCATGCGCACCCTCTTTCTTTAAATGGGCGGACTTCGAACAGCTTCTATGCTGTGTCCTCTTCTATCGCATGGGATGGTCACTCGGAGCAATATTTCACTTTTCTAAATTCGACAACCGCAATTCGGGACTGATTTTTCGCAGGCAACCCTATACCACCGTGTTCGTAATAAAATGATCTTTATTTTCATTTAATTTTCATTCAATAATCAGATCGGTGCAAAATGCTAGTAGCGATTTACCTGTTTATACCTGGCAACCTGAGGGTTGTGACCGGAAAAAAATAGGCAACCTAACGTTTACATATTCTATGGGTTTCATACTTTCGATTGGTATAGACTTTGTTTAATAATCAAACAGGTGAAATGTGTAAACATTTTTTTTTTTATAATTAATTAATCGTATTCTGGGCTGAAATTTGCAAGGCAACCCATATACAATATATTTAATTGCATATAAAATAGGTTTCATCATATAAACATCTCGGTGAAGGTCGATGTATGGCGGGATCCTATACTAAGATTCCAAATCATTTTTAACAGCTTTACAAAATATTAATAACATACATCCACTAATCATAGAAATCAAACAAAAAATGATCGATTTACTACAAAGAAATTTCAAATTTGAATTAATCTGGATTCCAAGCCACCAAGGCATATTAGGAAATGATAAAGCAGATAAGGAAGCTAGAATGGCTACGGAAGAAAATGAGATCGACAGCTCAATTAAATCAACTTCAGATGAAATTAAAAACCATATCAAACATGCTATGAAACTTTTTTGGGACATTAAATGGAAAACAAACAACAGAAGTAAACTTTTTGGTATTAGAAATTCTATATTTAATAAAAACGATATGACATTCAACTGCAGGAAAGATCAAGTTATTAATACAAGATTACGCATAGGACATACAAACTTAACACATATTCATTTGATAACTAAATCTAATAAAAATATATGCAAATGTGGACTGGATTTAACTGTGGCACACCTTTTCGATATTAATTGTTCAGCTTATATGAATGAGAAACTACAATGTAACTTACTAAGTACCTTAGAAGAATGTTTAAATGAGAAAGGTTACAAGCAAACTATTTGTTATCTGAAATTGATTAATGTTTATAAATTAATATAATAAGTGTATTATGTAAATTGTAGTAGTCGTTAATGACCTTAGATGTTAAAAAGCGACTTTAAATAAATAAATAAAAAAAAAAATATTTATTACTAGAAAAAAACACAACTCGGGTCCAATATGTTTTAAGTAAACGTAATAAGAGGGTAATACGATATCGTAAACATATGCTTCAATTATCAGTGGAACTATAATTTAACTTGATTCGCGAAGAAACACAGCAATAGGATCATTGGCATCAATAATTACTTTCAATCAAGTATATGTCAAATCGCCAACCATAATAAATCCCCTTATAAAATATCACGTAAAAACATTGTGCCTGAAAACAGATGTATACGAGATAAGTCCATACGCGACATTCGCTGTAGGCGGCGAGACGGCGGCCACGCTGGACCACACGCTGCAGTTTCGCACCTTCGGACATCGGGACAACGACGCGCCTCCACACCGGCCTTGCAGGAAGCACCCGCAGAGACACCGCGAGAGGGCTGAAGGTACATCACAGTTTTTAACACGATAACGTCACTACAATGCACCTTAGCAGATCAGATAAAGCATAGTGGACTATAACAAAATGAAGCATCACTGCCAACCTTAGTAGAATATCCCATTTACATGAAAAATATATGCCTCTCTATTATCTCCCCCTCAGCCTGTCATAAGCCTCTCCTCTTTTTGCCCTTCAGCCATCCATCGCCTCACAAAAATCTCCTATGCCCAGTATGGGGTTGTACTGCTCCCGTGGAGAACCTATGAAATAAAGTATCAACCAGCGTGAGATGTTCAGTCCAGCCCGATTGAATCGTGATATACATAGAATAAACTAGAAACGCGACAGATACTTGGGTCAATTAAAACACTATATAAGGGGTTATAGATATCCTACTACTAGACATTTATTTCGTGAATGAAATGGCAGTAGACAGGATTTATAGCACGGAGAACTAATGGACGATAGGGTTGAAACTTCTTGAACTGAAGCTACGTATTGTTAAGCAAAGCATTGGTCGTACACAAAGTGGATGGGACTGGTTAAATTTTCACAAATTCGCCAGTTGCAAGCCGGTTACACCAGGCAACGATTGAAAGCCTTGAAGAGATATACATAGATTCATAAAATTCACTTCCGGGTAATGAATATATTTCTAATTGCTTCACCTTGTAATACGATGAGATATAGCTAATTCTGGACGATAATTAACGTCAGCTACAACTAAACACACCAATCATTTATAACAAACTGCTTTAAATTTTGTTTCACTTGTGGGTTTTCTTCAGTTTCCTAGAAGAACTGTTGTTCTCAGTACGTGCCGTGCTAAACTCTAGCTTACAGAAGTATCTATCGTGTGTATTCAGGCAGAATATTTAACAACTTTCTTATTTAGTACTCCGTTTTTCAATTGTTTTAGAACCGCAGTAAACTCAAAATTCAGTCATTCTTATTTAAAGGCTATTTACAATAAGTTTTTCAATTCCAACAACAAAAGTCCGTAAGCTAACAATTAAAGTTAATTTAGTTGATCATTTCAGTGTTACTAAAGGAAAAGAGGTTAGGCGACATAGGAACTCGTCTTTTACATGCAGTTTTGTTACTATCAGTGGAAAAGCACCATTCAGACTGCGAGTTGCAGCAGCTCAGTAGATACGAAAAGGTGCGACCGCGACACTGCGCCGGGACATCCTACTGCGTGCCACTTTCACATCATGGTATGTTGTTTATAGAATTAATTAATCGACGGTTGAATCATCAGCTATATGACGAGCACTAGAGGCCATTGTACACCAAATAAGATTTAGAAACTCGAGATAAAATTTGTCGTTTGATCTTTACAGGAATTCCTCGCAATAATCCACAAATCTTCACCATCTCGTTATGTTATCTGTCTGTATGAGAAATAATACCAAAAACGTCCCACTATAGGATGCGGAGCTCCGCTATAATCGAGAGTACGATTGAGAGTGGTTAAGCCAGAAAGTCTACCACGGTGGCCTAGTCCGGGTTGGCGAACTTTATATGTATACCATAGGAATTCAAACAAATTGGTATGCAGGTTTCCTCATGATGTTTCCTCCACTGTTATACAATATACATTAAACCATAACATATTCAATTTTTCTCTATCAATCGTAAAATACTACAATTTAAATGTCAGGAAATGGATACAAGGTCACGTATAGTTTATGATAACCCTTCATAAACGTTACCTTAATATACCAATTTCATTGTTTCACAACTGTATCAGGAGCGGTATTTATGCGTCAACTTATATTATCAGGGTTACCAAAATGAACAACGTCGCAACCTCAATCTCCATTATATTTTAAATTTTTATTGCCTTGGGTCATGCCATAGTAAAAAAGATGTAGATGCTATTTGAAATAAATATAGGAGCTGAAATCCAATATAAAGTTTTTAATAAGATAATAATTTTTCATCTGAGTGCGAATTTTAGAGAATTGTCACTAAAATTAATTGGGTTAAAATTTGTACGTATACTGGACACGACTAATACCTTTAGTCAATTGCTAGATCAATAACCCACATTCTATTCAAGTTACTAATCAATTAGTAGTGAATAGGATTCTGAACATTTTTATACAACTACTAGGTGTGCCCGCGACTTCGTCTGCGTGGAATTTAACAAAAAAGTTAATTAGTTTTTTTTGGCTTTTGCATTTTTATTTTAATTATCGACCTTTGTAACGAAACCATACCGCGATTTAATTCTATGGTGGCGCCATCTCTTAGCGAGCGGCGGTAAACTGCCGTTACACATTTATTTTCAGTTTTTGTATTAGCTTTATTGAAAAATTTCTTTACATACAATATTTTATAAATGTGATATTGATTCGTTGGTGGGAGAAGTGGTCGGAGGCGCCCGACGTGACGGCCCAGTGGTGGCATGCGCGTGAGCTGCGCGCGGGCATTGTAATATTACTTTATTTTTCTAAAATAAAAGACTTTTTCTAAAATAAATGTAGCCTAAGTTACTCCTTGTTATATCAGCTACCTGACAAAAAAGTCCCGTCAAAATCGGTCCAGCCATTTCAGAGATTAGCCGGAACAAAGAGACAGACAGACAGACAGACAAAAAAAAATATCATTTTCGGCACAGGTATCGTGTATATAACGATATGTAGTTGGACATTTTTTTTATTTTCACTTTTAAAACAGACACTTCAATTTTATTTATATACAGGGTATATCAAGACTGCTACCGAAAACGAAGCCGGGTGGTAGTTTAAGCGACTTCAGACACAATGCAACAGAAAAAATGGCAATAAAAAGCGACAATTTTTTTTTGTTATTTTTTTTCTATGGCCATATTTGGGTGGTAAATACGTTTTTTCCTAAAATAATAGTGTATACCCTTTTATTTATAAATACTCTAAGGTATAAATGAGTTTAAATTATTATTTTAGCAAAAACTAAGGATTTACCACCCAAAAATGACGAAACATAAAAAATAATTGTCGCGTTTCTATGCGAAATTTTTAATTGCATTGTGTTTGTAGCCACTAAAACTACCACCCGGCTTCGTTTTCGGTAGCAGTCTTGAGATACCCGGTATATATGTAAGATATTTATTTTATTATTTTATTTATTTTTTATTTTATTTATATGTAAGATTATGGGAAAAGATAGATTTAAGATCAATGTGATAATATGGTGTATGTAGGTAGAAGTAAATTTGGAAGCATATACCTTGAGAATATAATTGAATGTGTAACTACATAGGTGTGACCAGATTTGGGATTTATATGATGTAAGTGTAAGTAGATGACGTGCGTGGTGGCCTGTTGGTAAACGGACTAGACGCGGCTGCCAACATGTTCAAGGTGGTCGCGGGCTCGAATTCCAGGGCACCCCTGTCTTTTCGGGATCATGTATGTATTGATAGTCAATCACCATGCACTATAACGGTGAAGAAAAACATCACGAGGAAAACTGCATACCACAGCGAATTATAATAATTTCTATGGTATGTAGGTTCACCGACCCGCATTAGGCCAGCGTGGACTATATGGCCAAACCACTCTCAATCATATTCTCGATTGTAGAGCAGGCCCATGCAGTGCACTGGGACGTATATGGGCTGATACAGTACAGTAGAGTAGGTACATAGTTGTTTGATTGAATTGGGATGTGGGCGCAGGTGGCGGGAGCGCCCACAGTGGCGGCGGCGGCGGCAGTGGCGGGGGATTCTCGGAGGTGTACGCTGGTGACTCGAGCGCGGAGTCGGGCCCGGGCTCGCTGTCCCCGCGCACGCACCACGAGCACAGCTAGCGCCCACACGCGCCCACGCCGCCCACACCGCCCACGCCGCGCTCACTCCGCTCACTACGCGTGCCAAACTCACTGCCGACTGCGTTGCATTAGTCTACTGCGTTTGTGGGATACTTCTGTCTACTACTACCGACCGTCTGCATATTAGTTATTTATAATTGTAATGAAAATGCGTATTAAGATATTTTCATGTACATAGTACCAGTGACTCAATTTTTTTTAACTCTGTCTTTTCTAATTTTGATAATTGAATTATATTTGAATTGTAGATGCAATTATTTTTTTACTTTTTGTATAAGTCCAAATCTTTCAGAAACTTTTACAAACATTTTAATGAGATCAAATATTAGCTTCAGAGCTTTCGTGATACGTAAAGCCAATATTTAACGTTAATAACATCGAGGATATTTATAATACCTACATTCGTAGTGTCCAATAACTGAAATATCCACAGCGCTTCAAACGCAATTGTCACAAAATTTGTATTTGAGTCACTATTGCGAAATGTATTTTCATTTCCGAAATTATTAACCGCGTCGACCCGAACCAAATCGTTTGCATGACTGTCACAATTCTGACATTGAGTGATGGGGACTCTTACTTTCATTTAATATTTAACATCTAATACAATCACTACAGTGGGGGTGTAGTAGACAGAAACCTTAACTATTTTCAGGTGTTTACGATTTATTTAGAAACGCTTAGCAAATTAAGTTTCTGATTGTGAAAAATATTACTGTATTCTAATTTTACAAAAGGCTTTACACTAAGATACTCACCCTTTACAATTATATTTTGTATAATAGTAATAAATGTCCAATCTATTTCAACTGCCATTTTATGTGTAGCGTCGTAGGCTATGTACCATATCATATACGGTAACCGCAGGAATTCTTTTTATTCGTATGCTGTATTCTCTTCTGGAGCCGAATATACAATAATATTAAGCTAATTCGTATTTAACATTTTTGACGTTTCATGTTGTCGGTAAATGCGTGTTTTCCATAGTGGGCGATTACATTAATATCTCAGACGAACTCAATTCTCAAAAGTTAATTAAATATTAATGACACTAAAGAGAATCGTTTATTACGTGGCAGTGATTTTCGGGGAACTAATTTATTTTAAAGCCTATGGAAAAATAGGGACACAGTATAGATTTTTTTAGAAGTGGTATGATTTTAAATACGGCTTCGTCGCCGAGGTAAAATGTGATGCTGCGGCTTTGAACCCGCACCGAGACAAGTGTTTGTATGATCTAAGTTATTTTTTGGTTTGTGTAAATGTTTTGAACGAAATATTTCATAGTCGATCATACCAATGATAATATCAAAATACTCAGCAGAATGTTTTCAGAAATGCTTTGAAAATAACACCTCTTTTCCTTGTTCCCAAACACGTATACACTTAAATCTTAAGTACTCACGGTCCCTCAACAATCAACCCATGTCGAGACAAAATGGAAATCACTCCTTAAGGAATACACGCGTTATAATAGGTAGTTGTTAATTGTAGTTAGTCAACTTTTCGGGAATGTAAAGCTGCAAGGGACTCGGCGGAAATTGCGAGTGCTGATGGAACAACGACCAAAAAGGTGGAAACGAAATCGGGTGGGACTGGACTTGTTGCTCGTGCATGTGCATGTTCCATCCAAATAAAATGTGTTGGATGTATCGTGAGTTTTGTATAATATATTTTAGATGTCGATTTTGATTATTTGTAATAAGTTTTTACAGGAAGTTTTAGAATTGTTTTTTATTACTTGATTTATATTTAAAGGAACTTTACGAAAATAAGTTTTAAAATAAATAGTTAATATAATATAACAGTTTTTTAAAAACGTGTTTTTTGTTTGGTATATCTGTAATAATAGGACTAAGCGATAAATTTGCTTTTTGTTAGGAAGTATAATAAAAAATATGATGGCCTAGCTCCCACCCCGAAGTGTGAAGTGTAAATGTCCACCTATGTCAGCTCATAAGGCCCGCTGTATAGGCATAGGCCACCAACCATAAACAATTCGCGGCGTAATCCACCCCACTGGTTACTGGCCCAATGCGACATGGTGGACAATGGACTTAGAACGTGTTAGATTTGTGTAAATAGATAAATCTAGTCAGACTGATATCGAATATCTACGTTAATTCGGAGCTTACAATTTGTACATACATTTTGTAGATATCTTACGAACTCTAGTCAATTTTTATTGAATGTTTTATGACAATATAATTGTATTGTGTAAATAACGAAATAATTAAGGCATCTATGTGAAAATCTGGTTAATGTAAAATAAATCTATTTATCACAGAACAGTTTATTTGTTTTATTCGAACGTTTATAGAGAGAAAACTACACCCTGGCCTCGTTTTCGGTAGCACTCTCCATATACCCGATATTTATTTAACGTGATATTTCATTTAGGATCTTAGGATCTTGAGTAACATATAATGAGAAACATGGTATGTTTATATAAATATTTTCCATTTCGTAGTAACGCTTTAATGGACTTATGCACCGAAATACTACAAATAGACACAGAGGAGTTAATGAAATGAAATGAAATGAAATGAAATGTATTTATTGATCACGTAGGCAATTAAGGAGCTCTTATGACAAGTCAATACACATAGAACTTAATCTCTATTTACAATATATTTCCTATGCTTATTATTACTTATTTTAATTTCTTGCTTTTATCAATTTATTTATTAATTTTATTTATTTTTAAATTAATTTTATTTTTATTTATAATTTATGATTAGTTTTTTTAATTTATTTAGTTTTTATTCATATTTTATTTAAAGTATTAGTTTTTACTTTATAGTAATTTATTTGTCAAAGAAATACATTATTTACGTTAGTCAAATTAAATTATATTATTTGTGGACCATAAATATTACAACGGTGCGTAGCGGTTTATAGTTACCACCGGATCCAACGCGGCCCTTCCTGAGAAGACCCGGCGAAACAAACTCAGTGGGCTTACACTACCACTGGAACTACGCGACGCGACCCAGTCCTGAGTATATCCAGCGACTAAGACTCAGTGGGCTTGTTTTGGGTCCAACTTAAGACAACGACCATAAGTATTTCCGATACGTCCCGTATGTTTAGGCTTACTGCCGGATCCAACGCGGCCCTGACTGAGAAGACCCGGCGAACAAACTCAGCGGGCTTTACTTTACCACTGGATACTACGCGGCGCGACCCATTTCTGAGTAGATCCAGCGAGTCAAACTCTATTAGTAGTTAATAAACTCTATAGGTCAAATTTAGTTAAAAAAATTGTATATTCTTTGAAAAACGAATAAATTAAGATAGAAGTAATTAAATATCTCAGTACATCAGCTCGGGTATTACGGAGTAAAAACAGCGGAATGCGCAGAATTAGTTCAGATTTAATATAACTAGGGAGCGGACAGCATGCCTTTAGGGAAAAAAGCTACGTTGTAGCATCGACAATCCCGTCTAGATGCCAATATCGGGCATTCCTGGAATGAAGCGGCAGGAATCCGGGCGCAGCGCCGCGCCAGTGGGCTGGCTTTTCAATATCCCCTACAACTTATTAGGTGTCAATATTACTATACAAAGGCGCTTGATAATCCCATAATGGATATTTGATTTATTTAGATTCGACCTTATAATCTAATGCAATACATAATTGAAGAAGAACATTGAGAGAAGAAAATAATAGACGTAAATCTAAATAGATCCCACAAGAATAAACACTTCACGTGTCCAAAGATTACATAAAAATTATAATACTTATAATTACTTCGTCGATGTTTTATTAATTCACGCAACTTGTAGATTGCGACGAGGTTCTTCAAAACATAATTCATCCTTAAATAATTTGCGTACAAATATAATATTTCATCGCTAACTCGCTACATCGCGATCATTGTAATGCCACAGAAAAACCAAAAAACTGACAAGCTTAGTTTTCATATTATATTCGAAGGAACTCGCGACATCTCTATTCTCTTCTATTTGTTTTCATGTCTATGGCGAGAACCATATGAATGTAGCTGAATGAAGTCCAAATAAAATGACTTTAGAATACACAGAATACGGTTCTGCAGGTTATTGCAGGTAAAACTTTATGTTGATTAAAAGGAGTGTACCAGTCCATCTGACACAAAGCCATAGTATTTGTAAATAAATATCATTGCACCTCTCTATTGTAAAGTTAGCACATTCAGCCTGACACGTTGGTAATGGATTGTTTATAGGTTGATAATCATGTAACCATAGTTGTTAGCTATATTATACAGGGTATATCAAGACTGCTACCGAAAACGAAGCCGGGTGGTAGTCTAAGCGACTTCAGACACAAGGCAACAGAAAAAGTTGCAAAAAAAAAGCGACAATTTTTTTTGTTATTTTTTTCCTATGGCCATATTTGGGTGGTAAATACATTTTTTCCTAAAATAATAGTGTATACCCTTTTATTTATAAATACTCTAAGGTATAAAAGAGTTTAAATTATTATTTTAGCAAAATCTATGGATTTACCACCCAAAAATGACGATATTTAAAAAATCATAAAAAATAATTGTCGCGTTTCTATGCGAAATTTTTAATTGCATTGTGTTTGTAGCCACTAAAACTACCACCCGGCTTCGTTTTCGGTAGCAGTCTTGAGATACCCGGTATATACAGGATATATCAAGACTGCTACCGAAAATGAAGCTCAGTGGTAGTTTTAGTGACTTCACACACAATGCACTTGATGTTTTTGCAAAAAAAAAAGCGATTTTATATTTTTTCTTCTCGTATTTGGGTGGTATATACATGGATTTTTTCTTAAATAATATTGTAAAACCGTTTATTTTTAAAGATGCTATGTTGTGTAACGGGTTTTAATAATTATTTTAGTAAAAAACTATGGATTTACCTCCCAAACACAACAATATTAAAAAAAACACTCCCTACACACAGATATCAGTCCCTATACACAGAAAATTAATTAATTAAATCTTTGCTTAACATATAAATCTCTTTGTAGTACGTAGTTATCAACGCAACAGACAGTAAGTGCAGTGCAAAACAAGAAGAATAAGCAGCATAATCAGTAAGAGATGATTAACTTTATGCTGGCTTAATGCAAAACAAATAATATGTGAAAGTTCCACCGCATTCAAGCTGATGCTTTCATTCTGTAGCTTTAACAAGTTATATGCTTTACTATAGCAATCTCTTCTCTTAGAAATTGATCGTTCTAAATATTGATTTCTATTTAATGTCAAGAGTTTTATATCTGTAAATGTTCATTTAACATTCTATAGCCGACAGTTTTTCATACTTCTTACGTAGCACTTTCCTGAAATTCATGGGTGCTCATTACCAAAGTACACGGGCGGCTGTGCTGATATTTATACTTTATTTTCTGTGATGTCGCAATAGTTACAACTTTTTTTAATGTTCCACTCTGTACTGTTGGCGCTACAATTTCCAAAATATTAATAAGTCTATGCCTGTAAATCTCAATATAACCATGTTATCGTCAATAAATAAATTACTCGTATATATACAGGGTACATCAAAAGATGTATGTACGACCCAAATACGACTATTGGAAAAATATAAAAAAACATCGTCGAATTTTTTTGCGAAGTTTTTAATTTCATTGTGTCCGAAATTACTAAAACTACCAGGTTTTGTTTTGTGGCAGTCTGGATGTGCCCCGTATTTAATAACAATTTGTAACAGAAAGGGGGTTTTCTTTCATATTAATTAAATATAAAAACGTATAGAAAGCAGAATAAGCCTCAATTCAACAAATGACTTTTGTGCATAATGAATTCTACGAATGCAGCAGTAATTACAAAACGCACGTCAAATACACAGGTTTCCAGAAAATACCGACTGCGTAAAAGGGTCTTTTGTAATTTGCTCTCTTTACGCCATAAAGCGGCTATTCAGGGCATTATGATTAAATTTCCCTAGCAATAATTAGGTATTCAAAACATTAAAGCTTAAAGAATTTTAAAATACAGAGGCTAACAAAAGTTTGTATAGGACACGTAGGTTTTGCATTAAATTAAGTACGATATTTCAATATAATTATAATTAGAGAAAAGACACGGTCATTTAAATTATCGGACTTTATGATAAAAGTTTTTGTAGCAAGAATCGGTAGTATAACACCAGTTCACAGTCGATAACATATCTGTACAGGCACCTACGTCATCGGATACGTACTCTCATTCATTCCCGTCGACAGATAATTCCGAACTTATAACTAGCCGCGTGGAGCAAACCTCTCAGACGTCGACGTTAATATTTTTTCATTTTTATTTTCCGATGAAATATTTCATAATCCGTTCATCCAGTGGTCAGTGAAAAGGGGGAGAAGGGGGTTTAAGCTCGACTCTTTCGTGCAACGAGTCCATTTAACTAGGGCTCCCCCACCGCGCTCCCTTCTCCCCGGCCTGGGGGGAGGCGTCACGTTTGTTCGGGAAAACGAAAAAGCGTTTCAAACAAAAACACGAATTGAGCGTTCAGCGCGAATCGAAAATTAATTACGGCTTTGAACTGTTTTTCTTTTCATACGGTAGTGCCGTTGACCGATGAACGAAGCCCTGCGATGAATGTTTGGTCAAGACTCTTTTATTTACACAGCTTCGCAGGCTACGTAGGAAGTTAAATAGTCTTTGTGTTCATTTTTATTCCGTGTTTGAATTAGAACTGGACTATCAACGCCCTCTAGTTTTTAAAGCGCAAACTAATTTTCGGCTTAGAATTTATTATGTTGTGATAGGTATATTAATATTATCGAAATATATGGTTTTCTTTCACGATAGCTCTTTTCCTTATGAAGAGAGATTTTTTTTGTCTATTTCTCTGTGCCTTTATGCACGTTAATCTCAAAAACAGCTTGACGTATTTCGCTTACATTTTGGTGTGGAGATTGCTAACACCCTGGCACTCCGTGGCGCAATTGGTAAGCCGCCGGCTATGAAACATGAGGCCACGGGTTCGATCCCCACACCGAGATAAATATTTGTGTGATCCACAGATATTTGTTTCGGGTCTGTGTGTTTGTTAGAACGAAAATTCTCTCGTAGTTTCTGATACCCACAACTCAAGACTTGTTTTAATGTGGGCTCACGACTATGTATGTACATATGTAACTGTTTGGTGTATTTATTGTATTAGTTTTTAAGATATAAATAAAACAATTAGTACGCGAAATAATAATATTATCCTGGGATAAAGTATCTGCAGGACAGAGAAGCCAAATAATTCGAATTTTGAACTAGTACATAAATATCATCTTTCTTTGAAATTTTATCAACCCACATTTTTTACCAATCATTATCCAAAACTTAAGAGATCAATTGTAATGTTCATACATTTTTAATATAAAAATACAGTTTAAAATTCACACATAACACTAACGTCATTAAAAGTTCTCATACTTTTAGGTAGGCACTTACGTAGGCACTCACTCTCCTATCTCAGTGCCAGTCTTACCAAAAAATCGGCAAAGTAGCGCCATCTTTTCGACAATGTTTCAAATATGAGATAGATACATTTTATGTCAAGCTCTGTATATGTATATGTTTCAATTCATTTTGGCGCGTTGCTCTATTTCTGCGTGACCTTTTAAATATAAAGTTTTGATGTTAGTGTTGCGATGCGACATTTTTCGCATTTAATTTATATTTACAAACACAATACACAGAGCCGCGAGTCAAGATGAGTTGAAACATGTAATGTTAAAATTCTGTACTTTACTTACATTTTTTTATGCGACTATGATAATCTTGTTTTATACATTGAGATTCCGAAAGTGATGTACATAACACAATATTAGCTGTAAATATTTCAATTCACATAAAAACCTCTATAATATGAAATTGAATTTTGTGTTTGTGGTGTAGGAATTTATGAAACAAACATGTTCCAACTGTTTTGCATAATTGCCTGAATCACAATTAATTTTTGAACCGAATTATTATTATAGCTATGAAATAATGCTACCACAAAATAAGTTCAGTAAATTGTGTTAATTGCAATTAGCATTTCGGTAGTTTAATACATTTACGAATATCAATTAATTAAACCTAATATATTTAAAACTCAAAGAATTTTCATGGCTACAAAATTCATGAAATTCATTAAATGCGTGATATCTCAAAATATCGGTTGATTTTCTAAATTGAGTCTTATTGTTTAGTAATAAGTTATGTAATCAAAGTGTATTTTCAGAAATATTTCGGATAATCAAATATGAATATATTAAACAAAATTGTAATATAACCAGTTTTATACATCATCACGTTGTTAAAACCAGTTAGAAATAACTTGTACCAACTGCATATTATGGTTGTTTTAACTATAAATCACATATTTAATGTGTGAATCACCTATCAAATATCTATTGTAGTCTGTAAAATATAATTTCAAATGGAGTGTATGAAAATGGAATCACTATTCTATTAAAAATCCTTGCTATCCGGCGGTTAAATTAACCCGTTTATCAGATTTTATATTGGCTCTAATTGAAAACGGTTCATGATTTTACGCTCTCTTAATTCAATTTAGATTATAACAAAGTTCAATTCGATTTACATTAAAATGCAAATTCATCTGATATTTTACACAGTTTTAAAACATTGCATTTTATTAGTGTTTAATTTAATATTCTGTATATGAATTTTGTGCGGTGTTACAATTTACAATAGGTAGGTAAGAAAAGGCACCCTAAGCCATAAAATAAATTTATTTTCCATAAATATCTTAAAATAAGATTCAACATTTCGTCTACAACTCCAACGTGTCTACATCAGTGTTAAAGCTTGCGTGAAAGCAACATGTGCATTCTAATGGTAGCAGCGCAGCGCTCAATACGTCGTCTTCTTGGCAACGTGACTACCTGCAGTAACCTTCCCCCTGGAGGAAGAGCTTGAACGCTTCTGCTATCTTATTTGGCTGCTCCTCCAACACCATGCCGCAGTCCGAGATGCTCAACCACGACGTCTTCGTCGGATCCAGTCGCCCATTGAAGGTTACAGTGTCATCGACGTGGGGTGACAAAGCTCCTGTGACGTTCAAAACTGGCACTTTAATGGTGTTACTCTCACGGGCAATACTTAGATCTGTGCGACGCAGATATGCGTCAATGAACATCGACAAGTTGACAGGATTGACGTGCGAGAAGCACTCCTTGTAGACATAAGATAGGTCATGGTTACGATCCTCAGTGCTGCGGCCAAAGTGGTGCCACATTAAGTAATCAAGCGCCCCCTGCGTCATTCCATTCGCTCGCAGCTGTCTCGTGTTAATTTTTTGGTAGAGCCATTCAGTCCATCCGGCCTGGGTTGAAGTGCAATTGATTAAAGCCAACGCATCAACTTTTTGAGGGTTGGCGAGAGTATAGCGCGCCAAAATATTTGCACCGGCTCCCACCCCAAATCCAATAAAGGATCTTATGCCGAAATGTCCAAGAACGAAGTCGATCTGGGACGCTAATGCATCCATACTTGGATAAGTATAATCTTCTGGCAGTGTAGGGGCGCCTTCTTCCTGACCTGGCGCATTCACATGATAAATGCAGAATTTGTCTAATATGGCTCTCATGTCCACAAAATTAAAGAACGCCTGAAAATTGGCGGCATAATTGAGCCCAAGGTCATGATAGGTAATTATGGCCCGCTTATTGCGGTCACCTCGGACGGCCACCAGGATGTCCCCGCGGGAGGTTCTGACCCGCTCCTCCACGCATGCGCCGTCGCTCTGCAATCTTCTATCAGATGGAAAATGGAGTTGAACGCTCTTTAAGTCATCTTCAAGGTTATCCGAAGACATCATGTTGAGGAGGGCGATGTTCTCGTGAGTGGATGTCGGCATGGCTCTCCCGAATTCAAAGGGTTTCTTCATTCACAGGTTATTACCTCGAAATCGTTGTCTGGAGACACTGGATGGATCCTTGCACGGCAGGCAGTGTTTATTTCTTCTAATTAGTGTTGATTAACGAAATCCATTAGCGGCCGCTAACGAACTTGTGTTTATTATGTCCATATTATCTACCGACACAGTGACACGATTTAGTACGTAAGTTTGTGTATATTTTTAACGATATTTCACTCAATCACTCTAACAACACTTATTATTTCATAATTTGCGGCAGTTATATCGGCAGACAGTGCGTTTTAGTGGGAATATTAAAGGAAATGGTCAATAATATTTGGTCGGGCGGGAGTGAGGCCTTGTGCGACGCCGAGTCGGGACTGCTCGGCCGCTTCCGCCGCCACTCGGCCCCCGTTCGGAGCTACTAGCGCTAACTTCACTCTTGATTTTGTCCGAGCATGCGCATTCCGACGCATCGATTTGGCCAGACCGTTCCATGTTCTTCGACAATAAATTTTGCTAAAACCACTAATTGGTAATAGCCAAGTCCCCTAAGGGAAGTAAAAAATTAATAAAAGTTATCGTGGACTTTATGCCTAATACCTCTGTTAATAGGGACCATATTCTAATATTTACTAACGTTTCTTTGTTATTGACAAATAGGTATAGTCCTTTGTACGATGTAGGTATGTATATTATTACTATTAAAAAGTTAGTTACAATTATTCCTGTGCATAAACAATAGTGTTATTAATTAAATTAAAATTTATTGGTATATACAAAATTGTAGAAGCTATATTACCTATTTGTTAATTATCTGGTCACAGGATTATCTTATCCAACCGAATATTGACTAGGGACCACGGACCACCATATACTATGGTGAAAAATCCTACATAACCTTTAATACCTGGTTTCGAGTAGGCCGGCATAATTGTGACGACCTTCAATACATAATTATATGCGCCGGTGGAATATTATTCACATTGCTATACGTTATCTAAAAATAATTATGAAAGGCTCCGCTATAAGTTAAGCTATAATATATTCACTCCATCACACAATACAATTTTTTTTTCAGAGTTAAATATATAATCAAATAAGTTCGATTTCCATCGCTAAATAGATGTAAAGTGTAAGCAACTTTGTTTATTCGTGGCCAAGGTAATTAAACTTCTCGATACCAACAAACCACCACTTAAAGTTATAAAACAACTCCAATATGTATTTAATTCATCGAGTCTCAATTCCTTTCTATTTATTAGTCATTTGGTAACTGTTTTCCACAACAACAGGCTTGTACATTAAAACAAAACTGGTTTTAAGGTTTGATGACCAACACAGTCTTAAGATAAAAATAGTGCCTAACCTTTGTATTGGGTAGTGATGGTGGGTTTAAATAACAAATTAAATGATAAATGAAAAATAAATAAGTGTTTCGCTTAAAAATGGCAAGATAAAAAATTTAAAACTTAGTTTAATTAATGTAGAGTATCGTCATCTTTTAGACATGGTTTGATAACGATAAATTGTAGAAAAAAAACTATTAATTAACTCAATGCAGATCACAGTTCTAAGAATAGCTGACCTTACGAATCATTTGCTTATTTGCTATTATTATTTGCCTTGATAGAGTCCACCGTCCAACCTGTGCTTTGACTTAGTGAACAATTAAATAACTTCTTATATTAGAGAAAATTCGGTAAGTAAATAATGTACAGTATTATATCAGCTAATATATGTCCCACTGCAAGGCATGGCCCGCCTCTATAATTGAGAGTACGATTGAGAGTGGCTAGGCCATAATATAGTCCACAATGCTGGCCTAGTGCGGGTTTATAAAGTCCTACTTTACTATACAATATAGGTGTGTTATATCACTAATTGTACAATGAATATACATAAAACATTCTGTTACATAAATATTGTTCTAATATGAACATTTGATATGACATAACGAAAATATCATTTCAACAAATAAAATGTTAATGTCCATTTTCTTTTTCTTACTAACGTTCACTTAAAAAAAAATTACCTTACACGTACGTAGTACATTTTCTTACAGGAATAATCAAAAAGAAAAAACCCATTGCCAGCCCACGTGTATTCTCGCCATGTTCTGAATGTTTTCATTAAACGCCATCGAACCGAGTCACGTAATCGTATCAGTCGACCTCCAATTTATTTCCCTGCCTTCAAATATTCCTCGCTCTTTCCTTCTCACACTTTATTATATCCGAGGTTACTTATTTCCTACTTATATTTTTTACGCGGTATACGTTTGCGTTTCTTATTTCAAATATAAGCCACGTTAGTAAACGAATTTAGTGAAACATGAACTGGAAGCTCTTTGTTGAGATCGAAATTTTGTGGAATTGATAAATAAATGATATAAAACATCGTAATTCTAAGAATAATTCCTTTAGTATAAATAAAAAATGAGTTGTCTTAAAAATTAGTAACAAAACTGTTTTTTTTTTCTTTTCAAATGGTTGATCAGAAAGTACAGCATGAACGGATCGGCTCGAACGCATTGGTTTGGCTGAAGAATCTGTGAAGTTTAAGGTCCAAAGTACATAAATTGGGTCAATCATATATCTAGATTTGGTATTGATACTCGAAAAGGTAAGCCTTGTGCAAAAACGTCCTAAATATCAACACTTCTAAAAACATCTTATACAGGGTATATCAAGACTGCTACCGAAAACGAAGCCGGGTGGTAGTTTAAGCGACTCCAGACAAAATGCAACAGAAAAAGTTGCAAAAAAAAGCGACAATTTTTTTTTGTTATTTTTTTTTCTTGGGCCCTATTTGGGCGGTAAATACATTTTTTCCTGAAATAATAGTGTATACCCTTCTATTTATAAATACTCTAAGGTATAAAAGAGTTTAAATTATTATTCTAGCAAAAACTATGGATTTACCACCCAAAAATGACGATATTTAAAAAAATCATAAAAAATAATTGTCGCGTTTCTATGCAAAATTTTTAATTGCATTGTGTTTGTAGCTACTAAAACTACCACCCGGCTTCGTTTTCGGTAGCAGTCTTGAGATACCCGGTATAGTATCAAATCAGGGTCTCCAGAAAAATTCATAACCGCCTTGAAAAAAGTCTGAGGTTGTCAATTAGTCGAACATATTTGTATGCATTAAAAGTACAAGACACAAGTGATTTAATTTCAGAAACAAACTCGTGTGATATGTTAATAGAAGGAGTATGTATCAGCTTTGTTTCGGAATACGGGATTACGATCAGGGAGTTACACAATCCCAGGTGAGGTCAACGTTTGAATAATGGAACACGTACTGCGTCACAATCTTAAATCTGATGCGGTTGGAAAACAACCAACTGGGGTATTTATACTACAGCGAAATAGTCGTAAAACCACTAGTATTTTTAAAATGTTCGATTGTGGTTAAAAGGTTCATACGGCTATATACAAGGGAATTCTGAAGACAAGTAAAGCCGATAACGTATTTTTCCGCTGCTTAACATATTACGTCTCCACCAAGGACTTCCATGACGATAAAGTATACTGGACTGATCCGACCACCAAATCTAAAGATTAATAAAATAATCAAGAGATCAAGAATACTTCATTATTATTGGAATTTAAACCGCAAAGAAAATAAATAAATAATGAATTATAAATTAAATAAATAAGCACACGGTCGGATCACATGGCCGGAAAAAACACGGAAGAGCTAAGCTAAGATACGGTGGAAAGACGAGTTGGATGCATTCGATCCAAAATTCCAAGAGCTCGCCGAGGACAGGGTCAAGTGGAGTAACAAGGTGGAGAGGCCTTTACCCAGCAGTGGGTCAAATTATAGACAACAAATAAAACAGCTACATACAACCCAAGTCCTGATCCCACATTACTAATTAATTCAAATTTAAAACACCATCGACCCTTTATAAGGTGTGCCATTTGCTTTAACACTGATTCAACCACATTTAAAGATAAAACATCGGTACGTACTACGAAATAAACATCTAAAATCAAATAGAAAAATCTTCATAAATACACCGCCTGCCATCGAACGAGGTCCATCGCTTTATATTAATGTAGACGCCATTTCATTTCCTGTATGATTGTCGTTTAGGAAATGCAAGGAGCCATTGCCTTCCGCCGGCCATTTAAAAATGTATACGCCACACAGAGCCAGGCAAACTGTGTTTTATTTGTCAACCCTTTTCAAGAGTTGTCTGTGATGTGAAGTGTACTCATGGGAACGCAACGTCAAGTCAAAAAACAGTTTTTTGGCGGCAGTATTGCCGTCCATAATTTATTTTATTTGGTATGCCAGACTCATTTCTGTGTCGTAAAAGGTTCATGAGATATTTCGCATCGGAATAAATGAAATATTTAGTATTTTTTACATCGTAATACGTGTTTTTGGCCGGTGGATCGGCCCAGGTATCGCTGGAGCGATATTGTGCAAGGTGACCTACGCCAAATTCGAGTCAGTACATAGCGAGAGGAGAATACAGATAGCTGGAGTGCTCTCGTTTCGGAGGCTAATACCCATATTCTAAGACGTTCCTCGAAAATGTCGCGACTCCACTCGGCCTTACTGGAGGAAATCTGTATTCATAGTTGAAAAAAGTCTCCTGCACTCAACGTCACTCAATACTTTTCTTTTCTCGAGAAAAGGAATCAACTGTCGAACTGAAGGTACGTCGCGACCTACCTTAAGGAATACTTGAGGAAATATTTTCACTATGGAAACAGTGTTTATTATTTACATGACTAATTTTGACTGTCAAGACTGTCTTTTCAAGTGAGCATAATGTTGAAATGTCAAATAGTTTTTGTTAAACCTGTACCTTATTAACACATCAATGACGTATTTGATGACGTATTTCCTCGACTCAACCTCACTCGAGGATCCTCCAGGAAATAAATATTTTTAACTAAGCATACCATTTTCGAGGAACGAACGACGAATTCATTTTAAACGTCACCTCGACAGAAATAAGGTTGAGGAAGATTCGAGAAAACGTCTTACGCCCAAATACTGGAACGCAACTTAAATATAAATGGCGCTTAACTACGTTAATCCCGATTAAATGTACTGGCTAAGTGGGCAGTGCGCTGTTAAGAGCAACTTATTATTTGAATGGCGTTCCAATATTCGGGCGTTAGAATACGGGTGTTAGACCCATTTTGGATTTTAAAACACTAATTATTTTTACATGATTTAACTTTTTAGAAGACTAAATAAACCATTGTTTAATTTTCAGTAAAGATAAAAAGAAGTTCATTTGTACGTATATAATCCTAGTGTTTAAAATACATTTCCCTATTGAAATAATGGATAAAACGTGAAGACTTAAAGGAAAAATAATTTGACATATATGCTCGCAGCACTTTACGGTATGAACACGCAGTTTATTAGGTTTAACGGCAATTTATGAGTTTAATTGCGTTGTAAGCGACGACGGGAAACTCCAATACAGGCCCACCTGCATAATGACTTCATAAATACAATGCCTGAGTTCATCAACAATTAAAAAATATACTTTTAAAGTGAAAAAGTTCCACAAACGAGAGTATTAGGGAGAGACATTAGACCATGGTCCACCATGTTAGCCTAGTGCGGATTGGTGGACTTCATGTCTCCTACATACTATGCCGGCGCCCCGACGGTGGCTATGCCGAATCAGTTTGAGCTGATAGCAAAGTCGTATAAACGAGCCGCTGGCATGTTCGCCGGGATTGCGGCGGGTTGACAGGCAAGCCGGCGGCATATTAAGTACAATAATGAATAGGGTTCACACGGCTGTCACTACTAAAATGATACTCTGCAGTAAATGCCATCAGCCTGATGTACCTACGGCATACAAACGCGGCAACAGCCCGTCAGTATATTGTGTCTTTAGATACTAGAATATCTGCTTAAAATCTCCATGGTATGCAGGACTCTCATGATGATAGCCTACTCTGTGAAAGTGTGTGGTATCTAACTATAAAATATACATTTATGACTCCAAGAAAGTCAGACATGTGCACTGGGATTCAAACCCGCGACCAACACCCGTCCCTCCACATTGCCGTAATGTTGCTTGAAATTAAAAAAAGATAAGTGTAAAATTAAGATTTGTGTTTTATCGATCTTGCCTCAAACTTGTCATTACCAACGCAGTTAATTATCAATTTAACGCCAAATTATTTTTTAATTTTTAGTATACGGCAACATAACAATGCTGACGCTTAGAAAAAACAAACATAGTAACAATATATACATAGACGAGGAACATTGATTACACATAGAAGAACAAAATTAAATTTAGTTTTTAAGGCCACACACAAGGTTATCGGAACTTTGCACACCCCTACACAATACTACTAGATGAAGACCTCACACCCACCACTGCAACTCCTGTGAGCCAGGATCAACAGTGGCACGCAATGTAATGACACCGAGCATTGAAGCTCGGCGAGTCTCCGGGAATGTCTAACTTGTCTTTAACCCGCAACGAAATCAATCAGAAAGTTAAATTAATAGGAGGAGTTGGAAATAAATTATTATCCACTTCCCTCCGTGCACTGCGTCCTCGGGTGACAAAACAATGAAATAAAGAGGTAAATAACCTCGCAAAAAGACTTTTACAGCCGGAGAAGCCAGCTGTAAAGTAACACGGATCAAATCATTATTACATTACATTAATACTACTAGATGAGTTAAATAATTATTTACTGACAATTTAAATACTGTTATATGAATCCATTCCTTTACGTTTTTTTTCTTAATGTGATAAAATGTGCAGAATACAAACTCTACAGACGTAATCCGTGAGAATAAGCCTTATAACTAAGAAATACATACTATATTTTGTTGTATGAAACTGAAAATAACAACAGCAACAGTGACAACAGCCTTATCCTAACTAAATTGGGCCCGGTTTTTATGGTATAAGATACGAAAAATCGGTCAAGTAAGGATAGCAATCGCATGCAGAGAGTACCGCGCTTAGAAGTATTTGTTTTGTTACGAAAAAGTATTATTTCCATTGCTTATATGGGTATAGCACAACAGTATATACGTATTGTATCGATACCTACTACCAATATTTGAAAACATCTTAAAACTGAACTGATATGAAAGTAACTCCCTCAGCATGGATGCCGCTCTAAACTCTCTCTTAATTTGGTTTTCTTAGTTTTTGTAGTAGAGGCTGTAAATCAGCGCTGCTCGGTATCAATGTACCGGTCATCACGAGTTGAGCCACTTCCTTTTGCCTTCTCCATATTTCAAGAACGTAATTTTGTACCTGCCAAATAGTCATAAATGATCGATGATGAATTATGAACGTAAATGAATATAAGAATGCAATAAATGATTTTTTATAGCAATAAATGGCGAGACGAGCATATAATTCGCCTGATGGTAAGCGATACGACCTTAATATGTATATGGACAGAAGCAAAACCAAACATAATGAATTAAAAAGCAATGTTGGCATTTCACTGTGCTCGCCACCCTGAGAAATAAAATGTTGAATCTCAATATGTCCATCACTTACTTTGGCTACAATGACGTTCAAACCGTAACTGAACAGTGCAGTTACACTACTATTTCGCAGGAGACATTGCGGTGGTACCAGGCGGCGTCTCATATATTTATAAAAGAAATGACACCAGATTACTAGAGTATCAGTAACATTTAAAAGTAGTTGTGATCTGCGTAAATTCTCAAAAATAAAATATCTTTATTTGTTATATTTCCTTTTCATGGTACTCATTTATCATCGGTAACAACTGTCTCAGAAAACTTGTTATCTTCACAAACGGAATCCTGGATAGTTTCCCTCGAGACGGAAATAAGAACCGTAACCTATACGTTCGGACTGAACGTGGCCTAAAATATAAAATGAATGCCACAGCAGGCTTAATGATAATATATTTGAATCTCAAAAATATTAAACCCAACACAGCCCCGGGCAGAGCTTCATGCAATTTCGCTGTTATGTGTTATCGACCAGCGCTGTGCGTTTGACATGCGATGTAAATGCTATAGCTACCGCCGCCAATGGACATACCCCTCTTTTTTAGTGCAAACTGAATTCAGCTCTGTGAATAACTTTAAAAAATAAAATGCGCACGTTTTTTGTGACAAATTGGCGCGGACAGCCTCTGAAAATGTCCACGGTATTTTCGAAATTAGGAATTTTGATGCTATTCAACGTGCATGTGGTAAGCTGTCACATATTTATTGCGAATAAATGTATGTGGTTGGTTGTATTTTTCTAATTTAATCGAATTACTTTCGAAGTATTATAATTATCACGATGTAGGAAATTTATATTTCCCATGCATACGAACAGGAAGAAACGGTTATTGAGATTGAATGGGCAAATTTAAAAAGGTAATTAAATCTTGTATAGAAGTTCTTTGCAAGAAACCCTAAAACTGCATACTAATATTCATTTAATCATCATACCATTCAATTCGCTTACTCTTCCAAAAAATCCAGGGATAAAATGCGCATAAAAATCATATAAAAAGTTATATAAAACTATAAGCAAATAAACGGAACATAAAGCGATCAACAAAAGTCATGAAATCTGTACATAAGCCGCATAAAGTCAAAATAAATTAATCCTCAGACTCATTCGCTAGTTGATCGATAACCAATTTAAAATAATCCCCTTTACCTATCGAACGGATTAAAGTATTTGCATCGACCCATACTTTATTCATTATATTCGTAAGTTCGGTAGTTTATGACGATAGTAGGGTTAAAATGTGCACACTTTATTTTACTATTGCATCAAGATAAATTTTCAATTTTCTTTAATGGAAATGAGAAAGATATAGTAGAAAATGTCTCTTTTAATAAAATGAAGTGCACCCTTTGGCGTAGGAAGATCAGTAGCAATGTGACCGTATTTTGCTCGTGGTTTTAATTTAGTCTCTATCCATACTGTTTATTTAATCTTCTGTTAATTAATTATAATTATAAAACAAACTTTAAAACAATTCCTTACATCAACCATGCGTTCGTATAATAAATATAATTTATTTCAGACATTGCATCAAAAAAGGTAATAGTTTTCAAAGCTACTATTTTTATGAAAAATAGCTACATACGTACAATATTTTATTACTTAAAATCGAAGTAGTCGCGTTTCTCCGCCTCTATCTCGTATAAGTAAGATGATTGACTCGTATAACCAACTATTGCATAAAATTGTCATACATAGAATCACTTCATAAACACGCCTCTCCCCAGAAGGGGTGGGCAGAGGTACAACCAGGACACCTATGCTTCGGCCATATCGAGCACAAGTTGATAATGAATACAAAATTTCGGTATCATTTCGCCCAATACGGGATTCGAACCCGAGACTTCAGCGTTGTAATCGTATCGTAATACAACTACGCCTCCCAAGCAGCAGAAGAGAATAACTACCTTTTAATCAGTTACTACTAGTAATGGGAATTATTGCTATTTCAAATTAACATCACCACCTCGATATTTTTGACGTTTTAGTATGCTCTATATTTCTGCTATTGCTAATGCCCCCCACATATAATAATTTATAAACAAAAAAACTGACTATATAATATTATAACTATTTTTCACATCTAAAATTACACACACAAAATTGACTGTTCAGTTTCTTCTTGATATGAGTTCGTAACAAAACTCACATCATCTTCATAGATTAAACGAGATTGTATAAAAATATTAGCCGATCGTCTTCGTGAATCACAATCGCCAATCGCAAAATTTAGCTTATTTAGATAATTTTTGAAATGTTATTATCGACTTCACTTGTTATTTGTGATTGCTATTTCTATTTATTCCAACACTAGTCACTACTGACTATAATGTACATACATACTCTGATGATTCTAGATGAGTATGCAGCCGACATTTCGAATTGAAGCGCCCGAATTCATTTGTCCGGAAGACTACAAGTCTGCCCCACACCAGCTTGACGATGTAGTTATAACGCAAGTATCTCAATATTTTGCATATCAATGATATTTGTAATATAAACGCATTGTTGTGTTCGGAAGAGAATTATATCCAGAGTAACTACTGGACATGTTGAGACTTAACGAGTATCAGGATAGCGAGTCCAGTGGAATGCCAAGTATTACCACTGTCCATAAGCGGTCATATCCCTTACAATCAAGCGATTGGCATGCCTCGCCATTTATAGAAATACAATAAATTGTTTCCTTATTGTGCTCTTAAAAATGCACTCATATAAAAAAATAATTCAAATATCAGGACTGATTTCACTGTACCTTTGGTAATAGTAAAGTTCCAATTGCAACTGCGTACTTATAAGTTGCAAAATCGTCTGCCAATTGCTGAAGTTTATTTATTTGTAGTGTAGAAACTAATCCTAACGCATTATTTAAACTAAACTGGACGGTGCGATGGGTGCCCGTGCCATCACCAAGCCAACGTTTTACATTAATGCTGTGGAAATCAGCTCGCACTGTCGAAGCTAAATTGAAAAGCATGCAGCCTGAAGCACAGGTTTACTTTATCCATAATGAAGAGGTAAGTTGCAGCGTTACTACAAAATATTATTCATAATTAGAGAAAAATACTTGGTCTTATCGGGTATATCCTTTTTTTCTTTTTTCAAAACTCATACTTATTAAATAGAACTTCTGTATAAATATGTTGAATTCTATAGATAGCGAAATATAGAAAAATCTAGAATTCTGTTTTAGTGGTTGGCAAGCCAATCGGGATCGAAAGAGAATCGATACCGCTCGGAAAGAACATATATACATATATTATAAATATATATACAGTCGACTCTCATTAATTCTAACCTGCGATAATTCGAACCTCTCTATAATTCAAAGTTATCACGAGTTCCCTACAAAATCTCTTTATATTTCGAACTAAATCAATACATTTTTATGCACTTGGTAATTCGAACGCAAAAATCATAGCTAAATTACAAAACGACGCGTTAATTCGAACTCAAAGGCGTCCAACGCTCGACAATTCAAAGTTGCAGAGAGAGAAAGAGAAAGTAATAAATGTTTGACGATTGCTATTGATTGAATAATAGTTGATAGTTGACTTAATAATTCGAAGTTTTATATTGTCTCTCGTAAAGTCGAACCAAGAAGAAGTGCGTGGTGGCCTGTTGGTAAACGGACTAGACGCGGCTGCCAACATGTTCACGGTGGTCGCAGGTTCAAATCCCAGGGCACACCTCTGACTTTTCGGAGTCATGTGTGTATTGACAGTCAATCATCACGCACTAAAATGGTGAAGGAAAACATTCAGAGGAAACCTGCATACCATAGCGATTTATAAGAATTTCTATGGTATGTAAGTCCGCTAACCCGCACTAGGCCAGCGTGGTGGACTATATGGCCTAACCACTCTCAATCGTACTTTCGATTGTAGAGTATATTTGAAACACCCGATAATTCGTAATATTTTAAGAGTCTTTCAAGTTTCGAATTAACAAGAGTCGACTGTATTATAAATAGAAATAAGATATCATTCAGAAAATATATTAATTACGAGTGTGTCATAGTGTTTGTGCTTGTAGCATAGTTTATATTAAATTAATTGATGGCTTAATGTAAGTTCTACGAAATTGATTGTACCTTTAATAAGCCAGTTCATATCTCAGGGGACAGAAATTCATTTCGAGAAACATTGTTAATGTATATCCGTATACATGTGTTTATTGTTCCTAAAGTAGATGAGCAATCGAATTGATTATTTAAATTGACCTTGCAGTATTTTTTTATAATTTACATATTGTTTTTACTTGAAATAATTTATTTAAATAATCTGTTATTGGTTAATAAATTAAATGTAGAATCTATATAATTATACATTATACATATTTTTGTTTCAGTTACTAAGTGGTGTAGCATATATTTTCAACGTCACTGCAATTGAAATTAACGAAGATGTCGAAATTCAAGAGACTTTTTATATAGAGAAGTTGAAAAGGGGTCTGCTACACGCCGATGAAAGTAAAATATTTTCCATTAAGCTTTTGGGAACCAAAGTGACGTATACAGACTTGGGATATATCGTGGAAGCGCAAGTGACAACTTGTCTTAGGTCACAAGATTATTACGTGAGTATATTTCAGTAAAATATTTAGGAAAATATTTTCCGTGTCGGCGACGATCTTTCCACGTGAAAGAGATAACTGAAAGTTATATAAATAAGTTACTACTAGACATATTGAGACTTAACAAGTATCAGGATGGTGAGCGCAGCGGAATGCCAAGCATTTCTTTGTAATTCATGGTGTTGTTTGGTTTTGTTATCCATGAACGGTCGCATAGCATACCATCAGGTGAACGGTATGCTTGTCTCACTATTAATGGAAATCATAAATATAAACAACATATTTTTACCAATGTTTGTACTTTGAATAAGATTCAGGTAGGAAACAAACAAGAGGTAAAATATTAGTGCTTCTCTCGTTTCTCATTTTACCTAATGTGTATATTCAGGACCACGTAATGAATACATACTACGATTGAATTACCATATTTAGTCAATTTTAGAAAATAATGTGTGGTTGCCTGTCGACAACTGACAAATGACGTCAACTAACATTGTCACAGTGGTCGCGAATTCAAATCACAATGCCATATTTGTATTGATAGTCAATCACTACGCACTAACGGTATTTGAACAATACATCGTGAGAAAACCTGCATAACGTAGCGATTTGTAAAATTTTCTGATTAGGTACATACTACATTATTTAACTTGACCCTGCAGTGGGACAGACATATGTATGTATATGGGCTGACACAGTACATTATAATTTATTATTTGTGATGTATGACGAGACAAGCATGCCATTCACATGATGGTAAGCGAAATGACCGCTCATAGACAGTAGTAAAACAAAACAACAACACGAATTACAAAACAATGCATAGCATTTCACTATGCTCGCCATCCTGAGAAATAAGATGTTAAATCCCTTTAATGTCCAGTACTTACTCTAGCCACAATATCATTCAAACCAGAAACAGTTCATTTAGACTGCTATTTACCGGGATAAATAAATATTCCGGTGGTACCTACCTAGGTGGACGCTCACATATGAGCGACCAACCACTATAGTTATTGATTGTATAAATAGTACAGCATTGAATAAATAGCAGTTTCGTCGCCTCACCCCCGGGAATTTGGACGTGAAATATGCGGCTTTCGGAAGGGAGCGGCCTGCCAAATGTAGTCACTTTTCCATCAATATTTATGTAGGTTACCTTAATGTTGTTATTGTCAAAATCACAGAACAGTTGAATATGGTTAGAAAGGCAATAGCCGTCAAATTATATGAAAACCAGCGTCGTCGTTTTCGAAACACAAAAATTCTACAATTCTAATATAGAAAGCTTGCAATAGTCGATTTAAAGTATCGATAAAATTCTGGAAATATGTTTTTGTTATAAGACCGGAATTTATTTTATCGATATGCTTAATGGTTTTTCCTGATCCAGTTATTTAATTAGTATTATGTTGATAGACGGAAAATAAATGAGACTACAATATCTAATATTGAAAGTTAATTTTAATTTGTATACTATTTTATAAAGCTATGTGTACAGGATTTTCAATATTTTCAGCTGTGTGTGAAATATAATTTTTTTATCATTGATAAAGCACATATATGCAATTATTACAATAAAATTATGATTTCTTTACGTCAATAGCTTCAGTGGTTTTGATTTTTCATACAATAATTCATTATTTCACCCCCGTGATACAGTTTTTCCATAAGCGTTGCCCGTAATTATTTTTGGTGTGTATATAACTTATGATACAGATTTTTTATCGTTTTCTGTTTCACGAAAATTAATACTTAGAACAAATCTTACTGGATTTTGTAGGCATTCAGCTGTCTCTACGTGTTGCCTTTATCGACTCACTCTCGGAAACCTACAAACGAATGAATTAATATTATAAAGTATACTCAGATTCAAATATATGTTATTCTCAAGTTGGCGGAAGTATGACATTAGAACATAAGGATAGGTCGTCAATGTTATCAAACGTTACGAGTACTACAATTTAAAATTACTATAGGATTTGATTTAATTTTCTTTGTTTAATGCCTATAAAAACTGATTTACGAATATACGAAATCTATAGCTACATCGATATAGTTACTATGTACATGACTACAACACATTGTGACATATGACAAATTTCGAAGTTGACATAATAAAAATGAGTCGTATGCATTGCGTAGGAACTTGGAATTCGCGTACATTGTATATACGCGTAATCAGTAATGTATATTTTTGTTATGTCGTCTATCATATAATCGAATTTTTCAAAATGTCGTAATTATAAACCGCAATTTTTGGAAATAAAGGTGAAAATCAATAAAATCGGGATTAACAGTGGTATAAAATTCTTCCTCTGTTGATATTCGACGCTTTAATATTGGAAATGCAAGATAAAATAGCACAAATCTGCATTTTACTCTATTTTGCCGGAGCACCACACTCCAAGGCATTTCGACAACGACTAATTTGACAAATCATCCGTTCCGCGGCAGTGATGCTTTTTATGCACCACCTTGCGACGCGTCAAACGCTTCTATTTCCCTTTTAACCACATTCATCTGTTCTGTGGTCAAAATAGTAGAGAGCTCTGCATAGACAACTAAGTGTCTCGTTATAGTTATTGTTGCATTTTACTTTAATAATACTATGAATGTAGGAAATATATAATTTATTGTCATAAAGTTATATATAGGTACTTTACAAAACGGGTTACCGGTCAATTTTATTAAGCTATTAAAAGTTCACACCCCTCGAATACGAAGCAAAATGCTTTCACTGATACGATAATTATATATTCATTTAATATTGATTATTTTTTTAATTATAATTGTGATTCATCTTATTAAATATTGCTCATGCTGGTATTTAAAAGGAATTTGCAAAATCAACATAAAATATGTTTCTAGTTTTTATATTCGCTTGGGCAATAACTGAAACGTTTATCCCATCCTCTGTTTAATAAATGCATTTAACCCTACATCTCCGTGATAAGGAAATAAATCTGTATTTTAATCATGTAAGGGCTCGGGGGTTAGCAAGCGTGAATTATTAAGGTGAAAAGTGCACTGAGTGAGCTGGAATGCCTAATGAGATTGATGAATGTGCAGAAGGGTAAATACATGTGGATATACTAGATTTCTACTAAAAAGAATAAGTTTCTAAGTAAGGCTTAAATCTTTATGTGGATATCCTTTTATGGGAGTTCTTATTTAAATCCTTTGTATTATTCAGCAAGCATGATTCATATAAAATACATTATTCCTAACGTAATTAGGTCTGGTCGTACTCAACATATGATATTATTTCTTATTTTTACCAAGTGGCATTGTCCCCTTTTCTGCTCAATTTTCGACATTTGTCAGATCTTTAGCATCATTAATAGGTTAATAAAAAGACCATTCACGCTCGTCTTCATTGACAGTATCATGCCAACATTATTTCTTTACATCTCCGGTCCTTCATAGTGTATCTATGTTGTGGACTGTGGTTTGTGTTTGTATGTCTAAGTCATATTATATAATTTAAAAAAAAACTTCATTAAAACCACAAAACCCAACTAAACTCGAATTTATCCATTACATCACAAACATCAATGCTTTAAATAAATCATCACCACGTAATTATATTCTAAAGTAAAAAACTTTTTGTATCTACCTCAATGTTATGTACGGATCGGCATCGGTTTGTATACCTACTGTATTTTAAAAGGGTATTCGTAACATTAAAGAGTGCTTACAAGTACATAGGTGTTAACTAATGATGAACCCACGAAAATAACGGTATGACGAGGACTTTCCCGGTATTTGGTGAATGCGTGGGTCATGTAAACGGCTCTCAGTGGTACTCTTGCAGCTTTGTAACATAAACTAGAAATCTTTTTATTTTTTTAAATTATAATAAGAAAAGAAATCTAAAAGGTCTACTTAATTTTGATTTAGCTGACGTCGGCAATTGAGTCTAATAGTAAACTAAAATACGTGGTATAAACAAAAATAAATAATATAAAAAAAACAGTATCAGAAACTACGAGAGACTTTTCGGGCGCACAAACACCCAGACCCGAAATAAACATTTGTGGGCCGCACCAACATTTCGGAGATCAAACCCGTCTCGTTTCACTGGTGTAGTCTAACCAACTGTGCCACGGAGGCTGTCGAGTATACCTACATAATGAAAATAGCGCCCGGCCCAGCTCCGCCTTGATGCAACTCATACAGATTTTTGAAAATATTCTGTATTCTATGTTCATCAGGGATAATGTAGGATTCTAATGGCGAAAGATTTTTTCAAATCGGTCACATAGTTTCAGAGCCAATACAAACAAACAATCAAATCTCTCCTCTTTGTAATAATACTTTAGATGTAATACCATGCATTCTTATTTTTAGTTCTTATGGTCTATTGTGAGTATCGGTACCGAAACAGAAGTCAATGCCACTGATACAATAGGATCCCGACTGGAGATCGATGCATATTCTTTAATACCCGGATTATCATACAATGTCACCTGTTTGCTAATTAACAGCACTAATCGAGGACTCATTAACGATGTAAGTGATTTTTTATAATTCTTAATTAGATAACAAGGCTATTATACTTTTTCAAAACAAAATTTATACACGTTTGTAAATAAGGTGGTAAAGAAGGTAAGGTAAAAAATAATCGCAAAGCAAATCTAAAAGGTTAGCACAAAACTCAGTTTAAGCGTGAGGCTTTCAGAATAGTTCACCTATACTTTAAACAGGCAATTATAATAATCATTCGCCAGAGAGGATTCTGTTGGTGTCATGTTGATAATAAATTTTGATTGTTTTTTTTTCTGTTGGTTGTGATGTGTGATGTCAGTATTTTATATAAGTCATTAGAAACGTCTTTGCTACCTTAGGTTTACCCTATAGGTTCACCGCACATCTATGCTATCTCTTAAAAGTATAGTGTAACTCTGACTTCCCGTAAATCAGGGCCAAATAAGCTGGGTATTACTCAAATCTTTACAATTACTCTACTTTTAATTCTTAGAGGAACTTCCACTTCAGACAATCCTTTTAACGGATTTGTCAGCGCAATAAAATATGCTCGTATAGTGCCGAATTTTACGACAGTTACAACTTGACCACAGACAATTACAAGATGGCGGTCACGATTTATTTGTAAAATTGTAATCACAGGATGGTACAAATTCTTAATTCTTAATAATTGTCTTTTACAGGAATCTTTGTCCTTTGAAGTTTTGTACCGTGGATTAGAAATATACCTCAGTGCTGACGTCATTACTGTACCCATAGATACCTTATTCCAGCTAGACACCATTGTTGTAAACCATGATTATGTCAATGAAAGTCCACACGTAAGTTTACACCGACATCAATGTATTATAATTATTATTGATCCATACTTTGTGTAATTTACAAGGTTATTAAAAACAATGACATTTATATGTTTAAAATATGAATAAGGTAATTAGCTAATGTGTAAATAGTAGCTACAGGTGTTAATAATTAATTAAAAGTTTCGGAGAATTTTGTCCTAGCTTTTCCATAACAGTATATTTATAATCCTTTCATTTAGAATTGTATTTAAAACATGGTGGTAATTAAGTACAGTAAAAATGTCTCTAATCATCCAGAACATACAGGGTATATCAAGACTGCTACCGAAAACGAAGCCGGGTGGTAGTTTAAGCGACTTCAGACACAATGCAACAGAAAAAGTTGCAAAAATAAGCGACAATTTTTTTTTTGAAATTTTTTTCCTATTGCCATATTTTGGTGGTAAATAATTTTTTTCCTAAAATAATAGTGTATACCCTTTAATGTATAAATACTCTAAGATATAAGAGAGTTTAAATTATTATTTTAGCAAAAACTATGGATTTACCACCCAAAAATGACGATATTTAAAAAATCATAAAAAATAATTGTCACGTTTCTATGCGAAAATTTTAGTTGCATTGTGTTTGTAGCCACTAAAACTACCACCCGGCTTCGTTTTCGGTAGCAGTCTTGAGATACCCGGTATATTATTTATGCAATCAGTGGTTTAAATTGTTCATGGCAGTTCTTCGAATTAGAACCGACTTTTTTTCGACCCTGAATTAATTTATTTTCTTTCGCATTATAGTATGAATGGCAGTGCAAATATGAAGAAAACAATTGTAAATATTTCGATAGCGTCAATAATGGAACACTATTTTTTCCTTGCGGCTTACCGAAGGCTGGAAGGTAAGTTTAACCATTTTGAATAAATTATGAACCTGTATTGTAGTAAATAGACCTTTGGACTTTGATAGATTTGCCCATTTTCGTAGAGTGGACGCGGCGGTTTGATATGTTTAGTACCGGAGCCTTCTCATTAGTGGCGCTGCTGTCCACATTAAGGTCCTTCATCATCATCATCATATCAGCCACAGGAAGTCCACTGCTGAACATAGGCCTCCCCCAAGGATCTCCACAAAGACCTGTTGGAAGCGGCCTGCATCCAGCGACTTCCTGCAACCTTAGTCAGATCGTCCGTCCACCTTGAAGGCGGGCGTCCGACATTTCGCTTGCCTGTACGTGGCCTCCACTCAAGAACCTTTCGGCCCAAACGGCCATCGGTTCTACGAGCTATGTGCCCGGCCCACTGCCACTTCAACTTGCCAATCCTGTGGGCTATGTCGGTAACCTTGGTTCTCCTACGGATCTCCTCATTTTTGATTCGATCTTGTAGGGAAACACCGAGCATAGCCCGCTCCATGGCTCGTTGAGTGACTTTGAGCCTTTTAATGAGGCCTACAGTGAGAGGCCACGTCTGCTGTCCACAATAAGGTCCTTGCACTTACATAATTTATAGAACCATACAAACGGATGGATAATATATCCGATCGATAATAGGCTTCGTGTTTTTTCGTGAATACCGTCCTAAAATTAACGATGCCCTACAAAAAATATATGAGGGCGCTAAGATCTAATTTATTATTAATATCGCAACCGATATACTACGACGGAAAATGTTTACATACTTGTTATTTTTATTTTCTGTATCTTAATAATATCTTTGTTTATTTTTATTAAAAAAAAAACTAAACGGTACGAAAATGCGTAGAAATATACATTGCAATAAAGCATTTTCTCGGCGTCTCTTTAAAACATTTACAATTTATTATAATCCCTTTAATCCCCACTGCTGGGCAAAGGCATCACTCGTTGATTCCGTTTGTCGCGGTCAGATGCTGATTGCCGACAGTTCGGAAGATATGATACTTGAGAGATACTTGAGTTCGTCCCGTCATCTCCTTCTAGGCACCTCCTTCTACTTTAAAACAGGCCTACCTATAACATGTAGGCAATTAGATATAATAATGCTTGGGACTACTAAGTCGATATGTAATATTACAGGTATGAAGTAACAGTAATTGCAACAGTACGCGACCAAACCTCCGTATCGATATGTACTATTATTGCAGTTATTTATGCACCCGCCATTTTTGAGGTAATTTTATAGACGTCTATCCGATATATTATTTGTTTAATATTTTGTATCCCTTTGCCGAGTGTGATGTTTATTAAATTAAACATATGCGTTAAAAATATTAAATTTATTAATAGCTACTAATAACACTACTAAGATTCGCAGAACTATCAGGTAAACGGACCTCTACTCCGGTTTAAATTACGTGACATAATCATTGTTAGTCGTCTATCTTCGATTGCCGTGCGGCGAGATTTGGAACTACAAATAAACTTTTTCAAATATTTTATTAACGCATTTTTTTTATACAGGGTATCTCAAGACTGCTACCGAAAACGAAGCCGGGTGGTAGTTTTAGTGACTTCAGACACATTGCAACAGAAAATGTTGAAAAAAAAGCGACGATTTTTTTTTTGTTATTTTTTTCCTATGGTCGTATTTGGATGGTAGATTCATTTTTTTTCTAAAATAATTGTGTATACCCTTTTACTTATAAGGACTCTAAGGTATAAAAGAGTTTAAATTATTATTTTAGCAAAAACTATGGATTTACCATAAAAAAATCGAGATATTTAAAAAATCATAAAAAGAAATTGTCGCATTTTTTTATGAAAATTTTAGTTGCATTGTGTTTGTACTCACTAAAACTACCACCCGACTTCGTTTTCGGTAGCAGTCTTGATATACCCGGTATTTACATGTCCAATATAATAAAATGTGAAGAGAAACTTTACCTAATATCTGGACAATACCATGATAAGAACGCATTCGGACGCCAAAAGATCGTAGACTTTCTGTACAATAACCATCATATTTGCAGGATTGTCTCCATATTTCTTTCTAAGTGCTTTCAAAATGTTTCTTTAATGATATATTTATCGCTTTTCAGATTAAACCAGTCCCCAGAAAATTAAACGAAAATAGTGTAGTATATCTTACCGCTACAGTTTTTAATGTCTCTGCTGCTAGTACTTTTACTTGGTATTTTGCAAATAGGATGGATATTATGCCATCAATAGTAAATACATCAAGTGAAGAATGTTTGGTAAGTCTACTAATTAAAATAAAGATAGCCCTCCTTATTTCGCAGTCAGGTAAAAAAAACATTTTATTTCTTACATCATTCGAATAATGTATACTTAAACGTACATCGACCCAAATCCAATTTTCTAGTATTCAACATGGAAGTATTAATGACAAAGTACCAATCAGATATGAACCATGAACGTATTGTAAAGTATAATTTATCCATTCGTCCTTGCGGCTAATATAAGGTTTGTGTCATCAGATACGCTCGTATTGATTGATTTGCATTACCAAACCCACGCTATAGTAATGACCTTCAACGTAACGCTCAAGGACACTCACATTGTTGCTTTTACCTGGTGTTGGCCCGTGGCAAGTTCCGCATATACCACTTATAACAGTTACAGGACTATATTCATTTTTATTCTATTGAATGGCAAGACGAGCATATTTTATGTCGATAATTAAAATACATTCACCTGATGGTAAGCAATACGACCGCTCTTGGACAGCAGCAAAACCAAACAGCACCATGAATTACACAGCAATGGTTGACATTCCACTGAGCCAGCCATTCTGAGACATATGATGTTAAATCTCAATATTTCTAGTAGTTACTCTAGTAGTTAATTTTCTTTAGTTCGTAACGTCCGCCAGCGAGTTGGACGCTTTATCCTTCTCAATCGCACACCCGATTGTAGAGTACGCATGGACTAAGTAAAGGATAATTATAGTTTGATACAGTACAGGGTTATCTAATTTTTAAATGGAGTATGAAACAGCTGATACGTATACAAATATTTCATTTTTATGTCATATTTTTAGTTGAGCTAAGTAGATTCATTATACTATCCTTGGTGATAAACATATGACGTAGTAAATCTCTTATTTGTGCTAAGATGTTTCTAATACAGTTTATTGCAAAGTGCAATTTTAAAAGCACCTATAAGAAGAATATTTTCATATTTATATAAAGTCTATTAATAGTATTTAAGTACAAAAAATTAGGGAGGATTTTTAAATTTGTATCCACGTCCAAACTCTTCATCATATATCACGTTTCGTTTCAGTACGGCGAAGCAATATCGGATACACTCATTGTCAATATCACTGAGGAGAATTTAGTAATTAACAAGGAAGATTCTAATATGGCGGATAGTTGGCAGATCGAAGCTAAATTGACTGCCGAGGCAGGCACCGCAAAGTTCCTTGTGAAGTACTATTGCTTTACCATCGAATGTAGCGAAGATATCTTCTACTCTGATATAAAATTTACATTGAATACAAGTCCACAAATTGGAAATATTATGGTAAATTCTTCCATAATTGTTTTCGGTTCCGAATCTTTTCACCCTTGTTCGTGTCTCCATTGGATCGTTATATTGCTTCATTTGAAGTCGTTTCCTTTTGATGTATGTGTCATTCTTATATATTTAGTTTTTCCTTGTTAAACTATATTTAAAAAGTAAACTATTATTTTTATTTGATTTATTTTCGAACTTTTAGCTAATGTTGGCCAAGAATATTTAATTAAAACGACATTCAAAAGTCTCTGAATACTTGTAGCCCTTACTCTTGACGCCACGCAGTCTAATGTCATGGCTTTCAGAAACTACAAGATATTTACCGGTGCCTCCACGATCCCAGTCGCGAAACGATTCAATTAATAATAATAATAATAATAATAATAACCTGGCAACACTAAAGATCATCTCAGACAAATATATATTTTTATGGATTTTTATTATTTATCTAAAGATTTACAGTTTTAATCTAATATAGGACCAAATTGTTTATTTTCTAATTACTATATAATGTTTTATTGAAGCGCTATAATTGTAAATATAAATAATTAATAACGAAGAACGAAAAAATTAATGAGTGACAATGTCAAACTTCAAGAAATTAGTTATTTTGCCTAAAAATCGTGACAATACTCGAATAATACGATTCAAGAGATGATCAAGAGAAAGGCCAGAACGACACAAAACGCACGCATAAGATCTCCCAGCTCGTCGAGCTCCGCGTCGTGGGCGTCGGCTTCGGACGTGTTCGAGGTGACGCCGGACAACGACGCGTTGAGCCAACGCGACGAGCTGCAGTCGTCCCCGCCGCCACCAAGACCTGCGCGGCGAAGAGGACGACCCCCTCCAGCGGTGGGCTTGGGACCTGTGGGACCGAGTGTCCCACCTACGGTCCCCGCTACCGGTGGAGTAGTGCGCCGCATGAGATGGACTTGTGAAATCAATGAGAATGTCATGCGGGCCTACTTTGGGGCTACAAAGGGAGGAATTAACCTCACTGCGTATCGTGCTAAAATGCTGTCTCTGTTTCAGGCTTTAGAACCAACGATTGATGTATCGTCCCAACGACTATCGGATCAAGTGCGATTTATTCAGCGGCGTAAGTTGTTGGATGATGACACACTTGAGCGGTTGCGCACAGACTTGTGTGTTGTCCAAGACGACAATGTCTCGCCCGTCAGTGGAGATCAAGCAGTAGGTCCAACACCAACACCTGTTGCTGATTTCGAGCTGACGGACAATTTGGATGACAATGTAAGTCCCCAAGGTAAACAGCATTTGAGAGGGGCTTTGGTGCGTGCGATTTCGGATTTTGTGTCCGTATCGGCGTCTTGTAGACCGCGTCTGCTGCGTTTGCCCACGCATAGAAGAAATTTGGCGCTGATGGGAGCTTTGGACTCCATGCTACCTACATATTTGGAGTCCAGTCGGGATCTTGTTGATACGCACTCGATCCTTTACTGCGCGGCCGTCGCAGCATGCCGAGTGGCTAATGTTCAATTCCCAAAAGAACATAGAGCTACTCGAGGTGTTGCGGCTGTGCCTGCCTGGCAGCTTAGGATTGAAGACCGTATCAACAGGGCCCGAACTCTCATCGGCAAGCTAATTTCCTTCTCAGAAGGAAATAGCAGACCAAGGATTATGCGTTTTGTGACGCAGGCTTTTTCGGGGACCAATATAAGTCCTCAGAATTATAGGCTTTGCGTCACAGAACGCATAGACTTCTATAAACAAAAAGTCTATGCGTGGGCGAACCGCATTCGTCGCTACAGGAGGCGATGGGATCGTTTCCAACAAAATCGTATGTTCCAAAGTGACCAAAAGAGGGTTTATAGATGTTGGGAGGATTCTTCTCAGGGTGTGGTGGATGGGCGGCTGCCTGGTGCTCACGAAATGCGTGAGTACTGGACTAATATCTGGTCGTCACCTGTCTCTCACACTGAAGCCTCCTGGTTTAGTGTTGTTGATCGAGCTTGCGAGTCAATACCGGCTATGGAGACCATTTTAATCAGTTCGGAAGATGTGCAAACTGCAATTCGACGGACCCAAAACTGGAAGTCGCCGGGTCCGGATGGTCTGCACAACTTCTGGTTAAAATGGTTTCCAAGTTCGCATGCTCGATTGGCAGCGCAGTTTCAGGATGCGCTTGAGGCAGGATCCCTCCCAGCATTTATGACAAAAGGTGTCACTCACCTCCTCTTTAAGTCCGGTTGTACCACGGAACCAAAAAATTATAGACCCATTACATGCCTTCCAACTATTTATAAAATTTTGACCTCCATAATTAGATCCAAAATTACAGACCACATCACTTCTAACCAAATTCTTTTTCCCGGCCAAACAGGTTGCATGAATGGGTCCCGTGGTACTAAGGAACTCCTTCTCATTAACATGACCATTTGCCAACAGGCTCGTCACAACCGGAGGAATTTATCGGCTGCCTGGATAGATTACAAAAAGGCCTATGATTCGGTACCCCATACATGGCTCATGAGGGTGTTGAATTTGTATAAAATTAATACAAATTTATGCAACTTCCTTGGGTCTTGTATGGGGCAGTGAACCACTGTCCTGAGATATCCAGGTGGTACGGCTCCTCCTGATTGTGATGAGCCGATTAGAATTAAGCGGGGTATATTCCAGGGCGACAGTCTGAGTCCACTGTGGTTTTGCATGGCCCTGAATCCCCTCAGCACTCTGTTGTTGGATTCAGGGTTAGGCTACCGTCTGCGGAGAGGGTCTGAGCCTATTTCTCACTTGCTGTACATGGATGACCTCAAGTTATTTGCATCAAAACAAACCGAATTGGTTGAGTTGTTAAAAATAACAGAAAGATTTAGCAATTCAATCAATATGGAGTTTGGTGTAGATAAATGTGCGGTTATCCATGTGAAGCGAGGGGAGGTTGCGGTCTCTGATGACATACAAGTCTCAGAGACTGTAAGACTCAGACCCCTCTCTGTGACGGAAACCTACAAATATTTGGGTATGCCTGAGGCTTTAGGTATCATGGGTGCAAATGTAAAACAATCGTTGAAAGAGCGTTTCTTTAGCCGCCTGACAAAAGTACTTAACAGTTTTTTGTCAGGTGGAAACAAGATTCGCGCTTTTAACGGTTGGGTTATGCCTGTACTCATGTACTCTTTCGGCATACTCAAATGGACTCAGACTGAATTGGACGCCCTGGATCGTAAAGTCCGAACTCTCCTGACTGCACATCGTATGCATCATCCACGATCATCAGTGATGAGATTGTATATCCCGCGGAGATGTGGGGGCCGAGGCATTCTTAATGCTAAGGACCTACATAATCGCGAGGTGTGCAATCTCAGGGATTATTTCCTTCACAGTGACGTGGATATGCATGGGGTTGTAGTTATGGTAGATAAAGGATTTACCCCGCTCTCTTTGGCGATTGAGAACTGGCGGAAACCTCTAGTGGTAGGCACCAAGGATCGCGAGGACATATGGAAGAGCAAAGAGCTGCACGGTCGATTCTATCGAGCCCTTCATGGGCCTGATGTGGATCGGCTAGCGTCTGTGTCTTGGCTACGCTTCGGTAACCTCTTTGGGGAAACCGAGGGTTTTGTCTTTGCAATTATGGACGAAGTTATTAAGACGAACAACTATAGGAAATACATCCTGAAGGACGGTACGGTCGACATCTGTCGGGCATGCCACCGTCCTGGCGAGTCCATCAGGCATGTTATTTCCGGTTGTTCGTATCTTGCTAACGGCGAGTATTTGCATAGACACAACCTAGTAGCCAAGATCATACATCAGCAAATTGCTCTTCGATATGGACTTGTGACTCCTGAAGTGCCATATTACCAATATGTGCCCCAACCAGTTCTCGAAAATGGTCATGCAACGCTGTATTGGGATCGATCTATTATCACAGACAGGACTATTCTAGCCAATAAGCCTGACATTGTGATAATAGATCGATTGGCGCGCCGGGCTATACTTGTTGACGTCACCATTCCGCATGACGATAACCTTGTCAAAGCCGAAAAAGACAAAATGTCTAAATATTTAGATTTGGCACACGAGGTTACCGACATGTGGGATGTCGACTCAACAATTATTGTCCCGATTGTCGTTTCTGCTCATGGGTTGATACCAAAGAGCCTCGACCAACATCTACAGAGGCTCTCAATCGGCGTTTGGGTCAGGAGTCAGATACAGAAGGCAGTATTGCTTGACACGGCACGTATAGTGAGGAGGTTCCTCACTTTGGGGTCCTAACCACCGGTGGCTTGGGTCTCGAGCCTCGCCATTGTTGGATGAATTTTTATATTTTTATATGTATTTTGTTTTTATACTATATATATATAAATGTAAAAAAAAAAGATTTAAAATAAAGAGAAATAATAATAATAATAATACACCCAACAGTCACATACATAGTCCTGACCCCACACTAAGATCGAGTCTTGTGTCGTGGGTATCAGGAACTACGAGAGACTTTTCGGTCTCACAAACACCCAGACCCGGAAGAAATATTTGTGGGCCGCACAAACATTTCTCTCGGTGCGGGGATCGAACCCGCGGCCTCTCGTTTCATTCATAAACATAATTCATTTTTTTCCGAAAAGGGTGCCTGAGGTTTAAAAATCGTCTTCTTATGAAATTCTCAAGAATACTGTCATAAAATTCTTAAGTTAAAACAATTCCAGGTTTTACCAGAAACTGGCACAGCAATGGAGACGATTTTCATAATTAGTACAAGAGCCGCAACGGACATTGACAAACCACTGAGATACACTTTCTATTGCAAAGTTGGGAACGAAACTCTGACTTTAGGGTCCTACACTGACCATTTATCTGTTAACACATATTTGCCTTATTTTGGTAAGTGTGAAATATAAATATTATTGGTAGGTACTTTTTAACAACCAAAATAATGCAGTAAGCTTTCACATCATAATTAGATTATTAACTAGGATTAGTACAAGTAAAATGTGCAATACAATGGTTTATGAACAAATTCGACCATAAAACTAATTGGCAGTAATTTGTAAAAAAGTAGATTTATTACCTTTGCAAAAGCAATGTGCAGGCAACGTGCAATAGCAAGACGCCGCGCGTGGCGGCATGCTTTGAACCACCGAAATATATACTCAGGTAAAACAGTAAATGACAGTTTAATAAATCAGCAGCTGTTAGATTTATTTATGTTATTTTCATGAACGGTACCAAAACGTACTTACAAGGACTTGAAGTTTAGTTTATAATTAGTATATTTGTATTATTTCCGCAGATGGCGGTGTCTTTATTTGGGTGGAGGTGTGTGACTCCCTTGAAGCTTGTTCGACCTCCGAAATGAAATCAATTAACATACTTCCAAGCACAAACCCGGTCTTGGATAGCATTATGGAAAACATTGAAAACTACATCACACATTGCGATCTGGTGTATTTAAGAAGAATCGTTTTGTCTACCATAATAAACTACAAAGCAAGTAGACCTATCTAACCTGATATAATAAAGAGGAAATATTTGATAATTGATTTGCATTGAATAGGCTCTGAAACTACTGGAATGATTTGTTTATTTGAAAATCCTTCCACCATTATCCCTGATGAACATAGGGAATAGAATATAAAATAAAAGTGTACCTGCATCTGGGTGGAACGAGACGCGCTGCTAGTGATAATTAAATTTAAAAGGTCTGAAATGCGTAATTTATTAAATATATCCATTATCATCCGACGAAAAAATTTGGGAGCACCAACGACTAACAAAATATATAGTGATATTATACTTCTTTGATCATTCAATGTATTTATTCTAACAACTCATAGGAATCAATTATCCTAAATCCTAAATTTCGCTTACCTCCAAAATAACTAGTAATGATGACGTGAAATAAATAAGAATTCCAGGCATGAATACATTTATTACCCTTTTGTAAGATATCCGAATACGAAATTGAAATCCCTGCGGTGAGAACACGACTCTTGAACGTTATATGTCGAAAACAGAATGTAATAAATGTCTGCATGAGCTTTCTGTTTAGCTATTACTAATTTCCGATTCCTGACTACACATATACATACTTTTATAATTCCTAGATACCCTTCTATTTAGTAGATATATTTCTATCTATAAGAAGCGGAATTGTTAAAATATGAAGTCCTATTAAAAATTATAGGTTTTTCTTTAGCAGTAGTAATATAATAACCAGCGTTTGTCTTCTTTTGAAAATAAATGAAATTAATTACGAGCTGCAAAATCATGAAATCAAAAATCTGTTTGCGATGCTAATTTTCAGATGCTAATTTTCAGACTAATCTTAGCCTGTGCCGTATTGTATTGTGGGATATTGAATGCTATCTTTGCCAGTAACTCAGATAGCTTTCAAACTGAATGATAATAATCGTATTGAATATCGCCAGTAGGTTGCTGGACTTGCAATTCAAGCCCGAATCTCAATACAATATGGTCTATACACCCATATCTGTCCAAATTTTATTTATTTGGAAATTAAAAGCATTCAAATAGAATATTTATTTAATATTTTAAAAGAGTGAAATGATATGTACGTGTAATCCTCAAGGGGGAAATAACAGAAAGTTGTTGAACAGAAAGGGATACATATATCTGTTTGGACCGTACCAATTGCCACCCAATGGACATAGAGAATTTATTGAAGTTTTTTTGTTACACTGGCATGAAAAAGTGACTAGTGCAGTGCAAATAAAACATCCGATCTAGATTTTTACTGTAGCGCGCTCAAAAACGAATAACTATACATAACATAACCCAATATATGAGTAGATATTACTCATTCACTGGTCATATTATGACTTGACATCTTAGTCTTAGGATGGCGAGCGCAGTGGAATACCAAACATTTTTTCGGTTTGGTTTTGCTCCTGTTCATGAGCGGTCGTATCGCTTACCATCAGGCAAACGGCATAATCGTCTCACCATTAATTACAATATAAAAAAATGTGCATCGCCGATATGCGTCAAAATTGCATGTATTTATTTTCGCCATCTTTAAGCTTGTACCAAGATGACACAGGCGTCCTTCAAAGTAGCCTGTTGCGGGTAGCTAAATGAATTCTGGTGTAATGGCCGGTCAACTGTCAGAGATGTTAAACCATCCATAAGGCTTGTGACATGGATTAACGATCGCACCCGCGTGACAAGAACCCGACACGACAGGGCTTAAACTATCCCTCGGTGGCATGTTTTCTTACACTTTGTATTGTTTTTGAGTTCATCTACTCACCATTATGTATTCATTCGCGTAATTTCTAAGATGATAAAATGGAATATTTTAAAAAGAAAATTGATTGCAAACTGAAAAAATACAAATGTTTCAACTAGATTTGTATTTTTCGTTCTTAGAGTCTGCAAAATATGGGTGTAACTTGTAAATAGTTGCGCCCTGTATACACCTTCAGAGTTTAGGTGTGAGCTTATGTAGACTTCGGTAGAAGACTTTTTGGCGTTATAAGAAAAGCCGAACTCTATTAACTTACTGATTTTATATCGTATTAAAATTGTGCTCCAATGTAACCCTCATTGTTGTTAAATTATATTTACCGTAAATGGGCATTCATGTCAAAGGACTTATATACATTTTTATTAATAAGTGAATTATATAATGATAATAATTCATAATTATGTACACACTGAATGGACATAAACTTTTCGCTATTTAAAATTGGCTATTAAAAGTGGCATCTAATCAACATATTCAAAGACACTGACTATTAAGTATTATTCTTAATTTACAGAACCAAGGCGATACTGAAACACTGTCGAAATTCACAAGCACACTCATCAAGTTATTGCCTTCCGAAGAACACTGCATCAAAAGGGATTATGAAAAATATTATGACTTATTGTATTGGATGGTTACTGTGGGAATTGATGTAAGCCATTTAATGCTATAGGACCAGTTGTATTCATTATGTAGAAGTGAGGCTTTATTGAATCAAAGGATTACATTATTCACTTATCTATTAGGATTATATTAAGAATAAACTGTATAAGAAAAAAATAAACCAAATATTTTCATTTATTGTTTTTTTTTTACCATATCTCTACTAATTAAATATTTTTTTTTATTTCAATAATGTCTAGATATAAAGCGTTATACGAAACTATATAAAGTAGCTAGTATAATAAAATTGCACAATACACAACAAACATTTGCGTTTTTCCATAAATAAAGCCTATAAATAAACTTGGGCATCAACAGAAATTCAAATATAGTCGCTGAGTTTATGTATTCTCTTCTTTACCGTTCACTTATTCTTACCGAACAAAGAAAAAGTAAATATGTGTACATACTTAGAACAAAGCTCCCATAGGAACGCTTGTTAGCGATACACCGGGTGCACTATGTACCGTAACGACAACCAAATATAAGTACTCCTGCCGATACGAGAGCCTGTGTCTCAAATTATAAGAGTCATATACAGAAATTATTTCTAAGGTTTATTACTTTGTATAACATCATACCGGGCTGCACATTCCTACACAACATTTTCAAATAAATCATTATTTTGGAGCAATGATAAAGTAGATTACAAAGATTTAAAAAAATGTTAGACAATCAAAAATATGTAGCAATTTTGGTTTTAAGAAATAATTGACCTATGGCTCGTGGGTGCAAGAATTCCGCCACGGTAACACCTGCTGGTCGTAAGAAGCGGCAAAGGGGCTATCGGGGTCGTTGGGCAAACTGCTGGGACCGAGCGCCATAACTAAAAACGACTCTGAGATACGCGATAGAGCGCATAGGCTTGCCTCTTTCGCTCCCAAACATCTCAAACGAACGTCCAAAAACAGTGGTAAATGTGGGGCATTCAGGCCCCCGACAATGGAAGGAAGGATATTTTGCGCTAGTAAGTAAATCAGCGCGCTTCTCGACCTGGAATGAACGGTGCCATCCATATGTCGATATAATGATGGTCACCGAGAAGTTTTTAGTTACTGGGCTGGCATACTTTTTTGTTAGAGATCCAGCACGGCCACAATCCGCAGCGTACCGGGTTGGAAAGCTAGATATACTGACATACCCCTTTCGACCTCCCCCAGCCTAACAAAATGGCAGCTTAATAGCTTTTCCTGTCGAACAAACAAGGGATTTAGACGAACACATAGCGTTAAGTACTAGTCAGTTAAGGTTACCAAAGATGAAACTAATTGAAACCCTGTCTATCTATCCATTTTTATCATTTTTATCGATTTACATATATACGTCCTACTGCATGGCACGGGACTCCTATACCTCGATATAATGGAGAGTACGATTGAGATTGGAACACCATTTTTTCTGACAATGCATATTTTAATTCTATTTAAAATGACATTAAGTTAAGTGCGTGGTGGCCTGTTGGTAAACGGACTAGACGCGACTGCGAACATGTTCACGGGTCGCGGGTTCGAATCCCAGGGCACACCTCTGACTTTTCGGAGTCATATGTGTATTGATAGTCAATCACCACGCACTAAAACGGTGAAGGAAAACATCGTGAGGAAACCTGCATACCATAGCCAATTTATAAAAGTTTCTATGGTATGTTAGTCCGCCAACCCGCACTAGGCCAGCGTGGTGGACTATATGGCCTAACCACTCTCAATCGTATTGTCGATTGTAGAGGAGGCCGTGCTCTGCAGTGGAACGTATATGGGCTGATACAGAAAATGACATTAGTTTCACTTGAAACCATGTTTACAGCAGTAAGGATAGTAAAAGTTTTTTCAAAATTATCTAATAAGTTGTTTCACCCATATAAGTATCTTATAGTTACGAAGATTATGTTTAAACAACGATATCTAGAAAAAATTTAATCCCATGAGCTTATTATTGAATTATAGTGACAAATGTATTAACTGTAAACTGACAAAGAGACAAAGTTTAGAAATCTAAGTTTATAAATCCTCCTATTAATATATTATTTATATTATAAGATAAACGCTCGTATCTTCTGGCATGTACGTACGTTACTTAGGCGTCAGCGGCGCGTGGAGCTCTCGCGTTTTCCTGTAACGAACCAATATACCTGAACGAAGAAAATGTTCTCTACAAAGTCTCTTCGCGGGATCATGACCTACCTACATAATTACATCTATCGCACCTACGTGCCTTTAGATTAACTCTAAATTCACTGCGAAATTTCTACGTTCATAGTATGGCCTTTAATATATTATACCAGAGATAAACCAATGTTTTGGCGGTAATAAAATACGTATCTCATATTAAAGCTGATTCATTTATATTGCTTAATTAGTTTATTTTTCTTCTTTTCATATTTAATTTGAAATAAAACTATTATTTACGGATTTTATCGCGGTTTGGTTTGATTTTTATATTTTTTGACCCCCAAAGTTTCAATTACTCGAGTTGAGAGAGTCCGCCCCGTGACCACGAAAACTGTAAATTAATAGAAATGGCGCGTCGGGAAGTAAAAAAATAAATAAAAAAATTAAACCAAATCCACGATAAAATCCGTAAATAATAATTTAATTTCAATATGTAACATTTGCGTAAAGCTAAGAAACCATTTTTTAATTTAATCATATCATTGGAATGTAGCCGTGCTAGTAAAAGAAAATATTATAATCTATTGAATATTTTTCATATAAAGACAGTGCTCGCATAATTATTATTAATTGTTTGAGTATTCAGCAGGTATATATAAACCTTATCATATTTGAGGTTTAAAAGAAGATCATGGATAAGTATATGTAACCTGTAGTCAAATACTAGTGATACAATAATTTATTTCATATCACAAACAATGACACAAACTTAGAGTATATAAATATAGAGGGAGCGCTGGTACTTCAAAAACGTAGATAAAAATGGTGGTGCCGGGCCACCTTTTTCTGCCCTCCTATTGGCTAATATTTGAACAGGTTGTGCAACATACATAAATTACTTGATTTTTTTTTAAAATAACTAGTTTAGGTCTATTTAATTTCACTCAAACTCATTTTAAAAGGATAATAGCTAAATATAATTTCGGCTATCAAAGGAATTTATAGCAATTTATTGCCAAATAATTAATTCAGTTTTTACTAATATAGGAGAGGTAGGTACCAACATTACGAACAAGAATATATCTACGTTTTTCAAAACGCGAATGAATGACAGTGCTCCCTCTATACCGGGTATCTCAAGACTGCTACCGAAAACGAAGCCGGGTGGTAGTTTTAGTAACTACAAACACAATGCAACTAAAAATTTCGCAAAGAAACGCGACAATTATTTTTTATGATTTTTTAAATATCGTCAATTTTGGGTGGTAAATCCATAGTTTTTGCTAAAATAATAATTTAAACTCTTTTATACCTTAGATTATTTATAAATAAAAGGGTATACACTATTATTTTAGGAAAAAATGTATTTACCACCCAAATATGGTCAAAGGAAAAAAATAACCAAAAAAAAATTGTCGCTTTTTTTTTGCAACTTTTTCTGTTGCATTGTGTCTGAAGTCGCTTAAACTACCACCCGGCTTCGTTTTCGGTAGCAGTCTTGAGATACCCTGTATATAAATACTCTAAGGACACAAAGTACAAAATATTTTACAAATAACCGAATATAGTTAATGTCCGGCACCAGCAACATTTTTTTAAATATTGTACGGCCTTTGTATTGCGTGCCAACCCGCACTAGGCCAGCGTGGTGGACTATATGGCCTAACCACTCTCAATCGTGTTCTCGATTGTGGGGTAGGCCCGTGCCCTGCAGTGGGACGTATATGGGCTGATACAGATACAGACAGACAGTACGGCCTTTGTTCAGCAGGAGTAATATAAGATTCTAATGATGAAATAATTTTCATCGTTTAATCCGGTAGTTTCAGGGACATTAAAAAAAATAATCAAACATTTCCTATTTATAATATTAGTATAAATATCACAAAAAATACGGAAGCGCTGACGCGGTTATGGTAGCGAACGATAATAAACTTATTTTTTCCAAAATATGGCGGCGGTAGATTTCATTTATCCAATAAAATATATTATAACTGACTTAACATTTGTTTTAAAATCCTTTGTGTACGTATTTTTTACTAAGAAAACTGCCTTTGTACTTACAAGAAACTTATTGGTCCGTTAACAACTTTCCAGGTATAATCCCCGAGAACAATGGACCCTAAGTATTGTTCTTAATATTTTACAATAATAATTATTATTTAATTATTTCAATAGTGTTCAAAGCCATCTTAACAATAAACTTTATCTTCTTTAATTCTTTTATTCGAAATTTGAAATAATCCGTTGTTCCATTGCATCGGATTAGCGCACAAAAAAAAACAAAAAAGAATAATATCGTTGATTTAAAATAATACTTTAAAAAGTTGAATCTATAAACCTCTTTAATGAATTTATAACAAAATAATTAGTTGAGTATTTACTTCCGAGCTGAGAAGCAGAGTCGGCCGCGGGTAAACAAAGTTTCGCTAATGCTCTTATAAGAACTGCACTAGCTACTCCTTTAATCGCTCGCAGGTGCTTTGGGGCTATTAAATCAGTTATTACCATAATTATTATTACCAAATATTACTACATGAATGAATATATTGATTACGATTTATAAAACATTTAACGTTATTTAAGGCTGGGGAATTGAAACAGTGGTTAATTATTAAATGTTTTTGAACAATTTAAATTAAGAATTTAATATGATTCCTCTTATTATTTATTTTAATATTACTTAACAAATAGTAATTTTGTGACAAAAAACGGCCTTGTCTCTTGAACATCGTATTTTTTTAAAATCTTTCTACTCGATTTTAAAATATTGAAAAAAATCTTAAATAATTAATTTATTTTGGTGTAAAATTCTAATATACTTTCTTTGAAATGACTATACGATAGGAATTTTATTGACGTTGCTTCTGAATAATATAAATAGTTTTGCTTCATATTGTCTAATTACAGAGATATTAGGCTACCTAATAAGTAAACAATTTCAAGTAGAAAATAATTAGTTATTGTTTAAAGGTAAAATATAATTATTTCAAGGTCAAAATAATCATTAATTAATTGATCGACTATTAGTAAATTTTATTTTCAAGAATTATTATTATTGAATTATTATTTATTGCGCAAGGATAGATATATATAAATCAAATCAACAAGTTAAGAAAATCGTCTTGAAAATATGTATGACAATATCTAGGTAACTGATAAAAATAAATATCAACTCCCTATGTAAAACTAAATTTCTACAATAGAACAACTTCTGTAAATATATAAGAATATTATGTAGTTACAACGTGATTTAAAACATGAAGATAGTTAAAGAATTCTAAAAGAAAGAAAGAGAAGAACAATAAGCCGTAGCAAATAACAATAGGTAACAGTTTTTCAGTTCAACCAATGGGAGCGCGGGACGCCCTAAGTACCCCCGCCCAAAACAGGGTAATTGCGCGGGCGCATTTCTCACCTATAAAAACAATACTACCACCCGAAATAGGTCATTTACAATTTGGACTTTCACTGAGACAGTGTACATTTACTTTCATATATGCATTCTGATATCTAGCAGCCATGGTGCGAAAGGTATATTTTAATTATTTTTTGTTTTGTGCAAGTGCACTGATTATTTTACAAGGTTTGATATTTATTAATTTATCCTGTATTTAATCGTTCTATTTAATTTTCAGGAGCGTAATACTTCCGAAAGTGAAACCACGAAGAGGAAACGAGGGCGGCCTAGCGGACGAAACAGGGTTCCACTTTCTCTGGTAAGTATTTTAATATTTATTAATATATGTTGTAAGTCATTTAACAATTACAAAAACATATTAAGTGACCTATATTTATAATTCGTTTTAAATTTTCAGGAGGAAAGACGGGCGCGCAATGCTCAATATGAACGTGAACGCAGAAATGAAAAATCTGAAGCCATGGCTCAGTTAGCAGAAGCTGCAGGCTGCGATCCTAGCGTAAGCAATTATATTGACATACTTGTATGATTTCGGTAATTACAATTTATTCTTGATTTATTAACTTACATTATTCTTGCAGATTGCCACCACAGACCTCCTGGCCACAGTCATAAACCGAATACAGAGAGCAGCAGAGATAGACGCGACGGAAGATATGGAGAAATTAAGGCGGATTAACGGGAACTTAATGTCGCAAAGTTAGTAGCTTACTAAACATTCAGCCCTTACTAAATGTTGCTTTATAATTTGTGTCTCCTCTAATTGGACTATTTTTGTTGCAGTTGAGAAGCTGGAAAACGAACTAATGCTACTTTGTCCGGGATTCGACGGGACCAATATTGATGTAAGTTTTTTAAATAGAAATTAGTATTTTTAATTAACAATGTTTTCTTAAGAACTTTTCATAAGACTTTAATAATTTTACAGGATCTCAGTGAACAGTCTGAATCCTCTTCAGAAGTACCAAGCCAAGCTTCTAGTTCTAGCGAGGGCTCAAGCCGCACCAAAAAAATTGTAAGTCGATCAAACATTTTCTTCAGCGAACATAATTGCTCTATTTAGTTGTTCTGTATTAAAATGTACATTTGTTTCTTACAGACTGGCAAGAGAAAGCGTAAAAGTAACAAACGCAAAGAAAGTGATTCAGACTATGCCAGTGGTTTCCAATCGGAGAGTAGTTCAGAATATCCTTTAGCAAAGCGAAGTAAAACAGAAACGGAGGCCAATGAAACACAAAAAGAATCCGTAACTCAGAGGATTACTCGAAGCTCTCACAGTTCACCTTCTTCATACGACATGGCCTTAGATTGTGTGACAGAAAACAATGAACCTACATTCAATCAAATATCATCGGACGAACATTCCAATTTCTCATACCAAATACCGCAACAAGAAGTAAAAAACAACCCAGGCGCACAGGAAAACCAGTGGCTGAGCTCAAACGTGATTATTGATCTAGAATTACCTCAACTACCAGTGGGATTATTGTCACCTTCAACTGCTGACTACTTACTACACGATCAGACTGTTCAAGAACCTCAATTGGAATATTCACCTGATTTTATTTCTACTCCTGTTTTAACCGCGGAGAACCAAGTGGTCGAATCACAAGTAGAAAATCCACTTCATAATGGACTCCAACCTGATGACAATTTCGTAATTCCACGTAAGTATTTTCTTAAAGGCTTTGTAGATTGTAAATTTGTATGTACTTAACGAATAATTTTAATGGATATTTTAATTTTTGTTTCAGCGGCACAAGATATCCAGCTAATGAACGACAGTGATTGGTTCGATGCCAATTTCTTTATGAACCCCGACAACTTTGCAGACAATCTTGTTTTCTCATAGAATTCATTATTATCTTTCAAATTGTGATAAAATTAATTCAGTGCAATTTTTATACACGTCTTATTGTATTGTATAAGTGAATTGGATATTACATGTACCTGATATATGCGTAGCTATAACGATCCAGATGTTATTAGTATCCCCAGTCTTTACAATGCAATAGATAAACTGCGAAAAACCGCAATAATGAAATTTAGATGCAATATATTTATCTTTAACTAGTGACAATCATATATTAAAATGTATCGTGAGGTCTAATTGATTTTTGACATATTTTGTATACATTTTATCGGTGAAATAAATTGTTATCTACGGTTCTTTTTATTTTGACAATTGCTTGTGTGTGTACTATTATTATGTATGTTTTTCATGTGTAATAAATATTTTTTCATAATGTTGAGTTTCTATCAAATTTTAATCGTTCCGCATTTAACATTTCTCTTGGTTCTATAGGTTAAAGATTTAATAGTTATTACTTTAAACTTAATGAATAATCTCAATCGTGGTTCCCATAATCGTTGTAAGCATTTAACTTGCGAGAAATCTATTAACTGTACCGCGAAATAGTATCTACCTACTATTGTTAAATCGATTGTTGTAAATAGACAAAACAAAAGACATTTACAGGTATATAAAACAAGAAAGAGATCATAAAACAATCCTGCGTTAATCCCCAAGTTACGCTTACTTGCTAACAATGTAATTCGAACATTTTCCATTGACCTTTTCTTCAAGTCAGGTAGATTGGTTAAAAAAACAATGAGCTTTTTTGGCTGATGTTAAAATTTTTAAAACCTTGATTGTAGCTGTGTCTGTTCACAAGATGTAAAGTGGATAATTCTAGACATTGATTTAAAATATAAATTATAGACATTTCTAACATAGGTTAATAATATAATTCTCTGTTATCCTATGGTGCGGTTGGGTTCAAGCACTGTTTCAATAAAAAAAAACAAGTAAAATGCAATATGTAACCGTTTTCGTTTAATAAATATACAAATAAACGACTAGTTGAAAAAAAATTGATAATGTGACATTATCAATTTTTTTTAATGTCATACAATCGGACTCGGAATGATCACACATGGGCAATATGAAAACAAACGAAAATCAACCCAATCGATTAAAGATATTATTATGTGCAGGCAACTCACCGAAGGCCCGATCTAGAAGCTAAATGGTCGCCGCCAACTACGATGGTTAGCTATCACCACTTTACACCAGATAGTCCAATAACCACAATACATCAAAAATAGGCGAATATCCAGCTCGGCGGTGGAGCACGCGTCATTCTACGAGAAGGCGTGCACACGCCAAAATACCAACTACCCCCCTTGGATTGTCATAATCATGATAAAATTTTATGAATAATGATAACTGGTGGTAGGTCTACCATATGTGAGACGCTGCCTGGGTGGGTGCCACCGCAATGTCTATTTCTCCCGCCAAATAGCAATTTAAATGTACTGTTGTATTTCGGATTAAAGGACATTGTAGCCAGAGTAACTACTGGACATATTGAGACTTTACATCTTATGTCTCAGGATGGAGAGCGCAGTGGAATGTAGCTGTTTATGAGCGGTCGTATCGCTTACCAACAGGCGAACGACTTGCACGTCTCGCCATTCATTGCAATAAAAAAAAAACATATATATTATTTACCTAAATATTTGCACGATGCCCGTACCTCTTTACCTTTGTTAACTGAAACATAAAATGCACTCGAAACATTTAATGAAATCTCTTGTTAAAGATCGATTATTGAGAACATTCAACATACTCTAGAGATCATAGCGTATTTTATTTTTAAGAATTTATATGCGTATTGCTACCATTAACGAACCAACACTGCATATCGTGATTTGCAGTGTTGGTGGAATACGACCGCTAAATATTAAACACTGAAAACAGCTGGAACCCTGAAAAAAAATACAAAACCTGCATGAAATATCGAGATAACAGCGAGCAGGGAAAATGGCGGGAGTATCCAAACAGCGGCGAACGAAACAAAAACATACAAAGTAAGAATTGCAACGTTTGCAGTGCAATGCGGCCCAATCTGCTAACACAATCAGTAAATACGACGCGATATCGAAACGAAATATCGTAACTTTCTTGTCACATTGCTCCTTCGTAAAACATAAAGGTGTTTTCTGTTTGATTTCGCTGTTTTTGGAAAACGCTTATAACTTTTGTAACGTCATTAATGTATCGATAGAAACTCAATGCATTTATGGAATTACTCAAGAGAATCATGATATTTATGTAAAAATATATGTTGATGAAATATGATTTATTGTTTTTATTTGAATAAACGGCGAGACGAGCATGCCACTCGCCTGATGGTAAGCGATATGAACAGTAGCAAAACCAACATCATGAGTTACAAAGCAATGCTTGGTATTCCACTGCGCTCGCCATCCTGAGACATGAGATGCTAAGTCTAAATATGTCCAGTAGTTACTCGGGCTAAAATGTCCTTCTAACTGAAACACTATAGTGTACTTACGCTGATGTAAATGTTGATGAAATAGACATTTCGGTGGTACTTACCCAGGTGGCCTCCCACATAATATGAGAGATCTTCCAGTTAAGTTTTTATACACGAAAACATAAAGGTGCCGCAATACCTACAAACACATTTTGTGTTGGATCGAAATTCGTGACAAAATATTTGTCCGTTTTAACAGAACAATACTTTAATTTAGTAATGAGTGAGGTCAAATTAAAAACCAAAATATAAAATGATGACTGCTTGGTATGGAATTATTGAAATATACAAGAATAACGGATTGAAGTCTGAAGACCAGAACCTGAACAGACGACTGTTCATAGTAGCCTATTGGTAACGTACCGAAATCGGCTGCCAAAACGGTATTCAGGTTCGAATCCCAGATTACACCTTTGACTTTTTGCAGTCATGTGTATTATATTATTGGTCAATTACCATGCACTTTAACGGTGAAGGAAAACATCATGACGAAATCAACGTTTCATAGACATCGTTACAGCATTGTAAGAATTTCTATGTTATGTAAAATCCGCCCACTTGGACTAGGGGGGTTACTCTATATTCCTTATAGAGTAAAGAATATCTTTTGGTAAACAATTGAACCCGTTGCCATTCCGGCCCGGTCTGCGCTGGCCATGAATTACAAAATATTAAATAAATGTGGCATATTTTGGTAAATAACATTACGGTGAATGCTAAATCCTCAATGTACTTAATATATAATATAAATGACACAATAGTGTGTGTAAAAATGTACCAATAAGTTTTGTATAGTCAGTAATAGAGAGTACCGCCAAAGCTACGGCATAGTTAGTATAGGGACTACGAGCAAAGAATAGTACTTCTAACTCCTAAATATTTTTCTATTTAATAAATTTCGATGATAGTTAAACACTGGCTTAGACATACTTAGAGAATTACTGGAATCCTGTTTTTTGTGTCATTAAATTACGTTCTATTGTAGATATTAGCTCACTATTAGATTAGGGTTAAAACAAGTGTGAATAAAGAAAGGTATCTAGTAAAGTAAGAAAATAAACACAATTTTCAACAGAGTATTTATATATTTTTTTAAAACGATGTAGTCTTCCAGAACAATTATACCGTAGCTAAATCAAGCTACTCAATTAATTATGGACTAAAGCCCAACACATATAAAAATATAAATAGTCGTTCGTTACTCGTGACTGTTACAAAGATATGTCAAACATAAAAAATAATCCCACAATTTCAAAAAGAACACCATTAATATTGCACATTTAACAAAAGGGTTCAAGATATTAAATAACTTATGATTGTCTTGTGGAATGTCAGAGTTCTTTACTTTGCAAACAATGTAGGTATACTTTGGTGGTGATAATCATTTATACAAACGATCTGTTCAAGAAGACTAAGCTTAAACTACAACCTGAATATTGAACATTGCATTATTTAAATACTTAGTACATGAGCTAGCTTTACGAATTGAATGACTTATACAAATGTTTTTTAAACAAAGCATACATATCAGGTGACAATGAAAATGCTTTACAATGCAATATTCAATAGAGGTCACACTTAAAAAAACTATTTATTATTACAGCTCTTACGTAATAAAGTTGTCCACACTTAGCAATAATTATAGAAAAAATATTTTATCCCACAAAAATTAACGTGCTACTGTACCTTAATTACATGTATATACATGTCTTCAAAAAACTTTTTGAGATTGTAAAAAAAAATACAACCTTCAATTATTTTTTTTATAATAGATAAAATGCTACTTGTTTGTAGGTACTTAGTGATTACTCACTATTGTCATAAGTAAACATAGATTTTGATTCTAATTTAATTGAAATCGAAACATTATTTTGTATTTCATATATGTTTTTTTAGTGCAATTGGAATAAATTGTATTGAGTATTAAACCAAAAAATATATGTTTTTGACTATTACACAATGATAAAAATACTTTTTAGTATATTGAATAAAGTGAGATAGTGTCCTGTGTCGCAAGGACACACGTTGAATACACGTCACTTTTGATGTTCAAGAATTAATAGGTACTTCATTTTAACAAATTATTGGGTTATATTATTTCTGCACAACATATTCCAATTGCAATTATTTTCTGATTTGACAAACATCATAAAAGTAAATTATTATTTTCAATTTACATCGGAACACATTTTTATCTAAATAAAAAATGCTGGCACGGTAGTGTGGTGTTCAGATGTTAAATTCATTTTCCTTGTCTCACAACATTTGTTTTACTTATACTACACATTAACACCGTCAATTTTAAGTTTTTTCACACGTCGGGTAGTGCCTTCGCCGTCTGAACTATCTGTGTCATGCGAACTGCCTTCAGACTTTATACCGAGTCCTAATTCATGTGCATCCACATAGTTACCCGTTGTTCTAGCCTTCTCCAAGGCTCTGACTAAAAACAAAGAAACATATTAATTTTTATTTTATTTATTTTATTTTATTTTAAATAAGGCACATCAACAGTACACACATCAAATATATATAACTAAAAATAATCTTTATGGCGGGATAATTCTAATGTGTATACCAAGTATAGGTGTGCACAGCTTACATAATAGAAAAACTTAACTAAGTTAGACAATGTGTCTATTAAACTAAAAATAAATAAAATAAACTAAGAAAAGCAATTATAAAGTGAAAAGATTAATGGAAAAATCCCATTATATATAATTTTGACTATACACATAAGATAAAACATTTAACTACGTTAAAATATTCGTTTAATCATTAACAGTGGAATACAATTTCAGCAGTCTATTTTTAAAAGTAGTTAAAGAATCAGAGAATATATCTAACTCTGGTAATAGACTACATACCCTATTGTAAGAATAGCATAATCTATTAATTGGAGAGGGAAGGCTTAAATTGGTTTTACTGCGGGGACCTTGAACACTTCTGGTCACTCGGTGTCTTGGAGGTTTAAAGGGAACAATGAGAGAAACGCGCTCTAACAAGCTACTACAATCTAATGTACCATTGAGTATCTTGTGAAGAAAAACTACGTTGTAAATAGACCGGCGGTTAAAAAGAGATACCATGTTAAAGTGTTTTAGACAGTAGACTGTAAGGGCTGCGGTAAGAAATTCCTGCAGAACTGAAGGACAGATATCTCGTAAATGCTCGTTGAATTCCTTCTATTCGTTGGGAGTGTACGACATAGACTGGATTCCATGTTGACGAAGCATATTCTAGCTGGCTACGCACTATTGCATTGAAAAGGTGTATTTTAGTCTCAGATTTCTTAAACGTTTTGGTGTTTCTCTTTAAGAACCCTAGCATTTTAGCAGCTTTTTTAACAATAAAGTCTATATGAGAAATAAAAGTTAATTTAGAGTCCAAGATCACACCCAAATCCCGAATTTCAGACACTTCTTCAAGTGAATCGCCGGCAAGACTATAACTAGAAACTATTGGTATTTTTTTCCGAGTATATTTTATATGAAAGCATTTTTTACTATTAATTTCCATGTCATTATCGTTACACCATTTCCATAATCTGTGTAAGTCACTTTGCAATAAAGATATGTCAGATGCAGAATTAATCTTAAGATATAGTTTTAGGTCGTCAGCATAGAGAGAAAATTTACAGTGTTGGATATGTCGCGTTATGTCGTTTATAAATATACAGAATAAGAGGGGTCCAAAATGAGATCTTTGGGGTACACCGGAGTCAGCGTAGAAAATTCTAGATTCGTATTCATAAAGTGCAACAAACTGTGATCGTCTTTTTAGGTATGATGCAAACCAGCTAAGTAAAGTACCATGAATACCGCAAGCCTCCATTTTCGCGATTAGCAATGAATGGTTCACCCGGTCAAAAGCATTACTAAAATCCGTGTAAATTGCATCTATTTGCGCCCCCAAGTCAATCTCATATGATAGGTCTGAAACAAATGAAACCAAATTTGTTTCTGTTGATCGACCACGAAAGAAACCGTGTTGGTACTCAGTCAGAATGGAGCTGAAAAATTGCGAGATATGGGGACATATTAGTGACTCAAATAATTTAGAAAAGCTAGACAAAATGGATATCGGACGATAATTTGATACTAGGCTCCTATCACCCTTTTATAAACTGGAACAACTCTAGCTTTCTTCCATTCGTTTGGGAAAATACCCAATTGTAATGATTTATTAAAAATAATATTTAACGGTAATGCCAAAACAGAAACACAGCGTTTTAGAAATACTGGAGGGATACCGTCAGGTCCAGCTCCTTTGAAAATATCTAACTGTTTTATCTTTTTCCTGATATCTAGTTCACTAATATGTATACGCCCAAGGGTATCGTTACTCGCGCAAACAGTGTCAGAGTATTTACGAGATATCCCAGTAGTGTTTTTAGATGAGAAGTAACTAGCGAAGAGATTGACAATATCAGGCCCTGAGTTTACAGTTTGAATACCCAGTGACATCTGGGCAGGAACAGAAGAGTCACCTTTACGTTTATTTTTAATATACCTCCAAAAGGCCTTGGGATTTTTCTTTATATCAGACTCTATCTTGGAAGTGTACTCGTTATAGCAAATGCGAATCAATTTATGACAACGGCTGCGAAGTAGTTCATACTCTAATTTATCCCTAGGATTTTTAAACTGACGATATTTCCGTCGCAAATTATTTTTTTCGGCTAATAACGTCAAGAGTTCAAGAGTAAACCAGGGAGGAAACTTTGCTTTTTTATGTAAGTGTTTAGGCACATAATTATCTATAATGTTCCATAATTTATTATAGAATGCTGAAACCATATCATCCACGTTATAAAAGTCTAACAAATCATGCCATTAATACATTATAGTAATTAGATATATGTTACATTAAATATGTAAAAGATAAAAGAAACAAATATGTGGAAACCATGAAAACTTATGCGCTCCTAGTAATTTCTAAGAAATGTATATCACATTCCTATGGGCTTAAAGTAGTTGGATTATTTGAGAACATGTTGTATTAGTCAAATCGAACATTCATAAATAGCCAAATATTACATATAATTAATAAAAAACACATTGTTTTGGTGGCTTTAGTGTTACTGAAAGTAGAAAGACACACAGCAGTGTACTATGAACAGTAGTGTATTTAAATAAGTCACAAATACACAGAAACACTTCAATTTTGAGTGTATTTTTGAGGGTTTTACCCAACTACTAAGTCAGCCATGTCTTGCATATTAGATACACTTAATGAGCCCAAATATAGTATGTTTATGTTATATCATCACCTAAACATTATTTCTGATGCAGAATTTAAACCATCGACTTTGTATGATCAGTCTCAAATGGACAAATAATTGCATGATTAATATTAAAGTACCCCAAGAGAGAGTCCCAAGCGAGTTACGGCACACCCATATCCTCATTTTAATATGATTACATTGTATTATTATTTTATCCATTACTTTTGTCTTTAAGAAATCTATTCTGACATCACCTGTAATAATATATATTTTTAATTAACAGGCACAGTCCTAGCTACAAACAATTTCGTTTTTTCACTGAATTATGTTTTTAGACACTTAATACTTATGGCCTTATTTGTACTGTTTTAAAACCTATTTTAGTTTTCGAATATTTTGTCCCTTTCAAACGGCTTTTAAATTCTGTTTGAGCAAAGGAGACAACATTTTCGAAAACTAAAATAGCATTTTAAACCATCTATGAATAATGCCATTAAATATGTGTGGCTGTTTAGTATACATTTTTTACATAAGTTACGCCCAAATACTGGAATGCAACTTAAATATAAATGGCGCTTAACTACGTTAATCCCGATTAAATGTACTGGCTAAGTGGGCCGTGCGCTGTTAAGAGCAACTTATTATTTGAATGGTGTTAGTCTTTAGAACCCCATATACATTCCGCTGCAGGGCACATGCTTCCTCTATAATTGAGAGTGGTTATGCCATACAGTCCAACATAAGTATCATATACAGGGAGCGCAAATAAATGGCGCTCTTGCTCAGTTGGGTACAAGGGCATAACATTAATATCGTAATAAAAAAATAATATTTGGAAAATACCTATCCGTTTTGAAGTTATGACCGTTTAAAGTTTTAAGTTTAATCACCACTTTTTCGCATAAAATCAGTTGGAATGGATGAAGAACAAGATTTAAACACATACGTATTTTTTCGTTTCGTCGTTAATTGAACGGTTAACGAAATATACCACGAAAACCATTTTTAACAGCATCAAAACTTTCTTAAACTTCGCTTTAACCGCTGTTTACACATGGGTAAGGTCATGAACTCTTAGCTGTATAATTTATCCTTCTCTAACTTCAAAAAAGGATATTTTTTGTTTCATTTCTAATAAAACAATCAGTTAAACAGGGACGTACTCAGATTTAAGCGTCAATAAATTAACAACATAATAACTTTAGGTGCAGTTGCATCCTGAATGGATTGACTATTTTGTTTGTCATTATTTTCCTTAGTGTCACAAATCCAAACTGAAAGATACCAAGAAATCACACTGGTCATCGCTTAAATCATGTAAGATTGCGAATTTAATTATAATTAGAAAAGTTTTAGTAATATCTACATAACATTTAAATTTTCTAAATAATTTAGATTCATTGAAAAAATAATCTGATGACACTGATTAATAAAAAATAATATTTTTAAAATGATGGCCCAATTCGGCCCTATTAGTCAAAGGAAGCCGCCGGTCATAGTGTACTTTGTCGGATCCAACGCGGCTCGATTATTCTTCCTTTGAGGTCGCCGCCGCCGTTTGTGAGTGCGTGCCGAAAGGCGGCAATTTCTTTGTCGGTAACTTTTAGCATTTTGCAAAAGAAGCCCGACATCTTGAGGTGTGTTCACACTACACACTTGATATAATTTAATTTGATTAAGTACCTATTCCGATATAAAAGTTACGTTAAAAAAAAAGATCTTATTGGACTGATATGAATGGTCCTTACTTGCTCAAGAGCTTATAATATTGTGTATATAATAGTGTGTTATAATAAGTGCGTGGTGGCCTGTTGGTAAACGGACTAGACGCGGCTGCCCACATGTTCACGGTGGTCGCGGGTTCGAATCCCAGGGCACACCTCTGACTTTTCGGAGTCATGTGTGTATTGATAATCAATCACCACGCACTAAAACGGTGAAGGAAAACATCGTGAGGAAACCTGCATACCATAGCGATTTATAAGAATACCTATGGTATGTAAGTCCGCCAACCCGCACTAGGCCAGCGTGGTGGACTATATGGCCTAACCACTCTCAATCGTATTCTCGATTGTAGAGTAGGCCCGTGCCCTGCAGTGGGACGTATATGGGCTGATACAGTTATAATATTATTTAAATATGTCATCAACCGATCCAGTCAGTTACAAACTGCCTATTTACTTTTGCTTATTATTGTATTTAAGATTACTTTAATGTGATTTGAAAATAATGTTACTTTAAAGTGATAAAATTTCTTCTAAATTCTTATACCTAGAGAAATGTCGTCTACCATTATAGCATAGAATTTGCATATGAGACTTATTTGAGATAAAATTAGTGAAATCAATAAGCACTAACTACTAATTTACTGCACTGGAGACCCCGTGCCCTGCAGTGGCACGTATATGGGCTGATACAGTAGTAATACTAATTTTTCAGATGAATTATTATGAACTCAAATAGGAAAGCTTTGTATCTAATGTGAACAGGCCTTTATCTTTCAAGAATCAAAATAATAATTTATTTTTTATTAGTTGAATTCGGATTGCGATCGCGTGTGCATGTATTAGTCGTGTGCATATTATTGTAAATTCGTTTTCAGTTATTTTGAGTAAATTTTATTAATTTAACTATGCTTTGAACATTACCCAATTTGATAGCTTTTGATGTAACTTGTGTTATGTGAAATGTAAAAGAAAAAGTGATTTGTGCTACCAAACTGTGACAGTGTTTTCGTGCGGGTTTTGGCGGACCCTGCGCTTCCAGCTTTGCCTATCAAGGTCATTACGGTTTACATTACAAGGTCAGTTAACTATTTTGGTGGTTATTAATGACAACTAACCAGCCCATATGAGTCACCGACGGCCTCCGTGGCGCAGTTGGTAAGAACCGCCTGTGAAATGAGAGACCGCGGGTTCGGTTCCCGCCCCGAGACAAATAACTTCCGTGAACCATAATTATTTTTCTAATACCCGCGACACAAGATTTGTATCTTAGTGTGGGGTTAGTACCCATGTAATGTGACTGTTGGCAGTATTCATTTAATATCTTGTTTATGTACCCTGAGCGTGATGTACACAATCGCACGACTTATAAGTAAATAACGAGCTCTGCTTATTTATTGTTGAATGTCTACCGTTCAGTTGTAAGGTTCAATCACTTTAGCTTAACATGTTAAGGGGTAGCATGTGTAACGTTAGTTTTTTTTTCTCGGCATCTTTCTTAATATTCGCTAGCGCCATACAAATCCGTCTTAATTAAGATTCCTTCACCATATACTATAATGTATATTGGCAGGTGCGCCGTTTTCTTGTTCCACCCTGTATAATAATTATGTACACTTACTCTGTGTTTCAAGGATGCTATTTTGCCTTTTTAAGTCATCTATATCTTGTTGATGGGAATTGTTTTTTCGTCTCATGAACTGTATGTATTCAGCTGCTTTCTTTAAGATTTGTGCTCTGCTAACCTGAAACATATTACATATTTATTTATCATTTATGATCAAAGTGGACCAGTATATCTATAGTTTCAAAGTCTTTTATACTATCATGTTTTTCATAAAAATATATTTTAATGAAATAGAATTCATTAAATAAGTTGCACACTAATTACATACTTTTATACATTTGCTGAGATAGTACACCTATAAGGTATAATGTTCAAGTGACAGTATAAATAAAATTAATTAAGTCGCAATTTTAAGTGAGTTTATTTCATTTTTATTAATATAGTTTACTCTGTGCATACTATATGGAGTACGAGATCAGCCAATACTGGCCTGCATTATACTATCTATGTAAACACCCTGACCTAAACACACTTTTGTAGGTCACTAAAAGGAATCTTTATACTTTATGGTTTGATAGCTGCTATCCCCTTTATGACAATCTTACCAATAGCTTAAATTGCTATACTATATTATGTTTGTATTTACAATTGATTTTCTTTTATTAGTCACTGAATTTAAATGAATGAAAAATACCACTTTACAAATGAAACATACCACTTTCTCATTTTGCAAGGCCGGAACTGCTTCTCTTAATGATGTAAAACTGTCCTTTATGTGGTCTCTTCTTTTCCTCTCCAAGGCATTATGATGAGCTCTCTTCTCGGCCTAAAATAGTAAATCTCTATTAGACGGCATTAACAATTTTGATACTTATATAACAGAAGAAGAATAAACATTTTCAATTGAGATTATAGGCTACCTCGAAAATTATAGTCAACAACAATAATAAACAGCCAAATAATATCAAAATGCCACTAAAGCAAGAAACACGACTGAGTTATTGACAAATCTCAAAGTATTGAGGCAAAAAAGAACATCAATGAGTGGTAATTTTTAAGCTTTCCCCCATAACCTACTGATTGTAATTCAGTGGTTGTACCTGGGAATAATATCCACTTCCACCAAGTCCTCTAGCGTGTGTACGTGAGTCAGAATCATTTTCCGCCTGAAAATTACAAAATTATCAGCATCAAAATAAACAGCTAACATTGAAATAAGCTGTCAAAGTGAGGCGACACCTACATCACTTTCTATATCAATATCGCGATCATCGTCACTCATCTTATTTAACAAATCCTCTAGATTAATTATGCAATATATATCAGTACACAATCATTGGAGCTTTTTATATGTAAATATAACGGAATAAAAACGCATGACCACTATAATCGCACCACAAAAGGAAACGCGTGATACGTTTGACATTGACAAGCACAGCCCAATGCAGCCCAATAAGAAATTGACAAGTGACAGATAGGAAGATTACAAAAAAAACTACGAATTTCAAGTTATACAAACTACCAAAACACTACATTTTTAATGAACTTCTATTTATTGCATTAAAATAATAAATAAAAGTATAAAATTACATTTTTCATTGTAAGAGTTAAGACTAAAAGCAAATTAAACGCAACAATGTCAACTAGGGTATCTTTATTCCATTCTGTAATGAGATTGTAAATTATTATGCGCTCCTTACTTTTTCGTCTTAAATCCTTAATACTCATAAAAATATAGTTACGAAAGGATCTATTCAGGTTTAATCTAATCATATTTCGATAAGTGTATGAAATTGCAGCTTAGAGACTGGTCATAGGTAGATATTAAAAAAATATGAGTAACTATGTGGCACCGGCTTTGATATTAAGTTGTTGTGTCTGGATAACATTTTATTTTTAATATAAACGTTACAGTTTAACACTTTTTAAAATACTAACCTTGGAGTACCAAGCAACTATTTAATTGGGTACGTGTATTATTTATTTATTGTTTATCGTGCAATAATATGACATCAATTCAAGCATCTTAGAAATTAAAATAGATTTTAGTATACAAAACTTACCTAACATCCTTTAACGTGTTATATTTTTTATACTTAGATTCAACGTTAATAAGAAACTATATGTCGTAATTGAACATCGAAAGATCTTATGGTATTACTAGCGGTCGAGCCCGACTTCGCCCGGCTGTACTTAGATAACTTCTGAGTCCAGTCCACATCAACAACATATTATCTCGCGTACCTACTAACTATATTTCTCGCGTGCCGCGCCGCGCCGTCGACTATATTTCCCGTCCCGTTATATCCGGTTTATGCCCTGTCTCATTCAGATCACTTTTCAGGGTAAAAAGGATAAAAAATAGCTTATGTTAACACCTACACAGTGTGTCAGCCATCTCTATAGGGTACCAAATTTCATCCAAATCGGTCTAGATATAGATATTTAGATTCCTGCCCCATCCCACGGGAAAACTACATTTTTACTGAATAAAATGTAGATTATGTTTTAATGCTATCACTATACCACATCCAATCGGTTGAGCCGTTTTTGCGTGAAAGAGTAACAAACATCCATACATCTATAAATCCTCACAAACTTCCACCTTTATGATATTATTAAGGATTAACCACTGTGTGTTATGATTTAGTCTGAGGTGTTATGTATACATATGTGTATACATGAAAATAAGTATTTAATATTGTCTATGGGATATAAAAGGCGCGAACGCGAATATCTTTGAGGCTCGAGTTTAAACTTTCTGAAACAAATAAAGACGCGGATATCCTTACTACTAGTAGTACTATTAGGAGAAAATAAATAGATATAGTAACTTTAATAATGAATGATAACGAAAATTCCAAGTTTCCCAACATCGATGTCAATAGTTCAGAATTTTATGAGACGGTGCAAGGCGAAATTGAATTTGATGTGGCTCGACTAAAGAAAACTCTTGAATTAGTAAAGAATCTTCGATGTAAGATCTCATATTAATACAAAAATATTGTAAACCTAGAATATAAGAAATACCTAGTGAAAGTAACAAAAGTAATAGATACTTAAATATTTCAGTGAATGCTGCAGAAATGGAAGTAGAAACTGCAGCTCTGTATCACGCTGAACTATTTAAATGTATTGAAGAACTGAAAAGCATCACAGAACAATGTAATGAATCCTTAAACAATTTAGACAAGGAACCAAATGAAATTAGTGACCATGAACTCGAGTTGCAAGTTAACGATAATTAAAATAAACATGGAAAATTGTTCAACGCGTATTGTGTATAGTTACGTATCTTATTCCACGATCCTTTACTTATTATTTTAAAAAGCCCAAATGTTTATTCTGCTTATTTTCCATGACGTTTTACATATAGTAGTTGCTTAAAATATAGATATAGATACCACGTACATAAAACAAGTACCTCAGAAAATTAATTCGTTTTATTCTGTGAATTTTTATAACACTAGAAAAGCCTTAGTAAGTTACCGAATATAAAAAAATACTCGAGTTTGATAGTCTAATATGAGAATCACATACCTAGGTGACATAGGTGGTATTATGGTAACATATTGAATTAATAAATATTATATAGGTAATTGATAAATATTATAGGATGATAAAAGTCAAATTCAAATATTTAAAACTACCTTTTTTATTACTATGAATGGCGAGACGAGAACGCCATTCGCCTGATGGTAATCGTACGACCGCTCATGTACAGTAGCAAAACCAAACAGCACCTTGAATTACAAAGCATTGCTTGGCACTACGCTGCACTCGCCTTCCTGAGACATAAGATGTTAAGTCTCAATATGTCCAGTAGTTACTCTGGCCACAATATGCTTCAAACCGAAACACAACAGTGCATTTAAACTGCCCAGGCGGCCTCTCACATATGAGAGACCTACCACCAGTTAAACATTACCTCCTTCATTTTTGAAGTCAAACATTGTTCAATTCTGTCAATTGCGTAATTGTACGGTAGGTATGTATTTTTTACAATCTCTGTACAAGGAAGTTCCAACAGATAACTTCAGTCCCTCGCTGTTTGTGTGAGGTTTTTACCCGTTATGAATCATTACATACACATCGTTGACACCGGCCGGTCTCAAATCGGGAATCATGGCATCGTTTAAAATTATTTTGTTATTATGCGCTATTGTTGCGGCCTCTGGTTTGAAGAAGAAAAAAATGAGTTCTCCTCCTCACTGTACCCATGTTACTAAAGGTATGTGACTTCAAAACCCTTTCTTAGTCATGTCATAATATTATTGCATAATCATTATTAATGTTATTTTATAGTTATACACACCTGTGGGGTTGTTGTCTATCTGCTAATGAAATGGGTATTCATTGAAATTAGCGGCATTTAGATGCTTTTTTTCAGTAGTAGTAGCAGAACATGTCAACTATTTTCATTAAACTTTTAAGGCTGTACAATCACAGCGCTGTTTATTTTATTTGTATTGCGGTGGAGATAGCGGGTTCAATCCCCGCTTAGACAAATATGATACGGATATTTATGAGCTACATAGATAATCGACATGACATCCTGTTACAAGGGAAAGGTATCTTTTTTACAGTACAGAATCATTTGTAATATGACAATGTTTTTTATATTGATCACAATATCAGCCCTTATGAGTGGCCACTTATGAAGGTATGACGGCTGGGTAGTTTAAGTAGGCGCACTTCATATAAAATGTGTTATGCTACATAGATAATACTAGCGAGTAGAACTAATGTCCGATAGGGCAAGTGTTTTCGAGTGAAGGCCACGCTTTGGTAAATGAAGCGTCGGACGTCCACCTTAAATGTGCACAGACGTCCTTGCTAAGGTTGCAGGAAATCACTGGGTGACACCACTTCCAAGATTTTTAAGAAATCCTTGGGAATCCTATGTTCAGCACTGCAAGTTTTGTACCTGAAGATAGAGAGTATTATTAGGCCTATTTCTCTTGCCACAGTTATTGCGAAGGTGCTGGACAGTCTGCTAGGCAGGCTCCTGGATGGTCATGTCTCGCTCAATGACGCTCAATTCGGTTTTAGACCAGGCCTTTCTACCGAAAGTGCCATCTTGTGCCTCAAGCAGACTGCTCAGTACTATACTGCACGAAAAACGCCAGTATATGCCTGTTATTTGGATTTATCGAAGGCATTTGATCTCGTTCACTATGATATCCTTTAGGAATAAAATGAGAACTGAGACAAATCTGCCTGACGATGCATTGCTTTTTAAGTACTGGTATAATAAGCAAAATAATAACGTAAGATGGGCAGGCGCTTTCTCAGAAAGTTATAGATTGGAGTGTGGGGTGAGACAGGGTGGTTTGAGTTCTCCTACGCTCTTTAATGTGTATATGAATAGATTGATTGATGAGCTCAGCGGGACAGGAATCGGCTGTCATATCGACGGAGTATGTATAAACAATATTAGTTACTGCAGATGATATGGTACTGCTGAGCCCATCTAGCGGTGCTTTGAAACATCTCCTCAAAATCTGTGAATCCTATGCAGTGTCCCACGGGCTCAAATACAATGCAGTGAAAAGTGAATTTATGATATTCTGGCCGGATCAAAAGCGTTACACCAACGTGCCGCATTTTTCACTTTATGGATCAACATTAAAAAAGGTTGATGTGTTTAAATATTTGGGTCATTGGATCACTGCGGATATGAAAGACAACCTGGATATTGAAAAAGAACGTAGGTCGCTCTCTGTTCGCTGTAGTATGTTGGCCCGCAGATTCGCTAAATGTACGAAGCAAGTTAAGTTGACTCTTTTTAAAGCATATTGTCAATCTTTTTATGCGTGTAGTTTGTGGGTTAGATATACGCAGCGGGCATATAATGACCTACGCGTGCAATACAACAACGCGTTCAGGTTGTTGATGGGGTTGCCTCGTGCTGCAGTGCCTCCGCCATGTTCGCGGAAGCACATACGGATGGATTTGCTGCCATCATGCGTAAACGCTGCGCGTCTATACTTCGTCGAGTGCGTGGCAGCCCCAACAGCATCCTGCGTACGTTGACGAATAGATGGGACTCGGCAATGCTAGCTCGCTGGATACACATACATACAGTCAAATAATCCAGCGATAGGTTGGCATTGTAGTGTCACCAGGTATTCTACGTATAATTTATTACTAACACTATTTCTAAGCTTAAATGTTACTAACCCAATATGGATCTCCTTGTTATCCGAAATAAAATGATTATTATTATTTCTCTTTATTTTAAATCTTTTTTTTTTTACATTTTTATATATATAGTATAAAAACAAAATACATATAAAAATATAAAAATTCATCCAACAATGGCGAGGCTCGAGACCCAAGCCACCGGTGGTTAGGACCCCAAAGTGAGGAACCTCCTCACTATACGTGCCGTGTCAAGCAATACTGCCTTCTGTATCTGACTCCTGACCCAAACGCCGATTGAGAGCCTCTGTAGATGTTGGTCGAGGCTCTTTGGTATCAACCCATGAGCAGAAACGACAATCGGGACAATAATTGTTGAGTCGACATCCCACATGTCGGTAACCTCGTGTGCCAAATCTAAATATTTAGACATTTTGTCTTTTTCGGCTTTGACAAGGTTATCGTCATGCGGAATGGTGACGTCAACAAGTATAGCCCGGCGCGCCAATCGATCTATTATCACAATGTCAGGCTTATTGGCTAGAATAGTCCTGTCTGTGATAATAGATCGATCCCAATACAGCGTTGCATGACCATTTTCGAGAACTGGTTGGGGCACATACTGGTAATATGGCACTTCAGGAGTCACAAGTCCATATCGAAGGGCAATTTGCTGGTGTATGATCTTGGTTACTAGGTTATGTCTATGCAAATACTCGCCGTTAGCAAGATACGAACAACCGGAAATAACATGCCTGATAGACTCACCAGGACGGTGGCATGCCCGACAGATGTCGACCGTACCGTCCTTCAGGATGTATTTCCTATAGTTGTTCGTCTTAATAACTTCGTCCATAATTGCAAAGACAAAACCCTCGGTTTCCCCAAAGAGGTTACCGAAGCGCAGCCAAGACACAGACGCTAGTCGGTCCACATCAGGCCCATGAAGGGCTCGATAGAACCGACCGTGCAGCTCTTTGCTCTTCCATATGTCCTCGCGATCTTTAATGCCTACCACCAGAGGTTTCCGCCAGTTCTCAATCGCCAAAGAGAGCGGGGTAAATCCTTTATCTACCATAACTACAACCCTATGCATATCCACATCACTGTGAAGGAAATAATCCCTGAGATTGCACACCTCGCGATTATGCAAGTCCTTAGCATTAAGAATACCTCGGCCCCCACATCTCCGCGGGATGTACAATCTCATCACTGATGATCGTGGATGATGCATACGATGTGCAGTCAGGAGAGTTCGGACTTTACGATCCAGGGCGTCCAATTCAGTCTGAGTCCATTTGAGTATGCCAAAAGAGTATATGAGTACAGGCATAACCCAACCGTTAAAAGCGCGAATCTTGTTTCCACCGGACAAAAAACTGTTAAGTACTTTTGTCAGGCGGCTAAAAAAACGCTCTTTCAACGATCGTTTTACATCTGCACCCATGATACCTAGAGCCTCAGGCATACCCAAATATTTGTAGGTTTCCGTCACAGAGAGGGATCTGAGCCTTACAGTCTCTGAGACTAGTATGTCATCAGAGACCGCAACCTCCCCTCGCTTCACATGGATAACCGCACATTTATCTACACCAAAATCCATATTGATTGAATTGCTAAATCTTTCCGTTATTTTTAACAACTCAATCAATTCGGTTTGTTTCGATGCAAATAACTTGAGGTCATCCATATAGAGCAAGTGAGATATAGGCTCAGAGCCTCTCCGTAGACGGTAGCCTAACCCTGAATCCAACAACAGAGTGCTGAGGGGATTCAGGGCCATGCAAAACCACAGTGGACTCAGACTGTCGCCCTGAAATATACCCCGCTTGATTCTAATCGGTTCGTCACAATCAGGAGGAACCGTACCACCTGGATATCTTAGGACAGTGGTCCACTGCCCCATACAAGACCCAAGGAAGTTGCATAAATTTGTATTAATTTTATACAAATTTAACACCCTCATGAGCCATGTATGAGGCACCGAATCATAGGCCTTTTTATAATCTATCCAGGCAGCCGATAAATTCCGTCGGTTGTGACGAGCCTGTTGGCAAATGGTCATGTTAATGAGAAGGAGCTCCTTAGTACCACGGGACCCATTCATGCAACCTGTTTGGCCATAAAAAAGAATTTGGTTAGAATTTATATGGTCTGTAATTTTAGATCTAATTATGGAGGTCAAAACTTTATAAATAGTGGGAAGGCATGTGATGGGTCTATAATTTTTTGGTTCCGTGGTACAACCGGACTTAAAGAGAAGGTGAGTAACACCTGTTGTCATAAATGCTGGAAGGGATCCCCGCTCAAGCGCATCCTGGAATTGCACTGCCAATCGAGCATGCGAACTTGGAAACCATTTTAACCAGAAGTTGTGCAGACCGTCCGGACCCGGTGACTTCCAGTTTTGCGTCTGTCTAATTGCAGTTAGCACATCTTCTGGATTGATTAAAATGGTTTCCATAGCCGGTATTGCCTCGCAAGCTCGATCTACAACACTAAACCAGGAGGCTTCAGTGTGAGAGACAGGCGACGACCAGATATTCGTCCAGTATTCACGCATTTCGTGAGCACTGGGAAGCCGCCCATCCACCACACCTTGTGGAGGATTCTCCCAACATCTATAAACCCTCTTTTGGTCAGTTTGGAACTTGCGATTTTGTTGGAAACGATCCCATCGCCTCCTGTAGCGACGAATGCGGTTCGCCCACGCATAGACTTTTTGTTTGAAGAAGTCTATGCGTTCTGTGACGCAAAGCCTATAATTTCGAGGACTTGTGTTGGTCCCCGAAAAAGCCTGCGTCACAAAACGCATAATCTTCGGCCTGCTGTTTCCTTCTTTAAAAGAAATTAGCTTGCCGATGAGAGTTCGGGCCCTGTTGATACGATCCTCTATCCTCCGCTGCCAGGCAGGCACAGTCACAACACCTCGAGTAGCTCTATATTCTTTTGGGAATTGAACATTAGCCACTCGACATGCTGCGACGGCCGCGCAGTAAAGGATCGAGTGCGTATCAACAAGATCCCGACTGGACTCCAAGTATGTAGGTAACATGGAGTCCAAAGCTCCCATCAGCGCCAAATTTCTTCTATGCGTTGGCAAACGTGGCAGACGCGGTCTACAAGACGCCGATAAAGACGCAAACTCCAAAATCGCACACTCCAAAGCTCCTCTCAGTTGCTGTTTATCTTGGGGACTTACGTTGTCATCCAAATTGTCCGTCAGCTCGAAATCAGCAACAGGTGTTGGTGTTGGGCCTGCCGCTTGATCTCCACTGACGGGCGATACATGGTCTTCCTGGACAAAACATAAGTCTGTGCGCAACCGCTCAAGTGTGTCATCATCCAACAACTTACGCCGCTGAATAAATCGCACTTGATCCGACAGTCGTTGGGATGATACATCAACCGTTGGTTCCAAAGCCTGAAACAGAGACAGCATTTTAACACGATAGGCAGTGAGGTTAATTCCTCCATTTGTTGCCCCAAAGTAGGCCCGCATGACATTCTCATTGATTTCACGTGTCCATCTCATGCGGCGCACTACTCCACCGGTAGCGGGGACCGTAGGCGGGACACTCGGCCCCACAGGTCCCAAGCCCACCGCTGGAGGGGGTCGTCCTCTTCGCTGCGCAGGTCTTGGTGGCGGCGGGGACGACTGCAGCTCGCCGTGTTGGCTCGACGCGTCGTTGTCCGGTGTCACTTCGAATACGTCCGAAGCCGACGCCCACGACGCGGAGCTCGACGAGCTGGGAGATGTTAAATGTGCGTTCCGTTTCTTCCTGGCTTTATTATGGAACATCCTTTTGGTCTTTTATTAACATGTTTTGTAAAATAATTTGACATTGTCACACACTGTCATTCTATTATTTTTTATTATGCTGTTTATTTACACTATTTCTTCTATAAAACATTATGTGATTGTAGAAAAGAATAATTTTGGTTACTATTTAGATATAAATTGTGAATATTCTGTATATATTTGATATTAAACATAAAATATATATATTTTTCAAAAGGATGATCTTTAGGTGTTGCCAGATAATTATTATTATTATTATTATTATCCTAAACATACAAATATTTCCTTTCAGACACCGATTATTTGTCTCGGTTCAAATTTGCTTATCCGACGGTCTACATTCCTCCGGGTCAGCGAGAAGCGTATCAACAGGTAAACCTTGAAATACTATTCGCTGAGCGGAAACGTACTAATTAGATTACACGTGACAGTCTTAAAAACAAAGTGTTCATTACAATAGATATACGATTAAGTTTGGTTTCGACACTTCGAAATTGTTTTAAATACATAGTAAGTGAAAAAAAACGCAAAATTTCGACATCTGCATAATATTATAATCAATTTATACGCTATAGATCCGCTATAAACGTATTATTTATGAAATAAGGTAATGTTTAATCGTACATTGCAATTGTTGCATACTGAAAACAATTGCAAAAACGATAACTAATTTACATGGGTTTTATTATAAATATCAAACTACATAGTTGAGAACCCGAGTGGACTGTTTTTTTTTTAATCATAATCTTTATGTGTTTTAATATTAGAAACGTAATATTTATAAGTTTTTGAAATGATAACACCAGAAAACTACCCGTTGATATATTGACTATATTATACTACTAGCGGCCCGGCCAAGCTTCGCCCGGGTGCATATAGATTTCTCTACAATAGTATGCATGTATTATACACATAAACATTTAAAAAAAAATGTATATGTATTAAAAAAATCCGCATCAAAATCCATTTTGTAGTTTTAAATATTTAAGCATACAAAGGGACATAGGGACAGAGAAAGCGACTTTGTTTTATACTATGTAGTGATACTGTAGGTAGTATTTGCTTACAACAGGTTGATATGGAGATCCCTGATGGAGCTCTATGTTCAACAAAGGACTTTGGCTGAAGAGAGAGGAAGATAAATAGGGGTAATACATTGTTATATGTAATGAAATATCGTTCCAGATGTTCTGCATTAACCCAGCCGCAGTGAACAAAGCAGTGACCACGGTCTGCGATTGGGCCGCGCCGCCACAAGTACAATTCACTCTGGGAGACGAGTATATGCACGTGGTGCGCCAGGACCCTTCCGGGCGTTACCTGGGCAACGTCGTCATATCCACGTACCAGTTATGCAGCCACAACAGAACGACCAACTCCTTGGACGGTCACGCACCGACGGTCACTGAAATAAATAATTAATTTTTCGTACCATGTATTTCGTATTTCGAAAGATAAATTTGATCTTAGCGGTTTTCCTTTCGAAAGATGGTTTCCTTTAAAATTTGAACTAAGGGTAATATTGTTTTTTTTTTGTATGGTGTACTTGACATTAAGCCTCATTTACACTTTGATTAATGCGAGTGCAGTTGTACTAATTTCTAAGCACATTCGCATAACTCCTGTACTCGCATTAATCAAGGTGTAAATGAGGCTTTAAATTCAATATTAAAAAAGTAGATTTCACAAAATAATAAACTTCTATGAGCAAATAATACGATGATTTTTTTGTTTTTTTTTTTAAGTAAATTAAATCTTCCGCAGTTTAAAATATATTTTTTAAGACTTGGACAAACTCTGTACAACTCCGTTCGCAAGATTCTGGTATGATGCGAAGAGCCTCGTATCACACCTGTCGTGTCGTACCTCGCAATGAATCAAATGATTGTTTAATTCACATTTTTCCCAGCAAGTTGCACAATTTTTTTTAGACATTCTATGTACCGTATTGATTAGTGAATAGTGAGTATTTTGTGGTTGACGACGATAATGAAAAGAGGGAAAATATTTTTCCATTAACCTCAAAATACAAACTTGTTTCAAACAAAAATAAAATATCTACTATAATACTCTTTCTCAACATATTAAATTCTAAACAACGCGATGGAAAGAAATACAAATTGCCCGATCTTGTTTAAAAAATCAATTGGTTGTCACATGGTTAAAAAAATACAAGCCTGCATAATTTATGATATAATTAGTTACAAGTAGACATTAGGTACGGTAAATTAGTTGCTGATACATATAAACAATCCACGATTTTGTAACGTCTAATTCAAAATAGAGCAGGAAGAAAGTAAGACATCACAATGAAATTATTAGCAATTTTTGGTTTTGCCTTTCTGCTGGTCCATGTGGCAAGAGCAGATGAATATATTTACAGATTCGGTGAGAATTTATTTAAAATATTTTATATATTTTGGTGTAGTTGAAAAGTTATTGAAGAATTTGGCTTCCTCCGTGCGAAAGAAACCTATCAAGAATACGTCAGTTAGTTAGACGTCGGCTCCGAACCGAGAGGATGTGGGTTTGACCCCCGCACCGAGATAAATATAATATGTGTTATTTGCGAGTTTGCGAAACCATAAAGTATTTCGAGGTTTCTAATACAAGACTTGTATCATAGAGTGGTATTTAATTATTTATTTATGGGATGTATTTATGTATTGAGTTTAACAACTATACATCTTGAAGGTAAATAAATTCCTTGTTTTTATTTTATTATTGGCACATAAAGGTGCATCTGATGGTGAGTACAGTCGTGTATATTAGTATGGCGGGTTTTCTACCATCGTTTTCTGTGTTTTCCACTGTTCTGTGGTAGTCTGGAACCGCATGGATGCGAATATCTTAAATTAACGAACTCACTAAATGGAACATCTGTTATTTTTTTTTTTCGATGTTATTTAATTTTGTTATTGTTATTAACCCGCATACCATGGAGATTTATAAAAAAAATACTATGGTATGTCAGTCCGCCAACCCGCACTAGGTCAGCATGGTGGACTATATGGCCTAACCACTCTCAATCGTATTGTCGATTGTAGAGGAAGACCGGGCCCTGCAGTGGGACGTATATGGGCTGATACCATACAGTATACAGCTTAGATTATATACTCGTCTAGATGACACATCACACCTCACCGCACGGCTCAAAAAAAGTCTACCAAATTTGGTAGACTCGCTCCTCACGTACGTCAGTATCATTTGAACTACATATGGATAACGTGCTCCCGAAAAATAATTAATTATGCCGGTTTGTGCTGTCAAATTGTATCGCAATTGTATGGGAAAACTGTATAATAATACCAATATCACTTTCTATCGGTAACATTATTGTTAAACCACTATTATTTGAAGAAAACATGAACTTTTAATTCATTATTTTGAAGATGAGTTTCATTGGCCAGTGTTGTCAATTTATTACTAGGAAGATTTGTTGAAACTATGGGAGAAACTATAAAACACAAATATCATTACATATATTTTCGATCAGAATAAAAACAAGAAGAATGGCATTATTTATTTAATGAGTAAATAATACTTACCTACACGATATTAATGAAACCCACGACGACATGCACTTCATAGTAATTTTATTAATTCTTTGCCTTGCATGTGTATTACCATTCAAAATTTCACAAACGGGGTATTGCTATTGTCATCTTTGAAGAAACAGCGAGAACTTATTCAAGGTCCTAATAATTTTTAGACTACGGATTCCGTACTAGTAAATTGCTGGAGAGACATTACACAGCGGAAATGAAAAGAAGACCATTCGTAGCCTCACATGACTTCAGTTGTGTGTTCCGAACATTTTACTTATGATGATTTATATTTTACATAAATACAGAAATCAGATAACAGCCCAGACAATAAATCCAAAGAGTTAATTCTATTCGGAAACAAACACTAGGAGATGGGTTTAGATCTTTATTGTTTTTACTAAAATGCGTTATAAATATAATTAATAGTATGATTACTTTAAATAAAGAAAAAATATTTTATTTAACCTATTTTGTATATCAAAATATAATGGGGAAAAGTTAAGTTAATAATCTGGAGTAGGCATCCCTAAACACACACACCTTGACAGTTGGATTACAATAATTACACGACCGGTACTCACACATATCAACGAAAGTGAGGACACTTTTAGCGCATCGTTTGTTGACATTGCTCAATCTAGACGAGTATATAATCTAAGGTATACAGTTATTAAATTTGAATGCAATAGCGAATGTTATACTTCAAGTCCGATTTCTATAAGTTGGCTCTGGTACCATACTGGACAAGCCAGCTGTTTAAATCGCACCATTCCCGATCTATAGCAAGGGTGTATAACTCTCTTTCATAGAAAAAATAATATAATATTTATTAAATAACCTTAGCGTAAATAGATATTATATTATTTTATACATTTCCTATAATTGAGGTTTAGGTTAGGTTGTGAAGTTCGAGAGGCTGAGAATAATTATGACTTTACTATTTTTCTATAGGTTCTGACTACGGTTCTTTAATAGACACACAGAAAGGAGAGATTCCATATTGGCACTATCACACAGAAATTCAATTAAATGTAAGTACCAGTACACAGCCATGGTTTTCACTAGTATAAACAAGCGACCCGGTCCGACTCTGCTTGGGCGCAGATACAATTTTTGATAATATTCTATCACCTATGTTCATCAGGGATAATGTAGGATTTAAATTAATTTAGGTTAGTTTAGATTAGATTCGCTTCGATTTAAATTAATTAAGTCGAAGTAAGCTGGCCTAAGCCCTCTCAGTAGTAAACAGAAGACTCCCGAACTGTAGTTTTATCTGGGGGCGCGGCCGAGCTCCCGTCCAAGTCGAGCTATAGGCCGTAACATCCTTTTCTCGAAGCAATTCAGACCATTTTCAACCCCCTATAACTTCGTTGTGGCTAAAGCATGAAGCCTGAATATTCAGTTACTAAGCAGGCATTGTGTGAACACGGTATATTTAAAATTTCATTCAATTTGAACCAGTAGTTTAAGAATTGTAACTAGTCAAACTTTCTTAATTTTGTCACTCACTGACTGACCAATCATCAAAAGTCTAAGGCACTTCTAGCAGACATAGAACCTTCAAATTTAGAATATAATTAGTGTTTAGTGTCTAAAGTAAGGGAAAATTCAAACATTTCATAATTTGTGTCTAGTTTTCTAGATAGACCAACTGCGTGAATAACCCTATGAGTGCTCCATGTCAACTAGTAGTTGACTTTTATACCATGTCAACTAGTAGTTGACATGGTATAAAAGTGTATATTAAGCGTATATTTCCCGTGTCAACTAGTAGTTGACACGACGTGGCATGTTTGGATGCATTAGAAATCCGTTAAATATGGTCATTTCGGTCGCACTAAGGGCAATTTGTATTACTATTTTAACCTTGACGGGCATGAGCGGCGGTGCGGATAACTTTGTAATCCCATATAAATGTATAGGATTACAAAGTTACATTTGCAGTTAATGAATCATTGTACCCGTATATAATGGAATAATAGTTGTAGATAGATATCTATATATATGAGGCATAACAGGAGGGGATATAGAGAAGGAAATGGTGTATTCAGCATGTCACATGCTCTTGCAAATAAATAGACTAAATAGCTCGAAAATATCAATAACAATGAAAGAAAGAACATTAATAATCAAATCCGCTATACTTGTGATAAATTGATGCCTACAAAAATAAGAAAAATCCATAAGACAGAGGCTTTAAGAAAAATCGTTAGTGATATTCTAGAAGTAAGAAGTACTGAAAAGGAAAAAAGTAGGACTCTACAAAAAGACGTGAGATCCCATCAAAAACATCCTGTAAAAAAATTCCAAGTCTCGCAGCTCAGGTTTTCTACCGCAAAAAGTTGTGAGATGCATGTTATACCAAGTCGATTAATTTATTTAGTCCTTAAGGGACCTTCTATATAAAGTTATTACGTTAGTTATTACCATATCAATATTAAAAATTATTTACGTTTTAAATAAATAGATCGACTTGGCCAGCAGCATTATGTATAAATTGTATGATACATTATGTTTTCATGCGATGGCCAAGTCAATCCATTTATTTAAAACGTAAAGAATTTTTTACAGGATTTACAGGATGTTTTTGATGGGATGTACATTTCCTGATTTATTAATTTAATTAGAAGGAATAGCAACTGGCCAGAGATAGTGATTATTTCTTGTTACTTCCATGGACACAATTATAATAAACATTCGATAACTTAAATCGCTTTATAAACTCTCTATGAATAAGGCCGTTATTCTTTACATATAAATTTTATATTATATTAATAAATAAAAATAGTACAATGCGTTTGGTTCTTAACCTTATAGTCAAGAGAGATCATCTGACAATTTATTTTTATTGCTATGAATAACGAGACGAGCATGACATTCGCCTGATGGTTAGCGATACGACTGCTCATAAACAGTAGCAAAACCAAACAGTACCTTGAAATAAATTCAAAGCAATGCTTGAATTGCTTGAATTATGAGGACACCTACAAAAAAGTATGTATATTTAACATTACTAGTGGTCGCCTAGCGGTCGAAATTCGACCAAATCAAGAAGAGAAAAAGTTTTTACCTGTATGATGATGTTGTTATTCTGATAAATCGTGCACATTTAAATGTACGTATCTCTCAAAATCACTTATATCCCCTGAAGTATATGCAATTACTAAAATCGTAAACTACAATAATTTCTTTGAACCAGCAATAGTAAATTATATATTTTTTTTGTACCTGAATGTTGTTATTGCAGATTGCTGCTACAAAACTTTCTTTATGCATATAATGAATGATAGCGCTCAGTATTTCACGTAGTATTCGTCAAATAAATCTTTTCTGTTTGATATTCAACAAAACCACAGTAAACAATTTTTTCTGATTGACATTCAACTACATATGTCTATAATAAAGCAAAGAAACAATTTGACCAAAGAGTATGTATACGTGTACAAATACTTGTGTATGCGTGTGTCAAATGCATGCTGGTTTATTTATTGATTTAATGTACTTTTTATGCATTATTATTAAAATCTTGTTTTATATTACATTTAATATTAGGCTTAATATTAATATTATTGCCTCATTTAAAATTAATATTCTCTTTTAATATTAATATTATTACCTCATTAGGCAAATAAAACCTTTTTTTTGATATGTCTATGTCAGAAGAACAAAATGAAAAAGAAAAGAAACAATTTGACACCAGAGTATGTATACTTGTGTATGGATGTGTGTGTGAGATGCATGGCAGTGTATGTAATGTTTTATTTTTTTATTTAATGTACTTTATAAGCATTATTATTGAAAAATATTAGCATTCTCCACTTCTCCTACACATAAACCATAAGTGTGCCAAATTTTATGCTCCTGCGTCCGCGCAATTTTCGTAAAAAGGGATCCAAAGTTTTTGCATCACGTATTAATATATAGATATGTACAATGATATGTACTAAGATGTTTATAAAGCATAGATGCGTTGTCCGAGCTTTATAATGGCAAGACGTTTGGAAGGTATTTGCCTCCCTTGCAATTAGTCACGTTTCAACCAGTGTCGCGGATACACGTTTCTCTGACTATTTGTATTCTCGAAACCAAATGCGGAAAAATAGATTAGAGTGATTTAAAATAATGTACAAATGATTCTGAAACTGTGAAACAAAAAAAATATTTTATTTAATGCGCAAGTACACACTAATTTAATTTTTTATTAAATAAAATAAATAAATTCGCTCTCAAAGCGACGTTTTACAGCTCTCGCCACGTCATCCCGTACTTCATGCTTGGTGCTACATCACACGCGCTTTGGCCAATAACCGTGCGGCACTTATTGTTACGTAACTACCGATGTCTATTCATCTTCTTCTAACATATGTTTCTTGCTTTTTTACACTTTCTTCGAACCAATTTGAAATTACAATACGCATCGCGCCATTTTTTTGTGCCATTATGTTAGTGTATGACGTGTCTATTTGTAAAACGTCATTGGATATGTATCTGTGTATTGTTTTTTACAGGGACCACCGGGTGTACATGTGACTTACGTTGAAGTTACAGTGGATTCCATAGTACCACCTACCGTTCAATATGATTCTGTTAACCAAAAAGTATTCATTGACTTTTCCGTGATATCAGGTATGGACTCTTCCTACAAGATTATTGCGAAAGGAATTTAAAATTATTCAAACGATTATTACAAATTATGTATTATTTACAGTTAAATTGTATATTATTAGGGATATGTATGTATGTATGGAGATAAAACGTATATTGATGTTTTGATATAATTGAATGAAATTTATATAATAATATTATTAAATAAGTGGTTTTGTCTTTGAATATGTTAACCTTTTTAATTAAAATAATAATAATAAGTAATGCAAAATAACCCCGGGAACGCCCTCACCAAGTCAAGAAAGAGAGGAATTCCAAGATTGAATTATTTCAAGATTGATTTAAATTTGAAGTTTTAAACGTAAGGTCAAAGTTTCCGCATTCTTACTATTAATTACTCTCCGAGGATCATTAAGAATCAAAACATTGGGATCTTATCATAACATCCTAAATGGCAGTTATTTGTAATAGTATATAAGCTAGGATGTATAATAACTACATACATGATTATTACTTCATTATATATACATTAGGGATGTTGCGAATATTCGCATCCGCATCCGCATATGCGGAGCTTCCGCATAGATTTGGACATCTGCATCCGCATCCGCAATAATCGATGCGGATATTTATGCGGATGCGGATGTAATACAAAATGAGACAAGACAGAAATTTGGCGGTGCCGGCGAATGCCGCGTGCTGTTCGCACGTGACGTTGACCAATGGAAGCGAAAGAAATAGTGACAAGATCCGACGCGTTTGTTGTTGCTATGATGTTAGATTCTTCTAGTGAAAATGAGAGTCGAGAAATACCAGAAAATGGTAGCACTGAAGCTGTACTCCAAAAATAATTTCTTTCTTACCCCATTAAAAAGAGTCTATGTGGATTATCTTAAGTGGTGTTAATCGAGAGGAATTAAAGATATTATTGCCGATAGCACAAAGATTTTTATCCACTCCACTAAGTAGTGATCCTAGCGAACAATTATTTGCAGCGTGGCACTGTGGTTCGATTAGTACAAGCTAGCGGGACAAAATTATTTATTGGGGTATTTTGCTTTGTGCGGCTTCTTTATGATGTTTTAATACAGATTTAGCAAAAAAAAAGAAAAAAAGAAAAAAAAGAAAAAAATTACAAGACGTACTTTTTAATTTGACATACAAGTAAAAATACAAAATTAAATAAAATTAATAACAGTAAAAACTCAAGTATTAATAACCTAAATACTAATGGCATGATGGGGCTTTATTACGAATTAGTAGCAATAATTTTTTTTCACTTATTGCATGCAGATTGAAACAAATATGTTTTAACTAATAATAAAGTTGAATAAGACAACAACAACAATAAAAAAGGTATGATACACAACTGCAGCTCAGAAATTCATTAGTACAATATTATTTACAACCCTTATTTATTCTACTTCAGTAAATTCTTCTTCTGAAGAATCTTCTACATCATAGTCTGATATCTTAATATTTAGACAAAATCTACTATGACTAACACTAGAACTTACATTCGGTATTATAAAGTCTAAAACCCCAAAGGGAAGTTTACTTGTTTTTTTTTTTTGTAAATTCGCGATGATCATTTATTACAGGATTAGATGCAAAATATTTAGTAAATCCCTATTCGTGGCTGTCTATGATTTTTGTCGAGTATTGTGCTCCAGAATCTTCCATGATCCCTATTACGTACTTCCTGAGCTTCCTCAGTAAGCTGCCCATTAAGTAGATGAGCCAATTTCACAATAGCTAGACTGAGCACAAATAAATTGTGCACAGTAACCAGCATGTAATGCCATGAATAAAAACTAACATACATACATTTATTTGTGTCCTGTACAAAATAGTTAAATTTAACAACATCAATGTCTTAACCTGAAGCTAAAGTTATAAGGATAGCGCCAAACTTCGTAATTAGTGTCACATTTAAACCTGTAATATCAGATGCCTATTCAGGATTTTCAAAAAACCGAATTGATTCAACGAAATCCACTAATAGAAACCCAGGAGTGGGGGCTTTCCTTGATAATGATGGTGGTGAGTGATGTATGGATACTTTGAATCTGAAATCCCAAGATAACCACTCAGATTTGAAGACAAGAAGCGATCGCGGCTTGCCAGAAGATTCCAATTTTTCTGCGCAATTGGTTGAAAATCTTCCAATTGACATTTTGATTTCCCTCGCAGATACTACAGTGATATTTGCTAGATCTTGTTTCATCGATAGAAAATCATATAGTCCACTATTAGGGTTGTTCTTGAGATGTTTCCGCCATTCATCAAAAATCTCAATATTTGCGACTGAAAATTCTTATTCTGAAAAATAGACGAAATGACAAAGTTGCACTCAAGTGCGCAGGCTAAAAATACTACATTTTAAAAGCTAACAGATACGGCTATCATATATATCATTTCCAGCCCGGGTACAAGAGGGTACAAGTATTTACTAGTCCAATGAATGCAGAAAATCGTAAAAAAAATATTTTTTTATTAAACTTGATGTATTAAATATAAGTGCGGTTTATTTATATCTATTTTTTTAAATATAATTATGAAGTACATACCCTTAGCTTGAAGATCCGTAAATAACACTTATCAAATACTTAAACTTACTGGATTATGACGTTATTTCGGTAAGCGCAAAAATGCAAATAAAAAGTAATTTTTCAACCCTTCCTTTCTATAACCACCTCATTAACTTATGGGTAGTTGACATCAGTGCAAAATAATTCTTAGAATTGGGACACCTGGGTATCTGGCTAGAGGCTCAGGTAATAAAATCCAGGTAATGAAGTAATGACTTTTGTCTAGCTAGCTTGTACTAATCGAATCACAGTGCGTGGGTTTAATTTACGAACCTCTTCCTAACCGCCTTGTTGTCAGAAAAGGCGGCGCGGCGTTATATGTACTTAATAAATGAAACGGTGTTCTTTTGCGAGCTCTTGGGGCTACTCAAAACGAAGGTAATGCATTTAATTGTCAATAAGAAGATGGCTAGAACCTTGCACAAGCATGGGATCGAATTCTACACTTAATTATATCGGAACTGTGAACTTCTTCTGAGTAGACCGAAATGAAAAAAACAGATTAACGTTTTAATTTAATAATTGTAAATTACGGGTAGTTAAATTCCGTCCCGTGACCATGAATCCTGTGCGTGATAGATTTCCTAGGGATTTTGGTTCAATTTTCAAAACACCAATTCTCTTCAACGGCTGACGGGCCTGCGGGCGAGCGAGCGAGGGGCGGGCGAGCGTGGAGCAGCGGTTCGTTTCTTGTCTTCCTTTGGAGAGGTCCTCTTCTGGCGGGGCCCGGCGCGAAGCTGCCGATACGGCCAAACCGCCCCTCTTTTACATTCTTTCTCGGTCCACGCTCACCCTCCCTAGCCCCTCACCCTTCAGCACCCGTCATAATCTTTATTTCTCACTTATTTTTACATTTTCCTTACAATCATCTCAATTTCCACACAACAATGTGGGGCTCATCCCCGCGCAACCCCTCACACCATGCACCCATCCCTAAGGACTCCCGGGGCGTGAATGCGGCTGGGTTTTGGGTGCGGAGAGTTTTGTTCGACGTCACCCCGCCCCGCTTGTACCACGTGACCGAGGCGCCCCCCAGCCCTCTCACCCCCTCGGGAGCCGCACCGCGCATGCGCAGTAGGCACATAGTGTGAGGTTTGGGAAATGAAACCACTTCAGGAATAATTATTTATGTCGTGTCGTGCACAAATCCTTTAAAGTAATCGAAATATTGGGAAGTTAAAAAATATAAAAAATTAACATAGATAAATCTATACATATAAATAAAAGACTGTTTTAAAAGTTAAAATTAAAAAAAATGACCAACTGCATATATACACGATACCTGTGCCGAAAATGATATTTAATTTTTTTTGTCTGTGTGTCTGTCTGTCTGTTTGTTCTGGCTAATCTCTGAAATGGCTGGACCGATTTTGACGGGACTTGTTTTGTCAGATAGCTGATATAACAAGTAGTAACTTAGGCTACATTTATTTTAGAAAAATAAAGTAATGTTGCAATGCCCGCGCGCAGCTCACGCGCATGCCACCACTGGGCCGTCACGTCGGGCGCCTCCCACCAACGAATCAATATCACTTTTACAAAATATTGTATATAAAGAAATTTTTCAATAAAGCTAATACAAAACTTTTTTGTTAAATTCCACGCAGACGAAGTCGCGGGCACAGCTAGTCGATAAATATTAGTAAGCGATAAAATCCGTAAATAATAGTTTAATTTCAATATTCATTCATATACTATATTTACATAAGATCTTAAACATCCGCATCCGCATCCGCGGATGTGAGCCTTTGAAAATCCGCATCCGCATTCGCATCCGCGGATGTGAAAAAATCGACATCCGCAACATCCCTAATACATATCGACATCACCCTTGTCGCGATTACCAGGCATAACGATCTGAATTTAAAGCATCATCTTATGCTAGACATGTACTTTCAAATGTTTTAAAAAGCCTAAGCTGAAAACTTTACTGAGTACTCAAGTACTAAAAAGAGAGTACCCAATAAAGAAGTGGCGTGTAAGAAATACAGATCGAATAAAAAATATACATACCGGGTATATCAAGATTGCTACCGAAAACGAAGCCAGGTGGTAGTTTTAGTGACTACAAACATAATGCAACTAAAAATTTCGCAAAGAGATGCGACATTAGTTTTTAATGATTTTTAAATATCGTAATTTTTGGGTGGTAAATCCATAGTTTTTGCTAAAATAATAATTTAAACTGTTTTATACCTTAGATTATTTATAAATAAAAGGGTATACACTATTATTTTAGGAAAAAAATGTATTTACCACCCAAATATGGCCATAGGAAAAAAATTACAAAAAAAAATTGTCGCTTTTTTTTTGTAAAATTTTCTATTGCATTGTGTCTGAAGTCACTTAAGTCGCTTAAGATACCCAGTTTGTATATGTATGTATTGCCTATCCTCCATGGTAAAAAGCAGTCGCATAATCCAACTAGCATAGGATGCTTTTAATAAGTTGAATGACTTCTTCAGATCATCACTGCCTCGAAGCCTTAACACTTAATTAAGCCTTTAACCAACGTATCTTACGCATTTTAATACATAGCGCAAAAACATGAATATTGACAACTATGTTTGCATAAAATCAAAGAAGGCAAGAACGTGCCATTGGATCGATTTCCGAATATAGAATCCCTGAGTAAGAAAAAGGTTCTACAACCTTTTTCTTTTTCTTACCACGTTTACACGTGGGAGAACGCATCACCAATTTGAAGTGGAATTGAACAGGGCATCTGGCTTAATGTTAGACTGCAAATGGACTGAGATACTATCGGAGTGATGGCCAAGACAGACAGGGTGGCTACGAGGTAGATCACCTGCCAGATAGTCGTATGACATCGTGAGAGTCGCAGAAAAACAGTGGATTCGTTTGGCACAAGACTGAAAAATGTGGCGAGAGCAAATAAGGAGGCCTACCCTAAAATCGGTTGTCGTGAGCTGATATTTTGAATGAAGTATAGAAGATTTTGGTCAAAGTTTGATAGCCATAATCGAACACGTTAGTAAATGAATTATATGTTATATATGTTTGTCTCATATTTCTATCGATTAATTACAATATTGTATGAAAAAATGTCGGTGGCTGGTGATAGTAAGCATGTCTTATAAACTAATTAAATTCCATGATTAAAATCCATCACAGCAAATGAGTTTTTAAAATGATCTTTACCCACAGTAACTATCAATTTATGGTTGGGTCTTGCAAACTTTCGCGATGACAATAACTTCGTATTGATTTAGTCTAACATAATGGCAACGCCAAATTGGTTCTATATTTTGCTTTTGTTACAACCATTCAGTTGTGCGCATCATGGTGGTCGTAAAGTCGCAATACATAACGAAGACATCGACATTGCATACTTTGAATATGGTACACATTTTATTATAACTTCAGACATTAATTTATCCACGCCAAAAATAAACTAAATTGCCCAAAATGCTACGATACGGTAGTTGCAGCATAAAGGTGAAATCATACTATAGCATTCCGTCTTACGCATAGAGTAAAGAAGCGGCCAAAAATTCCGAGAGAAACACATCTTCGACCGATCTGAACAATGGATTCTTTTGTTGTGTGCACATTATCAGTCGTACGCTGATGACGTGATCTTGTATGTTCCATCAGTTAGCCGCTTCTAGTATCTATGCGTAAGATGGAATACTATAGCATGATTTCACCTTAACACACGGGTACGCGACCTCGGCTCCCCGGTGAGGTCTGCAACCACTGTTCTTCTCGAGCTAGTAGTATGAAGTATCCAAATGCACCATTCCTTCTCTCCCACCCTGAATCATCCGAAAAGATGGTGTAACCGCGCGTTAAAACTTCAAATATTATTTGATTGGGCAATGAATACTGCACCGTTCCAAGTACAAACACATGGATTTGCTTCTTATCTTCCTATATTCCTATATTCTTATATTATAACGTTGAGTGATAGAGATTACTTGAGGCCCGAGGCGCAAATCCTTTCCCTTTCCTCCAGCTGCCTTGCTTTCTTTCTTTAACAAACCTTTCACAATTCCCACTTTAAGAAGCTGTCAAAGCATAGATACAACCGATGCGTTGTAGTTATCTGAAAAGATCGTATGCTGCTGGTCCGAGTCATCAGATACCTATGTAGTTACAAAATGGTCTGTTTAAAATTATCTTTGCTTTGCCAGGATATTCTGTTAAAGGTCAAGAATTATCTTTCACATACTCTGGGTCTATCCCTGAGCGTACACGTGTCTACCATTTATCTGTACAGGTACGTATATTTTATATATCGACACGATAGAGACGAGAATGTATTTGATGGTACGAGCAGTGCAAACCAAATTAAGTGAGTGAACCTAATTATGCCGGCCTGGTTGAAACTGGATAAGCACCGACTAAACCTACGGGTTTAGTCGGTGCTTATCCACACTCTTGCATACACCCGAGATATCCAATCAACATACCCATGAAAAAAGAGGCCTGGTGGTTGGTAACGCATGTTCCGATTTTTCGGAATACATTGTTAAGTCAGCCAACGCGCACTAGGCCGGGGTAGTCGAGTGTATGTCTCAATTAACTGATACAGTACGGTACAGCACATCTATAACTGCGAGAGGGCGAAAAGGTGAGATTGAAATAAGCGAATCCTACCTACCACTACCAACTGACCACCACGCAATAGTACCGTACCACCAGCAGTGCCAATAGTTCTTAAAATAAAATCGACCCACACTAAGAAACTAGTCGCACAAATATACAGGACTCGAAACTAATACTTATGAATTACATAAATCTTTTTCATATATTTTATGGTTTATTATTGAAATAATATAAATAAACTGGAATATTTTTCACACAGCACAACAAAACACATTTAAGCAAGAAATACACGTATTTAAAAGCGCAGTACGTAAGTCCTCTCTCGCCAGTGAGTGTTACTTTGAACCCAGTGAATAACACGTTAAGTTTTTACGTTGCATATCCTTTACTTTGGATACCATTACAAATATGGGGATATTCTATGCCTCTTAACCCCTTGTCTGCGAAAAACGACACGACTAAGAATTTTTGAACTTGCCACCTATGGGTCGAATCACGAATGGTACAATATAAATACACTAATGTTGTTTTTGTAAAATTACATTAGTGTATTTATATTGAAAATTAACACATAGAATAAGTAACTTACAATGTAACTTTGGACTACTGTTATCTTTAAATATATATATATTTACCTGCTGCGACACTTGTAAGCAAGGATCAACAGTGGCACGCATATCATTGACACCAAGCATTTTTTCTCAGCGAGGTTGCGGGAATATCTTTAAACCGCAACTAAAGGACAATGATATAATATAAAAAGCAAAAAACTAAATACTTAGGTATGAATACTTTTTTGCCCTAGATACATCTAGATTAAATTTAGTGTACAAATTAATGTATTTTCATTAATGTAGCAATGCTTTTAGCATTTATTTAAAATATCTAACCTTGAATTATTTGACACACATCCGTTGTCGAAATTAGCTTTGCCACTGCAAATGTCCTTCCCGTGCTGTCATGTGTTGGCCGCGTGCTGCTGGCACAATTTTTTTCACGCATCATGAACGACAACGGGAGCCACACTGCCGTTGAGGTTCTAAATCCATTCGGATCGTCGCAGACCGCAGCCAATGCGCTCATGGACAAATTATTAGCTTAGCATTCCACTGCGCTCGCCTGAAACATAAAATGTTAAGTCTTTATATGTCCAGTAGTTACTTCTGTTTGGCGGGAGTTAAAGACTTTGCAGTGATACCCACCCAACCGCTTATCACATATTATGAGAGACACACCATCTGTAAATGTTTATACAAAATAGCGAAGATATAAATGCGAAGAAAATAGTGTCCGCCTGATTAATCGGGATCGGCTTAAAAATGACCTTCGGCCAAACAAAACTTCGGCCCATTTTGATCGAAGGTGATAACAAAATTCAAATTAACACACATACATTCATAAAAACACGCCTTTGTCCCACGATGTGATAGGTATAAAAATGATATATTTATGTATAATAGGTATAAAAGTAATCGGTGAAATAAAAATTAAATTGTAAGTAAATAAATACTTTGATTACAATTGGTAATTATTTAAAACCCCCATCACCATACCACATTTCTAACCATATTCAACTGTTCTGTGGAACATACTTTAAAGTCGGGCCTTTAATCATAATCTTATTAAAATAATTATTATTAGCACATAAAACAGACACATTTACAGTTTGCTCAAGATTTATAGCCCCGGTCAAATTAGCTCGACAAGATAGGGGTACCCTTGCATTAATTCACAAGCTGAAAACTTACAGGCACGCGAGGAATGCCACTCTAATAATAGCCTGAAAAGACCTTATTGATCTCTTGGGTATCAAAAAAGTTATCCAATGTCAACAGTCGCAAATATCGGTATTTTGATTTTTTTAATCATCTAACTTTGAAATGACTACTTCTCAGAAGTAGTAAATCTGAGAGAAAAAAGTTTAAGGAAAATTTTATGAGATAATAACATGATCATCAATGTAGGTAATCTCAGCTTTTTTTATCATAAAACTAACCGCTTGGACAAGAAATCCAGATATCTCATATTCGTGACTTTTGTCATTCAATAAACATTTTTGCACACACGGGATAAATGAGGCCTTTTCAGGATTTCATTAGACCTTAGAGTGATATATATCCGTTGTGTACCTGTTGTTGCCAGCTTGCAGTAAATTAATAGTAATAGTCAATGTCTATTTTGACCGGGCAATTACTTTTGTTCATGATGTGTTGTATGATAAGTAGTACTATAATCAGAGGACGCCCGCCATGACGAGCCAAGCGAAGCGCAAGAGGGCATTACCTACCTTTTCTCGAAGTGCTTTGTCGTTTTATTGAACCCTCACAACATGGGTTTGGATTTTATAGATACACAAAATTCGTAAGATTTATTTTCAATAGTGGACTTATTCAATTATATACGGCCTTATTCATACAGTTTATGGACTTACATTCCAGTAATCCAATGTTTTGTCTTCTTCCATCCAACTGAATATAAAAGTCGTTCGAAAGAGACAAAACATTATATAGTTAAAATAGGTTTATAAACAGTCTATTAATAAGGCCGTTCAAGCTATTATTGCATAACACTTAAACTTTAGATTTCAATAATATCGAAAACGCTATGATTTCGTCACTGATTCACTGAAATCATAAATATTCTTAAAGTACTTCCTAATATCCTAGAAAACTGAAATATGGTAACTAATAATGGTATGTAAGCTAATATTATTGGTATTATTACATAAACAACTAAAATAAAATAAATGGTACTTTTATTTTCCAGCTCCTTAAAGTTTAAGCAAATTTTAATGCTAAAGGTCTGACAATTGTTAGAATAAACATCATTGTTAAAAATAATAAAAAAGTCAATATAATAACTAATTTAACTGATATGTTATAAAGGTCAAAAGGGTATATCGTGCGAGGTTAAAAATGAACCTTTGGACTACATTATCCTTTACTTGCACGACGAAGAAAAAATTTAATATTGCCTAAAATTACATCTTTCCTTTAATTTGACGTGTGTCATTACTTCCAAGAATTTGATTCCTATTAGCAACTTTATCGAATGATGTTTTAATACAGCATGTGTTCTTTTATTTCCAAAATCATTATGTTCGATTCCTACCTAGGTAGGATAGGCAGGATTTATCAATTATCTAAGTATCTCGAAGGTCCTTTGAGCATTTTTCGCTTTTCCTCACAGTTTTGGATTTGGCCATCCACGCCCACTTGAAAAACTCACCTGTATATTGTTGCTGTGCATTGCTGTCATAGTTTATTCATTCATTCATTAGTGCAGGGACACCCAGTATAAGCAAATAATTTTTGATTAGTTAAGATAAAAAAATACTGGGTCATATTTTTTTTTTAATTGTTTATGTATATAAATGTGAGTGTGTAACTGTGTATGTATAAAGTTATATTTATTAATTGATTCAAATATATTTATGTATTACATATTTTATGTGCCTACTGTGCTCTCTCTCTGCACCACCTAAAGGTTGGCTGGTAGAGAATGCCTCAGGCATTAAGTCCGCCTTTATACAATTTGTGTATATGAAGCTTCGATCAAATATACACTAGATACACAGTTCCCTGTAAAAGTTCTGTTAAAAAGTGGCACCGATGCATGACATGAAAAAAAGTAAACAAAAAGATCACATATTCCAAATATATTAACACAAATTCCACCTTATGCCTGGAGCTTAAAGTAGCTTTTCACATAATATTGTCTAAAGTTCTGCGACGTTTTAGAAGCAACTGTCGGTGCGTGACTGAAGGCGAAAGAGTGCTTAAAGCATTCTTTTTTGGTGCCATTTTCTAAGCGCTCATGTTGTATCTAGTGTATATTTGATCGAAGATATGAAGCATTAAATAAATAAATAAATAAATTGGACACAGTAATTATACCAGTAATCCAACTAGCATAGATCGACCTCTTGAGATCAGCAATGCCTCAGAACATACAAAAGCTCTTAAACTTTCAGTAAGTTTAAGGGCGGAGTAATGATCAAGAAAGACAGGTCCGCTAAAAGGCAAAGCACCTGCCAAATGGCCGGATGACTTCGTGACAGTCGTAGGAAAAAATGGATTGGTTTGGCACAGGGTAGGAGGCTTATACCCAGGAACAGGTTAACGTGGGCTGATGCTAGAGAATAGAAGCCATACTTTGGTCATTTGATGGCGATAAACCAACACGTTCGCAAATAAGTTGTATATCGGTTTGGGTCTATTTTAATATTGTTTGATAAATTGCTGGTGGATGGTAAGCATGTCTAATATAGTAATTAAATTCAATGATTAAAATCCATCACAGCAAATGAGTTTTTAAGTTTATCTTTACCCACAGTAATTATCAATTTTATGGTTAGGTCTTGCAAAAATTATTATTTTCGCGATGACATTAACTGCGTATTGATTTAGTCTAACATAATGGCAACGCCAAACTGGTACTGTGTTTTGCTTTTGTTTCAACCATTCAGTTGTACGCATCACGGTAGTCGTAGAGTCGCAATACATAACGAAGACATCGATATTGCGTACTTTGAATATGGTACACATTTATATATATTTTTTATTTATTTAAAATATAGAGCTGAAGAAGGCTTGTAGCGACAAATTAGATTAGAGGATTCATTAATATTTTCATAAAGAGGTTGATGAAAGTGAATAAAACGCAAGAAACAATATATTAAGGTCAAAGAGAGTGGCGATCTATAGTGTCTGCTTACTAGCCGTAGCCGCCGCGCCGCGCCGCGCCGTCGAGAACGTGTGAGAACGTGTGTATGTACCTACTCGTAATAACATACATAGTGTAATCGTGATATATAATCAAGTACAAATACACGGCTTTGCTTATAACTATCTTATGACGATTAGTGATACAGATTAAGGCCGAGGCGCAAATACTTTCCGTTTCCTCGAGCTGTTTTATTTTCTTTCCTTACCCAGTTCCCATCACAATTCCCATTTTAAGAGGTCAGCAAAGCATCTACAACCAAGCATAGTAATTGCGTTGCCGATCCGAGTCATGAAGTATTTAGTTACGAAATATATTGGTTAATATGATCTTTACTGTGCCAGGACATCCTGTTAAAGGTCACGAATTAGCTTACAAATACTCTGGGTCTGTCCCTCCGCGAACACGGTTCTACCATATGTCCGTACAGGTATGTATGTATATTTTATATACTGACATGACATAGATACTAGAATGCATTTGATAGTACAGTGCAATCCAAATAACGTCAATTATAAAAATTATGGCGGCCTGGTCGAAACTGGAAAAGCACCGGACTTACGGGATATACCATACACTTGTATACACCCACTCACACTCCTATTAAAAAGTGGACTGTTAGTACCAGACCCAGCCTGGGTCATGTAAAGTGCGTGGCTTACTGTTTTTGCATTTTCCTCATAGTTTCGAATTTGGAAATCTGCGCCCACTTAAAAAATTCACCTGTATAGCGCTGAATCGGGACCCAATATTAAAAACGAGTCTTCTGTCGTGATTCTCACAAACGTACAGATCCTAAACATGGGTTATACAACTAAGTTTCTTATACTATATGGTTTATTATTGGAATAATGTTCATTAACTGTAATATTTTTTTCACACAGCACAACAAAACACATTTAAGCAAGAAGTACACGTATTTAACTGCGCAATACATAAGTCCTCTCTCGCCAGTGAGAGTTACCTTGAACCCGGTGAATAACACATTAAGTTTTTACGTCCTATATCCTTTACTTGAGATACCATTAAAAATATGGGGATATTCTATGCCTCTCCAACCGCCTTCTCCCAAAAACGACACGACTATTAAATATTAGAACTATAATTAAAGTCGTTACGTGTGTGTCAAAAACACACTAAAGTTGTTTTTAAAGTGTCTATTCAAGCTTAGGAGACCATACTGACCACACACACGTTATTGCAACTCTAGTAACTGAATCATGAACCGAATACCTAATCAAGATGTATTTAAATAACGAAAGAAAGCCACTGCAGATGTCTTTCCCTGCCCTGTCATGAGTTGGCCGCGTAGCACTAGTGCTGATTTTTACATGCGTCGCTTGTGAAGCCTAATTGCCGCTGAAGATCTGTAACAATGTGAAACAACAAGCTTCATGTGGAGTGATTAGCTCGGATAGATATTCCATTGTTGCTGCCTCCGTGCTAACGTGTGAAACTAATTAGCGAAGAAATATTTATCAATGTGGCGTTCGACTGATAAATCAGCTACAGCCAAAAACATGACCTACGGCCAAAATGCCAGCCCATTTCAAACGAAGGTTATAAACAACATTTAAGTAAATAAATACTATGATTGTCATTTTTACGCTGTATAATTATATTTTTTTATATTTGTGCATCCCATTACAAGGCACGGACCTCCTCTACAATCGAGAGTACGATCAAGAGTGGTTAGACTATATAGTTCATCCCGCTGGCCCAGTGCGGGTTCGGTCGGTAATTCGGTCAGGAGTTTACTGAGGAAGTTTGTAATCAGATCAAATTACGACAGTCAAAAATTAAAAATAAATTAATACACCTTACAGGCTATAAATAGTCCTGAAACCACATTAAGATCAATGAAATCTTGTCTTGACCATGGATTAGACGCCGAACAAAAACTATCGTCACAGCGTAAAGTAACGGATAGGCGATATGCTCGTATCACAATAATACTCTGAATTAATAATATGACGTAAGTATTATCTAAATAAATATAAAATAATAAACAAAGTAATATACAGTACACGTGTTGACGTTGTGTTGAGTTTGGTACAGCGCCATAGGTTTTAAATACTGCCACTCGCACGCGGCTCGTGACGGCCAATGCGAGTGTGAGCATGTGCGGCGGGGTTTACAGTTTTATAACCATGCAAAGGCCTTGGTCACGAATTAAACAGCTTGTAAAATGTATGCCCGATATACGAGTATATTTAACTACCATACATTGCAAATCACAATTCTGCATGCTCCATCTACTTTAAATAAGTATATAAAGGGACCATGTAATGTGATACATATTACGACATAAGACAAAAACAAAGTAACACATCACAATGAAACTGGTAGCAGTTGTTGGTTTCACTCTTATATTGCTCCACGTAGCAAAAGCTTTCGAATACGTGTACACATTTGGTGGTTCAGATTCTTATTAAAACGATTTGTTAGTTCAGGACCCGATTGCAAAAGCTGTATGACCAGGGCAGCTCGCTCTTTTCGTCTCAACATGTGACATTGAATGATCCGATACATTTGCCAAGCAACTATTTCAACTCCAGACAACTTATTCAGAAGTATTTAGACCAATGACCTGTGGTTCGGGGGCGCAAGAATTCCGCTACGGTATCCTCTGCCCGCCGTAAGAGACGACCTAAAGGGATCATTGGAGTCGCTGGGCACACGGTGGGGGCGGTCTGCCCTCGCGTATAACGACTCCGAGACGTTCGATAGAGCTTCGTCTCTGTCATGGACGTCGATAACAACTTAAACGAGCGTCCAAAAGTAAGTGGGGGTCATTTGGGCCCTCATAATAATAACGGTAGAACCAACAATGGTTTTGCCCGGGGCGGTTACGCGGACGTAAATCGGGACGCCCTTCGCACTGAGATGCCCGGTGCCGCCCACAATACTAGGGACCCAGCTCGGATACAATATACGCGTTTGTACCAGTCTGGAAGGTCAGAGACACTGACATACCCTTTTGACCTACCCTGGGGTACCAAAAGGGGAGCTTAATAGCTTTTCCTCTTGAACAAAACAAATAGAGTCGCCTTATTGGTCAAAAAATAAAAATTTAATAATTATTACCATCTACAATCTTTTTATTTCGTTTCATGCTTGCGGGATTTATAATACTTAACTGCAGATCTAAGTAAAAACTATTACGATCTTTATCAGCCCTCTCAAGTTTAGTAATTTACATAGAACTTTTTAAATGTACACCACTGAGTATTTGCACTTAAGCAAAAATGGCAATATTTAGTAAATCATTGTCTCGACAAATTTATATTTTGTGTACTAACATTACCATTTATACCGAGGACTAGGTTTGTTTTCTCTTCTATGTGCTCACTACAGAGTACAGAGTGCCTGCATTGTCATCATCATCATCATCATCATCATCATCACCGCAAAAACATCTATGAAATTGATACACAACGGTTACTGTCTGAAATTAGCACTTTGGAGGAGTAATTAAGTTTGACATACAGCAACTATTTTAAAACACAAGCTGATATTCAAACCTTGCTCAAAGCCGGTGAACAAAGTAACACCGGGTATCTCAAGACTGCTACCGAAAACGAAGCCGGGTGGTAGTTTTAGTGGCTACAAACACAATGCAATTAAAAATTTCGCCTAGAAACGCGACAATTTTTTTTTATGATTTTTTAAATATCGTCATTTTTGGGTGGTAAATCCATAGTTTTTGCTAAAATAATAATTTAAACTCTTTTATACCTTAGAGTATTTATAAATAAAAGGGTATATACTATTATTTTAGGAAAAAATGTATTTACCACCCAAATATGGCCATAGGAAAAAATAACAACAAAAAAATTGTCGCTTTTTTTTGCAACATTTTCTGTTGCATTGTGTCTGAAGTCGCTTAAACTACCACCCGGCTTCGTTTTCGGTAGCAGTCTTGATATACCCTGTATAAATAAAATAACTAATAATCCTAATAAGTTCCCAGATAAATCCATCATACAACCATGTAACCAATCCATTGTTGTGAATCTAGATAAAACATTAAAAGATGATCTGTGCAATACCAGTTGTAAAACTCCATTACCAACTTCTAATAATGCAAAAACCAATAAAACCCAAATTAATAAAAATCAACATTATACACCTCAAATTAAAAAATCTCTAATTAACTCCACAATGTACTCAGATAACATAGGAAAGGGTATTGGAGTTATAATAAATAAAAGTATGAGGCATCTCCTGTTAAATTATTGTATGCCAGGGGTACCTTATAAACACATTATTAAACATGTCTCACAAAAAAACTACAATGATAATAGTTGCCTAACAATATCAGTTCGAAATTGTCATAATTTAAAGAAAAAGGACATTACTGAGAGTTTTGAACTATTAATGAAACTTAAATGTCCTAAAATCATTTTGTGTGCCTTCCCATATCTGAACAATGTGTCTGACAATATTAATAAGAACATACATGTGTTAAATAGGCACATGCAATTTTTAACTAGTCACTATAGTGAGAAATTTTATTTTCTTGACACCAATTTATTAATTGGTAAAGGTTGTATACAGACTGGGGATACTGTGTATCTGCCAAATAAATATTTACATTTACTTGCTATACCTGTAGCTAATATATTGAACACAGTCATAAGTAATATGACAAAGTCCTTGTGCACTACCACTTTTAGTAATGTTACTAAAATAAATGTGGTAAATAATTTAAACTTTTAAATTTGACAAAAGAGAACGGTAGAAACTGTTTAGTCTTATCTCATCAAAATATAAACCGCTTCTCTGGCAAAATTTTAGAAATAGAACTTTTCAATGACACATTTAATATTAGTATAGTCCCACAAACTTATCTGACCCGGTGAGAGAGTCGCTGTTGTAGAATTTGGTGTTGCCATTAACAATAGATATAGCAATAAAGTGGGTGAAGTAAGATTTTTCAAGTCGATCAATAGTGTCAGGAAAATGAGTGGACCAGTTTCCTTTGCATGTTATTTTTCCTTCCCAAGATTTCTAACAAATCGCTCCCCATACCCTAACAAGTGTATCTGTATCAGCCCATATACTATATGTCCCACTGCTGAGAACTGCCCAATTCTACAATCGAGAGTGCCATTGAGGGTGGTTAGGCCATATCATAGGCTATATAGTCCACCATGCTGGTCTAATGCGGGTTGGTGGACTTACATACCATAGATATTCTCATAAATCGCTATGACAATATGTAGATTTCCTCACTATGTGTTCCTCCACCGTTTTAGTGCGTGTTTATTGAATATCAATACCCACATGACTCCGATAAGTCAGACTTGTGACCTGGGATTCTGGGCGTCTGGTTCATTCATCAACAGGCCCTCACGAATGTAACGATACATTTTAGTTTATGATATATACTTACATGTATTGTACTAGTACGTACAACATTTTGTTTATGTGGTATTTATTTTGAAAAGCTGACAACACAAACCTGTGGCGGCAACTACGCGTTGATACAATTTTATTGGTGTTTGGTATTTTTCGAAGGGTATTATTGGTGCCTGAGTTGCTTTTATTCCTTCATAAAATGTAATACCTGAAGTCTAACGTTCCTAGCGTCACTTTATCAAGATCTCGGCATATTTCACTAGTTTTAAATAATGCAGGAAAAATAAATATATTGAGTAAACAACCAATGGCAGATAAGTCAGCGACTGGCAGATAGACTGACATTCCAAATGACGTTGTTGTTTCCACTTTTGGCCACCGGGCCAGATAAGTTTGTAGCTCTATATACTTTGTTTCACAGAGATGAAGGCGCACCTTATGAATTTCAATGTGAATGGCTTCAGGGTCGCCAGCTCGTTTAACAGAATTTCGGCGGAAGGTGGAGGCTCGTTAATTCTAGTCCGTGATCATATCACATTTAGGGAAAGAAAGGATATCTCTTGCCTCTCTGTTGAACGAGTGTGTGAGGTCGCATGTGCGGAAACAAATTTTTATGTCATATTGTGTGTCTATAGACCTCCTTCATCAAATATTTCACTATTTTTATCAACAATGGAGGATATTTTAATTAAAATTAAAAGTAATAAAAAAGTTCTAGTCTGTGGGGATTTTAATATTAATTTACTAGTTGATTCGGTTGATAAGTGTAGATTTGTGTTCGGCTCATTTAATCTTACATGTTTGTTCTCGGAGCCTACTAGAATTACGCCTGAAACTTCGAGTTGTATTGACAATATCATAACCAACTTCGAAGTACTTGAAAAAGGTGTAAAAATAGGGGTTAGATCTGACCATAAATGTCAATTAATGAAATTAGAACATGCTGTAGACAAAACCAGTAGATTAATAACTTTTAGGCCGTTACCTAAGAACATCCTAGGTCAATTTAACAGTAATTTACAGTCGAAAATAGATAATATTACACTTGATGGCAGTCCAAATGACATGTACTCGTCATTATTTAAAATTATACGAAAAGAGTATGACCAAGTATGTACAATTAAAACAATTAAAATTAACTCTAAAATAAATTTAGTGCTTGGGCCACTAAAGGCATTAGACATAGTAGGGAAATTTTGTATGAGCTATATGACAAAAGGTCCTATTATACACCTGATGTCAACTTTAAAAAATATGTCAGATTATATTCAAAATTATTTAAAAAAGTATGTATGCAGGCTAAATCTAATTATATAAGTGAAAAGCTTAGATTGTCAGATAATAAAATAAAAACAACCTAGCAAATTATTAATACTGAAACTGGGAGTAATAAAAAAAATGACAACAAAATTGCTCTCCGCATAAATGACGGCCTTATTTCAGATAAATCTACTATTGCTAATTATCTTGATAATTTTTTCACTAACATACCATTGGATTTAACTAAACATTTAGATTCATCAGTAGATTTAGCGGAATCTTTTTTAAAGGAAAATCTTCCTGGAAATATGCCTCAGTTTAATTTTCAAAAGGTAACTAGTTGTCAAATAATAAAGGCTTTCAAGCAAATCAAAATAAAAACTACGGAAGATATATGGGGACTGTCTATTAAAGCTATAGAAGCTATTATTGTTAACATTGCACCGTTATTAGCTACTATTTTTAATTCCTGCCTATGTGAAGATATCTTTCCCGACTTAATGAAAATTAGTAAAGTTGTGCCCATTTTTAAGTCAGGTTGTTCGAACAATCCGTCGAACTATAGACCCTGTATCATCGTCCTACATAACTTCAATTAAATGCGTGCTACGTCGAGATTCCGTTGCTGGGTTTCATATTCAATTATCGATATCCGCCGCTAGAGGGCCCCACCAGCCCTACGCCTACGCAAGTTCGACTATTTTCGGATAACCCGAAGTCCTCCAACCAATAAAAAAACGGTGTGGAGGGGCCTGGCGGGGAACAAGGCGCTAACGGACAAGAAGTCAAATAGGTTTCCAGAACCGACTCTCCAGCGTTTTGTCCGGGCATGCAAAATCCAAAACCGTTACTAAATATTTTATCGCAAGTTTTAATTTCCATCAAGAATTCGAATATCCTGTGTTTTCGACTGCCAGCGGCCTACATTGCTGAAACCGGACTGGAATTGGCGAAGGTGGTGAACCCGAAGGCTACGGTGAGTGATAGTTGAATAAGTGCCCAGTTCTGGAACTCCGTTGTAGCGCGTATTAATTGAAATTAGGTAGAAGGTTCTCCCATCGGCAGCTGCCAACCAACTGAACATCTTGTCCAGCCTCATCGCTGGTACAGACCCATTTCCATACTACCGGCTCTTAGCAAAATCTTCGAAAAGCTTTTGCTTAGGGCCGAAACTGCGTTAAGCGGGCACTCGCGCGGTTTCATACAAAAGTGCTCCGTCGCGGGGATCCGCGCGGGCGTCCAGCACGGGGAGGCGCGTCCCGCACCCGCGCCGCGGGGCCCGCATTCGTGCGTCGGAACCCGTCGCGGGGGCACGCGTGGTAAAGCGCGCGGTGTCCGCCAGCGGTAACATGACGGTGATGGCATAGGGCATTGAGACGTGGCCTCTCACTTTGGGCTTCATTAGAAGGCTCAAAGTCACTCAACGAGCAATCGAGAGGGCTATGCTCGGTATTTCCCTACGAGATTGACTCAGAAATGAGAAGATCCGTAGGAGAATAAAGGTCACCGACATAGCGCAAAGGATTCTATAGATGATTCATAGCGAAAGGTTCTAGAGTGGAGGCCACGTACAGGCAAGCAAAATGTCGAACGCCCGCTTACAAGGTGGACGGATGACCTGGCTACATTTGCAGGAAGTCGCTGGATGCAGGCTGCTTCCAACAGGTCGATGCGGAGACCGTTGGGGGAGGCCGATGTTCAGCAGTGGACTTTCTGTGGCTGAGATGATGATGATGATGAGTATACTTGAGCAAAAAGCTTTTTTAGCCTTTCCGTTGGTGATATGACTGATACAGATTTTACCCTTAAGTTGTTGACCATCAAATATGGTTCCAGTTTCGAAGATAATTCGCCATAGACCGGTATCGAAACTTTAAAATATTTGTACAATGAGTTTTCGTTTTCTCTTAATTTACTGAACTTTACAACAAATTCTCCGCCTAGCAACCTAAATTCAATAAACAGCCTTCCTGGCTGTCGTTTTTTTTTTGCTAGTCGTCGTTTTGCTATGTAATAATATATTAAGCTCTCCATCGACACGACTGTACATGCACACCTTTAAAATTGAACCAGCGACACTGCGTGAATCCGGTCTCCGCGACGGGTACCCGCGACGGGGACCGTCACGTTCTCACGGAGCCCGCACGCGTGTCCACTCGAGGAGACGCGCGACGGTTGCCCGTCGCGGGCGCCCGCTTAACGCAGTTTCGACCCTTAGTCAAATGCTAGCACATTTTGATGAAAATAAGTTAATAAATAGGAAACAATTTGGTTTCACAAAGGGTCGCTCAACTCAAGCAATGCCGGGACATCACTAATTACGTCGGTTTTAGAAGCCTGGGAGGCATCTCAAGATGCTCTGGGAGTTTTTTGTGATCTCTCCAAGGCTTTCAACTGTGTTGACCACCAAACACTTATTATGAAGCTGAGGTACTACGGAATCAGTGATACGTCACTTGATCTCGTAATGTCTTACTTAACGGGTCGTGAACAAAAGGTTTCCTTGGACGGGCTCACTTCAGTAGGATCAAAAGTTAAAATTGGGGTTCCGCAGGGTTCCATTCTGGGCCCCTTTTTATTCCTAGTCTACATAAATGATCTTCCTTGCATGGTTCAAAAGTGGTCAGACATAGTTTTATTCGCTGACGACACTTCTATTATATCTAAAGTTAGTCGAAAAGACAATAATTTCGATACACCTAACAATATTCTTAATTTAATTTCGGGTTGGTTTTCTGCCAATAATCTACTATTAAATGCTAGTAAGGTTAAATGCGTCCGTTTTGCTTTACCGAACGTGGCAAGTGTAAACACGCGTATTGAATTAAATTCAGAAATTCTAAATTTAGCTGATTCCACAATTTTTTTAGGGATCACTCTAGACAACAAATTACAATGGGGTCCACAAATTGAGAGACTATCAGCTAATAAACTTAGCAGCGCAGCGTTCGCGGTCCGAAAAATAAGAAAACTAACTGACATTGCAACGGCTAGATTGGTATATTTTGCTTATTTTCATAGTATAATGTCGTACGGCATTATTTTGTGGGGATCAGCGGCTGATATTGAGTCCATATTCATATTACAAAAAAGAGCAGTTCGCGCTATTTATAATTTAGGGAACCGCGATACTTTGCGATCTGTTTTTATAGAAAGCAATATACTAACCGTGTCATCTGAATACTGTATCAGCCCATATGCGTCCCACTGCAGGGCACGGGCCTCCTCTACAATCGAAAGTACGATTGAGAGTGGTTAGGCCATATAGTCCACCACGCTGGCCTAGTGCGGGTTGGCGGACTTACATACCATAGATTTTTTTATAAATGGCTATGGTATGCAGGTTTCCTCACGATGTTTTCCTTCACCGTTTTAGTGCGTGGTGATTGACTATCAATACACACATGACTCCGAAAAGTCAGAGGTGTGCCCTGGGATTCGAACCCGCAACCACCGTGAACATGTTGGCAGTCGCGTCTAGTCCGTTTACCAACAGGCCACCACGCACTTTGTCATCTGAATACATCTTACAGAATATAATGCACGTTCGTAAAAATATTAATAAGTTTTATAAGGTCAGTGACACCCACACTATTAATACGCGGTAATAAAAATAAACTAGTAATACCCTCGTTTAGACTAGAAAAGTAAAAAAAAATCATTCTTGGGTAGTTGTATTAAATTTTATAATAAACTTCCCAATAGGATAACGCAGCTACCGGACAAACTATTTAGAGCACATATTAAAAACAAACTTATGACCAGGGGTTATTATAATATTAAGGAATATATATAGACAGCCTCCGTGGCGCAGTTGGTTAGACGCCGCCTGTGAAAAGAGAGGCCGCGGGTTCGATCCCCGCACCGAGAGAAATGTTTGTGCGGCCCACAAATATTTCTTCCGGGTCTGGGTGTTCGTGAGACCGAAAAGTCTCTCGTAGTTCCTGATACCCACGACACAAGACTCGATCTTAGTGTGTGGTCAGGACTATGTATGTGACTGTTGGGTGTTATTATTATTATTTCTCTTTATTTTAAATCGTTTTTTTTTTACATTTTTATATATATAGTAAAAATCAAAATACATATAAAAATATAAAAAGTTATCCAATGATGGCGAGGCTCGAGACCCAAGACACCGGTGGTTAGGAGCCCAAAGTGAGGAACCGCCTCACAATACGTGCCGTGTCAAGCAATACTGCCTTCTGAATCTGACTCCTGACCCAACAGCCGATTGAGAGCCTCTGTAGATGTTGGTCGAGGCTCTTTGGTATCAACCCATGGGCAGAAACGACAATCGGGACAATAATTGTTGAGTCGACATCCCACATGTCGATAACCTCGTGTGCCAAATCTAAATATTTAGACATTTGGTCTTTTTCAGCTTTGACAAGGTTATCGTCATGCGGGATGGTGACGTCAACAAGTATAGCTCGGCGCGCCAATCGATCTATTATCACAATGTCAGGCTTATTGGATAGAATAGTCCTGTCTATGATAATAGATCGATCCCAATACAACGTTGCATGACCATTTTCAAGAACTGGTTGAGGAACATACTGGTAATATGGCACTTCAGAAGTCACCAGTCCATATCGAAGAGCAATTTGCTGATGTATGATCTTGGCTACTAGGTTGTGTCTATGCAAATAATCGCCGTTAGCAAGATACGAACAACCGGAGATAACATGCCTGATGGACTCGCCAGGACGGTGGCATGCCCGACAGATGTCGACCGTACCGTCCTTCAGGATGTATTTCCTATAGTTGTTCGTCTTAATAACTTCGTCCATAATTGCAAAGACAAAACCCTCGGTTTCCCCAAAGAGGTTACCGAAGCGCAGCCAGGACACAGACGCTAGTCGGTCCACATCAGGCCCATGAAGGGCTCGATAGAACCGACCGTGCAGCTCCTTGTTCTTCCATATGTCCTCGCGATCCCTAATGCCTACCACCAGAGGTTTCCGCCAGTTCTCAATCGCCAAAGACAGCGGGGTAAATCCTTTATCTACCATAACTACAACCCTATGCATATCCACGTCACTGTGAAGGAAATAATCCCTGAGATTGCACACCTCGCGATTATGTAGGTCCTTAGCATTAAGAATGCCTCGGCCCCCACATCTACGCGGGATGTACAATCTCTTCACTGACGAACGTGGATGATGCATACGATGTGCAGTTAGGAGAGTTCGGACTTTACGATCCAGGGCGTCCAATTCGGTCTGAGTCCATTTGAGTATGCCGAAAGAGTACATGAGTACAGGCATAACCCAACCGTTAAAAGCGCGAATCTTGTTTCCACCTGACAAAAAACTGTTAAGTACTTTTGTCAGGCGGCTAAAAAACGCTCTTTCAACGATCGTTTTACATCTGCACCCATGATACCTAGAGCCTCAGGCATACCCAAATATTTGTAGGTTTCCGTCACGGAGAGGAATCTGAGTCTTACAGTCTCTGAGACATGTATGTCATCTGAGACCGCAACCTCCCCTCGCTTCACATGAATAACCGCACATTTATCTACACCAAACTCCATATTGATTGAATTGCTAAATCTTTCCGTTATTTTTAACAACTCTATCAATTCGGTTTGTTTCGATGCAAATAACTTGAGGTCATCCATATAGAGCAAGTGAGAAATAGGCTCAGACCCTCTCCGCAGACGGTAGCCTAACCCTGAATCCAACAACAGAGTGCTGAGGGGATTCAGGGCCATGCAAAACCACAGTGGACTCAGACTGTCGCCCTGGAATATACCCCGCTCGATTCTAATCAGCTCATCACAATCAGGAGGAACCGTACCACCTGGATATCTCAGGACAGTGGTCCACTGCCCCATACAAAACCCAAGGAAGTTGCATAAATTTGTATTAATTTTATACAAATTTAACACCCTCATGAGCCATGTGTGGGGCACCGAATCATAGGAATTTTTATAATCTATCCAGGCAGCCGATAAATTCCTTCGGTTGTGACGAGCCTGTTGGCAAATGGTCATGTCAATGAGAAGGAGCTCCTTTGTACCACGGGACCCATTCATGCAACCTGTCTGGCCGGAAAAGAGAATATGATTAGAAGAAATATGGTCTGTAATTTTGGATCTAATAATGGAAGTCAAAACTTTATAAATAGTTGGAAGACATGTAATGGGTCTATAATTTTTTGGTTCCGTGGTAACACCGGATTTAAAGAGCAGGTGAGTGACACCTGTCGTCATAAATGTTGGGAGCGATCCCCTCTCAAGCGCATCCTGGAACTGTGTTGCTAATCGAGCATGCGAACTTGGAAACCATTTTTACCAGAAGTTGTGCAGACCATCCGGACCCGGAGACTTCCAATTTCGAGTCGCTGCCAGAAAATCCTCTGGACTGATTAAAATGGTTTATTATTATTATTATTATCTTAAAACCTTTTTGACTCCATTTAAGGGTAATAATAAAGCCAGTAGTACGGGCCTTGGCCAAGCACAACCGGCTATATGGTAAACGTGGATGATATGGATGACGAGGATAAAAACTTTCTGGTGATACGACATGTGTTTAAGATTGTAGCTTTTTGAAGAAGATAAATAAGATGAGGGGGTATTTTTAATATTTCAAGGCTCTGGGTTAGGTTTTTAGGTATTATTCCGGTGGATGATACAACAATCGGCACTATGTGTACTGTTTGCGCTCTCCATTGGGTTTTTAACTCTATTGCGAGGTCCTGGTATTTTGTGAGTTTCTCTGAAATGGATGCTTGCATATTGTGTGAGTTGGGGATGGCTATATCTATCAAGTATATTATGTTACTAAGTTTATCATGTTATTATTATTATTATTATTGAGGCTAAAAAAGCCTGGGATTAGGTGTTCTCTTGCACATTGCGACCTCCTGGGGCCCTGCACTATTCACTCATTAAATCCCCTAATTTAAATAAATAAAAAATTGTAAACTTAAAAATTAACCAATATACAATTAAATTAATCAATTAAATTATAACTAAATATATACTCGTCAAAACAAAATAAGGGCCACCACTATTTTTCGACATTAATTAATTTTGATCAGGATTCAAGGTTAGAAATTGTCTATATATAATAAAACAAACTATTATTTGTGTCATAAAATTATTTTAAATTCAATTTAATTAAAAACTAATTGTATTTGTAACATTTTATATTTTATAGAACTTTTTTTGAAATTTATGCCTAACTTTAATATTTAAATTTTAACTAATAGGTATATAAAAAGCAGTTTTTTTTTTACATTCTCATATCGGGTAAGTCTCCCTCTTTTTAAATGCATTCTTGGAGCCTTGAAAGCAATGTCTCCACAAGATTTTTGACTCTGTTATCAGATATTTCTTTCCAACAACTTTTTAATAAGTTTATTAGGTGCTGGTGACTATGCACATCTTCTTGAGCTGCCTTAACCTATCGTTTAAATTGATCCCAGAGTTCTTCAATCGGATTCAGGTCAGGACTGTTGGCAGGCCACGCCAAAACCTGGATATTCGCTTCGTCTAAGATCGCCAAAGTTGCTCATGCTGTGTGCGATCGAGCATTGTACTGCATCAGGATGAAACCTCCAGAGGCTGATTGTGAAAATGGAATAATATGAAGTCTGACTACTCGATCGACGTAACGTTGTGTTGTCACAGTACCCTGGTTTAGAAAAACAAGGTCAGGTTTACCTTGTAAGCTAATACCGGCCCAAACCATAACATTGGGTCCACCAAATCTATCACATTCATGAATAAAAATATCTAAAAAACGATCTCCACTTCTTCTCCATACTCGTCTCTGTCTATCATCCTTAAAAAACTTCACTTTACACTCATCCATGAAGAGCACGTTATGCCATTAGTTTTTACCAAATTTCAAATGTTGACGTGCAAATCTAAACGGCTTACACGGTGGGCTTAGGTCAGTTTAGCCCGGGCTGCTGGCCTTTTTGCAAATTGGTGGTCTTCGTGTAAACGATTTCTTATTGTTTGGTCGCTGAAAATGGTACCCGTAGTCCGGTGTAAGCGATTTTGTAGAAGGCGAGCTGTAATATTCTGATTTCGACGTGCACAAAGTCGCACATAACGGTCTTCTTGGGCGCTGGTAGTACGAACTCTTCCTGAGCCACGACGCCGTGATACACTGCCCTTCTTTTGATACTAATTTTAAAGGTTTTGGACCGCTCTACGTGGCCACGTATCCCAGCTTTAAAGCCACGGAACGCTGAGAATTACCAGCTGAGATCATCGTTACGGCTCTAGAAGCAGTATTAGAGTCCATATGGCAACAAAATCGTGGCATTTTACAGAAAAATAAAAGAACTATACGCAAAACTATCAAAAACAACCGCAGCAGTCAATAGACTAAGGCTAAACTGAACTAACGTCAATCTCCAAAGTTTTTTTTGAAACTAACCACTTAAGAATATATTGTTAAAAAAGCGTTTTAACTGCACACTTGACAACAACATCGGCTATAACTGACCGTCGTCGTTAACTCAAGCACTTAAGACCATAAAAAATCTCATTCGAAAACACGGGATACCAAAAATCTGTCTCAAACTGCAAAAAATTAAGTGGCCCTTATTTTGTTTTGACGAGTATATAATGATGAATTAATGCAAATTAAAATCATATGACGACCGATCGAGAAAACAAATAAAAATAATAATATGGCAAATCTTTGTAAAACAAGTCACAAATATTTATTTTAGTAAATTGACCAAAACCAAGCCCACTGAGTTCGACTCGCTGGATCTACTCAGAAATGGGTCGCGCCGCGTAGTATCCAGTTGTAAAGTAAAGCCCGCTGAGTTTGTTCGCCGGGTCTTCTCAGTCAGGGCCGCGTTGGATCCGGCAGTAAGCCTAAACATACGGGACGTTTCGGAAATACTTATGGTCGTTGTCTTAAGTTGGACCCAAGACAAGCCCACTGAGTCTTATTCGCTGGATATACTCAGAACTGGGTCGCGTCGCGTAGTTCCAGTGGTAGTGTAAGCCCACTGAGTTTGTTTCGCCGGGTCTTCTCAGGAAGGGCCACGTTGGATCCGGTGGTAACAATAAACCGCCACGCACCGTTGTAATAATATTCATGGTACACTAAATAATTTAATTTGACTAACGTACATATTGTAATTCTTTGAAAAATAAATTACCATAAAGTCATAAATAATACTTTAAATAAAATAAGAATAAAAACTAAACAAATAAATAAAACTAATTCTCAATATAAATAAAATTATTTTAAAATAAATAAATTACATTAATTAATTAATTCAACCAAGAAATTAAAATAAGTAATACTAAGTACAAGAAATATATTGTATATAGAGATTAAGTTCTATGTATATTGACTTGTCATAAGAGCTTTTAAATTGCCTACGTGACCAATAAATACATTTCATTTTATTTCATTTCATTTCACCATCACCATCACATCATCATCAGCCTTTTGTAGTCCACTGCTGGACATAGGTCTCTTTCAAATTGCGCCATTTCACCCTGTCTTCGACTTGTCGCTTTCAGCATCTGCCAGCGACCTTCCGCAAATCGTCACCCTCCCTAGCTGCAGGGCATCCGCTACGCTTGCCAAGACGCGATCTCCACTCAAGAACACGTATACCCCGAAGGTTATCAGTTCTTTGACAGATGTGCTGCAATGTATCAGATAGTAATTTTAATGCAGCTCAAATAGGACATCACGTACATGTTTGTCACGCTGATTACCAAGAAGCGGGTCTCCTCCAGACTGGACGAATTGTTTGTGTACAAATGTCTTCACTCCTATATGTAATTCGCATGTATGTGTAACATTCGATATTTAAAGGGTTTGACACCGGCCGAGTAATATATACCGGGGAAGGCAGTATTCCACTTCTTAAATATGATACAGGAGTAACTATACCTGTAAGTATTGTAAAAATTTACTTTTATTTTTTGTTATTGCAATGAATGATGATGATGGTAAGCGATACGACCGCTCATTAACAGTAGCCAAATCAAACAACACCTTGAATTTCAAAGCAATGCTTGGCATTCCACTGCGGTCACCATATTGAGACATAACATATTAAGTCTCATTATGTCCAGTAGTTACTCAGGCGACAATGTCCTTCATTCCGAAACACAACAGTGCATTTACACTGCTGTTTGGTGTAAGAAATAGACCTTGCGGTAGTTCGTACCCAGGTGGCCTCTCACATATGAGAGATCTACCACCAAATGTGGTCAAAATATGAGAATCAGTTTTTCCCTCTTCACATTTTATAAAATTACACATGTTAATACTATTTGATTACGAGTATATGTAAACGCTTGTTGTTTATGTTATGAAAACATATCTCGAACAATGTTTGTAGTACCAAATTTTGCCACACGCCAATAGATATATAGATGATCTCTTATTCATGTTGTCATTTTCTCGGCAGGTAAAAGATGGTGTAAAAGTGACCTACGTGGAAATGACAGTGTACGCCTTAACGGCACCAAATGTTGAATACGATCCTACGTACCGCACAGTATCTATTGAATACAATTGGACACAAGTTACACTCTCTTCGTACAAAATTGTTGCGAAAGGAGTTTGAACTATGTTGTTACAAATATTACTAATATTAAACAATTTTACTTCCCATCCCCACTTTCATTTTATGCTGTTTTTTGCACTCTATCAGTCAATATACGTCCCACAACAGGGCACGAACCACCTCTACAATCAAAAGTACGATTGAGAGTAATAAGGCAATATAGTCCACCACGCTGGTCTAATGTTAGTTAGCGGACTTTACATGCCATAGAAATTCTTACAAATCGCATATGAGATGCAGGTTGCTTTACGATTATTTTTGTCGCCGGTATATGGCGTAAAGTTTGTGTCGTACATGACAAAAATTGTGGCATGATATGATTGTTCATAAAATAACCATGGACTTGTTTACCGTTGTGATGTATTATTACCATTTTTCATAAAAATCTTAACAATTCAACAAATATTCAAAAAAATACTTTAATCAAAGTCTGATGACGATATGGCAACTTGTAAGGAAAGAAGAATAGTTAACTACATCAGTTTTCGTCTCAGTTTTTTGTCGCTTCATTGAAATATTGTTTCATAAATTGCTTTTAGTGGGTAAACATGTCATAGATACTACTAATTCAATTCTTTTCCATGTTTCAAATTAAACAAAACAGCGAGTATTATGATTATCTTTACCCAAACCAATTAAAATTTTAATGGTCATTAGCTCTTGTAAAAATAATTACTATCGCAGTGGCAATTACTCCTTATCGATTCAGTCAAATCAGTCTAATGTAATGGCAACGCCAAAATGGTATTGTTTTTTGCTTTTGTTGCAACCATATTGTTTTGCTTATCGTGGTAGTCGTAAAATTGGAGAACGTAAGGAAGACATTGACATTGCGTACTTCGAATATGGTACATATTTTTTTCAATAACCTAGGGTATTAATTATTATTAATCCACACACATCTGCATGAGAGATGCATGCGGTTGTTTGTACTAACGTTAAGCTATTATTTTATAATGTTGTCTGAACAATAAAGAATAAAGATTTCTTAATAAAAATAAGACTAACCTTGGCCTGGCGTACAGACGTCTCTCAGATTGAACATATTGCATCTAGCTTCTCATAAGATATGAAAACTAAAAACTTTAGAAAGTTAACTGATTTAAGAAAAAAGAAAGCCGCTACAAGAATGCATCTAGAAGTTGATAAAGCGGAAAAGGGCATTGTAAATGTACCATGAAGTAGATGCCGGTTTAAATCGTAAGGTAATTAGTTGCACAATAATCTTTTTAAATTTTTACTGCTTTACCAGGGGCTCCCATTAAAGGTCACGAAGTGTCTTTCACGTACAGTGGTGCTATTCCAGGACATACGCCTGTCTACCATTTAAATGTACAGGTACGAACTACATAGGTGTATTTTTATAGTGGCACTATAAAGAGACGAAAATTCATTGGTGGTACGCCCATTGCAATCCAAATAGGGGAATTTACATGTATACCGCCCTTGTCAAAACTGAAAACACACACATATTTCACCCCAAATACCCACCATTGCGTAATGCAAGGTGATCGCTACTCGGTGAGAGAAGTCTATATTACCAGAAACAGTACCTACCATTAAGTGTTTCAAAATATATTCAACCAATAGAGAATGACCATTTTACTATGTAAAGTAGTATCGGTGCGAAGATTGTTGTGCCTCGATGAAACCTACTTTGTAGGTAGCAAAAAATATCCTTGGAGTGCTTGGAGATGTAATTTGAAATTCAATTAAGAATATTTATTGTGTTCGGCTCTGTCAACTTAATTTAATAAACAAACTATAAAAATGCTATAATTAAGTTGAAGCAGTGTCGTCATCGGGATTAACGTCATTTTTCACCGATCCTATGAATGGGCATTCTCGTTTTGTTTATTATTGGAATATTAATACATTTTGTTATTTTTCACACAGCCCAAAAGAGAAGATTTGGAAAAGAAATTCACATACTTAAGGGTGGAATATGTAAGCCCTCTCTCGGATGTGACTATTACTATGAACCCAGAAAATAATACTTTGACGTTTTTCATTCGGTTTCCTTTCCTGACAATACCAATAGGAATAGTCGGATATTCTATGCCACTTAAGAAAAAAAGCAAATAAATGTAATATCAATTAATTAATACATACATAATATGTAGAGTCCGCCCAATTAAATAGATTCGGTTTCGGCAAAAAAATATGACCTTTGGCCTATTTTGGCTGAATATTAATTAATATCTATGATTGTATTTTTTTCTAAGAATTATTGTATTTTAGACGATTGCCAGTTTATTGAAATCATTTATCGACTGTATTTTACGGTTGTGGTCGTTGAATTGGTCTCATTACGGAGGAATCAGCAAAAAAGTATTGGCATTGATTTTCACTTTTGAAGCCAATATTTAAAAAAAATAACTCCTTTTCATCAATTTCATCATTATTAATCTTTGAACATAAACAGCATTCTCTAATTTGTAAAAATGAATTAAAACCCAAAACCTAAAACTAAATTGGATAACACTGTCGACTAACGTTATTGTCAGTACCTAATAATACGAAAAATGGGCAGACTTCAGTTAATTTACCTTATGAGAAATATCAAATCAAAGTGATGAAGTAATTTTTGTATTCCTAATATTATCATAGTGCACCTTAATATTTGCTGATGCTACGCTGCGCTGTAAATAAATTCTCATTAAAACATAAAGTTGTTGGAATTATATACAAAATTTTATTACTACTGACAACTAACAAAAGTTATGTCGCCAATAATTGTAAAAAAAATCTAAATAATAAGGTAAATTTTCTGTTTTTAAAGGTCGAAAGGGTTTTTGATTACTACACTTTTTCGTAACATTACTGGGTTTATGGTATGGGTTAATCACGGGAGCGCATGTTGATGTCGTCGTGGCGTTCCCTCTCGGCCTCGCGGTGGTCGCCGGAGACGCGCGCGCCGGCCGACGTGCCCGCCTCGTCGTGCTCGCGCTTGCTGGGCGAGTGGGGAGCCGACGGCGCCGACTGCACCAGCCGACCCATCAAACTAGCGCTCTTATCCTTGCGCGGTCGAGTCCACTCGTGCGACAGCACCCGATCCAGCGTCAGCCGCAGCGTTATGTCCGGCTCCAGTATGTGACGCACGATAGACTTGGCCGCCGCTGACACAGCGTCCCGAATCCGAGATCTGAATACCCAATTGCGTGACATTTGATCCTTTAGCAACTTACGCAAATTAGAATCGTCAAACGGCATGGAAGCGTTCAGCATTATGAAGAGAATGATTCCTAGAGACCAAACGTCAGCTAGTTTAGGGTTGTAAGGTGTGCCACTCACCACCTCTGGCGCGGCGTATGCAGCAGATCCGCAATATGTTTGGCTAAGAACACGCCTGTTTTCGCCGTCCGTACAAAATCTAGCAAATCCAAAATCAGCCAGCTTGACGTTGAATCGTCTCGAAAGCAATATGTTCTCACATTTTAAGTCACGGTGAGCGATGTTTTTGCTGTGCAAGTATTGTAAACCGCTGGCCATTTGTCTAAACCACAGCTTAGCCTGATTTTCTGGCACGACTCCATTGCGCTTTATAAAATCTAATAAATCGCCATTATCAGCATATCTCATAAATATAAACACTCTCGGCCCTCGCTGTAAGATGCTGTGCACTTGAATAATATGTGGGTTTTCAATTTTAGTCAATATATCGAGTTCGCGAGGGAAAAACTTTTCTAAAAAATCCCGAGGTGCTTTTTCTTTGTCGAATATCTTGCAGGCGAGATGCATGCGCTTGGGACTTGATGCATCGCAGTATTCCGCCAGGTGAACGGTGGCATAAGATCCTTGTCCTATTTTCTTGCCGATTAGATATCCTCGTTGTTCCAAGGCGTTCACCTCGGAGCTTCGAGGGCTGAGACGCTCAGCCATTGAGCTCTATCGACTTTATCCTAACCCTTTTAGGATACATTGGACATTTCACTACTCACGTATGTCCAAGGTTTTAGTAGCCCTCTTGTCAAAATATTAACTTTCCGTTTAATACTAGTTTTCCACTCAACTCTCATGAAAGAGAGTAAAACGATGCCAACATATAAATCGTTCTCAGCACGCACAAAATTTTGATAAAATATTACGACATCACAAAGAATTTGGATATAAAAAACGCATTCACAGGTAAGAAATCTTCCAAAAAGACGTATCTCCTACATTGATGACTTTTTCCTTTGTTTCTAAAATTAAAATATATTTGCGGAAGGCCTGTATCGCTTGTCATTGGAAAGAGAATGTATTCAAAAGATTGAAGTTTGAATTTAATCACAATTTGAATAACAATGTACTAAAATGCTTTTCTTATGTTTTTCGCATAAGAAAATGTCGCTATCTATGTAAAATTACAAAGATTTCATTTCCATCTATCCATAAATAGGTACCTAATAGGAACAAATGGTATGTGGTAGCTATGTAACAACGTATATATAGTAACGAGAAATGCACATACATATTACGTAAACGTTCCAACTGATACGCCTAGCTCTATCATGAAAAGTATTCAAGTTTTTGCTTAAGTTCATCTTCAAATTTTAAATTAATCATATTTAATCTTGAAGATTTAAGAACTCTATCACTAATTGATATTTAACTGTAATTTTTTTGTACCTACGTTTCCTCCTATCTATCTAAAACCTATGTCTAAAAGGGACGAAACGTCAGGCATAATAACGTGATGGAAATAATCATCATATTTAGCCACACCGTGTTTTCTGCTGACCATAGACGTACCTAAAGATTTCCTTAACGAGTGGTGGAAAGGTGGTAAGATTATGATACTACCTAAGTATTTAATGAATATTACCGAGAAAAATAACGGGAACAGAAATACCAAATAACCTAATATATTGTAGGTATTTGTATCAGCCCATATAACCCTATTGCAGGGCACGGACCTCCTCAAAAATCGTGAATACGATTGAGAGAATTTGGGCTATAATGGATTATTACACTCTTACTGTACTGCGGCAAAGGAGCGTTAAAGATTCCACCAGGTTACCCCCTGCATGTCGTAGAAGGCGACTGATGAGGCGTATGGGTGCACTTGGAGAGCGCCCTCACCGAAAGGATCCCGAGGCGAACGCCAGAAAAAGGCTAATAAGGGTGCGTACGCGCTCCCCCTTGTAAATGAGTAAGGTATGCCAAAAGGACCATCGAGGGCTTTTGGTCAGTATGCCGGCATAGAGTTTTAGCGTTAGAGAGCGGGACGGAAATCGGATGGGAACATAGGGCATCCGAACGAAACGCGACGGGAAAGCGGAAGTCTTCTTTTTTATGTTATGAAGGGCGAGATAAGTATGCCGTTCGCCTGATGGTATACGATACGACCGCTTATGAACAGTAGCAAAACCAAACAACACCTTAAAATACAAAGCAATGCTTGGCATTCCACTGCGCTAGCCATCCTGACACATAAGATTTAAAGACTCAACTTGTCCAGTAGCTACTCTGGCTACAATGCCCTTCAATCCGAAACACAACAATACATTTAAACTACTGTTTACTTTGGCGGGAGAAATAGACATTGCGGTGGTACCCAACCAGACGGCCTCTCACATACTCATATGTACCCACCACCAGTAAATATTATGTGCCTAATGCATAAATCTAGCAAATGAAAAAAACAATCCACTTCAACGGTAATTGACAAGTAATTACCGCCGCGTGATTAATAAGTAATTATAAGTAATTAAGTGCGTGGTGGCCTGTTGGTAAGCGGACTAGACGCGGCTGCCAACATGTTCACGGTGGTCCCGGGTTCGAATCCCAGGGCACACCTCTGACTTTTCGAGTCATGTGTGTATTGATAGTCAATCACCATGCACTAAAACGGTGAAGGAAAACATCGTGAGGAAACCTGCATACCATAGCGATTCATAAGAATTTCTATGGTATGTAAGTCCGCCAACCCGCACTAGGCCAGCGTGGTGGAATATATGGCCTAACCACTCTCAATCGTATTCTCGATTGTAGAGTAGGCCCGTGCCCTGCAGTGGGACGTATATGGGCTGATACAGAATACAGAAATTACCGCCACCCATGAACAATGGGTGATAAAATTAGGCAGAACCTGGAGATATGGGAAACTATGTTTCCCACGGGCTTGTAATATATACCGGGTATCTCAAGACTGCTACCGAAAACAAAGCCGGGTGGTAGTTTTAGTGGCTACAAACACAATGCAATTAAAAATTTCGCCTAGAAACGCGACATTTTTTTTATGATTTTTTAAATATTGTCATTTTTGGGTGGTAAATCCATAGTTTTTGCTAAAATAATAATTTAAACTCTTTTATACCTTAGATTATTTATAAATAAAAGGGTATATACTATTATTTTAGGAAAAAATGTATTTACCACCCAAATATGGCCATAGGAAAAAAAAAACAAAAAAAAAATTGTCGCTTTTTTTTGCAACTTTTTCTGTTGCATTGTGTCTGAAGTCGCTTAAACTACCACCCGGCTTCGTTTTCGGTAGCAGTCTTGATATACCCTGTATATATATATAGAGGGAGCGCTGGTACTTCAAAAACGTAGATAAAAATGGTGGTGCCGGGGCCACCTTTTTGTTCTCTACATCCAGTGTGAATTGTGACAGCTTGCAATACGCATGACTTACATGAAAAAGAAAAATCAAAAAATGTAGTTTACCGCTATCGAATACCATCCAAATTTATTTTAGGGGTTAATTATTAACCGTGTATTCATTTATCATCGACAATAAATCCAATTTCTTATTAATTAACAAGAAATGATTTAAATAATTTTACAGAAACACACTCATATTTTTGAATTTTCGAACGCCTTTTTATTCAATGTTGCAAGTAATTAAATTGTTGAAATTCCGAAAAAGTTCCGGTATAATTTTTATGTAAAAAATATAAAATATTTGAATTTGGAGCGAAATAAATTATAATAAGCCATGGGTGAGTTTTATTTTTCATTTTTTATTAATATTTCATATTATGACAGCTTAAAACAATGTAACGTGAATATGTTAATTTCCGTTTATTTATTTATTTATTTATATATTTTTCGTGGAAAAGTCATTTATCGGTAACATTAATATAGCAGTGCTACCAACATAACGAACAAGAAAATATCTACGTTTTTGAAGTCACAAATGTATGACAGCGCTCCCTCTTTAAATAAAACGCTTAGAGTATATACCGGGTATCTCAAGACTGCTACCGAAAACGAAGCCGGGTGGTAGTTTTAGTGGCTACAAACACAATGCAATTAAAAATTTCGCATAGAAACGCGACAATTATTTTTTATGATATTTTAAATATCGTCATTTTTGGGTGGTAAATCCATAGTTTTTGCTAAAATAATAATTTAAACTCTTTTATACCTTAGAGTATTTATAAATAAAAGGGTATACACTATTATTTTAGGAAAAAATGTATTTACCACCCAAATATGGCCATAGGAAAAAAATAACAAAAAAAAAATTGTCGCTTTTTTTTGCAACTTTTTCTGTTGCATTGTGTCTGAAGTCGCTTAGACTACCACCAGGCTTCGTTTTCGGTAGCAGTCTTGATATACCCTGTGTATATATATATATAGAGGGAGCGCTGGTACTTCAAAAACGTAGATAAAAATGGTGGTGCCGGGACCACCTTTTTCTTCCCTACATCCAGTGTGATTTGTGACAGTTTGGAATACGCATGACTTACATGAAAAAGAAAAATCAAAAAATGTAGTTTACCGCTATCGAATACCATCCAAATTTATTTTAGGGGTTAATTATTAACTGTGTATTCGTTTATCATCGACAATAAATCCAATCTCTTATTAATTAACAAGAAATAATTTTAATCATTTTACAGAAAAACACTCATATTTTTGAATTTTCGAACGCCTTTTTATTCAATGTTGCGAGGAATTAAATTGTTGAAATTCCGAAAATGTTCCGGAATAATTTTAGGTTAGGTTAGGCTAGATAATACAAAATATTTGAATTTGGAGCGCAATAAATTATAATAAGCCAAGGATGAGTTTCATTTTTCATTTATTATTAATATTTTGTATTATGATAGCTAAAAACAACGTAACGTGAATATGTTAATTTCCGTTTATTTATTTATTTATATATTTTTCGTGGAAAAGTAATTTATTGGTAACATTAATATAGCAGTGCTACCAACATTACGAACAAGAAAATATCTACGTTTTTGAAGTCGCAAATGTATGACAGCGCTCCCTTTATATGTATATACTCTAAGATAAATCCTAAAATAAATAATCCCTCTATACAGACCAATTTATAATTGGTCTGTGCTCTATATGTATATATAGAGCCACAAAGTTATCTGACCCGGTGAGAGAGTCGCTGTAATCGAATTTGGTGTTGCCATTAAAATAGGTATTGCAATAAATGGGGTAAAGTAAGATTTTTCAATCCGATCAATAGTGTCAAGAAAATGACCAGTTTCATCTGCATATTATTTTTCCTTCACACGATTTCTAACAAATCGCTCCCCAAAACCCTTAAAAAAGTGTATCTGTATTCTCCTCCACAATCGAGTATGATTGCTGGGGGTTAGGCCATATCACAGGCCATATAGCCCAAATAGAAATTCTAATTAATCGCTATGGTATGCAGGTTTCCTCACGATGTTTTCCTTCACCGTTATAGCGCGTTTTTATCAATACAAGCATGGCTCCGAAAAGTCAGAAGTGTGACCTGAGATTCCAACCCGCAACCAGCGTGAACAAGTTGGCTGCCGCGTCTGGTCCATTTACCAACAGGCCACCACGCACGAAACGTAAAATGAGACGAGTAAGATACATTTTAGTTTATGATATGTACTTACATATTATATTCTACTAGTACGTACATAATTCTGTTTTCGTGGAATTTATTTTATAAAGCTGACAACACAAACCTTTGGTGGCAGCTACGCGTTAATACAATTTTTCGAAGGGTATTATTGATGTCGGAAGACGCTTTTCATCCTACGTAAAATTTAATACCTGAAGTATAACGTTCCTAGCATAACTTTTTAAAGCTTTCGGCATTTTTCACTAGTTTTAAATAATGCAGGAAAAATAAATACATTGAACAACCAATGGCGAATATGTCAGCGACTGGCAGCTAGATTGACAATTTCAAATGACGTCTTTGTTTTCAGTTTTGGCCACCGGGCCAGATAACTTTGTGGCACAAAGTTATCTGGCCCGGTGGCCAAAACTCTTAGAGTAATTACCTCTAGAGAGATTCACGCTGTAACCGCACATGAGACATCAATAGCTATATCTAGCAACACAAGAAAATAAGCGCCATATTGTGGCCTTGATTTAACATAGACCCTATTTCAATGTCATTAGGTTGCTTTATTGCTTGAACGACGTCGCTTTGTCTGGCGAAATTCTTTTTTCGCCCAACAACTAAACGCGGCACGTCACATGAAATAGAACATTATTTTGCATCTCATTCTGACATAAAGAAATTCGTATCGTTCGTATTGTGTCTCATTTTTGCGATGTACAGTACATTTCGGCTCTCTCTAGAGGTAATTACTCTAAGTTTGTGGCTCTCAATGATTAAAGAATAGAGGGGATGAAACATAAGGTCACGTGACGCGTACCACTTTGATTCACAAACATGGCGGCGGCTCCAACCCTAAAAATAGTGATACGCTAGTACCAAATTTTTTTATCGATATCGATCATCAACAGTGGCATACAACTAACATTAATATAATATTTTTAATTTTTGCTTTACATGTCAATTGAGTATAAACAGGGGATTTTAGGACTTGACAGTCAAGTCTTTAAAAATTAAATCTGATAATAATAGGTCAATGTTTTGATATTTTTTTCATGCTATGATTTATTTGATGGGTAAGTTTTACCTGATGATTGGATTGGATTTGTCAAATAATACACACGTGAGATAAAATACAACTTTATTAATAGCTAGAATTCGGTTGCGACTTCGAATATACCACACTTTTTCCTTAAGCACCAATTTTCACCATGTCAATATTTCTTTTGCCAAATTATAACTAAAATCTAAAAAAAACAGACATTTAGCAAACAACAATGAAAATATGTACACTAAACTAACAACTTAAATATATAAATAGAAATAAAATATCTACACAAAATTAACAATTAAAATGTAAAAATAGAAATTAAACAATTAACTAAATAAACACAATTAACTAAATAAACTGACATTATTGTGTTCTGTGACATGAACTATTGTAATTTTAAATGGCGATATAAAAAAAAGAAAAAAGAAGACAGTTCGTGTTGCTGACGAAGTTTCTTGCGCCACTTCTTCTTCACAGCTACAACACGTTCCGAAGCAGTGGTAGCAGAAATGAACAATCCAAAAGATCTTTTGAAAGACTATTTGAATAAATAATAATAATAATAATTAATCTTTATTTCATTACAACATGTTTACAACATAATAACAGCCTGACTCCTGAACTAGGAAGCCCTGTATAACAGAAGTCAGTCTCTTTCGACAATTATTTATTTAACAGCTGCTTTATATAAAAAAATATGAAACTCGAAAAAAATAAAAATAATTAAAAGACTTAATAAACTATGTAACAACACTAGATCGCCAAATGAAATGAACTTAAACTATAAAGAATATTTTGATTTTGATTTTGAATAAAGGAATTGTAGCGGACATCGCGAACGAAGGCAGGAAATCAGCACTAGAATAAAAATATTTTTCGAATAATTCAATCAAACAAAACAAAAACATAAGGTACATACATACATAAACATACAAGCGGTGAATAATGTGGACTATAGATTTTAATTTATGTATAAATATTGACTGCCTCAGTGGCGTAGTTGTATTATGGTACGGTTACAAAGCTGAGGTCTCGAGTTCGAATCCCGGGTCGCGCAAAGTGATATCGGATTTTTCTATTCATTATCAGCACAGTCAGGAATTTGTGCCCAATATTGCGATAGGCTCGCCACCCACAACATCGTAGGACGGAACATACAAGGCGAAATAAATAAATAAATAAATAACACCCAACAGTCACATACATAGTCCTGACCCCACATTAAGATCGAGTCTTGTGTCGTGGGTATCAGGAACTACGAGAGACTTTTCGGTCTCACAAACACACAGACCCGAGAGAAATATTTGTGGGCCGCACAAACATTTCTCTCGGTGCGGGGATCGAACCCGCGGCCTCTCGATTCACAAACGGCGTCCTACCGCCTGCGCCACGGAGGCTGAAATGTGGGTGTCCTGGTTGCACCTCTGCCTACCCATTCTGGGAAAAAGGCGTGAGTTTATGTATGTATAAATATTAATATTATGATAAATAACAAAACTAATAAAGTTGCAACTGCTACATAAACAATAGTAATATGATGTATTAAACATTTTGATCTTAGTGTGGGGTCAGACTATGTATGTGACGGTTGGAGGTAATTATTTCTTGATATTCCTAAAAATATACTTATACTTTACAATTATCGTTACTTTTTTAGTCGCCATAATGTAAACATATGACCAACTAATACTAATTTACATGTTACAACCGTTACAAGGTTATACCTGTCGAGACAAACACCCAGTTGCATCTAATACATTTCGTTCATTATTACGTTGCACCATTCTTTGCTAAAATCAAAATACCTATCAGGATATTTAATACATACCAAATAAAATAAAATAACATAGGTAGATTTTTATTGCTATTATTTGACTGAGGAAAATCATTATGTCTCACTTAGAATTCAATCAATGAATATGAAAGTGTTGGTTAAGATAAACAATTATAATAATTAATAATAAAATATAAAACTATTTCTGTTCATTAAAAGGTTCTCCAGAACATTAGACAATAGACTACCAATTGTCCAAATTATCTTGCATGTCATCTTTGTTATTGATTAACAGTTGTATTATTAATAGGATTATTAGGTAAAATATCATAATTACTACAATTTCACTTACCGGGAATATTGTTGGAAAGCTGTTTTCTTTTTCAAAATGTAATGAACAAATAAATGTATTTATTGCAGGGTTCCAATAGCTTCCAATTTTTTGTATCCATTTTGTCCTGGTTTATATGTTTATAGGGAATCTAAAAAATATTTTTAATTTCACTTTGTCGGTCTGAATATATATTTAAATATAAACTATTTTTTTCTTTTTTTGAAAAATAAAGATCAAAATATTTAAAAATGATAATATCGATATGAATAATATCGTATCGAATCCACTCATCTCTAAACTTGTGTGTAAACAAACAATGAGGTTGTTATTTACACTACTTGTATAAATAACGCCTAGAAGAGTCTAAAACTTAATCAACAAGATCCAAATACATTTATAAATGATAAAAATAAACCCAAAATGTAAATTTAGCACATATTTGTTAGTATTTCGTAAAAACAGTTACTAACCTATGAAAAGAAATATTAGGGTCCTTTTTGCTTGAACTCGACTCGAATCCTTTAACACAACACTGAGGCATTTTAAAAACTTAACAAATAAACTAATAAGCAAACTAAACAAACTCAACAAACGAGATTAACCAATGAATAATCCGAAATTCTTTGATTGAGCAGATTTGTTTACTCCGATTGACAGATGACCAGGCCCGTTTAACTCGGGCTTAAAAAGTAACCCAATTTTCTTTCTCGCTTTCTCATATGCCGTTTTCGCCCCATCTCTTTCACTTTTATGAATGTGTGCGTGTGCCGGCGTGCGCTGTCGCCGCCATATTGCCGCCATATTTTTCAACAGTCGATTGCTGTTTAGTTTGGATTTGCTTATTTTATTTTAATTGCATGTTATTTCATCTGTTTTGTAATCAGTAACGTAAATATTTAACAGTACAAACGTGATATAATTTGGTTTGTGTAAATCGTATCTAAAAACTTGTGATTTACGTGGTAATTATTAATTTTAGTTATGTGTTTTGTTCCCGAGTGCACAAACGAAAAAAACATAGAAATATCTGTGCAGCCTTCACAAACAAAATATACAAACACTTTAATAAGTGAACAGCTATGTTGGCGGAGCAAGAAATACCAAATTATTGAAATTATTGAAAAACATAAATCTAACCTCATCTGACATAATAAAGGTAAATATAATATGTTATTCCGCTGTGACCCTATTTCTAGTTTAATCTGCTACAGGAATATAAGAAATAACAATAAGTTGAAATAAATACCCATTAAAATACAGATTTATTAGATCTCTGAACATGTGATAAGGTTAACTTTTGTTAGTGTCTAGAGTTGATGGATTATGTACCCTTACTCCTCTCATTCGTACTCTCGACTGTAGAGGAAGCTTGTGCTCTGCAGTATAAGTCGACCCAGCACAGTACAGTGCAAGATTAAAGCTATTGGTATAGGTATTTCCAAGTTCCTAACATATTAATTTATAATTATCAGTTTTTATGGTTATATGTATCTAAAGTCAGGAAAGCAGTCAACTTCAACAGATTGTGCCCTTATAATATTTATTTCTTTATTAATTGTTTTATAATTTCTAGGCTAGACTCTGGTGAAATTTCCAGTCCAAGCAATTTGCAGGCAAATGCGTTCATCGTTGGAAGTACAAAGAAAGTCTCTACTATGTCTGCAGGATCACTTTTTGTAGACTTATATGTTAATATTGGTGAAGGTTAAATCACAACAGAAGTAATTATGTTCATTAATAATCTGTATATAATATTTATACTTCTTGATATAATTAAGATTGTCATAAAAATGCATTTGCTAAAGATTTTGGTTATATTTTCAAATTCAGTGCAATGCAGTTGTTTATAAGATTATATTATAGACCTATATTGTGCATACTATAATAGTAATAGCATTAACATTCTTTAAAATGACTTTATTTTAACATATGTTCTGCCTATTCCTTTAATATATTATAATAATAAATCAAAAAAGTTTTAGTGTTTAGTAATGCATGATGCATTTAATGTTTTCAATGATTTAAATAATTATTTGTTAATTGATAGCTTATTTTAATTATGTATGTCTTGTTTTTGCTTTTCAATTTCTCCAAAAGTAAGCCAAATCGCTTTGTTATTTACTTAATGTCAATTGTGTCTTAGATAAAATTTACCAACAAAGTAATCTTGTGCTGTTTCATGGTATTGTAAAATATAATTTGCAATTATTAATGTTTCCATTTAAACTTTTATTTGTCAATGCATATTTCAATTCTGTAGTCATGTCTTAAATTTGGCATTGTTTTATTGGTCCTAAAATTAAGAGAATTTTAAGTGATAAAATTAAGAGATATTAACAAATTGAAAATGTTTAAATTAATCTGAAGATGTATAAAAAGGTATTGGAGGTTATAATATTCATTAGGATAAAAATGTTTAAATAAAAATGTTTTAATATAAAAATATAACATCAAATAAATCAAAGAATATATTATTGATTAAAGGTTTAGAATTATAACTTGGTTTTATTTGTTATTTTCATTTTGAATCCATAAATTTGAACATAAAAGCATGAAACCCAAATATAAAACCGGTAAATTTCCGGTAGTAAAAATCGGATTACTGAAAGTATAACGTACATCCCTAAATATTTCAAAATCGGTAATTTCGGTAAAGTACCGATTTCAGATCAGCTCTGGTGGGAAACGCATCTAATATATATACGTATAACGTACGAAAGAGATGGCTCAAATACGATGAACAAAATTCTTTAATACTATTGGTCAGTGACAAAATTATCAATGAAAAGAAAGAAAGATCCGATGAAGTTTGAATGAATTATATATGTAGAAAAGCATGTTTGGTTTCGATGTGTGAGTTTTCATAACGTGTTAAAAAATTTGTATGGAGTTGGCCGTCTGTATTTTTAGTCGTCTGTGCAGATAACGCCACAGTTTGACATTTCATGGAGTTTTTGTTTTACTAGTCTGTGGTTTCGGATGAGCTAAATAAAATGGCGTCATTTTGGTCTAGGGGCGGTCCCAGTGTGGTTAGTGAACAAAATATTGCCATATTCGAAACAAAGGAATTATTATTTGTCTCTTTCATTAAGGGACAAGTCAGCTTTGTGTAAATGAGACAGATACATAAATGTACATTCCGCGTCGATATTCTTAACATAACTATAACTTGACATATATAGCTACATTTGTGCGTCATCCTTTATAATTCTTTTATCATTGGTGGCTCTATACTCTAAGATCATTATATAGGTATACAACATATTGTTAGTATAGGTCTACCAGAATCTCATGGCATAAAATTAAAAACAAACATAAAGATTTTTATGTGGCAATACCATCGGTCAACAGCTGTTTCAAAACTTGAGTTATGTCATTCGATGTGAATAATTTATTATTTCTATACTTCCTTAGCGAAAATATATATTAGTTCTACGATTACAAGTGCGACACATTGTATACAAGGTTTATCGCCAGATCCGTGTATAATTTGGTCAAATTTAAACAAAATCGACGATTTTAAAATCGACGTTGTTTTAACAAATTAGTCGGAGTGAATAATTTTGATGCTTAATTTTTTTTGGTTAGTGTTGGATATGTAAATGTGTTTTATCGTATATACTTTGATATCATTTATGAAACTAAATAGTACTTTATTAAATACCTATGTGCAGGACTTTCCAGAGATTTTAGATAAGGATCCATCAAACAATAACATATTTTGCACTTCTAGTGAAAAGTTGTAATCCCAGACGTAATCTTTATTATAAATAATTATCATCAACACCTTCGTCTCATCATGTACTACCAGGATCTTTAGAAATAAGCCCTGACTAAAGTGTAAATTAAATAAAGAAGACTGAAAATAAAGTTACTTACATACGTTACATAAATACATTATCTTATTTTACAATCTTGCATCTTTGGTATAACATTTTTGGTATCTAATAATTATTTCAATTTAAAACCGACTCATAATCAAACTACTTACAATTTAGAAATTGAAAGTTGTTTGACTAAGTGAGAACTAATAAGAAGAGAGAATTAAAACGATACTAGTGGCTCTTTACCGCCATTTTCATCTACGTTTTGGAAGTACCAGCGCTCCCTCTATAAATACTCGTAAGGCACGTATGTATATTATAGTGTAAAACTGAAAAAAAGTAATCTAAAAGTACAATTTTGAAGTCATTTTAATTTTTAAATTACCTTTATATTTATATTTAAAACATTATGTACTTTATTTACAAAGTTGTACTAAAAAAACATGTCAATTTGAAATAATAATTAATTACAATTATTGAAAGTATCAAAATATGTTCATCCAATTACCCCAGTGTTGCAATGCGTAAATTCAAATTTCCCAAAATGCCATGAGATTCTGGTAGACCTATATCATTATCTATACAAGTATATATGGTTATTGTTTATATTAAGAAAGCATTTTTTTTTCTCTAACAACGCGTTAATTGAGAAAAACTGTTTTTAATATTTTGACAACCAGGCATTCGCACGCCAAAAGATCATAGACGTTATTTACTTAGTTCTTTAATTACTAAATTGTCGAAGACTATATAATTGTTTTGAAAAACTAAAGTCTCCCAAATACGTACCCAAAATAGGATTTTTCTAATATAGATAATTATCGGATTAGTAACATCAACAAAATAGATAATTATCGGATTAATAACATCAACTTAACAATTACGTGCCAGGTTTTCGAACGAAAAATGAAAATGTCAATGCCAATTTGACTCATAAATTAGCGGACGTCAAAAATTGTTTCGACTTGCAAATAAAAAAATAGGCGTAACTTTTCATTTGTGACTATTGCGAATCTAATTCCATTTTAACATTAGAAAGTAGGTAAAAAGATTATCTATCAAGATGATGAACCAGTACATAAAAGAACTAGAGCAAGTGAGTAGTTTTGCAAAAGTTCTAATTATTTAAACTCGAACAAAATTGCCTGTTATTCAACAGTTTATATCTTTTACAGGATCCTTTTGATCCTGATGAATTTGTGGAGAGAATGGTCAGGAGAAGCATGCAAGAATCACGGCTCAAAGACGACCAATTTGACCCAGAAATTATACATGATATCTTCACACAAGCCATACAGGACCTAAAGGTATGAACTAAATTGTTAACAAATTTAAACAATATTTTCCTTAGTGATAAACTACGGTAAAATCTAGAGGCGAAAACGGCATAAAACAATTAGCATATTATAGCAAATAGCCTGTAGGTTTTTTTTAAAGTACAGCAGTATTCCATTCCATTTTAAATGTATTTTTATCTATTACATACGTGTAATTAGCCCTTATGAGTTAAAAAATTATATGAAATTTAGTCCCTAAAGCCACCTTATTTTCATAAATGTTTAACTCGCTAAAGTGCTATTTGAGCTGTTTTCTCAGCTGTTTTCTCCATGATCAGTGGTGTAGAAGCAAATATTCTAGTCTAATATGTGTCAATCTTTACTTGATCATTTAATTGACTGATTTATTATTTAAGGTACTTCAAGAGAGACAAGAGAGGAAATGTGCTAGATTACAACAGGCAGTGCAGGAAGAAGAAAAATTGTATGGCACTAAATTGGCAGAGATTATGGATCAGCACATGGTAATCTGTAATTTCTATTATTTATTTTATGTAGCATTCTGTCCTATTATCAGTTGTAGAGCTATGCTTAAGGTTGATAAGGCAACATTATAAATAGGCCAACTTGACTAACATAGAAAACCAATGTAAAAAATATTGCATTTTATATTATTCAGGATCTCAACCATCATACATATTGGAATGTTAGATTTGCGTTAATTCTGTGTTAAAATAATAGATTGGGGAAAAATAAATCCATAATTTGAGTGTGAAATTCATGACTAAGTAACACCATTCGGATTGTCCAAAATAGATAATTTTTTTTAATTTGTTTTATTAAAATCAACGAATATAACACAACATTTATATTTAACAATATACAGTGCCCTCCAAAAGTTAGTTGAAATGATCAAAAATGTAATAAATGTGAGGAAATTATGATAAAACCAATTCAAATCATTGTTTTTTAAACTGTTTACTAAAATTTAATCAATTTTGAATATGTCTATCAATGAAAGGTGCGTAATAACGTTATTAATAATAATTGATATACAGAAACATTAAATTGCGGTGCCAAAAGTTAGTTGAAATTGATGAAAAAATATTTTAGGGATTGTTATATTTGCCACTGTCTTAACTTTTAATATTTTGTATGGCCGCCATTATTCTGTAGAATTGCTTTAAATCGTCCAGGTGTAGATTCTACAAGATTTTGTAAAGTTTTGACCGGTATAGTCGATCGCGTTTCATGAATTCTATTTTTCAACAAATTCCTGTTGCCTTTTATGGAAACAAGGATTCTCGTGTCAATTAATCCCACAAATGTTAAATAGAGTTAAGGTCGAGTAATATTGAAGGCCATCCCAGTAAGTCTACTTCGTTATCTTCAAAATATTATTCAGTTATCCTTGCTGTATGCTACAGATTGTTGTCTTGCTGGAACTTAAAAATTTGACTTTACCCCATATGTTCAGCAGATTATTATAAATTGTCATGGAAAATATTACAATAGATCTGTGATGTCATCTGCCTTCAATTATTTGCAGTCAGCCCACACCATTCCAAGAAAAACACCCCCAAACCATCATACTGTCAACGCCGTGTTTTACAGTCGGCTGCAAGTGCTTGTCGTCGTAAGAGTTATCATTGCTCCTACGACATACAGTTTGCCAACCTCTTTATCCAAACGGTTCGAACTTTAATTCATCGCGAAAAAATACTTTATTCCAAAAGTCTATTAGTTTATCTAAATAATTGCGGGCGAACTCCAACCGTCTTTTTTATGGATCAATGCTATGAGGTTTTTATCTGGCAATGTGACCTCGTAAATTAGCATCATGTAGACATCGCCTGGTAGTAGTTATAAAAACCGTGGTTCCTGCTTTCTATTACTATTTTTTGATCACTCGTATCACAATCTTGGGATTAATTTTACACTGCCGCACAATTCGTCGATCATCAACAGAATTAGTAGACCTAGGACGCCTCTACCGTGGCCTATCTGCAAGACTAGGACATTCCAAACTCTTCGGCATTATTATTCGCTTATCTTCTTCACTAACTTTAAATAATTTTCCCTCAGCACTAAAGTTTTTCATTTATTTTCTATTTACCGATCATCTTTGTTCTATCTTCTATGTGTTATTTTCACTTTGGAGCCATTATTTATTCTAAAACAGTCATATCACCTCACAATATCTTATTAATAAATATAAACTACCCAAACTGCCCTAACAATATTGGTAAATGAGTTTAAAACCACGAGATTATCGGAAATCGTTAAAAGTTTTCCATTTCAACTGACTTTTGACGCACACAATTCAAGTGCTGAGAATATAAACATTGATTAAGAAAGAAAGCAAATGGAATTTCGAGAAATTCGATACTGTATGTATTATAATAGAGTATCCGAACATAAATAGTAAACAGTTCTTTTATTGAAACTGCGTATTTTAGAAATTACGTGACATCATTGTAAAGGTGAATTAATTTCAACTAACTTTTGGAGGGCACTGTATATGTATCTTTCGGTGTGCATCTTCTTTAACAGGAGAGTACAGCTTGCACAGAGTTTGTTAACAACATCAATATTATTATAGGATACAAATAACAATTGTAATAAAAATATGGTCTGCTACTGAATATGCCACGTTTTGTTGTATAATTTGTTGCTATTTTAAAGGTACCTTTATAATGCCTCTCTCATAGAAGTCTTGGTCCTTATTGGTAAACAACTCTAGTAATAGATTTTCTCTTGATCACAATTCACAATTTCTTATCACTCAGGAAGTTTTCCAATGCGAGAAAAAAGTTATTTGTTGGTGCCAAGTCCATTGCATATTTGACCCAAATCGCACAATCTGAAACAATTTAAATAGTCCTGAATTTCACACAAAAATAATGGATTTCTTGTTCTCCAACCTATTATCAGGTTGAAATAATTGAGATGACAGCAGCAGGAAATCTCTCATTCTGGTGAATAGTATATTTGAACGACATTAACCCGAATGTACTACTCCAAACAGCAATGTAAATGCACTGTTGTGTTTCGGATTGAAGGACATTATAGCCAGAATAACTACTGGACATATCAAGACCTACTCGCGCCCATATCCAAAACTCCGAGAGCTTTCAACTCGAGCTGACAAATCGCTTTGATTGTCTAGGAGAAAACCTTGCAGTGGACGAGCTAAACAGCGGTTTGGTAGAAGCTGTCCATACGGTGGGGTCTAAGTATTTTAGACCTCGCCGTAGAGATAGCCCACAAAAACTCTCGATCCACACTCTTGACCTCATGGCCGAACGTCGATCTTTAGCGCTGCAGTCTTCCGTTGACGCCGAAGCATATCGGCGGCTCAATAGACAGATCTGGAAGTCCTTGCGACACGATGTCCGTGCTCACAATACTGTGAGCATTAAGGAGACAATCGAGCGGAACGGAGGCTCCAAAGTGTTTGCAAGAGACTTGTCTATTGGGCAAAGCCAGTTGTCTAGGCTGAAGACGGAAGACGGCTGCGTAGTATAGACGACGGCAGAGGTATTAAGGGAGATCGAGAGGTTCTACGGACAGCTTTACACCTCGGTTGCCAAACCTGCTGTTAGCTCGGCCGAAGACCCGAGAGCCGAGTTGATCCGACACTTTAGCGATGATATCCCGGACATCAGCCTGTGTGAGATTGAGATGGCCCTGAAGCAACTTAAAAACAACAAGGCGCCGGGCGAGGACGGAATCACTTCAGAGCTTCTGAAAGCAGGCGGAACGCCGATACTGAAAGTCCTTCAGAGGCTCTTCAATTCCGTTCTCCTCGAGGGCTCAACGCCAGAGGCAAGGAGCAGGAGCGTGGTGGTACTGTTCTTCAAAAAAGGTGATAACACTTTGCTGAAGAATTACAGGCCCATCTCGCTCCTGAGCCATGTCTATAAGTTGTTTTCGAGGGCCATCACAAATCGTCTCGAACGCAGGTTTGATGACTTCCAGCCTCCCGAACAAGCCGGTTTCCGAAAAGACTTTAGTACCATAGACCACATCCATACGCTTCGGCAAGTTATACAAAAAACCGAGGAATATAACTTGCCGCTTTGTTTAGCGTTTGTGGACTATGAGAAAGCCTTTGATTCGATTGAGACTTGGGCTGTGCTACAGTCTCTCCAGCGGTGCCATATAGACTATCGGTACATCGAAGTGTTGAAGTGTATATACAACAACGCCACCATGTCGGTCCGAGTACAAGATCAGAGTACGAAGGCTATTCCACTACAGAGAGGCGTGAGACAGGGAGATGTCATATCTCCGAAACTGTTCACTGCCGCGCTGGAAAACGCCTTCAAGCTCTTGCGATGGAAAGGATTCGGCATCAACATCAACGGCGAGTATATCACTCACCTTCGGTTTGCCGACGATATTGTAGTCTTGGCAGAATCGCTGGAAGACCTTAGCACTATGCTCGAAGACCTCAATCGAGTCTCCCAACAGGTGGGTCTTAAAATGAACATGGACAAAACGAAGATCATGTCGAATGTCCATGTTGTGCCCACCCCCATCGGTGTTGGGGGCTCGACTCTTGAAGTTGTTGACGAATATGTCTATTTAGGATAAGTGGTCCGGTTAGGCAGGTCCAACTTCGAGAGAGAGGTCAATCGTCGAATCCAACTCGGTTGGGCAGCGTTCGGGAAACTACGCGACGTCTTCTCGTCCAAAATACCTCAGTGCCTTAAATCGAAAGTCTTCGATAGTTGTGTGTTGCCAGTGATGACTTACGGCACCGAGGCGTGGCCTCTCACTATGGGCCTTATTAGGAAGCTCAAAGTCACTCAACGAGCTATGGAGAGGGCTATGCTCGGGGTTTCCCTACGAGATCGAATCAGAAATGAGGAGATCCGTAGGAGAACTAAAATAACCGACATAGCCCACCGGATTAGCAAGTTGAAGTGGCAATGGACAGGGCACATAGCGCGGAGATCTGATGACCGATGGGGTCGGAAAATGCTCGAATGGAGGCCGCGTAGCGGAAAGCGCAGCGTAGGACGTCCACCCACACGATGGTCCGACGACCTGGTAAAGGTCGCGGGACGTCGCTGGATGCAGGCTGCCTCTAACAGGTCTCTGTGGAAATCATTGGGGGAGGCCTATGTTCAGCAGTGGACTTCCTTTGGCTGATGGATGGATGGATGGATATCAAGACTTAACATATTATGTATCAGGATAGTGCGCACAGTGGAATGCACAGCTTTGCTTTGTAATTCAAAGTGCTGTTTGCTTTTACTACTGTTCATGAGCGGTCATATCGCTTACCATCATGTGAACGGCATGCTCGTCTCGCTATTCATTGCAATAATAAAAAAATAAAGTAAATTTTGACAATACTTACAGGTATAGTTACTTCTGTATCATATTTAAGAAGTGAAATACTGCCTTCCCCGGTATATATTACTCGGCCGGTGTCAAACCCTTTTAATATCAAATGTTATACATATAAGAGTGAAGACATTTACAGCCTCCGTGGCGCTGGCGGTTAGACGCCGCCTGTGAAACGAGAGGCCGCGGGTTCGATCCCCGCACCGAAATTTAGTGTGGTTAGGCCATATAGTCCACCACGCTGGCCTAGTGCGGGTTGGCGATTTTTTTGTCAGGGCACTCTTATTTTAAAGGTGCGATATCATTCCACAGCACTGTGTGGGAGTGTTCAGCTCGCTAGACGAGCGCATGTCTCGATGCGGTGGGCGCGCCCTAGACGTGGGCGAGAAGCTCGGGGCGGCCCGGGCGCCGCGGGCACGCGCTGCCGCCGCACGGGATCTGCTGTCACACCTGGCACACTTCTTCAGTCCCGGGCCTGTGTTAGCTGATCTTTTTAGTGATCCAAGCAAGGTAATTGTTTGAACATGTAATATAAAGGGAACATGCAAGGCGAATGGAATCAAGTATCTCACATAAATAGGTCCCATTTTAATGAAATATTGATTTGTTCCATGGTGCTTTACAGCTGGCTTCTCTAGCTGTAAAAGTCTTTTTGCGAGGTTATTTACCTCTTTAATTCATTGTTTTGTCACCCGCTTTGCACGGAGGGAAGTTGACAATAATTTATTTCCAACTCCTCCTATTAATTTAACTTTCTAATTGATTTTGTTGCGGGCTTAAGACAAGTTAGACATTCCCGGAAACTCGCCGAGCTTCAATGCTCGGAGTCATTACATTGCGTGCCACTGTTAATCCTGGCTTACAGGAGTTGCAGTGGTGGGTGTGAGGGCGGGACAGTCTCCCAACATTCACATCATATAGTCTTGACTGAGTCTTGTATTGTGGGTATCGGGAACTACGAGAATTTTCGGTCTAACAAACACCCAGACTCGAAACAAATGCAATGAACAATATCATAGTATTAATGATAATTTTTGTTAGAAATACAGATCCAAAAAGCCATTTTTTAAGTAGATCTTTTTGACATCGAATTGACATGTTATGGTGACCATAGTGTTTACCAAAAAATATACTTTAATATCACATTTCAATATTCAACAAATAATAACAAGTAGTCGCAAAAGTGACAAATTCTTACCGAATTTTACCATGTTGCTCCACAAAAGGTGCCTGCAGTGTGGATGCACCACTATTGCATTGGTAATTGTTCAATATTTGTTTGTCCATTTCAGTTAAATGAGGCTGCTGATGTTATTCAAAAACTACATACAATAGCTCAAGAACTGCCACCAGATAAATTTGAAGCTGCCAAGAAAAAGATTGAAGCCAAATATGACGAGATTGAGAGAAACCTCATTGAAGAGTTTGTGAAAGCCCAGAATCAGGGCAATATGGCCAAGATGAAGGATATTGCAAATATAATGACCAATTTCAAAGGATATTCACAGTGTGTTGATGCATTCATTGAGACTAGTCAGATGGTAAGATTATCAACAAGTTAATTTTACTAAACAAACGACATTTGTTTTTCTGAAACATCTAAAACCAATTCAATCGTTGTGTTTAGCCTAATATTTGTTTGATGTACATAATTTGGTACTGCCTTACTATATTATATACTACACTCCCTGAGACTAGGTGTTAACTCTATAAACACATTGTTATAACTAGCTACAATGTTCTTAATCAGGGATGTTGCGAATATTCGCATCCGCATCCGCAAATGCGGAGCTTCCGCATAGATTTGGACATCTGCATCAGCAATAATCGATGCGGATATTTATGCGGATGCGGATGTAATACAAGATGAGACAAGACAGAAATTTGGCGGTGCCGGCGAATGGCGCGTGCCGTTCGCACGTGACATTGACCAATGGGAGCGAAAGAAATAGTGACATGATCCGACGCGTTTGTTGTTGCTATGATGTTAGATTCTTTTTTTTTTTTTATTGCAGTGAATGGCGAGACGAGCATGCCGTTCGCCTGATGGTAAGTGATACGACCGCTCATAAACAGTAGCCAACATTCCACTGCGCTCGCCATCCTAAGACATAAGATGTTAAGTCTCAATATGTCCAGTAGTTGCTCTGGCTACAATGTCCTTCAATCCGAAACATAACAGTGCATTTAAGCAGTGTTGTTTCACGGGAGAAATAGACATTGCGGTGGTACCTACCCAGATGGCCTCGCACATATGAGAGAACTACCATCAGTAAAGATCTTCTAGTGAAGATGAGACGCGAGAAATACCAGAAAATGATAGCTGTACTCAAAAGAGAATTCCTTTCTTACCACACTAAAAAAAGAGTCCATTTGGATGAATATCCTCGTAAGTGGTGTTCATCGAGAAGAATTTAAGATATTACCGCTGATAGCACGAAGATTTTTATCCAGTCCACTATGCAGTGTTCCTAGCGAACAATTATTTAACAGCGTGGGTTTAATTTACGAACCTCTTAGTAACCGCCTTGAATCAGAAAAGGCGACGTTATACTAATAAACCGAGTTCAAAAAAGAAGAAGGTTCTCAAATCAACTGTATGTTTTTTTTTTTAAATTTGTTACCTCATAACTCTGTACTGAGTAAACCGATTTTGATTAGGTATTCTTTCTTTGATTGAAAGCTGGCGCTAGTCATTAGGTCAATGGTGAAGATCTGATGAATATCTTCAGACGTAAATAGATGAATTCCTCAAAATTGAGTAGAATTCCAATGGTTCTTAGCCTAGCCTAGCTATAGCTTCGCGAATCGTCCGGGCCGGAAACGGTGTTCTTTTGCGAGGACTTGGGGCTGGTAAAGGTAATGCATCCAAATTTCAGTAGAGAAGATGACTTGAAGCTTGCACAAGCATAGGACCCAATTCTACACTTAATTAAATTGGAACCCAAAATACCAACTGCCAGACATCAAGACACAGTGAGCTTCTTCTGCGTGGATCAGAACGCAAAAACAGCTTAATTTTTAAATTAACTTTTTAATTGAGTAAAATTAAGGGTATTTAAATTGTAACAGTCACTGAGCGGATGACTCAGTATACCCGTGACCATGAATCCTGTAAAGTAATCGAAACGTCGGAAAGTTAAAAAATGTAAAAATGTAACCAAATCCGCGATAAAATCCGTAAATAGTTTTATTTCAATATTCATTCACATACTATATATCTATAGGATCTTAAACATCCGCATTCGCGGATGTGAGCCTTTAAAAATCCGCATCCGCATCCGCATTCACATCTATTACTACTATTCTTAATATTAGGACATAATCAATGCTTACTTATTATTACCTAGAGGCAGAAGTAGATAATTAAATCTTACCGATAAAGATAGTCTGTTTTAAGAGTTGCTTTAATGCTGTATTTCAGAACACATTATTGGGTAAGGACATATTCCACGCAGTACTGCCTTTATGCAAGAAGAATTACACAATCATTAGCAACGTGTTCCCGAATCCTGAGCAAGTGATGAGCAAGTTTGTGCTCAATATTTTTCATCTAAAACTACAGAAATACATACAGACCAAACTCGCTGACAAGAATGATGTTGAGAAATATCTGAAAAATCTTTACGATATGTATACTAGGTGAGTGCTACTAAACCATTTAATTGTCTATTTTAATTTTATCACTAACGGCCCAGCCCAGCTGCACCTTGGTGTAAATATTATTTTAAGCTACACCATAAGAAAATCCCTAACAATGCATTTGTCCGTTTTTGCAATAGTTTTCACTGATGTTCCGCCCCTATTTGTTAACCGACTTCAAAAAAAGGAGGAGGTTCTCAATTCGGCTGTGTTGCTCTTTTTTTTATGTTTGTTACCTCGTTTCTCTGTACTGTGTGAACCGATTTCGATCATTCTTTCTTTGATTGAAAGCTGGTGCTTGTCGTTTGGTCCCATAAAAATATGGTGAAGATCTGATGAATATCTTCGGACCTGGAGAGGGGAACTCCTTAATATTAAGGAGAATTGCAATGATTCTTTTTGTGTTACGTTCATTAAAAAGTTAAGTTACAGTGAGAGAGGGAAAAAGGGGTGGGGGTGAGAGGGGGTGGGTGATAAAATTAAAATACACGTAAGTTCTAATATCTTCGGCAGCTTTCAACCGATTTTAGTGATTTCGTTTTCATTAGAAAAAATGTATTGACAGGTTGATCCCAGGAATACAACATAAAGATGTGGTGATTATGTTCGGACCTGGAGAATAGAACTCTTCAAAATTTAGTAGGATTCCAATGGTTCTTTTTGCATTAGGGTTATTATAAAGTTAAGTTACAGTGAGGGAGGGAAAAAGGGGTAGGGGTGAGGGGGTGGGGGGTGATAAAATTAAAATACACGTAAATACTAATATCTTGAGCAGCTTATAACCGATTTTAGTGATTTCTTTTTCATTAGAAAGAACGTATTAACAGGTTGATCCCAGGAACACAACATTAAGATCTGATTATCATGTTCGAACCTGGAGAGTAGAACCCCTCAAAATTTAATAGGATTTCAACCGTTCTTTTTGCATTGGCTTCAGTATAAAAGCTAGGCTACAGTGGTTGACGGAAAAAGAGGTATGCGCGAAGGGATGGGGAGGGGGGGGGGGGGAGAAAAATAATAAACATGTGAATATTCCAATATCTTTGGTAGCTTTTAGCCGATTTTAGTGATTTCATTGTCATCGGAAAGAACACATTCCTTGTGGGGACCAAATCTTCTTAATTTAAATGTCTATCAACACTAAAAAGATAAAAATAACTAAAATTTTTAATAAAAAAAATAAAAACCGACTTCAAAACAAAAATCCACTAAAAACCAAAAAATAATAAATACTACTCCAAAGCAAAAAACATAATATTTATTTCATGGAACTCGTGCATGTTGATTAATTTGCTTAATGACTTGACTAGCCAACAAATCAAAATATATGCGTAACATATTGAAGGCGGGTCGCCCAGTACCAAACATATAGTTATTTAAATTAATATAAGGCATACGTCCTACATGTCCATATACGTCGTGGGTATCAGAAACTACGAGAAACTTTTCGGTCTCGGTTTTCGGTGCGGGCATCCTCCGGGGGGCCTCTTGTTTACATACATACATAAACTTACGACTTTTATCCCGGAAGGGCTAGGCAGAGGTGCCAGAACACCCACATTTTGCCTTGTATGTTCTGTCCCATGATCTGATAACGGTAGCCATATCGGGCACAAATTCCTGATACCGGGCTTATAATGATAAGAAAAATTCTGGATTCGAACCCAATAATTCAGCTTTGTAACCTTACTGTAGTACAACACCACCGAGGTAGTAAAGATATACTATAATATGTCATAATAATAAAAAAAAACTTGACAGCCTCCGTGGCGCAGGCGGTTAGACGTCGCATGTGAAACGAGAGGCCGCGGGTTCGATCCCTGCACCGAGAGAAATGTTTGTGCGGCCCACAAATATTTCTTCCGGGTCTGTGTGTTTATGAGACCGAAAAATCTATCGTAGTTCCTGATACCCACGGCACAAGAGTTAATTGATCTTAATGTGGGGTCAGGACTATGTGTGACTGTTGGGTGTATTTATTTATTTCTTAGACTATCTATAATATAGAGAGAGCGCTGGTACTCCAAAAACGTAGATAAAAATGGTGCTGCCAATCCACCTTTTTCTGCGCTCCTATTGGCTGATGTTTGACAGGTGGTCCAAGTTTGAAATAGTGTAGAGCTATTTAATTCCACTCAAACTCGTTTTAAAAGAATAAAAGTTACATATAATTTTGTTTATCAAAGGAATCTATAGCAATTTATTGCTAAATAATTTAATTCAATTTTCACAAATATAGGAGCGCTACCAACATTACGAACAAGAAAATATTATCTACGTTTTTCAAGGCGCGAATGTATGACAGCGCTCCCTGTATATTATAAATACTCTAAGATTTATTTATAATGGTTGCCAATCAGTACCCAGCGTGTATGCGACGAGTTAGTATCAGCTGGCCTAGTATGTGCGGACGGCGACACTAGTACTGGCGAGTTGCGTCGCGGCGCGCTAGTACACGGCGCCATGGCGGCCGCCAACGACGGGTACGCCGCGCTAGAGACGCGCAGGCTTAAGGCCGTACTAGCCAACGCGCTCAACGCGTACTATGCGGAGAAACAACACGTCAAGAAACAGATACAGGGTGGCGGGTGAGTTGATTGTAGATATTACCTATATACTGGGTGTCTCAAGACTGCTACCGAAAACGAAGCCGGGTGGTAGTTTTAGTGACTACAAACACAATGCAACTAAAAATTTCTCAAAGAAACGCGAAAATAATTTTTTATGGTTTTTAAATATCGTCATTTTTGGGTGGTAAATCCATAGTTATTGCTAAAATAATAATTTAAACTTTTTTATACCTTAGATTATTTATAAATAAAAGGGTATAAACTATTTTTAGGAAAAAATGTATTTACCACACAAGTCGCTTAAACTACCACCCGGCTTCGTTTTCGGTAGCAGTTTTGATATACCCTGTATATAAAAGAGGAACCTGACTGACTGACGTATCAACGCACAGCCGAAACTACTGGAGCTAGGAACGTGAAATTTTGCAGAGGTTCCCATTGTGACGTAGGATAGCACTAAGAAGGGATTTTTGGAAATTCAACCCCTAAGGGGGTGAAAAGGGTTAAAAACTGTTGATACTGATTTGATGACAAAATTAATTTCAATAATTGTAAAATTATGCTTGTGTTAGACAATGTGGACTATAATGGACTATATGGCCTAACCACTCTCAATCGTACTTTCGATTGTAGAGGAGGCCCGTGCCCTGCAGTGGGACGCATATGGGCTGATACAGTTAGACAATGTAAGTAATGTTGAACAATAGATCAACTACCCATAGGAATATTTTTTCAGAATTTTTAATTTATATAGTTATAAACATTTTTTGTATTTTCTGAATCCTGGGGGGTTAATCTATACCCACACGATATTCGAATATTCGGACGTTGAACGTCAACATACGATAAAAGTATTCCACTTAAAATCAATACTATTCTCTAAGAAATCTATCATATACTCTGAACTTAGTTTAAGATTACGACGTATGATATAAATTTGTCAATTTTGTAAAGTATTTAAGCATAGGCATTTACAGACTATAGAGTAACGCCCTGGACTACTACAGGGTATATCAAGACTGCTACCGAAAACGAAGCCGTGTGGTAGTCTAAGCGACTTCAGACACAATGCAACAGAAAAAGTTGCAAAAAAAAGCGACAATTTTTTTTTTTGTTATTTTTTTCCTATGGCCATATTTGGGTGGTAAATACATTTTTTCCTAAAATAATAGTGTATACCCTTTTACTTATAAATACTCTAAGGTATAAAAGAGCTTAAATTATTATTTTAGCAAAAACTATGGATTTACCACCCAAAAATGACGATATTTAAAAAATCATAAAAAATAATTGTCGCGTTTCTATGCGAAATTTTTAATTGCATTGTGTTTGTAGCCACTAAAACTACCACCCGGCTTTGTTTTCGGTAGCAGTCTTGAGATACCCGGTATATACCGATTAAAAAATTCAAAATACAGTTAAAACCTGATATAACGACATCGAAGGGACCGTATAGTTGCCGACGTTATATCCGATAGTCGTTATAAGCAATACAGCCATATACACAAGTACAGTAGTTATATCATCATAGTTATCTAGTATAAGTATAGGTTAAGTACGTAAACGAGTTAGAAAAGAATTAAAAATATTTATTACGAAATAATTAGAATACAAAATGTATTTAACTGCTTAAAGTTAGGAGTTATAAAACTACACTAGTTTTTAAAGTAATCAGTCATTTTGGTCTGTCTTTTTTTTTAGCCCAGTCACAAATATTTTTTGCATTTTACGGGCGTAGGTAATATGCTCAAATATTCCTTCAATGCTTATCAATAAGATTTAAAATCGTTTGTATTGTTTTGTTTTGCTGAGACAAGGAGCCGTTGGTCGTTATAGCCCATGAATATCGATAAAATTTCGTCGTTGTAAGCGATATGTCGCTGTATCCGATGTTGTTATAAGCGATTTGTTTACTGAATAGTTTACTAGGGATTCGGACGGGACCATACAATCTAGCTGTAATAACCGATAGGTCGTTGTAAACGATGTCGTTATAAACGGTTTTGACTGTATTTAGATTTCAAGAGCTGCGACGTGATTTGCAAGCCGTAATAGGAACGCGTGCGAACATCAACATTGCTCAAATAGAAAACTATGGCGGCGAGACCTTCCTCAGCGAACAACTCATTCAGAGGATGCTCAGTGAAGCTAAAACATCGTTTATTAGATGTAAAACTGTGAGTATTGTATTTCACGTCACGTTAATTAATTACTCTTTTTCAATTTTAAATCTTTACTGGGATTGACTCAGATTTCAGTGTTATACTTGTAGGTAGGTATAGATGTCGCTATGTTGAAATTTACAAAGGGCCAAATAATCATTATTTTATTTACTCACCTGACATCAAGTTTCCATCGATGATGAACTTTTCTATTAAATTGAATAAGATCATTTTGCAAAAATGAATACAAATTCTATGTCTGTTTCCTTATTTCCTTTGCTAAACATGTAGGTCCTGCTGCGGTCTTCGCTCAACCGGAATTCAACAAACGTCTGAAAAGGACTACATTTGATAACTAAAATATGTTTAAACTTAATTCTGTATATGAATAAGTCTTGTAAAGTTTATTATTAAATTTGATGTTAAAGGTTATTTGATTGCAGTTGTGCACCCCAAACGAACTGAACGGCACTGCGGTGGCTTTATTGGACGTATTGATACAACACGTATTAATCGAGCACGTGGACTACGCTTTGGATCTGGGATTGCAATCAATTCCTATTGCAGAGAGCAAGTCGCCTCCACAGGTAATAATCAATTAAATTAATTAATATACCCGGTCTGAAATAGCTGAGCTATAATGACTTGGCAGACTTCACATACATTTTGCTAACATATAAATGGAAGTAAATATTTTGGAACGAAAACCTCTCTAACTCGAGATTATGTTTCAGATATATTTTTTCGATACAGCGAAACAAGCCAATCGGATTGTGAGAATGTTCGATGAGCATTTCCAAGAAGCTGTATTGCCTTGTTTAAGGTAAGTTTATGGTTAAAAGCAAAATATAACTTTATAAAATGAGAAGGATTAATTTATTACCTTTTTAAACATAGTATGTGTCATTGCAAATTTCATACCATTTTCTGTTTTAATCAATTGCCATATTATGCAAGTATGGCAAAAATCAGATATTAATGAGTCCATTTCATTACCTTAATGTATTTTAAAAATTATAAAAAAGTTACAAATTTAATGGTTTTAAAAAAATAAAATACACCAGTAAATATTTTGTTTTTTAAAAGAACTTTCTTTTTACTCAATTGTTCGTCTCATTAACACCAACATTCTAGCTCGGCAGCGAAGCAAACAGAATGTGTTCAGAAAAAGAACAGTGTAAACGAACAGCTGGAGAGTAAGCTGGACGCCGGGCTGGAGCGCGCCATCGCCGCCATCGTGAGTTGGGTCAAGCTGCACCTGCAGACCGAACAGAAGAAAACCGACTTCAAACCAGAGGGAGATATAGACACCATCGCATCGCCCGTGAGTTAATGGCTAAGCGTGGTGAAATAAATATCAATAGCAATAGCAATAGCAATTAGCAAGTGAAGTCGATAATATCATTTCACAAGCTTAAATCAGTTAAATTTTGCGATTTGCGATTGTGTAATTAACAATAGCAGAAATATAGAGCATGGTAAGTCTTAAAAATAACAAGGTAGTGAAATAGTAATAATTCCCATTACTAGTCGGAACCATAGAGAAGTGGAGCATAGAGTATAGATTAAGTAATAGTCATACATAATTATCAATTTTTAATATATCATTGAGGTTCACCAAATTCTTGATTGACATTTGAAAGAGGTCTGGTAAAGCTCTTGTGGAGTCCAATACTTTTTATTGCGTTCGATTCTAGCCGTTAATCAACATTTAAATTAATCTAACCATGTTTTTCCATACTCAACTATCCAGTTTCTTTTTTTAAGAGTTTAGTAGTTAAAAATAGCCTATGTCCTTCTCTATTTCCTAGACCACCTCTGAACCAAACTTTATCACAATCGGTTCAGTAGTTGTATCATGAAAACGTGACAAACACATTCGCGTATATATTAGTATGGATATGTCGTCAGGCATGCGTGGCGGTGGTGTCGTACCTGAACGCCATAATGGAGAAGATCCACGCGGGGCTGGAGGGAGAGAACCTGCACTCGGTGACGCTGGAGCTGGCCGTGCGACTGCACCGCGTCATATACGAACATCTGCACAATTTCACATTCAACTCGGCAGGTAAATATAAATACATACCATCCAGCCATTATCCAAAGGAAGTCCAGTGCTGATATTGGCTGCTGATTTAGGCTGGCCCAATGATTTCCACAGTGACCTGTTGGAGGCAGCCTACATCCAGTGACGTTACGCGACGTTTTCTAGGTCGTCTGAAGCGGTACGGCACCTCATGAACTGTAGCAAAACCAAGCAACCATTACAAAGCAATGGTACCACAAATAATAAAATGGCATTTCACTGCGCTTACCATCCAGAGCCATAAGATGTTAAGTCTTTGTATGTCCAGCATGTGTATGTCTCTGTATGTGCATTTACACTGCTGTTTGCGGTGGGACCTACCCAGGCAGCCTCTCACATATCAGAGACCTACTACCAGTAGCCGGTTCCTAATTAGTTTAAGTCAAGAAGACAAAAATAAATAAACTCAATGACTAAAATAGGGTTTAAAAATATCTTTGAATAAAACCGTAAAAAGTTACTTACATAATGGTTTCTTAGGTATACGCGAATGAACACATTGAAATAAAACTATTTTTTACGGATTTTATGGCGAATTTGGTTTAATTTTTACATTTTTAACTTCCCGACGCTTACGTGCGTGCCGTGACCACATAGCGGCTATTTAATCGAAACGTCGGGATTGTTAAAATATTATATGGAAATTAAACTAAATATTCAACAAAACCCGTAAATAATGTATTCATTTCAAGTGAACATTCTATGTGTTTGCAGAGTATTTAATTAGGGTACGTTCACTGAAATGCAATATAGAAACTAATAATACATGTAAATAGATGAAAATTCCAAATCATTAATTTGATTACTAACTTATCATTGGAATTAACATTATTAAAGGCTGATAACAGATATTAAAATGTGATTAGTTATAGCAATATCACGCTAAGTTTTAAAATCAAATACATTACAAACAAAAAGTTATCTCAATCAAACAAACGTCTTTACATATTTACGTAGTTTCTGATACCTACGCACGACACAAGACTTGTTTACTAATGTGGAGTCAGGATGTATGTGACAGAAAAATTATTATATATATAAACTAGCGGCCCGGCCCAGCTTCGCCTGGGTGCATATGTTTTTTGATTCCACTCCACACCAAATACATGTTATTTTTCGTATTAATCTCTTGTATACCTAAACTTGACATAGCTATCCTACTGTCTGGCTCAATCCCGTCTCATCCGTCTGTTCAGTCTCTTCCCGATCCGTCCCTTCCTTTCTCTTTTATTATCCATCCCGTCTTATAACGTGCATTTACATTTCGTCCTATCAAATCTGTCAGCTATCCCAGCCCTCTCCCGTACCTTCCACTCTATTATATCCCGTCTCTCCATATACATGTACATATAAAGATTGCCTTATGAAATTTTGACATTAAAAACTTTAGCGTTTTTGTCCATCCAATATTACGTCCCTTATTTCAGCAACAAAATGCTGTTTTTCCTAATAATATTGCACGCCATTACTTTTTGTTAGTAATAAAGTAATAATAACCATTTAAAAAAAGAATTGGCCAAATTGGTCCAGGCGTTGTTGAGTTATGCGCTTACCAACACTTTTTGTGATTCATTTTTATATTATAGAAGAAGATATTATAGTCCACCCTGCTTGCTTAGTGCGAGTTGGCGGATTTTATTTCACGTAGAAATTAATGCGAAAAGTCAGAGGTGTGCCCTGGGATTTGAAACCCGTGACCATCGTTAACTTGTTGGCAGTCGCGTCTATTACGTTACCATATACAAATTAATAAACCTTCATACTGCCTTACCAGGTGACGTAAGTAATAGAACAAATATTTAAAAATATAAAACTGCATATCGTTTCATTATAATGTCTAGATACGGCATCAACGTACCAATATTTTTTTTATTCTTGAGTCTGAAAACAATACTAATGCGAAATTTAAATATGTCCCCCAGCGCATCTAAAAGTATAAATTCAAAAAACAATGTCGTTTATGAAACGAAAAATTATAATTAGATATATTTTGGTATACTCCGGCAAAACGCTTCGATAGAGTATACTTTGTTTAAAACTGTTGCAATAATCTCAAAAAACAATGGGCGATTTTGGTAGATGTGGACATCGTTTTAATTTACACTATCCATGAGCGGACGCATCGCATACGATCAGGCAATCATCGTCCATTACAAAAAAAATGGACAACTAGTTAATATACTAAGCTCCCTGAGACTAGGAGTTAACTCTCTAAACACCTTGTTTTAACTAGCTACAACATTCTTAATAATGGGACATAATCAATGATTACTTATTATTATCCAGAGGCAGAAATAGACTAGGTATTCAATTTTAATGAAATGAAATGTATTTATTGGTCATGTAGGCAATTAAAGAGCTCTTGTGACAAGTCAATACACATAGAACTTAATCTATATATACAAAATAAACTCATTTGCAAAAAAAACGGGCACCTAAGCAATGAATCATTTCAAATGTTACTATTGGTTTGTTTGATAATTATAGGTAGTATTACTTTCACAATTTTGTAAATTAATAAGCAAATAATCGTTTTCGTCAGTATTATCATAAAATTTTGATTAAAATTTATGGGTTTTAATGCTAAAGTTCACTAGTAGTGTATGCTCGCTATTAGTGCATATGCTCGTGAAGTAAAAGTTAACAAAGATTTTTGTTTGTTTTTTCTTTAATAAAGTAAAAGCAGATAAATGTTTAGTATCGAGTGTGACCCCCTCTAGCTGAAATCACAGCTTGAATTCGTCTGGGTATGCTAGCTAGGATATCCCGGATACTTGCTTGCGGAATACGTTCCCACTCCGCGGTAATCACATTCTTCAGCTCTCTGATGGTCTGCGGAGCCGGTTGTACTGATCTCACGTGTCGTTTCAGAACGTCCCAGACATGCTCTATAGGATTGAGCCTGGTTCTGGAAGAAAACCATGAACCCAACCACGGGATGATCGTTTTCTTGTGAGTCGCGCATTGAGAAATCGCAAGTCTTCGTATGTGGACCTTAAGAACAACCTCGAAGAAGTAAGAAATGTGCATATTAGTCTATGGACGGTCAGGAGGAGGCTTCTCGCGGCCAATATACGCAGTCATCGCCCGGCCCGCGGCCCTAAGTTACTCCGTGAGCACAGAGTTGCCAGGCTTAGGTTTGCTCGAAATTGTGAGTCATGGACTCAAGAAGACTGGAATAGGGTATTGTTCTCCGATGAAGCCAGGTTATCTCTGTTCAGTGAAGATTGACGTCGGCGAGTGCTACGAAGACGAGGAGAACGCTTTGCAGAGGCTTGTTTTGAAGAAATCACACCTTATGGTGGGGGCTCTGTTGTGTTTTGGGCAGGAATAAATTCAATGGATCGTACAGAGTTAGTCTTCATTGAAAACGGCTCACTGACTGGACATCGATACATAACGGAAGTTCTAATTCCTCATGCACAACCCGCATTGGCCGCTTTAGGCGAAGACTCAATTTTTATGGACGACAACGCTCGCGCCCACCGGTCTGGCGATGTGGAAGCGTATGTGCAAGAGGTCGGCATTCGTCGTTTGGATTGGCCAGCTCGAAGTCCCGACCTCAATCCTATAGAGCATGTCTGGGACGTTCTGAAACGACGCGTGAGATCAGTACAACCGGCTCCGCAGACCATCAGAGAGCTGAAGAATGTGATTACCGCGGAGTGGGAACGTATTCCGCAAGCAAGTATCCGGGATATCCTCGCTAGCATACCCAGACGAATTCAAGCTGTGATTTCAGCTAGAGGGGGTCACACTCGATATTAAACATTTATCTGCTTTTACTTTATTAAAGAAAAAACAAACAAAAATCTTTGTTAACTTTTACTTCACGAGCATATGCACTAATAGCGAGCATACACTACTAGTGAACTTTAGCATTAAAACCCATAAATTTTATCAAAATTTTATGATAATACTGACGAAAACGATTATTTGCTTATTAATTTACAAAATTGTGAAAGTAAAACTAGCTATAATTATCAAACAAACCAATAGTAACATTTGAAATGGTTCATTGCTTAGGTGCCCGTTTTTTTTTTGCAAATGAGTTTATTTTCTTTACTTAGTATTATTTATATTAATTTCTTACTTTAATTAATTTATTTATAATTCAATTTTATTTTAATTTATAATACCGATAAAGATAGTTTATTTTCCATGACCTGACTGTATAGCTTATCATCAGGCGAACGGTATTCTCGTCTTGCTATTCATTGAATAAAAAAAGTGCTTATGTTTACGTGTGCGTGCAGGCGCGATGATAGCTATCTGCGACGTGAAGGAGTACCGGTCGGCGGCGTGCGGAGTGCGCATGCGCGCCGCGCCGCCGCCCGCGCCCGCGCTCTTCGACGCACTGCACGCGCTCTGCAACCTGCTGCTCGTCAAGCCGGAGAACCTGCACCAGGTCTGCGAGGGGGAGACGCTGGTGTGTATTATGTAGCCACTACTTGTTGACTGCCTAGGTGTAATGCGCCATCTTGAACCGCAGGCTCCGAGTTTGTAGAACGAAATGTATGTATATGTAAAAAACAACAGTATCGAAACTCCCGCCTTTAAACTCTGCTGGTATTTGTTTTATTTTTCTAATTAAAATTAACTTAAATGACATGTTGACCACGATTTAGTGTTGCCGTTGGGTTGTCCTCTGTTTTTGTAAACTATTGTAAAATCTTGCATGTAATGTTTTCTCTCTTTTTAACCGACTTCAAAAAAAGGAGGAGGTTCTCAATTCGACTGTATGTTGCTTTTTTTTTTATGTTTGTTACCTCGTTTCTCTGTACTGTGTGAACCGATTTCGATCATTCTTTCTTTGATTGAAAGCTGATGCTTGTCGTTTGGTCCCATAAAAATTTGGTGAAGATCTGATGAATATCTTCGGACCTGGAGAGGGGAACTCTTTAAAATTAAGGAGAATTGCAATGGTTCTTTTTGCATTACGTTCACTAGAAAAGTTAAGATACAGTAAGAGAGGGAAAAAGGGGTGGGGGTGAGGGGGGGTGGGTGATAAAATTAAAATACACGTAAATTCTAATATCTTCGGCAGCTTTTAAGCGATTATAGTGATTTCTTTTTCATTGGAAAAAACGTATTGACAGGTTGATCCCAGGAACACAACATTAAGATCTTATTATCATGTTCGGACCTGGAGAGTAGAACTCCTCAAAATTTAATAGGATTTCAACGGTTCTTTTTGCATTGAGTTGAGTATAAAAGCTAGGCTACAGTAGTTGAGGGACAAATAATAAACATGTGAATATTCCAATATCTTTGGCAGCTTTTAGCCGATTTTAGCGATTTTATTGTCATCGGAAAGAACATATTCCTTGTGGAGACCAAATCTTTTTCATTTAAATGCCTATCAACACTAAAAAGATAAAAATAACTAAAATTTTTAATAAAAAAAATAAAAACCGACTTCAAAACAAAAATCCACTAAAAACCAAAAATAAATAAAATAATAACTACCACTCCAAAGCAAAAAAATAATATTTATTTCATGGAGCTCGTGCATGTTGATTAATTTGCTTAATGACTTGACTAGCCAACAAATCAAAATATATGCGTAACATATTGAAGGCGGGTCGCCCAGTACCAAACATATAGATATTTAAATTAATATAAGGCATAGGTCCTATATGTTTGGTACTGGGCGGCCCGCCTTCAATATGTTACGCATATATTTTGATTTGTTGGCTAGTCAAGTCATTAAGCAAATTAATCAACATGCACGAGCTCCATGAAATAAATATTATTTTTTTGCTTTGGAGTGGTAGTTATTATTTTATTTATTTTTGGTTTTTAGTGGATTTTTGTTTTGAAGTCGGTTTTTATTTTTTTTATTATTCATCAATGTATTTTGTGTGATTTTTTTATCTTGAGCCTCAATCAACGCGAAGTCTGCCTTTTATCAGAAACTTCTGGGTCAATGTAAGCAAGCACTGACATTGGCTATGTGTCTATGGTCTGGGTGTTTGTGAGATCAGAAAAGTCTCTTGTAGTTTCTGATACCTACTACACAAGACTTTATTGTTCTTAGTGTGGGGTTAGGACTGTATGTGAACGTTCAGTGTATTTATTTATGGTGGTAACTTATTACTATAAGATAGGCGGATAGCTACTCTTCCCTGCCTGTCTTAAGGGTCACCAGTCTCTGGGCATACTGCGAGGCGGTTCCCCATCACTAAATGCGATTTCAATATAAACGACAGCGGGCGTGGGTCTGTGTTTGTCGTGGAAGCCCATAAAACCTTACGGGCGTCCGAACCTTTCAGAGTTGGGGAGAACTTTGTTCCCAATTATAGCTTCCAGTAATGGTTTTGCGGCGGACGGTCACAGGGAATTGGGGCGCTTCTCGTCTTGATATATCCAGACAAGGCCACCGAGAGATATTAGTTTTAGGGGCTTTACTAGGGCAAGCGCACCGTAGGTACTAGTTATCTGGATAAACCATAAGGAGAATTTAAGCGCTTTCCTCCGCCAGCCTCCGTTGCGCCACGAAATAAGAATTAATCATGTATTTATTTATTTATTTCCTCTCGACAAGAAAGGTACCTACTCTGCCTTCATAGCCAATAAAAAAAGTTCCCGTTTCAAAATCAAAGCTACAGTAACAGAAAATAGTTTGCAATAAACCGCACAGCCGTTTGAACCTGTTCACGACAGTACAAGTGACATAAGCGTTACTACTAGTTTACATACTACGGAGCACGTGGTATGTGATTCATTCAATTGAACCGACAAAGTAACGCGCCAAGTATTTGGCCGCACAAATGACTCGCGTCTACAATGTATGTTATATCATCGTTTTCATACAATTAACACCATTCATTCATCTAAGTCTAGTGTAGTTTTTTTTAGTAAGCGTAATTGTGTGAAGCTCGTCATAGTGACCCGAATATGACGCGTTTCGGGCATGGTATTCGGTTTCACCAGGCTGACATAATTATGGCGACCGATGATAGATAACCATGTCGTCGGTGGATACATACATAATCCTTATGTATGTATCCCATAGGAGTAGGCAGTAGTGTTGGAATAAATAGCAATGGCAATCACAAATAACAAGTGAAGTCTATAATAACATTTCACAAGGTTTTAAGCTAAATTTTGCGATTTTCGATTCACATAGCCGATCGGCTTTTATTTTTATAAAATCTATTGTAATCTATGAAGGAATGAGTTTTTTTACGAACCCATTTAACGAAGAAACTGAACGTCCAATTTTATGTGTGGTATTTTAGATGTGAAAAATGGTTATAATATACAGGGTATATCAAGACTGCTACCGAAAACGAAGCCGGGTGGGAGTTTAAGCGACTTCAGACACAATGCAACAGAAAAAGTTGCAAAAAAAAGCGACAATTTTTTTTGTTATTTTTTTCCTATGACCATATTTGGGTGGTAAATACATTTTTTTTCCTAAAATAATAGTGTATACCCTTTTATTTCTAAATAATCTAAGGTATAAAAGAGTTAAAATTATTTTTTTAGCAAAAACTATGGATTTACCACCCAAAAATGACGATATTTAAAAAATCATAAAAAATAATTGTCGCGTTTCTTTGCGAAATTTTTAGTTGCATTGTGTTTGTAATCACTAAAACTACCACCCAGCTTCGTTTTCGGTAGCAGTCTTGAGATACCCAGTATTATGGGCAGTTTTTTTGTTGATAAATTTCTGTGGGAGGCAATTAGCAATAGCAGAAATATAAAGAACATGCCAAGGCTTTAAAAATAATGATGTGGTGATGTTAGTTTGAAATGCAATAATTCCCATTACTAGTAGAGAGAGACAATAGATCGCATTTTGCTCGATTCTCGATCGGATATTCTTTTCACTGTATCCTTACTGTTCAGATTACATTCATTCATATAACAGTGGGTAGGTATTATTTTTGCATTGCATTGCATTTATCATTAGTCACATTCGTTATAATCATTTTGTCGTGCTAGAGCACATACATATTATAATCTATTCATATGTATTAAATGCGCTGGCAAAGCAATGTGAGCTCAACGCTCTTGAAGGTAATTGTAATGTCTAGATGTGTATTCTACTACCTATCTATTGATTGGCGACTTCGATCAAATATACACTAGATACAACATGAGCGCTTAGAAAATGGCACCAAAAAAGAGTGCTTTAAGCACTCTTTCGCCTTCAGTCACGCACCGACCGATGCTTCTAAAACGTCACAGAACTTTAGACAATATTATGTGAAAAGCTACTTTAAGCTCCAGGAATAAGGTGGAATTTGTGTTAATATATTTGGAATATGTGATCTTTTTGTTTACTTTTTTCATGTCATGCATTGGTGCCACTTTTTAATAGAACTTTTACAGGGAACTGTGTATCTAGTGTATATTTGATCAAAGATTGGCGATAGTACAAATATGTTAATTTACCTCTCTAATTGCTAATATTATGCTTCTAATTGCTTCTGTATTCTTCTCTCATGACCTAGGTGGAAAGGACAAGAAGATATGAAATTAATTGATGACAGCAATCCACGATCATCTACAAAACATTAGATTTTTTTAAGGTGCAAGTACTACTGAAATTAGAAAAGAAACGATAGTTGTGGTTTTAAAGCCAACGGCTCTTTGATCTAGATTTCTTCTGCGCCTTATGAGTTATGGCACTTCTATCTGATCCGTGCAAAACGTAAATCTAGACCCGCATCTTAATATGTGTCACCCAACGCGATTGCCTAACCGCGCCCTATTCTAACCCTGAGATTATCATTAGGAAAGATAGATTAGACTTAGTAGGAATTCGTTGGTTGGATACATGGTTATATAAAACGCTTCTTTCTATTGACATATGATTGGCGTTTTACCGCCCGTAACAAACTTTTATCTGTTAATGTATCGCACGGTTGGACCAGTCTCCCGTTTTTCCCTGCACTCTGTTTGCCGAGTTTCGTTTAAATTATTGTCATCCTGTGTCTACTCCTTTCGCGTTTTCTAATGTTTTCAGTAATCCAATCTGTAGCCTTTTAGTTTAACCCAATGATCTGCATACATTCGAAACGCAGTACTGCAGTGTATTCTACTTCCTTAATTTTAGATCGCCAAGCGTTATCATAATTTTAAAAACACCAGTTTTAATAATTGATTAAACATTTCTAATACTTTGAATTGATGAATTAACAATCCATGGATATCATCATCACGTACAACCACAGGAAGTCCAGTATCGAACATAAGATTAAGGATCTCTACACTAACTCCTTAGAAGCTGTCTGCATCCAGCAAGCCTCCAGCAATGTCTATCAGCCAAATGAACAACACTTATGAATTTGGACTCCCCCAAGGGTTTCGAGAGGGACCTGTTGAAGCAATTCCAACTAAAATGTGTTAGTAATATCTTAACTGTATATTTTTCACAGGCGGAGTTGGACCACTCAATTCTTCTGAGCTTCATACAGCTGCGAGCGGACTATAAGAGTCACAAACTGTCCTCCTTCCTCAAAGGACTTTCGTAAACATAGCATACAGAGACTATTATTTATTGGTTCTATTTATCTTCAAGATATCGTTTGTTTGTTTATGAGATCATTATTTTATTTAGTGTATTAAAGTTATTAAAATATATTTTAACACTGAAAAAGTTTTTATTCGTGACGGTTATTATCTCATTACACAATACCAAAGCTTATATATTTACAAAGCAATTTGCTTATTTAATGAAAACAACCATTTATCTGGTTTCGAAATGTGTACTGAAAAAGTGCAACATATCTGCGGTAATTAAGTCTAGAAACAATTGTGGGGCAGCGTGCTTCGTGCGACGGAACGATTCGGTGGCTCGTATCAGAGTGTAATGCTTGCACAGAGCGCGTTATCAGCGGTATCTGTGGGACACGGCGCGGCTCACTAGTCACTACGGCCATTCATGAGCGCGCCCCTCCACGTCGCGTTATTTGAATGAAGGCGCGTGTGTGCGTGCGCCGCACCCGCGCGCCGCCAGCGCACCTCCGCGGCGCGGCGCAGTGTGTGGCGCAGTGAGACAGTGTCGCCCCGCCTGGCAGCCCGTGTTGCCGCACCACTGCTCCGCGCGTCTCCACACTGCACCGTGATATGCCCGCAAGTTCAGTGTAACACCGCGTTGATAACATTGTTACCCAGTGCTGTGACGATATCGCTAATCTGGATATCATCAAAATCGAGAGGTAAGCGCCTCAGCTCGATATGTTTATTTTCATTCAAGCTCGACGCCTACGCCGCCAGCGGTGTCGCGATTTGTGTGCGACGAATTTACATAAGTTCATTCATTGGATGTTAGGCCCTATTTTATTATTATCGTACGTGCGATATGAATGGGTGATTAGGACGTCTCGTTGCAATGATTCCGTGTCGAGCCCCTCGTTGATTCATAATATACGAGCGAGCAATGTTTGCTTTGTAATCTGTTTTTGAGGAATAGTAAGTATCGAGCGTTCTATTGGATAGTTAGTCGGTCGATCGCGAGCGTTATCTAGGTGAGAGCGAGCCGCGTCCGTTCCATTTCAAGTGGCGTTTTTATCCCGGCGCTACCTGAGCGGTTGAGCGGCGCGTCGAGTGGACCCGTCTCGCCGCAAGTTGATCCCACTAATGGCATTGCGCACCATGCCATACAAGTGTGTAGTTACGGCCCAAACCGCACCATATACTCGTACCTCGCAATTCCATACGATAGCTTTTTGTCAGTTATCGACGATGCTGTATCTCGTCTATTTGTAGTCAACGATATATTCACCAATACACACCTACAACATTATTTCACAATATTAATTTAATCGTCATTCGTGTGATTTGTAGAGTGACGAAAAGATAAGGAGCGGCAAATCAAACTGTTTACAATCGTGTTTGTATTCCAAATTGAAACCAAGTTTCTTTGAATATAAGGCAAGATTAAGTGCAATCGATTCACTATGATGGAAACTAAAGAAACAATGACGTAATTTTAAAAATGGTATCACGTGTGTTATACTCGTGTTGAACGTCGTGTTGTGTATGATTATGAACGTATCAAGATAAGTACCTGGCTGCTTACATCTCATTCTCCAAACAATCTACTTACGTGTCCACTCACTGAGGGAATACTCAACACGATGAAAAATTAAGCGATAACAATCTAGGTATATTCCATTAAGAAATGATACAGTCGCGACTATCAAATTACATCATTCATACATATAATATAGATAACAAAAGAATCATTCCATACCTGTCGCGTATAAAATATTCCGTCATTCTAAAAAAATATTATAGTATTCCCTAGAAATTCCCATAAAAATAATATATCGAAAACAATTAAAATACTCTTCAAATGTTTAATGTAAAGATTTGTAAATTCTCCACATAAACGACCAATTTTCTCCACCGCGTATTACAATAACAAAACTAACGTTTTATTTTCGACGATATAAAACACCTCATGACCATGTAATAAAGCTCCAAGCTCTATCGAGACTGCGGAACATTACTAAACGCTCTCTCATCAATGGATTACATAACTACAAATTGGAATGGTCATACAGATAGATGGCGCTTTTACAACAAGCTCTATAATGAAATCTTTTCCTACCGTCATTTACTACAATTTACCTACACACAACTCCGCATAATTCTATGTAAGTACCTATAGTGCAGTAACAACATTGTGCCTATGAATAGATCTTTATCTAGAGCACTGTAATATCTACAATGCTAATCAAAGGCAACATTCATTGTGCAATTTCAACTGTAACAACTTTCTGCGTGCCGTTTTCAAGCAATTTATTTTGATAAAATCAGCATAACATTCCCATCATTGTCTTAATTATGGGTATAATTCATACGTCATATTCGTGATACCCCGCCTACCTACTATATTATGACTGTAGGAGGTATGTAGTAATGGTATTATTTACTTTAAAAAAATCAACGGTGAAAGCTGCGTGCATCTACTATATTTAAATAATGCATCTTTCCGACCAATGATTTACTACTGATCAACACTTTAGATAAGTAAATAATAATTGGTATATAAACTGAAAGTCTATGCTGTACTCGGGTTTAATATAAATATAAAGTACAACACCTAAGGCGCTTATGCGAGCGCCGAGCGTTGATTACAAAATGAGACATCTAGCTTCCATATCGCTTCTGGACATGGCTGCTCTATAATTTACCGATTCAAAGTATGGTTAATGCGTCATCAACAGCCGTTGGAGGCTCGTCTGTTATTTAGAATGGCTCACCACGTGCACATTAAGTATTTAAAATATTATGTTTGGATTTGGAACAGTTCATAAACATAAGACAAAGATAAGAACATAATACGAACACTAATGGATTAAAGATAAAATTTTGCAAAATTATTATGGAGATGAACGATTTTATGAAAATTGATAAAATGGAGAAAGAAAAAATCTTATAATAATCTATAATAATAATAATGATAATCTATAATACAATGATTCAATCATTTGAGTTCAAGATATAAAATTACTTTGCAGCAGTAATCAGGACATGAGCGAGCGTTGAAATTACAAAAAACTCTGAACTTACTGGAAAATAATCTACTTCTTGATGAACTAAAATTATTTTACTATTTTGAAATAGACTTCCAAGTACACTAGCTATTAATGCATTCAACTCCCACTTCTCTTCCGTTCTAATTTACACTGACATAAAAATTAAAAATATTTCGTTCCCGTACAGTGATAGTGTAATGCTTTCTTGTTTCATCGCACGCACAGGCATTATTCGATTACGGTTGCATCGCTATAAACCTCCTAATGGTTATTGGTTAAATAAAATATCTTGGCACGTGATGCTACATTCTTGAAGGTCATTATTTCCTTGAGTTTTTCAAGTTCCTATTGTAAAGGTACATTGTATACTACACGGCATGTTTCACATACAAATTAATTCTTACAGCCGTTTTGCTATAAATGCTCGTTATATCGGCGCTTGTTGAACTGATAATGATCTTATGACGTTTTAAACTATGTTGAGAGAGATCAGTAATTATCAACTAATTAAACGTCGCTACAATGTATGTTTACGTAATTTAACGTAATTACTAATTATACACAATATTGAAGAGTAGTTTTAAACTTATTAAAATGTATAGAAACTACTAGACTAAGAGCCCGTGGCCGCCAGACCTTCGTAATTTTATAAAACCTGAAAGTTGTGTGCGCATGCCTCTAACATAGGCATCGCATAATCAGCTATTATGAAGTTCCGATCGTGGTTGCTTTGGAAGTTATGAGCTTCAATGTTTCTGCCAAGATGAAACAACCATAAAAAGTGTCTGAATACTAAGGAAATGTTCGTTTATAGTTGCCTCAATAATATATATAAAATTCAGCTTTTATACTATAACGCTGACAAAATTACATTATGTTAAAGTTTGAAGATAAAGTAATATTTCCTTGGTATTCAGACACTTTTGATGGTTCTTCCATCTTGCCAGAAACATTAAAGCTTCCAAAGCAACCACGATCGAAACTTCATATTAGCTGATTGTGGGATGCCTATGTCAGAGGCATGTGCAGACAAACTTTCAGCTTTTATAAAATTGCGAAGGTCTGGCGGCCACGGGCGCTTGATCTATACAACAAGCTACTCAAAAATATCGTCGTTGTAAAACAAAAGTCCTATTTTTATTTTTGTTCGTGAACTACATAGTTGCACTGCCATAAATTATACAGCTGTGTCTTTGTTCTAGGATTTAAGCTTCTAAGAATTCATGAATTAAATGTGACCTATAGATATTCCAACTGCATTTGGTTTAGCCATGTAAATTCATCGCCGACGTATGTATTCCATGGCAAACCGCTGTGCAGTGCCACATTATCATTTTATCAGACACCTACCCGGGTGTTATCTAGTTGGATGAAGGTCACGCGGTCCTGACGACAGCCTATTGAAATGTAGTAGGTATTTAATAAATGCCTTGCATGTGCGCAAAACAAGCTTTTATAAAAATCATCATGAATCTAAAAATATAAATATCGATAAATAGTATCAAAGTTAGTAATATGAAGTATTATAATATATAAAAACATCACATAACGTAATATTTTACTGTATTGCGAAATAAAAGTGACTAACATCATGGTTTATACAAAATTATTTTTTCCAGCACAAAAACACCATTGCTAGGATATCTAATAAATTCCATATCTGGTTCAATATAACGAACGATCTTTTTAATATCGATAATACGTTTATTACCATAAACATCCGATAGAGCGACTGCCGAGGCGAGCTCTAGTTCCTACCCTTGCTCAACTTGTCTCTTGTATATCAGACCGTAAACAAAAAATCTGTCGATCAACATCTGACGAGCTAGTCGTAAGCAGCTGAGGTTCGGCGCACTATCGGACGTCGGCGGGGCGCGGCGCGGGGGTGACATCTGCGACGATGCGTCTTGCTAGGGCTGCTACTCGACAACAATTCAAGTAATACATTAGGTCAGGACTTAAGAATTGCAACTAACTGTTTGAAATATAACCTTAGGGCTTAGAATAATCTTTATTATTTTTAAATTGGTGAGGATCTGAAGAACTCTATATTTATGTATTGGCAATTTCATCTCCATTCAATGTATTTGTAGATGCATATGGACTCTACTACGCTGCATGCATGCACAATATATTCTTTTACGTTAGCCGGGCTAGCTGATCGCAGAGCAACCTACACTGCGTTTCCTGAGCCTCAATATTCACCACAGAACACCAATAAAAATTCTTGTAATCTAAAAAAATCAAGTTGTTATATTTATGTTCTTAAGTAAAAATATCTTCATAGAAACTTTATTTCTAAAAACCACCCGATCTTCAGTAAAATTCACCGCGATCAAGTAAACTATAAACAAACCTTCAACTCAACCTACTATAACATTACATATTCAAGAGTATGCTAGTAAGAAATCAAAATAATATTAATTTTTATTTCTAAGAAAACGAGATACAGTCTATACGAAGTCGATCGGCAGCCCTGCGGATAATATACGTGTGCGTGATTTCCATTGGGTGGTGTGAGTGTGTGCGTAGGGTGCAGTACACCTTGCACGCAACGGGACCCTGCCCGAGGAGCTGCGAGCAGGTAGACAGGCCCGCCGGCCGCCACCCGCCGCACCACAGCCTTTATTCTGACGGCTATCACTTTCTCGATGGCGAATATTCTCAAAAAATATCACATGGAACCAAAACTTACAATAATGAAAATGAATAAAATTAAAAAATCTTTATTAAAAATAATAATTTTACATTACAAGAATATTGCAGGGGTTCTCAAATTAGGCTTGGCCTGTGTCTTGAGAAACCAGTTAAATAAATGTTTTTATTTAATAATTGAGTGTGTGAGTGTGAGAAAGTGCTAAGTATGTGTTAATGTATGAGTGTCTGTATGTGTGTCTGTGTGCGTGTGTGTGTTACGTGTGTTTGTAATTTGTATGTGTGAGCGTTCGAGTGAGCAATGAGCATTGATACCTAGTATTATGTATGTATAAGTAACTAAATGTATAATCAAAATAATCTTTTAAAAATATCATAATACAGCATAGCCTACGTGGATTTGATCTGAGATATACACGATAAAGATTTATAAATTTGGTTAATTTAATGTAATATACTTATTTCTGAAATTATCGTCAAAGATGGATCTAATTTGGAATAGTTTTCAGAACATATTATTGCAATTAAGCAACGATAAGATTATCTTTAAAAACCGTAGTCAAATAACCAAGATTATTAACAGATATGTAGTTATAACATGGCAGATTATAAAATTTAATTGCCTGGGCGAGCACATCTATATTTTAATAAGCCTTCCGTATGAGAATGGTGTTCAAATGTTTTGCATTATGCATTAAACACATTGTGCACTGTGCAGTAGCAGCGTCTGTCTTGTTTCTAGATGAGTTCTGAAACTCGACGCGTGGTAATAAATCGTTGTAGATTTTTTGTTCGCAAACAACGAATGTAAACAGATGTTTTGCAGTCTTCACACATTCTGAAAATTCTAGTTTATTTTAACCTTTACCAGATTAGTTTAATCTTAACTAAAATAGAAATCGCGTTGTTAAAATCTACGGTTAGACCGTGCGTTTTAAGTAAATTTAAGCCATCGGCAAACGTCTTTTAGAAATCGTTCTTCCAGTATTTATAATTTTAAATGCAATGCGTTTATCTACGTGCATAGTGCATATACAACATGCCTATATGAAAACTATACGCGTTCATAAAGCATGCCAATCGCACACATCGCTCCATACAAAGCTGGCACAGTAACAATTCAGTCCAAGTACTAAATATAGCACAAAATAAAACAACTGTCTCTTGCCCTTCATTCACAACCCTTATTGTATCACATTTGAACCCAAATGTCATGTGCATAGTGTCCATTTTGTTTTGTCAACCGTATGCTGTGTAATTGGTTGACGCGGCCGTCTGCGCGGGCGCACCAGAATTTTTAATTATGAATTAATTAGTAACGATCAACACAAACTTGCCTAATCCCGATTATACGTTTTATTTGAATACAACCAGAGTAATTTTATTGTTGTAAGTAATTGAATATTTAAGCTTTCTTTAAAAATACGCGTGTTGATAAGTTATGCTGTCGACGACTCACGGCGCGGCGTAGGTAGAGACAATAAATTGGCGTTGGCCCTGTAATAAATTTTGACCTTATCGATTTCGGTAAAGTATTTGTTTCGATACCAATTTTGTTTGTTTGTATGTGATATCTACATACTCAACTAATTATTGAATGGAAAACGCATCGTGCGCGTTTATATGTTGAGGTCGACGACTCTCCGATAAATATTATTAAATATATCGCAATACTTACCCAACTTCATATCGTAGCATCCCACGTATGTGTCTACTTTTTATTCTGATAAATACATTAACAAACCTATTTTCTGATGATATGAATAGCGATGCATTATAAGTACATTCTGTTTGGAGTCATTTGCCTATAGAGCCTTTAATTTAACAAAATACTATTCTTACAATATTGCAGTGTCTCAATACTAAATAATAAGCGACTTAATGTATTTTTCCAAATTGTAATGAAAAATATATCACTCACCTTCGGTTTGCCGACGATATTGTAGTCTTGGCAGAATCGCTGGAAGACCTTAGCACTATGCTCGAAGACCTCAATCGAGTCTCCCAACAGGTGGGTCTTAAAATGAACATGGACAAAACGAAGATCATGTCGAATGTCCATGTCCATGTCCACTCTCGAAGTTGTTGACGAATATGTCTATTTAGGACAAGTGGTCCGCTTAGGCAGGTCCAACTTCGAGAGAGAGGTCAATCGGCGAATCCAACTCGGTTGGGCAGCGTTCGGGAAACTTCGCGACGTCTTCTCGTCCAAAATACCTCAGTGCCTAAAATCGAAAGTCTTCGATAGTTGTGTGTTACCAGTGATGACATACGGCACCGAGACGTGGCCTCTCACTGTGGGCCTCATTAAAAGGCTCAAAGTCACTCAACGAGCCATGGAGCGGGCTATGCTCGGTGTTTCCCTACGAGATCGAATCAGAAATGAGGAGATCCGTAGGAGAACCAAGGTTACCGACATAGCCCATAGGATTGGCAAGTTGAAGTGGCAGTGGGCCGGGCACATAGCTCGTAGAACCGATGGCCGTTGGGGCCGAAAGGTTCTCGAGTGGAGGCCACGTACAGGCAAGCGAAGTGTTGGACGCCCGCCTACAAGGTGGACGGACGATCTGACTAAGGTCGCAGGAAGTCGCTGGATGCAGGCCGCTTCCAACAGGTCATTGTGGAGATCATTGGGGGAGGCCTATGTTCAGCAGTGGACTTCCTGTGGCTGATATGAAGATGATGATGATGATGTCTATTTAGGACAAGTGGTCCGGTTAGGCAGGTTCAACTTCGAGAGAGAGGTCAATCGTCGAATCCAACTCGGTTGGGCAACGTTCGGGAAACTACGCGACGTCTTCTCGTCCAAAATACCTCAGTGCCTTAAATCGAAAGTCTTCGATAGTTGTGTGTTGCCAGTGATGACTTACGGAACCGAGACGTGGCCTCTCACTATGGGCCTTATAAGGAAGCTCAAAGTCACTCAACGAGCTATGGAGAGGGCTATGCTCGGGGTTTCCCTACGAGATCGAATCAGAAATGAGGAGATCCGTAGGAGAACTAAAATAAACGAAATAGCCCAGCAGATTAGCAAGTTGAAGTGGCAATGGGCAGGGCACATAGCGCGGAGAACTGATGACCGATGGGGTCGGAAAGTGCTCGAATGGAGGCCACGTAGCGGAAAGCGCAGCGTAGGACGTCCACACACAAGATGGTCAGACGACCTGGTAAAGGTCGCGGGACGTCGCTGGATGCAGGCTGCCTCCAACAGGTCTCTGTGGAATTCATTGGGGGAGGCCTATGTTCAGCAGTGTACTTCCTTTGGCTGATGGATGGAATGAAAAAGATTCTGGGTTTCGGTCTCTATTAAGATAATCATAAATATTATTAAACGACTCACCAGATTTTTAATTTATTTACATAGGTATAATTTGTAAATAAAATGGCAATGTTAAAATTGTCTTGCTATGAAGTTTATAGGTACGTTATTTTTTTAAACCACCAAGAATTTAGATGCCTACATTATTTTTAGCGAAAACGAGCAAAGGAAGTCGACAGGAAGAAACTACCCGTTGACTTATAAATATATAATATAAATTACAAATATAAAGAAACACTCAATATGGATATTTTGGGAAGTAGAATATCCTCTATGATTCGGTAAAATACATGAAAGGAAGGCGTTTCAAGTGTTTGCACCAGATGTGGAAGAGCCACTTTAACACTTCGCCTGCTAACAACAAATAAATTACGCTGAAAGTAGCTTAATTCAATACACATGTGCTAGCTAAATATTAGGAATACAGATACCTCTCATATTTTTTTATTATATATTTTACTAAACGCGGCAAAAGAATTAAAACTAAAAAAAACAGTGAAATATCTGCGAGTCTAACAGCAAATACATGTTGTTGTATTTAAAATAACGGACCACTTTGAACAGTTCTCTTTGGAAATTCATGAGTAAGACAGAGTTCAGCAGTGGTCTGTGGCTGAAGAGAGAAAAAGAGAGAAATGGTCAAAGTTTTAGGGCCCAACTGCTGTAATTTTTCCATATAACATAATACGCAGAGGCTTGCCCCAAGTCAACCATACCCAATATTGGTTGGTTGATGGAATTCTAATTTCCGATCCTAGCTTAGCCCACGCTTCTCCAGCCCAATGTATTACGAAAATACGTCCCGCTAAATGAACTACGAGGTTCTCTAACTAATACATTACCAAATTGTACATTTATGGAAATCAATTTATTTACTTTGCTATCTATTTAAATTTACAATGCAGACTAAGAGAGGATATTATCAAAATGAATATACCACAAAATTTTCTAAAAGTACTCAATTGTGATCAAAGCTTTTCGTTTTTAATACAAAAATGTAGCTTTATTTTTATCTCGACGCGAAAGAATGTTATCATAATTGTCCAGCACGTGCCTGGTGCGAAGCCTAAAATATGTTTGTTCAGTGACATTCCTTTCTGCGCTTGTATTACATTACAAGGGTGTCAAATCGCATTACTATAGGCCAAGGTTCGAACTCGAAAACCACGCTAATTTGTATAAACTGTATAACAAACAAAACACATTTAAGTCATCAATAAAATTGTTAAGTAAGCGGTCTATAAATTCCCAAGTGTGAAAATAATTGCTTAAATTTATGAGTCACAATTGTGTGTAATAAACAATGTCTATACGTGCTATAACCGGTTGAATAGAGTGTTTGTACAACCAATGGAGTCCCAAATACAGTACAGAAAACCATTGATACCGACATTAACGGATAAAAGTTATAACATATTCCAATAATTTACAATAATGAAGACATTCCTATTATGTCAATCAAAGCTTGAGTAATGAGGGCATGTTTCCTGCTTAAAATCTTGCAATAACCACAGCAAATAGCCGTAAGTTAGCTGTGCAGTGAGTTCTGTTTCACACATTAGTCACAGAGTTATGAATGGCTGAAAGGGGACCGCGGGGCGCAGAGCGGAGCACGATGCTAAATATAGAGAAGCACCAACAGGTGGTCTTTACTTCTCACCCTTCCACCCACGCGCCGAAATCAGGAACCGACCGAATAAAAGTCTCGGCGATCGTACTGAACGATATAACGATGTAATCAACAGTAGCCACCGAGATAATTTGCGGTTTGGCAATAATACAAACGTAATGAGGTTAGGAAAACTATCTTATAACAGTTTGAACAAAACATTATCAATTGGAAATAAGAATTTTGTGATTACATTTCGATGCAACTAAAGCGATTTAGTTTTTTTGTTACTGAATAGATACGTTTAATTACCAAATAAATTCTAAACGAGTAAATAACTAAAATTTTGAGGCATTACATTTGAAAAGTAATTCTTAAAATCAACGTTCAACTGGTTAAGTTTGATCCACATTATTATTCAATAAATTAGGTATCTCCATTCCGTTACACGCGATATAGGAGACTGAAAATAAAAAGTATTTTTTAAAATAACTATGATAATTATTCATGACTACAGGAGTTTACTAACTTAATTCTATAACTTAACCATGAATTCCATGAAATCCACATCAATATTCAGGGTCCCTGCTCTTAGTTCGGTCAATTTCGCTCTCAATGTCCACTTTAACAAAACGTCGCCAATATAAAACGCTTAAAATGAAAATATTATATATTCAAATCGACTTCCACGCATTTATTTAAATGATCAATTAAAGCTACCATCGGTTGAGAACTCGTTGTAGTTTTAGAAAAGTTAATATAATCAGCCGAACACGATGTTTACCAAGTATAATGTTTAAAAAGACACATTTACATGCAAAACTTGATTTGGGACCCGTTCGGCCCATTAATTTGAATGTTACGTGACCGATCACGAGAGGTACGCATTATATCCTCAAAAATCCTTTTCGGATATCCGTCGCAGCCGCCGAATGATCCGCGATTATCCGTAGCGATCCTATGTCCACCCTCCGAGGAAGCGGAAAGGGATGTTACTATTTTATTTTTTCTAAAAGCCAAGAGACAAACGATGTCTATAGATACTTCAAAGTGTTTGTTATGTTATGTGAATGGAAGTAGATGTTTGGATTTTTGTTATTATCCCAGTTTTGTGCTGTATTAATAGTAACTGAAATTTGATCGCATTAAATCGTGTCACATGATGCTCTACTCATGAGATTATAAAAAAGGCAGTGTGAGTCATTTGCTTCAATGAGGTGACGTGCGAATGTGCATAAGAATAAAGTGCACATTAGAAAGATGATGATAAGTCAATGTACTCGACGTATGTAGAGAAACAGCGTTCCCTGTCACGGATTGGCAGCTTGTGGAACTCCGATGAAGGTCGAACGTGAAGGCATTTGTGTGGAGGCTTAACTATGGGAATTATGTTCAAATAGGTATCAAATTATAACATAAGCGTAGTTTTAAAACGAACAGTTTAAATGCAGAAATAAATGTTATTAACTAGATTCAAATGCGTAGCTGTATCATTAATGACCGCAAGTCAATGACTTTAAATCTGTTGATGGCAAATTGCTTCTTAAAAAGAAGTTACTAAGTCGAATCAGGGAGCAGTGCGTTTTCTTGGAAATTGTTCCAGCAGCGTCTGGCAACCGCATTTATACTCAAAGCGAAGCATTAAACGCAAATTCCCATTCAATCAGGACCTGAATTCATTTGGCTCGTGTTAACGTGTACCGTATATTGTTAATCAGTGACTTAAGTAATAGAATCTACAAGGGTTTAATTAGGCTTTGTCATTAAGGTTATTTATGTGTATATTTCGTGACAAACACAATGTGTGTCCTCTTTATGCAAAACATTCTGAGGATGAAAATACATTCAAAAAAATTAAATAAATCCCGGTGAAATCCAATCCAATCATCAATCATAATTTGCCGCGGGCGAGTTCTTGGCTGATGTCCCCGGTGCGACCGTGAACACGCGTCTATATTTAGAGTGCAGCCCTTCTGATGCGTGCTCGCTTGCAGGCATGTATGAAAGGCAAAAACTGGGCTCCACGACGCTCATAATGCTCTAGGTACAAACACGCAAAAACCAGTAATGAACTACGCGCAATGACGATGAAAAGCCACGCATCCCTCAAGTCAGCGAATTTGATCTCGTGATTCACCACTTTACAGCGAACACAAAGCATTAATACCATAATCAGCTTGTTTATGACAATACCCTTCTATTTTATGTACAATACGAAAAACGGTGGAATTTAAGATATACGAGTACATTGTTGAAAAATAATGTATTCGTTAAAGGCTCTGGCTTCGTGCCTGACGGAGTTAATAACTCACGCGATGTTTGGACGTAGCCCGGAGTGAAGACGATGGCAACTATTTACCCGCGTGTTGTTGAGCACATGTCAAATGGTAGCAATTTACTGGGAATGTGTTGCAAAGTTCTTTGCAAAATGAAATAGCCAAGGAATGCTTTTTAGTTTCTTATAATTCGTATGCAAATATGATTAACAAAATAAGATATGATGCTGCAGGTTCAATTTATTAATTGACGGTTTTGGAAGGTTATCCTAGTAACTTCTATACAAGAAATTAAAATACGCACTATGTAAATATACGCACTTAATTGCGAAAGCGGTGGTGTATACCCTGATCTCGACAAACAAATAACATGACAAATAATATAGGTTAATTGTCTTGTTAGTTTCGTATTGAATTTCCTTAGTGAACAAAGCTTTTTCGATCACAATTAGGATTTAAAACGTGTTCAAGCTAAGTAATTTGCATGTATTTGTAAGAAATGGGCTCACCAAGTTAGCCCCTTGCGAGTCGATATACTTATAGAATGACAATGAATTGGAATAATCTTCACGTACCTAAGTTTCCTTAAAAAAACACACCATAGCGATTGATGTAATTATTACCCTTATGTAATTTCGAATACGCACAGATATGCGTCCTAAAACAACCCACGACTTCTGTGGTGATGGATTGTATTGAAATAGACTGTCCATTTCGCTTCCAAACAGTGCTTCATCATCATATTCAGCCACAGAAAGTCTACTGCTGGACAAAGGTCTCCATCAATGTTTCCATAGTGAACTGTTCAAAGCCGCATACACCCATCATTTTCTACAACTGGATCATCGCAATAATAATTAACAGTAAATGATACGATAATTAATAAGCTACATTTTTAATTCGAACTTTTGATTCGAGTACCCAAACCAAACCATGCTATTGGATCACTGCACTGGTCACAATAAAAAAATCGTTTAAAAAATCAATGGTCTTTAGCAGCAGCGGCTTTGACCTGCCCCTCCGGTGGTTCCTGTTCGTCAGGGGTGTGAGGCCAATACTTGGGCTTATTCAGATCCAACGCTTCTTCAGGGAACATTTCGAAGTACATCTCCATGGTCATCTCGTCAAATTTTGGTAAACTGTTTATTCTCGCCAACTCTACATTAGCTCTGAAAAAAGTAAAACACAAGATAAAATAAATTGTTTAACTTTCATTGTAGAGCGACTTAGTCAACTGCAAATGCAGTACTCTTAGCGATAAATACGATCATTTCACAAACGTGATTTTACCCAATTCCTGATGACTGGTCAATTAATTTCTTATAGATGTTTCTCATATGTTTACCCTTATATCCTCGAAGGGAAACGCAGAAGTGAAACAAGTGCCACCCAATCCGCCGAGCTGATGGCGGCTCTAAATTGATTTATCTCCCAAGAAAAAAAAATTTTTTACACAAAATATCCTGATTTGTTTGTCGAACTTACAACCGTTCACGTATATAGAAAATTATTTATTTATGCTTCTTATACAGATTACAGAGCATAAAGGCTTACTTAATGTTTGAGGCCTACTCTCCTAATCAACCTTTGGATGTTCCAAAAAGAGCATAGTAGACGCATAAATGATAACTCATGGTTACTTAAGAACATACAAGAACTTAATGAATTGTTGACTTACGCGTCAATATCCTTCTGTACGTCTGCACAATACGCTTTAATCTCTGGCTCGATAGTTTTCCATTGTTCGTCTATTTTTGCAGACATAGTATCTTCAGGATATGGTACTTTGAAGGCTTCGTATGCCGATTTTATTTTATCGACAAAACCTGGTATCGGAATCAATTTTTGATAATGTTCCCAATTGATTTTTGGAGGCTCAGTGGGTCTGTCTGTCATTCTGTGAACATTTTCATGTACTTATTTTAATCTATGAACAGTATTTAAAATACGGCAATATAATATATAATTTATTTTAATGAAACATAATACAATATTTTATATTCGGATTTTTCGTCGTCTCTCGTGGGATGAGAAACTAGAAGACCACTAGTGGACCACCACCACTTTCCTCCTGCTGAAATACTTACATATATTCAAAAGAAACACTTTAAAATAACTATAATGAGTACTTACCGCCTCATGTAAGTATCATACTTGGACTTAAAACTCATAAACTGACTTTGTTGATTGGGTGGAACCCTTTTTTGGAATTCAGTCCAATTTATAGTGGATTTAGTAAATCGCTTAGCCATCTCACATTCACACAAAAATTTCAATAGGTAATAAAAATGACAATGTTATTCGATTTATTGCAATGACGATTTATTGACGTTATTTTATTCTACATCCGAATGGCATATAAATAAAAGGAGGTTTTAGGATAGGGCACATGCCTAGTGTATTATCTAAGACAGGCCTTCTCATAATCGAGAGTTCGGCTACGCCATAGTTCACCACGCCGCGCCGGCATAGCGCGGGTTTGCCGAAAATTGTCAAAGAAGTGCGGAGCCATTATAAGGAAGAAGAAATTGTGAATGTCTAAGTCTGATAGCAGCATCTTATAATTTTGATATATTCAAAAGTAATGCGGAATTTCCGGAATTCAGTTGATATTTATGAAATTGCTTTCAATTTTCACTGGCTAATTCGTGCATGAGCACATGCCACGTCGTCCCACATGCGACGGGGAGCAAATTTTACTCAACATGCAAAATTGCGTGCGCTCCTTGCCAAAAGCAGCTGGGAACCGTTATTTCTCTAAACCTGATGTTCTTTAACTTAATTATAATAAAAAAAATAATATGCTGTAGGCACCCTACTGCGATGCATAATCGGTATATAATATATTTTACTAGCTCGCAGGTTAAATATGGGGATAATAAATAATAATAATAATAATAATAAATAACACCCAACAGTCACATACATAGTCCTGACCCCACACTAAGATCGAGTCTTGTGTCGTGGGTATCAGGAACTACGAGAGACTTTTCGGTCTCACAAACACCCAGACCCGGAAGAAATATTTGTGGGCCGCACAAACATTTCTCTCGGTGCGGGGATCGAACCCGCGGCCTCTCGTTTCACAGGCGGCGTCTAACCAACTGTGCCACGGAGGCTGTCAAAAATTACTTAATATTAAGATGTTTTCGTTGGAATTTTATTGTAGAGATGTACCGTGTTGTAGAAAACAAATTGTAAGTCATTTAAGTCATTAAAACACGTATTGTTTTATAAACCTTGAATGTATGTAATTTCCTTGTCTTGTAAGATCACGTGGCTTCAAATTCCGAGCTGAAAAATATTTGTGACTGATATAAAAAATCTGGTATAGGCATTCGAAAGATGGAAAAGTCTCCTTTAAAGTCTGATACCGACGGCTCGAGGCTTGTCACTTGAGGTGCAATTAGGGTGAAATGTGTGATTATAGGTAATAAGTAATTTTAAACGAGTGACACGAATTGTTCTGAAGGTAGTAATAACAGATAATTATTACGAGATATTTGTGTTATTATGAGGTAGATAATATTATCAACGAATGATTAGATATAGCAGGCCTACGTGTTGTTATTTTGAAGAAGCTCGCGATAATATAGAATATTAATAGGTGTACGTTGATATACGCATACTTCAATGTTTAATGCGTCATGCTATTAATATATTCATTGTTCTGTGAAAATGACTGCATATTACTAAAAAGAGTGACTTAATTTTCACAAAATTCACTTGATTCACAATTAAAGTATTCATCACAAAGTTTTCACCCTTCGCGCGTTACAGAAGGGTACAAAGCCGCCATTTCAATGACGAGACAATAATGTCGATGGAAGCGTCGCATCGTATCCGCCGGATATTAGCCGTACAAGAAACTGCCGCGATGTCGAGCTTCACACGAACCGAAATCTTATGATGACATATTTACTATGTCACACACGCTTTGGAACATTCAAATTACTTTGAATTTGTACAAATTATTTTCGCCTCACTTTCGTCACTGACGAGTTAACCCGTAATTGAAACCATATTCTGCGTATTCAAAATGAGGGTTGATTCTGTGAACAAGAGATCCATAGCTATTGTGTTTTTTGATTCGAAACTTAGTGTTATATTGTTTCCTCACATTACTGAAGACAAGGTTGCTATAAAATCTCGGTCTGTGTTTATTATAAATCAAATTTATAGTACTGAGACCGAACACCGTTATACGCCCGATACGCATAAGAACAAAATACGAGTAGAACTTGTAGGAAACGTAAGAAAGAGCTTATACAGGGTATATCAAGACTGCTACCGAAAACGAAGCCGGGTGGTAGTTTTAGTGACTACAAACACATTGCAAGTAAAATTTTCGCAAAGTAACGCGACAATAATTTTTAATGATTTTTGAAATATAATCATTTTTGTGTGGTAAATCCATAGTTTTTGCTAAAATAATCATTTAAAATCTTTCATAGCTTAGAGTATTTATAAAAAAAGGTATACACTATTATTTTAGGAAAAAAATGTATTTACCAACCAAATATGACCATAGGAAAAAAATATAAAAAAAAATTGCCGCTTTTTTTTTGCAACATTTTCTGTTGCATAGTGTATGAAGTCGCTTAAACAACCACCCGGCTTCGTTTTCGGTAGCAGTCTTGATATACCCTATATAAAAAAAAAACTATAAGTCATTATTTTTCCAGTGAATTGATATGAATCAATCATGAGGATCTTCACAGTAAAACCAATCAATAAGCCGTATAATCATATAATTTTATAAACAATTTTTCTCATACTATTTTACATGTTTAATATAAAATAATTGAAACAAGTTTATTCATTATGTAACCATTTATATACCAAAATGAACTTAATAAAACTTAGACTTAAACTAGATTCTTATGACACTAAAGTTTATTCAAAATGACCTCCGTGATTTTGAATACAGACCTTCAATCTGCGCGGCCAGTTGTATATCGCAGCACGAACGAGGTCCATGTCAATATCGGCGGCTGCCTTAATCAAGGATGTCTTGAGTGACTCCAAATTGGGATGAGGCTTTGAGCACGCCTTTTCTCCAAATGTTGCCATATCTTAATCTAACGGATTCAAATCTGGACTGGAGGAGGGCCAATCTTCGTGCCGAATGAAGTCGATTTCACGCGCCGCCAGCCAGTCTTGTGTACTCTTCGCTCTATGAGCTGGCGCCTGTTATTGAACATGGTATGAGAAACAGGTTCCACAAGGTTCATTAGGACTGTATTTTGATACACAACTGCATTCGCTTTTACACCTTTCTCACAAAAATGTACCTCTGTTAAGTCCCAATAAGAAACTCCCAACCATACCATGAGCGAGGATGGAAAATGACCTCGTTGGACACGCGGAATACGGTTGCTCGCTTCTTCACTACTGTGTGCGTACACCTTATCATTTTGTTTGTTGTAGCTCTCTTCTACGGTAAAAATTTTTTCATCTGAAAAAAGAATTTCCCGATATTTTTTTCCCGCGTACCGCTTCAACAAAGCGCGGCATCTCTTCAGTCTCAGGTCCATTAGACGAGCATTCAAACAATGTCCTGTTTTTCTTCGATATGCCCGAAGCCCTAAATCTTCATTTAACACCATTTTTACCGTGGTTCTGCTTAACCCCATCTGAAGGGCCAACAGTTTCTGCTTACGTTTGGGATTTCTTTGAATTCGCGCCTTCACAGCTTTTATCACTGCTGGAGTCCTAACAGACCGAGGGCGACCACTTCTTGACCTGTCATCTACACTAGAGTCTTCATTGTATCGTTTGATGGTACGATAAACGAATCTTTTGGTTATATTCAAATTTTTCAGTATGTCAAAAATTTGAATTGGCGCGTAACCGAAACGATGCAACGCATTAACTGCAACACGGTTTTCTTTAAGCGTCCACTCCATATTTCAAAATGAGTAAAATTCTAAAATGTATACATCTTTATTTTCATGAACAATTCGAAATTCGAATTCAATAATTTTTTTTGTGGCCAGCATTCTAAAAGAAAAGTTTTTACTGTGTGACAATACTTATGACCTGACTGTGTATATTTGGTGTATATAGTTATTTAATTGTAAATTAATGTTATTTATTGCTACTGTACTTCATTTGATGTAAAATAGGTGCTTATAAAATTATCAAACAGATCTGTCTAAGTCGACTTATGACAACAGAACCGATTTTTTAAATATTTGTTCCTTACAATTACAATAGCTATAATCTGATAAACCTTAAAAAAATAGTTATTTAGTAAGTTTATTAAGTTTAATCGAAATGAATAAATAAGCAAGTGTATGAGCCGCGAAACTTGATGCCTTAGTTCAAATTATACATTGGGTTATGTAAATATGCAACATTTTATAAAACCTGACTCTTTCGGGTAGAAAGTTTTTCATTATCTTTATTTTTTCCATGCTTGAAATTTTGTAAACAAAACAAGAATATTGCAGATACATTAATAAATGTAATTAATTATCAACCATTGTTTAACACGACATTGCTATGTAATAGATAATGGAAAGTCCAGCACGTAATATTAAAACAACAGTATTCTGAGATGGCTACTAGAAGCGCCGACATAATGTGTGTTCCGCTGCCAATCAAAGAGGAAGGCCCTACCCGTCGTTGCGGTTGACGAAGCCTTATTTTTAAACCACAAAATTACATGAAAGCACGTTATAAGTATAATTTGAACTGGCTGTGTAAAGCTATACTTTCTCGCAACCCTCTTTTCGAGTTTTATAACAAGGTTTATAGCAGTTTTAATCATGTAAAATAAAAATATACTAGGGCATACTGTTATAGTTTTATTGTATTCCACGCTGGTCTTGTGGGATTTGGTAAATTTTATATATCTTTGCAATTCTTTTAGTGTTCTCTCATATGAGTTTGTATATACGACTTGCTTACTGTTGCAATAAACTATAATTAAAATACTGGAAATTTATATAAGAAAAGTGATGACTTGTTGATAAATGGACTAAACGTGACTGCCAACATACTCACGGTGGTGGCGGGTTCAAATACCAGGGCACATCTCTTACTTTTCGGAGCCACGTGTTTATTGATAGTCAATCATCAAGCACTTTAACGGTATAGGAAAAATGTTGTGAGGAAACCATGCGTACTATAGCGACTTTGTAAGAATTTCTATGGTACGGAGATCTGCCAACACGCACTAGCGGTCGTTCTCTATATCCTATCTATCTTTAACGAGAGGTTTAAATGGATATCGTTACTATGTCGATGCAACTGTATGCTTCAATAAACAAAGATAAACATACATTATTATCTTGCCTAAATATGTATAAATATATGCAACTTATTTAAATATCTCTGTCTTTCTTAACTGAAGCAAACAATGTATCGAAATTTCGAAAGAAATCTTTTGTTAAAGATAGATAGATTATAGAAACCGGCCGTAGGTCAGCGTGGTGGATTATATGGTCTAACCACTCTCAATTATACTCTCGATTGTAGAAGAGTCCCGTGATCTGCAATGTGACGTATAATTGCTGATGCTGTTATAAGACAGATGTGAAAGCCTTGGATAACACTCGACTTCTGGTCTCTCAATTCGCTGCCAACTAAGCTATTGCTAACTCTACGTGCGTATTTGTTTTTAATTTAACCACATTCTGCATGAAAGTAATATTTGAACGTTGCACTTATTTATTTGTACATATCTTACATAAAGTAAGAGACAGAACAAATAATGTTACATCAACAATAAAATAGGAAAAACACAACATGCAGTTCGCAAAATCAGCAACAATCAGTTTACAGCTTTTATGCTTAATAAACTATTTGTGATTACTGTTTACTTTGTTTAAAAAATATTAGTTAGAAGATATTTGAAATACACTCTGAATTTAATAGTTGATGGGAACAACTCAATATACGATTAAGATAAAACAGAAAGAAAAGGCGCAAGCAACACTTGTGTAGGTTATATACCGAAAAATGACCTCTTCCAGATACCATGAAGTTCTCATGAATAATTTAATATACATATTGAGTATCTTCAATATTTTATAATGCATTTTAATTTATGGACACATTTCAATTTTATGTCTTTTTAATTATTGCATTTGAACAAAAATAACAAAACGGGATCTCATGACCAGGGCATTAAATGCTTAAACGGAGCCTCTGATTCCTTAAACGCATCACTTCCTCACATAATTACTATTTTGCTGGTAGGCGCCTGGGTAGGTACCACCGCAATGTGTATTTTTCCCGCAAAACGGTAGCGTGAATGCACTGTTATGTTTCGGAAGGAAGGACATTATAGCCAGAGTAACTATTGGATATATTGAGATTTAACATCTTATATCCCAGGAGAGCGCAGTGGAATTCCAAGCATTGCTTTATAATATTATTTGGTTTTGCTACTGTTCATGAGCTGTCGTATCGCAGATTGAAACTCAATTTAAATTGTTATTAAATCACATCATCCTCTCAGCTATAGAAAGTCCACTGCTGAACATAGGCCTCCCCCAAGGATCTCCACATCGACCTATTGGAAACCGCCTGCATCCATCAACTTCCTGCAACTTTAGCCAGGTAGTCCGTCCACCTTGTTGGCGGTCGTCCGACATTTCGCTTGCCTGTACGATATGCGTTACGTTGTTATTAAATAATTTGTTATTTGTTACAGTCCCAGCGCTATGAAGCTGGAATGGACCGAGAGCGAGTCCGACTATGGGTTGGAGGAGGCCGCGTTCTACGAGGGCCCCCCCAGCGTCGCGCCACCGCCGCGAAAACATGTCTCCTTCAGCCTGCGACTCGACCTGGTAAGCAATACATAAATACACCCAAAAGTCACTCAAATAGATACGGGGGGCTAAACATACTTGTAGTGCTTTCGTTTTTACTCATATCGACTATTTAACCATTTAACAGAGTCGACAAATGTCGCATAAAAATATTCATCGACAATAATATAGTCCACAGTTGAACCATTTAATAATGTCGACAAATGACGCATTAAGAATATTCATCGATAAGAATATAGTAAAAATGAAATCATTGGGAGTAAATTACAATAAAAAGAATCGCACGTACATCGTGCGTCGAATGTCGGTTTTCGTAGTAGTTCCTCTGATCCTATACTCACATGTATCGTCAATATCGTGAACTCGGACTCGAAACAAATAATTTAATTGTGGATCACACAATCATTTACTCGGTACCCAATCGAACCTGCGACCACTCGTTTGAAAGCCGGAGTGTTACCAAGATCGCCACTGACTGTGTCAATGGCCTATAACAGGAGCATATTTATTCTGTCAATAGATTATTAAATTTACTGGGTAAACCTATAAAATTGTTTATAGGAATACCGTAGACAACAGGCAACTCAACCAAACAAAATTCTTGCGCAAAATATATCTAGAGGCATCTGTTGTTCTTTTAAATTACTGTTCCAATCGATAGATTCTTTCAATTCTTTTAAGAATTAAAAGAAGAGCTACATTATAAAAATAATTGCAAAGGAAACTAGCAACAAGCAAAATTAATTGTAAAATAAAGAACGATAAGAACGGAGTATTAACTTATTATATTTTTCGAGTGTTAAAACAAGTAGGTACGTTTATATCTATTTTTTTTCGTAGCATACTAATGATTGTACTTGCAACACAAAACTCATTGATAAATATAATCTAGGATGCTTAATATTGATTATTGCTACTTCTACACTAAGTTGTCATCAAGTTCGGGGAATTAAAACACACCATTTTGAAGTATCCACGCTGCAAATGCTATGACGTCTACCAGTATTCTATAGATATGGTGATGATAACAATTCGTTTTTGTTTTTAAATGTAAATATAAAATAATCCGATATTCCACCAATATGATGACTTCGTGGAAAGAAAATTAACGCTTTCGTACGAGTTTCATTCATGTAAAATTTTTATTTATATTCGATATCTAATCTTAAAACTGCTATTATCACTAAAAGCGTATGATAAGGTTTCGCTTGAAGGCGGTTTCAGGGCCCGTTAGTGTAAAGGTAGAGCGTTTTCATGAAATATTGTGTTTGTTATCTTATACTTTTCAAAGAGCCTATTACTATATCGTACCCCCGATGCAACAATGTTACTTTTGCAAAAACATTTGTAACTTTGACATCGTATAAAAATATGATATTACAAGACATAGACAATTACCGTTTAAAAAATTAAGACCACGTAATATTCTAAATCTAAATTTCTATGTGCGTGGTGGCCTGTTGGTAAACGGACTAGACGCGACTGCCAACATGTTCACGGTGGTCGCGGGTTCGAATCCCACACCTCTGATTTTCGGAGTCATGTGTGTATTGATAGTCACCAAACACTAAAACGGTGAAGTAAAACATCGTGAGAAAACCTGCATACCATAGCGATTTATAAGAATTTCTATGGTATGTAAGTCCGCCAACCCGCACTAGGCCAGCGTGGTGGACTATATGGCCGAACCACTCTCAATCGTACTCTCGATTGTAGAGGAGGCCCGTGCCCTGCAGTGGGACGTATATGGGCTGATAAAGATACAGAATATTCTAAAAAATATAAGATAAGTTTATATCTTACAACCTTGCAATTTTTGCATATGTGACATTGTTGCACCGGGGGTGCGATATATGGGTTCAACTTATCTTGATTTCCCAAAGAACAACATTGGTCCATCATCATTTTCAAGTCATTTAAAGGATTTTATGTTTGTTGTCATTATCAATCGGTACCAACAGTTAACAACTTTTATTTGCATATGGCAAGGCAAGTTATATGTCTACTGTTCTATCCAGAACGACAAATTGTTGAAGTAGCCTGTTGTAATGATTGCCTGGTAACCAGTAATTTCTGAGGAAAAGAGGCTTCGCACTTTATATGTTGAGGTAATAACGCTGGGCAATACGATGTATTACTCAAAATGAGTACATGAATTGTAAATGATTATGCTTTTGTCATCATATACGGCTTATCATCAGGCAAGCGACCTGCTAGTCTACTCATTCTCACTAGTTAACAAAAACATCCCATATATAAATTTTAGCCCGGCTTGGCTTATCTATGTGTTTTGTATTTCCTAAGATAGAAATTGGAAAGGTAATATATGAATAACAAATTGAATTTTTGAGTACGGAACACTGGACGCAGATGTAGTTGCATTTTATCGGCAGTGATAGACTATAGAGCGATAAATGCTCTGACGTAACAACGTTGTTCATCGCGGTAATGAATCCCCTACAAAACTCACCAGTTAATACTGTGCAATAACAAAAAACTAATTATATATTAATACTAGCGGCCCGACCCAGCTTCGCCTGGGTGCATATATTTTTTGATTCCACTCCACACCAAATACATGTTATTTTTCGTATTAATCTCTTGTATACCTAAACTTGACATAGCTATCCTACTGTCTAGCTCAATCCCGTCTCATCCGTCTGTTCAGTCTCTTCCCGATCCGTCCCGTCCTTTTTCTTTTATTATCCATCCCGTCTTATAACGTGCATTTACATTTCGTCCTATCAAATCTGTCAGCTATCCCAGCCCTCTCCCGTACCTTCCACTCTATTATATCCCGTCTCTCCATATACATGTACATATAAAGATTGCCTTATGAAATTTTGACATTAAAAACTTTAGCGTTTTTTATTGTCCATCCAATATTCCGTCCCTTATTTCAGCACCAAAATGCTGTTTTTCCTAATAATATTGCACGCCATTACTTTTTGTTAGTAATAAAGTAATAATAACAATTTAAAAAAAGAATTGGCCAAATTGGTCCAGGCGTTGTTGAGTTATGCGCTTACCAACACATTTTGCGATTCATTTTTATATTATAGAAGAAGATATTATAGTCCACCCGGCGGATTTTATTTCACGTAGAAATTAATCCGAAAAGTCAGAGGTGTGCCCTGGGATTTGAACCCGTGACCATCGTTAACTTGTTGGCAGTCGCGTCTATTACGTTACCATATACAAATTAATAAAACCTTCATACTGCCTTACCAGGTGACGTAAGTAATAGAACAAATATTTAAAAATATAAAACTGCATATCGTTTCGTTATAATGTCTAGATACGGCATCAACGTACCAATATTCTTTTTATTCTTGAGTCTAAAAACAATATTAATGCGAAATTTAAATATGTCCCCCAGTGCATCTAAAAGTATCAATTCAAAAACAATGTCGTTTATGAAAACGAAAAATTATAATTAGATATATTTTGGTGTACTCCGGCAAAACGCTTCGATAGAGTATACCTTGTTTAAAACTGTTGCAATAATCTCAAAAAACAATGGGCGATTTTGGCATATATGGACATGATTTCAATTTACATTTAACAAAATTATGCGCAAGACGCCGTATCTAGATAATATTATATACACGATGTACACATTTTTTGAATTTTGTTCTATTTCGTCAGCCGTCAATGAAAGACAATGGAAAGATAGATCATTTTACGTTGGATGGTAGTTGAAGCTGGACCGTCTTTTACGTCTCCCGTCAAATAAACAAAGATCATCCTATATTGGCTGGACGCATCACGCTTAAACGATACCCAAAAAAAAGGTTTTTAGTATCTTCCTCAGAAATTTTCCTATTTTTCTCACCCCTAAAACCTTCCCAGGACTTCCATTATGCGCTTACCAACACATTTTGCGAATATTTCAAGACCAAAATCAGCCAAATTGGTCCAGGCGTTGTTGAATTATGCGGTTACCAACACATTTTGCGATTCATTTTTATATATAAGAAGATGACATTCAAAAAAAATCCATTTGTTTGATTTTGGTACTAAGCTACGCCACAAAAATCGTGTGATATGATAGGAGATATTTTTTATTAATTTTCTTTTCATGACTAAAGGATCGAATGTTTTAATACATTGTAATATCACAAATCCAACGATACGAAATAATATTTTTACTGTGTTTGACTATAGGTACTAATTACTAATTACATTAGGCATAAAAGCCCTGATTACTAGAATTTCTTGTGAATGAACACATAAATCATAACAAGATAATTACATCGCATGTTATCATTATAAAATTATCATTATATAAAAAATGTGTTGTTTATGGAAAACAATTATTCGGAATCGATTTATTAATTACTTAATTGCGCAGATAAAGAACTTTAAATAATAGTTGGTCAAGCGTTCTCTCTTATTAAATGGACAAACGACGGGAAATGCGAATGGATAAAGGAAAGCAATCACGTTTTATGTAAAGAAGTGCTTTCTATAGAAAACTTGGCTAGACTGGACCCGAGGCAACATTGACCCATTTCCACCACCATTTAGTGTGTACTTTTACTAGCCCTAGCCTAGTCTCTTTGTATGGACAACCTGACGCATACGGAATCTAAGAGAGCTGAATTTAATACTTTTTCAGTCTCAGTACTCTTGCTTTTCATATCTAAAGGACATCTTAAAAGCAAACAATAAAAAATATCTTGCATTAGTGTTTCTCAGTTTCTACATTATTTTACCAAGGATTTAAGAAATTCATTTATTTTAGAAATTTACACCTTATGTTTCAACTAAGTAATATTTACTGTCTTTCATTCATGACGTTCACTTTTTACAATTTACAAATAATAATAAACGGAATATAATACCTCTCCTTCCTACTGCGAACGAAATTAATCTAACGGAAATCAGTTGAATCACGGTACTGATAGTGAAGCGGGGTAATTAAATGCTGTCGCCTGTCCCCTCAGGGCGTTTGCCCTCTCGAGTTTCTGTGAGCCACGGCGCAGGGCAGCATAGCGTCCCGGACCGGATGTGTCGGCACAGACCAGCGGAGCGTGATCAAACTGGCCCACTCGTCCTTTTTCACACCTAACGCTTTTTTCCTTACTTGTTGACTTTAGTCTGTTAATATCGCGTCCAATTTAGGCTTTAGTAAATAATTAAAGTCGCCCAGTAAGGTTTTTTTTTAGATAGAACGTTCATGCTTAAATTGAGCATTGTAATCTTACTTTCTCAGATTATACTCGACGACAGAACTTATATACAGAATAATGAATATTATAAAAATAGCCATACAATAATTAAGAAAAGGTACTTATACATTTTTCCCCACTTGTTTAAATACAATACAGATAAATTTAATACTCGTTTCATTCAGTGTTCCTGGCGCGCGAGGTAACAATCAATCATCGGACGCGTAAAAGAGTATCGAAAACAAGCGCGCGTTCCTATTTCAAAGTTCCCGCTCTTTTTATTTTTTTTATTTTTATACTTGCCCATGACACTGACGCTAAGCTACGTTAATGAGTTTCGACATTAGCTGACTGCAACGAAAATGTACCGGGGCTTTTTACGAATGGGTTACAGTTCATTGTTTTATTTTATACCATTTATAAACATAGACAAATATGATGGATTAGCCGAGAACCCTGATGGGATAATTACAGATCCAAAATAAATTGAATGTATCTGGCACATAACAAGGCACATTAAAGGAAATACTGGCTAATGTTAATATTTATCAGGTTCGCAAACTATAATAAACTACCTGATATTTATAGCCTCGTATTTAAAATTCTAACATACATGTCTAGGACTGGTTTAAATTAAAAATAGAAATATGAAGCTATAAATGATCAGATGTAAATAATTATTAGTGAGCTTATTAATAATGACAAGGGGTAAAATAAGAAGGCTGTCGGCAGTCGAGACGTTAACACCTCAATTCACCGTCGGATTGTCATCATAAAGCATAACTCCTGACTTGATTTACGTACGCCACGATGACAAGCATATGTTGAACGAGTAAAGAACGAAGTGCTTATAATCAGTTACATCTTCATTTTAATAAAGCTGGATTTTATCGTAGGCGGATTATTGCAACAACAGTTAAACCTTTGGTAGAATGTTTTAACACTTAATTGAAATTGCGAAATATTATAGAGAACAGCTTCGACAATGCAATTCAAATAAGAAATACTCATAATTTAGCGAACACAAGCAAACATCCATTTAAAACCATGATTGAGTAAAAAAATGAAAATCAGAATGACCTAATATTGACGCCCGGTCACAAAGCACTTGGCCCTAAATATAGTGTTTCGGAAGGAAAGTACTTGCATCGACAACTCGTCTGACTGGTCGACAAATTGCAACAAAGTAACTCGATAAAGTTCAACTTTAAAACTCATTACAATATCATTTAGGTTATTCTCACGGCTACAGAAGAAAGATCATTAAAAATTCAAATATAACTGTAAAGCTTGTGAATAACTCCGTAACATATGCGAATACTCGTTTCCTATTTTTAATAAAGAGAATAAAATATGGGTTTGGTCAACTTGTTACTGCCAAACTCTTAAGTCGGTTACTGTTACCGGGCAATTAATAATTTAAATATGTTAGCAATTCCCATGCCGGATTTTAATAAAATAAATATCATTTTGACACCAACAACCGGATGAGTTTTGGTAACGTGCATGAAAATCGAAATAAATATTTTATTTTCAAAATACTTTCTGAATATTTCGAAGGAAGTGGATAATGTATGAGTGTAGTTAATTGACGATTTGTCGCTCGCTCCCGAACAGTCGTCGGTAAAGTGTGAGATGGCTCGATCTTGTCTTACTTTATCACGTGTCGCTACTTTTTAAACGCACCCTGATTTATTTACTTTTGTTAAGCCACTGGCTGTAATAAATTACAATTCAAATCTCACTAAATCTTTCACAATAACGTTTTTTTATTTATACTTACATCTAAAATTTAAACATATTTTTTTTCCTCAAACAAAAATATCTGGATCCACTCACTTACATAAATACCTGTCCACTTAAAAATCAATATTTTCGGCGAACAAATCGTTACATATATCGTCGAACAGAATGCTAGAAACGCCAGAAATATTTACAAAACATAACAAGTTTGCATTCACGTGGTTTTATCAACATTTCGTGTTGCTTAACATCGAGGCGGGCGGTGCAGTTCGACACTTAACTAACATGGAGCTACGTAATTATAATAGAAAAATCACAGCAAATTTGTCGTATCCTGCGAGACGAAAGTAACTAGTCTAGTATCCCTTTAATTAGTAGCCGGATATCGTATGGCGCGACCCTAATGAGCCACGCTCGGGTGGACCGGCTAATTTCCACTATAATTGCGATCACTATTGCTCACGATTGTTACTGAATATCAAAAATATTTTTCTTTTCGATAAACACAACAACTTAACGACAACAATACTTAAGATTACAGATAAAAAAACATATTTGTCTAAAAATGATATGTGATAAAGTAAAAATATTATTTTATTATTATTATTATTATTTATAGTTTTGATAAGATATTAGGTAAGTACTTTGATTGTACGGTCCTAAGGATCTCGTGGCATCATATCCGATCGATGACTCATAACAACTAAGGTTTGATTCGTCAACCGATTATTTCACTCTCTATGGGATTTTCATTTTTAAAAACACCATTTACTCGGCATTCCAATTTATTTTTCTTTTAAATCATTTATTTTTTAGTACTTATAATCTCAGGTATGTATGTACATGTTTTCACCGTCTATTCCTTCACTAAAGACTTTAGTTAAACTATTAAATAATATCCAACATACATAAATTATACTCATAGTTTTCATCACATGGGCTAAAATTACTCAATTTGATCTGTCGCGTGATTTCAAGCTTCAGAATAAATCAATCAGTCGTAAGTTTTCTTCGAAGAAATGCATAGTCAGTAGAGTTATATAAGCTAATAAAATTTGAAAAATATTGGACGCCCTCGCATCACATGTCCGTGCCTCTTTCTGCTTCAACACGCATAACCGTAATATGCATTAATATTATAACTGCATGATTTACCCTATCAACTATTCTGCATTTGTGCATAAGATCTGTGATCACGCGTGTATTACCAAAGGAGAGAGTAAGGGCGCCACTAGAGCCAGATTCCAATCCAATGGACAGATTTTAAGTTTTATAATGGGTAATGAGTATGAAATAATATGAAAAAATAATAATGAACCAAAAGGAAGTTTAGGCCTAAAGAATTACATACCCAGGACGTACTTACATAATTAATTTTATCAACGACTAGGCATTCCTAAAAGTGTCAGTTGTTAGTGCATTATTTTATAAAGTGTGATCGCCATTAGAACAATATAAATTAAATTACGACATGTCAATAGATACCCAAAGTCGTTTAAAACAAAGGAAACTGCAATATAATGTCGGATACTGCCCCATTTAGAACGGAAGAATAACTTCAAACGTTGAAAGGAAGAACGATCGTTTCCCTAAAGCCCATCTAAATTAGTAATGTAATACAAAAAACAAATACTCGAAGTGTGTGTCAATCGTCGGTTTGAGTAATAAGAGGTGTAAGTGAATTGGGTTCATGCCCTTCAATATCGATAATCACGTGCCGAAACACGCAAGGAGCAGAGGGGTGTGGCGACCCCACACTTTGAGACGAACCAAAATACCCCGGGGATGTTTACGGGTTAATCATTGCACGCGGCTCACTGAATGAGAAACGCGTCAGTCTCTACATAATGTACTAGCACCGTAGGGTTGAGTTCCGTCGCAATTAAAAATCAATCACATCCTCATTGTGTTAGAGATAACCCCTTTTATTGAAGTTATCGGAAATTCAGAAACGTTTTTGCACGTCTGTACTTTCAGAAATATAGAACTTGGCAGTACGCACTGGTATAATTGTAGATTAATTAACGTAACAATATAAACTAAAAAGTATAAATTAGCCTTCTATGTAAACGTTTCAGTGAAAAAATTACCAAAATTGATCTGCTTATGATCACAATCTGAGTTTGTTGACATAGCGTTAAATATTTTAATACATTTTCAACAGGTGTTCGTTTCAGCGGAGATTTTTTCTATTTGAATTTCTTTTATAATCAGCTTACAATAAATTGATCTTGTCTAAGTAGTTGAATGAAAGCAGGTACAAAACATAATACATAAATATCACATAAATATAAAGAAAACCTTGATTTTAAAACATTTTAACTAAACCGTGCCGCATTGCACAGTCAAATTATCTCAGAATTTACGCATCTTTACCAGGAATAGGGAATTATTTAGAAAACATGCTAAGTTTAAATTTTCAAACCAGAACACAATTTACGGCAACTTTTTAAACACAGTTTCCATCGGGGTCCCCATCAAGAGCGCTTGAAATATGACGCTCTTTTACATTTCAACACTTCCGTCCAAAAAAACTATTTTAAAGAAATTGTTTTACAAAATTGTACAATTGTCTGATGTCGCGAAGGGAGGACTTGTACATAATACAATATTAGGGTCTCATAGAGTCGCTACATGTTGAACAGATTGCGCTTGATTGCCCCGAGGGGACGCACTGATTCGATTTTGACGTTTTTATTGGGTAATATTGATATACTTTGTGATTTGGAACAGTGTCATGGGTTACAGTGTAGTCTATTGAAGGGTCAACTTAATAAACCGGTGATAAATAAAGGTTGTTCGATAGATTATCTATTGTTACAAACTTTAGTCACCTTATGTAATCAAACAGCGAATGTTATCGTATTTCTTCATCTGACCTGACTCTTACCGAAGATTGACTTTCTGTACTATAATATGTTTAATACATGTAAACCTCCTCCTGGTATCATTCTGTCTCGTGCTGAAAACGTATTTAAATCCGTTGAATATATTTGCGATATAATTTAAGGGCTTCCAACAATAATTGTCTAAGAATACACGGTACTTTCGCTGAAGGTTTTTTATACTCTAGAACTTTACCTTGACTTACCGTGTTTAAATTGGTTAAAAAATATATTTTTGTTTCCCATAGTTTACGGAGCTGATCGTGTTAGAAAATGTTATTTCATGTTACTTACAACATGCAAAAACAAGCCAAAGCAGTCGAACTGTAGGACTGGGTATAATATAGCCAGGTAGAACAAATGGACGTTGAAAATAATTCTAAAATATTGTAAAAAAGACGTCCGCTGTGACCTTTGAATGTAAAAATGTTGTAGCAAATATATTTCTTTGAAACACGCCTAAAGATAGATCAAAAGAGTCTACGCGTTCGAGGCATTGTCTTCATGCCGTGAATATTTTTTAAGCGAGGCATGTCCCAACAGGGAACGGAAGCGGATCTCGCTGTGTGAATAGAATATTGACTCGGATACGATACAACCCAACCATATAAAATAAATTATATATCATTTTGATTTTATGCTATTTTCGATATCGGTTAGTAGAGTGAAAATTTTTCATGACTTTAATTAAAACTATACACAGTGTATTGTATTTTTTAAACAAGTATCATATGTATGATAGTAGTATACATAAAAGCTCCAACAAAAAAGTAAAACTAATTGATAGTTTATGAGCATAAGATTAGGAAATGGAATTAATACATTCTTATGTTTGATTCATCACACTCAGATGTTTATCTGAATCAATGTTTTGTCGCGCTAATTGAACGAATACCAATAATTTGGCCTATAATACATACTTATATTGTACCTAATAATTATCAAAGATCTAGACATTATTACGACACATCCTAACTTTTAGAAATGAATATAACTCAGCCAGTCGCTGGAAATTTCCTAGTAGACTATCACCCACAAATAATTTACTATTTAATACGTAGTACATACATATAGTACGTGTGTGTGTTGACACTGAAGTTGGAAATAAAATTGATTAAATAATATGGCATCTCACTGTGGGCCTCATTAAAAGGTTCAAAGTCACTCAACGAGCCATGGAGCGGGCTATGCTCGGAGTTTCCCTACGAGATCGAATCAGAAAATAGGAGATCCGTAGGAGAACCAAGGTTACCGACATAGCCCATAGGATTGGCAAGTTGAAGTGGCAGTGGGCCGGGCACATAGCTCGTAGAACCGATGGCCGTTGGGGCCGAAAGGTTCTCGAGTGGAGGCCACGTACAGGCAAGCGAAATGTCGGACGCCCGCCTACAAGGTCGACGGACGATCTGACTAAGGTCGCAGGAAGTCGCTGGATGCAGGCCGCTTCCAACAGGTCATTGTGGAGATCCTTGGGGGAGGCCTTTGTTCAGCAGTGCACTTCCTGTGGCTGATATGATGATGATGATGAAATAATATGGAATAAATTAGTGTATGTTTCAATTTTCAGTGCGATGAGGGTGGCGGCGCCGCCGAGGGTATAAAATGCGAGCCCCCGGAGCCCGAGGAGCCCCGTACCATGCAGAAGGTGCCTTCCCTGTCCGACCTGTCCGACCCAGAGGCATCGCTAGGTAAGCAGTTTTTGTTTTTTATTAATTCCACACAAAAGAGGTTGTAAGCGTACAGGCATTCGTATTGCTACCTATGAGGATTTATTTACGTGATAGTACAAAAATGTAGTTCAAAATTTAAAATGAAATACAATGAATTGTAGATTTTATTTAAAGATTATTTGCCCTATTCATGGGTACGTAAACCAGTTGTTAAATCCATACGTGTAACCCATTAAGGAATCGTTCGAGAAAAAATCTTGTGATATAAAAATATCTTACGGCTACCACAAACTTATGGTATATATATTAGGATACATTAAAGAAGACAAGATAAGTATGCAGATGTATAATCATGTAATTAATTTACCTTACAATACATTGTTTCTAATACAAATGGTCAAAGATACACCAAACTAAATGAAAACTACGATTTCAATAAATAACTAGCAATTAATCTTCTAAAAATAAATATCATTATTTGGCAATTAGCAGTCAACATTTCACAAACGTTAAGTTTATAAGAAGGAGAGACAATAATTCACTCTTATTCAAATCAACAGTTATTATGCCTTAAATCGATCGAGAATAATTGATGCGTCTGATAGCGAATACTTCCTTATAGCTCGACATTACTCATCAATGTCACAATGCATTGTACAAACCAACAAATATACATAATTAATACATGTACTGTACCTATTAAATTATTATTCATTTGTAAATAATAATTAGCAATTTGAATAAGTTATCGGCATTCGCCTATACTAGTTTTTAGGTTAAACTGCCAAACTGGTTTCACTTAGGCAAAACTAGTTCATCCTGTTATCAATAAGATAAATTCATCCTCAAATCGGGTGTTTTGGTTTTCAATGAGTACGGATTCAGAGGTCTAGAGTTTAGACATTGTAGCCAGAGTAACTAATGGACAAATTGAGACTTTACATCTTATGTCATATGGTGGCGAGCGCAGTGTAATGTAATAATGTAATGCCAAGCATAACTTTGTAATTCAAGGTGGTTTTGCTACTGTTCATGAGCGGTCGTATCGCCTGCATCAGGCGAACGGCATGATCATCTCGCCATTCATTGCAATAAAAAAAGTCAGAGCGAAGGTTAGGTTAGAACACTTGCATATATTCCACTGATTTATAGATAAAAACCATAAATATATGTGTGCTATTTTCATATTCATCTCTGTACTACCCCAGCTTTGACTGAAATTATTAAATCCACCTATAAACATTTTGTATAAAATGTAAATAAAATAAATATCGAAGGTTCATTCCACACTCCCTCTATTATCATTCCCCAACAATTCTGAACGAACCTGCGATTTACAAAGGTTTATAGGCTCAATTTTCAATTTCCTATCACCTGAACCACTCACACTAATAAAACAAGAAGCTATCTATCTAGCAGACCAATCAGTTAAACCGCTTATTCTATAAAAATCCTAAGGAGCATATGTAATTTGAGTGAAGGTCGGCAGTTGTCACGTATCCGTTACGTAGGCGAGCTCCGGGCTCCCCATCAGTGGAGTTACCAACGATTACCGAGGAACGGAAGAACATCAGCTGTGGCCGCGATGTCCGCTGCCCGTTATGTCTGTCAAGGAACTCATTTTTCAAACACTACAATAATAGATAGGCTAGTGGCTACACTTGAAATAATGCTTGAATATCGGGTCAGGAGTCAGGACTGGGATGCGTTTTGTAAACGTCAATTTACATGCATGCAATTTAATTATGAAGTCTAAATGGTATAATAAATTTTGATTATAAATACAAAATAAATCAATACATTTAAAAGAATTGTGGAATACGCAGGCTTATTAGATATATGCGATTGCGACTTCTGTGAGCACTAGTCTTTTATGAAAATATCTGCAATAGGTACTGAGAAAAAAATACTTACGTTCAGGGGTTTTACCCCTATTATTCCCTTACTATAGGGGTTAGGGGTGTGAGATTAAGTATATGACTATTTTAGATGAAAAACAACAAAACCAAGGCTAGAACCCTTCATTAGACTCCAGTGCAGTTTTCACATGCTTAACCCGCTAGATTCTTTTCATTTACAAAGTTATCGATATTGACAATGTTTAATTGAAATAAAACAACAGAAAAATACCAAGTTTACTGCATTCAACTTCTTGGCTAATATATACACAAAAATGAATTTTCACAGTTCACAATATATTTACATACCATAGACCTAGCTACGTAACCGTCATAGACTAGAAATGATTAGCAAATAGTGAAGCCCGAATAGGATAATGCGGCGCATCCTTGTTAGTGACATCGAGTGCAGTTTCAGGGCAGTAGCCTGCTGCTTTCATAACCCCATTTATATCGATTCAAAATCCATTTATCTTGTTGAAGAGCGGCCAATTATCATCTCGGTTCATGATGCACCTGCGTGGATACCTGTAATCACGTGTAACATCCTGTATAATGCTTTCAGCTGGGATTTTAATCTAGAGAAGGATGTGGACTGAATTGTTTCAGTTTTGTATGTCAGCAAAGTATACATGGTGTTCCAGAATGTCACATTGTTTAAGATATCGGCATTTGATCACCACAGCAGTCACTAAATAAAATAAAATAAATAACACCCAACAGTCACATACATAGTCCTGACCCCACACTAAGATCGAGTCTTGTGTCGTGGGTATCAGGAACTACGAGAGACTTTTCGGTCTCACAAACACCCAGACCCGGAAGAAATATTGAAAGAAAAGAAAAGAAAAGAAATGGAAAGAAGGACATTATTATGAATTAAAATTTGGATATGAATGAAGAAAAAACTGTATCTAAATTTTAAATATTTTACTGGGCCCTTGAGTCATCGGTGACAAGTGCATAGAAAGGTTATTTACTACCATAAGGGATTAAAATGGCAAAGAATTTCAAGCCATGGAAAAGTAGAAACACATAATGAATTAATTGCACGCTTTAGTTAAGTTTTAAGCTAGATGGCAGCAACGTGTGCATACGTATTTTAAAAAATCCCTTATTTAAAGCAGCTAGAACAGTTCACTTTCAATTTTAAAAATCAACCACTTACTAGCTTATTAATATTATATTTATTATTTATTTTGACTAGAAAACTGATCTTGCTAATGACCTTTGAAAATATTATTTTGAAGCTTTGAAGCAGCGCACTTTAAAATACTTCATTCCGTATATCTTGAAGTTTTTTTTTCTAATCTGATTATAAAACTATACACGCTCACCGGATCGATAAAACTTACCTACCTATTGCTTCCTTACATTTCACGGTAAATGGAGCTCCATCAATCATACCGATCTTTATTTGTTTTGCTTCAATCTCTATCCGTAAACATGAGCATTTCCATTACGTTCTTACGTTATTTCCCGATCGTGTGGAATCAGAACACTAGTAATTTAATACTGACCCGATTCAGCTGTTCATGTACCCCCACTCGAAATATTTGCACCTAATTAATGTACGTCAGGCCAATGAACTTGGTACAAACTTGTTTGCAGGACTGTACGATCACTTCGGGGTGGGCTGAGAATACGGGCCCATTGTTTCTCGACTGTCTGTACGTATTTTGACGTGGGAACATCTCATTAATAGTTTATGAAGTAAACATTATTTCTATAATATCACATTTCATAATATGATACGTCTGAGTCGTTAATGACAATAAGTTATTCATGAAATAGTTGTGTCCTTTGAAGACATACAAAGTACTGGATGAATTATTTTATTCCTTATAGTTATCATTGGTAAAAGTTAAAAATAAAATAAAAAAGTAAGCCAAATAAAACAACATTATACAGGGTATATCAAGACTGCTACCGAAAACGAAGCGGGGGCGACTTCTGACACAATGCAACAGAAAATGTTGGAAAAAAAAGTGACAATTTTTTTTGTATTTTTTTTTCTTTGGTCGTTTTTGGATGGTAAATCCATTTTGTCCTAAAATAATAGTGTGTACCCTTTTATTTATAAATACTCCAAGGGATAAAAGAGTTTTAATTATTATTGTAGCAAAAACTATGAATTTACCACCCAAAAATGATGATATTTAAAAAATCATTAAAAATATTTGCCGCATTTCTCAGCAAAATTTTTAGTTTCATTGTGTTTGTAGCCACTAAAACTACCACCCGGCTTCGTTTTCGGTAGCAGTCTTGATATACCCGGTATAGTATTGACGAAAGAGTAAAACAGAAAATTAATTTCATTTAAAAAAATGATGTGCGCTACAAATATTTCTTAAAGAAAGTTTAATACTCTGTCGCGAGATGCCGAATTATAAAACGTTAAATGTAAGTTTGAATAAAACTTTGTAAATAAACTAGGTATATAAGGATTACATCCTTAACTATTCCTTATCTTATTGTTGAAAACCGAAATAGCTATTCATGGTCAAACATGATATGGATATATGTACATATACTTGTTTGTACTACTTTGTTGCGTAACTACTTTGTTATTCTTTAATTTAATTATAATCAAAAACATACCGTTATGTGTATAATGGGCAATACATCGGATATCCTGTTTAATAAAAATTATTAATATTTGATAAAGTAATCAACCGTAACATACCATACACCACAGGATTTTCCTCAATTTTAAAAAAAATATCAATAGCAACCCTAAGTTGAAATCAAACTTGAATGAACGTGATGGTCTCGCGTCGTGTGCGGTGATACGCTTGTTCCGGACGAATTGACCTCGTCGCGGCGTATTACACCCAGTAATTATAATGCTTGTGATTGTTAATGCGTGGCAACCCTGTTAATGTAACACTTATGTATTACATTACGCTCGTCGCTCTGCATACCACTATAAATGACATTCATAATAATACGGGCTATATCATAATATCACCAAAACTACCACGATAAGATTGTAATTGATATTTTTATTATTTATTTAAAAGTCCGATAAAGCCAGGTGTTTTCAGTCATGCGTCATTCTATAACATTGTGATTACAGATAAATCAAATCTAACTAAATATCTCTATAGACTTATAGGGACTTCTTGAGTCTTATATTCAGTGGATAGAGTCGATGGGTGCAATGTTTAAAGAGTTAACTGCAATGCCGAGCTATACATGAAAAGGGCCCAAGTTACAGCATTACCAAAGCCTATTCCCCTTAGGTCTATAGAAAATATTGCACCCGTTGTCAGTGGTTATACCCGTTATTTATTTTATTCTTAACTGCACACCAAAAGGAATGATAAATCATGGAAAAAGGATTCAATCCACACTTACCTTTAAATATAAAAATTGCTTTGCTATTAACTCTTTGTTAACGTTACACCCTGCGAAGGAACTTTTGCTTTCACCATCGCTTTATACAAAATAGAAAATATTTTCATAGAATTTATTTATAAACACAAATGTAAATCAAAATGGATTACAGAGCGGCGGCGTGTAGACCATAGATCTTATTCCAAACGCCATTCATCCATACGTTGCGACACTATTACAGCTATATTTTACGCAAAATTTATTACCATTTAAAAATCCAAGATTTATTATGCACTATGTAGAGGAATTTAACAATTTTTTATCGGAAGCAACATATCAAGGTCCTGGTGGGTGTTTAAAAACGATATGATGTATGTCGAACGGAAAGAAGTGAAGGCACACCAATAAAAATATTAAATAATTGTTGAAGATTGTAGAGACACGATTTTGTAGGCAATTAAAGAAATATATTCAGAAATCTGTTTTATTATTTATTGGCACGTTGAGGTGGTAAAGTTTGGAAAATATCCTGTATAAATTTCTGCGGAAAATAGTGCTGTGTTCTTGGGTTTCGCTCCTGCGTTTCTCGGGAATAACCGAATTAGATCGAGTACCTACACAGAATTTTAGTAGCGTTTCAATACGGAAAAAATCTGTCATCGTTCAAAAGGCATGGCTCATTTTAGACAACACTATAATGGAAACATGAACTCTTACTGTAAAGTGTTGAAACGTGATGACTATCAGCGTGCATCTATACTCTCAGGATTTTCCAAATTATTTCATTTGTATGTATATTAGCGATAAGGCCGCCTATTGTAACCATGCCTTTAGTTTTTAAGTACTTGTATGTGTCTTTTGTCTTTTTGGTGTACAATAAAGCATATATAAATATAAATAAATAAATAAATAAAATACCGTAAATCTTTTCAACATTTTGTCTTTTTTTTAATTGATCACTCTCAAAATTGAAAACTTCGCTTCAAAGCCAATGGCCTTAGATTATATACTCGTCTAGGTGACACATCACACCTCACCGCACGGCTCAAAAAAAGTCTACCAAATTTGGTAGACTCGCTTCTCACGTACGTCAGTGTCATTTGAACTACATATGGATAACGTGCTCCCGAAAAATAATTAATTATGCCGGTTTGTGCTGTCGAATTGTATCGCAATTGTGTGGAAAAACTGTATAATAATACCAATATCACTTTCTATCGGTAACATTATTGTTAAACCACTATTATTTGAAGAAAACATGAACTTTTAATTCATTATTTTGAAGATGAGTTTATTGGCCAGTGTTGTCAATTTATTACTAGGAAGATTTGGTGAAACTATGGGAGAAACTATAAAACACAAATATCATTACATAATATTTCGATCAGAATAACAACAAAAAGAATGGCATTATTTATTTAATGAGTAAATAATACTTACCTACACGATATTAATGAAACCCACGACGACATGCACTTCATAGTAATTTTATTAATTCTTTGCCTTGCATGTGTATTACCATTCAAAATTTAACAAACGAGGTACTGCTATTGTCATCTTTGAAGAAACAGCGAGAACTTATTCAAGGTCCTAATAATATTTTTAGACTTCCTACGGATTCCGTACTAGCAAATTGCTGGAGAGACATTACACAGCGGAAACGAAAAGAAGACCATTCGTAGCCTCACATGACTTCAGTTGTGTGTTCCGAACATTTTACTTATGATGATTTATATTTTACATAAATACAGAAATCAGATAACATCCCAGGCAATAAATCCAAAGAGTTAATTCTATTCGGAAACAAACACTAGGAGATGGATTTAGATCTTTATTGTTTTTACTAAAATGCGTTATAAATATAATTAATAGTATGATTACTTTAAATAATGAAAAAATATTTTATTTAACCTTTTTGTATATCAAATAATGGGGAAAAGTTAAGTTAATAATCTGGAGTAGGCATCCCTAAACACACACACCTTGACAGATGGATTACAATAATTACACGACCGGTACTCACACATATCAACGAAAGTGAGGACACTTTTAGCGCATCGTTTGTTGACATTGCTCAATCTAGACGAGTATATAATCTAAGCCAATGGCACATACTTTCTGTTCTTATATCCGCCGGCTATGAAACGAGAGGTCGCGAGTTCGATTCCCGCATCGAAACAAATATTTGTGTGAACCACACGTATTAGTTTCGGGTATGGTGTTTGTGAGACCAAAAAGTCTCTTGTAGTCCCTGATAGCCACGACACAAGACACGATCTTAGAGTGGAGTCAGGGCTATGTATGTGACTGTTGGGTGTATTCATATTCATTATCACAGTACGGAAGCTTTTTCAATAATTTTCTATAAATAACCAATGTTTTGTTTAAAAAAACAGCGATAGAGTACGTAATTACATATTGACAGTAGCGATATGATATCGGTGTTCTGGCTAACGAGAACAATGTGTAGCTAATTTGTTTGACGCTATCTGGCCGCGCACCCGCAGTGAGTCATCATCACATATTACTATCTATTTACATATATGTATATACGTTTGTTCAAGCTGTGAATATCAAACGGCCGAGAATCGTTCAAATATTCGTGTTATGTCACCCATTATGTTGTGTTACCCTTATTTGGTAACATTTTAAATAGCCTCATAAGAGGTATTAAATTATAAAAGTTTTCGAGTCGTCATAGATTGCTAAAACCAAATTTAGAAGAGCCGACTAATTTCGTTAATCATGATGTTATTTATTTTTTCTACAATCTCTGTAGGCTGTACACGCTATCTGATTTTTTCATTTAAGTAGTTCCTCAACTGCGATACATCAAAAATATTTATTTTTAACACTAGTCAATTTTATGATAAGCCAAAATTGTCTTCGCTGATATATCCGCTGTAAAAAATTCCAAAGTGTTGGTATCAGTAAATTACTAATTATAATTTCTTGTTATATCCATATGCGATAATTCTATTTTTATATTTGAACAACGTATTAATCGACTAATTTTTTACTGATTTTTCGAAACAAATATTTTTCAATGAATGCAGTTTCAGCTATTTTCCAGAAACCGCAGGATTACTTAAATCAGGTCACCAAATCGCACGCCCTTTACGCAAAACCTTGCGTTCACAATCAACTTTTACGCGACCAACATCCGTACGTTTGCGAAATAATAAAAAGTGCAACAAATTCTTGTCCACATGTTAGCTCAGGATGTTGCGGTGTCCACTTCCTCGCGAGCGTGTTGATCGAGCCGCAGGATGTTGCCAAAACTCCGCCCGGTGTATTTTCTTCAGCAACACTAGAGTTACATAGCATTTCGTGGAAAACAATTATTATTTAACAGTTTACAAACATTGCGTAAAGTTTCAGGTTGCGCTTTGTTATTTCATTCATTGAGGCAAGTTTGCTTAGGAATTGTTCTATACGCATTAACGATATGTACAAGTATGAATAAAGTTGTGAATGAATAGTAACGCAATATTTTTTAAATTTACATAGGTCAGTTTAAGGAAAATGTTTGAATAATGGTTTCTTAGATTTACGCGAATGTTACACATTGAAATAAAACTATTATTTACGGATTCAGTCCGCCCCGTGACCACGAAAGCTGTAAAGTAATCGAAACGTCGGGAACTCAAAAAATGTAAAATTAAATCAAATCCGCGATAAAATCCGCAAATAATAGTTTTATTTCAAAATGTTTGAAGTTAAATACTTAGTAGACGTAATATGATTTTACTTTTAAATTATACAGCCAGTAATATAATAAATAGCTTGTATAATAAAAAAAATCATTCTGATGTCTTAGGATCCCGTAGGAAAGTATCTAGTTGAATTTTCCGCAAAAATCTCTTCACCTTCCTCTAAAACTGAGTAACAAATTGCGTGTGTACTCTGGTTTATACTTTTATCTCATTCTGTGAGCGCTCTATTTATATAACTTCAGATATTGACAATATAATGTAACTCAATATCGTGGCGTGCTAAGTAGTTTTTTATGCTTGATCAAGTCGAAACAGAGTTTCGTGTGTCACCTGGTTTGTGAGAAAAAAAAATCAATTTAGCCTTTATGTTTGTTCCCATACAGTTTTATTTTGTGTACGGATGATGATTTTTAGTATTTTTTTACGATACAACGACACATGTGGAAGCTGAAACGCTTGCGTGTCAGATGGTGCGACTGTAATCAATGGTGACACTGTATGTAAATTTAATTTATAATCATAACTCGAGATATACTGCCTAAATACATATGAAACATTGCCATGGGATTTTTATTCAGGTTTCGAACTCAAGTAAAATTTGAAATCAGAACACAAGAACTTCGCCTCGCTTTGTGGTTTGCCCAGTCAATGCCAATCACGAAATATTAATGTTTGTGCAATGCATACTATATATAGTTTTGAATATTTTGGAGATACGATCGTCTTCCCTCCTGGAGGTGGGCGCTAATGACTGCGACACAGTTCTCCCGAACTAATGCAGTTGTTAACGTACACATACATTATCTGTAAGCTTGTTTATGTATCAATAAAATATTTGAATATTTGAATACTGCTTCAAAGATCTTCTCAACTAATTATTCTTTGATTTACAATTTTTTTCTTAAAGGTTTTTCATTCAATTCCAACGTTATGCATACAATAACTATCGACCAAATTGTCTTATAGATAAAATAGTTGAAATATTCTTTACATTGCCTAAACAAACCCGGTGCTGTATAAATAACTAGGTAATCTACACTGAAAAGTTGTTGCAAGTTACGTCAAAGCGTGTATAGGTACATGTAAATTTCACTAAGCACACAACATTGCGATCAACATTGTGTGGGCGGTTATTTTAAATGAATGGCAAGCTTTCAGCTCGCAACTTTGCTAATACAAAGCCGCAGACTATTTCTGTCTAAGCCAGTTTGGATGTTGACATAAGAAAATTCTCATGAATGCCTACCACGTTGGCTCAAATAAACACGTGTTCGCACACACGGAAAGCGCGTCGCGACGGCGCGGCCGGTGCACACACACGCGCCTCCATTCATAGTATGGTAGTTGTGAATGGGCGAGCGAAAGCTCTGAAACAGTATGATCGCCTGGTACCGCTGGCGGACCAGTCGGCGGACATGTTGTTTTGTTTGTCGGCCGACGCTGACCGCTCGGACGATCCGCCAAGCTCTCGTCCGTTACGCGCCTGAAGAATCATTAGCGTGGCGTAATCACGCCTTTTCGTGTCTTAAATGAGCCAAATACATGGAACGCTATCAATAGAATACCTAGTAAACTTTAAATACTACTTCATTCATATCCTAAATCAGGTCATGAGTTTCCTTGAACAATGAAGACACATCTTCACAGTTTATAAATAGATAACGTTGGATAAGATCACATATTTTTGGAACATAATAGTTGTTACGGTAGGACGTGATCATTATAAATATTAATGATGTTTATCTATGAAATATAACAATAAAAAACTGCTTTCATTTCAAGCATCTCTATTGAATATAATAAGTTTCGGAGCACAGGATACCGCTAGCAACAGGAAAAGAAAATATTTTTATTAATTTGGCTTATAATATTATTATATCTAGGCGGTTTATATGTGATGCTCGGCACGCGATTCTCCGCCTGTATGCATCTAAATGTGCTGTTCGTCACCTCGGCCCAGCGCCTACCGCGTAGTTTGCATACTAATCCACTCAGCGACACCGCGCTCAACAATAAATTACATATTTTTATATGACTGAGACATTAAAAGTTTCTTTTGTGTGGAAGGTTTATCAACCCGAGCGTTGGCTTCGAGCAACAGATAGTTGTTCATAAAATAAGGAAGTTATATGAAGCTATCTGCTCTGCGAATCGTTTTCAATTGTCATCGTATGGTTCCTGTGATCCGATGACCTTAGTATTCTTGGCAGTTGGAAGATAAGGAAAGCATGCACGACCCGCATAAATAATATGATTCTAATAAACTTATATGCTATTCGTAGTAAAACAAAATTATCCTGATATCTTAACATTATCATTATATATACAAGCTCTATTCACTTACAGATAATAATAATTTGGGTATTAATATTCACGTCTACCAACCTCTTGTAAAATAAATTCTAACTTTATTCTGAAGTTTGTGCCTTAATGTATGATTTATGGGCGCAATAAATCCATTGCTGACTCGTTATGATATACCAGAGACGTTTGAAATGTTGCCAACTTGCGGCAAATTACTGCCTACATACTTACAGAGCTTAAAATACATACCCTCCATGGTTTGCCATAGACAAAAAACATAACACATTTTTATTAGCGTCGAACGTTATCGTGCAGTGTTTTTTCATTCATTGAATCTTGTTAGAGCTAGGAAATAGTAATGTTTACATATAAACAGCAATTGTAAGTAATTACACGCATTTTTTCCTGTGTATTGCACCATTCAGAGCCCACGTTGTATCGGCTTATGCTCTAAACAGTTTGTGATGCTGAGACGAAACAAAGAGCAGACCATGTCCCAGAATACCTTCTATAAACTGTGTACGTTACTCTTGAATCGCTTCCGATATTTATATCTTACAAGACAATTTATATTAATCTTTTTAGCGATCGCGAAAATACATCGTCCTTTTGTTATTATTTTTTCAGAAATAGGCAAAATTACTTAATCATTTATATTGTTTTTATATATTCTCGTACTCATAACACTTCGCTACATTTGAATGATTATTACACTTTTTTTTTTAATTCATTAAAATAAAAAATAAAAATATTGTGTAATTATTTTTATTTAAAATAAAAATAACATTTTGTAATAAAATAATTTCCTACGTAAAAAAAGTTAATCATGGATTCAATCCAATCAAAAACTACAAGTTACTCTCACAAGATTAGTTGTAAAATAAATACATCAAAATATTTAAATAAGCAATCAAAAAAGAAAATCGAACTATATTTTGAATAAGCTACGCCTACGCAAGTTCAAAACGAGCTTTCTATAGTAGCGACATCTACCGTTTATGTCTGAACTTTTAATGTGCTTAGTCAACTGTTTAACCATGTAATGCCGCGTGGCATCGATAGATGGCAGTAACTTGTAACGTAACATTTGTAATTCCGTCATTCCACAACAGATGGCGTTGTTATGCTATAAGATTTACTTCCAATAAATTGATGTTTTAAAAAAGTCATAAAAATATTTTTGTTTAATGAATGACTTTATTTTAATTTAAATTTTAGCATTTCATAATTAAAAAGAGTTAAATTTATTTTTTTATACATAACTCATTGTTGTATTTACATTTATTTCAGTATTTCTATTTTTACACGCTGATTTCAATTATAATATGATAATCTGACAAATTTCTGCTTTTATCTCCTACCTTATCTTTAAAATAAAAAGATAAGTTTCGACCTTCAACCTATAAATAGATTTATACAAATGTCGATAATCATCAATTAATTAAGAAGTGGTAAAAATAATTTATAGAGTAAATTCACAAAATAAACAAAAACATGTACGGTGTGCAGACCGTTGTTTGTGTGGATGTGACGTCACACGGCAGCGGATCGGTGCGGGGGGGCGGCGCGCGGGCGGGGGGGGGGGGGGGGCGTGGGAACCGCGCGGCAGGTGCGCGCGCGCCGGCCACTGATCCTGAACCCACACACGAACATGCGGGGTAACATGTTTTTACTGTAAACACTCAAAACACTCACACACACTTGCACCATCCTGTTCGTGGTGCCCGTTATTGTGAAAGTTCCGCTTTTCCAGCCTCTAGGATCTGTTGAGCTACTCTCTAATCAAATCTAAATCTTGCATAAAAATCAGCGTGATATCAAGTCCGTATATCATCTTATTTTGCAATATTAAGCTCGAAGTCCTCTGTATCGATAAATCAAGAAAGGGCCTATTCTAAATCAGGTACAAATTAATTATCCAATTCGGGATAACACAAAGAATAATAAGAACTAGGACCTCTTTCCAGCCCATGCATATTGCATTGCATAAAAAACTTAAAACCGAAATTTTTGCACCTGCACTTACTAATAATATAACAACGTATTATTAATATTATATCACTTCAAATCAAACCAAGCCAAGCAAGCCAAATCAGTTTGATCGGAAAATGAAAATTGGGGTATAATATCTCACTGGATACACTATAGCCCTAACATTTCTTTCTAATTTGTAGTCCAGGGTACACCACGCCCACGTGTTAATGAAGGAAACCATAGTAAGGAAATCCGAAACTCCTTATGCAAAGTTTCTAATCTGTGTGAAATTTTATCTGGGCCACTGATAACTTCGCAAAATAAAGTGGGTTGCCTCAGTCAAAGCCTGCTCGGGCCCTAATATACTTCCTGCAAACAACCAGAGTAACTAAAGTAGGTCAAAACATAGCTAAATCACAAAGCAACTTTTTGGTCTACCAAATACCAGGGCTTACCAAGGCTCTAGCCCTTGAATTAAAAATGGGAAAGTTTATAAAAGATAGGTTTTTGAGAATATGTTTACTTCTTTGTGTTCCAACAACACAAAGGTATACTACGGAAAAACTTATGTGTATTCATTCTATAAACGTGCTATCTATTTTGGATTCGAAACCAAGTAGTCCAACATAGTGCGATCAATTATATTAGTGTTACCATGTTATAGATTTAGACAAAAAATTATAAAACTTACAGTAACATTAAAACAGTTTTTTTACATTTTGATTTAAATATGTTTATTTAGAATATAGATTTCTTATATCATATATGAATATTTGAACGAACAAAATTCTTATTAAAATAAAAAAACTGTGAGACATGTCTGCGAAAAACTCCACTTACCTTGAAAATCCAATAAAGTGAATAATTAACGTTAAAAGCGTACCACTAAACGCATTGTTTGAGCAAGTTTTAAAACCTCTGGTGTAATTAAAGTCTGTAACTACGTTAGTGAGTGACCGCGCGGAGGGCGACGCGGCGCGCTGCTCTCCTCAATAAAAGTGGATCAAAAATTAGATTCCTCCTGCGTACCATCGAAAAGGGAGTTTTTGCCCTTTGATGTCAGAAAATAAAGTTCACCTCTTTCCAGTAACTTGATAGAACGCTTTTCGCTTGCAGCTCTGGAGGAAAATTCACCTCACTTTATACGTCGCTGCACTTTAATTGATAACAGTTCCGGTTACGGGAGGCTCAAATATAGTTTCAATATGAAGGCGAATTTCAAAGCAAACGTGAATAGCTTCTTACAAAAACAAGTCTAAAAAGCTTTTATATTTCCAATCTTAAACTCTAGGGAGTTTCCTATAGACTCTTCCTTTTTATCTTTTATAAATAATATTTTAATCAAATTTCATAGACAGGCCAACGTCTCAATATGCCATGAGTAATGTTATTGTTTAAGAAGTAATCTCGCGGAGAGCAGCGCCAGCACTATCTGCCGGAGGCTGTGTGTTCACTCCACGAGCGCACACAGCGCGGCCGACCCGTGCTCTACATGCACAATAATTAATTTATTGTTAATGAGCAGGCAGTTCAGTGTAACTATTAGTGGTCAGCTTACGCCCCTAGCGGTTACTTTTAATTGCATCGCCTTTACCGTGTCAACAAAACATTTTTTACACGTGCTCCTACGCCTAATGTATTAAAAAATATTGTTTAACATTATCATTTAATACAATCTTAAAACGTGTTTGGTATAATTTTTTTTTAATTTATAAAATATGAGTTTATCTAATTATAATCGATAAATCTATTTGAACATCAGAAACTGTACTGCGGATGTGCTACGATTTATTCAGTAGCTTTATTATTTGGGAATTAAACTCCTAGCTTTTTCGTTCTCAGCTTATTGCAAAGCATAAAATATCAAATCGTATTCAAGAACTTTAAGATAACCCTATTTTTGCAATGAATGAAATAATTTAATAGAACTGTTATGTATTTCTTGGCACATCATAGATGCCTTAATTCATAAATATTCAATAATATTTTGCGTACGTCAATCATTCTGTTTTCAGGGATTTTGCATATTTAATTCATTGAATAAACGAATTATTTGGTACAAACGACTTTTTTTAAATATATCAGTTTACGGAATGAGTGCTTCAAAATACTGTAATTTATTTATGCCAGTGTGGTAGGGAAAGTATGTTTGTACAGTAGCCTTCACGAAAGACAGTAATGATGGGATTTCAATGACGAAACATATTATTTAAATTATTAAGAATATATCGCTGTAATGGCTCTACCAAGGTTAGCTTTGGTGTATTTTTCGAAAGTACTTGCATACACGGTATAATTTCTATATACTAAAAATGTATGAATTGTATTTTTATAAGAGTTCATGATATTTGTGATCATCCAACCGTGTTGTAAAATATGGACCTATGGACTTATTTAATATTTATTAACAGATTTTAACTCTTTTCCAGTCGTCCAGAACTTTTTTGGATTAAATTACATTTATAGTCTGTGATTCGTTAAACGTAAAACGTTCCATTACTCGCATCTATTAAACAATAAATATTATTTTTGATTTTAACGCAAATTTTGTAACAAAATTCACAAAATAGAATTATTAGTATATAAAATAATTTACTGACTGCCTCGGTGGCGTAGTTGTACTAACGTACGGTTACAAAGCTGAGGTCTCGGGTTTGAATCCCGGGTTGGGAAAAGTGATATTGGATTTTTCTATTCATTGTCAGCCCAGAGTCATGAATTTGTGCCCGATATGGCGATAGGCTCGCCAACTATCACATTTTGGGACGGAACATACAAGGCGAAATGTGGGTGTCCTGGCACCTCTGCCTACCCTTTCTGGGATATAGGCGTGAGTTTATGTAAAATAATTTAAAGTGCACAGCTATACAGATTTATAACTCGCACATAAATTGATTGACACGTTGAACGCTTTCACGTTATTTGAGAAAGGATTGAAGGCAGTTATTAGAAAGCCGTTTCACTTATTACTTTTAAACATCGTTACACGAACTAATTACAACTATATAGCTAAGTATCCATCTCCGCTGTTTACTGGCCATGATAATATCAGAAAATTATGTTCAAATATTTCTAAGGGCTTTAATTCACCTGTGCGATGATCAAAATTATTTTGTTAACTATTCAATTGTGTGCATTATGAAAAATAATGTCGTAATAATGTTTTATTTGGAAAATTCATGAAATAACCATTCTACAATTATATAATACTGTTCTCGAAAATTGTTTTAAAACTTTTGGTGAATTTGGTGTCAATTCGAGAAGTAAGAATTTTGTCATTATGTTTCTCGATATTTGTCAATTACGTGGGCCTATCTGTGGGGACTATTTACAAAGGCAGGAAATTCGTGGTGTCACGGGGGCAAAACTGTAAAACGCTACATTTTAAACAATGACTTATTCAAAATTCGATACGATTTTCACCATTGTTTTATATTTTTTATCATCTAACATTTTGTTTTAAAATTTACAACATCTAATAAATATTGTTTTAATTCATACTTATACATATAATTTGATGCAAGCGCCAGAAAAGGAAAAATAGAAAATATATGACTAGCAGTAAGAACTCTTGTGAAATCTCTTTTTTGTCTGGGATGAGAACATGTAATTTTCTTACAATTTTATTTTAATACAAAAAAATATTGGAATCCTTGCAACACGGTACGTGTTATTGAGAATTTATCAAAATACAATGATCTACTTTCATTGTTTTTTCTACAATGAATAGTACTGCAACTCTTTGGGAAGATTTAAAAGTGTGCAATTTATATTTTAGTGTGCAATGTTCACTATACGCGATCTTTTTGGACTCTTAGATCACTCGAAAACATAAAAAAACATGTTAATATATATCTCCTTATAAATTTAATAGATTAAATCAAGTAATTTATCGTAAACAATGATTGTAGATATTTTTTGTTCCTCTATACGGTCAGGCCAATAAAAATGTGAACATCGCGTGTGCGCTCACTGACGCGCGCCAATATTGTGTTGTAATGTATCCCTGAAGATTCGTGGAACATTGCCCCCGATATCATCGGTTTGATGTGATGAATCACGGGTCTAATTCATTTTCTATTGTAAACTAAACGAGCACGTGTGGATTGCTAATGCCTATTTGTTCAGAATTTTACTGTGGTTGTATAGACATTTTTTTTAATTTGAAGTCTGATAACTTTGCATAATCCAGAGCAGTGGTATATGACCTAATTCCTGTCAATCGAGCTCGCGATTGTGGAGCTTAGCAGTGAGTGGCTATGGGCTAAAACAAAACAGAGCTTAGCAGAGACCTATTATTAGCTAAAATAAAACAAATACACTCAGTGCACATGCATATATTTTAATTAACTTTAGATCCAATCTTGAGTCGTAGATATCTAACCTAGCTAGGGATTTTTCGATCACCTATAACCTAGAATCGAATTAAATACACACAACTGTTTTTATAGTACGCGAATCAAACCTACATCCTCTAGTTCCTATAATGGCGTCTTAAAAACGCCACGAAGATCATTCACATATTATTTAAACATTATAACATAATACTACAGATTCTTGGTGCAATTCCAAATATACTAAAATATGAATAGTATCTGTTTTGATTTTTCCTTTCACCTCTCTATAAAGCGTAGGTATATTCTTCCAATATTAATATTGATAATAAACGTATTAATCGGCGAGAGGAAAGGAAATCGATAGAAACACCGGTGTATCGAGGAGAAAGGCCAGGCAGGGGAGGCAAGCAATTTCTTAACGTAATTAATTGCTTAATTTTCATTATAATTATATCTTGTTAAAGTTCAGATATCTACCTCTATATTCTATGATGAAAATGTAAAAGAAGAAATAAGTTTATTTATTATAAGAAACCTAGATGATTTATTTTATTTTTAACTAAGTATAAAGAAAATTGTCTTGAAGAAACTTGCCTGGGTACTCCGTAATGAGTTTTCAATGATTAGAATAGAGTGGTGAACATTATATTCAGCTAATTGTCTAAAAGTTTTGACGGCAGGGTTGCGATCGGTCGTAGATACTTTGGCTAAATTATTCAGCAACTTGCAAAAGAAACAAATTCACCCTGCACTTATACCGGGTATATCAAGAATGCTACCAAAAAGAAATCGGGGCTGATAGTTTTAGAATAATTTTAGACTTCAGAGTTCAGACGCAATGCAACTAAAATTGTAGCAAAAAATGGGACTATATTTTTCGTTATTGTTTTCCTTTCGTCATATTTGGGTGGTAAACACATAGTTTTTTTTTTTATATTTGTGTGGACCCTTTTATCTTTAAAGACGCCATGGAACTCAAAGGCTTAAATCATTATTTTAGCAAAAACGAGAACCACCCACACGAAATGATATTTAAAAAATTAGCGAACTTTTTAGTTGTACTGTGTTTGTAGTCACTAAAACTACCACCAAGCTTCGTTTTCGGTAGCACTCTTGATATATCCTATATGTGAGATAAGAAGTAGAAGTAGTTGAGAAGTAATTCAAGCTAGTACTTATATATGTGATTATCTCGTTGGCACGATCAGCAGGTGAGGTCGTGAAGAGCAAGTAGCGTGTTCGCACATTACCGATATTTACATCGGCGAGTCACGCTTCGTGCATCAACTCTGAGCCCCTTAAATAATATCAAATGTAATTGAGAGCACGTATTAATGCCTTAAGAACATACACCCGAAAGCAATTGGAATATATTGGATGTTTTTTTTTTTGTATATCAGTGCGGGACTAGAATAAATATTATAGTCATTGGCTAGATTATAAAAATACCATCTTTTTGGAGCTATAATAAACTGTTTCACATGTTTGTAGATGGTTTACTTTTAGCAGATTCTTGATACTCAATATTTATAAGTTAGGAATCGTTGCAATTAAAAAACCAAATGCAGCATTTTTCCTTAACACTGGACGACTCGATAGCGGTTACCCTATGTGGGAGAGCGTTATTTTTTATTTTAATAGCGGCAATAACCATGTTGTTCACCTGATGAAAAATGAACAACACTGCACATGCACACAACTTATTTTATTGTTACTCATATTATCTGTTGATTCATCAAAGTCAAAGATCAACTTCTTTTAATTTATACTGCATATTCAAAGCTGAAATTTGTATGCAACAAAGTAGCCGCTCAATTAATAATCTCTTAGCGCAATTAATAAATCTCGTTTATTGTCAAGTGACTTATTTTCTGGGATTGCTAAATTGTCTTTAATTAATTCTAATTGAGAGTCCTTTCGTGTCCTTTTGCGTTAAACGTTATTGCAATCGCCCGCATCGACACATTCTCAGAGACTTCGACCCCCATGCTGTAACGCGCGGTTTGTGTGCATTATAAATTCACATGAAGCCAACAAACTAAATATAAATCGATTCCTATAGAACATTTCACTTGCGACCAAAAAATAAACAGTATGAAATGCGACGGGGCTTCCTGTTTACACCGATTAACACCAAATCGCTACATTTCACCTTGTACGCCTGTACGTAGTACGTACTGAACAGTGAATGCGTTTCTAGAAGGCGACCAGATTAGCCGGCGGGAACTCGCCGCTACATTTTTGTTTCCACAGAAAAGCGGCGATTGGGTGTCGCGCGGTGCCACAAAAGAAACAATATAGCCACTACTGTTTACTGAATCGCCGTGTAATATTTCACTAGCTAGAAATCCGGTGGCTGTTTTTCCGGGCTTCCCGGCACATCCACAATGGCGTCCCTTCCGGCCAGATTCCCGCCAAAACAGAAATAAACTGACCCAGTTGCGCGGCAGCACGTCCGCCGCGCGCGCCCTCTATATCTGCATTTCCGGCTCGCTTGTCATTTTTTATGGATTATGATTTTTTCAATCCGGTTGTCATAATGAAACATCGTGAAACTAATTACGTCTCACTTTTCGAATTGGGTTTATTTTTCTGTAACAATATATAGAAAGTTGTTCAGTATTTAAAGTTATATAATCGCAGCTTGATTAAAGTTTACATCATAGGGAAACCCTAGAATCATTAAATAATACTGGGCTTTACATGTAATGTTCTCTTTACGTAATCGAAACCTAGAGTCTAGACTGTAGACTAACACATTACTGTATAGTAGCGCAGCGATCTAACTTACTCGATCTCAGTTTCCTTATCAGAATGCGTAATGTGAATTTATTTTAAGTTAGTATTACCCTTGGTTTATAAGACAAACAATCTCATTATTAATCATGATAGCGATGAATAGGCCAGTCTGTAAAAGGCATTTTATGATAGCCCTGATTTTATTGGCGCTAGTTCGAATATAGTATGGAGTCCTTCCAGAAAATGAATTTGATGATAAAATTATCTACTTCTACCTTCATTAAAAACCTTAATAAAATGCCTGGAGGTTAAAAACATCGACAGACTAACGCCCAAATACTGGAACGCAACTTAAATATAAATGGCGCTTAACTACATTAATCCCGATTAAATGTACTGGCTAAGTGGGCCTTCGCTGTTAAGAGCAACTTATTATTTGAAGGGCGTTCCAGTATTCGGGCGTAAGCTTAGCAAAACAAATATTGTAACATCATAGGGCATTCGTTAAATTTCCTACGCAGTGCATTGTACACCGCATCATTATTTCAACAAGTCTACATTGCAATATCATTTTCAGCTATGTAGGAGCTCGCGCAAATGTACAGTTTTGTCATATTTGTGTAATCAATGTCAACTTAATCCATATAAGAAGCATCAGAATTAGACACTTGAATTATTTTTAAAATGGGCCATCATTTTACCACTCATAACAGCATTTAGCTAAGCGTCCACAGCCCGGCAGTAGTTATTCTCCTTGTTGTTTCTTGTAGCTGTAAGTATAAGATACACCTATTTACCAATACTCCTTTCCAGATAGATACACTAACTTTCGATAAATATGTTATTCTAGACAATTATACCAATCTGCCTAATTCGAGACAGCCTGCGTTATACGAAAGATAGAATATAAAAGATCACTCTTTAAAGTTTCATTATGATCTAAAAATATTACTTCTAACATTGTTTCTACGAAATCTAATTTATTTTCAACTATGACAGTTTCTATTCTAACTTCCTAATTTCTTGAAACACATACTTTTACATACATTGAATTATATTAATAGGTAAGAATATACCCATATATAAACTAAATTCCAAGGGGGTGCGTACAGCGGTACGTCAATGAACACTCGCATGAAGACGTTTGCATAACCGTAGTTTTTGGAGCGGAAAGGGACTTGAAGCGAGTTGCCTCACTGTACTCTGACCTTGGTGTGGCGAGCGGCGTAGTGTTCATCGGATGACCTACTATTGAACATCTGGATGTTTCATCAAAGGCTCTTTTAGTCTGCTACTGATTGATGTACTATATTATGCTGTAGACACTAATGAGATCTTAAGAGACTAATAAAAAGGGAAGGATAGTTAATTCATGAATAAATAAAATATATATATATATATATCTCTCTAAATCGACATTTGGATGTAAGTTTTGAGTAGTATCAGAAATGACGAGATATTTTTCGCCGGAAATATATAGGTACTTGATAGTCTTACAACTATTTTACTCAAAGCGGGGATGGAACACGCCATGCGTTTCGATGGATCTTAATTTGTTAATACAAAATTCCCTAGTAGCAAGATAGATCAGTTCAGGACACAAGAAATAAAGCTGCAGCCACACTAACCGCACTGAGTGAGCATTGCATATGCGTGAGTGTAAATTGTAAACTATAAGCCAAAGCAGAGATCGTCTAGACGCGCCCCCGCCCGCGCCGGAAGCGGCTGTTACGAAATTAATGCGGCTCTAATTAAATAACAAGCCGCCGGTGCGGACCGCCATGTTGTCGTTACTGTCAAAATAGAACTCCTCTGTCAACAGTAGCCCACTTCTGTACAAATGAGAAACTGGTATTCCACAGCGCCAGCTTTGAAACCATTCGGACTGGCGGTTTCTTACCGTGTTTATAACAATACAATGTACTATTGGTGTGAAAAGCGATTGATCACATCATAAAGACCGCTGTTTGTACACTTTATAAGTTGAATAACAAATAAGTATGATTTCGAAGTGTAATTTTTGACACTATTTGAATCAGAAATGTATGTTACATAATTAATTTAAACATAATTTTAATTGCTACATTATTTACATAATTAAAGAAAAATGTGTAATAGAAAATACATTACTTATATACATCTAATAATTTCAAGGCTAGGTAATTTAGAACGGCATTTACGTACGCAAGGAAAAATTGCCAAAATGCTCAATTTAGAAACAAATCCATTTTTACAAAATGTGTTTCTTACCAACCTAACAATATTTGCGGTTAAGATCTAATGAGGCTCTAGACCAGCGCATTATGTGTTAAATTTTCAGGAAGTACACAAAGTCCATATTTATCAACCACAAAGACCATTATTGTCACTCGTTAGAACAAAAATCGGTCTCAGGCGAGATAAGAGCGCGGCGCGTTTGTCGGCGCACATCAAAGCACGCGCGCGTGTCTCCACACTTGTTCGGGGAACGAAAGGTCCCAAGTTCGAGTCGGGCTAATCAACCGTCGATATGTCGCACTTAGCTACCCATTCCTGGAATACCGGCCCAATAAAAACGCTTCGCGCAGTTGTTGCATGAATTGGAATTCTTGCCATTTTATAACTAAAAGTAATTATTAAATACACGTCGAAAATTACTTTACTAGCGACAATTGAAATTTTCTAAATTCACGAACAAAATAATAAAGGTTACATGGATAGTTACGTCAGAAAATAATGATGGGTTTGCAAAGGATTACTGCGCGAGAACTCTGAAGAAGTTATAGGTTTATTGGGTCCGCTACCCATCTAGCTACATCACGTTTGAATGTTACGGTCGGTAGTATTTCAGAAGCAAGTTTTGAGTAGTCGATGGGTTGGCCATTACCGTTGTTATCTGTGCTTTCGATCACCACGCGCAACCTCGCGCCACCGCCACGGCCGAGCCCGACGGCGGCGCGGCGCGGCGCATCGCTACACGACCGACAAATTGGGCCCACTTCATTTGTAACATTCGATTCAGAAATCTTCTTTTTGCATTCTCAAACATCGCTCTGATTTTGCTTTAAAACTTGTTCTATTATAGATCAATGTTTTTCTTATGCTGAATGTCAAAGTAAATTAAGTAACAAAGCATCACCAACTGGTAATCTTATTCACGTGTCAATCAACAACTCTAATAAAACCGATTAACATGTCGTCATTGAAAAAAGATCTGCAACTTGTAATGCCAAAAATAGATTAAAATAAATCAATAACATTTTTAATAGTGTGTTTGTTTATGCGCACTGAGCTAAGAATTATCTGTTTAATTTATTTTGTTTATTCAAGATGCAATATTTCCTGTAAGTCGCATTTGGGTAACACCGTAATTAAAGGATGAAAATGGAATGGAACTATGGATTTACCACCGAAACTCGACGATATTTAAAAAATAATAAAGAAAAATTGTCGCGATTCTTTGCGAACTTTTCAGTCACATTGTGTTTGTAGCCACTAAAACTACCACCCGGCTTCGTTTTCGGTAGCACTTTTGATATACCCGATATAAGTATTGATACATGAGTTCACGATCTGACCCCTTACGCACTACTATCACGGTTTTACGCCAACTTACGCATGTTACCCACTAGCAATGCAAATTAAAGTCAATTCATTACAACAACTCATTTCATTTTTGTTTTTCAATCAAATTTATTGTATGGACGGTTTACTTATAATCTTTGCTTTATTTTTACACACAGGACATTTAATTAATTGCATTTCATATTGCAGATATCATTATAATGGCCACGTTTATATAAGGTGTTACAATTACAACCGGCGGCTTACCTACCTTGGTTTAGAATTATCAAACAAACCGCAGGGTTTCTGAAACTGTTTAAAGAGTACAAATATCGAAATGGCAATAATAATTGGGGTTACGCTCTATGATTCCAGGGGGGTATACTCTATATGTATGAAGTGCGTGGTGGCCTGTTGGTAAACGGACTAGACGCGACTGCCAACATGTTCACGGTGGTCGCGGGTTCGAATCCCAGGGCACACCTCTGACTTTTCGGAGTCATGTATGTATTGATAGTCAATCACCACGCACTAAAACGGTGAAGGAAAACATCGTGAGGAAACCTGCATACCATAGCGATTTATAAAAATTTATATGGTATGTAAGTCCGCCAACCCGCACTAGGCCAGCGTGGTGGACTATATGGCCTAACCACTCTCAATTGTAGAGGAGGTCCGTGCCCTGCAGTGGGACTTATATGGGCTGATACAGATACTCTAAACTTCGACACGAAGTTCGAATGTTCGGACGATGAACGTCATCATAGAAGATAAAAGTTTTCCACATCTAAAATCAATAATTTTCTCTATGAAACTTATCTTTCACTTCGGACTTGGTCTAAAATTACGATTTACGACGTACGATACAGGATTCGAACATTTTGTAAAGTATTTTGGCATATTCGTACAGTTTTACGTGCGATGTTCGAACATTCGTCGTCGTGTCGGAGTACAGAGTAACTCCCTTGACACCACATCTATCGGCCGATGCCAATAATCAATCGAAAAAATTAGATTGAAGTCAATCTGTTTTGTTGTCAATTGTTTTCCTACTTTTCGATTGGTCTCCTGTCATGTTGCCATAGCTTTTTCACTACTGAGATTGATTATTGGCAATATAGTATCAGAAAAACGATTGAGCTGTCAATCTAAAATGGCAAATTTTGGATTGGGATTGTTTATTGGCAGCGGCTGTATGTGAAGGGACACATAGCATGGGGAAGGCTGAGGTTACCTTGGAAGTTGGGACATATTATCATATGACCATGATATGATATACGAATTGAAATCTATCAATCTAATATTGTATTATACATTTAATATTTTAATAACTGATCGATGTCTGTACAAAAAAGATATATCAGCAAAATATTATGGGGGAATGTATTAACGTAATAGAAACCAAAAAAAATATTGTTAGATTTTTTTGTCTGTGCCTTTGTTCGCACTACTCTCAGAAACGACTGAAAGAATTTGTCTTAAATTTAATAGGGGGCGCTAGTTTAAAAATCTTTATATACAGACAGAAATTAAATACTTAAAATACTTTCTCAAAAGGTATTGAATGTCGCTGAGAGAAGCATCGGTAGAGCCCTACCAGTCTCGCAATATTTGTACACATACAAGTTATGAGTCACTCGGCATTAGCATAAGATTAATATTTAACTGTGACTGTTTTATGACTTGTTATTAATTAATAACTCTATCCGCAATTATTAAAAACTTGTTTAATAGTGTATATTACAAGTGGCGTGCAATTTACATATACCAACTTGTATGACTAATACGTCAATAAGTAGTACTCTGCACTCGGCTACTAATATATTTCACAAATATTTAAAATACCAAACACCATTAGCAACCATTCGATAGCTTTTACATTATGTAAATTAGTGCGCGACTTTAGACCCTACTATAAGGGAATAGGGTGTTTAATATCCCGTTTCCGATGCAGAATACGCGTATCGAATTTAAACACAAAACGCCGGTATTTTCAAAATATATTTAAGAAAATCTGTTACTTCCTCGCGCTTCCTGTATTCCATATGTTACACAATATGTAAGTACAAAAACAGGATATAGAGCCTGAGTTTTAAAAACACAAAGCAATATTTCAGATAAAGGCTGTTACGATAAAATCTGATATTCTTGTTTCATTTTAAATTCAATCTTGTGTGCTATTAAGCATCGGATGATTCGGATTGGATCAAAACGATAATATCAGACGCATATTAAAATGATCTCACTAATATAAAACTTAATTGCACCATATCGATTAACATGTTTCACAATCGCGAATAATCGATACAGAAGAAGCTATATCATGCAAGATTTTATTAACTTTCAAAAGGCAGCGAGTCTTTCTCTACGTGTGATATTTTCATGATGTGAATTGCAAAACGCAGCGCCTTCCGGCCAATAATTGCTGACATGTTTCAGACGTCTCGACCGTATCTATGTCGGCATCGACACTTTAAAAGTGTGTGCCAGTAAAAAATAATTTGACTGCATCAATAAAAAACATACGTGATACACAAAAGTCTTCGATACATATAAAATAACGGACAAAACAAGATTTCAAGGAATTCGTTATGGTATTATATAGGTTTTATTAAACGGACTCCTGTGCCTACAGTAAAAGTAGCTTGTAGATTATCTGTACCAGATTTGTGCACTGACTAGTTGGCTATAAACCTACTATTAGTTCCAAAATACATTAAGTGCGATATCTGATTAACTCAAAATGTGCTTTATAGGAAATCAAATACAGTTGGTTTTGCTCTATTAGTACGTGGTATTTAAATCGTACGAATGCGTTTACCGAACACTGGTCCATAGTACTTGGGCGGCAGGTGTTTCGGAGCAAGCCTCCTCCCACTGCCGGCGCCTGGGCTCTCGATCAACAGAGATCAATGATCTAGCCGAGATTTCCTTACCCGCTTCTCTCAATACAAGAGGTTTGAATGTTTTAATACGTGGATTTCTCAATACATCTAAATATTTGAGTACATTAAAACATTAAAGTGACAAAAAATCGAATAATTTACAATCAAATTGATCCCTCAATTGACTTCCACAATTAAAAATAGATCTATTGACGATTGTTCGTATTGTTGAAACATAGTTTGACATTAATTAAATTCAATGATCGTTTATGTAAATTGGATCTTTCAAGTTACGTCAGTATAAAGCATACGTTGAATGAATGCTTACGGTACCTATGTACTCGTCTTAAGCAAGGATGTTCCTGTCACAGAGGACTTTGCTCCATAAAATGCATCTGAGCTTAAAGCTGGGCCGATATCGATAAAGTTAACGCTTAATATTAATCTGTTAATTAAATCGCGACTATTAATTCGTTAACAGGCGTTACTAAAGTGCGTGAACTCAGTGGCTACCGGCTAATCGAAGGCTTCAATCGTTTCATAATCTACGGTCACTCCCAGACCCGGCTATGATGTAACTACAAAATTAATATTCAATTCAGAAGCCGCAATCTATTTTTATTGCTTTAGGAAGGAACCTCGATATGTTCAATGAAACATTTTAATGTTGGTAAAAAATCATCGTTACTATTGATTTGGTGCTATAAAAACTTGTACAGGTGACTTGCGCAAGCGCCGGTGTAACTCAATTGAGATGTTTTAATGACGAATCTGTCAGGCGCAGTGAGAGATCGCTCTTTAATGGTGCTTGAAATATTGAGGAATACAATTGTTTATGACCTATGTTACCACAATTAACATAAATTAAAATGTAGCATAGTTTTCAGTAATAACTAGACTAAAACTGTCGTGACATGGAATTTTCTTGTGATTATCGTGCCAAATTTTACTAAAATAACTTTCATGTTTCTAAAGCAACCTCCCAACACGAATAATATTTTCAAATGTAACAACTTTGTAGAAGCGTGGCGGACGCACATGAAAACTTTCATTGTAGCATTGGGTGCTCGTGTACCAATTTCGTAGTGGGCTCACAATAATTCACTAGTTAAAACTGCACCAGCATGTTATTACACATGATTACGGATGCCGTCGACCGCTCGCTCGCGCGGACAATATCTTTTATGGCAGCTATCGGATTATTCCTATTGGAAACAACAAATTAATACCTTCCTCAAGAGCAAAGAAGCCCTCATTATCTACTTACAAGATTGCAATAACTTATGAATTAAATGGATTTAATGTTTCTTTTCTCCATTAATTTCCGTTCTAATGGGACGTAATTTTAGTTATTGCTTGTATAATTAAGTACTGCTGTTTCTACATATTGAAAAAGTCTTCGTTTCCAATAAGAAGTTATATAAACACACATTAAAGGCGCACGTTCAAAAGCTTTTTATTGTATTTGCTTTTATTTTTCGTTTGTTATGCACACAGGGGTAACTTGTATTTCTTTTATATCGTAATGGAAATATAACAGTTTAAAAACACAAACACATTTAAAACAGCATGAAAGATGTTTGTTTATACCGTGCGTAAAATATACTGGTTTTTATCGCAATTAAAATCGAACTATGTTCGTTGTTAACCAAAAATGACATCCAAGTGTTGTTAAATCTCTCATAAAACGAGCTCATATGAATCAAAACAAGCGTACGAGTAAGTGGTCCAATATATCCTACTTGGAATTAACCCTTTCTCGTTTTCGGAAGTGCGTTATTCATCACGCGGCAAACGTAATGCATTTAAAATTTATTTGCTTTTTACGCGGCGACACAACGACCACCACTTAAAAAATATCGCCTTCAAAAATACGTCTTGTGTTGTTAATACATTTCTTACATCAATTCATACTATATAGATCTTATTAGATTTTTAAGTATTCGCGCATTAAAGAGTAAAATAGTCAAGCCTTAAAAAAATATAAAATAGGAAACCACTCTAAGTAGGACTCTACAAGAAGATATTTTAGGTATAAAATAGTTTTGTTCTTGTTTAACTATTTTGGATTTAATAATTTTTCTTTTGTACAAACTATTCATTTGAAACCAATATAATTCATTAATTCTTACTATAGCTTCCAGCTATTTCGATTTAATCTGTTCTGGGTTGGACAATATTATAGGGTATATAATGCTGTATATTAGTTATTATAAGTTGTTGCGTCAACCCAACACTTTCGACGTGATTACTAAATTATAGGGATATGTCCGATACTGTTTATGTTTTCGCATAAACCATAAAATGTAAAAATCATTGATTTATAATTTGTGTCACACAAATCCTGAACATAACATTCTAACAAGACCTATATGAACGTATATGGGACGCCAAACATCCTAGGCGGTAGATGAATAAATAAATAAATACACCCAACAGTCACATACATAGTCTAAGATTATCATCATCCCCACACTAAGATCTATCTAATTGTTACTGAAAAGCTTTCCCGGGAAATGTTGGTTAATGGAAATTCATACATTCAAAGAAATGTAATTTCTACAACATTTTGCTGCTGGTCTTATATTTAATTAACTTAATACCAAAAGTAGAAACGGCTTCAATAGCACTAATAATATTTGCAAAATGTATGAGTAATAAAACATTCATTTTCTGAACGCAACTTAACTTTTACGCCCAATTTCTTACAAAAATTTTTCCCATTACAAAAGAAAAAAACAAGCCCGAATTACTTTTTCCTCGCATGAATAGCATGGCTTTAATGTATTTTTTGTACAGCGCGATTGAGATATCAGCATTATTAATAATGTTTTTGAATACAAGCGAGGTGGTTCTTACATAGAGGTTATAAAAAAGAGGTCATTTGTTTGTACAGCTCGATGGACACACAACCTTATGTAGATACTTATCCGTGGCGCTCGCGGTAACGGTAGCTCCACAACTCTACCGCTTCATTTATATGACTACACGCATAGACAACATAAAAGAACTCCGCAATCTATCTCACATCTTCGGTCGCTCTTATTGTGACTAAAATACAGTTACAATTTCAATATAGTTAACTTATGTTCGTCTGAACTCATAGTAGTCGCTCACAAGATGTACACTAGTGTGTGTATGTGTACAACGCACGCACACACACGCACCGCAATGAATGGGATGCTGCCACCGGGCGATTACCAACAGGGTTACCAAATATATGTTAATACATGCTTTCATATTTAATTCCGTTACGAACGCAATTAAATAAAAAAGAACACGCGGTCGAACGTATAACACATGATTTTATATAATTAAATAGTATATTAAAATGCGTTGTTCAGTGAATTGTTTTTGCATTTAAACGGGTCGAGACAATGTGAAAGTATTAATCAGGCTTGATATTATAGACTTGTGGCTGTAGTCGGACACAGCCCTATAAATAAAACAAGGTAGATTATTGCGCACGTAAGTATCTTTCCCACGGCGTGCAAAACAGGTTCTTAGTCCGGAGATAAGCTGAAACTCACCACGAGGCCGACTAAATTAGTACCTCAATGACAGTTTCCTGTCTCCTTGTTTTCTATGGCCCAAACTTTAATGCATAACCGTTTTTTTCGACCAGATATATTGAGTCATCAAACTCATTCACGCTTATCTGAGATTACATTATGTATAATTTAATAGCTACAAGAGATTACTTTGCCGCTCCAATGGATTTAAATGGCTTAACACTTTCATAATTCGTATTATGAAGTTTTGAGCTTTATAGATAGTGCATGATCTACAAAAACATGTAAACAGATGTTTTTTTAATCAATGATTATTAAGTATCAAGTATCAAGGTGGTCAGACGACCTGGTAAAGGCCGCGGGACGTCACTGGATGCAGGCTGCCTCCAACAGGTCTCTGTGGAAATCATTGGGGGAGGCCTATGTTCAGCAGTGGACTTCCATTGGCTGATGGATGGATATTAAGTATCTAGTTATGATCGTCACTGGCGACAAATTTAGAAGGATATATTTTTAAATTAATTTTGCTTAGGAGCTTTCACGCGAGTTTGATGTAAAATGAAAACAATAACACATGTGATGCGCCCGCAGCCGTTATTGATGGGTTTAAATAGAGCCGGTGGTTCTTTTGTTGCTCTCAATCGTTAATGGATTGTTTATTAATATTGTAGTTAATTAGCTCGGAGCGATGCGCGGTACAATCGCGCCGCCACGCCGCGCCGCGCCGCGCCGAACTCGTGAGATGTTACACGTCATCCAGCAGATAACCATCGCCAACAGTAGTAGTTGACTGCACTAATAATTTTAATATTGTTTTACACTTAGGACGCTGTTCGATCAACATTTTGATTAATTAACATTGATAAAAACTTACTTGGAGGATTTTATTTAAAAAGTTGGAAGCAAAAGGCTTCTGATCGTATTAAACCATGTCTATTTTGATTCCTCAAGACTCTCTTCATCCTAATTTATTTTTACCACTTTCCAGTTACTTTATAATGTTCCTATTATTTCATTCAAATTAATTACTTAAGTTCAATTTCAAAGTCTAAATAATTTGTTATTTTTTGCCATTGTATGAATATTTAAATTTGAATGCTGTGCTCTCCTATAATTTAACAACGCATCATAACGTAAACTGTAAAAATGCTACATTACTTTCTTTATTATATGTCGCGGATCCTTCTTTGTAAACCCTTAATAATATAAAATAAACAATATGCCTTGAAACTAAGCAGTTTATAGGATGACTCCCGTTTTTACGACTCTACATACTTAACCTTTAAGTTGGATATGATGATTTGATTTCAATCCGCTTTTCAAATAATGGCCTATTTACTGAATCATTTCACTCTACAACATAACCCTGTATGTTCAATTGATCCGATCGACCAATAATCGTTTAGCAAAAATAATCGTTTACTCTTTCCGAAGCAACACAAACTCTAAGGACATCAATAACCCTTCAGAGGCGAGCGTGTGTCGCTATAACGTTAGTGTATTGCAATGGTATCCGTCACGGTCGGTTAGGCCCCGTCATCGCGCGCTCAATGAAGCCTGACATGAAACTACACGTGGCCTATCCAACTAAGTACACGCTCTATTTACCAATCACCGATCACGCACTCATATATTTTTTTATTTACTACCATCTTCTATAAAGTTTTCAGGATCGGTTAAGAGAAAATAATTTATCTATGGTCTTGTGTATCTCTATTCGTGATTTGTCGTCGTCTTCTCATATATTTTTTTGTTATGAATGGCGAGACGAGCATGGCATTTGCTTGATGGTAAACAAACCGAACGCTTATGGACAGTAGCAATACCAAACACCATGAATTACAAAAGCAATGCTTGGCATTCTACTGCGCTCGCCATCCTGATGAATGAAATATCTATCAAGTTTTGAGAATGGGTAAGGGTAAATTAGTTCATTGTATGTAACAATAAACCTTTTCAGTTGCTATTTGAAGCCTTTAAAATAAATAAGCGTTTTTTTTTGTGTTTAAATTTTAAATTTTGTAAAAAGTTTTGAAACGCTTCCTGTGCTGTACTCAGTTACATCAGTACCGCATAATAAATACCTATAATTCTAATACGTTTAATCCCGTTATATTTTGACCTGTTGATATTCAAAATCATAAAAACAAATTCATTATTGAATTCAAATGTAACTTTATCGTGAGAAAATAGCCTGTGGATGTTTTATAATGATTAATCAGCTTGACATATTGTTCGGCAAAAAATTATGCATTGAAAAAGTTGTCCGTACCGCTTTTTGCTAGAGTTGATATTTATTAACATAATAAGAATAATCGAGCGATAAAAAAAGCATTTACATTTCACTTTGAATTTTTTATTAAGTTGTGATTCTGTTGTGGCATCATGCGACTGAAAATAACCCGTGGCGACATCTCATTAAGCCCGTCAGCGTTTGGGCCCGCTTTGAAAAATGTCTCATTTAACCCCGACGGTCCTTTAATAGCCGGTGAAGGGTTAACCGACACAAATAACTCGATGCGGAAGTGGGCGACGCTATCGCCACAACAGCTACTTTTTAATAGTTTTTAATTAGGAAATAGTTTAATTTTTATGTCGGCGCGATTTGTGAGAGCGCTTGTCAACGTATCAAATCGATAGCAAATTGGCGTGAGAGTGTTTCTACGACCATTAATAAATATACGACCGGAAAGTGTTAAAGAAAACTTATACAAATACACTTCTGAATTTAAGTCGATTGTTATTGTTTTCGTAATCGTGTCGCTATCATTCATGATTAATTTATTGATTAAAGAAATAAAAGTCATAAAAATGTATTTCTTGTGTTTATATACTCGTAGATAATATGCAAAAATATATTGTTTAAATACAGCTCCTTGCTAACTATCCTGGGAAATATAATAATCTCGCCCAACCTGGGAGTTCTATATAGGATCTCACGACTTATCTTCCAATGAAACATGCTTAGATTATATACTCGTCTAGATTGAGCAATATCAACAAACGATGCGCTAAAAGTGTCCTCACTTTCGTTGATATGTGTGAGTACCGGTCGTGTAATTATTGTAATCCAACTGTCAAGGTGTGTGTGTTTAGGGATGCCTACTACAGATTATAAACTTAACTTTTCCCTATCATTTGATATACAAAATAGGTTAAATAAAATATTGTTTCTTTATTTATTGTAATCATACTATTAATTATATTTATAACGCATTTTAGTAAAAACAATAAAGATCTAAACCCATCTCCTAGTGTTTGTTTCCGAATAGAATATACTCTTTGGATTTATTGCCTGGGCTGTTATCTGATTTATGTATTTATGTAAAATATAAATCATCATAAGTAAAATGTTCGGAACACACAACTGAAGTCATGTGAGGCTACGAATGGTCTTCTTTTCGTTTCCGCTGTGTAATGTCTCTCCAGCAATTTTCTAGTACGGAATCCGTAGGAAGTCTAAAATATTATTAGGACCTTGAATAAGTTCTCGCTGTTTCTTCAAAGATGACAATAGCAGTACCCCGTTTGTGAAATTTTGAATGGTATTACACATGCAAGGCAAAAAATTCATAAAATTACTATGAAGTGCATGTCGTCGTGGGTTTTATTAATATCGTGTAGGTAAGTATTATTTACTCAATAAATAAATAATGCCATTCTTCTTGTTGTTATTCTGATCGAAATATTATGTAATGATATTTGTGTTTTATAGTTTCTCCCATAGTTTCAACAAATCTTCCTAGTAAGAAATTGACAACACTGGCCAATGAAACTCATCTTCAAAATAATGAATTAAAAGTTCATGTTTTCTTCAAATAATAGTGGTTTAACAATAATGTTACCGAGAGAAAGTGATATTGGTATTATTATACAGTTTTCCCACACAATTGCGATACAATTCGACAGCACAAACCGGCATAATTAATTATTTTTCGGGAGCACGTTATCCATATGTAGTTCAAATGACACTGACGTACGTGAGAAGCGAGTCTACCAAATTTGGTAGACTTTATTTGAGCCGTGCGGTGAGGTGTGATGTGTCATCTAGACGAGTATATAATCTAAGGAAACATGTTACCTTTTATTATTATGGACCTTCAACAACACTACTTACAAAGCTTGATTATTTATAATTCATAAGTAACAATTGTAACTTGCTATTAAAATAAAAAATGTAACGGCATTTCTTAATACAAAACGTAGCTGTTTTCAAAACTCAAAAGAGATCAAAACATGTATTGCACCTCACATAGCCCAATTTTAAAAAGACATCACAATTTTATATTACATTAACAATTGGAACAAAAATGATTCCCATTGGAAGCCGTCTGGTGACCACGCCTCTTCCTATCTTTGATAAAAAGTTGACAGTTACATTTTTATGTCACAATCACCCCTCATATACAACTGTAAATGAAGGGGTGAACACAAAAAGATGCTACTCATAATATTATATTATGTATTTGTAATGTACTCGTGTATCATTTTGGCCAAAAGACGGTTAGACTAGTTTGATGGCTCTACAGTAAATAAAGCTGTTTGGTGTTACTGATGAATTCCATTTTTAAATTTTGAAACATTCGATCGCCGTTTTGAAAAACGAGTATCTTTTCTTAGATTAAGATGTAAGAGGCCGATAATAACCTAGAATTATCTATAAATATACATGCAACTAAATTGGTGAAACGTAGATTAAAATGATAAAATGTGTTACAAGGATAACAATCATAAACTTTATTTTTATTTTTTGTTTCAGGTAATGTACTACATGCATTTCAAACAACGTTATTATTAGCTAAAGACATGTTACGGTAAGTATAATTTAATATTGCGTTTTTTTTTTATGTATTTGTCTTTAGCTCAATAACAACACTGTCTATATCAAGGCATGATTTTGTCAAACGGCAATGATACACAGATATGGCAATCTTCGGGATTAATTCGAATATACAAAGATTACAATGAAGATGTTTTCTTTGTTACTCCATCTAAGGCGTTTTTTTTACAATGAATGGCGAGACGATACTATTAGCCTGATGGTAAGCGGTATGACCGCTCATGGACAGTAACAAAACTAAACAGCACCAATGCTTGGCATTCGGCAGTGGCGTTATCAAAAGTATTATTTATTTATATATTTAGCTTGGTAACAGCTAATCAGTACTCTATATGATAAGTCTAATTATTACTATAGATGTATATACATAAGACAGTTATAAAATATGTCATTGTATCAGGAACGGAAGGATATAGTGTCGGATATGAGTTCGGAAGGAAACGGTTAGGCCAAGGCTCGGCGCTAATGATTAATTGATTATGCTCTGATGTCGAGTCTCTTTCCCAGCCTTATGTAACGTTATTAACACAACGCTTGTTTTCACCGGCTACGTGATTAAATCTGTATTATAGCGGATGCTGGGTCAATGGTTGCCTATAAATATTGAACACAAAACTACACATAAACTAGAAGCCATTTCTAGTCACGAGCTAGTTCTTTATTCATTTATTTTATTATGTATACCAACAACTTTTATTTTACATTATTGTAGTATAAAGACAATATACACATCAGATTTTCCGGAATGAAATTGTGACATTGCAGATCTAAGCCTCGTAGGTACTTTAAAAAACGTACTTTAAAAAAATCTTTCCCGTTAGGCATTTAAAATAAAAAATATCACGTGACATCAGATCGTTCGTAATCAGTTTTCCTGGGTTATTATTAATCTACTGTTTACTGTCCTATATAAAATAAGTAGGTTTTTACTATCCCAAATAATAATATTGGTCAAATTTACGTGTAATATCAACAAACTGTTTATAAAAATATGCTTATTAAACGTATTACTTTTTTACAAAAATACCATTAAGTTGTTTATCCACAACCACTATATTATCTAACGAAACAAAACTAAACACAAAAGAAAGAGTAGCGGATTTTCTCACGAGGTTATTACTCCGATAGAATGTTTTATGTTAATGTGATTTATATTATTAAAAACGTACCAACAAGGATTAAAACTGTTCAGAAACGTCTCCGTCTGAACCATTAACCTACAAAATGCATGAATAATATTCAATATAACGTTCAAGTAAGTCATCACGTTTAAAATTCATGGCGTTTGTGATCTCGTAGTTCAGAGTCAAATATGATGTGGATATGAACTAGAATCACATTTGAACGAGCAAACCGGTCACGCGTTCATTCACAGCGGCGTACCGACCCGCGCTCACCTTCCTAATAACCAAGAAAAAAGTACCGCCTCATTGATCTCTAGTATAGTGAAAAAACTCAGCGTACGCATTATCTTAACAGTTTGCGCTCTCGCTTCTAATGCTTGATGTGAAATGAATCCAATTCAATCGTCAAGATAGATTAGTAAGTTATCCAATAAGTAATTTGATATGATATAAAGAAACGATTCTTAGTAGAATATTTATGCTCCTCGAAAACAAAACGCAATAAAAGAGGTTGACGAAATAACTCTGTGCTGAATTAAAATTAACCCGGCCATTTTTCATTGCAAAGTAAACCACATAAATGATTTCGTAAGGCTAAAGATAAATCGCTGAAGTCTCACGGAACAGGTGAGAGAAGCATCGTTTCATCACGAGTTATTTTCGACGTTTAAACTATATTTAAAATCTCATTGGACGGACTTCTTGTGTTTTGGGAAAACAAAACGGTTCCAAAGCGTCCCCGTGAAAAATCACCGCGGTCTTTATGATTGATCATTTCGTGAAAACGAGTGACGGCCGAGGCGTGCCGTCTCCATATTTTGAACCGTAATGTGTTGATTTGTTGAAATCGACGCAGTGAGTTATTTCGCTAATTTGACACAACGTTTTGTTACTGCTCTTATAAATAAACAACAGCTCACGGTTGACATGTTTTCACGTGGAATGGACCTATAATAACATTTTATGTGGATAGAGTAATTTAAACAGTTTTATAAATACCTTTATGTTGCAAAAAAAAGTGTAAAATGTGACGAGATTCTCTTATAGAAATTTATTGATATTGTGTTAATCAAAACATTCTTTACGTGTTGTTTTGGTCTGTTTTTATGTAAGCTCGACGTTTATTAAGTGTCGAGTGTAACTCGCATTTATATTATTATAATTGACGGGTATATAAATGCTGTTTATGATAGCGACTGCATTGGCTAATGGCTACCGTAAATAAAATAATGTGTAGGATGAAAATTATGTCGTTATCTCCTGAAAAAATACAGCTTAAACCGTGTGGTTTACACATAGTAGAAAATAAATTTACACTTTGTCATTATTTGAAAGCTCGGACCCATTGCAAGACTAATTCTTTATAAAATTCCTAGTTAGCAGACAAAAAACTTACTTGTAGGTACTTGAAAATAGTCACGTTAAGATAATGAAGCAGTTTCCTCTTAATAATATCTTCCGTGTAATTCAATACAATAATCGCACCCGGCTTCGATCGCGTATCAAATGACGAGGACAAATCGGTCGTGCATAATCGTAAATATGCTTTTTTATCCAGCACTATTCACAGGACGATCCGACTATATCCGGCGAGTGGAACCACCATATTGTGCGCCAGGTACCGCAAAAACTTTCCTCATTATGGCAAACCTAAGCATGCAACACAAAATGAACGCATACATAATAAAAATAAGATTCAGTTTGCCATGACGCGTTAGGGGTTGCAGTTCTAAGGTAAGGTACCTAAATTTTAAAAAGGGCGCTCTTTTGTGGCTGCAGACAGTGTGGCACCGAAACCTTTTTGTTCGTGCAAAATACTTAAAAATTTGTATGAACTCATCGATAATTTCTGAGAAAATCGGATGCGCACGCACCGCCTGCCGTGTACACACGCGTTAACGGTGACCAGCTCTGAATTACTGCCGTAAGCTACTTCCAGGTTTCAATGCATGGCATCTTTCTACCATTTGGCACTTCCTAGCTTCAACCTGGGTTTATTTATAGGGCCATTATGCATGAGGGTATATAGAGTGACGCTAAATTATATTACACACGAAATGATCAGACGACCTGGTAAAGGTCGCGGGACGTCGCTTATAAATGCCTACAACAGGTTTCTGTGGAAATCATTGGGGGAGGCCTATGTTCAGCCGTGGATTTCCTTTGGCTAATGGATGGATGGATGGATGAAATGATCAGATGACCCTGACAGAATTAAACATTGCACTGCATTAATAAATAAAATAAAACGCTCATCGACCAGACGAATATTTGTCTCGTTACAGGAGTTGAACTCGCGAAATCTCCTTTTAAAGCTGCCGATTTAACCAACTGGCCTACAGAGACAATCATATAATAACGCACTAATTTAAACATTTAATCATGTCGTCTGCTAGTGGTAACAACTATTATGACACATACATATGTAAGTGGCAACAACGGCGGCGACTGTATCGACACACGTGGTACACGTACATTATGTTCACATATATTCACATTCAAATATGCAAGCGTCCATGACTTGGCTAACGCTTCTTTCGAAACATTCATTAATGGCTGATTTTTATCTACAGTTTATTTTCGAACGTTGCAACATATGTTTCGTGCAAAATAAGCAATACTTAATGACATATAATTTAACAACAGCGCAGGCGCAATAAGTGCCCTACCCATGTTTAAGAAAGCTAAATATTTACCACCCGCATATGTCTCGAGAGGGAAAATTCTACAAGGCATGTATCTAAGTGCACGCGGTAAAAAAAATATGAAATGTAACACCGCTGTTTTTCCGCTAGATACCGATCAAGCAGCGTATCAGTTTCTTTATGGAGTAGATATACTATCGAGGGACAGTGGTAATTCCATTCACCGATTACTAGATCTTCGCACCTCACCGACCACAGAACGCATCCCATTCACGACTAGCAAGTAAATCAACCGACAACTTTACCACCCTATAAGGCATAATTGGAGGTGTTTCCTCAAGCGGAAAACAACTTTCTGCTTTGGATGGTAAAACCACTCTCGTATGCGTTCGTATTGAGTTATGACTTTTTTCTACGTCTATTTCTGTGCGCCAACTACACAATGCGTAAAGGCAACTTGTGAATTACGCGCAATTCCAAACTCGACTTTTCCTTGTTGCTTTAAAGTCCCTTTCTGTGTACGAGCGGTGTGGAGTTACGACTATCTCGTGTTCGTGTTTGATTTTATGAATGAAGCGCAGCGTCGCTGGCGGAAGCAGAGCTGGCCGTAGTGCGGCTTTCCCGCGGCGGCCGGTTTCATTAATAATTAAAATGCTGCAACTGGCGGAATGGCCGGACGCGGAGATGATTTCTAGCCGTTCTGGGGGCGCAGCTTCTGGTCCGCGCCCGTCGCCACGTAGAATAGCTGTGACACGAGTTTATATTTAGACGTTATAAAAATTGTGTCGAACGACCAACTCAACCGAAATGTTGATAAAGTAACACACGCGAGGCGTGTCATTAAACAGTAGCGGCACTCGACAGCGGTGATTTGAGATGAGCCGGCGCAGGTAGATGACGGAGCAATAATGTGTAACGGTCGACTTACAAAGTGGATATCCACCGAATCATTACGCAACACGCGAGAGTGCACTGGTGCCCGAGCAAGCAAGAAAGAGTAATTTATGTTACATACAGTTGAAAAGGGATAAAGAGGTACATTAGAGCGAGAGCATAGACTATAGAGCATGACAAAGCTACAAAGAGAATGAGATAGATACGGTAGCCAGTAGCTAGATACGCGCGTCCGGCGGCCCGCTTCCTGTCGCGGCCGCGGCCCGCGGGGTTAGTGAGCTAATGTCCTGCGAAATTTAATACTCACCGAACATTGGTCACTCATATTATCCAGTTTAATTACATTTGCTCGCTCATAAGTCCTCAGCTCAATGAACACCGAACAAAACATCGGAATACATGACCTGGACACGTGTTATTCAACATATAATTTTATTCCATAATCTATTTTTATTATACTATAATTGTAGTTACAAACAGATCTAAAGCAAGTGACATTAGATTTTTCTTTTCATTATCAACCCGGAGTCAGGAATTTGTGCCAGATATAGCGATAAACTCGCCCTCTATCACATTATGAGACGGAACAAACAAAGCGAAATGTGGGTGTCCTGGTAACACCTCCGTCTACCCCTTTTAGTAAAAAGAAGTGAGTTTATGTATATGTGTAAATATATATATTCCCGGTTTCTATATCTAAGTAGGTATAAACATGTAGCCATGATACTTTCACTCGTGTACTAGACCGCTCACAACACACTTGCAAGTTGCAGTTAACATTAAAACATATCGCCTGACATTAATACTAAATACGTTCACTACTACTAATGCACTTTTCTCTTGAGCGTTATTATCCTAAACATTAACTTAATCGTTAAACCCACATCTTTGGCTAAGACAAGTTCCCATTTCTAGGAATGTTAGGATTTCTAATGAAATCCTAATGCTGACCACCTGTCGACTATCCACGGCTTAATTTAGAGCATTTGTTAACAGCGCGATTTAGAAATTTCACAGTAATATATCCTCTGTTAGAAATTCTTGTGAGACTTCAACACCTCAAGGAAACTTGTAGTAATACATACTCTTTTATAGTAAGTATGTATTTATGTATCAGCCCAAATACATACGTCCCACTGCAGGGCACGGGCCTCCTGTACAATCGAGAGTACAATTGAGAGTGGTTATATGGGCACCACTTAGAACCACCAGAAATTATCTATAGTCTCTCTAGTTTTACTCTTTTACAGTAAAAGTGAATAAAATATTTTGTAATATGCAAAACCATTTAGAAATCGGCTTAATATTGTGCAAGCTTTAGGTTCCGCTACGCTCCCACTTTCTTCGCATTGAGATCAACTTTATCGGAGCAAGTATCAAGGGAAAACCCTTTATTTATAGAAATTTCCTACTAACATTTATTTTCCGTCTTTGTTATATCACAACTTGATTTCAAGCAGGTTTAAATCGAATTCTTATTAAGACCTTAAAGCCCTCAACTTTATCATTTTCATTGTTTTATTTTAGTTATGGGATTATACTACAAAAACTGTTTTTAATAAAGTGACCAGATAAGACACCAGATGGTAAATGCCATGCAATTCAAATACATTAGTCAATTTCAAAAGTTGGTTATTTCTCTTCGGCCGACACAATGATTCGCAGATTGGGTCCTAAATGTGACAACTGAATGGTTTTTTAACATCGTCAACAAGTATGACTAGAAGGATAAATTATAGGTATAGATATCCTACCATCAATTGCTTGATTAATTCTACTACCCAAAAAAAAGACGTCACGAAACTTCCATGAATGTATGTTTTCTAAAAATAATGGCATTAAGTGGCGGAGGTCTATGAGTGGTATCAGGGCGACGCGACGCGGGTAATTGAGTTGGTCGCGGCACTAGCGGAAACGTGGTGCGCCCACGCGCGCGCTAATTGTCCTACTCTTTTTGTTTAGTTGTCCGTCTTAACTCGATTACAGCAATCAGAGCCTCGCCCTTTGCCCCCCGTCCGGACGCGCCGAGACGCCCCTACGTCTGTCCAGACAACTATCTTGTTTATCTTTCTGCCTTTCCGTTGTTTGCTTATGTGTTCAGGATTTTGTGATCCTTGTTTCGATTTTTGTAGGATTTACCTTTTGAAGTATTTGGGTCGTGTTTAGGAACCTTGAATTTTTATTTCAAATAATGACAATTTTAATATTCTTTGTAATACCGATAAACTATATACAAAAATATACACAATGGTCACTAAAAGGAAAATAGTGATAAAAATAAAAAAGATCACAAAGTTGCAACAAAGGGTTTGGTGAGATCACCCCGCTCATTTCAATTTGCTCTCAGTTCGTGTATAAACAGTCATTTACATAGACAAACAAGACACCTTTGTTGTGCCACAAAAAGTACAACAAACATCACCAGATATTTCCACTAAAAGCCAAGCGTCGACTAGCTAACAAAATGTTTGTTCACGTTTCTACTCAATTAAACGCAGTGTTTCATTCATGCTTAATTATTTCGGCCGACTTGCTACACAAATGTATGCTTATGTGTGATATAAATAAAATTCATTATAGTTCGATACGTCAACTTGTCATACTACATTGTCGCTGCGAGCCCCTCATTTATGAATGAACTCACAGATCGAGCGTCTTCCGGCTAACTGTTGAGATAGTACGACACTCTTCCTGGTTCCTGCTATGGTATCTTTAATTACGGCGCCAGCATAAACAGACCGAGCCTCGACAGAGGAACTTTCGCGAAACTGTATCTTAGTGATATCTACACAGAGTGCACATTTCTCCTTCACGTGCAACGATCGGAGTCCATCACGGCTTTATCGAGATCGTTCGAATTATGAATAAAGATATTCTAAAAGTGACCAAGCGGTTTGAGGTGTTAATGCATTTTAAACCTTAACATAAATTAATAAAGATTAATGTCGAGTATGTTCATCTCTAGCGATGGTTGCTGACATCCTGTGGAGCACGTTTTTTCCCCGTCTCCTTCCCGGCGTTTCACCGTTACGCAATGTATAGATATAGTAAATAATTAGCGGAAGGCAAGATTCTTGTGACTTATGGAGATGTTGCATATCGACTTTTTCACCTGACGTTTGCTACTCTCCATCTAACAGTATATCCTCGGCTGCCACTCTTTATATGTGCTCCCAATAAAAACGTTTCATCCTATACGGACATTTAAATTTGCTTCACAATTTTTATTTAAATTTCTCTTACAGTTATATCGGCCATGACGCCAGTTTTATAACACTTTATTGTTGAAATACTTTATTCCTTTACTTTTTTTCGTTACTTCAAAGGACATTAATGATTCTGCAGCAGTTGAGTTGGATTGTACGGCAAATTTTTAGTTTACAAAGTCTCATTGTAATTTTCCTTCGAGATAAATTTCTCATCAATTCTTGATCAGAAAAAGTTTATTGCGATGCCAATTTGCCCCTAAAGTGGGTCCGATCAATAGATGGGCATGGTCAGCATTACTGCGGATTTTATTGCCAATCCAGCCAGAGAACGTGTGTTCACGTCCTGCGGTTTTTATTCAATCGACTTCAGCTAATTGCACGTATAACTTTTACCAAATTGCGCAAATGAGTTCGCATCGCCTGCTTAATACTTTTTTCGCTAAATGAATCCGCACACCCGATAACGGGTCGGCCATTCGCATCCAATGAAGTTTGTGATTCTGTGACCACAAGACTCAACAAAGTGAATCAAAATTAATAGTGACGTAAAACTTTCTCGTTTCTGTGTCGTTCGTTACGTTTTTCTCACGCGATGCAAGCAAATTCGGTTATTTAAAATAAAATATTCAGTAGACAGCTCATTGAGTCCAAACCGATGGTTTATCACAGATGAAATTTTTACACACGTGTGGTGGGTGCGCCAAAGAACGGGTCGCACATTCACCAGCGACGTAGCTCTGCACGGCGTGTAATTATCGTCGATCGAGTGGCGGGAGGTGTGTTTCATTGAGAGATCGGCACCAGGCCACGCTGGTCGGCGGCGGTTCTCACGGCGGCGCCAACACTTCCGATGTAAGTGTTGCAACGTGCGTGTCGCCGGCGACCGGTCGCGCTCGCCATATAATTCGGCTCTCGGATGGAAAATAATAACGAATGTATTAATTATTGGGGCCTAAAACTCACACAGATCAGTCGGATAGTAATAAAACATGACAGCGATCTGATTAGCATTCCTGTTTATGTGTATTCACGATGATTATTATTCTATGAGGGCATTAACCCGATCGTATCATCGTTCGTGTCAATATTTACCACTGTGAGATGAGCATTAGCTAACGATTAGGTAAAGTGGTTGTCAGTTGTGGTTGATGAGTTCTCGTAAATTATTGGAAATAAGATGCTACGATATAGTTTTTATTTCGTAACAGATAATTTCATCTTATAATGTAAGATTTTAAGTTATATTCCTAATTGGGTCTCTATAAACACAATATATATATTATAATGATTACGTCCAGCCCTAAAGAGTTGGGGCACAATAAAGATGCTGTGAAGAGTCAGCTCGGGCTAATTAATAACCAATTTTATGCGTGTCGGCGCATCGGCAGCTGATGTCGGCGATGCTATCGGTACCTAACTCAAGATCTTATCGCTGCCTCCGTTCCACCGACAGCCTACAGCCTCCCTATCGCAACATCTCTAATCAGTAGCCTAATTGTCGCTCCCTAGACATTTATGTCACTGTCGAGTGATCTTTGCACTCCTATATAAATCTATACGCTTCTCTAAGCGACGTTAATTAAGGACGCCTTCATACACACCGGACAAATAATATTCCTTATCTTCAATTTTCATTAGAGATTCCATATGATTGTAGAGATTAAAATGTCGATGGGTTTGGAATAGGATATTGACCGTGGCGATTGTAAAATAATGTCTAAATTAAAATGTATAAGATACAAGAGATTATTTTTAATTAAGAAATATTCGTCCAATAAAGGCATAGTACGGTATTAATTGGTTTGTATAGCTTTTTAATGTTTTAATATTGAGTATACTTTCAAGTAATTCCGTATAATGAGCATATAAAAGCGATGAATTATAGTAAGGTGATAATGTATTGAAACTGTAACGGATATAAAGCAATGAAGACATCCGTTTTAGCACTGGCAGTAGGTATGGCTTGCCACGCGAACTGATTGCGGCGTCCGCCTCTACTCCAGCGCTTTTATTAGCCCACAATATTAATGTGTTTTTATTTTTCCAAGCACATTTGTGTCAAAAATTAATTCGAGATCTATATTTCATAACTCTACTAGATGGACACGCTACAAATTAAACTAAAAGGCACCTTGATGCATTTTATTAAAACGGAAGTCGCGTCAATAGAAATTAATGTGGACAAGTTTATAAATCATATGAGTCACCCCATTATTAAGATAGAATTAGCAAATATCTAAAGATTCACGCATAATACAAACTTCCAAATTATTTGAAATGACTGAATGCATTAATTATGTTATATTAATATGTCCCAGTGATGACTAATGCGCATATTTTTTTGTTAAATATCACAAAAAAAAACTAATGCATAATATAATATTAAGCACATCCTTTTTCAAACTGGTTGCATAGATAAAAAATACTTGTATTTTATATTGGATCTCCGTTTCCGCTGTATCACGCCATAGTTAATGCGTGTTTTTTTACAACTAACCTTTTTTTGTATGGAACAAGTTTGGTGTCTTAAACACTTACTAATTATAGATTGTATAGTTGCAAACTAATTCATGTTTGTGTAGACGCCACACATCATCGTTTATTCTCTAAACTATAAGTTTGGCTCTGACTATAAGTTTTTTTTCTACAATATATCAAAATTAATCATCCCATACAATCTATATCACAAATCCTAACCTTTTACATGACTACTTCATACATTACATAGTAGCATAATGTTTCATAATTTATTATAAATCGAAATATATTGAAGAATTTAACTGACGCAGTAACACTCAAAATAAATAATTAAAAAACAGCCTACTGCAAGGTAAGGGCCTTCTCGACAATCGAGAATGCGATTAAGAGAAGTTTTAACATTTAAAATAAAGATATAGAAAACTTACCACACTTCACTCTAATATTTTGAATTCACGACTAATGATCAAACAATTTGTTTTAAAAAAAATCTCGTTGATCTTTAAAATTCACTCACCATGGTAAAATATACGTATTAACAAATAAAAATAACCATCTTTCAAATAGCAGAATAAAAAAGCCAACATGTATTTTTACCATGTAATAATGGTTCGTTTCCAAACTCTCGCAGATAACATTGAACAATGGATTTTTCACAACAAAATCCGTAGGATACGAAGAATGTAGACTTTGAGTCATCGTGTTTCATCACTTTGTTACTTTTTGTGGATCTTTGTCACAATCCGACTTGTTGTCTCTGTAAACACTATTAATATATGCTCAAAACGCGACTCTCAAAATAGTCATGGTACTTAAACACTGAATTAATTTTAATAGTCTAACAAATAACTCTCATATCAATTTATATGAAAAAATATAAGTAAGTATAAGCTATACTTGAATAATATAAAAAAAAAACAATAGGCTTACTAGTTACTCCCTTTCATGCAGTTATGAATTCTAAGAAATAGTTTTTGTACCTGCGTGCTTTCGAACGAATAGTATTTATCTACTCGTAAAATATTCATGTGTAAACGAGACACCAAATTTGAAATTGTATAAGACAGAAAGAGACGGAATAAATTCATTCATAAATTTAAAATGTAGAAAGTAAACAGCCTTACCCAGGCATTTACTCAATGAACTATTGAAGTTTGCTCAATGAGTCAATATATTCGCAATTCATATATTGCGATACATACTAAATAAAATTACGGTGGAAAAGTCGACTAATGTAATTCAATTTCTTTTTTATATTTGTGCAGTAATTTTAATAGAGATGGTATTTCAAATAACAACCTAGTGTAACTTGCGTATTACAGGCATTTATTACTAATTAACAACAGGAGGATATTGTGAATAAAAACCTTAATGCTTCGAAGTAATTTATGAAGATATTTAGTAAAGGTACAGAAGAAGATGCAATCAGAATGTGATCAAGCGGTAATTTTGTAGACGTGTCTCAATAATAGTGACACAAACACTCAATATTTTGTACAGCTAACAGAATGGATGGAAACATATAAAAATAGACGAAGTATTAAAAGTGTTGTAAAGGTGTTGGAACAAGTTCCGTTGACAAAGGCCATGTTGACATTATCGAAAGCAAGCTCAAACAAAGCCGATAGGCCTCGCTCGCATACTTACAACTTGTTTATTTCCAAAAGCAAATTAACTTTTGCGAGATTTCCTCGAATGGGGATCAAGTCACATTTTATTTTGTACTGAATAATATATAATAAGTCAGGTCATACACGAAGTAGTAGACGTAGTTCAACACGATGCGATGGATAATAGGAAATAGGGGACATACATAATGGTTTCTTAGATTTACGCGAATGTTACACATTGAAATAAAACTATTATTTACGGATTTTATCGCGGATTTGGTTTAATTTTACATTTTTTGAGTTCCCGACGTTTCGATTACTTTACAGCTTTCGTGGTCACGGGGCGGACTGAGGTATTAGACGTCCGCTCTGTGACTGTTACAATTCAACTAACTAACAGTCACAGAGCGGACGTCTAATACCTCAGTCCGCCCCGTGACCACGAAAGCTGTAAAGTAATCGAAACGTCGGGAACGAAATATAAAATTAAACCAAATCCGCGATAAAATCCGTAAATAATAGTTTTATTTCAAGGGGACATACATTGCAGAGTTCTGTCGTATTCAATCCCATATTTAAATCATAAACAATTGTTTTTTCATATATTCATTATAATTTTAATTTATCTCATCTGCATAAACGTTTCATCTCGATGAATAAATAAGTATGTTTAATCTGGCACCTTTTTGAATATTAATACACGTCTACTTGAAATATATTAAAACCTGATTTGTTGATACCATTTCGCTAAAATTCTTTCACTCTCCCATTGTAATGATATAATAGCTATTCTAAAAACAATAAATGAAAATAAATCATGGTTTACCCATAAAAATATAAATTTTAAGTGTCTTAAGTATGGAAGGATTATCTTCTACGTAGGGCACACAGTATAAATAAAAAACCCTTTAACTTTCTAATAAACATAATGTAAAAGTTAAATTCATATACTCTACATGTGTATTTAAACTTGTTTAGAGTTATTTCCATCTGTTTCTACACCTATTACATGTACGTAAAGTATTGAATATTCGCAGGAAATCAGGGATACTTATCTTTTAAATTGGCGATTCAGAAACGGAAGTCATAATTTTATTTAAATAATATCACACGCTTCTAGCATCACTTGCGACAATTATAGAGAGTGGTCCATTCATTAATTATGCTTAACGGTGTGTCCATATAAATTAGTGTTATGTTTGGGCTTGAAATTATTAATCGGTGTATCTAATTTCTCGTCTCACAAATAGCAGGAAATGCAATGTTTGGAAAAAAGTGTCAATGAAGGTAGAGTAGTTTATGTCGAAACGTCTTGTGTAGTGTGTAGGATGATATCCTTGGCGACTAGCGGCAAGGGCGGGCAGGCGGCGCGCGTACGTAGGACTGCGTCGGCGGCGCGCAGACGAGGCGTCGAGCATTGCTCGCGATATGAGCAGTCGCGAGCGGCGGCTGAGTCGCGGGCTCGCTGCCTGTCGCCGTGACATCGCAGAGGCTTCCGTTCCCGCGACCGACTCCGTGGGAACCGCTTTATTTTCGTATTTAAATTCGACCCTCATTAAACTGGTTTGCTTCAAAATTCGCTGCCTTCTTTCGACGCCTTTTACTCAACTTTTTATGGTTCCGCTCGACATTTACTGTTGGTTTTTTTTAAGTCTAGACCGCGACGAGTAATGGCACAATGAGGCTCACATTGAGCGCAATGAATACGTGGCCCTGTGCTAAGAGAAATAATTAATCGATATGTAAAATTATCTCCGCGGTGGAGTTTCGTGTTGCTGGGCAGTTTGTCTTGGTGTGCTGTTGGCTATATGATGTGACGGGAGAAAGATTCGGCCGCGGGATGTATATTTACAAATATAAACAAAACTTTTATAAGGTGCGTTGATAAGTTTAATATCGGCTAGATAATGTTCAGAGTCGATGTTAATTTAATTTGGGCAATATAATTTAATGGATGGTGAAAGAACCAGTTCTCGGTCGGTGGCTGTTGGGAAAACGAAACGAATCGTTGAACCATTACATTTAATTAATACAGGACGATTTATGTCATAGATATGGTCGCTTGGCATTATTTTTCTTATTAGCTTGTCATATAGATTTAAGTATTTCATTATTTTTTTCTTATTTATTACAATTATATTGTCTAATCTGTAAATTAATTCCGGCCCGGAGAATACGGCTCTAATTATACTTTCCAAACAATTAAATGAAACAAACATAAATGCCAACGGAAATACAGAGTATTAATAATGTGGTAATCTATCTTAGATTTATATTTTAGTGCCTGAGTTAGATGATCTGATGATGTATCATGCTATTATTTTACTTTCCTTATTATTTTCACTCTGTTATTTTTAGTGGACATACATACGTTTATTGAGGAATCACTCGTTATTGATTCAAGATATCCGTCAATTTTGTAACTATTTGGTAGTCCAATACATAAACGATATCAAAAGCGTTATAATAAATCAACTCGCAATATATTGTATAGAGTAACAGTGCATTAGCAATACAACTGTTCCAGTTCATTAAACACAAAAGTGTTACTGAATACGAACACGATTTAATAACGTTAATACGATATCAGAGGCTTATTCTTGTCCTGAAATGGCGCTCACTTCCCCACGGTGTCACTTTACACCGGATGGTGTGTAACCCCGAACCGAGGCTTAAAAACCTCACTCGCGCAATCAAATAAAATCCTACCTTAAATGTTTGCACAGTGCTCTTAAACTCGTTTACATTACCAGTGGATTCAACCTTTTGTAGGTGAGAGAAATGCTTTCGTTCGATTTTAAAATGTATTGTTTGGACATAAAGTGTATTTTTGTGTTTAGGAAGCGCAGTCGGATACCGGAAGGACGCATAGCTACCTGTTGATAATTTTCATTGTAAGCGACAACATGCACAATACTTTGTTGCCAGCGTTAGAAGCTTTTAAAAGCATTCCATCGATGAGTAAGAGTCAAGTAGTTTTATCTTTTGCAATAGATAACTTTGTAATAGCGCGTCTTGACGCAACATTGTCATTTTAAATGCCGTAAACACATTAAAAATGTATGAGTTAATGCCTTCCACCGTGTTACACGTATTCATTTACATGCATGCTGCAAATTATTATGTTTTAACATAATAAAATATTTAAATTATACTTTAACTTTTATAAATCGCACAACGCAGTTGTTGACCTACTATTTTATTTTATTCTTTAATACTATATATCTCATTTGATTCTATAGTTTTGTATAATGCGTGTTAATAATTATCTTCTCAAAATAGTGTCTCAATTTACGTATTTATTAATGCTGAAATATAAGTCGCCATTCTCGGTTTGCCTTTTTTACAAGTAATAAGGCGACATAAGTTGCAGGTATTAATGTCCACATGTAAAATAGTTACAACTTTCTCAGCGGCGTCGCGTTGGAAGTCCTGTCGGCTGTCCGGCGCGCTCGCACAATGCCTATACTTTTGAATTAGCGTCTACTCAATTCATATTTATATCCGCCATTTTTCATGCGCAACGAGTTGCGCATACGCAAATGCAAGCCATTAATAAATTACAGAAATACACATTTACATGTTGATCTTTACGTCACTACACACGGTGCCGACACTGTGTACACTTCCTCCATACGTGTGTGTGCGTGCTGAGGACTGTCTGAGGGGCGGGGGGGATGAGATGTGAGCGGGATGAGGGCGGGGGAGGGGGAGGTAACTTCCCGCGTAGCACCTGGCGCTCAGAGGTTACATGCATCGACGAGATCCTATTGATTTGTGGCGAGATGCAGTTGCTCTTCACTGATTTTACCTTTTATTCGTATTTCTTTAGATGTATTCAATGTATCTTTAATATGTCACGCCCGATGACTGATGTTAATTACACTATTAAAATCATTATTGATGATTAACATGTGTATAACATTTATTTTAATCTATGAAACTCAAGTGTGAAAAAAGAAAAAGACGAAAACGCAATAGCGGCATTCGTACCTGCAAATGGCTGAATAAAACTTTACTTAACACTAACGACATTGTGTTGTGTTGGTGTAAGTTGTAATAAATTTTTTACTCAATTTACACCAAAAATAAAATATGGTGTTTAGATGAACTAAGCGAGCGTCCATTATGACGATGCCACATCCTCTATTTGTGTTTAGTGAAAGCGAATAGCGACGTTGTTTTTTTTTGTTTAAACAAAACTTTTAAATTATTATGTATAGTATTGGTAAAACAAGTACTATATTTAAATATTGTGAAGTGTGTATTTACTGGTGGTAGGTCTCTCATATGTGAGAGGCCATCTGGGTAGGTACCACCGCAATGTCTATTTCTCCCGTGAAACAACACTGCTTAAATGCACTGTTGTGTTTCGGATTGAAGGATATTGTAGCCAGAGCAACTACTGGACATATTGAGACTTAACATCTTATGTCTCAGGATGGCGAGCGCAGTGGAATATTGCTACTGTTCATGAGCGGTCGTATCGCTTACCATCAGGCGAACGGCTTGCTCGTCTCGCCATTCAATGCAATATAAAAAAAAAAAAACATAAGATTTAGAGCAAGTGTTAAGTAACTATAGTATTAATGCTTAAAAATAACTATCGTCTATAACTATTAGTGATGCATATTCCTAAGGCTACAATATGTGTGTCTTGTCATGAATATAAGAAACTTAAAATAGAACTTTTTAGTACCGAAGAAAAGAAACTAAAGTTCGTTAGTTTCATAGCTACATGCAATGGTGTATCTGAGTGTACCACAGAAGCTGTCAAACTGCTACGTCGAATATTATGAATTAATTTAATAGATTTTTACTACTTCCTCTTGCTTAATCATTCGACAATCATAAGCCTTTGTGACGAAAGTCCGAATTCTCTTCCGACCTTTAATTACAGCATTAAATTAAGGACCTATGATTGACTAACCTAGTCAACTTACTATAAACGCAAATATTACATGGGTAACTTTCCTATAGATGTCTTGATCTATGAATTCATAACAAGAATTCTGTGACTTTTTACGAACCCACTTTACCTTTACGAATAGTTTGGTAATTTATTACTAATAATTCATATTACATTTACTCGATTATTGATTTGAATTGTTATTATGGTTTGTAAAAAAGAAAAGGTATTACAAATAAGTATAACACATCGAAGAATTGTGTTAAAAAAAGAAACGACACAAAAAATATTCCATCATATCTACAAAAAAATACTTCGTAATACATTTTTGCATTGTTTAAATAGTAACAATAGGAATTCCTTTTACTAATCCTACGCCTTGTAAAAAGCTTATCCACGATTCCAAGAAAGTAGTTTCCTAGCATTTCATTCAAACACTAATTCTGTAAAAAATAGAGTATTGTATGTTTTTTCAAAATTTGTGAGTTGGATGCGTAGATCACCTGTTATGTTCATTCGGAGAAGTGATGACGTGTGTGCTAACATTGTAGTGACATGTTTGGTGCCTTTGATGGAATTTGTGGTGGTTGAATATGTTTGTTCGTGACAAAAGAGCGGTCCACGTGCGCCGCGCTGCGTCCAAACATTGACACGGCCGTATGTCGCCCGCGCCGCGCCCAGTCGATAACAATGCCGCTTCTACTCGGTACTCACAATCCTGGATACTTGAGCCACACCTTCATGCCATTACCGTGAGTTTTATTTGCTGCCACACCGTCATATATCATGGTAACTGTGGTAGGAGCGCGACTTCTGATTTTATTGTGTACCTATCTTCGGTCGAAACCCAAACGCTTACAAAGTACCTATATAAATACCAAGTACCAATCAAATCGATGTCTCGACGTAATCGTATCCAAATACATAAAAATTTAAATGTCTTTAGTGAGTCACGGCAAGGGCTCATTTTTCGCAACATGAATTACAGTTGGCTCTCCTTATTTCCTTTGCAATGCAACGTATGACCTTATTCGATTTTATTGCAACAGTTACAGTAGTTACGTGGGCGTTTTTCTGAATTCGCATGTATCATACGCATTAAACGGAAAGATAAAATGTAGTTGTGACATTCATTTTTCATTTTGCAATAGCGATAATCGCATCGACTGGAAGTGACAAATCGTGTCTAGTGCCCTATCAAATCTATGAATGGAGATGGTTATTCTCCGTGGTGTGACAAAAACCGAGGCCCCGAGAGAAATACTCCCGACGGATCCACGGAGCGCAATATTTACTACGCCACCCGTCCCTTTCACTTCCTCTACGGCGACAACCTGCGCCCGAGAGAGACTCCGTTACGCAAACCCGCTCGCCAGACAAGGACAGCGGATTCATTCATAACCGAGTCCGCCATCCGGTCGCCGCTCCGGCCGCCCGGCCGCTCATTACATCTCCTTCTAGCGCACAATCTCGGCGCGAGAGTGAGCAGGTGGCACCGGATGCCCGCCGACGCGCCGAGCTTTGATCGGAAGCTCTTCAAAAAAATTTCCTCCTATATCGGTGCGCCTCGGGATGAATCTCATTGAGTGATCCGTCGGTACAGTGCGGCCGTGGCGCGTTTCGCTCACCTATCGAAACTACAAGTGTGTCGTCGTCATATAGATTGAACTAGTTAATGAGAGGACAGTCGCAATTGGTGATTTTGGTAAGCTCGCTGGGAGTGAGACATAACGAGCTTCGCCCCTCCGCGCGGCGCCCATTGAGCGAGGAGTAGTCGCGCGCCGGCCGCAGCGACGCACGCGCGCCTCACCCTGCCGCCGCCTCGCGTGGACCTTACTGTTGCGAATGACCGGTTCGGAACTCGGACTCTCGCGAACCACCTGTGCTCTCACAGTGTTTTACCACAAGTGATTTCTCTAATTGGTGCTTTTGAGTGAGTGACGCCGGGAATGTCCCACAAGTCGAGCTGGACGAGTTTACAATGGCCCAAATTGCATTAAATGGGTAATTGGTTCACGTCATTGGATAATGGATTCGGCTCATATACTTATTACATTTATCTGTCCTCATAACGAGCGTGGGCCGTTGGTGAATTTCACACTTAGACCCCGTCCAGAGTCTTTGTTTGATGCCGTTCCATTTAAATATTTAAATTCTACAAAGCGTCCCCTGTCCTCATGAGATGAATACAAAGCTGTACTTTTATAGCGTTTATTGTTTGAGTGCCTATAATTTGATGCATGTTCATGCCTTATTTATATTTATTTGTCATTATCAAATACGCGGGATCGCGTAACCGAGATAACAAACTTCAGTGTGATCAGAAACTATGTAACAATACTTGGTGAACAAACTACAGTGTATTTGACTAATCATTTGCCGGGTTTAGAAAACAATCAGTGATATTTAGTGAACCAACATGTAGCAAAACTATCGCAATACATTCAAATCAACTCTACATTCCACTAAATCTCTCTCTATCTCTCTCTAATTCACGTTGTCTATTTCATATTTCTTATTTTCTATTATTTACTATATATTAACAATCATTTTGATTAGTATTAATCGTCCGCAACCATAACGACATTGCTCTATAACGAATTTAACCATCGTGTAAATCAATCATTCTCTTTTGCCATTCGTATTTTTAAGACAGGCATTACTACGTGTTTAAGATGTCTTAATATATGCTTATAATATACTTTAACTATCTTTCCGTTTACTTTATACATATTTTTATAAATCTATTGGCTTTAAGTAGTAAGCTTTAAGTACGAACGCAATACGTAATTGCGGCGAGCTCGTCGGTTGTCGGCACTTTTTGAGTGAACTCATTGAAGGAATGAATGCAGTTGATTTGCTTTAATTCGGTTAGTTTTTCTCCTCGCCAGTGTGCCAGTAGATAGTGAATTCCTCGAGGTGTTTTCTCCGTCGTCACCGCAGGTACTAGGCGTTATCAGGCGAACGCCCGCTGCTCCACGACCGTGGGAATGAAAATAGCGTGTTAAACAATAGCTCACAGATAAGAACATCGTCAGAACCCATTTGGGGTACCCTTAAGTAATTATGGTTTTCATTTACCGCCTCGCGTTTTTTTGCAATCGAGGTGGAGTCGTGCTAACAATGTTTTTGAATTCTTTATTTTATTTGTGTTTTGATTTGATGATTGTGTGATTTACTATTATACAATCACTTCTTCAACATCATTGCTCAATTGAGAAGTTGAATATCAAATACTTAATAATTTTAAATAACTACGCATTAGAAACGATACAAATTAAAATCATCTCATTCCAATTAACGTCATATTTTTTTGCATAAGTAAAAACATGTCAGGGTTAACTCAAAAGATTGGTATATTTTTAGAACATCAACTAATAGTACCGCGTAGTTTAATATTGCAATAATTTTATTTAGTAATAAAAAGTAGTAAACTGCCTCGGTGGCGTAGTTGTACTCTGGTACGGTTACAAAGCTGAGGTCTCGGGTTCGAATCCCGGGTTGGGCAAAGTGATATTGGATTTTTCTATTCATTATCAGCCCAGAGTCAGGAATTCGTGCCCGATATGGCGATAGGCTCGCCACCTATCACATCATGGGACGGAACATACAAGGCGAAATGTGGGTGCCCTGGCACCTCTGCCTACCCCTTCTGGGAAACAGGCGTGAGTTTATGTATGTATGTAGATTTAGTAATCAACTTGGAGTATTATGCATTACATACAAAAATTACATGAATGTTAATTATACTTATTTCGACATGTTCAGTCCAACCACACATCATAGATGTTTCATTGAGTTAAACTTTTTTTTTTTACTTAATATTCCTCATGAATTACATAAGGATTTTACAAATGTAACATTTTATATTGGGATGTTGTTATGCAAATAGAAACGGGTTACCCGAATATGTGTTGTCATATAGGATTTTTTTCCAAGCCTGTCCCACTGCAGGACAAAGGATACCCTCTCCTTCTTCCAAGGCTTCATCTGCCAAATAGGCTGTGACAGCAAAATCAATTGAGACAATTTGTCTTTTCTATACTCATCAAATACATATACTTAAAATTTTATTCTTATAATACAATTTTAATTTTCACAGTCCACATGTTATTTGTTCATCGTCGAGATTTATTTGACATATAGGCTGCATCACATGTGTGCTCCCACACCGTAACGGATACAGGTGTTTCACCACACCAGCCCACTTAAAACCTTTTTATTTAATAGCATAGAAACATTTTCGGCATTGCTAATATTACGCTAAAAACTTTTTTGTGACTACCTTATTGCGTATTACAATATTTTACAAAATTGATACTGTGAAAAGTAGGTCATTTACAAGGCCACCAAAAATGTAGTTAGCCAAACCAATGTAATGATGTAAGCTCACGCATATATCCCCGAAGGGGTTGGCAGAACTGCCACTAGTGCTTCACAGTTCACCGAGCTTTTATTTACGTCTGAATAAAGTCTCTATCAGAATAGAGCAAGCTTTTTATCACCGTAAAACTAAAAAAAGTATGTATTTTTAAAATATTCTTTGTTTTTATTATTTGTTGTTTTTATTTGTATTATATTTGCTTTAATTCAATCTTTTTAATTTTACGTGTCTTATTTCATGGTTTTTATAATAGAACGTGTATTTACGCCGATTTTATATGCTTTTTTTGCTTTTCGACTAAACCTTTCATAGAAATACAAATACGAGTTCTTTGTTGAAATGTACGTTACGTTACGGACGTTACGTTACGTAGAAACATATTTTAAATATAATGTGTAAATGTGCTAAGGAACATAGCCAAATCATATACTTGTAGTTTATTTCAGTGCAGGTTTATAGAAACAGTTTGTTTCTGAAAGTAAACATTTCCATGTTACTAGTCACGCTCGCGGCTCGGCACCTAGTATTACTCAATCACATATGTATACGTAATACAACCAAATTACACTGTATTGCATCTTAGAGTATTATCAATCATTTTTTGCCCAATGTCACTTAATCTTGTTGAAAAATCAAAAGTAGCATCATAGGCAGAAGTGTTTGGTGAAATAAACAAAAATTTATATTTTAAAACCTACCGCAGATGCCAACACGCTACCTGTGACTTGTGTTTATCAATAATTCGTACGAAATGTTACGAAAAATGTTTTTTTTAAATACCAAATTAATTTCGTTCATATGCTGCACATGCGTCATTAGATACATATATAACACTTGAAGCAACAAAAAACGTACGTTTATTCGTCCGCGAAGTTGTTTCTGCGCGGCAAAGGTAAAATTTTCTCAGTCAGCCAACCGTGCCGCCACTGACTCACAAAGGAGCGTTAAACTGAACGCTTACATTCAAATTCAAATGCCATGCTCTGCTCCCCTATTCATGTGCCCAAAACTAAATGAACAACGTGTTTGTGAATCTAAATCCATTTGTGTTTAATAAGTTCGCCTAATAAAGCGAAGGTATATAAGCGAAGCTATAAGTTGAGAATACTATGATAGTCGGCAACATATAGAATTTAGAAATTAATATTTAAATAGTTACTAATCATTCTATTATATATTCATTATTTAACCAATATTAATATGCAGCGTACAAAGAAAGCAAAGTTTCATCACATTTAAAAATAATTACAATGCATTATTTGAATTCAAGAGAAACGATAAGTCGGTTTTACTTAGTTATCGTGTAACCTCGTTCCAACGACGATTCCAGTTATCAATTGTTACGAAATAATAATTTCATTAATTAAAAAGTTAATTATTTTATTAGCAAATTTATAAAAAGGAGAACACAAAACAAACAGTTTGTTACATGAGTTTTAAATTACCGTCAATTAGTGAAATTTAATGTTGCATTCGGGATAAATTTATATTCGGCTTGATATTTTTAACAGAACGTTAACATGGAGTTAATAGCCTACTAATGCCGGTGCGCCGCAGCTCCGACCCAATTCTGTGATGAAATGGAAATTTGAACGAAATAGCTCACCGGTAACGACATTCACATTAATTCTTCCGTATTTCTGCTTTTAGTGACAGATAACTTTACGACACCCGTAACTTTTCCGATTCTAAAACTAAATAAATCTTCACTTAAGCTGGGCACCTCTATTTCCTCTAACATTGTTCGTCGTCTTTGGTGTTTGATATCTGTACATTAATAAAAATAATGTATTCCATCTCATATTTTCAATGATAACACTTTTGTACTTGTCTTTACTTTGCGTAGTTTCGCATCTTACGAATATGAATATAATGAACCAGTTTTCATAAAAAATCGATATCGTATCTCTATTGTAGTCTCTCTTTAAGTATTTAATGATTTTGGACACATACCTACACCAGGCTTTTAAATTAAGAATTTGACAAAGGATAGTCGTCCCCGGCACTAAACGTTATAATAAAATGGCGGCTGTGACACTGAACTTAACCTTATACTAACTCAATTAACATACAAAATACTGAAAATACATTCATTTGAATGTCTAATGAATGCGTTTGTATTATTCTCCTAAACGAACAGTTTGCTGTGTTCATTTAAAATGTATTAGGTATATTCAAGTCAATTGTCTTAATACCGAATTTATCTCGCGACATGCGTGACATCACATGAATGTTCCGTCGCATTCAATCTGCGAAGCACAGAATGTAGTATTTAATGAATCGTGTATGTAACGTAGCGGTATTGTCCAGTCATCGAACGGCTATTATACCGCCCACGTGTAGTAAACACTCATTAAAGGAGTTGGTGTGGTGTCGGAGTTTTCCTCGGCAGATTTTTCTCGCGGGAGGCGAGTGTGAGAGCGTCGAGGCGCGCGCGTGGGCGTTGGGAGGTGTTCGCCAATGGAGCGCGCCCGCCCCGCGCCGCGAGCACGCCTCACTCTCACACCGCGACCACTATCTGCAAACACGACATGCGCACCCGAATTTTATGATACATCTTTGTAGCTAAACTATTTTTAAAAATTCAACTAAATCCCGACACGCCGCTGTGCCCGTCCCAGCGCTAAACTACACACACTACTTCAGACACTCTCGCACCATCAGTCAGCTAATTCATTGAGTTTAAACACTGGTTTTGGTTCTCAGAATGTGTACTGATAGCTGAATTTCACAATAACAGTAAGTGTATATCTTACTAATTGCTTAAGCCTTTATTCAAGATAAATACGCCTGTGCCGTTGAGCAGAAAAAAAAACCATTCCATATAAGTAATCGGTACGTGCAGCATATTCTAAAAGCTGTGGAAACAGTTTTTTCTTTAAATTTCCAAATGTGGAAAGTGTTTTGCTTTTTATGCATCCAGTACTCTTAATTACATTACCATTCGAATAAATGGCTGAAGAATGGTCGTTATTTCATGTAATAAATCTTGACTTAGAAATAACCAGGGTGAGGTAATAGTCAGAACTCTACGTTGCCACTCATTAGCATTTGCATGCTTTAGCTCGCAGCATGTAGTCAAATGGGTTAAAGGACATATTGGATTGCATTAATTTTACCAACTGAACCTTATCTAAGCATCGATAACATTTTCCTCAACTCGATACTATAGTTAGTTCATTAAATGTACAGAGTAGGTACACGGTTAAGAACTCCGCTACCCACCACATTGAGAAGGAAAATATTTCATAACACGACTCACAAAGCATAAAACGACTGAGGCATAGACCGTAATAACGTTTTAATTGAATGGTCGGAGGTCAAATCACTTGTGGGCCCGCGTGACCCAGCCTCGACACCGAGCACCGAGCTCCGAGCCACCGACTAATAGCGAACGCTGACAGGGACAGTTTAGACCATCCCACAAACTAACGCCAAAGTTCAATATCAAATGAAAAAACTCTCAACATTAAACACGGACGTTTAAATTAAAGCTATGTTTAGCAAATGAGATATTATTTGTTTTAAGTTATTCACGAACCTCGTGCTAATTAAAATACATTATAACTTCACGCAACAGTATGAAAATTTGCGGCCGCTAACCAATGTTAATAAGGTAGGCACACGTGTTAATAGTGGCCAAATATTCAGTTGACAAGTGTGCAAGTGACCGTTGAGTACGCGTGGTCGAGTGGCGCTGCCGAGTGGACGACGCACAATCTATCGCATTGTTCACATAAACACGCGGCCAAATTGTTGCCCTCTTGTTATACAAGCCACATTGTTCCACATATTTTGTATCGCGAACGTCACACGATTCCCCGAAGCATCCATTGTCGCTGTGTTTGTTTGCGCGCGATCCGTGCAAACCGTGCAAAATCTCGCATACACGGCCACCGAAATGAAAACATGCATTGATGTCGCCGGCCACCGCACCGCACCGCGCCGCTACATTCTGTCGATACAGGAATTGTAATTGCCAAATGAATTCTCTTAGAGAAAACTGGTTTCGATGAAAAACATAATTTCAAAGTATAATTCAAAAACGTGTGAACACACCGATTTAAAATTACAACTTAGGCTGACTGCTTGCTGAGTTTATGCTAATTGCGTTAAAATATGCTTCTGTGGGTATAAAATGTTGTCTATAAAAGTCGAAAACTAACGTTGTAACCGTAGATTGTAACTCAATAAATTGTGCAGTCATCCAAAAGTGATTGCTTTATATGAATAGCCCCCCGCAGTTTCACGAGTCCTCTCAATTTAGAAATATTAGAATCCACTAATTGAGTTTCTTGGTACGAATATGCGGGTGGGCAGCGTCAAGACGAGGGCAACAAGCTTGCTCTCCTCACACCGGCTGCCCGGCGACCCCGCTCCCGCATTGCAATTGATTTGACACCAAACAATTAGTGTTCGCTCTACAGATTCTAGACTTCAATTAAAAACGCCCGACACCAAACGATTAACTTAACGAAATAATTCATTGCTTTAATTTTGAAACATGTGTGTTGCGTTAAATGCGGTTTTATCATTTAATACTATTATAAATAGTTGAATTAAATTAATATTTACTGAATTTATTACTTTTTTTAAATATCCAAAATCCATACATTATGAGCATTGTATGTTACTTTATTATTTAAATAATATTCAAAGACAAATCGTGTATGTATTTTGTTTAATGCTTATGGTAAATTAAAGCATTAACCACGCTGGGGGCAAATGAAATAAATATGTAAATAATGTTGTATGTCGAAACAAATAAAATGATAAATGTTCGTCTCGGTGTCATTGAGTGAGTGGGGGACAAATTGGGCGCGACAATCGAGTTAGTTGACCCGAGAGCCGAGAGTCGAGACCCGGCAATCTGGCCTCACACCACGCGATTAGCTGAACCGCACTGTCCATGACTGACACTTATGCATCATTCATACAAACTATCTTGCTTACTTGTGTTGCATGATTACAATAACACCAATTTTTGTGTAGATTTTTTGTACTACTTACAACAAATTCGTACCTACGCGTTATTGAATTTGATTTTCAAATATATGTTTACATCAGCTTGAGCTTTCAACAATAGATATTTAAAAAAGTATCAAACACTATTTGTAATAATTTTACATATTCTGCGTCAATAAACTATAAAGTTAAAACGGGATACTGTTGTCACTTAATACTATGTTTTTTTTTTTTTATTGTAGTGAATGGCGAGACGAGCATGCCGTTCGCCTGATGGTAAGCGTTGCGACCGCTCATGAACAGAAGCAAAACCAAACAACACCTTGATTTACAAAGCAATGCTTGGCATTCCACTGCGCTCGCCATCCTGAGACATAAGATGTTAAGTCCCAATATGTCCAGTAGTTACTCTGGCTACAATGTCCTTCAATCCGAAACACAACAGTGCATTTAAACTGCTGTTTGATGGGAGAAATAGACATTGCGGTGGTACCCACCCAGGCAGCCTCTCACATATGAGAGACCTACCACCAGTAAATACCTACCACCAGTGATTTTGCCATAAGCTGATTAGGCATATTATATTCAACATTTTGAAGTTAACATTTTTTTCCATTTGTATGAAAATTACAGTTCTGAAAGATTTTTCAAATTTACATTGTATAAATACCGTTGTGGAGTATTGTGAAAATGTATTTTATACTTAAAATATAATCTAATTCACCGCTAATAAAATATGTTTTAACAAACACATTTATCACAATGAAATCGTATTATATACATAAAATCTTAGCGAATGCACCGCAAATGAAATTTCGTAAAAACCACAGTCATATGTCAATTCTATACCACGGCACTAACAAGAAAAAACGAGCTTTCGGATCCATTTACTATGTGACATTTCTATCAGCATACGCATTCCAGGACAAAAATAATTGTTCATATGAAAATTATATTTCAGACATGAAAGTGGGACTTTATCTTTGTCGGTAAATATGTTGATATTTTGTAGTTTAACGACTCGCGAAACTTGTTTACGACGAAATTCAGAGATCACACATACATACATTGTACTGTTCACAGTTTCAATTATAATGAGAAAACATATGTCAACACATCTACATGAAAGAAATTTGGAAAAATGTATAGAGTAGAAAGTATGCCGAAATACTAGAAATATGTCTAGAGCTACTTCTTAAAAAACGGCAAATATTTAACTGTCCTAAAGATAGAATGTCCTGAGTTCGAACTAAACTGTAAAAACTTGATATTTAAGGATAAAAATGTGCCTGTATTTGAAAGACATCTTTTGTTATCAAGATTTGGAGAAGGTAGAGTTAAGTCTTGTCTTTAAAAAAATAAGGATATGGCTCTTCATGACTTCTCATAACTGTATTACAATGATAACTTTGTGATCTAATGAATTAATATAGTACTTTGCTTGTTTGTCTTTGTCGCAGTGCATATGCACAAGTATCAACTATCACTGTCGAATGTCCCTTACTGCGAAGTAAATCATCTGACCATTGTCCTCCAATATTGGAGTGGGTTGGTCAACTAGGCTCGTTCAATACGTCTATTTATGATGACAAAGACGCGATCGTACCAGCCACTAGGGAATCAAACATGCGTTCCTGGTGCTTCAATTGTTTAATTATAAATGCATTAGTAAATATTATTGATATTAACGGTTACTTAAATACAAACGGCATTAATCATAGACAATTTAAACACCTGTTTACGTGTCGAAGAACGTTTTGTCTTCTTCGCTCAAACTGGATTCAAAATTCATTCGATTTAATTAGTTCATTCATCGCATTTATGAATAAATTAGATTTAAATATTTTTTAAACATATATTTTGCTAGACTAATGTTTGAAATATGTACCATATAATACGAGGCAATATTTCGCTTGAAAAGTAGCAGTAACTTAATACATGTGTTGTTGTAGACATTGAACGTGGGCAATCATCTAATATAGATTTGTAACATCGTGGGACATGGTAATTTATTATCAGCCGAGCGCTGTCTATGATATAACTTTTATTAGGGGCAATTCGTCGCCCCCATCGCCGCTAAACAAGCTAAATGATATATGTTCGTACGTAATACCTACTCGTCTGTGACTAATCTCCATCTCTAACTTGCCACGTTATGATCCTAGACGCGCTAAATCAAGGTTATAAATTTTCACACTTTATTAGCGATGAAAATATTTTAATTGATTTAATGTTTTAATTTCTTAATCATTTCTACAATACATAATAGATATTATTTATTTTAATTTCATCGAATATTTCTATCCTAAAGAAAAAACACTAATAAGTATAAATAAAATTCATCTGGTTCTAAAATCTATTTCACTGAGCAACTATGTTCATAGCCATAATAAAATTAAATATCTGCATAAAATTATACAAAACGCGATGAGAATTTTAGGATAACAAATATCGAATAGTGATCGAGATATCGATCGCAAACTTTCTGTTAATCGTTATAATAAGCGTGAGAAACTTTCCACACAGCCACAAGAATTTATTATAATGCATTTGTTGTTAAAATATTTTCACACTAATGAATTTCCAATGGGTCGCTTGGACCCCTACGGACGGGTTGTTGAGACGAATTGAGTAGTTTACTCACACTTAACATTTAACCCTAATGCAGGCGATATAATTTCATATTGATTTGTTATTAGTTTGGGAGCATGCACTTGAATGCATTGAGTATTTAAACATTATCATAACGTTTAAAATATGATTAAATATTAGTTACATTGTGCGTATACTCTAATGTCATTAAATTAAATTCAAATAGGTAATTAAATTTAGGACAAGAGCAATTAGATGTCGCAGACGAAGTCACATAGTCTGCGTAATTATTATATTTATTGTACGTATAATTAATGACTATTATGTTTTTATATAACGATTTAAAAACAGCTTATCATTTTTGTTTCATTCAAGACACAAACAAGTATTACCTATAGTTGAAGAGTGCACTTTATATTAGCTAAACTATAAAACCGTATACAAAACGTATTTAAAAAATTAAATTATTTTAATTAGTATTCTGCAAATCTTTTCCCTTTCTAGTTAGGTTCTATCCTTTATACTTTTGACTGCCCTCTGTTTATCCTATTCTTAAATCCATCCCATGGTTGTCTGTAAGACATTGCCGCTCGGCGATAAGACCTCCAATTGTACTTTTTATATATGTAATTTCTCTCTATATTTGTTGTCTTTTTGTGCAATAAAGTGTAAATAAATAAATAATAAATAAAATGGATTATTCAATATTTAAGAATATCACGGACTCCTTCAGATTTTCAATAAGCCCAAGTCTGCTTTTAATTTTTTTTTATTAAGAAAAACTATCACACAGCACAACATTCTGAAAAAAGCTGACATTTGTATGGCGTATGAAACAAATTAGTTCAATTTAAATATAAGCGGGCACTCAAACTGCACTTAGATACTAACCACTAAAGTTAGCGAAATTGCTCGTTACGGGCCAGCGAGCCGTGTGGGAACATCCCCGTGCCGGCGGGGGTTAATGCAAGGGCGCGAGGGTGCGGGGGACGCGGGGGAGGCGCGGGGTGGCTCGGGGTAAGTGGGGTACCGGGCCGGAAGCGCCTGTGTCGGATCGTTCGCGCACCTGTGGGAATGTTCCACGCAATTTGAATATTGCGTTAACTGTGCATTTCATAGTTTCCTAAACGCCGTGAAGGTACCTTCAAACGTATTTTTAATGAATAAATTATTATAAATATTGCATAAATATTTCGATTTGATAGTCAATTAAAATTTACCGATTATAAAACATCAGCAACACTTTAAAAATTCATCGAAACGAGCAACACTAATGAGCAACACAGCTTTGTATTCATCTCAGGGAGTGTGACAAAAACAAAAAAAATAAAGCCCACTGTTTCTCGAACAGGTGCCACAACAAGACGACAAACAATGAACAGATATAAAAAAGGAATGAACACATTCACAGTGACGTGATAAACAGTTATCAGCAAAATGAAAAACAGCGAGGAGTGTTTAGACTGAACCTTACTGACAATACCCAACCCGTGTGATATTTATTGATCTTATTTAAAGTTTAAGTTAGTGCTCTGTATAAAGTGACTTATATTGTAAATATAGTTGAAGTGAGTGAAGACACGGACAATACGCCTGCAGGCAACACTCGGACTTTGCCCGCAGTCGACACATACAGGCGACGGCGGCCATCGCAGGCATGGGAATCAAAGTCATGATGAAAGCTTTCAATAAGCCAAAAGGTAAGTCGCAATATACGGCGAACACATGTAACTCGTAAATTAATTCGCTCTACACTCCTATACATTAGAAACAATAGAAGGAAACTGCAGCAGAAAAAATAGTTTTAAACACGCGGAATGCAGGCCACTTCTGACCCCAGTATATGACTTTCTGTGGCTATGGTTTTAAAGCAAGAAAATTTAATAATTCGTGGAATAAACATTTGTGACCAAAATTAAATTCAATAGATTTTTCACAAAAAATACTTTAAAAGTTCACTAATTAGCAATTTACCTATTTCCAAATAAATGAAAATGTAGAAGGTCAATACAGACGAATATCAAAGTGATTTGGCAACAGTGAGGACACAGCACACAGTACACAGTGTGTTATCCTCGCGCAGTGACGCAAGCCCGTAACGCTCTCGGTTTCGCGTGCACTTGCCCCGAATGTGAACGCGCCGTGACCGAAAGAAATATATGAAAACGCTCATTTACTCAATTAACGAGTGTTTTATGTATCATAGTTACAAAGATATCAAATGGCTGCCACGTTTTCACGCGTCAGTAATTCAAGCTCATTAGTAAATGCGTGTGTCACCGTAAAATAACTTGAGAGAGGTTTATCTTAAGCACTGAAATCCCTGTTGCTGAAAATATTTATAAATAATTGTAGAGCTTATACTTTTGGTTATATTTCACAAAAATAATGCAAACATGTGGCCAAATACCCCAACACACGTGATGTAACCAAAAACACTTATCCTTTATTTCCTGCAAAACACAAAAATGACAACCTACAATAAGCTTTTGACTCTCTGCCGCTACGCTTACTCAATGATATTCATTTGTCGGAAGCAAAAGACTCTCCGCACAATGGCAAAAGCGGTTTGTGAATACCAATTTGTCCCGTTGTCTAAGGTCGAAGCCGAAAACGGCGATTTCACAACGTCAATTTCCTTCAACATCCATCTTGATTTTGAAACATCGCGTGTCCGAAGCGGGGTGCACCGTTGTGCAACCGCCGCGCCATTACCGTAATTATGACTTACTCCTCGCGCATGCTCTGATGATCTTGAAAGTAAAGACCTTGGTTATGCGTGCCCGTGTTCGTCGCATGAGAACTGGAAAACAATGTTTGTATACAAACTCGCTTCGACGCCGAACGCAGACAATTGAGATGCGCGAGATTCGCGTAAGGAATAGCAGTGATTATGTCACTATTTTTAATTGTATTTGAAGTTGCTTATTAAATTGTGTAATGCTAGAAACAATAGTTCAAGAGCGTCCCGCTAGGTATTACTCACGTAGACTTATTCAAAAGTATGTGCATCACAAATTGTAATATTATTTTTAAACAAGACATGTACTTAACATTGAAAATTCTATTACTGCAGATGAGCATAAAATATATCTCTACCAATAAATAGCGCGAATGTAGCATAAGCTATTTTTATTACTGTATAAATGCATTTAAGGTACAGACTTTTAAGTGTATTACAGTCATGAATGTATTCCACTGACTTGCTTCCATGATTCAACGTTGTAAAGGTATAAAGAAGATGGCTTCAATATGTCTAAATTGCCTCTATTATGCTGTTCCGCACAATAAGGAGGCTAGGTGCTAGATGTGTCAGCAAACAGTTTACACGAGCCGGTGTTTGCCCAGTGTCGGTTACCATCTACACACATCAAACCTGAAAATCTACCACCCCGAATCAAACATCAGCCAGACAAACATTTGTATTCTTGACCGGATACACAGCGGACATGTCACCTTTAAGCTAACGAGCTAAAAAATGCCACCGCTCAAAACCAGTAGCCCGCAGGCGAGACTCAACGCTCTTTCTCATGTGACGAACAATGGTGCTATCAATGAGGCAACAAACAACGGATTTACGACTCAACACATTCTTGAAGCCATAAAAAGTCATAACAATTTACGGGCACAACAAAGAAACAGTGGCATCTAGTACGTCGGGAGCTAATAACGCACCGAGGAGCGCGCATACGCGGGGGCGTCCATTCACGCCGCTGATTGGCCCATCCGGTGCGCGCTCAATGAGATGATGCGCCCGCGTCGCGCAGCCGCACCACCACACCGACACACTGCGCCGCCTCTGTCATTGAGCAAAGGTCTCTCGCCTACATTCGTCAGCATCCAGCCACTGATCTATGAAAGATAACACACTATTGTTACCCACACCGCTCAGGATACTATCCGCACTGATCACGTTAAACATTGGCATTATACAAAAACAAAAACAGGGACATCAGTACATTCAAATATGCAAGTCAATTTGGTCGCGGTGTCATACAAGGCTGCAGAAAACGACGGATAAGTCTTTTAAAATTAGCTCACGAATATTAATGTATTTCAACATACCATGCAAAACGTTTATTTTCCGCGTCAGTGAATACAGAACCGTTTGAAAATAACATTTTCACCGCATTATGAAAGATCCCTCCATCACGGTTGAGTGCGTGGAAGGGTGACACCGGTACACAAATGGTCAATTTTTGAAAACGCATAAAATAATTGGAGTTCACACGGCCGCCGTGGCCGTCAAATTTCATGAATAAACAATTCAGTACAGCGGTGTGGTGCGTGTTCGTGTTGAATGAACAATATTAGCAATAAATCAAGTCTGAAATAAATTCCTAGTAGGTATTATCTGTCCGTTCTATCTAACCAGGATGAAGAATTGTGTTTTTTATCAGACATCGGCAAAACACAGCTGACTCATCTCTACCTTACGACCGAAATAATAATACAGAATTAATTAACTCGCGGCATAACAAAGACTTGACGGAAGACGCAATAGAAATCCAATTTGTAATATATTATTCCATCTGTTAACCTAAAATGTTACATTTATTATTTAAACATTAACAGCCTTATACATAGACTGCTCTAAAACCTATTTCAGCAATCGAATATTTTGTTTTCTTCGCTTAAACTGAATTCAAAAGTCGTTCGAAACGGACAAAATATTCGATGACTGTAATTGGTTTATCTAAACTAAATTTCAACAAAGGGGGGTTACTCTCTGAACTGAACCGAAACTCGAATGTTCGAACGTACGTAAAACTGTATGAATATGCCTCTTTGCCTGTACTATACAAAGTGTTAGAACATGAAATTGAATCAAAATTGACAAAACTAAATAGGTTTTACAACAGACTGCACAAGGTCGTAATAGTATAACGGCCTCGCGTCCTGTGTATTGTTATGCTCTGTATTAATATATAATGATTGTTGAACAGGGGCATTAACAGTTCTAATAATAAGAGTAATTATAAGTTATAAAAGATGTCGATTTGAATGCGAAGCATCGCACGCGCCTTTTACGTCACGAGAACTCGGTTCAAACTGTGAACAATGGCACCAGCAAAAATGGTGCGAGCTTTTGTTCTGGTTCGCTATTGTGATTGTCTGTGTCAGAAACGATACCAACTATCTGTTTGTTCTGCAGATAGACTGAGTTACGAAATTGTTTCATTTATTTATCACTTCACTGCGATAATGTTCCAACATTATCGAACATAATTCAAGTTTTGTAAATAAAACATTCAAGTAACGCAGTTCCAGCCGTTTAGCATTCAATGTACCAATATTTAACTCAGTGGAAATAAATAAATCGACATAAGGAGACGATAAATGTTATCATGGATTAATGGAAGCAATTTTCCTCTCTAAAGTGTTCAGTTTAAAAACATCATGTACGGCATTTCGCTGCAGCCCAGCTCCCGTCGGTAACCCTAAAAAACAAATGCAATAATTCACTGCTCAAGTGAATTTTTATTATGCAGTCTGAGTTTATAGGAGCACTGTAAACATAATGAAGCTATTACATGTTATTTTATAGTGTACCGTCCGAATAAATTGCTGGACGCAACAAGTGTCGGTTAAATATTCCCCCTCGGAAACAACCCTTGTTCGCCACCTGTTACTGCGAAACCACTGGCCTGTGCATACAATAACACGTACTACGGCAGCACATTGTTGTAGAAATGTACAACGCCTGTTGCACCCATTGTTTTTTTTTGTTTAGAAAAGTTAATTCTACCTGAGGATGAACCTGCTGTTAAATGTTATATTCTAGAATATGTCCTAACTTTTATATGGTAAATAAGTTGGAAATAATTTTAATTTAAACTTTTGGAATATTAGTGCTGTAAGAGGTTATACTGGTGGTTTAAAAAGTATCACTTATTTTTTGCCTTCACAATGAATACACATAATAAAATAATTGAAGCAAATAGTTTTTGTTAAGTTTAAGTTATATAAGCAGAAATGACAGTATTATCTAGGGCACAGGTTTCAACTAGTATTCAGAGTCAGTTGTATAGACGAGGCGATGGTCGAATCGGATTTATGGACGAAATAAAGGCATACCTAGTCATGTTTTTGTCGGAATATTTAAGTCATCCGTAGAACGTCTAACGTTATTTGACTAATACTAATACTGCCATAAAAACAAAAGAAGACGTTCTAGATTTTTGCCATTCTAGATTCGTCCCGTGTCACTCGACCCCGTTGGTATTACAAACATGTACTCAACTAATAATACAAAGTCAAGAATGTATTCTGTACACTGATTCTACCAAACTTATCTTTGGTCTATCTACACCAAACATCGCCTGACATCAACCTACTGTTGTGTATAGACGTTTGTAATCATATGTCACTGTTTTTGGAGCAAACTAACAATCTTTCTATATCATCCATCCATCCATCAGCCAAAGGAAGTCCACTGCTGAACATAGGCCTCCCCCAATGATTTCCACAGAGACCTGTTGGAGGCAGCCTGCATCCAGCGACGTCCCGCGACCTTTACTAGGTCGTCGGACCATCTTGTGGGTGGACTTCCTACGCTGCGCTTTCCGATACGCGGCCTCCATTCGAGCACTTTCCGACCCCATCGGTCATCAGATCTCCGCGCTATGTGCCCTGCCCATTGCCACTTCAACTTGCTAATCCGGTGGGCTATGTCGGTTATTTTAGTTCTTCTACGGATCTCCTCATTTCTGATTCGATCTCGTAGGGAAACCCCGAGCATAGCCCTCTCCATAGCTCGTTGAGTGACTTTGAGCTTCCTAATAAGGCCCATAGTGAGAGGCCACGTCTCGGTGCCGTAAGTCATCACTGGCAACACACAACTATCGAAGACTTTCGATTTAAGGCACTGAGGTATTTTGGACGAGAAGACGTCGCGTAGTTTCCCGAACGCTGCCCAACCGAGTTGGATTCGACGATTGACCTCTCTCTCGAAGTTGGACCTGCCTAACCGGACCACTTGTCCTAAATAGACATATTCGTTGACAACTTCAAGAGTCGAGCCCCCAACACCGATGGGGGTGGGCACAACATGGACATTCGACATGATCTTCGTTTTGTCCATGTTCATTTTAAGACCCACCTGTTGGGAGACTCGATTGAGGTCTTCGAGCATAGTGCTAAGGTCTTCCAGCGATTCTGCCAAGACTACAATATCGTCGGCAAACCGAAGGTGAGTGTTCGCTCGCCGTTGATGTTGATGCCGAATCCTTTCCACTGCAAGAGTTTGAAGGCATTTTCCAGCGCGGCAGTGAACAGTTTCGGAGATATGACATCTCCCTGTCTCACGCCTCTCTGTAGTGGAATAGCCTTCGTACTCTGATCTTGTACTCGGACCGACATAGTGGCGTTGTTGTATATACACTTCAACACTTCGATGTACCGATAGTCGATATGGCACCGCTGGAGAAACTGTAGCACAGCCCAAGTCTCGATTGAATCAAAGGCTTTCTCATAGTCCACAAACGCTAAACAAAGCGGCAAGTTATATTCCTCGGTTTTTTGTATAACTTGCCGAAGCGTATGGATGTGGTCTATGGTACTAAAGCCTTTTCGGAAACCGGCTTGCTCGGAAGGCTGGAAGCCATCAAGCCTGCGTTCGAGACGATTTGTGATGACCCTCGAAAACAACTTATAGACATGGCTCAGAAGCGAGATGGGCCTATAGTTCTTCAGCAAAGTGTTATCACCTTTTTTGAAGAACAGTACCACCACGCTCCTGCTCCATGCCTCTGGCGTTGAGCCCTCGAGGAGAACGGAATTGAAGAGCCTCTGAAGGACTTTCAGTACCGGCGTTCCGCCCGCTTTCAGAAGCTCTGAAGTTATTCCGTCCTCGCCCGGCGCCTTGTTGTTTTTAAGTTGCTTCAGGGCCATCTCAATCTCACACAGGCTGATGTCCGGGATATCATCGCTAAAGTGTCGGATCAACTCGGCTCTCGGGTCTTCGACCGAGCTAACAGCAGGTTGGGCAACCGAGGTGTAAAGCTGTCCGTAGAACCTCTCGATCTCCCTTAATACCTCTGCCCTCGTCGATACCACGCGGCCGTCGTCCGTCTTCAGCCTAGACAACTGGCTTTGCCCAATAGACAAGTCTCTTGCAAACACTTTGGAGCCTTTCTATAACCTCTACTATATTTACTAAAAATGGAAAAATGCAACCAGTAGAAGAGCTCACAAGAACACTAACAAGGCACTAAACAGGAAATGTCCAACTGGTCGCAATTTGATGCGTCTAATTCTGTACATAGCGAGAATGTATTCTAATTAGTCCTAAATCGCAGAAGGTCGTTCTGTCGGTCCATCCTTACGTTATTTGGCCACGGCTAGAGCAGCCGGGCCGCATCTCCGGTCCTTTGTGGCGTTATTTACGCCATTCACAATTCGGCCCACTCAAACGATGGTTACTTAAACCCTCCACATTCAACCTCGACAATACCATTTAACACCTTGATTACATGTAAGATTGTGGACTCCAATTGTTTAGGCAGCGAAGAATGATTTCATCCGAGCCAGTTCAATGCAAACTGACTGACAGCTTCAACTCAATTACCAGCCTTCTGTCAAATTATTGATATTGTTTTGTTTTATTTGTACGACTAATTTTACGGTTATCACCTACATCATCGTCATCAACTTCAAGTGCATGAGGTTCACTGCAGAACATAGAATAAGGTCATGAGTGATATGAATTGTTACATGATTTCCTATCTGCGGTAGGTTCTAATTGGCTTATCTTTAATAAACAATTTATTATATGTAAACAGGTAGTAGTTTGGTTGAATTTTGGTTTGTGGTCAAGTTTTGTTATATTTATTTTCTAGGGATAACGATGAGCTTCTTTAAAATATTATTATATTTTACAATGTTGCAATAACGTATTAACTAGTAGGTACTAGGCGTAAGTACAAAATACAAATAGCTCGTGTACAATTTAAATTTACATAACGCGTACTCAAGACCCCGACAATTAAGGAAGATGAAAGAACATACGAACCCTATCTATAGTCGAGACGGTATTATAGTTGACCACAGGGAATGGTCCAATAGAGCTAAAGTGTTCCAATCCAACATAATTGTACGTCCAATCAACTTACATTGGAGCAGTTACGACAGCGCTATTTCAGATTGTCCTATGATTGGTTGTCAATTAACAAGATTAATCGCTACCGTCTGTTCCAGTGCTTATGTATTACAACTCTATAACACCGAATTTACATTATTGTGTAGTATCACAGAATAAAGTCAAATGCAATATGTATGAAATGTCCATATACAAAATCATTGTTCCGTTTTTTGTGAACTGTAATATAATTTATGAATGACTGGCACAGATGTCGATAAAGAATGTGAAATCAGCATAAAAAAGCAAAAATTGAGATGTGGAACGAATATCCAGAAAATGTATAATATTATAATTAAACGGTATCATGGATAACGGATGGGGCCCATCGGATATCTTACGGGCTAATTGAACGAAATCACTTCGGATTAATTACTTTAATTACGGAAACGGAAGTCTTCAGCTGTGTTTTTCGTTGTATCTCGAAAAATACCATTCCAAAGTTTAATGTCAAGTATGACCGTTATTTATGTACATATAAGCCATATCTCCTTTTGCACATAATTACACACAGCTATAAATACGACACCTCGGGAGTGAAACATGTCCGGCAGCAATTTGTTAGGCGCGCCGGGTAACATTGTGCCACGAGTCGCGACCAGCCCGCTTTACACGTCACACTCGTTGGTGAGTGTGACTTGGTACTCTACATAAGTACTTCCGACATTACAACATGAGAGTTAGTGAAGAATATATTAATTAAGAATTTATTACTAAACAAACAGGCGTGTAAATAATAACATGGAAGCTTAGATTATATACTCGTCTAGATTGAACAATGTCAACAAACGATGCGCTGAAAGTGTCCTCACTTTCGTTGATATGTGTGAGTACCGGTCGTGTAATTATTGTAATCCAACTGTCAAGGTGTGTGTGTTTTATGCCTACTCCAGATTATTAACTTAACTTTTCCCCATTATTTGATATACAAAATAGGTTAAATAAAATATTTTTTCTTTATTTAAAGTAATCATACTATTAATTATATTTATAACGCATTTTAGTAAAAACAATAAAGATCTAAACCCATCTCCTAGTGTTTGTTTCCGAATAGAATTAACTCTTTGGATTTATTGCCTGGGCTGTTATCTGATTTCTGTATTTATGTAAAATATAAATCATCATAAGTAAAATGTTCGGAACACACAACTGAAGTCATGTGAGGCCACGAATGGTCTTCTTTTCGTTTCCGCTGTGTAATGTCTCTCCAGCAATTTGCTAGTACGGAATCCGTAGGAAGTCTAAAAATATTATTAAGACCTTGAATAAGTTCTCGCTGTTTCTTCAAAGATGACAATAGCAGTGCCCCGTTTGTGAAATTTTGAATGTTAATACACATGCAAGGCAAATAATTAATAAAATTACCATGATGTGCATGTCGTCGTGGGTTTCATTAATATCGTGTAGGTAAGTATTATTTACTCATTAAATACGAGGTGTGTTCAAAAAGTATCGCGAATTATGTGTTTTTTCCAAAAATATTTATATATTCATGAATATCTATTTTGTCCCCTTCAAAGTAATTCCCATGAGATATTATACACTTGTGCCAACGTTTTTTTCAATCTTCGAAGCATTTCAAAATTTCATTTTTTTTTATCTTGTTCAGCTCCTCCTTCGATGCCGTCTTTATCTCGTCAATAGTAGCGTAGCGTCGTCCCTTCATGGGCTTCTTCAGTTTTGGGAACAAGAAAAAGTCACAGGGGGACAGATCTGGGGAATACGGTGGCTGCGGCATCATTATTGTGTTGTTTTTGGCCAAAAAGTCGCGCACAAGCAACGATGTGTGAGCAGGGGCGTTATCGTGGTGCAAAAGCCAATTTTTGTTCTTCCCCAAATCCGGGCGTTTCTGGCGGATTGCTTCGCGCAAATTGCGTATAACTTGCAGGTAATATTCTTTATTGACCGTTCTACCCTGTGGCAAGAACTCATGATGCACCAAGCCCATCATCAATCGAAGAAAACGGTAAGCAAAACTTTCACATTCGATCGAACTTGGCGCGCTTTTTTCGGGCTTGGTTCGTGCGTCAGTTTCCATTGAGATGATTGAGCTTTGGATTCCACGTCATAACCATAAACCCACGATTCGTCACCAGTTATGACCCTCTGGAGCAAATTTGGGTCTTCGCAGACAGGCTCCAACAGCTCATTAGCAACGTTCATGCGATGCTGTTTTTGGTCGAAATTGAGCAATTTTGGTACGAATTTTGCGGCAACCCGTCTCATGCCCAAATCATTGATAAAAGTCGAATGGCACGAGCCAATCGATATGCCTAGGTCCTCAGCAACTTCTCTAACGGTGATTCGGCGATTGGCCAATACCATTTTCTTCACTTCATCAATTTTTTCGTCTGTTGTTGAAGTGCTCGGGCGTCCGGCACGCTCTTCGTCATTCACATCTTCTCGGCCTTCTGAGAACATTTTGTACCACCGATAAACGTTGCTTCGGTCCAAGGTAGCTTCTCCGTATGCCACAGTCAATATTCGAAATGCATCCGTACACTTAATTTAGTTTTTCACACAAAATTTGATGCAGGTTCTTTGATCCATTTTTTTGAATAGGTAAAAATCGAAGATGAGCCAAAACACATGCAAGCAAAGCAGCTGTCAACAATTAACTGAACATTCAAATTGGCTAGTGATGGGTACCTCATACATGAAGCACCTCAAATGTCCCACACAAAGGAATAAATTGTCCCATGACTTCAAACACAAATTTTGTACCAGCTCAAATAGTTGAGTAGGTATGAGGTACGTAGTGAAAATGTCGCTGTCTCGCAATTGTAATGGTCGCTACCTCTTGCAAGAATGAGTGAGCGAACGTATGCGTAGTATTTTGAAGTCAGTCTCGCTCAATCTTCGTATGCTTAACAACAAGGAAATTGAAGTGAATGTATTATGGAACGACATTCGTAACATTTGACGTCTGCTAAATTTTGTATTTAAACTGTTGAAGTAAACTTCGTTACGTACATTACTTTTGTTTATTATTGCTTAGTTAATTGATTTTGTTGTTTTATATTTTGTTAATATTATATTAATTCTGTTGTTATTATTATTATACACAGTTTTTAATATATAATATTTTAATAAGTGCACCATTGTATTCCTGTTGTTGGTAAGTAATTATGAGGATGAACATTATTTATTAAGAACTTAAATAACTTTATATGGGTCCTACAGTTCGTGAATTTGTGTTTTATTTATATCTGTTGTGTGTGATGGGTATTTGTTATGAATGCTTAGCAAAGGCTATTAAATGTTTACTCAAACTTCGTCTAATCTAATAGGTACGATTTAACATTTCATATTTTTCAAGTCGAAACAACATTGACAGCGTTGACATAAATATATGGACAGGACTAAAAGCGCGCAAAGTGTTCCGATGTAAGTGGTGCGCGCGCTCCAGTGCGTCCCTATTAGAGCGTTACCGAAATTAGTGATTACTGACGAGTTTGAAAATATTGACTTGTATTATTATGACAGGACCTCTAACAAATGAAAGATAATTATTTTTATCACCCTTAGGACATTTTTATTTCGATATCCGTTTGAATGGTGGCGCGAAAAAAAGGTGCCTATCCGCGACTTTATGCCATCATGAAAAAAAGGCTTTGCATAAGCGCTACATCTGTCCCATCTGAACGCATTTTCTCGAAATCAGGCCAAATGATATCGGAACGAAGAAAGCGCCTTGATGGGGAAAAAGCTAATATGTTGCTATTTTTAAATTATAATATGTAAATTTGCTTTTAATAAATACTTTATTATTTTAAAACATTTCTTCTTTTTTTTACATTATTATGTCACACTCGAGTAACAGAAACTTGCATCTTCAAGCTTAAGTCTCAGTTCATTATTTTTGCTATGTACTAATACAAACCTCATCTACCTCAAATTTCAGAAAAGACCTCATTACTTATTTTGTACATACTACTCATTCACTTGAGGATCCCCTCAAATGAGGTGGTACATTGTCCCACCTCATTTGACATAATGAGTAACTCATACAAACTCAATTTTTTGACATGTCCTACCCATCACTAAAATTGGCCGAACTTGGCGCCATAAGTGAGAGACATGAGTACCAACATAACGCCACAAAAAAATCGAAATTCGAATATACGTAACCCTCGAAAATTCGAAATTCCCGATACTTTTTGAACACACCTCGTAAATAATGCCATTCTTCTTGTTGTTATTCTGATCGAAATATTATGTAATGATATTTGTGTTTTATAGTTTCTCCCATAGTTTTACCAAATCTTCCTAGTAATAAATTGACAACACTGGCCAACTCATCTTCAAAATAATGAATTAAAAGTTCATGTTTTCTTCAAATAATAGTGGTTTAACAATAATGTTACCGATAGAAAGTGATATTGGTATTATTATACAGTTTTCCCACACAATTGCGATACAATTCGACAGCACAAACCGGCATAATTAATTATTTTTCGGGAGCACGTTATCCATATGTAGTTCAAATGACACTGACGTACGTGAGAAGCGAGTCTACCAAATTTGGTGGACTTTATTTGAGCCGCGCGGTGTCATCTAGACGAGTATATAATCTAAGCATGGAAGCAATAACAATTGAATAATTATCTTAAAATTTTAATCAGAATAATCAGAAGTCCCCGTTGAAATGGCATCGATTGACGTCATTAAGTGAATCGCTTCGTAGGAACAAAACACAGAACATAATTAGTGACAAACGTGAAATGAAACAATTTTATTTAAATGTTCGCAAAGGAATTTCCTTAGTCTTTCATATTTCGAATAAAAAATGACCTTGGTTTGGACGCTCATCCAACATTAACGACCACGGAGGCGGTACATATTTCAAACAGGCACCAAGATACGTTCTCTTGACACGAGTTTTCTATTATTTTATTATAAGAATCCCGTTTTTACAACTCAGTTATAAGAGAAGAAAACATGAAAGAGTGACCAGAGTAACGGAAATGTAATTGTCTAGTAAAATTCTGAGCGCGTAAGTTAAAATCTACAACTGTACAACAGCGCAAAAAATCTTTAATGACGATGTAATGATCGGGTACAAGTAGTAGAATTAATTAATCCCGCGGATCTTTCTTCAAACAGGTAGCAATAAGCATCTATAAAGCATGCTTGTAACTACATTGTAAAATTACGTATTTGGTGGTCGACTTTAGCACTTGCATCTTGCTTACAATTTTATTTAATGTTTTTATTCAGTTTGCCTTGTTTGTTTGTTTTTTCTTACATTCAAACAACTAAAAATCCATTTGCCATTTGAATTTTAATATACTTGACCTTCCATGGAGAAACAGAAAAAAAAACAAACAGGAAATGTAAAATATCACTTTGCTCTCTGTGTCTTGTATTTTCATTGTTACTCAATACAAAAAATGCAGGAAAAGTAATATGACAGATGTATTATGCGTATAGTTTTTCAGATTGTTCATAAATTTATTATTCGCTTTGGTCTGGAAGCCAGAGGCAAGTTCCTCGGCGACGTTGTATCACGATTGCCATTATGTAGATAGGTAGATACGCACACGTATTGTTGGCTGCAGGTGCGTTGATACATTCGCAATATTTTATACGTGATTATCTCATCTACAAAGGTTAAGGCGCGAGGCATTTTTATACTGTAGAAATAAACAACCCTCAACCAAGGTTTTGTGTGTGCAGAATTTCTTTTATGATTTACAATTCAAATGTTGAACACGGTTTTGAAAATAAACTAGCCATTCGTCTAACAGAAACAGACATTTCACTTTCTTGAATACTTAAAATAATATGCATGCTCTAAACTCGGTACATTCCGATGTTACTCACACATAATCCACGAGGTACTTATACGGCACTCGGGCTTATTATAAAATCATGATGACGGTTATCATTAAATCAATGGAAGCACATAGTTTTCGAACACATTCTTGTGCGATTCAAAGATGCGTATGCGCAATAATCGTGAGTCAAGTGCAGCTGCGCGAGATATATAGTGCGAGTAAATCACAATGAGCCGGAGTTGGTGCAATTAATGTCCGCGTGATTCCCGACTGCCGACCGGCAAACAACCTTCGTAACACCTTTGCATCGATATTGCCAACTTTATTTATATTAATCGCCTATAAAGTTAAACTGTTACATAAACTCTCCTTGTCGTCAGCTCTATTCAAAGGAAATAATTCCACAGGGGAGTAAATATGCAAACACTATCAAATAGCGAGTGCGGAGAGGCGCCACAGCGGCACATCTTTGAAATAAAATGACAGTAAAATGGTTTTAATTTGACCTATATATGTGTCGCTGTTTCGAACGTCGTAAACATGCTCCGAGAGCAAGTAGCGGTCTCGAACATGTAATGAACGTCCGCATGATTGAAGCACAGTAAAAAGTTGTGATTGAAACTAAAAAGAGCAACATAAAGAGAAATATAAATTATATCTGAACGAGGTTCGGCTAGAGCAGATCGGAGCCAGAGCGGGCACCGACCGTGGGAGAGGTGCACAAATCTCCGCATCTCAGAACTGGTCGGCAGGTGTGCGAGGGCCACTTGCACACACTCAAGCGCGCACGCACACACGCGCACAAACCAGCCGCACTTATGAATGAAGCCTGTGTCCACACCGCTCACTCACACAGAGCCACATCACGCACGCACACACGTGACATTCAATCTCGCCCGTTTATCTCTGATTTATTTTATTTAAAACCATCAAGCCTCAAAAAGTCGACTATTAATTTGTTCTTCGGTGCCCGGTATAAGTGCTGTAGATAAAGTAATTAATACTGCTGATAACGATCTTCCAGAGATTTACCTAAAAAGGCTTATAATCTCCGCATCGGAACTACAAAAACATTCTTAACAGAAATCAAAATATTTCTTTGGTATTTAACAATGCTTAACTAAACTTTGACAACAATACGAAAAATATTATTAATTTTACAATTGTATCATACTTAAATGTAATTTGTACAGATTGGGAAAAAAATAGAGTTTTTTACTATGACAGTGTACCAGTTATTCTTATTTCGCACTGTTCTAGAGGTAGACGGTAGAATTACTATTAAAAATGTTAAAAGGTGTGGGTGATAATTTTTCAGTACACTCTGTATTTCCACTGACATAACATATAAGTGACTATCAATCATTCCGACACCTGTGCACTGTTTACATGTTTAATCTCCAAAGAACATGACAAAACGCGTGTAATCCCGGATTGGCAGCCAGTGATATAAGGAGTAAAAACAATCATAGGAACTATACCTCCATTCCTGAATGGGATGTCTGTCTGTAAGTCATTTCACGCCTTCCAGTTTAAATATGAGTATGAAACAGTTAAACTAATGAATAAAACGATAAAACTAATATGTAATGAAAGGCCGTGCAGCGAAAGGTCGCCGGTTTTATACCTGCACCGAATCTGGGGCCCTACTATATTAATAAGAAACGAAGTTCGAAACTTCGGATGATCGAAGTTTATATACGACACGAATGTACCTACATCTACTTATGGTCGTTATTGACTTATGGTTGTAACCATAGACTTATGGTTACGATGTACGTTATACAAATTCGAACTTTTACAGAGTAGATACATTCGTATCGTATATAAACATCTATCGTCCGAAGTTTCGAACTTCGTTTCGGATGAATATAGTAGGGCTCCTAGTATCTGGTAGATTTAAAACCCTTTGTAATTCCTGATAATCATGAGACATGACTTGGGGCTGCAAAATTATGTATATCTCATCTGTGATATCTTGTCATTTTATAGAATATAAAAATATATTTAAAAAAGTATTTGACGAGGAATTGTTATTTTATGTAGCCCACTTTGGAGTCGAAACATAATACAGGTAATACGATGAGGTTTCAATAATCATCAACGATATTTTAGGCTAAGAATAAGTTTTAACTAATTGCTTAATTAGGACTAAATTTAAGACTGTTGAGTGTTTATTGAATACTGCAAAGCCTAAATATACTAACCTGTACTGTCTCTTTGCAGACATCCCGTCGCAGGTGCCTCCGCTGACGCCTGGCACCAACAAGAAGATGGCCGAGGCGCTGAAGGCCACCTTCGCCTCCTGGGAGAAGGAACAGTTGCGCCTCGGCGTACCCAAAGGTATGAATTAGCTTTACAATGCGCTATTAGTTGCAAATTGTTGTTACTATCGTAGTTCGTAGCAAAACATGTACATTACTCATTGCATTTTTACAATATCTAGGGTGTATATGTATGATGATGTAGGTATATGTGACGAATTATAACAATTTTATATTTAAAAAATTGGACAGTTTGTTTTTCATATTTGTAACTTTATTCTTAAATTTGGATGTGAAAATATGAGGAGAAATAGGATAAATTCAATGTGTATAGTTCACAACAACATTTGAATAACTTACGGTACCTAATTAGGATGTTCGAATCATACAACATAGCTTGGCTTTTCTATCTCGAAGATGTTCAATAAGCTTTCATTATGACAATTCTGGCCGCTGTGTGTGTTTTATCTCACAATCGTATAAACATAAGATTCATTTGGAATCGTTCAAGAGTTTATAGCCAGGAAGAAAAGCTAATAAAACCACATAAATATAATTTTAGACTTCAATCGGTGAGATCTGAGAGCCGAACAGCTATTTGGATTTTTTTGGTTTATCACTTACTAATAGTTAGATGGAAAATGTTAATTATCCATTCATGATCTCCACAGCCTAATTGAATTCCATGTTCTATAATAGGCATACTAATAAGCGAAAATGTACTCTTAATTTCCATAATTGTATAAGCGAATTAAAATATGTAACTACTAACTATATACTAGAATATATATCACAAAAAAGATTGAAGATATGTAGACTAAATACTCATTACAATGCATTTGGTGAAAAGCAAAATAATGTTTAATCGATGATAATAATTATTGCGTATATATTTCGTTTTTGAAACAAAAGATTTCATTGCAATTACTCATATTTGCGCAATAAACTGAATGGATGATTCAGCTGCCAAGCAAAAGTTTACCAATAGAAGTGATAGCATCCTTCCTAGGTCAAATAACGAATATATCAAATAGCTAAAAATACCATGAATTACAAGAACTATAAAAAAATACAGAATAAAGGTAACAACAACGAGCAATCTTAACAACGCAAATAAATGTTTATTTTTATATGGGACGTTTTAGAAGCCTCGCAATGCTGGTTGTTGTATTTTTTCCCTCATTCATTATTTAAGCGTATAGTGGTTACAAGCAAAAACTGTTAGCGCAGTGCTCAGGCGCATAATACAAGGCGTCATTTGCATATGGTAATGTGACGGACGAGTCACCGCGTCGAGTCCCGCCGCGACCGCCGGCGCGGGCCAACAAACACGCTGTTTCGGTAGCACTCTTTTATCTCGTGTTAATCACCGATTTACATTTTATGCGGTGGGCGCGAATCAGTATCGTGTCTATACTCTCAAAATGTCATCGAGTTCATTTTTTTCGTTATGGAAGATTTGGTAATCGAAATACGCAATGTTATCATGATTCTTAATTTATTGGTATCGATATGGTATGGTATAGCATAGATATCGATTACGAAACTAAGTTTTCATTCATTTTTCGTACAGTACGTCATTAATGCAATGCATATATATAGTGTGTGATTAGATTTTTTTTATCGGGCAGTTTGCAAAATGATAAGCGAAATATGATTTTCGCTGAAGCATGCATGGGCGGAGTGCACTAGGATCGTAGATGGGACAGGTGTCGGGTTCGTCGGCCGCGCGCGGACGGAAGTGCGTGCGTCTGCGCCGCGTCTATTCGCGCTTCCGGTGCGCCCGCGCCCGCGCCGCCCCGCGCCCCTGCGCCGGCGCATCCAACACAAAATCACGCGCCAGACGTGTGAACACTTCCTCATAGTAAAATTTGCATCAATACAATGAAACGTACCAACTAAACAGCGAACAGCGCGCTTCACGCCTCCTCACACCACCGAATAAAGAACTCGTTTACACTTTAGGACCTCTGAAGTTAAACAATAATTATAGATTTTCATTTCTTGTTACTTGTTAGTATTAGATGGCGTGAGTCTTTACAAAAACTAAATTGAAAACAACTTCAACTACAAGTCGACGCAGTGTTCTTTGGCACATAATGAACCTTGTGTATGGAACCATTAAAAAAACATAAACCGCAATATTTCAAGGATCGCTACATGTCATCATTAAAAAAAGTTGTTTCGTTATCAAAGCACTATAATTTATACGTGCGTCGATAAATTACGCTTTCTTGCGCCAAATCAACCACATTCGTTTTAATTGTTCAACGTAATAAACAAAATAATAAAACCAAATTCGATAATGTTTGATAAATGTGTAATGAGAGCAGCTACACAAACATCGACGGATTATTCTTACAATTCATTCTTTAATAGGTATTGTTTCATCATTACTAGATGAAATAATCAAATCTTTAATTTAACAAAAAAGATAAATATTATCACATATTTTTTAATCCACACTTTGTAATTTGTATGAAAAACTAAACAAGAATCGAAGGTACCGTTGATGCTGCATTTTAGCCTACAGTTTCTGTAAGAATAAGTATTTTTTACAACACTTAAACGCGAATTAAAAAATAATGTCAGTAGGTAATTGATTAAGAAGCGCACTTTCATTAAAAACCCACGTTACGATGCGCAATCATTTCTTTTATGTTTATTGTTTTTGCTTTTAAAGTAGGCAATAAAGTTTACCTTCTAACTAACTACTAACTGTTTGTGTTTAGATGTTCTGTGAATGTTATGTTTAAGAATAATAATACATTACATGTAACTCGAATTTAAGTATTATCAGGATCACATTTAGAGACAGGCAGAAAATGCATAATTAAAAATGAAGCTATCTTAAATTAAAATAAATATGTATGAGTTTTAAACAATGTATATATTTTATTTCGAAGCATCTGTATAAAGAAAAAAAAATGAAATGAAAATGGAAATCGATATCAATGAATTATATCCAACAAATCTTTTCTACCAGGTACAAAGATGATAAAGTAAGACAAACTCGGTGTATGATAATTAACTCGTCAAATGTAAGTTTAATTATAACCCGGGGCTTCGGTACAGAGACAATAAAATCTCTAGATCAGATACGCATCGATATTAACATACAGAAGTGGTCGCCAAACAAAATACACACGTAAACAGTGGTTGTCGTTACCATCTTATCAGCCAGAGATCTCGAACATAAAATGAATCTCGTCGTTCACAATGACGAGCAGATAGCTCTTCGAGACTCGAGAGTCCGGAGTCTGAAGACAAGAGCGTTATCTCAACATCGGTTGTTAATGAAATTGGTCCTTTAACATACGAGGCGTGCTTTGTTTTGTAAGGGAATGTCGTGCCTTAACGAACAGTTTGCGCGGTGTAGGCACAAGTTATTTTACGCAAGAGCATTGGAAAAATTACGTAGTCAAAGAATTGATAGTAGGCAATACATTTTATTTCATACGGTGGGCTAAGTAATTATAATGTATGTGATGTTATGCTGGATGATTATTTCTCGCAATTCTACACATTTAAGATAGACCTAGCCTATTATAGTGCTTATACCCTTAGCTTCAAAAAACTTAGTACGTAATAAAAAAGTCAGAATAAACGGGCCGGATTAGAAACATATTATATGTGTACTTACCGAAAAAAGATTATTCTCGAATATTACTTTACTTTTTAAAATACGCCATAATTAACCGTAATTATAAAAACAAACATATAACATTGAGATATATAACGTTTATAAATTTCTTCTTTTTAAACATTATTCCTATAGTTATAGCTTTGTACCTCCTACGTAAATCGTTTGTCACTTCTAACCAATCTATTTTTTCTCTAGAATTCATTAAAGTCGATGATACAACATAAAACAGTCATTCAATTGAAAGTACCGCGAAAACCAACTTGGGAAACAACTAGACAAATTACGAGGAACAATTTTCTAAGGCAGACTTGCTGCGAAACTGCATCCAATTAACAATAGTCTGACAAGTAGAAAATGCAGTTATGAGTAAACTACTGCTCTTACTTCTTAAGTTCAGTATTTCTAGTTATTCACTCGCTAGTTGCTACCGTTACCGTAAAGCTGTCCGCGTTTCCATTACACGAAGAAAGATTACGTCAATTTGAATTGTTTCCACTCGAGTTTACTTTGTTGGTCACCTAATATTAGAATCACAGTTATACAGAAACTATTGCACTAAAATATACCACTAATTAGAGGCATTCAAATATTTCATTTACTGGAATACGACACTACGAGTTCCATATTACTGAAAATGCACCGTACTATAATTTTATCACACGGTAAATTGAAACTACTGGTAATTGCATTTTTATTTCACTACTGAAACTTATACCGTACCGCAACAATTACTGCAAACTGTGAAGGTCCGCATAAACATTAAAATTAAACAGCGTGTCCTGAAGGCGGCCGCAGACTAAAAGCCATAATTAAACTAATTATTCATTATTAGTGAGCACTCGGCCCGTTTTGAAGGGAAAAACTCTAGTTCCGAGACGAGGCAATTTGTTACATCGTCCACATAACTACGTTTGTATCGATTGAGTTTTACTTTTCGCCATTTGTACCGGGGAATTTTTGTTGCCAACACCAATTTTCGTTCAATAATTGTTTGGCTTAGTATAAAATATCTGTCACAACAGTGTTCAACATTAAAACTTACAGAAAAAGTACCAAAGAACCATTTTATAAGGCATTTGTTAAACACTTTACACTACATGCATTGTGTATTCCGTAGAATCTGTCAAACTTAGAGTATTTAAAATATAGAGGAGCGCTGTCATACATTCGCATCTTGAAAAACGTAGATGTTTTCTTAGTGAATATTGAATTAATTCTTTAGCAATAAATTACTATAAATTCCTTTGATAACCGAAATTATATTCTACTATTATCCTTATAAAGCGAGTTTGAGTGGAATTAAATAGCTCTAAACTATTTATTTTAGTTTTCTTTTCCAAGTAATTAATGTATGTTGGACAAACTGTCAAATATCAGCCAATAGGAGGACAGAAAAAGGTGGCCTGGCACCACCATTTTTATCTACGTTTTTGAAGTACCAGCGCTCTCTCTATATTATAGATACTCTAAGCTGTCAAATAAAGTAGGTAACAAACGATAGTGTAAACATTTCGTGACTTTTTAGGCTTTTTATTTAATGCTAAATTATATAAATATCATCATCATGTGTGTATTGATAGTCAATCACCACGCACTAAAACGGTGAAGGAAAACATCGTGAGGAAACCTGCATACCATAGCGATTCATAAGAATTTCTATGGTATGTAAGTCCGCCAACCCGCACTAGGCCAGCGTGGTGGACTATATGACCTAACCACTCTCTATCATATTCTCGATTGTAGATTAGGCCCGTGCCCTGCAGTGGGACGTATATGGGCTGATACAGATACAGATATATAAATAGGCGATAAATATTTGCTTTCGCCAAAAATAATAACAGTTTGGATTACAGAGTTAGATTTTATGACTTCCATTGTGAGTTATACAGATACAATGTAGTATTAGAAATCATTTGATCACAGTTAGAAAGAGGCGATTACTTCAGACGCATACATTTGGGCGCCAAGGTCGGCGTGCTTCCGCCGAGCGTGTGGCAAGTTCCGGTGTTGGGCAACGCGTCGGTTCGCTGCCCGGCTAATTGTTCACATTGCATTGCTGTCAGACACAATTGTCTATTTGATGTAGTTGATAGCAAATCGCGACTATACCTCATCATTCATTAAGTTCGAAAACCATAAGGTAACCATAACTGGTACCTCAAGCTGCCAAATAATACATTGCCAAACATACTCTACTCATGTATTGAAAAACTATAGTTATGTTATTTAAATACTACGTATATTTAAAAAATACTTAAAAATATAAATATAATAATTGTTATTTATTATTTTTACAAGGTGTTTTTTTTTTCAAATGGCAGTAAGGCAAATAGCCACGCTGTTAAAGCCTCCTAAGAAAAAATCTTGGTTCTATATTTAAAAATATCTTGTTGGTACAGACCCTCGACAATGGAGCGAGGCGGCGGTGACGGCGTGGCTGCGCTGGGCCGCGCGCGAGTTCTCGCTGGAAGGCGTGGCGCTGCAGCAGTTCGCGCGCGCGCAGGGCAAGGACATCTGCGCCATGGGCCGCGAGGAGTTTGTTGCTCGCGCGCCCGCCTTCATGGGCGACATACTCTGGGAACACCTCGAAATTTTACAAAAAGGTAGGTATCGTACACTAAAATTATTGTTTTTTTTTCTATTATTACAGAGTATATATTAGTGAATAAATCGTAATTGATATAAATAAAAAAAAAGAAATCCCGTTGAAGTATTTGTAATTTTTTAGGCCATAGAATAACGTAGTACAGCCAGAGGCATTTTGATTTTTTTTTACAACAAATCTACTTGTTTACACAAATTATCAGTATTAGAATCATAACTATTGACATGTTGTTCATAGATGTAGAGAAAGAGCGGTCGTTGCTCGCGAACGTGCCGCCGAACATGTACGAGAGCAACGTGTGCCTGCCCGAGCTGCCAGACTACATCCCGCCGCCAGCGCACCACTACAACAATAACAACAACACAGGTCAGTGGAAAATATTGCATTCTATATAGCAACATCATGTATATTTTATTGTGAATATTTCTCTTTATTTTAAAAACAAACTACACTATGCAAACTATATTGGCAAGCATTACTTTTTAGCATTGCAGACTTTGTGGTTTGTTCTGTTAACAACTAAATACTATGGAAGAATTGTTTGCTATCGTCAATCTTATGGAACTCCTACATAAGAATACTTCGTTTGTTTTCAATATCCTCAAGCGATCAAATATAGATATGTATCCAGTCTTCAATTATTTCTAAAGCATTTTATACAATTTTGGACGTAACAGCTTCATGCATAATTTTTTATTACAGTACTTATTTTCCAACAAATTAAACAGTTCTTACATGACTCTATTGCACTGAAAGTATAAAAAATACTTAAGAATGCTAAAAAAACAACATTTCAATGCTTATACTTGGAAATATGAAAATAATAAAGTCAATTACCACATCACCTTCGCAATAATATCGTATGATCCAAAATGATAATTGTCAAGACATTTCAAAAGTACTACGATCCGCGCCACGCACTCAATTTGTTAAGTATCAAACGGTAAAGATAAATTCCTCGATGGCTTATCTAAAAACCAGTAAACTGAGCCTCATTAAACTTGCGTTCTCGATAACCCGACAATTACAACTACTTCACGTTACGAAGCACAATATTTAGTGTAGACTGTTGTCGATAAAATAAAACGCGTGTGGAAATGCCTTGTTCTACCTGCTTAAACACAATTCATATTATTAAGATTTTAAATTTAACGCATTTTATAAGGTTTATTAAGAAACAAATATACTCTGATTTGAGTCTTGTAGAGCAGAAAAATCTTCATCTCTGAGATGTACGACAACAACACATGTGTCTAAGGCATTGCTTATGACTAATTGATTTTATTATAAATACATCCTCACAGTTCACAATTACTCATTAATATATTCAATGATGCATAGATAGACTCAGTTGTAGTTAACTCTTATGTCTCCCTCAAACCATTATACGAGCAGTGGTCATTAATTATAAAAATGGAAACACATTTTATGATGATTTATATTCCAGCTATTGGTACAAGCTGCAAAATACTCTTAAGATTTAAATACTTTTGCTCCAATGCCCCACCTCATAGAACTATACTAACCAGCGCGTTGGATCCGAGAACCATTGATAAATGTCATAAAACATATTTAGAGGTGTTCTGTCATTTGATTTAGATTCATACATAAGTACCACCGTATGGTTTTTAATTGTCAGTTTTAGATATATCTCGCTTCGCCTATCGTCACGTATGCAAGACAGAATCTCGCGCACTACTGCTAGATGAGGAAAATTAATCAAATTTTACAATCGAGGGTAGCTGTGTAGTCTCATGGATAAAAGCTCATTTCCATTAGATATAAAACGGCGTGTTTATTGCGTTGTAAATCATACGAGCGGGATGTTTTGACTGAACACCGGGGCCGCGCTCAGCTACTGAAATAATAAATTATCGAAGGAGACAACGTGTCCTCTTCGACATCGTTACCACGGCCCCACGGGTGGTCTCCGCTCGTCGCGAGCCACCTAAATATTTATATGAACCGTTTAAATGTCTAATCAACGTTTAACAATATCAATCTCTTCATAATAAAAAATAATGGTGTTATAAATAATAATTTTGTTACGTCACGTTTTATTAAACTATTCACCTAACATCTTTTATCCTTTGTACAAAGGTTATTGTATTGTATAGCAAGTGCCTACTAAAGAAGCTTATTGAATGACGACAATAAATGTATGACATATTAGATCCTTGCGTTTCCCTTACTAGGTAGAGTCTTACAACATGAACTGGCACTCAATATGGTAGATGACGTTAAGAAAGTTTATTTCATAGTCAACATAGTAGACGCAGCTGCTTTAGTGCTAAATGTCGCCTCTAATTGTTAACCTTAACTTAAAACAAGTCTTAGGTGTCGGTAAGTAAAATATTCAACAGTTACCATGTAATACAAGAATGTGCAACGAAAGACTTGAATTCTGGATGTTGCAAAATATTTTATAGTATCACAGTGAGACCGTGAATATTTTTTTTTATTCAATGAAGATTTAGATTTTCCTAAAGATTTAGATCAAAACGAAAGTTTGCACCATCGTATAGGTAGAGCTCTAATATGAATTTCGATGGTCAAAATGATTGCTATAGATTAAAGCAATTATTGTGTTGTTTATGCCATCACGTAATATTCTAAATTGGTGGTTTCCAGACGGCTGCACATACACATGAGTGTGGCCCAACATACCAGTGACCTTGACGCCATTTTTCCGCTCTCTTTCATATCTTTGCCAAAATTCGTCTTACACTTTTATTGTTCATGTATTACGCTGTTTATATGTTTTAACTAAAATGTCTACATTATTAGGTCAATGTATACCGGGTATCTCAAGACTGCTACCGAAAACGAAGCCGGGTGGTAGTTTTAGTGACTACAAACACAATGCAACTAAAAATTTCGCAATGAAACGCCACAATTATTTTTTATGATTTTTTAAATATCGTCATTTTTGGGTGGTAAATCCATAGTTTTTGCTAAAATAATAATTTAAACTCTTTTATACCTAAGATTATTTATAAATAAAAAAGTATATACAATTATTTTAGGAAAAAATGTATTTACCACCCAAATATGGTCATAGGAAAAAAAATAACAAAAAAAAATTGTCGCTTTTTTTTGCAACTTTTTCTGTTGCATTGTGTCTGAAGTCACCTAAACTACCACCCGGCTTCGTTTTCGGTAGCAGTCTTGATATACCCTGTATATTCCAAATTTTTTTTTCAAAGTCTTATGGGTTTTACGCGAATCGTCCATCTTCATATGTGATTATAATAGACTTCAAAATAATGCTACATCATTGAGTTTGGCTGACATAGCAATCATCTTTCAATACCCTAACCGTTTATAAATAATTCACAACCTATAATTACTCGAATTTCATATACCTATAGGTCTCGGAATTTTATGTTACTTGATTTCAAAGTCACATTTTAATAGAACGGGCAAGAACACTATATCAAAGTCTAGGTCCATATTACAAGTTTAAGAGTAAGTTTGGCAACTTCCCTGCTCCCCTCCCGTGTGCCCTCCCCTCGCAGTAGAATGTTCGCGCTCGACCTCAGTGCTCACTGTGGCACAGTGTTGCTCAGCCCATCACTACTATTGTTCTACCCCCACTGCACCAGCAGTTAGCACCGATCGAAAGTTCAGTGTCGAGATTATATTCCAATTATTTCATTCCCATCTTGGCCTATTATTTGCTCAAATATTTGACCTATTTTTGGTAACTTTCCTTATAATTATTTCATGTTTATAGGAAGGTCTGCCTAAGTTGGATGAATATAGTACTCCGACAGTTAAGTGATTAGTGAACCGTGAGTGAGTGATCCAATATGTCAATGCTGGATTCGGGTTAAATTATGTTTTTACACCCAAGCTCCCGCTCTAGGGACTCTACGGAGTTAGACCCTCTTTTGATATGGCGTGGTAAGTTTGTAAAGCTTCTCTATTAGTTAAAGCTTTCATTGTACTATATATATTTTTTACCCCCTCATGCCGTTGTATTTCTTTTTCGTGAGGGAGCTTTAATTCGGTTGATTTGAAATGTGGTATAATTATAATATTCACACACAAGCTGCTGACAGCTAATCGCACAACTCTTCTATTTTGGCAATCGGATATAACACAATTGCACCGCAGGACTATAATAAAGTATGCTAAATAAAGTAAGGTTGTGGTAGAGCACCATTACACCAACATACTGACTCGGGTGAATTTCTCGCGTCCTCGCGACAACTCGAGCGTGTCCAACTAATGCAAGTGGGCCGACGTGGCTGAAGGTTAGCGCACAAAAACACATCGTATATATTCAATATTTTGCAAGTGCACTTGTATTAATAAACTGCGTGTGTAGTGTGGTGTATGGGTGATGTGTGCAATTTGGTTGCATCCGCGGTGTCGCAAGGGCCAACGATCGCTGGCCGCGGTACATCCTCGCGTTGCGCACTCGCGCGCTAATCGCCGGACGTACGTCGCGGAACCACGTTGCAAAATCACTTATACGCCAAACAAAATGTCTGCGCCCTCAACGCTTCAGGGTCGCGCCACGCACACACCCCTTCATATACCCTTTTTTCTGTCTTATTATTTCAAACTTTAATAAAGGTAGAGTGGTGTTTAACATTATCTATGATTAGATGAACTTAATTTATCTTTATACTTAAATGAAATGCGTGTCTCTGTTGATCTTGGCTTAGATTTAAGAAGTTGAGGAGTTGAAGTGACAGATACAAGTCGTGGAACAGTGCCTTTATCTCAAAATAGATATTGTATCGCGCTAGGTTATACGTTTTTAGAATAAGTTATGTGCAAAAAAATAGATAACAATATAAAGTTTTATGTCTTTTTAAATATCTTAATCTGAAATCTTCTATGTTTAAAATTAATGGCTAGAGGTGAATCTTAATGCTGTCCGGAAACTGATAGAATATGACTCAAATGTTAAGAACGTTAATATATTAAATGGCAACATAGACGACAGGTTTAAGTTTTTACATATTTGCAATAAGCAACATTTAAATCGATAAACTTTTATGCATCCGCGCAACTTATTTACATAACAAATTTACCTATCATAATAATTTAAGCGATGTTGAGGCGGGGCCATTTAAAGATATCCACCCATTTAATATGATCATAAAATATTATGTCGCAGTTACAAGTAGATGTATTAATCAATTTAATTCATTGTTATTACCACTTTATACACCTCGACGTAGATATGGAGAAAAAGTGACGGTCTGTCTATATTTGGGGATAATTTATTAGCTGTAATGTGTTTTGTGTTGGTCAGTAATTAGCTTATGATATATTGCCAGAGGAAGTGTTCAATGAAACATGGGCTATTAATGTAAGGACACATCTGAGTTTTGTTGATACATTAAATAGGTGACAGAATGAATACAAAAATATTATATGGTATTATGTGTAAAGAAATACTGTCCCTATGAGTATAGACTAGGCTTGTGCATCTTTAATGAGTATAAGGATGATAATATTACAATTCAGGATAAATAACATAAGTTTTAACGTCACACTTAACTTCCTTTGTATATGCCTTCCAAAGACTCGTATCCATCTCATGATGTCTGTAAGACATTGTCTGTAAGATTTTGCTTTTGAGCAATAAGACTACCAATTGTACTTTTTTATTGATTTCTAATTGTATTTATTTCACTTTTTTGTGCGTAGTAAAGTGTATATAAAAAAATATTCAATGCTTTCCTACACCTATTTACCAACTTCCATCAAATATACCTAAGAATAACGAAACTATGGTACATAACCCTATCACTTATGTATCACGAATCACGTCGATTTAACGCAGACATAAATTAATGTAAAGTTTAATGAGCTATAAAAGTCTATATACACGTACGCATATAACAAGCATCACAAAAGCTAAGTGGCGAGTGGCGCGGTGGCCGGTGGCTACGGTGACGGCCACATCCTGCAATGATTTATCAAATGGCAATGAAGTAGCTCCGCCCTGCTCCACATCCTCACCCTTCCACCTTTATGATAGTTTTTGTTAAATAAATATTCAAATTGAACGCCAATACATACTCCCATAACACGCAATAGCGCCTCTATTAAACATAATTACGATATAAATTTCAATACGTATTTGGCATGTTGCAAAAAATCAGGATATTTTTTTCGATCGAACAGTGAGTCATGTTCGAATTTAATATACTTATTCCGTTATTGCTAATATTTATCATCTTAATCTGGAAGTGTATGTGTAATTATGTGTCTTTTTGGTGATTTGTAATCAATTTCAACATTTTGTATGTTTTTTTGCTTACTATAGGTATCTTAATTATGTTTATTAAATGTATTTCATGACGAATAGGTCAACACCTGCAGACAGCAGATAAAAAATATATCCAATAACTATATTTCTAAGAAACATAAACATATTAAAGTTCAACTTAGGTATTAAATTAGGGATTCGATGAGTATAATATCAATAGGCGGTATCTCGGGCTACACAAAAGCTCCTTCAGAAGCTATCCTCAACATTGATTGACAAATACACAATCGTTAACAAGCCACAAAAAAAAAGCAAATTACAATCCGTTCGATGTATCGATAAGAAAAATATTGAGCTTTCTAAGATATCAATAAAAAGATAGGTGTCGCTCGGAGCGGCCACATCCGGCAGCCATTGTGCTTCAGTGACGCTCTTCCGGCGCAACCCGATACACTCCCGCGCACGTGCGCAACCTTTTCAAATTTAATACTTCCACCATAAAGGAAGCTAGAACAACAAGGTAAACAATTGCCGCCGAAATGGCCCACTTCAACTAATGTATGCCTTGTCAATTCAATATAATTCTTTCGTATACAAAGTGAAATAGTCGATATACAGCTGCGCTATAAGAAAGAATTAGACAACATAGAGTCAATAGATATGTAACGATTATCAAAATAAATACCGATATTAGTAGACGTTTGCAAATAAATTCACAACAAGAAGTGGTAACATAACTGTTAATACAAAATTATTTGTCCAATACGTGTAAGTACCTACATTTGTCATGTAACAAAAGGTAAACAGTCAATAAAGACCATTCAGTTATTGTTAATGCCAACAAAAGACGCAATAATGCTGTACTATAGTAAAGCCAGGTATTAATAAAAATCACAAGGGTTGGCACACGAAAAGAGCAAAGGGCAAGGGGTGCGTCTTTGATACGCGCAGTAGGGCCGCAGTCTCGGCGGCGCGGCCCGAGGCTCGACTCCTTGTCCTCCAATAAGCCCCTAACAAGGGTCCTCGACAAGTACCCTTCCAATAAGCTCTTTCTTCACCTATTTCAGGTGTCCTTGATACGAATTCTAAATCCGATTTGCTCGTCAATGTTATTGTGTTCGAATAAAGGGCAAGGGTCAAACAACCAACAAAAGGTTTTAATATTCAAAGACTCTTATCGCCCGTCTGTTTACAGCTATTTTAATTTCGGCCGCATCGTAACACATCGATAAGTTTTCACGACACAATAAAATTTTATTTGCCTTTCAATAAAACTAACTACCCTTGAATTTTGAATCCTTATCTTTGATTTGTATAGTCCGTATTGAATGGTGTGAGTGCGTTTGTGAATACGAAACTGGCGTACCCCGTTTTAAATATTGTTATGTATATGTGTATATGTGAGCATTCTTTGTGCATCACACTCGTACATAACGTGGGTGGGTTTTACCTACTTTAATTCCTGGCATTTGTCCAGCACTCAGATGTGATAATTATTTATCATAAAAAATATATGAAATTAAATACATTAACTCAAACAATTTAAATAAAATCGAGGTTCTGTGCAGATTTGTAAATTACCTATTGAATGTATTTAGTTATCTTGATAGGTAAGCGTTCACACACTTGCTCTCCCAGACGCACGTAATCCTACTCCTTTATCGTGTCTACCTACCAAGCAAGCAGGTACTTTGCCCTCTTTTAATTGTTATATATGTGGGAATAAGTGAAATATAGGAATTTCGCAATTTTGCTGTGTGATGTAGTTGAATACAAGTATCGGGTTACTATTGTGCTCTAAGCATTATCCCGGGGCGCCGACAAAGCCCGCCGCCCACACTTTGAAGTGCCGAATTCAATTAATTGCCTTATTTGCACCACTCGAAATCAGATACGCAGTCGAAAGAAAATCTAGTGTCTTCTGCCACCCTTTAAATGTTGGAAATGTGAGAAAATGCTTCTAACATTGTAGTCTCACTTAAATTATGACGTTCATTATTTCTTTATATTGGATAAAAACACAATAATCTCTATATTTTAGATTAAAAAAAAAACTACAAAATCGTTGGCAAAATGTGTGATTACTCAGAGAGATTAACTATAATCAAAATAATACTTAATTAAAAATTACGTAATTGAATGACGAAATAGTTGCTCAATGCGCAATAAATTAAATACTGTAACACTAGACCTATCCTGTTGCTACACTCATACACATACGTAAGTGTGTCACTGCGACACGATGGAAGGGGTGCGAGCCCCCATCGTCTTCCGTCCATTCTGCGCCTCATTTCGGCGTTGATTGCAACAATCCCCCACAAAAACAAATATTTGCGGGCGGTTCATTATCCGTTATTAGGTGGTGCGCATTTTAATTGCTACTACTCGTCGGCGGCTCCATTACTCCTTCTGTGTCGTAGATCTCTTGTATCGCTAATTTACTTGTAATTATATTGCTTTTAACATTCCTTTGAAAACTAGAACAATTGAACATTGCACATGCAAAGAAAAGGATCTAAATATTAACTCACGTAGATTAAAGTTTTTGCTGTTAATTGGACATTGTTCCCTTTTTATAAAGTATAGTGTATTCCAAAACATTATTAAAAATAAAGCGTTTAATTTGACATGACCACACCTCTGTTCAAGTTCAAATCTCAACCATGTGAGCATTTGACGCAGTACGATTGTTCGCGTGAAACGTTTAAAACATACGATAATAATATATTGCGTTAGGTGTCCCCGATACGTTATCGTGAGGGTGGGAGCTGATGGTAGTCGCGGGGTGAGGAGGGCGCGGCGGGGGGAGGGGGCGGCCGGACGACGTGGGCGCATGTCCTTCGCAACACTGCCCCTGAGATAGCGCTGTCACAACAATATCATGACAGATTGTTTGGACATTGTTATTTTTCCATTCAGTTTTGCCTCAAAGCCGATAATTTTTTCAACATTTTCGAGATAGCCCATAAAATCTTTATTTTTATGATATTTAGTTTCAAGATAAGATAATTTTAAATAAATAAAATATTCAAACCGTTGTAATTGTTAACCAAAAAACAAAAGTTTAACGTCGACATTTATCTATTGAACTTTGAAGACATAATATTTACTTACGTAGAGCTCCTAAAATATAAACTAGCTTGTGCGAGATACTATCCATATATTACAAACATATGGCATATTATCCATGTCAATTGCTATATAATGACCGCTATCCAAAAAAATAAAAATGTAAGACGCGTAGTTCCGGAGTTTGACGTGTAGCAAGTATAATAATGTCACAATCATAATGTTCCCAGAAATCGTTCCAAATATAAACGTGGATAAATGTCGTATCGCGCGCCATCTCCACAGATGACGGAGGCCGAGAGAAATAAATTATTGGTACCGGAAGTGACGTCTCGCGCGCTCTAATTTAATACATAGCCCGTTGCGTAGCACTGCCGCCAAATTAGTGTATACCTTGTAATGATGCAGCTTTTTTGTATGTACTACCAATCCAATGGCTCCGATAAAACCATAAAATTTGTTTTTAAATGTAGCGCAGGTAAAACGCGCTTAAAAAACAAATTACGATTAATGAATGTCACATAATGATATACCGTATCCTTAATTCGCCGGAAACAAAATTTTAAAACCTTAGACTGGTGATAGAGAACACAAATTGAATTTCAAATTAGAATTCAATCAGTTCATATAATGGTCGCAGTCGTGGCGGGACCGGATGCGCTGAACTTTTAATTAGTGCAAAGGTTACCAATGTTACCGAAAAAACCTTTTGTATTGTCTATGGAATGAAGTATAATTATATGCGCGCCGGTGATTGGGGAGGCTTATTTAAAGCTCGGTGTTATCCCCGCTTTGACAGTTCTGGATGAAGTGCTCCCGAGTCGTTGTACAGATTTATGGACTGTTTTCAGTGTTTTATCTAAAAAAGATTGTTTATCTGGCACTTCCGTCGCCTGCCGCGGCCGATACGCTCGCTAACGCTTTATTGTTTACACTTAATGTAATTCAAAGCAGGGAATTCCTCGGTAAATTGTATTTTTAAATTTAAACGCAGCCGCTGGGAATGGGGAGTTTACTGCGTGAATATCGATTGCCCGCCGGCTTATTTCAATATCTTTTTGCCTTTTTGCGATCGATATTACGCTCTAGTCATACGTAATTTTTTTCTTTTTGTTGCCGACTATTTAATAGTTTCTAGGCGCCTCCACCTACATCGACAACAATGACCGTCACAAATCAGTGGGAACATGAATAAAACCTTATGTGACGAGGCGTCAGTGTCGACCAGATTAAAATGCCACATTCAGTAACAATCGAGACAACGCACACGGCTCAACCTGACCACTTTACGAATAAACATTTTTGCAAGGTCCCATCAATAATTCCTAACAAAACACTACAATGTGTCTGCATCTAGTAATACTAAGAATTTTTTTTGTGAAATTGATTTCTGGGTCGAAATGTATTACAGAAGTGTCAGTTTGAAGTACATATGAAACTAGCAGTGGGTCCCTCATCAGATCTCTATTTCCTCCACCCGCGTTGCATCACGAGCATTACGCGCGCGATGTGGACGGGAGACAATATCCCGCGCGTGTTTATTTCCTCAGCGCATTTATTCAAATATTGAAAACTCATTTCCCTTGTCATTTCCTGGCGCAGGCAGGCGCGGACGGCGGCGGCGTGCTAGATCTGCGAGTATACTTGTCTTGTTAATTGCATTTTGCTTGTGCCACCGACTCATTCTCCCAGTTTCACCTCGAGAACAATATCGATTATACGTTCTCAAAACATCCAATATTGATTCTGCCCGCTTGAAATTTATTATGTGATGTTAAACGTAAACTAACAAAGTTATATGAAACCTTGATTACATTTACAATTTAAATTTCTAACCTGTATCATTTGCATTAGACGCCATAATTAAATTCGCAGCTGCTGTGCCTTAAACTTAAAAATAAACATCGCAAACAAACTAATCGACATCGTGTTATAAAATACAAAACACATAAACTAATAGCTCACAAACGACTATGGTAGCCTGTTGACACAGAGATGACTAATAAGCATTTGGACGGATGATGAGTAGCTCAGTATTCTCCCTTATCACGCACCACCCATTATAATTTACCTGCGTAGATACAGCATACTAAAAATCAGCGCCGTATCTTCCGACGCCCGTCGAAATCGCTTCCTCCGGTAGACAATAGCCCTCTGTATCCGGCGGCACACGTGCTCAGGTGCCTATTATCCTTTGGTCCCCTTCTTGCTACCTTTTGTGACCCAACTTTGAGCCCACCCCTTGTAACTTGACCCGATTTTGGCACAGCACCGCCTCTCAGCTCGTGCCCTCCCATCGAATCCAATTGTATCTGGCATCTAGTCCATCGCGGACATCGAAACTGATATTGTTATACATCTGGCGTTATGCAAGTAAAGCTATTGTCAACATCCTGTTTCGAGATTCACAATCTTTCCAAATATTCTGACAATTACTCAAATTTCGCAATTTATACTATTATCATCGGATACTTATTTTAATGTGGTTCAATTTACAATTCAATTTTACTGCTACTTTTTGTATATTTTATGAATAGAGAACATTCATGTTTGTCTTTAGTAGAAATGTTTGTAAGTAGCTTAGCTGTCTTATTCAATATTAATATTTTATATACATTTATTCTCTACAATGGATTATTTTTCTTTGGCAAAATAGGCGTATAAATAATTATTTAAATGTTCATATAAATAGATCGCAGTTCAGGCATCCTTGTAACAAGGAGTCATTAAGTCAGTGAAGACAAACAACGTTGGCCGCACCGCGCTGCCGCGACGTTTATATGTCGTAACCGTAGAAGATCACGCTGTTGGTATTGTTATTACGACTGCAAATGGAAGTATTCTAAAATTACATTTAAAATTCAAGTGTGTGCCTAAGTCTCGTGCGCGGCGCTATCAAACAATGGGAATCAACGTCAAGGCCGCGTGCGTCATGGTCATTATATTATAACGTAATTATGATCTACCTACTGGCTACTGGGAACCACGTGATGGTGCGATAGTCTCGCCTCTTTTGTGCCTGCCACTAACAATCGTCTATGCATCTGCGGAGAATCTCACACGTTTCTGGAAACACTAGGTAACTGGGAAATAAGCGAAAGTGCTGGTTCATGCGATGAACAATTTTTTCACCATATTCGGCTGCTGTGTGGATTTAACGCAGTGTTTTTAGAATTTATAAATATTTTTTTAAATATTAATCGAGGATAACAAAAAGCAAGTCGCCTAATTTATCTAGTAATTGTATGAATGAGTTGAGAATTTTAAGGTACTGATTACTACAAAGTTAGGCAAGTCCCATTTGTGTGAGTTCTTCGGTTTGAGGAAAGTCATGTTAGTTACCCGAGACCGGAATTTGTGACCAATATAAAGCTACCTCCTAATCACATATCGGGTCTGAAGTCGGCCCGACGAAATACGGGTGCTAGAGTCACCTTCTATCGACCCCTAGTGGATTTTGGTTTGAACCTATGTATGCATTACATGACAGTCAATCACCACGCACTAAAACGGTGAAGGAAAACATCGTGAGGAAACCTGCATACCATAGCGATTTATAAGAATTTCTATGGTATGTAAGTCCGCCAACCCGCACTAGGCCAGCGTGGTGGACTATATGGCCTAACCACTCAATCGTACTTTCGATTGTAGAGTAGGCCCGTGCCCTGCAGTGGGACGTATATGGGCTGATACAATACAATACAATACAATGCATTACAACTAACGCTCTAACTGCAAACTTCGACCACATACAGGGTATATCAAGACTGCTACCGAAAACGAAGCCGGGTGGTAGTTTAAGCGACTTCAGACACAATGCAACAGAAAAAGTTGCAAAAAAAAGCGACAATTTTTTTTTGTTATTTTTTTTCCTATGGCCATATTTGGGTAGTAAATTCATTTTTTCCTAAAATAATTGTGTATGCCCTTTTATTTATAAATACTCTAAGGTATAAAAGAGTTTAAATTTTTATTTTAGCAAAAACTATGGATTTACCACCCAAAAACGACGATATTTAAAAAATTATTAAAAATAATTGTCGCGTTTCTTAGCGAAATTTTTAGTTGCATTGTGTTTGTAGCCACTAAAACTACCACCAGTCTTCGTTTTCGGTAGCAGTCTTGAGATACCCGGTATATACCTTGTAAGGTTTCTAAATTGGAATAGATTTCATGTGCTGCGTATTTTCGCAATGATTTATAATAAATATTATATATGTTATCAAGTCGTACCTAAACTAACTAGCTTTCATTTTGTATGAAAATCCTAATGAGCAATCACATATTTTTGTTTATAATAGACACATTGATACCTACTCTATATTCAATTTTTATATCATCTTTTAAAAGTCCACAGTGTGAATATCGGTGTAGAACTTTGTATTGTTCTGCTCGTTAATTGCGCTCTCAATGTTAGAGTCGCCACTCAAAATTACTGACAATGTGTTGTTTTCGCTAAAATAAAAACCTTGTGCCATTGCTGGCCCGAGCATGGAATTTCCCGCACAAATGCAGTACATTATAATTCAGTTCCAAATGAATAACAAAAATTCGCCTTTTCACACAGTTTGATAATTCGGGTGCGAAATATAGTTCTTTAACTGCAGTATTTTTAAGTATATTTTTCCTTAATTGATAAACAACGGGAAAATGCCTTGCTGACCTAATAAGAATGAAATGATACGCAATCAACACGTTTCGTATGTTAAATTAGTTTACCAATGTAGAACGTTGAGAAGTGAGAGTTTATTCAATGTTAATCGTGAATTTGACGGCGACAAATTAGATATGTAACAACGATTCTACATGTGCTAATTTTCATTACACTCATAAGGGGAGTCAGCAAAAAAAATCAACGGTCGTGCAACAGTTGGTCGCGTAGCAGGTGGCACGACAGGTCGCCGCGAATCGTCGCAGTGGTGCGGAGCTGCGGCCGCGCGCTCGCCGCTCGTGTGCATTTCGGAACGCTCGACGCCGCTCGGGCGCGCTCGGCTTTCGTCGGCAATACTCGGCTCGCGTTTCCACGGCCGCCCTCTCGGTCCGCACTCCGCCCGAAAGCTCGCAGTCGGTGAATAGGCGCGAAGCGATCCAGTACTACCCATAGTTACGCTGCACTCTACTCGCTGCGCAAAGCTCCGGACTCGTACACAGTAACGGGAATCATTTAATACCTTCCGCGGTTAAGTGAAAAGTATACTGCAGTGAGAATTTAGGATTTTTCCTTAATAGTTTATTTAATTTATCTGTTTGTAACAACATTTCGTTTCGATTAAATTGATGAAAAGTTTGTTCAAAATTTTGCGCGTGTGCGATAGTGATGAGGTGCTGAAGAGTGTGATAGTGCGCGGGGGCCGGTGCTAGGTCCGCCATGCTGTTGGTGGAGGCGCCGCGCGAAGCCGCCGTGCCCCCGTGCGCGGCGCCCCTAGACCTACCCATGTCTACTCTCACTAAACTCAATTTCACGGACTTTGGTGCAAAAGTGAACAAACCGTACGCGGAAACTCCGGACCAAAGGGACAATAGAATAAACTATGAACAGGCGATCGCGAGTGTAGCGCGACTGAACTATGAAGTGGAACAGACAGTGAGCTCGTCGGGCAAGCTGCACTACGCGGAGCAGAGCAGGCTCGCGTACGACCCCGCCGCCGACGCCATGTGCGGAGACCCCTCCTATATTCTACCAGGTCAGTGCTGGGAACTCACTCGGAATATTCTTAACAAGAGATCTAGCGTGAAACTACAACATACTGACAAAAATCATCCCTTAATTTTGTGTCGGTACTAAGAGCTTTTGTTGCGTTAATAATATTTCTGAACGTAGACCATATTCAAAAAAAGGAGATATAACTTCTCAATTTTCAAATTAATTAAATAAACATTAATACATTTTACAGTACCGCTAGTAATGTTAAAAAGTTTACAAACGTCTACGCGTTCCGTCGGAACAACATACTTCGTTAAGCCACGTCGAAATATTTCCAGTCACCGCTTGCAACATTATTATTTATCAATAATTATTATCATTCTGCTGCAAAATGTACTTTCATAATTTTTTTCAAAATTCTTCACTGCTGCGGTGGAATAAATACTTAATAATCAACGCAATCACAAAGGAGAGTGATGTCTAAGCCTTAGGACTTTTAATTTATATCAACTGACATACATCAACTATAAAGTAAATACAATATATATTTTATTTACAAAAATATATTTATTTATAGGTATTGATAAATAAAGTAGCTACGTAATTTGGGTGTAAATATTTCTTTTAGTTTGCGTATCAGTTTTAGGTAGCTTTTGCTATACATTCCCGTATTTTATTATAATTGATACTGTTCGTTATATGATTACAAATATAATTAATGCCTTCATTAGAGCTAGAGATTAGCTGGGGCTGGCTTCAGGAGGTAAAAAATATTGTACACAGTAGGTGACTTAAAAACTGCGCAACACGATTAGAACAATATTCATAAACAAACAATAGCCCTCATTAATTAATTGTTATTTATTTACATGAATTTTAATTCGCCATCGCGTTCTATAAATGTTTCATCATATTGTTTAAATATACACATATTTATGATGTCTTTTTTTATATAAAATATTACCATTTTCGAGTAGTCGCATAAAAACCTATCAAGCACACGATATCACGAACTATTGAAATAATCATTTAAAGAGCTATTTAATTTTTGTGTATGCATTGAAATCGATTACTTTTAATAACGTGTTGCAAAACTTTTCAATTAATTTCACACCTATACAACTTCCGATTATGCTATTAAAAACCGTTTAAGATTTATTTTGGTTACATCTAAGACACGTAGATGTATAAATAAGCGGCGCTTCATTGAGAACTCTCAAGCTTTCCGAGCGGAAGCACTTTCGCCGCCGCCATGTTGGATCCGGTGCCGGCGGGGTGTGGGGGGAGTCGAGGGGGAGAGAGGAGAAGGGGGCGAGCAGCGCGAGCGCACCTCGCGCCACTTCCGCCGCGTGACGCGCATAAAAAAACTTCGCCTTATTGTCATACAGCTTACATTTGCATACATAGATTACGTTAAACCAATGTTAGTTGGCTATTATGAGCTCTCTGACGTTCTAGTTCAATTGATGAATTAATTTTATCGCGTGCTTCCGTTTTCGATTCTTCTAAACAAAACTTTTCTAATGAAGCAATATGTTATACTGAAATTCCGGAATTTGCACAGATCTTTCAATACTGAATGAATTCTGCAATAGATCAAGATTGATGATTGTAAATACATATCCATATTAAAGTAATATATTTTTAATTCTGCTATTCATATAACGAACTCTTAAGTAATCGTTGAGATGATTATCCTTTAAGCCCGTTTATACGCTTGCACACAATAATGTGGCTGAGCTTTTAATCCGATAAATATGTCTCATAATTACAACGAAATCATCACAGTCTCTAAGGAACCACCAAGAAGAGTAGAAACACATTAGTACATTACAAATTCACACAAATCAGGTTATGTATCACCGCGGTAACGATAATTCGATAAAATCACATTAGCCGCGTAACAAATTTCAAATCCAAAACACGTATACACACTATGAATATTCATACAGCCTCTCTAGATTTAATCGTTGTCGAGCCGTGTCCACTCGTCAGCACCAACAAGGCAGCGAATGGTGGCTGACGGTCATAAATGGTGACCATTCAGACACTTGTAACGGTCCACGGTCGATAACCTTTCAGTAATCGCTTCCTTCCTTTTACAGGTCATTGCGAATCTCGAAGTTTACGTGATCGAAATTGTGATATGTCGCTTGCGCACGCTTGCATGATGATCACACGCTTAGGGCTAAGTCCTTTACCTATACACGTTTAAAATATCATATGCAATATGGTTAAACAAATAAAAGGAATTATAAAATTGCTAGTCCATTTGCCATATCAAGTGACATGACTAAATATGAATATGTAAAAACAAATACCAATAATATGTCCATTTACATAATAAACAACAGATAATATAAAAAGAGAATGTCTGAAATAATCCCACATTAAAACATTGTTTTAAGTCCCTGTTTGGGATGTAAATGGACATGATATCATACATCAAATCATGGTGATGATGTTGATTATAAATCCATTAAGAGGTAAAGTACTGGCGAGACTGTTCGTCGTTTATCCTAGCAGGCATTATGGCTGTGCGAGGCGAGAAGCGAGAAGCGAGAGCGATTTGTCGCGTTAGAAACACCTGTCTAACACGACCGCAGCTGTTCCGCAGATGACCTGCGGGCCATGTGCACCACCAAACCAATATACTTTATCAGTTAGGTATTGTAATGAATAACACATTTTCATATTCATTAGCCACTAATGTCACTGGCGAATTACAAAAAAAAAACCTGATCGGTCAACTTCGTTAACCCTCTAATAAGTCTCGCCGATATTAATTTGCTGTGAAATATTAGATATTTATTTCCCAAGATATGAGAACGCGTAATGACGTAAAAAAAACTATATCCGTTTAATATTTACATATAGCTAGTTTTAATGGCTAAGCAAACATGAAGGTATATGTATATATATATATATATATATATATATGTATGTATGTATATATATATATATTTATATAAAATATTATGTATATGTATGTATTCTTATGATCTTATATATGTATGTATATATTTATGTATATGATTATATTACATAATATGAGTATTCATGACTTTTATTACTTGTAATTTTTAAAATTATTTTAATTAGTATTTTTTTCCCTTTCTATGTATGTTCTATCCTTTACACTTTTGACTGCCCTCTGTTTATCCTATTCTTAAATCCATCCCATGGTTGTCTGTAAGACATTGCCTTTCGGCGATAAGACCGCCAATTGTACTTTTTATATATGTAATTTCTCTTTGTATTTGTTGTCTTTTTGTGCAATAAAGTGTAAATAAATAATAAAATAAATAAGGTGAATACTTAAAAGCAACCTGCTCGCTCTTTAAATGGTTATTATTTTTATATCTGAATTACTGGTGTATTAGAATTTCCGTGTTATGAGTTTATTATTAGAAGTAGCATGAAGGCGGACAGATGTGCCACGGAACATAAGGTCCACTTTATATCACGACGTACAGATCAAAATCGATAAATTGTGAAGTTATGCAATAAAGTGTCGAACACAAATTGCTAACATTAATTGCCGCAACATAAAGTTTCTGTTACACAGTAGCCGCCGTTACGAAGGAGTGTCTTAATTACTCTACTTTATTTAGTTTGAAATATACCTAATATAATATGTCATTACGCCTTATTGCAGCTGACGGTATAGACGGAGATCTACCGAATGTACACAACTGTTTAAGCATCCATATATCTCATAATCTGGTTGTAAACGTGCCTGTTGCATAACTCGAATATGCCCAAACAGCTTTATGCTTTTTACTAGACTCCTCTTTAATAGAAATAGACGTGTATAATTTCTTAACTTGGCTACACTATCGTGCTATTAAATAATTTACAGCCTGAAGTGTTCCCTCCTGTAACCTTGAGTCAATTAAAAAATATTGCTCTTACATAACGTCAAGTAAAACTATTACCGACGGAGAGCAACGAAGACAATTCATTTGCAAAAAATAGTCAGCCATCCATGAAGCGATTAGAACGTTTTTAAACCACACTGATCTAATCATGGAGCCTCAGTCAAGTAGTATCCGAAGCTGTGGCAGGATTATGGTCATGTAATAGTAATAATATGGTGTGGTGGTGACGCGAGACGGCGGCGACGTCACGTAGCGACGTTCATTCATGAATGATGTGTAGTTCAGGGCGCGCGCCGCCGCCGCGCCTGCCGTAATCCTGCGCTCGCCTTGCGCACGTTCAGCGCAGACACATATGTTCTCAATCGCATGCACAGGACAGAGGACTCCATACGTATTGGAAATATTAATACAATGGACCTCGTCGTTTGCTTGCTAAAAGGAAATATGTGCAACCAATGCTTTGTTTATTACGCTGCACTCATAATAAATGTTGTAATTGTCTCTTGAAAAAAAAAATCCATTGTGTCATAATTTGGTAATAACAGTAGATAAGCCACAGTAATACCGTATCTCGGACTTGAAATGATCACAATAGATGGAATGGATGGATCACATCTATTTCGAATGGATTCAACTTGAAGATTTAAGGCCCTAACTTATATTTTATCAGTGTCATCACACCGAAAGCAAAAAGTATGTTTTAATCAATTATCGAATAAATATAATTGATATTATTGAGACAGAGATGGTCTTCGAAGCTGGATACCAACTTTAAAAAAATCCAAGAGTAGCTGATAATTGAGAGGAGACAGTGGCATATCCCATTGTAGTATGTAAGTGAATGATGATGAGGCGTCGAGTGTCGAGGCCAGTGGAGACGTGATGTGATGGTGTGTGCGGCGGAGTCACGTCCCGGCCGCCATTGATACGGGCGCGCGCCGCTTCCGCCGACCATAGCGCCGCTACATCCTGCCACCACTTTTATATCGCACATCATATATCACTACACCATTTCTTCACATTTTATAGCTTCTTCTTTGGTGCCGGTGACATTTTGTAAATTTTGTCTTACGTTTTATGACTCCTGGTTATAGTCTTCAATAGCGTTTTGTGAGCTAATACATTATTTTTACCTTGTTTTGTGGTTATGTTCCGGTTGTGAAAATCTGCAATTAATCTTCATTTCCTTCAGATGTTCACTCATCGTAATATGATCTCAATTCCTTCCGTATGTAGAATATTAATCAATTGACAATGGTTTAAAAGCTCTACGATTTCACATTTGCATTGGCAATAAAAACATGTAAAATCACTGGGTCGCCATATGCTCCATCGTCAGAATGTAACCGCTTATACATCCCCAATTCGATCAATATTATTGAAAAAAATAAGTAAAGTTTATATTAGGTTATATTTTTACGCTTCTTGTCATTTGAGTTATAGAATACAAATCATTCAACAACGCAATTTCCTCACCCTTTGGTTGTAACACGATCCATTTAAAATTTGACTTATAACTAAATCGGCTTTTAAACGTTCGAATATTATAATAAATTAATACGGCGGCGCATTTTTAATGGCTTCCCTTTTGTCGGCTAGGCTCAAGTATGACGTCCAGCAGGCACGCAGCCAGACTTTTTACTTTAGCAATTATTATATTTAACCCAACAATTTCAATATATTACAAATTCTCAGAATTTTGCTGTTCTAATTTCAAATTGCTAATTACGTGATGGAATTTATCTTGATTTAAGCAGAACTTTTACACCTAGGGCGTCGTAAACATTGACAAAAGATTACGCTATACTACGCCGCTGCTGGTAGGTCGGTGTTTTAACAATATTTTTGAGGGTTTGTGTGGGGTCCCAATCCCCCAATCTCGTCGTTTTCGTGTTTGGTGAGTGCTTGCAGTGCGGCGAGGCTCGGCGGGTCAGCCCCCCTCTTGGCGCAGTTTTTGTAACGATCGGCGCGTGCGCAGGTGGCACAGCACCTGCCGCGGGCAACTCTAATGCATAGACACGGCATACGACACAATTTGTCCTTAATGCCATGTTTTACATTAGATATGGAACATGCACGACCCTGCTAATAATGTCAGTTTTACACTAGGAGTTGCTGGAATGATATTAAATTAGTATGTTATTATATCACACCGTATACGCCATACCGCTGGACATGGACTGCCTCCAAGATTGAGAAGAGAACTTTTGAAATTCTCATGTCGTGAGTTATTTCCACATTGTTTTCGTTCCCGTGAATATTATCAATTTATTAATTCATCTGTAACATCTGCTAGCTCCACATTTCATAGTGCCAAACAATACATTATTTCATAATTTAGTATGTAAGAAGAAAATATTTATAACTCCTTCCTTAAGAAGTAATTTATAACTGCCATAAAAATACGGAATTAATGCTCTAAAACAATGACAAATTCTTGTGACAACTGAATGGAACACGTATCCATCATTTGTCGTTGATGTCTTTTGAGACAAACAATAGATAAAGCCGCGTCGCGTCGCGTCTATCGTTTCGAAGCTCTACGTTTTATTGAGTCTAGACAATGTAACAACATAACGATTTGCCGAGCAATGAGCGCTGCCCAACGTTTTATTGAACCACTATCTGATTCTCGGGAATTGTTTATACTTATTTGATTGGCCTGCAATCACGTGAACATGAACACTTCGCATGAATTTTTCTTTAAGAAAATCAGAATCGTTAAATAAATCTCTACGATAAACGTATTTGAATGCAAAGTCTGGTCGCCCGTCCACACGGCTTCAATGATAAATGAAAGACCAAAGTACAAACCACCGGATATTATTGTTAGTTGAAAATTATTTTTGTAATCACAAAATGGAGCTTCGATATTTTTTTATTATAAATTATGCTGTATCGACGCATAGGCGAAGTTAAAAGTTTGTGTAATAATTATATCGGTTGCACGCGATTTTATTGGTAATAAATATCGGTGGATCTGGTGTTAGTTAATTCGCGTCGGATGCGTGCGGGAAAACTCTTTATTTTTAAATCAAGTTGAGGTCACGTGCAGTTTTAACGTCTTGTAATAAATCAATAAGCTATCTTAACTACAAGACTTTTCATTTGAATATACTATAAAAGTAATTATATAAATTATTTATTCCGCTTTAATGACTAGGATTCGAGTAGCGCGATTATTAACTTCAATGTTAAACTGTCGATATTACAAGATAATGATTGCATGTAAATGTAATCAATGGAATAGGTTTTGGAATATTTGGTTGAATGCGTTGGGTGGCAGGGCATGTGTACTGTGTAGCTAGGGAATAAATATCAGTAACAATCACAAATAGCAAGTGAAGTTGATAATAAAATTTCACAAGTTAATTAAATAAGATAATTTTGCGATTTGCGATTGTCATTCACAAAGCTAATATTGTTAAACGATCCCGTTTCATCAATGAATTAATTTTTTTTACGAACACATTTAAAGAAGGAACTGTACAGTCAATTTCGTGTGTGTAATATTAGATATGAAAAATGGTTATAATATATGGACAGTTTTTTGTTTACAAATTCTGTGGGGAACAATTAGCAATAGCAGAAATATAGAGCATGCAAAGGCTTCACTAATAACAAGGTGGTGATGTTTATTTGAAATAGCGATAATTCCCATTACTACTTTGTAGTGACTAGTGTGTTGCGTGGCTTGTCTGGAGCCGCGACAAAGCGCGCCAATGACAACGGCGACTTTAATAAATTCGCCACATCCGCTCCGAACTTGTTCCAATTTTAAGTTTGATTTAAACGTTACTCGCTGACAGCCGTTTCCTCTCACCCTCGACTATATTGTAATATTATTTTTCTTACAATTTTCCAGTGTTGTCAAAACACTTTTGACAAATTGTTCCTAACAACAAATGCGTACGTGGTTTTAATATCCCCGTCTCCAACAAGCATTTAAATTTTTGAATGAATAACATTATAAATTAGTGATATTAAATAATTTTTCAAATTGGATTGAGCTAACAAATCATAAACTTTTAATATTAAGTGAAATGTAACTGCAGCATAGATAATTAAATTAATGAAAATTTAGGATATTTCTTTTTAGAGCAAATTAGTGAAATAAGAGATAATCGTTTATTTTTTAGTTAGGTAGAGACCACTTGATGACTGACACGGTGAATTAGTTTCTTGGTATTCCTACTAAAGAAAAATCTTAGAAGTATCAATTTCATATAAATACCAACGAAATGTTTTGATTCCAAAGAACCGCATGCCTCCATTTCCCTTTCCAGTCGCAAGGCTATTTCGGACTGACCGATCCACCTGGAACTCATTAGTGAATATATTAATAGCTCCGTCCTAATAATGAAATTGTGGGTTAATGAAACACATTGGGCGTAATTAATCCGGGAGCGGAGAGCGCAATGTGTACGTCATCGCGGCGGCTCGGCGGCTCGGCGCAGTGTTGGGAGTGGACGTGTCGCGCGGCGGGGGCTGCTCGAGACTCACCAGCGCCCACCTGTGCACCGCAAAATGCTTCTTATTTTAAAAATTCATATTTCGACTTCCGCTCCCGAATGTGAATTGGCGCGATATGCCACTATCTGTTCTGCCTTGCCGCACAATTATAAACTCGCGTGCATTTTGTTTGAACTTTTGACAGACTCGTTTTATTAGTTGTTTTATTATAATTTTAAGTATCTTTGTTCCTGTACGTCGTCGTTGCTCTCTCGTTTTCAGCTAATGATACTTCACGCTCTGGTTTTTCGACATATATTTTCACATAGCTCATCTTTTAACATCCTCCCGAGTATTTTCCCACTTTTAGATCGTCTGGTTTTATTTTAATAAATGGGTTCTATTTTCCTCAATCGTTCAATGTCTGATTAAATGCACACGTGTGCTTAACGAGTCCAAAGGTAAAATAGTGCGAAAAACTTTTTAAAATGTATGACACGCCTTTAAAATATATTTCCGAATCGAATTTCTTGTGAATTATTTAAACCTCATTGCGTTATAAAAGTTTAGCATATTGAAAATTAAAACGCTCGTCATTAATGCACCATACGGCGTGCATAGCGCGTGCTCAGTTCAAGCAAAAGAAAAAAAAATGGCACTTCTTGAGTTTCGTGAATAAGTAAAAAAGTGTCGTCGCGCCGCAGCTGGTCTGGGTCTAAGGTTACTGTCGCATGCGCCGCGCGCGCTTTAATTACCACCACTCACCATCAACTCATACATACACTTTACATACAATTTAGACTCAAATAAAACTAAGCACAATTATCATTTCAATGTTTATTTATTTATTTATACATCATTGTACACCACACACAAAATAGTAATAACTAGGAAATAAACATAAAAATTAATTGTAAATAGTTATAGTTTATTTATTTATTTGTCATATCAATACAATTTTGATTAGAATTGCCGAATGAAATTGTGAATGTAAATGTTTAGTAGTAATTAATGAAGACTTTTATATAGACAAGTAAAATAAATAATGGGATTATTTATGACCCGCCATATTTTGTGCCTTAAACATCTGTGGCCTCTTTCAAAGACAGTTCCAAAACATATTTTAGCTATCTTCAATTTAATTCAAAAGTCATTCGAAATGGACAAAACATTTGATAGCTATAATATATTTTAAAAGTGTATATGAATAACGCTGCTAGTCTTTGCGGGATAACCTCTAGAGTCTAGACTATTCCATCCTCTCTGCCATCGCTGCAACTCTTGTGAGCCAGGATCAACAGGGACAACAACAATTGACGCCAACTAAAGCTCTGCGAGTCTCTAATGCCTCCTCTACATGTCAACAGATGCGTCTGCAGACATAGTCTTCGGATGGGTATTGAGATCGTCAAGTGGTTTAAATAAAATAATAATAATAAATCGCATGATTTAAATAAAATAATAATAATAAATTAAATCTATTAAATGACACAAACAGTGCGTTCCACTTGACGATCGCAACACCCATCCGACGACGTCTGCAGACGCATCTGTTGACGTGTAGCGGAGGCATTAGGGATACAAGCTTTTCTTAAATCCGCAACGGGATTTCAACTATACTAATAATATAAAAAGGAAAGAGTTGATTTTATTGTATTGAGTAGTTTCTGAAACTACTAGACCGATTTTAAAAATTATTTCACCATTAGAAGCCTACATTATCCATGATGAACATAGGCGACAAAATATTCTCAAAAAAGTGTATCTGCACCCTGGCAGAGCCGGACCGGACCGCTAGTCAGAAGTAAAAAAAAGGAATTAGAGACAATAATTGTCTACTTCCTTTCCTAGCGTACCGGGATACAGAATATGACGAAAATTTTTAATAAGGAAGTCATGGTAATGTTATCAAGTGTGGAACAATTTTCTTAACCACAAACATATTTTGTGATGTGCTCACAATTATGAACAAGCACTATTTTTAATTGCCTATCATTAAATTATTATGCACTTACACATCCAAAGTTTTGTATTTGTTCGAAATGTCTAGGTTTTATAGTTCTGCAAGTCACACAAATAATATAATACGGGACAATATATATACAGGGTATATCAAGACTGCTACCGAAAACGAAGCCGGGTGGTAGTTTAAGCGACTTCAGACACAATGCAACAGAAAAATTTGCAAAAAAAAGCGACAATTTTTTTTTTGTTATTTTTTTCCTATGGCCATATTTGGGTGGTAAATACATTTTTTTCCTAAAATAATAGTATATACCCTTTTATTTATAAATACTCTAAGGTATCAAAGAGTTTAAATTATTATTTTAGCAAAAACTATGGATTTACCACCCAAAAATGACGATATTTAAAAAATCATAAAAAAAAATTGTCGCGTTTCTAGGTGAAATTTTTAATTGCATTGTGTTTGTAGCCACTAAAACTACCACCCGGCTTCGTTTTCGGTAGCAGTCTTGAGATACCCGGTATGATATTAGGACGTATTTAAACTCGGAGTTGATAATAAAAAAAAACAATTGAATATAGCGAGATAAAAAATAGTATTGGTAAAAAAAACCAGGAAAACAGTAAATGGCCTTTCCAAGAAGATCCTTTTTAGAAGAACCTTTTTAACTCAACATACCTACCTTACCTATATATAGTTGAAAATATAATAATTAAAATAAATAGCTCTGGATTTAATAGTAATTTGAAGTGAGCACATAACACAACATACAAATGCGCATGAATGTTAATTAACTGAATCAACTGTGTTTAATTGAGACTTATTTATTCATAAGTGCTTATCGCGCAGATGTATGTTGTAAAAAAACATTTTCCTTGTCTCCCAGCCATTGTATATTCAATGCAAGTATTTGAGGTTGAAAACAAGTGCAACATGTAAGACGTTAATTGTGTTAATATTACAATCGAATAATAAGTAAAGGAAAAGTAGTTAATATTTATCGTATTTGAATAATTATAAAAGTGGAATACCCTGTGTTACTATGCTCACGACTTCCTTTTAATATTTTTCATAAAGAAAGAATTGGAAATGTCTTAGTTTTGTTTGAAATGAATCAAATTATTAATACATTACATAATTTAACAGTTTGTGTGAGTGCGTCGTGTCGCGTGCACTCGTGTATGTACAATGCACTATACAGTGTAGACTGTAGAGAGTGCTACACAGTAAAACACAAGCGCAGTGGCAATATCTTCATACAATTCAATTTGGATAAATGTGCCGAGTGGAATAAATCTGGACGTATGCGTTCCGCGCCAATGGTGTGTCGACCTTTCGACCTGGCGGCGAGGCGCGCAGGGCGTGGCCGCGTCGGATTGGACCGCCCCGCGCCGCCCCACCCAGCCTCCCACCCTCCGCGCACTCCCAGAGACGTTCTCTCGCTGAAGCTGATTCTGCGCCTTCTCCCCGCACGCTCCCCGCACGCCCCCCGCACGCCCCGCGCCCACCGCGACCATACCATAGTATACACGAACTTTATCATTCATCTCGTGGCTACGACAAATCACTCGGCCTCTATGCTACATGTGAATGGTTTTTGCAGCTTTGTCTAGCGCTATTATATTTTAACTGCTTCAACTAAGACAATTGTATGGATATCTTTTCAAACACATTTTAACATTTGACTCTTATGTCATTAATGTGTGTTATTTTAATAAACATATTGTGTAGAGCAGAAAAAAGCGATAACTATCTTTTATAAGCATGAACAAAGAACAGACACAAAAATACTATTTTATATATAGTACCACAAATCTCAGTGACGCAGCCACCGACACGCGGCGGGTCACAGGTTACTCCGGGGAACAGTTTTTACGTAAATAAACGTTTTCTACACGATTTATGACTGCAGGGAATTGTAATTAGTCGTCATTGCTTCATTAAAATACTTCTATTTGTCGACTTGACAGCTACGCGTGATTTGTTCGCGAACTGCTGAACTTTTAAAAAACTCTACCTAGTTCAAACAAAAAATACAATGGCTTTTCGACACCCTCTAAATTTTTCAAATAGTGCGTATTAAAATATTTACATTCTTCCTTTTTATAATATAACACTTTAAAAATATCACCTTCTACATTCCGCTCAGGCTTTGCAGGTGAATTACAATATTCTGAATGAATGTTTTTATTCATAATAAGCAAATCGTGATGCAAATCCACGCATCCCTTCCAACTCGCAGTATGAAGCGCGAACTCGAACAAAAGCAAATAAAAAGATATCACAAAGGGAATCGACAGTGGCACAATGGACATCGTGTAGACTGTAGAGCGATCCTAATATATCACTGTCACGCACGCTGAACATGCGTGTTGCGCACTCAGGTACTTACTACTAGTGGGTACCTTCTAGTACCATAAAGTACTACACAACGGTCAATCGTGGCGCATCGACACGACGAGCAAACACCTCACACTACTAAACATTTGTGACGCTTATACCACGGCAGTTCGAATTGATTTGGTAAATATTCGTACATTATCTACTGTCTCCACAACGTTTGCTGTTTAATGTCAATCGTTATATTATAAAACTATATAAGCAAAAGCAAAATAAACTAAATATATATTAAAATTGCAAATATACGCCGTGGCACAACGCCAGAGAGACTCTTGAAATCTGTAAATATTTTGATTCCAACATGTGTAAATACATATGCATATATTTGTTCTGTTCTTTTAATCTATTTGCGAACAAGCTCTTAAATATGAATCCGATTGAATTGTCGTTATTTCATAGCACGCTCATTGCTTTTTTCTGAAATAAAGTAAATCTAGTATTTTACTCCCTGAAAGTATAATTTATTCACCGCTCTACATGTAAATTAGATGGCAAATCATATCCATAAGAACTTTGCATATGAAATTCTAATATATTGGATATTTATGTATAAAAATAGTCTGGAAAAAGTAAAATCCAAACAATATGGTTGTAAACGCGGAGAGTGATCAGTGTGCAGTCACACGTCACAGAGCGCGACTCGCCTCTCGCGACTACTGACCCCGCCGTCTGCGCTCCACGACCATCACCTATTGTTATGAGCGAAGCTACTGTGTCATCTTCTACTAAATAGGTATACACTTTATCTGTGAAAAATATCGGTAGAGCTCTATAAAAGCTCTCAATTCATGTGCAACTCTGACAAAGACTAATAAGAATTGACGCACATATGTGGCTTTTGGAATTCAGGCTGAATATTTAGAAATCATTATCAGCACTTGGTTACATTAAAAAGTAAAGGAGCATCATAATCTCTGAAATTCAGTAAATTGGATAAAAATGACCGAAAACTACTTTTTTCGCGAAATCAGTTACAAAAAAGCAATGTAAAAGCCGTGATATCACGTCGGTGGGCACTGGGTGGTGAGTAAGCGTGTGGTGGGGCCGCGCGGCGTCCGGCAGCGCACGCGCAGAACAAAGGGCGCGCCGTGAACCGCGACCGTCGTGCTTCGGTACGCGCGCCGACCGACCGCGCCGCAACCTATATACCAGCACATGCGCCACTCATACTTTTTTACCTCCATTATTTTGTCTCGCGATAATGCCTATGCATCTCCGAAAACGACCACTAAGCGGACCCACAAACCAGGAATGGCAATTTTCCATATCGACGCAGGAAAGCGATTTTGTCGTATCTCAAAAAACGCGTGTTGTATATTGTTTAATTCATAAAAAAAATACCGCATTGACTTTCCTCGTGAAAATGTAAGGTTTTATTTTAAAATGTTATGATTAAAGATATGGTATTCCTAAGTTTTCTAGTTTAGAGGTTATTCATTTTTTAAATATTTTTTTTTTATTCTGGTGTAAAATTACTTGTTTCGAGATACAACAAAATCGCTTTCCTGCGTCGATATGAGTCTGTTAAAAGCTATTTGATATTAAATTCAGAATTATTTGTCTTCCAGGTGGATACACAACAGGTGGACCCCGCGAAACAAACGCGTACGGGTACACGGAGACGAGCAGTGGTGCGGCAGCGAGCGCAGGGGCGCCGGCGCCCGCGCCCGCCGCCACCTCGCCGCTCGACGAGTACTACCAGCCCGAGTACCCCGCCGCGCCCGCCGCCGCGCAGCCCTACCTCGACGACTACTACCACCACGCGCATCCGCACGCGCAGCCGCTCCTCACACACGAGCCCAAGTACCAGCCGCACGCATACGCCAAACCATACCCTAGAGGTAACCACACCATTATCACTCCCTATTCTCTCTGCTATCTTATAATATTCAAAAGTCTTACGTCCGTCGACACTTAAACAAAACCGCTATATTCCGACCTGTCAACACTAATCATCGCAATAAAAGATCACAGGAGCACAATTATAGAAAATTTATCATGTTCAAATTAATGAAGATATACAATTTCAACACGCAAACGTGTGACAAAATGAAAATATTTCCTTTGATGTGCTCATTAATTTATCGAAGATCGTGTTTCGTCCGAGACTCTTTTATAATAAAGACGCTCCCATTCTCTAATTGATATCGAATTATACTGTTGTTCTTAATGTCTGCTTGGACGTCTCCTTTCAATATTTTTAACATTGAATCATATTTATTAAAGTTTGCAACCTACTCTAAACACTTTCTGGTCTAGGGTTTCAAGTACAATACAGTTTTTTCAAGACTACTTTACTGTTAAATGCATAAATATGAATATAGTGATGTAACGTATATTTTCGTTGCAGGCGGCGGCGGCAGGTACGCCGGCGACGGGTACGGCGAGGGCTACGCGCCCGAGTACGTGGGCACGTGCGGCGACTGGAGCGAGTGGCCGAGCGACCAGCACGCGCTGCTGCCGCAGGACAAGCTGCCCTACCCCGCCTCCGGACCTTGCTTCACTGGTGCGTACTGCAACTGACATACATAAACATACACTAACACACTACACACCTCGCCTTTCATACTTTATAGTAGTTCCACTGGAAATAGCTCAGTCACCTATCTTAGCCCTGAGGCTGACATCGCATCTGTCCTTTTATGATTACTACACGATAATTTTGATTCGGCTACTTAAACTAAAAACGCGGCCACACTACACACCCCGCCTGTCAAGTTCAAGTAAAGTTAGGGCTTAGACATCGCGTCTGTCTTTTTATGATTACTAAGGGAAAATTTTGATTCAGATACTTAAACTAAATTTTTGCGTTTGTTACCAATAGGTACAGGTATAATTACAATAGGTACAGTGTGCTTACTAATGTATTGATTTCCTTGCATTTCTATTAGTTTTACGTATAATTACAATACTCTGTACTTGCTAATATATTGGTTTCCTAATATTTCTTTTAGAACTTCTCAATAGAAATATATCCAAAACTATTTATCGATGTATTTTCTAACTTTACAAATAGCACAATGTTCCACAATTTCCTGTATAGTTGTAAAGCAACTGTGTACTACTTGCGCAGGTTCAGGACCCATCCAGCTATGGCAGTTCCTGCTGGAGTTGCTCACCGACAAAAGCTGCCAAGGGTTCATATCCTGGACAGGAGACGGCTGGGAGTTCAAACTCACAGACCCGGACGAGGTAACATATCTTTGTTGACTTATTATTTTCTCATATTTTGGACTTATTTGTTGTCTGTAAAGATTGTTAAAGTAGACAAAATTGCCATTTGTTTTTTATTCTTGAACTATTTGGTGTATCATTAAATTAAAGATATAAATAAAAAGTAGTGAGCTATAATTCATGTGTGATAATGTGTTAAGGTGGCACGACGCTGGGGCATCCGTAAGAACAAGCCGAAAATGAACTACGAGAAATTGTCTCGCGGGCTGCGCTACTACTACGACAAGAACATCATCCACAAGACGGCCGGCAAGCGCTACGTGTACCGCTTCGTGTGCGATCTGCAGAGCCTGCTCGGGTACTTACACTTTCATATCTATTATATTTCTTCCTATCATTAAATGAAAATTTTAATTTAAGAACTTAATGTTTTCTTTTTGTTTCAATTTTTGTTCTGTTTCGTAACAAACGTAAGTAAATGCGCGGATGACTAAATCGACGAACGAAAGCTGTAAAGTAAACGTTGGGAAACTAAAAAAGAATTAAATCCGTAAATAATAGTTTAATTTCAATGTATAAACCTTTGCGTAAATCTAAGAAACCATTATTTCTCCGTTACTATTTCTATCTCTCTCTGACTCTCCCTCTCTTAAGCTCTTAGAAGTCCCTGATGTAGAAACATAATTGTCTATTGACTTGCTGAACACCTTTGCTTTTTCTTTGGCTTTCATATTTCCAGCATACTAATTAACTTGTTTATATTTTCAGAATATCGCCGGAACAATTACACGCAATGTACGAACCTAAAATGGAGAAGAAAGACGACGACTGAAGAATGCGGCGCGGTCGCTCGCTCCCGTCTCACCGCGGTCACTCCCTTCTACTCTCATTGGCCGCAGCTGCACGCGCCAAACTATTAGATAATACTTTTAAATTTACATATACAGATGTTTAAATATATCCTCTATCGCTATGGAAATCAGGATTTTTATATTCACTATTTGTAAATCGAGTCGTTAACTGAGTGCTAACATCGGGACTATAAACCTTGCTTTTTATATAATATATGTATGTACCAATTATAAGGGCAATTAAAAACGTCGTATTAAAAATGTCGGATTTGATCTCATACACAGCCACCAGTGGAATTATATTATTATACTTATACTAAATGTAACCATGTGGAAGGTTCTAACATTGATTATTACCAAAACATAACCAACGGTGCCTTACTATATCACAAAAATCTTTTATTTTCGAGGTTATAAACGAAACGTTACAATTCCGTAGATTTTTCGGAGAACAAGTATTATAGAAACGATATGTTTATGCATTAATTTTGACCGAAATATAGTCAATTAGTATGTTTAAATCGAATTCTCCGGAAAATTATATAAAAACATATTGGAAAATCAAAAGATGAAAATTGAAAACTTAGTGCTAAAATAGTAAAATTTTACTATAATATTAACGATAATTGTAAATATAAGTTAATTTTGTTACTTTATCAAAATAATTAGGTATTATATTATATTTAGCTGTTAAGTGTTGTATGTTTGATTCGCATTAAGCGATTTAATTAATGCGTAGTCAGTTTAAGGACACATATGAAAACATTTTATTTAACACAGAAAATTAAGTCCAAAGATTTTTAAATCTAAATTCCCACCAATTGGTAAGAGTGTTGTAAAATTACCAAAGGGTCCCCTGTCTGGTCTGGAATATTAACTCTTTGAAGTGCAAGGCATTCATTATTAGGCAACCATACACGTCACTATTTATACGAGAGATAAACATACACACTGACTAAAAGTATAGACATTCTTCTTACATATGCAATATGCAAAATATATCAACACCGGGTGACAACGTCAAGTCGCTGATCTCGTGGTAAGGGATTGTATGTCTTACTAGTTACGAAATTAAATTAGTTGTATTATTTTCAATTTTTATAGCTCCTAGCATACACCGAAGATATTTCGATAAGTTTTATTTCGTAAAGTTTTCTCCTCCATCAATATCATACTCACATAATCTTGTTTAGTGCAATGCAGTTGATAGTTATAGAAATTCGGTAGTTTTGTTAACGGTGCTCTATTCACTTAATAAATTAATTATGTCTTCCCTGATTGTCCTCAACAATGTATCGATTTATATCTATATATACCGACTCAAACATTTTGTATAAAGGCTAATATATTATTGTTACAGTAATTGCGCACGTTAACCGTAAGCGATGCCATTATAAAGTGAGACATACGTATTTATAATTACGGCCAAATTTTTGGATGTTTAAGTGTCGTTGTATGTATTGATGGAAGATATAAATTTAAATATATATATTTACGAAATTACAAGTTGTTTCTTTTCCAAATTACACAATGCCTTTGAAAACTTATGATTCTTTAAATACTTATCAATAGATGCTTGTTTAAAGGTATTGTAACACCAAACAATGTTTGTTTATGAGCATAAAATAAATGAGTTTTTTTTAGCCAGCACAATATCCATTTCCAAACATTAAAAAGATTTCTGAATAATTTTCAAAAAAAAATTCTATGCCTACAGAAGTTATTTTCAGTAAAAATAAAAGTTGTTGGAACATGGAGACTCTCAAATAAATATGAAGGAGACTCTAGATACAGTGTAAAGTATTTTCAACGTCCTAATTTTATCGAAATTCGAAAGCTATTTGATTAACTTTAGATACATAAAAAATCTCATTACCTACTCTATTTACATTCACCGTTGATAATACTAATTCTTTACTGTGTCCCGCAAAGATATTTTTATTTTTTTACTCTATTCGAAATAATATATATATATTTTTTGAGAATGAATGGGATTTCGTTAAATGTATGTCTTCAGTATGCAAAAAATTTTCCAGAGCCCAAAAGTACTAGGGCGATAGAGGAAAAAAGGAGATTTTTCTAAAATTTGTATAAAAATTTTCAGAAGTAAAATAGTATAATAAAATAATAGCGCAATAGATCCTTGCCTTCAGCTAATCTAATAAAAACCATCAGTTGACAAATTTGCTTTTAATCAACCGTGTACGTCAAAAGCTGAAACCAATGAATGGCGAAAATAAAACAATACCTATGATAGTTATAATGGTTTCCGAGATTTACACGATTTAGTTTATTTTCAATATGATAGTTAATCATAGGTACTATTGGCACATACGAGTCACTTTTTCGTTCACAGTTTTCGTGGCTATATTTGTATTCATACTTAAACCCTGCCCCTATCTTACCTTACCCCCAAGCTTAAGGGGCCTTTGAAACTCTGACTAATAAACTATAACTTGAACTAGTGAACATTTCTGCCTCATTCCAAATAACAATAAACCAGTAACCAGGGCCACAACTTTAATAATGACAACTTATTAGAAAAAATACAAGGAGATTCCCAACAAGTGTCGAACATCTATGCATGAAACTTGAAGGGGAACTGTTTATACAGGCGGGTAATTAAGTTTTTTGTTAATAAAACACATTCATACATACATACATAAACTCACGCCTTTTTCCCAGGAGGGGTAGGCAGAGGTGCCAAGACACCCACATTTCGCCTTGTATGTTCCGTCCCACGATGTGATAGGTTGCGAGCCTATCGCTATATCGGGCACAAATTCCTGACTCTGGGCTGATAATGAATAGAAAAATCCAATATCACTTTGCCCAACCCGGGATTCGAACCCGAGACCTCAGCTTTGTAGCCGTACCCTAGTACAACTACGCCACCGAGGCAGTCAAACAACACACATTCAGTTTGCAAAAATATGACAACTTAAATAATAAATAAAAATAAGAAAACTAGCGGTATGAAAAGAGAAGCTGCGAGACGGAAATTACTAATTTACACATTTCTTGGTAAGCCATCGACAAGCAGTTTTAACCGAAATATTTTGAAAAATGGGAATGTGTCTAATGTATGCAGGCTGGGAAGCCCATTGAAGAAGATCTTGATCTTGAGAATGTCGCTGATCACATCAACGAGTACAATGTCCACATAGCACAAGGAACAGCGGGATAACCAACGATCTCGTCCGATTTCTATAATTTACACAATTAATCGTCATAAGGCTTGGGAAATTTTACGAACATTTCATTGTTAAGTGATGATAAAAAATCATCAACCGACACGGCCTTTGCAGCCTTGGGGATTTTTTCCACAAGACACACCAGGCAACGGCGGATCCAGGGGAGGTCATGTGGGTCATGACCGCCCCCCTGGGCTGGCTCAAAATTCACAGAATGTATTTATTATTTTGTTGGTAGAATTTATTCTATTTATGTCGATAAATAATGTAAAAAGCTGTCTGAAACAACTTTAAAAAATCATGACTACGAATTCGAGTATTGAAATCGTACCCAGTATTCTGACAAGACAATAATATAACCTCCCCCAGGCTTGAAAGCTCGATCCGCCCTTGACAACAGGCCTATAGCCTACAGCCTACATGTGTTATTCCATCGATATCAATGTTTAAGTCAATGTGTTCAAAACTTTTTCCTTGTCAAGTTATTTTAACTGGTAGTAAGTCTCATATGTGAGACTGACTGAGCAGGTTCCACCGCAATGTCTATTTCTCCTGCCAAACAGCAGTGTGAATGCACTGTTGTCTTTCGGATTGAGGCTTAACATCTTATGATCTTATGTCTCAGGACGGCGAGCGCAGTGGAATGACCGCATTACTTTGTAATTCGAGGTGTTGTTTGGTCTTGTTACTGTTCATGAGCAATCGTATCACTTACCATCAGGCGAACGGCATGGTAGTCTCCCCAGAGCAAAAAATATATTTTTGAATGTGGTTTTACTTGTTTGTTAAATGTTTTTTATTTCTTCTTTTTCCATCATGCATACGTAATGATGTATTATAAAATAGTGCAATGCATGCACAGATCTTCAGTCTTCACCAAATTCAAATAGAACCAGACCGGGAGCTTACGTTTTTAAATAAATTAAGAATCATCAAAATCGGTTCATAAACGAAGTAATCCGCAAATACACATAAAAAATATCTATAGATAGGGTCGAATTGAGTACGCGCCTTTTTTGAACTTTGATAAAAAGTTCTGTCTGTATCAGCCCATATACGTCCCACTGCAGGGCACGGGCCTACTCTACAATCGAGAATACGATTGAGAGTGGTTAGGCCATATAGTCCACCACGCTGGCCTAGTGCGGGTTGGCGGACTTACATACCATAGAAATTCTTATGAATCCCTATGGTATGCAGGTTTCCTCACGATGTTTTCCTTCACCGTTTTAGATAAAAAATTACATTTTTTTAATGGTTTTTAATTTATTACGGAGTTGTTTACATTACGACGAATCTCAAATGGGATTAAGACAAATATGGAGTCTATGGAATTCGGAACACGGCAAACTACGGAACAAATGATTTAAAATAGTTTAGTTGGAGTTAATAAATAACAAAGTACTCTGTGGTTGGGTCCTTAGCTTAGTTTTTGTCCCAGGGCCTTTGGTTGCCTAACTACGCCACTGGGTACAACCAGTGGCGTAACTACCCCATGGGGGGCCCGTGGCAAAGTTCATCAAATGGGACCCTTCGTACATGTAAAAAAACTCGAATTCTCAAATTCCGATTTTATGAATCTTCTTTAAAGGTAGCCTATTTGTAAACGGACCGGACGCGGCCGTAAACGTTTTCATGGTCGTCTCGGGATCGGATCCCAAGGCACACCTTTGACTTTTCGGAATCATGATATTATATATTGATAGTCAATCACTACGCGCTATGACGATGAAGGAAAACATCTTGAGGAAACCTGCTTACCATAGCCATTTTTATGAATTTCTATCGTACGTTAAGTCTGCCAGCCTGTACTACATCAGCGTGGTAGATTATAATATGGCCCGTGCCCTGCAGCGGCTCTTTCATCAAAGATTTCATTTCATGGCTTTATATTTCTCATCGGATTTTTAACATAGATCATTTCGTGAAATCTAAAAAGGATTCTCTAATAACGGTTAAAGAGTGCTTTTGGATTTCCATTTTCATTTTTTTCTGCCACACGGCACTGAAAAACTTATCTTGAGTTGTATCAAAGATATTAATTTTATCGTGTCGTCAACTTGTCGCATCCAGCATCGAGCAGCAACCTTTTGTGAACCATCTCCCCACTTAGCTGGAGTGCTTACTACGACGCGGTCTCCCCTCAAAAATACGTAGTCTCCAACGGTCATCGGTGTTTCAACAGATATGGCCAGCGGAGTGCCACTTCAGCTTGCTAATTCTGTTTGTTGTCTATAAATTAGGTTCTTGGACGGATAAGTTCATTACGAATCTTGTCCCTCAAAGTGACACCGAGCATAGCACGCTCCATAGATCGCTGAACGACCATTGCTAGTGGACCAGTCGTACTGTGAGTGTCCAAGTCTCAGCACCGTAGGTCATGACATGTATGAGACACTGATTGAAAACATTCGTTTTCAAGCTTGGTGGAAAAGGTAACGAGAAAACTCGACGTAGTTTGCCAAATGCTGGCCAGCCCAGCTGGAACCTCCACGTAACCTCTGTTTCAAAGTTTTTTCTACCTTATTATCTTCGGAAACAACTTCGAGCTGAAAATCAAAATCAAAATCAAAATCAAAATATTCTTTATTCAAATAGTCTTTCACAAGATCTTTTGAATTATTATTTTTTTTTATTTTTTTTATTGCAGTGAATGGCGAGACGAGCAAGCCGTTCGCCTGATGGTAAGCGATACGACCGCTCATAAACAGTAGCAACATTCCACTGCGCTCGCCATCCTGAGACATAAGATGTTAAGTCTCAATATGTCCAGTAGTTACTCTGGCTACAATGTCCTTCAATCCGAAACACAACAGTGCATTTAAGCAGTGTTGTTTGACGGGAGAAATAGACATTGCGGTGGTACCTACCCAGATGGCCTCTCACATATGAGAGACCTACCACCAGTAAAAATCGAATCGTCCTTTTCTGGTTGCTGGTGGCCACAAGCAGCGACTGGTTCGAACAATGTGGTGGTTGATCATTACTTTAGTTTTGTCGAAGTTAATTTTATGATCTATTCGCTGTGAGGCAGAAACTAGATCATGCAACATCTTTGGCAGCTCCTCCAGCGATTCCGCCATCAAGACTATAATATGGTCAGCGAAAGTTTTTCTACTTTTGTTCACCATTTTCTTATTTATTATTACTGTCTCATATCAAGGGACCATTTGGCTTACAGTGACCTTTCTCAATCACAAATCGTGTCACTTCGCCTTTTATTTTTCTTTAATTACACCTGTGTGTAATATATCGAGGGAAGCAGACCACATGGACTTAGACCTGTTCATTGGTTTGATCAAATAAGCAAGACGCTATGACTATGCCAGAGGCACTACATCTGGCGGATGACCGTCAAGCCTGCCGATCAGCTGTCCAAGACTCGACCAAGTGACAGGAGTCACGATCTTCAGCATTGAGGGAACAATCAGAGAAAGAGAAAGTAACATAAAGAGATTTAATATTTTTCACTTCGTATTATGCTCCCAATTATTATTATGTTCAATTTCATTTTTGTTCTCACTGGGTTGTGATTGTTTTGAGTCTGAATATTCATTGTCGCCAAGATTAGATATTATGGAATTTTTAGTTTCGTCCATTCGTTCATTTCTGGCACTTTGTTTATTCGCCTTTTCATCATTAAATTGCTCACTTTCTAACTACTGACTAAATTTAGGTAACTTTTTATTCATTGCTTCAGACTTCTTCTTTCTCTTTCGTTTTTCACTACCACTTAGTTTCTCGAACAAGGCATATTAATATTTAATTGGAAAATATTACCTGAATTTCATTAAATTGTAATTTATTGGTTTCTAACTGAGATTACACTATGATGAAACAAAAACAAAACATTTAAATCAAATATTATGATGAAATGTTTCTCATGTTAAAAATGTAGCCAATAATGTATTATTATTAATTTATGTAGTTATTAGTGTTAGATTCTTCTCTGCTTACACCCTGTCGGCTTTGAGCCCGAGACCCTATCGAACCGGGGTCCTGTGGGGCCTGATACCCACCCTGTCGAACCAGGGTCCTGCCGGGCCGGGGGCCCCTTTGGCCGGGGGCCCGTGGCATTTTGCGCACTATGCCACCCTATTGTTACGACACTGGGTACAACCAAAGAATAGACCCTTAAGTACAACTAATATCCCTGTCTCATAGACAGCCGAGTTCTTTTTCGTATAATGGGTGAGATTGCCGAATTTTCTAGTGACAGCATACTCGTGTCCGCCCGCCTAGTAGCCTGCCGAATGTATACTCTATGACCACTGTACACAGGGTTAAGCCCCGCCACAGCATTCTACGTAAGTGTAAAGCATTCCGGGATAAACTTGCGATCAACCTGCATGATGCATCTGATAGTACATTAAATTATAATTGGTGGAATACATTTTGTAAAGGAATGCATACGCTAACAGAAATGAAAAGGTGCTGCAAGCGCAGTTTGCTCGTTTGAGCATAGCTTCAGTAATAATCTGTATCTGTATCTGTATCAGCCCATATACGTCCCACTGCAAGGCACGGGCCTACTCTACAATCGTAAGTACGATTGAGAGTGGTTGGGCCATATAGTCCACCACGCTGGCCTAGTGCGGGTTGGCGGACTTACATACCATAGAAATTCTTAAAAATCGCTATGGTATGCAGGTTTCCTCACGATGTTTGCCTTCACCGTTTTAGTGCGTGGTGATTGACTATCAATACACACATGACTCTGAAAAGTCAGAGGTGTGCCCTGGGATTCGAACCCGTTCAGTAATAATATGATTACCTAAAAATAAAGAGGGCTTTGTAACAAATAAATAATCTAATCCAAAGCATCATATCAATCTTGCCTCTGTAGTAACAGCAACAGTAGTACCAACTCCAGCCTCCAGCACAACATTCGGCAAGCGAATGTATTTTAATTCTTATATTCAATATTTTTACATCGGGTTGCTATAAGCATTATAGCAGGCCAGCAGAAACAACCTACAAAGAGAAGTCTTTCGCCGTAAGTGCTATATTGTACATTCTACCTACTATTCGGCCTTGGTAACTTATTATATTATTGTAAAAAAAACAACACACAGTCGACTTAAGAGTCTCCTCCTTTTTTGAAGTCGGTTAAAAATATCAAGTTAGACTGTCTGGTTTAGATTCTTAGTCAGGTGTTTGAAAAACTTAATTTGACAGTTCACAGTTGACACTTCACACTTGACAGCGAGCTTCAGCCTCCAAAGTAGCGAATTTAGGTTATAAAATTTAAAAACAATTTTGTAATCTTACCAGAAAACCATACATTAATAACAAAATGCGGCTATCATCAGTCTTGCGGCGGCAACATATTGATTTTATGTTTAAGAAGCATTGGTTAGTTCAAGGTAAACGAGTACCAATTAAAACCAATGCAGAAGAAAAGTTGAAAGAGAGAGGTATTCAAGTTGAAGATGCATTAGAGTTTATTAAAGAAAAACCTGAACAACGTGAAAGGTAACATTGATTTGTATTAAAATAATGTGTATAACAGTGATATGTAAATAATAGAACATATTTCCAGACAAATATTCGTCTTATATAAACGGAATAATTTTAGTACCTAATTTTATGGTTAAATCGGTTGTACTTTCTTCAATTTATGCACCTTCATGTCTTGATGTATAAACCAAACAGTAAAATCAAGCTTTTTCAACATGTTCTCCAGGGCTCGAGGGGCTACTAATGTTTGCTACACTACTGCTTTTTTTTTAATAAAATTTATATTTTAATAAACTTAAAAAGAGAATATTCATATATTTAAGGCCAGCTACACATCTCTATGCCCTATAGTGTTGTAGATGATCATGGGTGGCAGTGATCACTTACCATCAGGTCAACCATATGATTGCTTGCCCTTATATAAAAAAATATGTTGTAGTCTTATAACATATTGCATCCCATTTATTTATTATTCATTATGTTGAAAATCAAATATAGGCTACCTCCATAGATTGTAAATAACATTGGTAAAATCATTGTTATGCAATTCTTAAGCGTCTATAAATTTAATTTATAAAAATAATAATAATTAATTTTCTCAGTAATTTTGGTGCCTAGTTTACGGCAAAACTAAGCCTGAATTACAAAAACACAGTTTTCGTACAACTCTATTGATATTTGCTTTATTTTTATTGGAGAGGCGTTATGTCATTCCAATGTTGCCATTTTTAAAATATAAGCTTGACTGGCTTTCTTTCATTATCTTTCTATATAATTTATAATTAATATAAAAAATAGCGCAGAGAACTAAGAACAGCAAAATAATCACTGATTAATGAATTAAGTAATAACAATTTACTTCTGTCGCCCAAAAGCGCTATTGTGCAACTAATAATACCTATATATAGTTGTCCTTTCTTTACCGTTTACTTCATTGGACATTATTACACTATTACATTTGTAAAATAAATAAGTAATCAATGTTTAAATTGCGTGAAAAATATATTTTTTCATTTTTATTTGCCTTACGCCAATATAAATGGAACAAAATAAAATTAACTACCTACAGAGTCTGACAAGATAAAGAAAATCTGTAAACCATTAAAGTGGAATATCTTTATTCCCAGGCTTGCTACAATAGTAAACCTTAAGAAATAATTGTTAAGAAATTCAAATTTAAAAATATTTTTCATCTCAATACAGTTAAAAAAATTACAACAAAAAAATGTATGGAGGATTATCATTGTTCTTTGGTTTGTGGTTTGATTACCTAGTGGTACCTCCTTCATATTTAATATTAAAACTTGAATGATTCAGCTTCCATTATTTTATATACTGATTATAAAAAAAAATTGAACAATAAGACAGTCTGTTTAACAAATATAAGATGATATTTAATTGATAACAATTGTTTTAGACTTAATATTGTGGGGCCATTTGAATTACCATTACCCTTGGATGAAAACCACCCGGACTACAAACCAATTCCTTGTTATACACTAGAGCACACAAATGTACTGCTGGAAGGTTTGTCTCAAGCCCAAGTGCTCACAAAAACTGTTGTAGCTGAAGGTAGACTACCATCAAGGATTGAAGAACTTGCAGAACTCCCCGCACCAGCTGCACTGCATGAAAATGTTAAAAAAGCTATCTTATCAGCTAATGTGTTTGACTGTGAACAAAAGAAACTACCTAAAATCAAAGATCCGGCAAGACCTGCTTATAACTTTCCTAGAATATTAGGAATCACAGACAAAAGGAGGAAGTAAGTGGGCTAAATATTTATTATCTTTTTTTGTTTGTAATGACCAATCACAAATGCCATGTTTTATTGGTAACTATGTTGTAGCTAGTCCCATTAGATCATGTAGCTGGAATATATATTACATAATCTGTATCTGTATCAGCCCATAAACATCCCACTGCAGGGCACGGGCCTACTCTACAATTGAGGGTACGATTGAGAGTGGTTAGGCCATATAGTCAGCTGATACAGCTGGAAATATTAATAGCAAATATTAATGTTAGAAGATAATTTTAAAATGAAATTAATACAATTTGTAAGTGCTCAAATTAAACTAAGTCTTTTTGCCACATCATAGGAGAATATTGAATATAACACCAAATATGATGTCCAGAATAATGCAAGTTAGAGTGCCATTAGACATTTTTATAAAATATTTATTTTATTTTCAGTGAAATACTAACTAACAAACTGTTACAACTTGTGGAAAGGAGCAGTGATTCAGATGTAACACAATCCAAATATGTAGTCAATGATGTTGCAAGTAAAACCACATTTGATAAGGAAGGTGACTTGATACAATTCAAAGATGTATCACAAATACTAGTGACATCCAACAAGCCAGTGAAACATGATGTGGATAGAGATATTCCATTTGTAGAGATCCCAGATATGTACCCAGTCAAACATACAATCACAATGCCTCCAAAACATTTTTACAATGAAACTAGTGTATATCGTAAGTAGCTGTTTGTAACTAAACCTTTCCTGAAATGATGTGTGCCTTATAGCTACTCTCTGTGCTTTAATATCCATGTTATTTAAAATACAAATTATAATAAAGGGTCCAGAAATTGAAAGTTAAAAATAGCTTTTTTTCATTCTTTTTTGCATATCTTCGAAACTTAATTGACAGTTTATATCTAGAATTTTTCTTATTGTTTCAGCTTTCCTGCCAACAGTAAGCATAAGACACCCTCATACAACATGGCTGCATTTCAATGAAACTGAAGTGAACAATATTTACGAAACACCTGCAACACCCAATCAGATACTAGGGAGATCTCTGACACATGCATTTACTGTTGCAAGTGCTTATGCTAAACAGCTACATGGGGTGTGTATCTTATGTAACTTTTCTACCAATTAATTCACTGTAGGACATAGACCTTTCCAAGATTGCCCGTCAATTAAGAAAGGTTTTCTCACACCCATACATGCCAGGTAGTGGATTTTGGTGAGGCCTGAGTAACAGTCTCCTTCCATCCATCCATCCATCAGCCAAAGGAAGTCCACTGCTGAACATAGGCCTCCTCCAATGATTTCCACAGAGACCTGTTGGAGGCAGCCTGCATCCAGCGACGTTCTGCGACTTTTACCAGGACGTCTGACCATCTTGTGGGTGGACGTCCTACGCTGCGCTTTCCGCTACGTGGCCTCCATTCGAGCACTTTCCGACCCCATCAGTCATCAGATCTCCGCGCTATGTGCCCTGCCCATTGCCACTTCAACTTGCTAATCCGGTAGGCTATGTCGGTTATTTTAGTTCTCCTACAGATCTCCTCATTTCTGATTCGATCTCGTAGGGAAACCCCGAGCATAGCCCTCTCCATAGCTCGTTGAGTGACTTTGAGCTTCCTAATAAGGCCCATAGTGAGATGCCACGTCTCAGTGCCGTAAGTCATCACTGGCAACACACAACTATCGAAGACTTTCGATTTAAGGCACTGAGGTATTTTGGACGAGAAGACGTCGCGTAGTTTCCCGAACGCTGCCCAACCGAGTTGGATTCGACGATTGACCTCTCTCTCGAAGTTGGACCTGCCTAACCGAACCACTTGTCCTAAATAGACATATTCGTCCAAGAGTCGGGCCCCCAACACCGATGGGAGTGGGCACTGTATACACTTTTATAACAAAGTTCCCAGTCATATTAAAGCCTTATCTATTACAAAATTCAAAGCTACTATCAAGCAAAAATTATGCAATAAGGCATATTATAAAATTTCGGAATATTTAGACGATAACAAGGCTTGGGAATAGATGTAATAATATTCATATCAAAAATATTTATTGTAAATTTACAATATATTATTATTAAACTGCTCTGATTTAAACCAACTTGTAAATTTTGTAATAATTCACTACATTGTAAACTGGTTTTGCAAAGAGCAACACTAGAGTTTCTTGCCCGTTCTTCTCTAGTGAAAACCGCTTTCCGAACCGGGTGGTAGATAAAAAAAATGATTGAATCTAAATGATGTTGAACATTTTAATGGATTCAATAAATTATTTTCATTTCTTTTCATTTCATTTCAACATGGACATTCGACATGATCTTCGTTTTGTCCATGTTCATTTTAAGACCCACCTGTTGAGAGACTCGATTGAGGTCTTCGAGCATAGTGCTAAGGTCTTCCAGCGATTCTGCCAAGACTACAATATCGTCGGCAAATTGAAGGTGAGTAATATACTCGCCGTTGATGTTGATGCCGAATCCTTTCCACTGCAAGAGCTTGAAGGTGTTTTCCAGCGCGGCAGTGAACAGTTTCGGAGATATGACATCTCTCTGTCTCACGCCTCTCTGTAGTGGAATAGCCTTCGTACTCTGATCTTGTACTCGGACCGACATAGTGGCGTTGTTGTATATACACTTCAACACTTCACCGCACCGCTGGAGAAACTGTAGCAGCCCAAGTCTCGATTGAATCAAAGGCTTTCTCATAGTCCACAAACGCTAAACAAAGCGGCAAGTTATATTCCTCGGTTTTTTGTATAACTTGCCGAAGCGTATGGATATGGTCTATGGTACTAAAGCCTTTTCGGAAACCGGCTTGTTCAGGAGGCTGGAAGTCATCTAACCTGCGTTCGAGACGATTTGTGATGACCCTCGAAAACAGCTTATAGACATGGCTCAGGAGCGAGATGGGCCTGTAGTTCCTTAGCAAAGTGTTATCACCTTTTTTGAAGAACAAGACCACCACGCTCCTGCTCCATGCCTCCGGCGTTGAGCCCTCGAGGAGAACGGAATTGAAGAGCCTCTGAAGGACTTTCAGTACCGGCGTTCCGCCCGCTTTCAGAAGCTCTGAAGTGATTCCGTCCTCGCCCGGCGCCTTGTTGTTTTTAAGTTGCTTCAGGGCCATCTCGATCTCACACAGGCTGATGTCCGGGATATCATCGCTAAAGTATCGGATCAACTTGGCTCTCGGGTCTTCGGCCGAGCTAACAGCAGGTTTGGCAACCGAGGTTTAAAGCTGTCCGTAGAACCTCTCGATCTCTCTTAATACCTCTACCCTCGTCGATACCACGCGACCATCTTCCGTCTTCAGCCTAGACAACTGGCTTTGCCCAATAGACAAGTTGCTTGCAAACACTTTGGAGCCTCCGTTCCGCTCAATTGTCTCCTTAATGCTCACAGTATTGTGAGCACGGACATCGTGTCGCAAGGACTTCCAGATCCGTCTATTGAGCCGCCGATATGCTTCGGCGTCATCGGAAGACTGCAGCGTTAAAGATCGACGTTCGGCCATGAGGTCAAGAGTGTGGATCGAGAGTTTTTGTGGTCTATCTCTACGGCGAGGTCTAAAATACTTAGATCCCACCGTATGGACAGCTTCTACCAAACCGCTGTTTATCTCGTCCACTGCAAGGTTTTCTTCTAGACAATCAAAGCGATGTTTCAACTCGAGTTGAAAGCTCTCGGGGTTTTGGATATGAGCGCGAGTAGGTCGGAGCGTAGATTTCATCAAGCGACGCCTTTCTGATTGGACATTGATATTCCGTGTGCCCCTAACCGTTCGGTGATCACTACCGGTTTTCACCCTGTTGATCAAAAAGACATCACTGAATATCCGTCTATTCGTCGTCAAGATGAAATCTATCTCGTTTCTCGTAGAACCGTCAGGACTCAGCCAGGTCCATTTCCTGTGAGGCGGCTTCTGGAAAAAGAGTTCATTGCAAAGAGTCCCTCTTTCTCCAGAAAGTCGGCCAGCCTCTGACCCCTGGTTCCGTTGCCCATGTCCAAATTGCCCCACTTTCAACTCTGCGTCGCTTCTCTTGCCCAACTTTGCGTTGAAGTCCCCCATAACAACATTGAAGTAGGTTTTAGAAGTATGTATGGCCCGACTTATGTCCTCATACATCTCCTCTACTTCTTCATCTGGGTGTGTCGAGGTCGACGCGTATACCTGTATGACCTTCAACGAATATCTCTTTGATATTCTGAGTATAAGGTATACTACCCTGCTCGACACACTTTCGATGGATACAATGTTGCTGATGAGAGACCTGTGGACGAGAAATCCTACACCTCCTCGGGACTGTTGGTCGTCCCCCCGGTAGAAGAGCAGGTTACCAGACTTCAGGGTTATTGTATCCTCCCCGATTCTTCGGACTTCCGATAACCCCAGAATGTCCCAGCGTACCCTGCTCAATTCTTCTTCCAGTTCGACAATCTTCTCGTCTGTTCAATATCCGTATGTTGTGTGTTACCAGGGCCAGTCGTCGTCGGGGGTGTTAGCCGGGGCCAACCCGGGGATTCTTAGCACCCCCTGCCCCACCGTAACCATGACTGCTACCATAACCAGGAGTGGTGGGGCTGCCGGGGACTGGGGGCCTGGTCTCTATTTGTGTCGCCACTGTAGGTATTTGCCATTACTCGCCACGCTTGGCAGGCGGGTTGGCGAGCGCAGTAGGGGACTGGCGTTAATGACGCTGCTGCCCGTCATTAACCAGGGAAAGGAAATAGGATTTGTGGGTAGAGGATGTTATAGGAAAGGAGAGAAAGGCCTGAGGGATTGGATACTACAGTCACGGAAGGGAAGTTAAGGTGACTGCAGTAGCTCGGGGGCAGAGGTCGCGTACTCGTAGCACCTATACTAGGATAGGCCATGACCACTAGATAGGAGCATCCCTTACCAAACCACTAGATCAACAACAGTCTTCTTACTTTTAGACAAATGCATTTTTTTAGTTTATTGCAAATATGACAGCACAAGAAATGCAATTTTCATGTATTTTATTAACAGATTCCTAAATAACATGTTCTGTATTCATGTTTTTATCTGCAGGAGGAAGTAAAGGACTTGCCTGAGCCTGTATACATCAATTGCATACAAACAGACGGTCAGAATTATCATTTTGGAGTGCTGGAACTCAACACACTAGATGTTGATGGAACAGAAGGGACCAAAAATGTGTGGTATTGTAAAAATAACATGAAGCTGTATGATTCAAGTCGATACCTCAGTGGCATGCCCGTCTTGGAGAATTACAACAATAAGGTGTATGGTTACATCAATGCCTTCTACAACAGCTAGAGAATAATGTTATTTATATTGTATTAAAGAATGTATAGTGAATCATGTTTCATTTTAAGGTAGTTTTAGGTTATGATGAATAAAAGTAACACATTATGTATTTATGTGTATATCCCATTATATTTACAAAAACATAAATACATTTATTTCCAATTAGAATACACAATGCTTACACGTACCGAGACACTTTGTACATTAAATAGTAGTAAGTTAGGAAAATCGAACAAAAATGATTATATATTAAGAAGCTCATTTTTCCAGTGTGAATTTTTGCAATCGACGTCTTCTTAACTCTTCAGCATCGGCGTCAGTCTTGTCTCTGTAATTATAAACATAACATCGTAAATATAAATAAATTACCAAACTATAAGTCAATTCAACCTGTCAATTGATGAATTTTAATTCATATGATATCTTCACAAAAAGGAATCGTGTCTCGATAAATAAATTAGACCCATTGGGGGTTGACACACATCCTAAGGAAACCACAGGTCGGCAATATGTACCTAAACCTCAATATTCCGAGACCTCGACCGAGGGGTAGACCAAAGCGCTGGCTAGATTTCGTCATAGAAAATATGACCTTACAATTGAGGATGCCGAAAATCGAACGAAATGGAGGAGAATTAGCCAGAAGGCGAACCCTGTGCACCGGCCAGGGTAACTCCAAGTCGAAGAAGACTGTTTACACTGAGATTGATAATAAAAATATTTAACAGTACCTGTTGGAGTGTAGAAGAGTGTCGGTGTCAGTTCGTGAAGAGCCTGCTTCAGGTTGGTGCGTGTATGCCTTGCTGGTGGAGGGCTCGGGCTCCGGCGCCTTGTACGAGGTGGTGGGCGCCACGTCGGGCTCGGACTTCACCGTCACATCCGGGGCACCCTCTGTCTGTGATTCACTGCAATTGTACAAAAATCTTTATACAAATAATTCTGCGCGTTTATGTGACTGAAGTTCTAAACGGCTGGACCGATTTAGATGTTTATTTTTATTGTTGTGAAGTGATGAATTTTAGTCAAGTGAGTCAGGATGGTCAAATCAGAAATTATAAAAATAGCGACAAATACTCAAAGTAGTCACGGGCCCAATTTTGATGGAAGCAAAAACTAGAATTATATACTTGCTTGTGTATAATGTTATACATAATTTACAACTTCGCCTTAAGTAATTAGAAAAAGTGTCTTACAATTCAGTCTGCGTGCCGATGGTAGATCTATTTTGTGGCAGATTGGCGACCACCAAGGAGTACTGCTGCATGAGGAGAACTGACGCGTCCAACATTGATTGTATCTCCCGCAATAACTGAAATATTAACAAACATAATATGTTTTAAACTGTACATAGTATATTAAGGGGCTTACTCTATGATCTGAAACGAAGTTCGAATGTGCGAATGTTCGATATCCGAAGTAAGTTACAGTTTCCAATGATAAAACTAAATCCTATCCGATCATTCGAACTTCGTTTCGGATCATAGAGCAACTCTCTTGAATAGCAACTTAACCAGTCGTTAAACACAATATAAATGTTAGCGATGCCACACGATGCGGTGACGGTGCGTTGCCGCTGCGACATCCTACCTACAATTTACTATACCATATCACACAATGCGTTTGTTCGTAGCGCGCTGCATTGGCGAACTGAGAGACGAGGCGGGGAGGGGTGATGTGATGTGCGCATTATGAGTTGCGCTGCGGCGCCGCACAGTAAGTGTGCCATCCTATACTCCAAAAGCGTTACGGTGCGATGCCGCACCGCACCTTCGCTACGTCGTGGAGCTTCGCATTTAGATATTGCTATTATCAACGTTCAATCTGATATAGGAGTATAAAAGAGTTAGTCGGTAACGTTCGTGTGTACCTGTAGCCGCGCCTCGATGTTGCGTCGCTCGGTGCCCTCCATGCGCGTGAGCTCGGCGGTGGTGAGGCTGGCCAGGTTGGCGGGCCGCGGCGGCGGCGGCGGAGGGACACCCCACGCCATCATCGCTGTCGGTGGAAACACACATCATAACGTGTATTACATAACGCTGTTTATATTTTTTGCTTAATTTGTCAAACATGATAGTGTCATTTTTATAATTATAATTATTGATGCTGTAGTAAAAAAACATTTAAAACACTATTTAAAAGTCGATATTCATAATTAAATGTTACATTGTACCAAAACTGTCACCCTAATAAAGTTAGTGGAAGGGCTCCCACGCTGCCTTATTTCAAGACTATGAGTATCGAAAGACACCGGTTCATAATTTGCACGCATCTCAGTAGAATGCGCGGTAAAGGTCAACATGATGTTTTAAGTGTAAATGTACTGCTAGGAAATTTTGTGTTAAAAGCCGCCATCTGCAAAAATTTATAAAACATTGCTCCCACATGTTAACCTCACTTCCTGATGCCTACAATATTTTCCTTCTTTCTACCACAGAAACAGTAAGGGAGAATCATATTGAATTGTCTCAAACATTAAGAATTATTGTCGACGCGAAAGGCAAGCTTAGTAATGTACTATTGAAGTCTGAAGAGCTTACGTGGCGGAGGCGGCATGTTGGGGAAGGGCGGCGGCACCGCGCCGGCGGGCATGTTGGGCGGCGGGTGTGCGGGGTGCGCGGCGTGCGGGGCGTGCGCGGGGTGGGGTGCGGGCGCGCGGGGAGCGGCGTGCGGCGCGGGGCCCGGCGCCTGCCCCGCCACCCCCGCAGCCCCCGCCGCCTCGGGTGCCGGCGCGCGCAACACGTTTAGGCGGCACGTGGGACACGTCTGCTGCCGCTGGAACCACAGCCGCAGGCACGCCGCGTGGAATATGTGGTTGCACGGCAGCTTCTTCGCACCTGGTCACACACATTGTTTTTTAAAAGTGATTATAATTAAAAAATACCTAGAACAAAAATATATTGAGATCATATCGAGATTAACATTTTACTTTTGAGGATGGCGAGCGCAGTGGAATGTCGAGCATTGCTTTGTAAAAGTTGTTTGGTTTGTAAAAATAATTTAATTAAATACAATTAAAGTTGCGGGTAAATAACTAATTGCTGCTAATTTTGTACGTGAAGTAACATTACAACATGTGCAAGTTTAAACGCGGTCCTTATTCCAATACGTGATAATTCATGCTTGTATGAAACTTATAAAAATATTTTCGCACAAAACTAATAAAAGAAACATACGATTGGATACCTCAGTGCTAGAAATATATTTATTTTACGGGACTAGGTATGACAGTAACCTTTACATGTGCTCACACTCTCACGCATACCATCATAATAGACAGCCGAAGCATGCATCACAAAGAAAAAGAGATGGTTTGCTCAAAAATGGGTGCGGGGGGGGGGGGGTTTATAAAGCATCATACCCGGTGCTATCGCATGTGCGTATTGCCGTATTGTTTAATAATGGTCTTGGATGGTGGATTGTTTATATTTACCTACATACAGCCTGTACCAGTTGTAAGATCTGTAAATGTACCTCAACAACATTCCCGCAAAAGTTTACGTTCTTTCTTATTGTAAAAATATCATCAAATACAAAAATTATACACTCTGCCTCATTCATAGACTGTTTAAAACCTATTTTAGCTGTCAAATGGTGGAAATATGAGTGTTGCGATAAAACAATGCTATTTAGATGAATTATAACAAAATCAGATAACATTTATTTTAAACGCGAAGAAAAAAAATCGACAGACACGATCATTTTGAAGTCTCTGTTTAATATAAAATCTTTTTCTTTTTTTATTATTCTGAAGGAGGAAACATTGAAATATCCTGTATTGCCTTTTACGATTGTCTTGTACTTCAATGGCATATAAACAAATAAAATATGCACATAAGGAAAACAAATTATTTTTGTATTCAGGGTTTGCGAAACATTCACGATGAAAGCGAATCAATAACATAATAAAATGCCACAACTTTTATATGTAAACTGTTTTATGTTTCGCAAACCAAGCAGTAAAGTTTTCTGATCAAATATCTAAGTTCCAATTAGGCAGTGGTGCGTGAGACACGGGTCCTAAATATTTGGTGTTCAATTCGTTCGCGCGTTACTGCGGCCTCGAACATGAGCGCGGTGAGTCGCGTGTAAGGTTACCCGGCGGGCAGCGGCTACGCAAGTGTCCAAGTTTCACCGACCTTGTGTTATCAACACCAATGTTAAACTCAACAGCTGTTCCGTCGCCTCTTGTATACATATCACCAAAATTGCCGACGCAGTGGTTTCTTTATTTGCTTTCTTACAGCTGATATGGCAACGTGTCATCAATATCTTAAAATTATCTTTATTTAGGCAATTGTCATTTATACTCATTTTCATTGAATAAACTCATAATATGTTAAACTATTATTTTACTAGTAATCGGCCGCAGCACCGCCCAGGTGCAATTGTTGGCTTTAATCCACTATTTCCCTCCTAATCTGGATAGCAAATAATTTTCAATAACAAAAATTGCAACTGCTTTTCTTATCTTAAAGAATAATATTAGAAAATAATAGCAGTTCATATCCCACTCAAAACTCCCTAAAATTTCTTCAGTGATTAAGTTTTTAATATAACTGGGAAGTTAACGTAAACATTTTTACCGGCATTATATGCACTAAATAACACCCAATTTCTTCGCATATATTATGAAGAGCAGAAATACTCGCAGAAAGCCTTTGTCTTGGACCAACTCACGATTTGCAAACGAGCGATGCATTTGATAATACATTCTAGTGTGTTGACATAATTCCAATACCATCGCTATCAAGTAGGAATATTTACTATTAACATCAATTTTTATGTGAAAATGTTTTAAAGAGCACACGGTAAAATACTTAAAACGTAAAACAGCCTTAAAACTGGTGATGTAGAATTTATCGATTTTATATCGAATCGACGACGAAACGTGAGAATTGGTAATAAACAGTTTGTTATAACTTGTCAGTTGTCTTACATTGTTAATTTTGTTACTGACTAAGTAAATTGTACACGTATACGTGCTCGGTGGCCTGTTGGTAATCGGACCAGACGCCACTGCCAACATATTCACGGTGGCCGCAGGTTCAAATACCAGGGCACACTTCTGACTTTTCGGGAGTCATGTATACCACTTACTATAATAGTGAAGGAAACATGCATACCATAGCAATTTGTAAGAATTTATATGTAGGTACGTTATTATTTTATCTTTTCTTTTTTACACTGACTTTGACAAAGGTATTTCTTTATATTTCTATCTCACGTTACTGCCGTCTTACTAGACGATGATTAAGCAGGAAGGTCGCCTTGGATTACCAGTTTGTATCTGATCTTTAGAACCCTCAATTGTGATACTGCAGTAGCAAAAGTAAACTATATATTATGTTTTACCCATTTGTACATCGGCATTAATTCGACTTAAAAATTCACAAGTTGTGGACTACCTTTTGCTCACTAATGCGGATTTTTAGACCTAAAAATTAAATCAACATTTTACCAGCGCGGCGCGCGGCTAGACCAATAAAGCCATTAATAAAGCGAATGTTATTAGGTACACCTGAGTTGTACACGCTTATATCAAAGAAACGTGTTTGTTGACCCATATTAATCTTGACGTCTTTTCTTAAACCAAAACGAATTAACAAATTGTGATTCGCGGTAGGCAACTTCTAATTAAATATGCTGCGCTAAAAGAAGCCATTTTTTTATATTGTTAACCCTTTCGCATTAAAAGAAAATCCATTTGACATGTTTGAGACTAAACCAATCTTATTTGATAATTAGCATTACATATTGCAAATTTTTACTTATATTTTGAAGAGTTAAGACATACCCGATATTGTGCCTTCGCGGCAAAAATATTAAACATAATATTATATCTATTGATAAAATGTAGTAAATAGATAACGAGAAATCTTAACGACATAAAAAACTCATCAACAAAAATAACTGAAGATAAATTTCATCGAACGTATAGAACCATAAACAACTTGTGTAATGAAAAAATAACCATAATATGCTTTATTATTCGCATATAGTACCATGTATATGTTATGGGCCAAGTGATTAATGCGGGCAGTATTCATAATGCCCAGGCAGTATGAATAATGTACAGCCATATCGGGCCAAGTGATTAATTACAATCTAAACTCACCTATTTGTCACATTACCCGGGCATTATGAATATGGCTACATGATGATCGGGCAATGTGATTAATAGGTAAATTTTTACGTGGTGCGCTGCCGCATTGTCACATCTGCGATATACCCATAAATTAGAAAGGTTGAATTGATCTGCTTATGTTTAGTTGTTTTTTAACGTCCGAAACATTATCTTCAGAAGGAAATTAATGTACCCACTTTATGGATCAGTTAGGTCGACTGTGCCCCAAAACCGATAGGCACTAGGCATTTTTAATAATGCCCGGGCAATGTGATAAATTGATTGGTTATAATCACATTACCCGCTCTTATTGGGCATTATGACTCATGCCGGATTAATCACTTAGCCCATAACATATATAAACAGATGGAAATTTACAAAGTGTTATTGATTGCACTGTCTTTCTAGATGTACTACATGTCGCGTGAAAAATCTTGTTACTGATTTGTTCAACATGCATAAAGTTGATTCTCTTTGATATTTATTATGATTGCGAAATCAAGAGTTTCAAAAATCACGACCAATAGGAAACATATCGAATCAAACAAAATACTTTGAAATTATCAAATTATGTTAAATTCTAATATATATTTCTAACTAAACAAAATTATGCAGTGTTTATATATTATTTTTGTTATATGAATTGACGCTTTTCTCTGAATGCGATTTCAATCAATGTCATCACATCTACACTGTCTACACCGGTACTTATTAGTTACTAAAAGGTATTTCAGGACTTCTTTATTTATTCCACAGATCTCCAACGCGGAATGTACACAATTATAGATTTAAATACTTATTCTAGTGTAATCCTTCAATAGGGTATTTGACTCCAATTTTTTTATTTTATTTATCAAAACGTAGTCATAGCTATGGTCTGTTATATTTGCAATTACATATTTTGTATTTTAATACTCTGGTTGTAATTAATTAATACAAAGTAATTACTTTTATTGTGCACACTTTATTATGGAAATCTACATATGACACACAGACCACAAACCAAAACATATGACTCATTATTACATCCATAGACCTAAAGCAGGGAAAAGTTTACAAGTGTACCTCCTTATACAACCAAATATTAAACTAAACAATTATCTAACAGGTCTAACAAACAAAGAAATTTATAAATCCATCCAGAATGAAACAAGTTAGAAACGTTTTAAATCTTGTAGTGGGAGTAACAGAAAAGAAATGCAAAACAAAGATAGTGACGTCACTAGCGTTATTATACATTATCATATACATATCATCATACACATTGTACGCGTGTGAAAGAGATAACAAGATGTCCCCACTACACCCCTACTCTTTAATTTTAAATATATGCCCGAAGCCCTAAGTCTTCATTTAACACCCTTTTCACCGTGGTTCTGCTTAACCCCATCTGAAGGTCCAACAGTTTCTGCTTACGTTTGGGATTTCTTTGAATTCGCGCCTTCACAGCTTTTATCACTGCTGACCTAACAGACCGAGGGCGACCACTTCTTGACCTGTCATCTACACTAGAGTCTTCATTGTATCGTTTGATGGTTTGATTCAGTATGTCAAAAATTTGAATTGGCGCGTAACCGCAATGATGCTGCACAATAACTGCTGCAACACGGTCTTCTTTAAGCGTCCACTCCATATTTAAAAATGAGTTAAATTCTAAAAAGTATACATTTTTATTTTCATGAACAATTCGAAATTCGAATTCAATAAACTTTTTTGTGACCAGCATTCTAAAAGAAAAGTTTTACTGTGTGACAATACTTATGACCTGACTGTGTATTTTTTTATTGTGGCATATTGACCACACTGCACCTGATGGTAAGCGCAAATTCTGTCTAGGCAATCGATAGGCATCAGACGACAGTCCCATCACCCATGCCAATTAATACAAATAAGTTGGCCTGCTAAGATGCTTCTTCACAGTACGGTGGAAAGACCCAGGATTATAGGAAGGAGGGAACACGCGTGACGACAAACAATTCTACAGCTTGATGGTGCGACACAAAAAGTAATTTGCGAACCTTTTGGTTCGTGCCGGGATGATTTGTACCATCAAGCTATGGCTTCGCAAGCCGGCACGCGTGGTTCTGGTTAGAAATGGGGAGGAGGGGATCCAGTTGAACATGTAGTTGTTATGTATATTGTATATAATATGTAGTACATACCGGTATGCATCTCCTCGCGACAGATGATGCACTCGTTATCGGCGGCGGCGAGCTCGGCCGGCGTGGCGTCCGGGTACAGCGTGTTCATGTTGCGGATCGCGCGTCGAGACAACACCACGTCATTGTACGCCTTCTTGAAACTCCTACACGCAACCAAAATATACCACGATTAAGTTTTATAAATAAATAAATAACACCCAACAGTCACATACATAGTCCTGAACCCACACTAAGTTCAAGTCTTAGGTCGTGGGTATCAGGAACTGCGAGAGACTTTTAGGTCTCACAAACACACAGACCCGAAAGAAATATTTGGGTCCCGCACAAACATTTCTCTCGGTGCGGAGATCGAACCCGCGCGGCGGCCTCTCGTTTCACAGGCGGCGTCTAACCGACTGCGCCATGGAGGCAATCAAAATCAATATTATGTGTGATTATTAACCATTTTTCTGTCATATTTCCTTGTTGGAAGTCTTATAAACACAATAATAATGCGAATACTTATGTTAAGTTTATGAATGTCCATTTTTTTTAAAACAATCAACACATTAATATGATGCAAAAGCTTACTTAACATAACGGTAATAAGCTATTCGTGAGCTTTCATATTCTTATCATTGAGTACTAATATCATTTCCAGTTGATAAACATATATGTAAAATTTTGTAAATACAACTTTAATGTATTTGGATACACTAAAACATTTGCTTCAGAGGTGCCACAATTATTTTGGTTTGCCATTTTGTTTAAAGATATTGACATTGGGAAAGTCACTATAGTCTTATCCAATTAACAAGAACACTCATCAATTCATAATATGGCATTAATAAATCCATACTTACCTAATTGAATTCAATTGTATTAAAAAATAATCTAGATTTTTGAGTACAAAGTTACATAATTGCTAGTAAGAACTAAATAAGTCAAGAACGTATTTTAATTCGATTAAGTAATTAGCGTAACAATTTAAACTCATTGAAAATGCACATACTAGAATAATTGGACAACATGTTTGATAAAGTAGTTTTAATTTTTACACGCTTTATATTAGCTTCACTTGTATGTTTGTTTGTATGTTTGTAACCGACTCCTTAAGACGCGATTTTGACCCACTTTAAACGGACAGATTTCATTCAAATTTTGCACACCTGTCAAAGACCGATGACAGTACAAGAAACCAAACTAAAAAGTAGAAAATAAATAATAGTTTAAAAAAACTAAAAAACACGCTTTATATAGAAAACTCAACTAAAAAAAAGTTTATCTCCGAAAAATCAACTTTCATCCATAATTTCAACGACTTTTTCACCATCATCATTACCAGAACTATCATCGCCAATCTCTAAAACTGATACGATAGGTTTATGGTAGCTGAAGTAAGAAACGAACAGTTTTGATTCGAACCTATTTAAATGTCTAATAAAGACCGCATCAATAGTAGTTTTGTATTTCGTTGTGCTAAGATTGCGATCATTCGACATAGTTAAACCAAATTCATTATTTAAAAATTCAATTAATAGTTGATTTTTATCGTCTGCGAAGTTTATGTTGAAATCTCCACTCAAAATCATTGGCAATTCATCAAAGCTTTATAAACTGACAGCTAACTGACATCTGTCTACTCTCCATCCGTCTTACGCTTTTCATCTTACGATCAGGTCACGTGTCCTGACGGGAGTTTAAGATTTTATACCCATTACAGAAAAAGTGCTCAACGCCGCTAAAGAAGTTTTCACTTCAATAGAAAATAAATTTTAATAATACTGAATTAAGGATAGTGTAAAAAATTAATAAGAAAAAAATATTTTTTATTGCAAAAAAAGCGTGGGGTGCTTTTTAAGATATTATCAAAATGATAATCCTTCTACTTATATCTGTCGATAAAATAATTATATCTATTGAAAACATGCACCCCACGCTTTTTTTACAATAAAAAATATTTTTTTCTTAGTAATTTTTTACACTATCCTTAATTCAGTATTATTAAAATTTATTTTCTATTTTTTAGTTGGGTTTTCTATATAAAGCGTGTTTTTTAGTTTTTTAATTTAATCTACAATTACATAATTACATTGTATTGCCTATAGTAATCAATCACCTTTATAACAATAATTGTTTAGTAATCATCAAATAATACTTGTATGTACTTAGTTTTAAAATTCATATAATGCATTGAATATTTTTGATCTTGCTCGTATGATTCTCATTAGGCACAAGACATTATAGAAATATATTTTTTCTTACTCACCTCATAGTTTCATACATGGGTCTGAAGGCAAATAGTGGCAGGGTGTATATTCTGACCATCACAGCTACAAATCCAATATACAGTAGCACTTTCAGAAAGTTTATGGCAAGTTCTGTGTAAAGCAAAACGGCTGCTTTGCTCTCCCAAGGGGCGTCCCAGCGAGAGTCAATAGCATGCAGAATATACTAAAACCAAAATACATTTTAATTAAATTCACTTTTGAATACTTTATCAAAGTAAGTATTTAAGTCACTATATTTGTGATTATTGAGTTCAAAAAATTGTTAGATAAATATAAATAAAACTTATCTTTACTTTAAGGAGGCAAAATTTTTATGACTATTTTATAAGGAGTAGAGACTAATTAAATTAATTTAATTACAAATATGTGTACCCTACTCATACATGCTATACAGAGTATATCAAGACTGCTACCGAAAACGAAGCCGGGTGGTAGTTAAAGCGACTTCAGACACAATGCAACAGAAAAAGTTGCAAAAAAAAGTGACAATTTTTTTTTGTTATTTTTTTCCTATGACCATATTTGGGTGGTAAATACATTTTTTCCTAAAATAATAGTGTATACCCTTTTATTTATAAATAATCTAAAGTATAAAAGTGTTTAAATTATTATTTCAGCAAAAACTATGGATTTACCACCCAAAAATGACGATATTAAAAAAATCATAAAAATCATTGTCGCGTTTCTTTGCGAAATTTTTAGTTGCATTGTGTTTGTAGTCACTAAAACTATTACCCGGCTTCGTTTTCGGTAGCAGTCTTGAGATACCCGTTATAAACATATTTCTTATAATAGTTTGCTAATAATGACTTTTAGTTGCTAATAACCTCATCACATCAAAGCTCATTTATAATTTAATTAATTAAATCACACACTTTCATAATTAAATAATTGTTACCTTTATCAATATGTTGGCAATCATAATGACAAGTATGCTGTATTCAAATCCAAATACCAGCTGCACAGAGGGTCCCTTGGTCATTGTGAACTGGTATGCATGGTGTATAAAGTATAGATCACCATGCGCTAATAGCATCAACAAACTAAGTATTCTTATGTGGAAAAGCCAACCAATAACTGGACTGCGCTCCATCTACAAAAATAACCACAACTTATTATTATAGCAATGATATTTTATAAATTAACCTGAATAAAACAATGTTATATTAACAGCAAAATGCCATTATAAGTCAATTCATTTTCATGCATTAAATGAAGTTCTGAAACAACAAATTGCGTAATCCAAATACACAGATATATTTCCCCACACACTAGACTAATGTATTATGTGCTAGCCACATATATTTTGCACACAAAAATAGTTACATTTAATTTATGTGTACAGTCTTCAAAGTATTAATGTGTAGAATCAGAGATGTTTAATATCAATTAAATTTTTCCTTAGTATAGTTTGTCTTTGTGAAATCTACACAACGCAATTAATGGTTTAATTGACTTTAAATATCTTTGAATATGGCAGAGAAATATTTAATTATGTCATCTGTAATGTATACTGATACTTCATAGACAATATAATGTATCACATACTTACATAGTCAACTCTATCTTCAGCGAGCCAGTGGAAAGCCTTCAGAAACAGCAGGAGTGTAAACAGAGCAATAAATTTAGGGTTAAAGTCATCTCTGAACACTGTAAATGCTAAGCATGTTTCCGTTATTGCATACCATGACCTCTCTATGAGATGCTAAAATAAATCATATTATTAGTGGAAACACAATTTAATTCTACATGTTTATAAAACAACAGTGGTGATAATCACATAATTGCAATAAGATTACATTATACAAATGATAATATTATATTATTATTTGGGTATTACACATGTTTACTGAAACAACCCAAACCAATTTACATCTACAATTTAGTTTTAAATTATCTTACTGCCAGAAGTAAGCTATTTAATTCAAATAATCCAAACAGCCTTGATGACATTATGTTTCCTGTTGGGTTAATGAATATTAAAATGTAATTTTACCTCGAATTCGGCAGCACGTAACTGACCAAAGAATATTCTTCTCAAAAGTTTGCCAACCAGTAATACTAATATGAATGCTTGCAAGTACATTACCTGCAAAACAAGATTGAACTATTATCACTTCTTACAAAATATTCGTTAACGAAGGTTGCCAATGGATATGCATACTTTAACTTAAGAATATATTCAACAAATAATTCAATAAAACTGATTTTAAGAGTATAATAAACCAAGCTGATATTGAGTAATAACAACATTATAAAGGTATAGAACTAGTTTGACTACTTACAGCCATACTAGGATTGGAATTTGTTAGGTAAACTATTGATGGATAAAACTGTTTCTTCTGGTAGTAGGCATTGCCGATAACCACGGTCGTGAGAGCCAGACTGATCACAGTTGCTAGTAAAGCCTTCATTTTGATGAAAATCCGACACCTTAAAACACTAAAATTTTCATAAGACAAATCGTCAGAAATTTCTATGCACTCCAAAATCGCGTAATTGTCAATAAATACATTTTCAAAACATCGTTTAATATCTTCGTAACACAAAAAAATAATTTTGACGTGTTCAATGCTCATTTGTCAAATGCAGTCAAATGTCAGTTGTCACGCAGCCATAGACAATGTGCCTTAGTTATTGAGTAATTATAGGGAAAGGAACCGCAATCCTACATGCCGAATTTTTCTGTAATTTAATATTCTTTAATACAACATAATATGATTTTAGAGTTACATATCATTTTTATCATAGCAAACATTACTTCAATTAAACAATAGATTTAATTTAACATACTTGAATTTGTAATTCAATACTTTATGATTTATCACATTTCCAAATAAAAATATTAGTAATGCTGTTAAGTATAATGAATAGAATGAATTTAACTTATTAAAAATATTGTTTGTGGTTTAATTTTCATAAAGACATTAAAATCACAATTTAATTTAAAGCTGTCTCGGTGCTGAGGCTTTAGGATATTTTTTTTTTTTATTATTGCAACATTCTGCCATAGCTGTCAGTTTTGTATTGAAGATCCAAAAATGGTTGTCGTGTTTTACCATTCGTTGAATAAAAAAATCAACATTATTCTTCAATGAAACTCATAGTTCATTTAACTGTGACTAAATCTTCGAAGAATCAATATTGATTTTGTTTAAACTTATTAACAGGTGAGTCGTACGATAGAATCGGAAGCTTTACCGCGCAATCACTTTCTTTTTTCTTACGGCTTGTTGACAATTTGAGTAGCAAATGTCCAAGTATCATCCAACATGTTTGTTTTCAATTTTGTTTAAGAAAATAGACACATTATTGGTGACGAATTATTATTCATTTGGTATTGTTAGCAATGTAAAATGTGAAAATGTGAGAACGATGACCAAACTTACATCCAATTTAAAAAGTATATACATAAATATATTTAAGTAACTTCATTTTAATATGTTTGTAATATTTTGTTTATTAAATTATTAACGTTTTATCTTTAAGTGTATCATACACTTCAAAAGTAACCCGAACTTTGTGTGGCAGCTGTGTTTTGTGGTACTGTATTATTATTATAACAAGAGTGGACTGCAATATTTCTCTTTTGTCATAATTGTAGCAAAACGACTTAAAACATTTTAACCCTGTTTTTTTTTGCAGCTGTAATCATCAATAAGCTTCCTTCATATTGATTTTCAAAATGGTGAGGCATCTTCAATTACTTTAATACACAATTTCTGTTGTATAATTACACTCAGAAAGTATTCATTAGTATCCAATTCTAAGATTAATACTACATTAAAGGTTATGAAAAGGTAAAGCATTAAAAACAGCTGTACACCAAGACCCTGCTAAGTACAAGTGCTCTGATTTTTTTTGGAAAATTCAATATGATGTCAAATATATTTTAAAATTGTTTATTACTTGAATATATTTTTAGCAAGGTGATGATCCACCGTTCCTTCCTGTGGGGACTGATGTGAGTGCTAAGTACAAAGGTGCATTCTGTGAGGCTAAAGTAAAGAAAGTTGTCAGAAATATTAAATGTAAGGTAAGTAATGATTATACTCAGTATAAAACTCATTGTAACATAAAATTCAAATTCAAATTAGAAGACATTATCATGTATAACATAAGTAAAGGCAGAGCTTTGTGCTTCTACCAATTAAAACCTATCAGCACCATATTCAGACACAGGATATCCACTGCAGATGATACCAATAAAACCAAAAACCTGTAAAGAAATTAAGACAATGCATTTAACCTTAAATAAAATGAATTGTTATATACCAAAAAAATGTGTTCCTTTGCCAGGTGACCCTGAAGGCTGGTGGTGGTTCTATAACGGTGAATGACGACATTATCAAAGGCACTTTGCGAGTTGGCAGCACTGTAGAGGTGAAACAGGACCCTAAGAAGGATGCCATGGAAGCTGTTATCACCAAGATACAGGACTGCAGCCAATACACAGTTGGTGAGTTGAATAATATTGTAATTTTTTTAATCATTGAGTACTTGTATGTTTTAGGTTTGCTACTACAAATTGTGTTTATAATCAAATGTTCACACCAAACCAAACCAAAATCAATGTTGTTAATATTTTTCAATTTAAAGATGTGAGTGGACTAGTTCTTAAACTGTACAAATTTAATGTATGTTTGTTCTATTAACTGTTGGTATTTAATTTAGTTAATAAATAAACACCATGTTTCTAATAAACTAAAAAAATTGAGTACATTCATGTTTTAAAATTTACAGCTGTAGGGTCTATAATGGAATATGTTAATGATATGCTTATGGTATTAATAAGGCTGCACGATTTAACCAACCCTATTCCAGTCTAGAGGGGAGTGAGACAGGGTGACACTATTTCACCCAAGCTATTTTCGGCGATTTTAGAAGACGTCTTTAAAACGCTTGTATGGGACCATTCAGGCATTAACATCAATGGCGCCTACTTGTCTCATCTCAGGTTTGCTGATGATCTAGTATTGTTTGCAACAAGCCTTGGAGACCTACAACGTATGCTTGAAGAACTATATGATGCGTCGTTAAGGGTGGGTTTGAAGGTGAATATGTCCAAGACCAAAGTCATGAGTAATATTTCTGGAGTCTCGACTCCAAACATCATGATTGGAGGTGAGACCTTGGAAATGATGAATGACTATGTTTATCTTGGTCATATTCTATCTTTTGGTAAGGAACATCAGACAAAGGAGATCTCCAGGCGAATACAATAAGGCTGGGCAGCTTTCGGTCGACTAAAAAACGCATTAGAATCACGTCAATACCCACAAAACTTAAAAACTCGCCTCTTTGACCAATGTGTCCTACCCACCATGACCTACGGTGCCGAGACATGGACGCTCAGGCGCGATGTTCTACACAAAATTGGTGTAGCACAAAGAGCCATGGAGCGATCTATGATCGGCATCAAACTGCAAGATCGAGTCCCGAATGTCGAAATCCGACGCTGAACAAAAGTTCGGGATGTCGAAAAATGCGTTTTGGGACTCAAATGGAGTTGGGCTGGGCATGTGGTTAGACGTACTGATGGCAGGTGGAGTAAGACGTTAACAGAATGGTGGCCAAAAAGGGTAAGCGCAGCGTCGGCCGTCCGGCGGCAAGGTGGGTCGACGATATTGTCAAAATCGCAGGCCGAACCTGGATGCGACTGGCAAGGAACAAAGAAAGGTGGCAGAATATGAGAGAGGCCTATACGCAGCAGTGGGAACCTACAGGCTGTGGATGATGGATGATGATGATTAATAAGGCTGCAAATATAATTTTTACATCAGATAATATACAACATAATATTCAGTTTTGAGCACATGTTTTTAAAGAATATGTTATTTCATTATACTAATTTCTTACACCTATTTTTTTTTTTATATTTCTTATATACCATCAATACACAGATTTCATTGAAAAGTTAGATCTGCCCTGGGATTTGAACCCACAACTACCATAGCAAAAACCATGTCCACTTGTCCAATCTGTTATCAAAAGGCCATCATGAACCACTTCACCTCATTATTTAGTACATAATTACATATTAGGTTTTACCAGGTTAAAATAAATAAAGGCTTTATATTCTGCATTAACACATTGAATGTAGCACCCAAACAATGAATGAACCACTATTGTGGCTCAAATATGTATGATATATATAATGATATATAATGCGCCTTACAGGCAGTGCTTTCATAAAATGTGTATTGAAAACTACAGTTAATGTATTCCCGTTGTTTAACACAAAAAGTAACTTTATAATTTTGCTCTAGTTTTTGATGATGGTGATATAACAACGCTACGAAGGTCGGCGTTATGCTTGAAGAGTGGGCGGCATTTTAACGAAAGTGAAACGTTAGATCAACTGCCGCTCACTCATCCCGAGCACTTCTCTACGCCGGTCATAGCTGGGCGGAGGGGAAGGCGGGGCAGAGCTCAGTAAGTCCGTCCACAATATTTGTTTTCCAATTATGATACACTTTTAGGTTTCTAACAAAAATTTGTGTATGTAAAAAGATAATTGAGAAATAATATGATGATTTGTTTTTCAATGAAATGCATAGTTTCCGTTAGTCAAATTGAATGAAATGAATAAGTGGTCCATGAATGAATGTGCTTGGCTCGGTGCAGGTCTGAGGAGAGCGAGGGCGAGGGCGGGTCGCGTCGCGTGAAGGCGGACAGCGCGGAGCGGGAGCCGCACGTGGGCCGCGTGGTGCTGGTGGAGGCGGCGGGCGGCGCGGAGCGGCGGCGCCCGCACCAGCCCGCCTTCCCCGCGCTCGTCGTCGCGCCCACCGCGCAGATCAAGGTCAAGGAGGACTACCTCGTGCGCTCATTCAAGGATGGACGATAGTGAGACACTCTTTATTTTTATATGTATAGTGCTATTCTATATTGATAAATTGCTGTGGTAGGCGCTAGAGTAACAGCAGTGTTCATAATTCCATCTTCATGCAATTAAATATGCTTAGAACTCAGAACATAGTGACCTAAATTATTATGCTAAAGTTAATTTTGACTACTCATAACTTATATTAGTGTATGCTCTTAGTCCAGCACAGCACACCTTATAGTTTTTTTTTACAATAATTTAAAGCTGTACTGATGATAATGATAAAATGATAGTTGATGCTTGATTGTGCGAGCGAGGCTCACTACATACCCACAAAGTGTTGGAATTATTTATTTATTTTATTGAATATCAGATTCAGATTATTACATGCATAGAAAATAATATCTAACTACGCAAACGCATTTACACATACATTTATCGGGGTCATCTGGCACAAGCATTGTATGCTTAAAAGTTGTCCCCTATTCCTCAAATATTTGTAAACCTTTGCTATTGAATAAAGAGTTATTATTATATTATTATTATTATTTTTTACTTTTAAGAAAATTCTCGGTTTTTATACCGGAAGGTAATGAAGCATACAGGCCTAAGCCAGGTATGTTTCACATACTTGTACTTAATTTTCTACATCGGTTTGTAGGAACTTCCTAACTATCCTACATGTATTTAAAATAACTGCTTTTTGCATGTTCCTATAGATATATTTTGGTAGTTGCAGAGTTTTAAGGGATTCGTGAAGTTGTAAGGGGATAGTCCCTGTGGTGGAAAGGACTATTGGTACTATTATTACTTTATCAAGATGCCAAATGCGACTTATTTCGTTTTTCAGGTCTATATACTTAGATAACTTTTCGGATATTGTGCTCTGAAGGTTGTGTGTGTTTGGGATAGCTACATCAATTAGAAAAGCGGTCTTATTAGATTTGTCTATTACTGTAATATCAGGTCTATTGTAGTGAATCGTACGGTCAGTGAGTATAGCTCTGTCGAAATAAAGTTTATGCGTTTGGTTTTCTAATATTGTGTCTGGTATGTATTTATAGTACGGCACAGGTGAAGTTAATAGGTGGTATTTGATGGCTAATTTCTGGTGGATAATATGTGCTACTTGGTCATGCCTATGTTTATAGTCCGTTTGGACTATAGACTTGCATGCCCCTGTTATATGTTGAATAGTTTGGGATGCGCTGTTACAACGGCGACAGATGTCTGTGGGTAATGTTCGGTTTTTAATTATGTACTTTTGGTAATTGCGCGTTTCTATTACTTGGTCCTGAATAGCTACCATGAACCCTTCCGTCTCTGGAAACAATTCACCGTGGACTAGCCAGTCGTTCGACGCATCTTTGTCGACGTTAGGTTGGCTAATATCCAATGGTGTCTGCCATGTAGAGACTTCCGGGTCCATTCGTTTATTTTTGTTTGCATATTTATCAGTGTTTCACTCGGCTGTATGGTTCTATCGTGCAAGTTCAATGGGGTAAGCCTGCGGTCATTCTGGGATATTGCTAGGTGAAGATCAGAGTCATTGGACTTATTATGGAAATAAGCTCTAAGATTACATATTTGTTTGTTATGAAGGTTACAGAGGTCGATTATACCTCGGCCTCCCTCTTTTCGGGGTAAAGTCTGCCGTTGTATACATGCTCGGGGATGGTGTTTCCGATGTTTCGTCATAGTGACGTTGATAGTGCGTTGGAGTTTTTTAAGTTCCGTCTTAGACCAATTTAAAATACCGAAGGAGTAAGTCAGAACTGGTATTGCGTAGGTATTTATTGCATTACTAGTATTTATGGAATTTAATTGTGATTTTAATATGGTGTTTAGTGTATGTTTAAATTCTATTGTTAGTTTATTTTTAGTTTCTTTGTAATGGATTTGCCTGGATTGTTTTAAACCTAGATACTTATAAAATTCATGTTCAGTTAGAGACTGTATGGTTTCACCGGATTGAAGATGATGATCGATGTGAAGAAGTTCTCCTGCCTTAAATGAATTTATCTTACATTTTTCTATGCCAAATTCCATGTTTATGTCTTTTGAAAATTGTTCAGTGAGTTTTATTAGTTGGTGGAGTTCTTTTTCAGTATCTGCATACAGCTTGATATCATCCATATACAATAAATGATTCAGACTATATTTTTTGGCACGCTCTGTTCCATCGGTGTGTGTATATTTTAGTGGATAGCCGATATTAGTAGAATTTAGTATATTCGATAGGGGGTTTAGCGCCAGACAAAACCATAAGGGACTTAAAGCGTCGCCTTGAAATATACCTCGTTGTATCTTTATCTTTTCAGTGGTTATTGTGGTGTTGTTAATTTTTAGACTAATTTGAGTGGCCCATTTCTTAATTGTGGTCTCTAAAAAGTGTATTATTTGTGGGTGTATCCTATATATGTTTAATATCTGGAGGAGATATGAATGTGGTACTGAGTCAAATGCCTTTTTGTAGTCAATGTACGTACTGTATAAACTGTTTTTGGTGCGGTTTATCTGGCCTAAAATAACAGAATCTATTGTTATTTGCTCTTTACAACCCCGGCTGTATTTTCGGCAGCCTTTTTGCTGCTCTGCTAGTAAATTATTATTTTGGGCGTGGGTGTAAATAAGATCTGCTAAACATGCTGTAATTATTTTATATATGGTTTGTAAGCATGTTATGGGCCTATACTTGGCGGGATTTGAGGTATCTTTTTCATCTTTAGGTATCATAAATGTGGTTCCTGTCATAATGTAATCAGGCATATCTTGTGGGTTTTTTATGAAATTGTTTATATGATTATACAAATAGGGGTGGGCATTAGTAAGTTTCTTATACCAGAAATTATGGATACGGTCAGAGCCTGGTGTTTTCCAATTTTGTAATTTAGCTATTACCATCTTAAAAACTTCGGGTGGGATATTTGCATATGGCATAGTTATATTATTATTATTATTTATAATACACACATACATACCTGAAATTGAGTACTATTTAATTTTATATTTGTGTTTTGTTTATGTTTTTAATGTTCTTTAATTTGGTTATTTTGTCACTTTTCCCAATTGTTATTATTATTATTACATTATTTTTTTTTAACCGTTTAATTTAAGTCAAATTAATGACTAAGCATCCGAACGCCACTTGGTCCTCGCATTGAAAATCAGCGCTGCGGTACTGCTTATGCATTACCGAAGCATTTAGCTGAATGCGAGGTCCATTGTTGGCGCAGTGATAATTATTTATAGTGTTTGTGTCTCACTTGTGTTATCTATTTTCTTTGTATTTTTGTGTCACTGTAAAACAATAAATTATTCTTTCTTTCTTTTTTCTTTATATGATAGGAGCATGCACGGCGTGATGCTCAGCGTAACGGGAACGTTAACGAACTAATTCAAAAATTAATAATTTTATGTTAATGAGTAAAATGCTAGCTGCGCCGATTTGTATAGTTGCACTGTACATATACATATAGCATAATTGAAATTTTAATTAACCTCTCCTAGACTAAAAATAATACACAGTATTCAATTAACTTGATGTCTAAAACATAGTGAATAGAGTTTTGCATGATTAGTGATGCGTGTTGTACAGCTACACAGTGCCCAAGAAGGAGGCCCGCGAGTTCCGCAAGGGCAGCGCGCCGCTGGAGTGGGCGGGCGTGGAGGCGGCGCTGCAGTACCTCAACCACCAGGTGCTGCCGCCGCACTGGGACCGCGACGCGCTGTTCAACGAGCCACGGAACACTTCCGACGATGTAACTATACACACACTCACTCTCACATCCATACATAAACTCACGCCTATATCCCAGAAGGGGTAGGCAGAGGCGCCAGGACACCCACATTTTGCCTTGTATGGCGAGCCTATCGCCATATCGGGCACAAATTCCTGACCCTGGGCTAATAATGAATAGAAAAATCCAATATCACTTTGCCCAACCCGGGATTCGAACTCGAGACCTCAGCTTTGTAACCGTACCTTAGTACAACTACGCCACCGAGGCAGTCTCACTCTCACTACCCACTATACTCACTCTTTTACTGATGGAAGGTCTCTCATATGTGAGAGGCCATCTGAGTAGGTACCACCGCAATGTCTATTTCTCCCGTCAAACAGCAGTGTAAAACCATTGTTGTGTTTCGGATTGAAGGACATTGTAGCCAGAGTAACTACTGGACATATTGAGACTTAACATCTTATGTCTCAGGATGGCGAGCGCAATGGACTTTTGCTACTGTTTATGAGCGGTCGTATCGCTTACCATCAGGAAAACGGCTTGCTCGTCTCGCCATTCACTGCAATAAAAAAAACACTACTTTGCACTATGCTTCACTGAGTCTGCATTCAACTGCCATATCCATGATAATGAGAGCATGTTTTCCTTTTAATTCTATACTGCCCTCTTATTCTTCTTATTCTTTTCTTATATCCATTCAAAGGCTGTCTGTAAGAAACCGGCAACTGTACTCTTTAATTTTATTTGTAAAATATTAAATAAATAAATAATAAATAACACCCAACAGTCACATACATAGTCCTGACCCCACACTAAGATCGAGTCTTGTGTCGTGGGTATCAGGAACTATGAGAGACTTTTCGGTCTCACAAACACCCAGACCCGGAAAAAATATTTGTGGGCCGCACAAACATTTCTCTCGGTGCGGAGATCGAACCTGCGGCCTCTCGTTTCACAGGCGGCGTCTAACCAACTGCGCCACACAGGCTGTCCTAATGTTTTATGCTGTTTGTTCATTTTTGTGTGCAGTAAAGAATAAAATGCAAATAATGTGGTTCAATCTATACATATAAATAAAATTGAAGTGTCTGTTTTAAAAGTGAAAAATAATTTAATTAAAAATTATAAGACCGACTTCAATGTGCACTACAATGTAATAAATAATATATATTTCATTGTGCTAGTACACATTGATTAATTTTCTTATTGACTAGACTAGCCAACAAATCTTAAGAGCGTTTATACCCTGCACGCGCTTTTTGGCCTAAAAACAGGACTTTTCAAATGAGTTAATAGCCACCAATAAACAATTTAAAGGAAAAATAATTAGTACTAACTTTAGAAAAGGTTGTCATCTAGGGATTTTGGTGGAAAACATTATAGATTGATGGATAATTTGTGAGTACTATAAGGATTACTGAACACAAGTTTCGTTATTTAGGCTTTAAATGGCAATTTAGAAGCTTAAGATATCCGAAACCACTAAATATAAGATGAAAATAAAAATATTATCAGACTAATAAGACCCTTATGGAGGGATTTTGCTGAGAAAAATAATCTTTTTGTGTTTAGTTCCTGAAAAATAAAAATTTAAACAATGCAAAATTATTCAGTAACTCTCGTCAAGAACATATTTTTTTTCACCAACTTATCGTACATATTTTTTTATAGCCATTGCATATTATAATAGAAGAACATCTTATCAATAAATTACAATTTTTATATTTCATCAAAATTAGTTTTCATGTTTTCTACAAATATTTTAAAAACCACTATAAAACACGCTGTCCGACGTGGATCAAATCAGACCGCCGCAAGGCCTTATAGAGGGAGGACGTATCGCTCGTCGCTCCGGCCTGGCTGCAGTCGATTATTGCCGCGCGTAGTGAAAATAGCCACGCGCGGACTGCGATTACCACATTTTAGTACTTTGGTAGTAAAATATTTAATTATTTTTATTACCTACAATGATTTTGTAGTGAGTATAAATTATGTTTCAGGTAATATAACGGGATTTAATTCCGAGGCTAAATTATGTTATGTATTGTAATATAAAATTCAATATATTTCGTAATTGTAAGGGGTTGTAAGGCCCCTAACACTATTTATGTGTTCGAACACGAAATTATTAATAAAACGTCTGTAGTGTATACTGATTGAACACTGATTTGAATGCAACTTAACAATGTAATAATAACGAAAATATGATTAGTATCTAAATTTGTATTATTCTTTGCTTGCACAGTAATATTTGTCTACTTATAATGCAAATAAAATATTTTTATGATATTATATTACAGTTACATTTCAAATGAATATTTGAAGCGCACGGATCAAAGTTGATTGAGCCGTTTGTATAGCGAGCCGACGCGGCAGCTCTACGCACACAGCTTTGGTCGCTTATGTGTGCGTGAAATTAACGAAGAAATACCTATAGTTGACTTTGCGCGCAAGGTGTATACGCTCTTAAATACGTAATATTTTGAAGGTGGGTCGCCAAGTGCCAAACGAGAACAAATTTAATAAGTAATGTAACACAGTTGAATATTACCTACTTGTAGATGTATCGTTGGCGCTCAGTTAGGTCCATATGTAAACTAGAAACAAATTAATTTAACATATTGATCCTACGTATACATTTGTTGAAATTTAATAGAATTAATATGTGTCATATGTGTGGTCTAATTTTAATTTATTGCATATGATCAAAGATATAGTGGTCAAGGGTTTCAACTCCAGGGTACACCATTGACTTATTGGAGTCACTTGCATATTTATATGTGTATACACTTTAACAGTGATAGGAATCATAGTGAGGAAAGTATAAGAAAGGGAAGGGTTGTTAAGTTTGTATGTTTCGCTCGATTGTAAATGTGTAAAATAAATTACATCAGACACATTTCCTAGGAAATCTATACATTTCCTAAATAGTAATCGGAAATGTAAGATATTTAAGATATCAAGGGGTAAGCGGGGATAGCGGAGCGAGGGGAGGGTATTGCATCATCCGATCGTAAAAGGTCAATGCGTGTAGGTTAGGTTAGGTTAGGTTTTTTAATATATATTTTTTTATTGCTTTTAAGACGAGACGAGCATGCCGTTCGTCTGATAGTAAGCGATGCGACCGCTCATGAACAGTAGCAAAACCAAACAACACCTTGAATTACAAAGCAATGCTTGGCATTCCACTGCGCTCGCCATCCTGAGACATAGTTGTTTAGTCTCAATATGTCCAGTAGTTACTCTGGCTACAATGTCCTTCAATCCGAAACACAACAGTGCATTTAAACTGCTGTTTGACCGGAATAGACATTGCGGTGGTACCCACCCAGGCAGCCTCTCACATATGAGAGACCTACCACCAGTAAAATGGTAGGTTAGGTTAGGTTAGTAATATAGAAAAAATAAAATATATAATATAAATTCTATAATAGTTAAGTATTATAGAATTTAACGCTATGATTGTTACCTGTGATAAAAAATATTACTCTCATTTGAACAACTTGTTTTATTACAAACACCATTATTCTTATACATTTCCTAATACGATATTGGAATTTTATACAATGCCTAGGAAATGTATACATTTCCCAGGATATGTATGTATAAAATAATTATTGAAAGAATATTTTATACATTTCCTAAATAGCTTCGGAATTGTATACATTTCCTAGGAGCTGTTTACAATTCCTAGACTTCATACATTTCCGGTAACATATATAAAAAATGAACCACTGTGATCCTTTATAATTTCAAAAACGAAAATTAATATTTTATGGTTTTTAAGGAAGCTACACTGTCATTTCGTTTTTATGATAAAGAAAATACTAAAATCGGCTCAACCTGCTAGAGATATTGAGTACACTTATGCGTGGTAATCATTCGTTACCTCCTCACCTCTACACCTTCTTCACTTCCTATTTTTAATAAAACACATATACTTAACCTAATGGACGAAAAATCATTGCGTTTCTTCAAAGTTTTGTGGAGGTCTGCTCTCCAGATATGTACCTATTCATCAGATCATCACCATATTTTATGTGACCAACATCATGTTAATTATATAATTCGTTTCGATTGTATAATTCATTCCGAAGAAAAGTTATTTAAAATCATTTATTTAGTGTCGCAGATATTTAGTATTTATATTTGTATATATCCCCCCCCCCTTCCCACACCCCTTTCCATCCCCTCCCCCCTTGTAGTAATAAACGTATACTGAACCTAATGTAAAAAGAATTATTGCTGTACTGTTCAATTTTGAGGAGTTCTGCCCTTCAGGTCCAAAGATATTCATCAGGTCTTCACAATATTTTTTTTGGTCTAACCTATCATATAATACTCTTTGACAAAAAAGTTATTTTTAAGTTGGTTAAGAACTGCCGGAGATATTGAGTATTAACAATTGTACCTATTTTCTACGCCACCACCCGCCCACCCGCACCCTTTTCCCACTTTTACCCACCCTTTGTAATAATATAGTTATACTTAATCTAACGCAAAAAGAATTAACGCTGGACCGTTTAATTTTGAGGAGTTCTGGTAGGCAGATCCTAAGATATTCATCAGGTCTTCACCAATTTTATATGGGACCAACCCTGTATATCATGCTTTCCGACAAAAAAGAAATTTTCAAAATCGGTTCACAGTTGCGGGCGTAATCGCGTAACAAACATACAAAAAAAATCTGTCGAATTGATTAGCTGTTCTTTTGAAGTCGGTCAAAAATAAAAAAAAATGTCCTACTACATATCGTTATATACACGATACCTGAGCCGAAAATGATCTTTAAAATTTTTTTGTCTGTCTGTCTGTTTGTTCCGGCTAATCTCTGAAATGGCTGGACCGATTTCGACGGGGCTTTTACTGTCAGGTAGCTAAAATAATAAGGAGTAACTTAGGCTACATTTATTGTAGAAAAAATATTTTATTTTAGAAAAATAAAGTTTTTGTTGTATTCCACGCGAACGAAGTCGCGGGCACAGCTAGTTTTAAATAAATACGAATTCGCACTAGAATTAAGCGGATGGTAAAGCTAACACTTTGTTGTGAATGTTTACGAGAAGAAGACAACAGGTTAAAGGTTACAATTTTAAATTTAGAAGAAAGATCAACACAATTTGGAATATATAGCATTATTTTATGGAATTATTTTGTTTTTTAGAGTTCGGACGATGAACCTCGAGAGGAAAAGGATCACTTCGTAGCGCAACTTTATAAGTTCATGGACGATCGCGGAACGCCTCTCAATCGCAACCCCACTATAGCCAACAAGGACATTGACTTGTACAGATTATTCAGAGTAAGTATCTTCTTAAATAATTATTTTTATACAAAGCATAATGATCTCAAGCGTGCAAAAAGTCAATGACCTGGACATTCGGCGTACCTTGCGAAAAAAAAAGCTTAATATATTTTCGTAAGAAAAAGAAAAACCAATAAGTACTGACGTGATTTTGTTTCAGGTGGTGCATAAATTAGGAGGATATAATAGAGTAACAAATCAAAATCAGTGGAAAACGATCGCCGACAAAATGGGTTTCCATCCGGTCACCACAAGCATCACTAACTTGTGCAAGCAGGCTTATAAGAAGTAAGATTAATGTTATTAGTTTTACTGAATGCTAGTGTAATAATTTTATGATCCTTTGTGTCTAGTTGTATCCTTTTTTGTCAAAAGTTTGAACAACAGATAGGGATGCCATAGAATGTGATACTGCACAGTAATTTTAGATTGGTAACAAATTATACCACTGCCTGTATGCTTACTGCTTTAGAATATATCACGAAAGGTATACTACAGTTTCCTTCAACCCATAACCAAAAAATCACAGCGACATTATACTCGACCAATAGCTAGACGTTTTTTGTTGCCGTGAAAATATATGAATATTAGGCAGGCAGTTAATAATCTGTATCTCGATTAGCCCAAATACGTGCTTCTACAGGGCAAGGGCGTCCTCTACAATAGAGAACACGGTTAAGAGGGGTTAGGCCATATAGTGCACTGCGTTAGCCTAGTGCGGGTTGGCGGGCTTTTACATACCATAGAAATTCCTCCGGTTCGCCATGTAGATTTTCTCACGATGTTTTCCTTCGCCGTTACAGAGAGTGGTGAATATCAATACACACATGACAATAGATGAATAGGATGACAGTTAATAATCTGATATTCTACAAATTGTATACAATAAAATTATGTTTGTGTGTGGTGCATCAGGTTCCTGCACAGCTTCGAGGACTTCTACCGCAAGTTGGGCGTGACGCTGGTGGCGCACCCTCGCGGCGCGCGCACGCCGCCCGCCGGCCGCTCGCTCATCCGCGACCGAGACAAGCACCCGCCCACCTCCTCCTCCGCCTCCTCCACGCCCACCGGCACGCCCACGCAGGTACGCACACACGCACGCACGCACGCACGCACGCACGCATGCACACACATTAAACTAATAAACTAGCAGTACGATCCCCCGGTGCAACAATGTTACTTATCTGTATTAGTCAGTGGCGTGCCTAGGGTTGTGGACTAGGGCAAGCCCAATATTTTTTTAGTAACAGTATGTATTGGTTCAAGAGCAAAATGGTATTAAGAAAGAAGAACGTGTTCATCATGCGATAGAGGGCGAGCCTATGCGATGTAATTAAATAAAAATAGACCCCAGATTCGAATCCGAGACATCAACTTTGCGCCATCGAGACAGTCCCAGACCTACCACACGATCTATATAAGATTAGGATAAAAACCAATAAAATAATAACTATCTTTATCACCGTTATGAAAAAATCTATTACAACAAGTTGTTTCGAAAAAATCTAATAGATGGCGCGATTTCCACGGCCATCTATTTAATATTGCCAAAATACTGAAGGGCCCATCATTAGCTTTAAATAGATGAATAAAACAAATGTGTAAGTTAAATTACTTTTGGGCATGCATACGTAACTTTATATTGTGATTATTTTGTAAATTAATAAACGGCACTACAATAGCACAAGTACGGCGTCGTGTTTAACTTCGCGGCCACAAATTATTGTTAATATATTCATGTTATGTTTTTGTGTATGCATGTGATTTTTTGATTCATCATGAGCTCTGAATGAAAGCTAAGGAATATCTGAAAAAAACTACGATTAACTGTCTACGCGAGCATGTTTTGAAATCTCATCACATATCTGTATATATAAAAGAGGAACCTGACTGACTGACTGACTGACGTATCAACGCACAGCCGAAACTACTGGAGCTAGGAACGTGAAATTTTGCACAGAGGTTCCTATTATGACGTAGGGTAGCACTAAGAAGGAATTTTTGGAAATTCAACCCCTAAGGGGGTGAAAAGGGTTAAAAACTGTTGTATGGAAAATCGAAACCGTTAGAGTTACAATTGTCAAATTTTGCAGTTTCGTTAGCCAATCAAAGACAAATATAACTGCATACTTAGTTTTTCTAAAATTAACCCTAAAGGGGTTAAAATAAGGGTTGAAGTGTTGCGAGAGTAGGGTGATTTTATGACTATCTAATCAACGCACAGCCGAAACTACTGGAGCTACAAATGTGAAATTTTACACAGGAGTTCCTATTATGACGTAGGGTAGCACTAAGAAGGGATTTTTGGAAATTCAACCCCTAAGGGGGTGAAAAGGGTAAAAAACGGTTGTATGGAAAATCTAAACCGATAAAGCTAGAATTATCAAACTTTGCAATTTAGTTAGCCTATCAAAAACAAATATAACTGCATACTTAATTATTCTAAAATTAACCTTAAATGAATATAAATAAGGGTTGAATTTTTGTAGAACCGAACTATCGGATCAACGCACAGCCGGAACTACTGGAGTTAAAAAGATGAAATTTTGCACAAGGGTTCCTATTATGATGTAGAGTAGCACTAAGAAAGATTTTTTGGAAATTCAACCCCTAAGGGAGTGAAAAGGGTAAAAAACTGTTGTATGGAAAATGGAAACTGTTAAAGCTAGAATTATCAAACTTTGCAGTTTAGTTAGCCAATCAAAACGAAATATAACAGCATACTTTATTTTTCTAAAATTAACCCTAAAGGTGTAAAAATAAGGGTTGAAGTGTTGTGAGCATAGGATGATTTATTGAGTGCCCAATCAACGCACAGCCGAAAATACTGGAGCTAGAAACGTGAAATTTTACAAAAAGATTTCTATTGTGACGTAGAGTAGCACTAAGGAGGAGTTTTTAGAAATTCAACCCCTAAGAGGGTTTAAAAGGGTGAAATAGTGTTTTTGGTAAAACTTGGCATTTTAGTTAATCATTACAAGGAAATATAATTGCCCACTCTCTTTTCTTAAAATTAACCCTAAAGGGTTTAAAATAGGGGTTGAAATGTTGTATGCAAAATCGAAACCGCTGAAGTTATTCATATGAAAATTTGTATTTCACCACTTATTTTAAACGAAAAATAATGCCGTGAACTACTATTAGAAAAAAAGCACTACGGTGGTGGAAATAAGGGATGATATTATATTTTGTGAAAATCAGAACCACTGAAGTTGATTTATGTATGTTACCAAAATATATTTTTTACAACTGTTTCGCAGAGCTTACAGTGTAAAGTTGTTGAAGCGATATAATGTATTGATTTTACGTCCGTATTATTATAATATACACGCAGACGAAGTTGCGGGAAAAAGCTAGTTATGTATATGACGCATAAAGAGGTTTCTATACGCTGTTTACCGGAATTATGAATTCATTCACATGTTTTTGTCAATTACTATAAAAGTACCAGTTAAATTATTTAAATCACTATAGCCGGAACAATTCCAAAAATTTAAGTACGTCGTTGGAAAAAAATATACAACACCGACAGTATAACTTATTAGTATGAGAACATCCAGCAATCTATGTAGTTATGTGCACTGATCTATAAAATTGTATTCTATAGTTTTCACTACTTTCGAGAAATACACAACAAATCAGGCGTAGGTTTTCGACCAGATACGAGTAGTTGTTTGTCTACGAAATGTAATGAATTTACCTTTTCCTCGCCGATCAACACTTGCACACACTTCAAACCATCACAAGGCACATTTTCACCCATTATTATACATAATAAACGTAAAATACTATAATGAAACAAAAACTAAACGTATATGTTCAGTTGTTACTGGTTAATCGTCCGCTCGAAAGACATAATAATAAGCGTGAAGCTAGCCACAGGTCCTAAATTATGGACAATTCCAAATTAAGTATTCTAATTCTAATATATTCATAAAAATATTTAAAACATCATAATACGGTCTCAAAAAATATCTATTTATTTTATATATTATCCAATGTAACTTGTAGCAAAACATAAATATTTTCGATAAATTTGGATATTAATATGACATGTCAAGTGCACAACTTCACTCCGCGAAGCCGGGCATTTTGCTTGGTACAAATTGCATAAAAAATAGCTATATGTATAGGTACGTATATGTCTATTTAGGACAAGTGGTCCGGTTAGGCAGGTCCAACTTCGAGAGAGAGGTCAATCGTCGAATCCAACTCGGTTGGGCAGCGTTCGGGAAACTACGCGACGTCTTCTCGTCCAAAATACCTCAGTGCCTTAAATCGAAAGTCTTCGATAGTTGTGTGTTGCCAGTGATGACTTACGGCACCGAGACGTGGCCTCTCACTATGGGCCTTATTAGGAAGCTCAAAGTCACTCAACGAGCTATGGAGAGGGCTATGCTCGGGGTTTCCCTACGAGATCGAATCAGAAATGAGGAGATCCGTAGGAGAACTAAAGTAACCGATATAGCCCACCGGATTAGCAAGTTGAAGTGGCAATGGGCAGGGCACATAGCGCGGAGATCTGATGACCGATGGGGTCGGAAAGTGCTCGAATGGAGGCCGCGTAGCGGAAAGCGCAGCGTAGGACGTCCACCCACAAGATGGTCCGACGACCTGGTAAAGGTCGCGGGACGTCGCTGGACACAGGCTGCCTCCAACAGGTCTCTGTGGAAATCATTGGGGGAGGCCTATGTTCAGCAGTGGACTTCCTTTGGCTGATGGATGGATGGATGGATAGGTACGTAGTGTCATGGTAATAGCATTTCACCCAGAGGTGCGACTGAGAGGGCAATATACGCCAGAAGCCAGGTAAAAGCACACGAGAGAGAAAAAGATAGATAATACTTTGGTGTGTTCCAGAGGCGGCCCGTGAAATTTTTTGATGGGGGTTCACAAAAAAATTAATTGAAAAACTAGAGCTTACTATTTATTATATTTGTATACAAAATCCATTCGCCGCTCTTTTTGGCGTGCGAAGATATCTATTACTTTCTTGAGAAAATCAGCAATGGAATTGATTAAGCGTACAAACTATTTTTTAATATTTATTTAAAAAAAAAATTTCAAATTAACTGACGAAGTCAACGAGCTTGCTTGACGTTGTTTGTATACATAAGGACGACAACTGCGCATAAGTAGGATATCCCGCCGGCGCGCGCACGGCACGACTGCGGACTGGCTGTGTGACTGGCTGTACGACAACTGAGTGACGCGTGAGCGGCGCTCCACATTACTCTAATTTCTCATACGATATCTTTTGTTTCACGCGTCAGCGCGAGTCGTAGCTCTCTTTCGCACTCATTGAATACAGTACTAATGCCCATATACTGGAAAGCCAATTAACTTTTAACTCCGATTAACTAGCTCTAATGACCTGTTAAATTGATTCCAGTTAAATATAACTTCGATTAAACCACTTAAGAATTAAATATTTAATGGGGCATTATTCATCCGATTCGTATTCTCGAAAGCAACTTACGAGTTTGACAGCTGTCAAACAGTAAATTTTTTAAGAATTTCTAGTTTTAAGCAGCCGTCGTCTTAAGGCCGCCTGCGACCACTCTTAACTTTATCAATTCTACATAAAATTTACTAAAATGACTCTCGTGTCGGTTTCATCGCTCTCTGATGACGATATAGCTTCATCAAGGCGAGTCAATCAAGAAAAAAATCAATGCTTTTGACAAATACAAAGAAGAAAACATTCAAACAAAGTGAGGTTCCGCCTGAAGAAAGAAACTGTTCTGCATCTGTGTTCCTTGCTGGAGACAAAATAGAACCCACTACAAATAGAAGTCGATTGATAAAAACTTGCGACCAACTGTTACTTGCTTTATGATATTCTACGACAGGCAGTTACCAGAAGATTATTGGAGATGTATTTCATGTGGAACAGCCGACTGTACAACACAAAGTTGCAGCAGAGTTAGTTAAACTACAAAATCGTGGCATGAAAATTCCCAACTAACAACAACAATGCCATATTGCGAATGATTTCTATGCGATCGCAGGAGTGATTGAAGTTATAAATTTCATACATATAAGGATCAAATCTCCAGGTAATTTCTACTTATAATAATGTATACATAACTATTAAGCTTTTACATGTACACAAATATATGTTTTCTTATCCTATTTTAACTAAATGTGCTTCTAAAATGCCTAGCGTATTTTATATTTTGTAGTAATCATTTAGAGTATCCCTTTATACTGTACATAATATTATATTATTAATCATAGAATAGAATAATATATTATGCACAGTATAAAGGCACACTCTAAATGATTTCTACACAATAATTTATGTATATGCTTGTTGGAATCAAAACATTTAGCAGGTAATTGGCTCTTCCCCAGCCCACTGTACCCCATATAACCAAGCTCTCTAAATAGTTGTAGGGCTAAATATATAATATAATATAATTAATCATACAATGATTTGTACTGATTGTAGCTATTCAGTATATACTGGAACAATATTCAACTACAATAGTAGTTTCCTATAAAGAATTCAATTTTATGAATATATTTTTTCAATTTACATAAAATTATTTGTAGTTTGAAATAAGAATATTTGCTAGAGCTCTAATTTTTATTATCTTGTTTTTAGGAGGACCACAAGCAGAAACATTTAGAAACAGAAAAGGCCATTTTTTTATAAATGTGCAAGCAGTCTGCAACCCTAACTTGAGGATAAGAAACATTATAGGCCGATGGCCAGGCACGGTGCATGATAGTAAAAATTTCAATGATTCTCTTTTATGTGCATTTCTGGAAAGGGGAGACTGAAGAAGCTTACAATCAAGACCATACTAAAACAAGAAGCCCAGTGGAGAGGGTCTTTGGTTTTACAACAAAGATCTTCTTGTCTGCAAGTTGGGCTATAAGTTTTTGAAAATTAGCTTACTATTATAGAGGCATGTGCTGTGTTACATAATATAGCATGTTCCCAGAATGATCATATATTGGAGATTGATCTTTCTGAATCATTTCCACCAGCTCCACATAGTATAACCCATGAAAATGTTGCAACAAGGAATAATATAATAAAATACATATTTTAAACCGTACAGTGCATTTTATTGAATTACCATGGAATGAATACAAATAAAAATGAGTTATGTTTTATTGTAGTATATTTTAATAACAGCATTAGTACATATTATATTTTTTTAATTATCTACATTTCTTTAGATCTGTCTTACATTTATATCTATATTCCTTTATAAACACAAAATAATAACAATTATTTTAACATTAATTTAAAACTAAATTAATAAATGTACTATTAAAAATGTACAATAGAAATATAATATGACATTTTTTAACAATGAAAATAGGTGAAATAAACAATTTATTTTATGTATTACATATTAATTAAAATTCATAACATTCTTCGACTTTGATTTAAAACACTGTTTTCTGATGCAAATATTTCTTCCTTGACACAATTTGTCTCATTCTTTTTTGTATATTTTTATATTACATACTCATTTCAAAAGGGTGTGTATTGTCCAAATGATTTGTTGTATGCATGATTTCTATAGCGTTACCTGCAAAAGTGTTTAAGTTAAAGTAAGTCATAATTTTATATATCTCTTTTTATTTTTTATATATATTTGTTGAGCTTACTTATTTAGTCTATAGCTGATATACATGGCACTATATACAACGTGTAACAGGATTAATTCACAACCTCAGACACCCCAACTTTAAAATATTATTGCAATCATAGTTTATGCTTTGAAATCGTACTATCATAATTACAAAATCTTTTATTTATGAAATTAGTTATACCAAATGTAGGTACTTAACATGGTCACCTTACGAGTTACAAATAAGAGTGTACTACTACACACGCTCGCCGGACACGCACACATGTACACAAGACACATTCACACGAGTACCTAACGCCGGTCGCCGACCGCTGCGCCGCGCCGCGCCGGCAGAAACAGCTGACAATAAACGAAATACAAATTACAAATTACGTACGTAACTGATTACTGGGTGGTTTGGTAAACAAATTATTATTTATTTAATCTGTAAGCATAACATTTGTGTTTTAACTATAAAATCTAAATATTTTACTTACTAGATATAATGCGTACGAACCCAACATAAGACAATATTTTGCATGAATCGGCTATAAAATATTATTAATTTCACTTCCCCTAAACTTAGTTCCTACAGGCGGGCAGGACACGGGCGTCATTTATTTTGCATTATTATTGAATAAGATAATAAGATAACGCAATATCTAACAACGAATACTAGATTGGGAATCACAACCTAATCACAACACAAAAAAATACAACAAAATTAACTTACGTGTTACATGGCACTCATGAGGCGATTTCTTTTTAAAATATGTTCGACATGTCCACCACCTTGATACACTTTGATGCACATTTGCGTAATTGTTCACGTAATTTATGTAAAACTTCACTTTTAGGAATTTGCTCCACATTACACTCCTCATCCTGGATCCTCCACATTAGTACTTTCACTGAAGTATACCAGAGATTTATTACGTCCCCACAAAAAAAGTCAAGAGACGTCAAGTCAGGTCAGGTGACCTAGGAGGCCATTGCACAGGTTCGCCGCGACCTATCCAGCGCTCTCCGAACTCAGCATCGAGATACCGTCAGACATGCCAATGATACATTATCACCACACAGTGCCAAAGTTCTCACCATTTCAGTGTATTTGAATATTCGAATACCGAAAAGACATCGCGCGCGAAAGTTATCGAAATATCTACTTAACACTTAAACACAAGTAGACACAGATAACTGCGGTGCACGACTAGATTTTTTTCACATATTCGGTGCCCATTTAGGGATTGCAATAACGGGATATCTGACACACCGGGATTCCGCATACATTGTAGCAAAATTACAAACCGAATTTAATCACCATTTTAACGTTCCCCGAAATTATTTTTCATAGAATACCTATTTGTTGTTTCTTTTCATATTGACTTTGTTACATTTAATTTGTTTCATTTAAGTGCATGTATTGCGCGGGATTTGGATCGCCCGGCCTTGCAAATACCGGGAGTAATTTTTTTCGCGGCGCATCCCTATACCGCCGCGCGCGCCGTCGTTTGTCGGATGGATCAAATTGCATTAAACAATAGCTGCATCCTGCTCTATCTAGTTGTAGTTAAATGTGCGGAAAAGAGAATATGATAGTTATTTATTTTGGTAGCTTATTACGTTTATTGAGGCCTATCGTTGTGTGCGTTTGATTAATGATAGATTGCTTAAATAAACTTTATGACTATCGAAATAAAGTTCATTTTTGTTCATTATTTAGTTTATTAGAGTATTCGTTTAGTGATTCATTTAAAAATGATCTTATGTGCTGGAGTTACGTTTCAATTTCGTTTGTTCGGAGTACTAAACGAAGGAGTGTCTGTAATTTACTTGGTCTTAACTAATTATTTTGAAAAAAAATACCTACCGAAAAAAATGTTGATATCGGTTCAGTAGCTGATTCTGAACGTACTACTTTCCGCTTTTACATTTAAATCTGTTACATGTTGTATATGAGCCATATTTCTTGGACGGTCTTATTATATAGGTACACATTGAATATTTATGTACTCCACTCCAGCTCCTGAAACAAAGGATTATTTATAGTTATACACATTGTACCATACTTTATTTTCCATATTTATTACATAATACTACTATATGAGGAGGAGATAATATATAGGAGGCCTAATATGAGAGAAGCCTATAGGTACCCAGCAGTGGGATCCTACAGGCTGTAAATGATGATGATGATGATGATTTAAAATGTGTGAATAATCGATTCATATTATATATTAAATAGTTAATTATCATATAAATTTACCTGTTTATAATATCCAGCACAGCTTCTTTCTCATATCGTATTTATTTACATAGTCTTCTCCATTTGGTACTTAGGTGGTTCTGCAGCCGTTGTTTGGTATTTTATACACCTATTTATTGAAAAGATATTCCAAAAACTAACTTTAAAACCGAGTGCAATTGTAAACAATAAATAAAATAAACAAACATCATAATATTTTTAATAAACTCGCTACGGATATAGGGACATAAGTTTTTTCACCCACATGATTTTATTAACAGATATTTAAATAATAGCATGGCAATATATAATATAGCTTTAAACATAATCGTAACAAAAGTAAAAACGTTACAATGATTCCTCATATTAAATATAAAGGGTTAAATTTCCAATTTAGGGAAATCATGTATGAAGAATATTGCGTCAAATGGAACGTTTATATTTATACAATAAAAATTGTAACTGAAAACAAACTTTTCGTTAATCTGTGGAAATTTAGCTGGATGTTTGCTGAGTAGACCGATTTATGAGCTAAATGGCTATCCAGTATTTCGTTTCGAAATTTAACGGACCTCAAAATAACGTCATATCAAATGAGTCCGGTGGCTGAGTAGCTATCCAGTATTTGGGGGTAAGAGTCGTACTAAACTTCGTTTCATAGGAGCACAATCGCTGGCGCTCCACTCGTTACAAATTGACGCTACATGTACCTATATAGGTAATATAATAAGACTTATTATAGGCGTAGTAAAATATAAAGAATGTACCTAATGTAAGGATTTATGTATTATAAATATATATAAATTATTAAATTAGCTAAGTATGTAATTTTCGTGGGAGTGCACTGCACCAGCGCTCTTTTGGATGAGCCGCCTCTGGTGTGTTCCATCTTTTTAAGATATTGCGTCACGCGTTGTTTTGAATGAAATAATTTTATATTAGTTTTAGACCGCGGCGCTCGCTTAGGCGAGTTGCCGGGCGCGGCGCGGTTGCTTCGTCGCAGGCGCGGGGTCCATTATAGCGCGGTAAATTTAAAAATGATAGACGTTTTGCATTAAACGAATATATTTTATTTAAAGTACTGATTTGTCTTTAGGATTGAGTATATGCGTATTAAGTAAGGCAAGCCGGGCTTTTGGGCTTGTATGGAAGTACCGCCACTGGTATCAGTCCATATACGTCCCACTGCAGGGCACGGGCCTCCTCTACATTCGAGAATACGATTGAGAGTGGTTAGGTCGTAATATAGTTCACCACACTGGCCTAGTGCGGATTAGCGGTCTTTCATACTATAGAAATTCTTATAAACCGCTATGGTATGCAGGTTTCTTCACCTGTTTTGTCACTTATGCAAAAATGCAACTTTTCAAGAGAAGCATTTGAAACTTTGACATCCTATAAAAGTGGAGATACTTGGAGGAGACCCATGTTCAGTTATGGACTTCCTGTGGCTGAAATGATGATGATGATGAGACAACAAGACTTTTTGTATTATAATTTATCATTATTACATAAATAAATACACCCAACAGTCACATACATAGTCCTGACGCCACGTTCGAGTCATGTCACATGTATCGTGGGTATCAGAAACCAAATACCTGTGGATCACACAAATATTTGTAGCAGTGCGGAAATCGAACCTGTGGCTTCACGTTTCACAGCCGGCGTCTGCGCCACGGAGGCTGTCAATTAATAAATCTATGCAAAAAAAAATCCATACACAATATACACTATAAACAAATAAAAGTTGTCACCAGAGAATACTAGCTAGCTGCTAGCTTTTCAATTCCAGAGCAAAATAAACTTTTTACAATTACTATACTTGGTTGTATTTACATATACAAATATGTAACACCTTAAACTATTAATCATGTTATTGCAGAGGGAGGGGAGGGGCAAAGACAAAGATTCGGACAAGAGTGAAACGGATAAGAGCGATAAAAGCGAAAAGGAAGACAAACATGAGAAATCTGAGAAAATTAAGGAGAAGCCAAGAATAAGTGATAATGAAGACAGCGCTGACAATCAACCGCTCATTGCACCCACAATTAAGTATGTATGCATTCTATCACTACTTATATTGACTGTATGTAGGTATAACAAACATAATTATAATATGGATAAATAATATTATTCATGAACATTTCTTTATAATATAGTGTAAAATGATTGCATGAACAATACATATTTCTCACTATGTCGAGTTACTCTCATTTGACCAATTCTTTCATTGGCATTAATATAATATACAATGTTACAGTCTGGCAAGAAAGTGTAGAAAAAAATAGGGGCGCCACTGTGCTTGTATATAGCATCCCTGTAAAGTTGCGTTTCCTAGTTTTGATACTAATGTATATTATACCGGGTATCTCAAGACTGCTACCGAAAACGAAGCCGGGTGGTAGTTTTAGTGGCTACAAACACAATGCAATTAAAAATTTCGCCTAGAAACGCGACAATTTTTTTTTATGATTTTTTAAATATCGTCATTTTTGGGTGGTAAATCCATAGTTTTTGCTAAAATTATAATTTAAACTCTTTTATACCTTAGAGTATTTATAAATAAAAGGGTATATACTATTATTTTAGGAAAAAATGTATTCACCACCCAAATATGGCCATAGGAAAAAAATAACAAAAAAAAAATTGTCGCTTTTTTTTGCAACTTTTTCTGTTGCATTGTGTCTGAAGTCGCTTAAACTACCACCCAGCTTCGTTTTCGGTAGCAGTCTTGATATACCCTGTATATTTTTTATTCAAATAAATACTGTGAAATCCGTTTATAAGGACATCGAAGATTAGTCGAAAGGTTTCGAAAAAAAAATTGGGTCGTAGATATCAAGAATAGTCTCAATGGTGGAATTGGTCTCACATTACTTAGATGTTAAACAGTGAAATATTTATAAGTGTTTAACTACCATGTTAATGTACAATTTTATTATACTTATTAGAAACTACAACAGATTTTGTGGTCTCACAAACACCCAGAACTGAAACTCGAGGGACTCTTAAAATATTACGAATTATCGAGTGTTTGAAATATCAAATGGTTCGAAAATTACGAGAGACACTATAAAACTTCGAATTATTAAGTGTTGATCAACTATTATTCAATCAATAGCAATCGTCAAACGTTTATACTTTCTCTTTCTCTCTCTACAACTTTGAATTGTTGAGTGTTGGAAGTGGTTGAGTTCGAATTAATGCTTCGTTTTGTTATATAGCAATGACTTTTTAGATTGATTTACCAAGTGTATAAAAATGTATTGATTTAGGTCGAAATATAAAGAGATTTTGTAGGGAACTCGTGATAACTTTGAATTATAGAGATGTTCGAATTTCGAAGGTTTGAATTAATGAGAGTCGACTCTATTTGTGAGTCACAAAAACATTTCGCTTGGTTAATTTAAAGGGATTTTTTTATATTTATAGTCATGATTTTTTCATGGTAAACAATTTGGTTTCACGCGGGGTCGCTCCACAACAGACGCTGGTGTGGAGCTCATAAGTAACATATTTGATGCTTGGGAGAACTCACAGGATGCCTTAGGTGTATTCTGTGATCTATCCAAAGCGTTTGATTGTGTTCACCATGATATACTTATCAGGAAATTGAGCCACTACGGAATTAATGGTATTGCTCTTGAATTATGCAAATCATATTTGAGTAATAGGGTCCAAAGTGTAGATGTCAACGGAATAAGATCTCCTGGGTCTGCCGTTACTATGGGAGTTCCGCAGGGCTCGATTCTTGGACCCTTTCTCTTTTTAATTTATATTAATGACTTACCTTTTTTTATAAGGGACAACTGTGAGGTAGTGTTGTTTGCTGACGATACTTCATTAATATTTAAAGTAAATCGACGTAATCCTGATATTGACGACGTAAACAACACCCTCTCAAAAATAATACATTGGTTTAGCATTAACAATTTGTTATTAAATAGCCAAAAAACGAAATGTATAAGGTTTGTGACACCTAATGTCAAAAAAGTGAATGCTAACATTAATTTGAATGGGGATGAGTTGAGCCTTGTGGATACAACAAAGTTTTTAGGAATTACATTAGATCCCAAACTTCAATGGGGATCTCACATAGTAGCTCTAGCTAAAAAGCTGAGCGCCGCAGTCTTTGCGGTGGGTAAGATTCGCCAATTGACTGATGTTGATACAGCTCGATTGGTATATTTTGCCTACTTTCATAGTCTGATGAGTTATGGAATTTTACTGTGGGGTGGTGCTGCTGACATTAATACCATCTTTGTTCTCCAAAAGTGAGCTATAAGGTCAATTTATTCGCTGGGGTCCAGATATTCTCTTAGAGAAAAGTTTAAAGATATAAATATAATGACAGTAGCATCACAGTACATTTTTGAAAATTTAATTTATTTCCATAGAAATAAAGAAAGTTTTCTTAAGATTAGCGATATTCACAACAAAAATACTAGGAATAAGAATAATCTAGCTACTCTTAAGACCAGACTCCACAAGATCAGCAAATCTTTTAAGGGTTACTGTATACACTTTTATAACAAAGTTCCCAGTCATATTAAAGCCTTATCTATTACAAAATTCAAAGCTACTATCAAGCAAAAATTATGCAATAAGGCATATTATAAAATTTCGGAATATTTACACGATAACAAGGCTTGGGAATAGATGTAATAATATTCATATCAAAAATATTTATTGTAAATTTACAACATATTATTATTAAACTGCTCTGATTTAAACCAACTTGTAAATTTTGTAATAATTCACTACATTGTAAACTGGTTTTGAAAAGAGCAACACTAGAGTTTCTTGCCCGTTCTTCTCTAGTGAAAACCGCTTTCCGAACCGGGTGGTAGATAAAAAAAAATGACTGAATCTAAATGATGTTGAACATTTTAATGGATTCAATAAATTATTTTCATTTTCATTTTCATTAAATAAAAGATATATTTTGTATACTACATTATCATTTTATAAAATCTAATCTAAGTCACTTTCTTCTAAATACTCTATTTCAGTATAATCATGATACATTTCTTGAACTGGATTTCTTTTCTCAACTCCTCAGGTAAATTTCTATTCTCAATAATTGTTTTTAAATAAACGCTTCATTAATCTATGCTTTGCAGCAATATTCGATCTTTCCATCAAAACTTTCCTTTCCGACTGGCAATTTTTGTATTTAAAACCCAGAGCAATCAGTAATTTTCGTAAATATTCACGACTTCCGGTAAAATCTAAATCACCAGCAACATCAGTACCTGAAAATGAATACTCTGATTATAACAAATACCGGGTATCTCAAGACTGCTACCGAAAACGAAGCCGGGTGGTAGTTTTAGTAACTACAAACACAATGCAACTAAAAATTTCGCAAAGAAACGCGACAATTATTTTTTATGATTTTTTAAATATCGTCATTTTTGGGTGGTAAATCCATAGTTTTTGCTAAAATAATAATTTAAACTCTTTTATACCTTAGATTATTTATAAATAAAAGGGTATACACTATTATTTTAGGAAAGAATGTATTTACCACCCAAATATGGTCAAAGGAAAAAAATAACCAAAAAAAAATTGTCGCTTTTTTTTGCAACTTTTTCTGTTGCATTGTGTCTGAAGTCGCTTAAACTACCACCCGGCTTCGTTTTCGGTAGCAGTCTTGAGATACCCTGTATAAAAAAATACTATTGAATTTTAATATTAATTTAATAATTAAGTAAAATTTAATTGAATATACATGACAGTACCTGTTTTCTGACAGAGTAGATTATTTGAACTTTTTGCCTAATAGCACAAATGTCAAAGTTGTCAATTTCCTTTTTGAGACGACCTTTTTTATCCTTCCCTGGTGAAGAAAATATACCACCACTTTGGTCTCCTTCCCTTACTACTCTTCGTATGGTGCTTATTGATTTACCTGTATGATATTCATGTTAGATTTTTAATTCATATTACATTTTTTATGTTTAAATTATTACTTTGGTATTTTATAGTTAACAAAATACAAATTTGACGAAAGTGATCAATTATAACCGTTTAATATTTTTCAATCTTTCGTTAGTATGTCAATGTTGTTTAAAAACCAAGTACATATATCGCAAGTATCAAAATGGTTTACGAAAGCTATAAATTACTAATGTTATAACAAACAAATATAACCTATGCACTCGAAAAGAGATGTTCAAAATATCACTGAATCTTTTATAAAAGCGATAAAAATAATTATAGTTTTATGACTATTCATAACATTAAGTTAAATATTGCAAAATAATCTTCTACATACCAGTTATTTCCGCGGTTCTTTGATATACATTGTCGAGATCTGAGAGAATGGTTCTTGCTTTTTGTTCCGCGAGACACCGCCGATAAACATTGTAAATAATACCTCTGGCAGAACTCCGAATAGGCTTATTCATTTTGAATACCACCAACTTAATTTGAATCGCTTATTTGATAGGAAACTTAATAATAACGAAAATATAAACAACCACCCATGAACTATCACCGCCAAAACTGGCAGATGTCAAAGTTTTTTAGTGTTATAAGATTACAATAAACATTAGTTCCGATTCTACACTTTCTTGTCAGACTATATGAATGTTTCTAAAAAAAATTGCTATTGTACATTCTTGCAGCTATAACTTGTTATATCTTGAATTGTTAATACAGAATGGACAAGGAGAAAGAAAAAGAGAAGGAAAAAGACAAGGACAAAGAAAAAGACAAAGAAAAGGAAAAAGAAAAAGACAAGGAAAAGGAGAAAGAGAAAGAAAAAGATAAGGAAAGGGACAAAGAAAAAGAGAAGGAGAAGGAAAGAGAAAAAGAGAAAGAAAAGGAGAAGGAAAGAGAAAAAGAGAAAGAAAAGGAGAAGGAAAGAGAAAAAGACAAAGAAAAGGAGAAAGACAAGGAAAGGGAAAGGGAAAAAGAGAAAGAGAAAGATAAGGATAAAGAGCGGGATAAGTCTGCAGCCAGTGACGAGAAAAGCTCTAGTAAACCGCGCTCGCAGTCGAAAGGGCGCACCGCACCCACCTCCAAGAACGACTCTCACGACAAGAGAACTCCTAAACGACGCCCTCTTTCCTCCAAAAGTAAGTTAATGCCATGTAATCAATATTCTTCTTATAGTGCCTTTCCAACTTGTGAATGTTCAGCGATCAGCTCAGCACATTGTTCCTCGTCTCTTGCTAAGCGAAACAGTTCTTCGGTGCTCGTAATCCCTGTCCACTGTTTCCTCCGACCAACTTTGCCATAGGCATATTAGAATTTATTTATATTTTTATGTTATAAGTTAACAATATATAGCATATATTTATGTTATTCTTCAATAAATTAGACAAGTTCCTAAGATCGAAGGGTTTGCTTCAGGTGAGAGTGCTAGTACGAGCACATCTAGAGCGTCGCGTCGGCCTCACGCGTCTACTGATAGCGACAGTTCAGGCAGAGCTTCAAGGTAAATATTGAATTTATCATAACGACCTTTTTAAATATTATTATAGCTTAATACCAACTATTCATCATCAACCATGGGAAGTTGTTTTTTATTGCATATGGCTGATGGTAAGTGGTCACTGCCGGCCAAGAACATCTATGTTTGGATCCTGGATGTGTTTCCGGTCCATCAAATCGATAGAGGAGCGGGAAGGAAAAAGTATAGGAAGAGGAAATTAGTATTGGGCATCCGGCAATCTCACTCATCGGACGAAACGCGATAACTAAACAGTCGCTTCACGGCGATTTTCTGTGAGGCCGTGATACTGCCCTGCATGGGCCTGAACATTCATGCTTAGTTATGACAAAGGTGTGGTTCTTCCACACAATAGAGTCCACTGCTGAATATAACTGTCCCAAGATGATTCTCCATTGGGTGTTGTATAAGTTCACTATGCTGGGTTTAGGAGTTGGCGAAATAAAGACGCCTTTTTTACAGATATCATACAACTTTGAATTTCTGTATCAGCCCATATAAGTTCCACTGCAGGGCACGGACCTCCTCTACAATCGAGAATACTATTGAGACTGGTTAGGCTATGTAGTCCACTGAACTTTGAACTTTGACTTTAATATAATTTAATATTTATAAATATAAATGCATTGTCTGTGAACGTATATAATAGCGACACATACATATACAGGTTGAATATATACAGATGTGGTCCCACGAAGAAGATGCAGAGTCGCCGCAGCCAGAGCGCCAACTCTGCCAGCAGCGGCAACACCATCGCCTCCAACAGTAGCAAGCGACCGCGTAAACGGAAAAACACTGAGTAATCTATCCTTACACACTATCCGACATTATACACACTAAAGTTAAGTCTGTAAATCAGGGTTGAAATTAAAATACAAAAAATATTTATGGCTTTCTTGCATCAGCAAGTCATACCTGTAACCAGGAATAAATATAAAATTTTAAATTATTTTGCGCTTTGTTACATCAGCATTCAACAAATATAAATTACATACATACATAAACTCACGCCTTTTAGGCCGAGGTGCCTGGGCACCCGCATTTCGCCTGACGCTTTGTGTGTTCTGTCCCATGTGATAGGTGACGAGCCTATCGCCATATCGGGCACATATTCTTGACTCTGGGCTGATAATGAATAGAAAAATCCAATATCAAAGTGCCCAAGCCGGGATACGAAACCGCGACTTCAGCTTTGTAACCATACCCTAGTACAACTATTCCACCAAAGCAGTCAAAACAAATATAAATTCATGTTGTTATTTTGAAGGCAAAATGTAAGCTATGCTGATTGGGATGTAAGTACCGAGCAACGCTGGTTTTCAGACTCTCCTAGCTTCCTAGGATGTAAAACTATTGAGCATTAACAATATGCTCCAGGAATGCAGAGCGGTTTTCAAGTATCAATAAAATAATAAAGGAGACGGGCGAAACTTCATAGAACCATGGGCTTAGCCTTACAGAGTTGGTTTATGCATTATTTTATAGGGATAAGATAAGTACATCGAAATTAAAATTAAAAATCTTTGCGCCAAATGGGAGTAAAGTGATAATCGATATTTATTACAAAATAAAATTACTGTAACTCTATTTTTTTTCATGTGCAACCTTTTTAAAGTATATCGATGGTGCTGGCAGTAAGAAGAAAAACGTTAAGTCAAATGTCAACGGCTGATGACAAGAGTGACTGAGTGACTGTACAATATGGCGTATTTTACTCCTTAGATGTTATTTGTTTGATATTGTTAAAGGCACATAATATGAGGAGATTTTAGGATAACTAGGCTCTATTTTATTATTATATTCGCAAATATTTGGTACACGGTAAAACATGAGTCGGAAAACGTGATTCGTTCGACAAAATATTTTCAAATAAGCAAAGTTGTTAAAATAGGAAGTCACAATATCGAAATCCAACCAATGAGTCCCAACAGAATTCACACCGTACACACAGCAATTAAGTGCATTCGAGATATATGACATTTATGTCAGTAATTAGAAGATGGCGTGATGACAGGCCGCTATGAAATCTATTATATACTCATTGAATTATGAATTTAATATTCCCATTGTAAAACATCTTATTATGTTTTGAGGAGAAAAAAAATAAATAAAAAAGAATATTAGTGAATCTTTCATAAGTGTAAGGTCAGGCCCAATTTCACCCGTCTCCTTTACTCTACACTCTCCTCTCACCACTACGTGCATAGTAAAATGGTATTTCAAATTGGTACATTGAACATATTTTACGACTAGATAAGAGCTTTAAAATACCACAAATAAAAACATCACTGATTATGAAGTGTTCATTAACGCCTTTTTATTTCGCAGACCATCCTCAGAGACTACGCACACTAGGATATCCAGTGTGAAAGCACAAGTCGGTGACAAACTGAAAGTTTATTACGGTCCCACACAATCAGAATCCAAGGTAATGTGCATCTACAAAATCTACACCTAATTATTACTGACGAACTGGTTGTACGCTTGATAGTAAAAGACATAAAAATATATAACACGACTCAAAACTTTTTAACACTGCATGGCACTGCACTGTATTCATCAACATGAGAATGTTAAATTTCTTAATACCCAACAGTCACGGGCAAGTACACATTACTACTTGGCGGCCGAAATAGACAATACAGTGGTACGTACTTAGACGGGTCACAGCTCCTTGAGTCCGAGGGACCTACCACATAGTTATATATTATACTTTATTTTTTATTTTTTTTACCGAATAGAACGGTTACAGACACCACTTATACTATTCACTATTCAACACAATGTTTATGTTATTATGCAACAGTACAGTATTAAAACATGTATATACCGGGTATCTCAAGACTGCTACCGAAAACGAAGCCGAGTGGTAGTTTTAGTGACTACAAACACAATGCAACTAAATATTTCCCAAAGAAACGCGATAATGATTTTTTAAATATCGTCATTTTTGGGTGGTAAATCCATAGTTTTTGCTAAAATAATAATTTAAACACTTTTATACCTTAGATTATTTATAAATCAAAGGGTATTATTTTAGGAAAAAATGTATTTACCATATGGTCATAGGAAAAAAATTACAAAAAAAATTTTGTCGCTTTTTTTTTGCAACTTTTTCTATTGCATTGTGTCTGAAGTCGCCTAAACTACCACCCGGCTTCGTTTTCGGTAGCAGTCTTGATATACCCTGTATGTATAAAATTATTTTTTTTCATACTTCCCGCTCGCAAAACCTCAGACACTCTAACATGAATAATCTTCTGTCACTCGTAAACACGTCACACTGTGGGTTTTGGTCCAGGAATCTGTTTAACATTTTGAGGGTACGAGGCAGTGGAGACTTGACTCTAACAACGGTTCTACTTGGTACTACTGAGAACAACAAATGATTTCGAGTTCGGCAATAATTATCTGGAACGAAAATGCGAACAATCTCATTATGTAATTCTGGCGCATCAATTTTGTTGTGGATTATTTTATAGGCTATTAAGATTTGCTGCATTTGGCGCCGAACCTGAAGCGAGTTATAACTCAGACAGCCCAGTAAGAATAAAGTTGGGTATAGATATGGGTAATACCCACTCTCACGCTTGTATAGGGATCTTAAAAATGTCTTCTGTACTTTTTTCAGTAGTAGGATGTATTTACTTTCGTGTGGATTCCACACAACGCAGCTTGATTCAAGCTTACTGCGCACGAGGGTGTTATATAGAACATGCTTGATAGCATGTTGACTCCTAAAATCTCGAGTATTTCGAAGGACAAATCCTAGCCTGCGAAAGGAATCTTTGGCCACGATTGTAATGTGTTCGTGGAAGGTCAGTTTCTGATCAAATGTAACACCCAGATCTTTCATTGCTAATGATCGTTGTAAAATGGCACACTCTAGCTTATAATCGAAAAGGATTGGCCGATGCAGCCGACCAAAAGTCATCACATGGCATTTACTAAGATTAAACTCCATTTTGTTATCTTTGCTCCATTTTAATACAGAGTCAATATCTTTTTGTAACTCTAGACAGTCCGCTTCGCATCTAATCTCTCTATAAATTTTAAGATCGTCTGCATATAAAAGGCATTTGGAATGCTTGAGAACCATGGGCAAATCATTGATCATGATTAGGAATAAAAGAGGCCCGAGTATTGACCCCTGGCTGACTCCGGAGCGAGTATGATAAGGTTTGGATTCATAAACGCCTAGCCTTACGAATTGCTGGCGGTCGCGAAGGTAGTCAGCAAGGAGTTTCAATAGCTTTGATGTAAACCCTATACAGTGTAACTCACTAAGTAATATATCATTATCGATTCTGTCGAACGCTTTTTTGAAGTCGAAATATAAAACATCTACCTGACCTACTGACGTCTTCGATACAAATTTTTGGAATATTGACATAACAACTATTATTGCAAATATTCAAGTTATACAATTTATCGGCGTTTAGTAGAGGAACATCGTCTAAAAATACGCCTGAGAAAAACGCTGCAAACGCCTCAGCTGCCGAAATGCCGGTGTACTTATAATAATCACACCTTTAGAATTAAAGAAACCTTTTTTTTTTAGAAATGTTAATTAAAGATTTGTAACATAAGAAATTTTGTACTTATGGAAGATAAATCACGATAATCGTAGTATACATCTTCCTGTTTCATGCGTCAATAGGTTCTTCCTTCCCCTTTAGTTCTTCCCTTCTACGGGTCGATGGGTCATTTTGAGCCAAAATATGATTTTAAGTCAAAATCTTTTTGTTTTATTGGCACTTTAATTCTAAAGGTGCAATATATGTAACAGCTGGTTTTATTACAACTTGTGCTAATCAGGTAACATACGAGGCAAAGGTGATAGAGATATCATCTGAAGGCATGCTGCGGGTCCACTACACCGGCTGGAACACGCGCTACGACGAGTGGATCAAACCGCAACGCATTGCGCTCAATGTCACGCAACATGAACAAAGGAATAAGAAGGTAAGGGATCAATATAATGTTTACATTTTATGGCATTCTGTATAACTTACTGTAAGTTTGATTCAATTTGTCATATTTCGAAGGTTATAATATAAACTACAATTCGTATCATTTTGACGTGCATATTTTATTTGCAGAATACAAGTATCAGTAGGCGTGTCCGCGCTAAAAGAACTGAAGGTATAACATTTATTTTTATTAAATCTTTATGATATTCTATTTTAGGCATTCATAATGATAAATGTTTCGATTTTGCAGAATCTTCAGCAGTATCAGACTCTGATAGTGATTCAGACAGCGAGGAAGAAGTCAAGCGTCTACCTAAAAAGTCAGATGACAAAAGTGGATCAAAAAGTACGTTGCGAACTGCTACTTATGGTTGCTATGCAATTCGAATGGTTGTGAGTAAAACACGTTCTTCGTTTCGCAGCTCCTTCATCGAGATCCAAAGATGCGAAGTCGAGCGACAGCAGTAGTTCTAATAAACCGCGGAAGAGGCCTGCAAGGACTATTTCTACACCAACCAGCGCCTCTCCAGCCAAGAAGCCGCGCCCAAGTGTGTCTAGTCATCAAGGTCGAGACTACGATCTCAACGAAATCAGGTCGGAGTTAAAGGGCCTCCACACAGTGAAACAAGAGCCGGAAGAGACCACAGTTAAGCAAGAACCAGTTGATAAAGAGTCTGCAACAGCTCCTGCGCCTTCAACTGCTACCCCGCCCGAACCACCACAGCCTGAAAAACAAGCCGAAGATGTTTATGAATTCAAAGAGCCAGAACCATTTGAGCTGGAACTGCATGATGAAAAGAAAAAACGCACACATCGGATTTTCGATGATATTTCTCCCAGTAAATATACGTCAACCTTATCAAAATCGTTGAGCGAAGAAATTTCAGAGGATCCTTTAAGACCTCGTCCATCTTCAATACGTTCTCCATCATTATCGCCTTTCAGAGATTTCAGTGCAAGGGATATTATTGGAAGACAAAGCCCTGAAGATGATTCTAAAGATTGCCTCTTTTCTCTTGATGATGATTCTTTCCCAGGCGACGGAAGTTCGGGGCCGACATTTGAAGGTTTTACTCCGGCAAAGAACCAAGAAACTTACTCTAAGAAAAGCAAAGTATCTAAATTAAGGGAATTAATCGATGATTCTCCTGACAGTCCAGCTGACGACGAGCAATCGTCTGATGATGATCAGGATATGCTCATAAAAGAAGAAGAAGAAGAGAGACAAGCAAGCCCTGTCGCTCCAACTGCCGAAGAACCTAAACCTAAGACTCCCGAAGTACCTATTAAGGAAGAAATCCAAATTACGGAGCCTACTCAGCCAACGCCAGAAATTAAAGAAATGGCTGAAGTTATGGCTGAAATGGAAGAAGAACCAATAGAGATATCGATCCCAGAACCAGCTACTACACCTCCGCCAGAGTTGAAGGATATCACAATAGTCGTCAGCGCTATGCCTTCGTTTGTAACATCTGTTGTTACTATTACCTCTCCTAAAGAGGATGACTGTAAGATGGCCACGTTGACAGTTGCCTCACTCACAGAGCCGCTCCCTGCACCGGCACCGACTACGGAGAAAGCGAAAGAAAACGTCTTAACATTAACAATTGAGAAAAAGTTAGACTTGGAACCTGCAACATCAAAATTAGAACCTCCTTCCAGTCCACTCATTGACACTGAAGAAGATAAATCCGAGCCGGATAGTCCAGCGAGGATCGACGTTCTGCCTGAACCGCCGCCTGCTTTCCTGCTACAATCTGAAGGGCCTAAGATAGCGGAAAAGCTATTGAAAGCTATCAGTAGTGCTAAAAGATTATCTATGTCTCCACCGCCTATGGACGATAGACCAGAGACACCGAAAACAGATCAGCTTAAGCTGACTAAACCCGAGATAAAGATAACCTCGGTGTCACCGGAACCGCGATCGGTCGCATTGAAAACTGACATTATCAAGCCATTGAGCAAAATTGAACCGAAGAAAGTAAGAACCCCTGAAATAGGTGACTCGATTTTCGGCGAGCCTTCCAATTTAACTGACGCGAAACGTGATTCGGCAGATATAAAGAAGGTCAAGCCAAAGGAAGCTACTCCGCCCCGATTGCACAGTCCATTGAATATACTTGAACGTCGCAGGAGTGTAGCGGAGCTTACGCTCCCAGTCCCCGGGAAGAACAATAAAGTCCTGAGTGATACGATACAAAAATTGTCGAGTCAGATAAATCAAGCAGCCGCGGCGGTAACGGCTATACAGCTGCCCACTTTCCAACCTGAAGACAGGAGCGAGTCCAGCGACTCCGACGATTCTGACAGAAGGTAATTTGTATATTTTTAATATATCACCCTCAGCCGCTAGAAGTGTTTTGTTGACCCTATAGTCAAGGTCTACCTTCTGTAGGGATTAGTACATCTATTGAAAGTAGCTTGTATCTAGTGACAGCTGCTCCATAACACTGTCTCGTCTATCTTTTGGATGGATGAACATCAAATGCATTAACAATATATTATTTTGTTTGATTGTATTTATAAATTTTTGTACTGTTCCACTTATCATTATTATTTTTTTTTACTTTTATTAAAGTTATATATGTAGTGCCCTTGGGTATTATCTCAGGCGTATTACGTTAGCAAGATGTTAGAAGGGTTCGAAGTATTATATTGTATTAATTTCCACTTAGGTTGATAATCGACAAGTTATCTGAGGAGTGGGGCAGCGGCACGAGCTCGGAGCTGGGCCGCAGCCTCACGGTGCCTGGTGTGGGTGGTGCGGGGGGTGCGGGGGGTGCGGGCGGGGTGGGCGGCGTGGTGGGCGCGGCGTCGGCCAGCGTGCGCGCGCTGCACGCGGGCAAGTCGCCGGGCGAGTGGAGCGCCGGCGAATCGCTGCTCATGCTGGAGGACGCATGCAAGAACGCACGGAAACACAGTATGCATGATTTTTACAATATAGCTCTAATTTGTTGTGTTATGAAACTGACGTCTAAGAACTATTACACCTATCAAGCAGCGTAAATTATTTAAATATATAATATACGGGGCTTGCAAACTGAATCGATTTATTATCTTTTTTAAATTTATAATCATGAAAGTTTGTATATACCGCAAATAATTTTTTATATGGAAATAAAAAATTGTAAGTCTCTCAGACAGCGTGTAAATCAACTAGATTATACAGGTTGTCACATAAAGTATGTAATTGCACAGGCGCGAGCGTGGTGGTGGCCGGCAGCGGGCGCGTGGCGGGCGCGGCGGGGGTGGCGGGGGCGGCGGGGGCGGGCGGCGGCGGCGTGCTGGCGGCGTGCGAGGAGGACAGCAACATCTCGCTGCTGCTGTGCGAGGAGACCATCCCGGGCTCGCCCGCGCCCGACGCCGAGCCCGCGCCGCCGCGACAGCGCCTGCACATGCCCTTCGCCTCCGCGCCGCAACACCACCACATGCACTCCAAAGGTAATGCACCGTGCCGTCTCACTGTACCACAAAACAACAGTGAGACAAGTGTATTAATATAGCGACGGCGAATTTCTAATAACTTCTATCTGACAGTCATAAATTTACACAAATTGAATAAGTTAAATTTTTGTTAAGTTAAAAATTAGTTAGGTAATATATTTATTAATGGAGAACGGTAATAATGTAGGCTTTATATGTTATATTGTATTCGTGTATTTTATGAGTGTAGTAGGTATTCGGTTCTATAGGAGGTATTGCAATAAATATATAGGTTGGAAAATGACAGTTAGGAGGTATTGGTACTTCACCGTGGATATATGACCTTGTTCGTTAGGCATTATGCTTTCGGATTTGTATAAATTAGACAATGCATATTGCAAAGATTGATTCACTGTAAATAACATCCAATCGACCTGGAGAAATTTCTTTCAATATAAATAGTTAAGCTACATAAATATAACTATCGACTAGACGAGCGGCGTGCAGAAGGTCCGTCTCGATCGGTAAACAACCCCGGCGCGGCGGCGGCCGAGCCCGAGGCGCAGGCGGCGGCCGCGGGCTGGGGGCGGCGCCACGCGCTCATCGACAACACGCCGCCCACCACGCCTGATAGCAGTCTGGATATGTCGCCTCACAGGTATATAACATTCACTATTAAGCCATTATTAAGTTCCCATAACTTCATTGATAACTAATAAAATTAATTGCATCGAGTTATGAAGTATTCTACTATGGCTGCAGCGTATTATCGAAATAAATAACACGCCAGGCGAGTGATAGCACACCACGCGTGTTTGTGCAAAAACAAGTGCAATTGCAGCGCAAAAAACACGCTAACAGCACAGTGTTCACACTAGTTGGTCTTTTGTGTAACGTAATACATTGGAACCACATTGGGGAAAGAACTTCACATTCTAGAACCTGATAATGGACCAAAATATGATTACATTTTTATTTTGATATTTAGTGCTTCAACTAATTTAATTTCCACAGAGAAAGACGAATCTCGGAACGCGATAGTCCTTCCGACCGAAAGGACGACGAAGATGAAGTTAGAGCAAATGACGTTGCGCTAGATATGGACAAGTCGCACGGTGCGTATTATTATACAGGGTATATCAAGAAACGAAAACGAACTGAAAACGAAGCTGGGTGGTAGTTTTAGTGACTTCAGACATAACGCAACTAAATTTTGTGCAAAAATTTGTGACGAATTTTTTTGTATTTTTTTTCTATCGTCGTATTAGGATAGTAAATACATAGTTTTTTATCTTGTTTAATAGTGTACACCCTTTTATTTTTAAAGACGCTATTGTACGCAAGGTTTTAAATAATTATTTTAGCAAAAACTATGGATTTACCTCCCAAACTCGACGATATTTAAAAAACAAAATGTTCGCGTTTCTTAGCGAAATTTTTAGTTGCATTGTATTTGTGATCACTAAAACTACTACCCGGCTTCGTTTTCGGTAGTACTCTTGCTATACCCGGTATAATTATTCTAAACTTACTAAAAATTTATTGCATTTATAATTGTTTAAAAATCTCGTTAAATTACGAATAACCTCCATGTGTCTATTGGATCTAACATTGCTTGTGCTAGTCGCAACATATTTACTACCCGTATGTTGGAGAGAAGATTAACCACTATCAATCGTACTCTCGATTGTAGAGGAAGCCCGTGCCCTGCAGTGGGACGTATATGGGCTGATACAGAATGTTGGAGAGATATATTTGAATCTTAGAGTATTTATAAACAGGGTGGACAAGAAAACGGCGCACCTGCCAATATACATTATACTATATGGTGAAGGCATCTTAATTAAGACGGATTTGCATGGCGCTAGCGAATATTAAGAAAGATGCCGAGAAAAAAAAACTAGCGTTACATAATATGCTATCCCTTAACACATTACGCTAAAGTGATTGAACCTTACAACTGAACGTAGACACTCAACAATAAATAAGCAGAGCTCATTATTTACTTATAAGTCGTGCGATTGTGTACATAACGCTCAGGGTACATAAAAAGATATTAAATTAATACTGTCAACAGTCACATACATGGGTACTAACCCCACACTAAGATACAAATCTTGTGTCGCGGGTATTAGAAAAATAATTATGGTTCACGGAAATTATTTGTCTCGGGGCAGAAACCGAACCCGCGGTCTCTCATTTCACAGGCAGTTCTTACCAACTGCGCCACGGAGGCCGTCGGTGACTCATATGGGCTGGTTAGTTGTCATTAATGACCACTAAAATAGTTAACTGACCTTGTAATGTGAACCATAATGACCTTGATAGGCAAGGATGGAAGCGCAGGATCCGCCAAAACCCGCACGAAAACACTGTCACAGTTTGGTAGCACAAATCACTTTTTCTTTTACATTTCACATAACAGAAGTTACATCAAAAGCTATCAAATTGGATAATGTTCAAAGCATAGTGGAATTAATAAAATTTACTCAAAATAACTGAAAATGAATTTACAATAATATGCACACGACTAATACATGCACACGCGATCGCAATCCGAATTCAACTAATAAAAAATAAATTATTATTTTGATTTTTGAAAGATAAAGGCCTGTTCACATTAGATACAAAGCTTTCCTATTTGAGTTCATAATAATTCATGTGAACAATTAGTATTAGTACATACTGTATCAGCTCATATACGTGCCACTGCAGGGCACGGGGTCTCCAGTGCAGTAAATTAGTGCTTAGTGTTTATTGATTTCACTAATTTTATCTCACAGAAGTCTCATATGCAAATTCTATGCTATAATGGTAGACGACATTTCTCTAGGTATAAGAATTTAGAAGAAATTTTATCACTTTAAAGTAACATTAGTTTCAAAACACATTAAAGTAATGTTAAATACAATCATAAGCAAAAGTAAATAGGCAATTTGTAACTGACTGGATCGGTTGATGACATATTTAATTAATATTATAAGCTCTTGAGCAAGTAAGGACCATTCTATTAGTCCAATAAGATCTTTTTTTAACGTAACTTTTATATCGGAGTAGGTACTTAATCAAATTAAGTTATATCAAGTGTGTAGTGTGAACACACCTCAAGATGTCGGTCTTCTTTTGCAAAATGCTAAAAGTTACCGACAAAGAAATTGCCGCCTTTCGGCTCGCGCTCACAAAGGGCGGCGGCAACCTCAAAGGAAGAATAATCGAGCCGCGTTGGATCCGACGAAGTACACTGTGACCGGCGGCTTCCTTTGACTAATAGGGCCGAATTGGGCCATCATTTTAAAAATCTTATTTTTTATTAATCAGTGTCAAAAGATTATTTTTTCAATGAATATTAATTATTTAGAAAATTTAAATGTTATGTAGGTATTACCAAAACTTTTCTAGTTATAATTAAATTCGCAATCTTACATGATTTAAGCGATGACCAGTGTGATTTCTTGGTGTCTTTCAGTTTGGATTTGTGACACTAAGGAAAATAATGACAAACAAAATAGTCAATCCATACACGATGCAACTGCACCTAAAGTTATTATGTTGTTAATTTATTGACGCTTAAATCTAAGTACGTCCCTGTTTAACTGATTGATTTATTTGAAATGAAACAAAAAATATCCTTTTTTGAAGTTAGAGAAGGATAAATTATACAGTTAAGAGTTCATGACCTTGCCCATGTGTAAACAACGGTTAAAGCGAAGTCTAAGAAAGTTTTGATGCTCTTAAAAGTGGTTTTCGTGGTATATTTCGTTAACCGTTCAATTAACGACGAAACGAAAAAATACGTATGTGTTTAAATCTTGTTCTTCATCCATTCCAATTGGTTTTATGCGAAAAAGTGGTGATTAAACTTAAAACTTTAAACGCTCATAACTTCAAAACGGATAGGTATTTTCCAAATATTATTTTTTATTACTGATTTTAATTTATTATGATATTAATATTATGCCTTTGTACCAAACTGAGCAAGTGCGCCATTTTTTTGCGCTCCCTGTATAGAGGGAGCGCTGTCATACATTGGCGACTTCAAAAACGTAGATATTTTCTTGTTCGTAATGTTGGTATATGGCCTAAACACTCTCAATCGTACTGTCGATTGTAGAGGAGGCCCGTGCCCTGCAGTGGGACATATATGGGCTGATACAGAATGTTGGTAGCATTGCTATATTAATGTTACCAATAAATGACTTTTCCACGAAAAATATATAAATAAATAAATAAACGGAAATTAACATATTCACATTACGTTGTTTTTAACTATAATAATACAAAATATTAATAATAAATGAAAAATAAAACTCACCCTTGGCTTATTGTAATTTATTTCGCTCCAAATTCAAATATTTTGTATTTTCTAACCTAACCTATAATTATTCCGGAACATTTTCGGAATTTCAACAATTTAATTACTTGCAACATTGAATAAAAAGGCGTTCGAAAATTCAAAAATATGAATGTTTTTCTGTAAAATGATTTAAATTATTTCTTGTTAATTAATAAGAGATTGGATTTATTGTCGATGATAAACGAATTCACTGTTAATAATTAACCCCTAAAACAAATTTGGATAGTATTCGATAGCGCTAAACTACATTTTTTTATTTTTCTTTTTCATGTAAGTCGTGCGTATTCCAAGCTGTCACAAATCACACTGGATGTAGGGAAGAAAAAGGTGGCCCGACACCACCATTTTTATCTACGTTTTTGAAGTACTAGCGCTCCCTCTATATACAGGGTATCTCAAAACTGCTACCGAAAACGAAGCCGGGTGGTAGTTTTAGTGACTACAAACACAATGCAACTAAAAATTTCGCTAAGAAACGTGACAATTATTTTTTATAATTTTTTAAATAACGTCATTTTTGGGTGGTCAATCCATAGCTTTTGCTAAAATAATAATTTAAACTCTTTATACCTTAGAATATTTATAAATAAAAGGGTGTACACTATTATCTCAGGAAAAAAATGTATTTACCACCCAAATATGGCCATAGGAAAAAAATAACAAAAAAAAAATTGTCGCTTTTTTTTTTGCAACTTTTTCTGTTGTATGGTGTCTGAAGTCACTTAATTTACCACCCGGCTTCGTTTTCGGTAGCAGTCTTGATATACCCGGTATACTCTAAGATTTGAATATATCGTTATTGTTGCAGGCGGTCGTTCTCGCAAGGCGTCGGAGAGCTCTGCGGCGGGCGCGGGGCGCGGCCGCACGCGGCGCCTGCGCAGAGACACCGACGACCACCACCACACACCGCTCAAGTACAACTTCTACGTCGACCTGGGTATGCACCAACCACACACTTTTAAAATCACCGCCGCGAATTAAATTTAATAGTATCACTGTAAAGAAAAAAGAATCGGTTTGTTATCTCGGTTTAATTTTGGAAAGGAATTTTTCCTTTCTGGAACATATTAAGAACGTCGGGGAAAAGTCGAAAAGGAACTTTTTTGCTTTGACAAGAATATCGAAATCAACGTGGGGGCTATCTTTCAATACACTAAAATCATCTATGGAGCAACTTACTTGGGATGTATTGTTATGGATCTCCCGTATGGGCTGATAGGGCTACTATCGGTGCTGTGCGAAGAAAACTGCTCCAGAGCCAACGTTTGGCGTTGATATTCTTGTGCAAGGCATATAGAACTGTTAGTACCGAAGCTTTGCCTGTCCTGGCGGGTGTACTTCCAGTCGATCTGGAGGTGCAACGTCGCGCCGCCATGTATTACTCTACTAAGGAGAATATGGATCAAAGATTTTTTAACCGCACGTGAACTCTTAAAAGTCGACAGATTATTTAAACCGCTTCATATGGTATATAGCGAACTATTAGATGAATGGCAAAATAGATGGGAGGTATCTTTGAAGGGACGGCATTTATACCAATATTTTCCTTGCGTGCGTGATCGTTTGACGAAGACATGGCTAGATGTCGATTATTGCGTATCACAGTTCCTCACGGGCCATGGTAACTTTAAGTCTAAACTATACTCTTTTAAGCTTGTGGAATCGCCTGCGTGCCCATGTTCAACAGCAAATTGCGAATATGAACAATCCGCGCATCATATACTTTGGGAGTGTAGTCTTTGGCAGAATGAGCGTAAAACCATGCTGGATAGTATGCAAATATCATCTGGAGTTGTATACTACACGGACCTTGTAGAGACTAGGACGAATTTCCGTGCTTTCCGGCGTTTTTGCCATACCTATTACTGGAATCAAGTGTAACAGCTCACATATTAGGTCCCATTTAAATGTAATAAGGATTTGATCCGTGGTGCTTTACAGCTGGCTTCTCCGGCTGTAAAGTCTTTTTGCGAGGTTATTTACCTCTTTATTTCATTGCTTTGTCACCCGCTTTGCACGGAGGGAAGTGGACAATAATTCATTTCCAACTCCTCCTATTAATTTAACTTTCTGATTTATTTCGTTGCGGGTTAAAGACAAGTTAGACATTCCCGGAGACTCGCCGAGCTTCAATGCTCGGTGTCATTACATTGCGTGCCACTGTTGATCCTGGCTTACAGGAGTTGCAGTGGTGGGTGTGAGGGTGGGACAGTCTCCAACCACACACTTGGCTAACAACTTGTTGTCTATTTCTCCCTCTGTGCCCTAAGCAAGACTAATACTGAACAGGAGTATCCACCAAGGATTGCCATACGGACCTGCCAAAAGCGACGTGTATTCAGCAACTTATTTATTTAGATCCTACCTAACATCTTCAGTTTGTTTATATAGAGGAATTTTGCAGATCTAAAGTATCAATGAACTTCAATCTTATATCACTTTTTGATCGATTACTAGTTTTATCGATAAATGCAGCATCGACATATTTCATAGCAAGTAGCCACCAATGCTCTAACATTGTGCTATTTTTTTTTAATTCTTATTTAAAGATAAGCTATAGTGCTCCAGGAACATTACACCAACGCAACGCTAAGTTCATCCCTGAGCTAATTATTTTTATTTGGTTTTAGATCCGACGTGGGATTGTCAAACTCGTATCAACGTGTTAACGTCCCGACTAGCGGACTTGCGTAAAGCGTACCATTCTGTAAAGGCGGAACTCGCTGCGATCGATCGACGTCGGAAGAAACTACGCCGCAAAGAAAGAGAAGGTATGTGATTTAATAAGTCAGTGATATGATATTTCTGTCTAAAGTCGAAAACTATCAAGTAGATGTTCAGATCGTATGACATAAAATTAAATAGTATTACTCATAGCATTAATAATTCATTGTAGGGACTGAAAACATTGGTATTTGTTTATTTGCAGCCGTCAAAGCAGCGAAAGCCGCGTGTGCATAAATCCAACTGAAACAAGCTTCGGAGGATGCGCCGATGACTACCAATTGTTTATTCGTTTTAGAATAAACAAGTAGTATTTAAGTCCTGTAGTACATAGATAAAGTACATTGGATTGGACTGCACTCCAGTTGGCAGTCAAAGAATATTTACACAAGATTTATTACTTAGTGGCAATCTAAAGTATATATCACAGACACTTTCTAGTAGAACTATGAAATGTTTTAAAAATTGTTATTTCTGTCGTTTGACAAATTATACTCTAAGCTGTATAGATAAGTTTTATAGATGTTATACAATGAATTAGTTTCATCATAACATGTATATATAATACGCGTGAAACATGTCATTACCAATGCATTTTTATCAGCTTGAATGAAAGATTGGACCAACATGAGATGTAATTATTTTGCTTCCAGCAAAACATACAAATGCGAGCTCATAAAGTGTTATAAGACTGATGGATCGAAATAATAATGAAACATATTGTGAATATTATATTTATTTGCTAAAATATAACTCCTCAGATTGTTTACCATATTAAAGGTTAAAGAACAGTAATAAACTTTAAAATGTAATAGATGTACACATTATTTCATTCTCCTCTATCTCCCCATCCATTACATGAACTCTAGAATTAATTATTACTTTTAGCAAAAGGTGTATGACAAAAAAGTTTGAAAGGACACTTTGTATGCTAATCGTGATGAAAATGTAATTATATCAAGTACACATTAACATTAACTTACATTCACATTCAGTTGTCAAATATACGAAACTATCTAGAGATATCATCAATTATTGATGATGCCAAACCTTTGACAAAACCAGTGAATTCATTAATTACGCTACAATAGAAAAAGATGTACATGACGTCATCAGTCAGGTTTTCGATGTCAATAGTAGTTGGGGTACTGCGGCCAGGGGTGCGGGTGGTGCTGGTAGGGCCCGGGCGGCTGCTGGTAGCTCCAGGGCGGCTGGTAGGGCTGCGCGTACGACTGGTCGTAGGACTGCGCCGTCGCCGCCGCCGCCGGGTAGTACGAGTTGTTGCCGGCTGTCGTGTTAATGTTGCTCGCTGACACTGCACTGGTTTCTTTCTTTTTAGCTGCATCGGCGGTGCTGCGAAAATAGGATCATAATAAGTAATTGCATTTTTAAGATACATCTATTTCCACATTGATATATTTTAAGGCCTATGGTTCCAAGTGGTATTTGCTATGTATACCCGACTGGAAACAGATTACCGTATGTAATCGTAAAGTAGCCATCGTGCCCTAAGTAAGTGTCTCACGTTCACCCGTGTAAATTCCCATAATAGGTATGATAAAGAAAATATTAAATAGTACCTAGTCAGGTCATAAATTCTGTCACATGTTTGATACAGGGTATATCAAGACTGTTACCGAAAACGAAGCCGGGTGGCAGTTTAAGCGACTTCAGACACAATGCAACAGAAAAAGTTGAAAAAAAAACGACAATTTTTTTGTTATTTTTTTCCTATGGCCAGTAGGTGGTAAATACATTTTTTTCCTAAAATAATAGTGTATACCCTTTTATTTATTAATACTCTAAGGTATAAAAGAGTTTAGATTATTATTTTAGCAAAAACTATGGACTTACCACCCAGAAATGACGATATTTAAAAAATCATAAAAAATAATTGTCGCGTTTCTTTGCGAAATTTTTAATTTTGTGTTTGTAGTCATTAAAACTACCACCCGGCTTCGTTTTCGGTAGCAGTCTTGAGATACCCGGTATAAAATAATTGAAACAAGTTTATTCATTATGTAACCATTTATATACCAAAATGAACTTAACAAAACATAGATTCTTACGACACTAAAGTTTATTCAAAATGACCTCCGTGATTTTGAATACAGGCCTTCAATCTGCGCGGCCAGTTGTCTATCGCAGCACGAACGAGGTCCATGTCAATATCGGCGGCTGCCTTAATCAAGGATGTCTTGAGTGATTTCTTAGATTTACGCGAATGTTACACATTGAAATATAACTATTATTTACGGATTTTATCGCGGATTTAGTAATCGAAACGTCGGGAACTCAAAAAATGTAAAAATTAAACCAAATCCGCGATAAAATCAATAGTAAATAATAGTTTTATTTCAATGTCTTGAGAGACTCGAAATTGAGATGAGGCTTTGAGCACGCCTTTTCCTCCAAGTGTTGCCATATCTTGTAATCTAACGGATTCAAATCTGGACTGGTGGAGGGCCAGTCTTCGTGCCGGATGAAGTCGATTTCACGCGCCGCCACCCAGTCTTGTGTGCTCTTCGCTCTATGAGCTGGCGCCGAATCTTGTTGGAATACCCAGTGCCTGTTATTGAACATGGTATGAGAAACAGGTTCCACAAGGTTCGTCAGGACTGTATTTTGATACACAACTGCATTCGTTTTTACACCTTTCTCACAAAAATGTACCTCTGTTAAGCCCCAATAAGAAACCATACCATTTCCCAACCATACCATGAGCGAGGATGGAAAATGAACTCGTTGGACACGCGGAATACGATTGCTCGCTTCTTCACTACTGTGTGCGTACATCTTATCATTTTGTTTGTTGAAGCTCTCTTCTACGGTCAAAAAATTTTCGCGTACCGCTTCAACAAAGCGCGGCATCTCGTCAGTCTCCGGTCCATTAGACGAGCATTCAAACGATGTCCTGTTTTTCTTCGATATGCCCGAAGCCCTAAGTCTTCATTTAAAACCCTTTTCACCGTGGGTTAAGCAGAACTGCTTAACCCCATCTGAAGGGCCAACAGTTTCTGCTTACGTTTGGGATTTCTTTGAATTCGCGCCTTCACAGCTTTTATCACTGCTGGAGTCCTAACAGACCGAGGGCGACCACTTCCTGACCTGTCATCTACACTAGAGTCTTCATTGTATCGTTTGATGGTACGATAAACGAATCTTTTGGTTATATTCAAATTTTTCAGTATGTCAAAAATTTGAATTGGCGCGTAACCGCAACGATGCAACGCAATAACTGCAACACGGTCTTCTTTAAGCGTCCACTCCATATTTAAAAATGAGTAAAATACTGAAAAGTATAAATTTTTATTTTCATGAACAATTCGAAATTCGAATACAATAAACTTTTTTGTGGCCCGCATTCTAAAAGAAAAGTTTTTACTGTGTGACAATACGTATGACTTGACTGTGTATAATCAGGCCGGCATAAGTCTTGTATCAATTGGCGCGAGCACTGTTTTTCATTGTTGTATAATCCTGTCTGAACTATATCATTGCACTTACCATCTTATGCATTGTTGTCACTTTGTCGTCCCAGAATTTTAAAATAGCAAACAATGTACATGAAGAATATAAAATTCACTCGCTCTCTCAATTATAGAGGTAACTGAGACGATACATCGAAAGAACTAATCCCAGATATAGAGGTTTACTTCGTCCCACTAGCAGAAGTAATTCCGTGTCAGTGTTGTGACCTCAGCATGAGTTTCAGTTATGGTACTTTCACTTAACCAGGTTCCAATTAACCAAGTTTCACTGTATGTAATGTCACCTCTACACGATGGGCCATCGCGATGGTCCACTATGATGGACGCGATGGTGTAGAGGGCGTAATGGTGTCTAATGGCTTATGGCGCGTGTGATGGTCTTGGAATAGCATCGGTGTCGGTTTTTTCGTCGCACATGTAGTGATCGAACAGAACTGAGCGTCGCCATCGTGTAGTTGCAAATCATTCACACGTCCAACATTCACAGGGGCTACAGGATTGTGAGGTATCAGTACTGGTGTGCATGTGTAAATACCATTGATGGCTAACTCGCTGGTCGTGTGTCGTGGCTCTAACATTTGGAGGTGTCACAATAGGTGTGATTAGGCAAGTGTAGTGCGGTACATACGCGGGCGGCGGCGGCGGGTCGTGCTTGTCCTTGCGCGCGCGCTTGCGCATGTGCTTGGCGAGCGCGCGCGCGTGCAGGTGCGCGGCGCGGGCGTGCTGCGCGCCGCCCAGCTCCTCGGCCAGCTCGCGGCGGCGCCACGCCAGCGCCGCGCTCACCTCCGTCTCCGCGCCCTCCTGCTTCTCGTACGACTGCACCAGCTCTGCACACACACACGCATGCACGACGCTTTGTAAATATGTATTAACAGGTTATACTTTTACTTTTTAACTAAAACGTAATAATAGGGATGTTGACTTGACAATTTTATGCTTTTATTTTATAGATAAGAACCCATGTAAACACACAAAAAAGAACTTAAATATAGGACAAATTTTAACTAGAAAATACATAAACAATTTGAGTAGTGAGAAAAAAGTGAGTAAACCAACATTATTATATGGATTACATTGCAAAATGTTTGGTAACTTATCCTTATGCGTATATTTTTATCAGAAAAAATTAAAACAGGGTTTGACGCGTAGACGTATTTTGTTGGGCCGACATGACGTTTTTAATCGCTCAAAGGCTTCAAAATCCTTAATAACGAACAAATTCATCATATTAATATCAATTTTAGAGTAAAAGTAAATACGATGAAATAGACACTAAATCCAAGAGAAATAGTTGAAAGTTTACGATTTAGACCACCGTTAAACTAGGGGGCGGTCAGGTTTAGCGATAAACCATAAAAAAAGGCCATGGTTTATCGTTAAACCACTTTTTGTAATATTAATTTCATATAAACCATAGTTTATTGCGATTTAAACTAAAGTTTTTAGATAAACCACGTTTTGTAATAAGGCGGAAATAGTTTTCGGGATTTCCGCTAAAACACTCCAGCCTGTGACTTCAACGATTGGTAAGTTGCATTCTATCAAATTAAACTGTTTATCTTGCCACCAGAGCAGTGACGTCAGCAAGCTCCGATCGCTGTTTTCAGTCACGTGATAATGGGTAATGAATAGGACATTTTGAATTAATTTAATTTAATGTATAAGCTTTATACTGACCATCCAACTCTTCATAAGGAGTGCCTTCTGTGTGTAGTGCGATATCAAGTCTCTGCATGTGAAGACGTGGGTTGAGAGGGTCGCAGGTCAACGCTTTGTCGAGCACTTTCCTTGCACCGGCAGGGTCTTTCCGCACGTGGAATAGAAACCGCGCGTACTTGATGGCGAGCGCTGATCCGATGGCTTTATTCTTCGCTCCCAGTATGTAGCTCTCATATAACTGAGCACACTTGTCATAATCGCCACGACGACGTTCTAGGTTTACGCGTCTGCAATTTCAAAAATAATAAATAATATAGTTATTTCCTGTTGGATATACTCCTAAAACTATGTGCAAGCAAAGTGTAGTTATAATCCAAGTTAATGTTTTGATGGAAATTATAACTTGTATTTATACTTTACCTGTATTGTATTTGGACTAAATGTGGATGAGTTTTCTCTATCCGGTCAAGTATTTCTGCTGCCTTTGTGGAGTTACCCTGTGCCTCCTCAAAATGCGCCCAATACAGATGTAAGTCTGGTTTGTCAAGGTGGTGGACTGTGCACGCCCGCTCCAACACTTCGCGCTCTATAGCTACTAACTCTGGATCAGACTCCGAACGTTCTTCCAAGAACTTTATAAGCTGTTGAATAAAATACATGTTTATCAAAATTTTTATCTAACGCGATTATAGAGAAAAGGATTTTAGATGCAATATTAAGTTCGCCAACACGTACTAGGCCAGCGTGGTGGACTATATGGCCTAACCACTTTCAATCGTATTCTCGATTGTAGAGGAGGCCCGTGCCCTGCAGTGGGACGTATATGGGCTGATACAGATTATTTTCTTAATTACAAATGCAATAGAGAAACTTCAAATTTTAAATGATTACATAACAATATTTTTCAAAATTTCCACATACCCTCATCCAAAACTCTTCATAAAGCGCACAGGCAATGAGGCACCTCTCGTGCAACACGAGCGCTCGCTTGAAGGAGCCGTGTTGCTTCTCCCACTCCAGATAAGCTTTCCAATTCTTCAGCTGACATCTCTCCAGCGGCTTCACGTGGAAATACGGTCTCTTGATCTAGATTAAGATAAACATTATTAATAAAGCATAGGCATTTTTATTACACAATGAATTTAATATAACCGTTGTTGAAGGGAGAATTGTAGCGGCATTATCATAATTCGATGATGTTTTATAAGAATATTGACTGAATAGAACGCGATACTTTTAAGATTACCATTATAATAAGCAATCGAATGTAAGTAGCAACAATGGAAAAATAAGTTCACTTACCCCTTCTTCGAAAGTCCACCTCGCCGCTACTTGTTCACTAGTAGCTTTATGTACCTTTCTGCGTGCTGCAATAATACGCTCTTTGATAGCTTGTGCTTCTTCTTCCGATGCCTAAAGGATTTAAAACTAAATTTTAAAATATAGTCGTAATATGAAAATAATGTTGACCTGAAACCATTATTGAATTATGCTGCTTTCCCTGTACACTGAATTTTTGAATCAATGTCTTCATTTAATTTATAGGACGCACATATTACGCCTTTTTTTATGCGCCTTATGCGTAATATGTCCATCCATCCATCCATCAGCCACAAGAAGTCCACTGCTGAACATAGGCCTCCCCCAAGGATTTCCACAATGACCTGTTGGAAGCGGCTTGCATCCAGCGACTTCCTGCAACCTTAGTCAGATCGTCCGTCCACCTTGTAGGCGGGCGTCCGACATTTCGCTTGCCTGTACGTGGCCTCCACTCGAGAACCTTTCGGCCCCAACGGCCATCGGGTCTACGAGCTATGTGCCCGGCCCACTGCCACTTCAACTTGCCAATCCTATGGGCTATGTCGGTAACCAATTCTCCTACGGATCTCCTCATTTCTGATTCGATCTCGTAGGGAAACACCGAGCATAGCCCGCTCCATGGCTCGTTGAGTGACTTTGAGCCTTTTAATGAGGCCCACAGTGAGAGGCCAAGTCTCGGTGCCGTATGTCATCACTGGTAACACACAACTACCGACTTTCGATTTTAGGCACTGAGGTATTTTGGACGAGAAGACTTCAGAAGTTTCCCGAACGCTGCCCAACCGAGTTGGATTCGACGATTGACCTCTCTCTCGAAGTTGGACCTGCCTAACCGGACCACTTGTCCTAAATAGACATATTCGTCTACAACTTCGAGAGTCGAGCCCCCAACTCCAATGGGGGTGGGCACAACATGGATATTCGACATGATCTTCGTTTTATCCATGTTCATTTTAAGACCCACCTGTTGGGAGACTCGATTAAGGTCTTCGAGCATAGTGCTAATGTCTTCCAGCGATTCTGCCAAGACTACAATATCGTCGGCAAATCGAAGGTGAGTAATATACTCGCCGTTGATGTTGATGCCGAATCCTTTCCACTGCAAGAGCTTGAAGGCGTTTTCCAGCGCGGCAGTGAACAGTTTCGAAGATATGACATCTCCCTGTCTCACGCCTCTCTGTAGTGGAATAGCCTTTGTGCTCTGATCTTGTACTCGGACCGACATGGTGGCGTTGTTGTATATACACCTCAACACTTCGATGTACCGATAGTCTATGTGGCACCGCTGAAGAGACACTGTAGCACAGCCCAGGTCTCGATCGAATCAAAGGCTTTCTCATAGTCCACAAACGCTAAACAAAGCGGCAAGTTATATTCCTCGGTTTTTTGTATAACCTGCCGTAGCGTATGAATATGGTCTATGGTAAAGCCTTTTCGGAAACCGGCTTGTTCGGGAGGCTGAAAGTCATCAAACCTGCGTTAGAGACGATTTGTGATGACCCTCGAAAACAACTTATAGACATGGCTCAGGAGCGAGATGGGCCTGTAGTTCTTCAGCAAGGTGTTATCACCTTTTTTAAAGAACAGTACCACCACGCTCCTGCTCCATGCCTCTGGCGTTGAGCCCTCGAGGAGAACGGAATTGAAGAGCCTCTGAAGGACTTTCAGTATCGGCGTTCCACCCGCTTTCAGAAGCTCTGAAGTTATTCCGTCCTCTCCCGGCGCCTTGTTGTTTTTAAGTTGTTTGAGGGCCATCTCAATCTCACACAGGCTGATGTCCGGGATATCATCGCTAAAGTGTCGGATCAACTCGGCTCTCGGGTCTTCGGCCGAGCTAACAGTAGGTTCGGCAACCGAGGTGTAAAGCTGTCCGTAGAACCTCTCGATCTCTCTTAATACCTCTGCCCTCGTCGATACCACGCGGCCATCGTCCGTTTTCAGCCTAGACAACTGGCTTTGCCCAATAGACAAGTCTCTTGCAAACACTTTGGAGCCTCCGTTCTCACAGTATTGTGAGCACGGACATCGTGTCGCAAGGACTTCCAGATCCGTCTATTGAGCCGCCGATATGCTTCAGCGTCACCGGAAGACTGCAGCGTCAAAGATCGACGTTCGGCCATGAGGTCGAGTCTGGATGGAGAGTTTTTGTGGTCTATCTCTACGGCGAGGTCTAAAATACTTAGATCCCACCGTATGGTCAGCTTCTACCAAACCGCTGTTTAACTCGTCCACTGCAAGGTTTTCTTTTAGACAATCAAAGCGATTTGTCAGCTCGAGTTGAAAGCTCTCGGGGTTTTGGATATGGGCGCGAGTAGGTCGGAGCGTAGACTTCATCAAGCGACGCCTTTCTAATTGGACGTTGATATTCAATGTGCCCCTAACCATTCGGTGATCACTTCCGGTTTTCACCCTGTTGATCACAGAGACATCACTGAACAGCCGTCTATTCGTCGTTAAGATGAAATCCATCTCATTTCTCGTAGAACCGTCAGGACTCAGCCAGGTCCATTTCCTGTGAGGCGGCTTTTGGAAAAAAGAGTTCTTCGCAAAGAGTCCCTCTTTTTCCAGAAAGTCAGCCAGCCTCTGACCCCTGAGGTTCCGTTGCCCATGTCCAAATTGCCCCACTTTCAACTCTGCATCGCTTCTCTTGCCCAACTTTGCGTTGAAGTCCCCCATAACAACATTGATGTAGGTTTTGGAAGTATGTATGGCCCGACTTATGTCCTCATACATCTCCTCTACTTCTTCATCTGGGTGTGTCGAGGTCGGCGCGTATACCTGTATGACCTTCAACGAATATCTTTTTGATATTCTGAGTATAAGGTATACTACCCTGCTCGACACACTTTCGATGGATACGATGTTGTTGATGAGAGACCTGTGGACGAGAAATCCGACACCTCCTCGGGACTGTTGGTCGTCCCCCCGGTAGAAGAGCAGGTTACCAGACTTCAGGGTTATCGTATCCTCCCCGATTCTTCGGACTTCCGATAACCCCAGAATGTCCCAGTGTAACCCGCTCAATTCTTCTTCCAGTTCGACAATTTTCTCGTCTGTCCTCAAAGTGCGTATGTTGTGTGTTACCAGGGCCAGTCGTCGTCGGGGGTGGTAGCCGGGGCCAAACCGGGGATTCTTAGCACCCCCTGCCCCACCGTAACCATGGCTGCTACTGACTGCTGACTGGAGGCCTGGTCAATTTTTGTGTCGACATTAGGGGGTATTTGCTAATACTCGCCACGCTTGGCAGGCGGGGTGGCGAGCGCAGGAGGGGACTCGCGCTGATGACGCTGCTGCCCATCATCAACGGTGGAAAGGAAATAGGGTTTGTGAGTAGAGGATATAATGGGAAAGGAAAGTATGGCCTGTAGGAGTGGATACTGCAGTCATGGAAGGGAATGTTTGTAGTGACTGCAGTAGCTCGGGGGCCGAGGTCGCGTACTCGTAGCACCTATTCTAGGACAGGCCATGACCACTAGATAGGAGCATCCCTGACCTAGCCCGCCTACAAGGTAACAACGAACGACGTGGGTAAAGTTGAAGGAAGTCACTGGATGCAGGCCGCTTCCAACAGGTCGATGTTGAGATCCTTGGGGGAGGCTTATATTCAGCAGTGGATTTCCTGTATACTCTGAAATCGAATCCGAGATCAAAAATGTAAACAAACAAATGTCATTTTAAAAGTGACATTTCAGGGTTATGAAACATTTTCTCAAACACATATTGGGTATAATTAGATTAGTTAATAGATTCAAGTGTTGCGAGTACTATGTTTATTTATTTATGTTTATTTTTGAATTTTTAACATTTTGAATGTTTTATTATACCTGTCGACGTGACCCTTGACTTGGGCACAAACTAATTTTAATGGGTTTAACTCACAGCGATTTTCAAAGACCATAGTGCGTTTGTCTACAAACACAAGCGCATGAAATCTTAGGAACAAGATAGAACAAAAACTTAAGAAAACACGTGAAACCAACACCACGACGACGCGACGTAACCTTATCACATGATGCACATTCATCAAGTTAAGCAACTAAGTGAACTAAAGGGAAGTGTTGCGGGCGTCAAAGCGACGTATTTGTAGTTAAGGAGACTAAAATAAAAAAAAAGTTTTATTTCAGTGGCCTAAGGTTATGAATTTCTGCATAATACCTGTAGCATAAAATATTTTCGTACCATTTTTTTCACATACATATAAAAGAAGTTGAAATTGTAGTTTACGTAAATATTATACCAAAGAATTTTTATTTGATTTTGTTTTATACTTATTTAACGAATAAGAATAATTCCAACCTATTTTTTTAACGGTTGTGAACAAACTACCATGACAAATTATTTTATTGTAGTGGTAACACTTTTGTATACATTTTTGATCTCGAATTCCATTTCCGAGAATAGCTTATTTATTTATTTGGCTCACAAAACTGGTTGTTACTCTAAAAGTTACAATATGAATGTTTTTAAGAATATAAGAACACCATATACAACCTAAAATATGTGAACACAAACAAAAAACAGAAACTAATAAAATGTATATCAAAATGAATGAAAACTATTATCAAAATGATGAGCAGTAAGTAGTGGTATGCATACGACGTGGTCGACGGGCTCGTCCTCGCCGGGCGGCAGGTCGAGCTGCGGCTGCGCGCCGGCCGCGTCGCGCACCTCGCCGCGCAGGCGCACCAGCTCCGCGCGCGACACCGCGCCGCACACCGGCTCCGACATCACGTGCTCTTGGAAACTGCGCACCCACATCACAACACTATGTACACACCTTCACTACGGCTCACACATACCGCACCCCCGGTGCAACATTGTCATGTGCAAACATTGCAAACGTTAACAGATTAAAAATAATGTTATAGCATATTTTGTCATGTGGTCATTATTTTTTTAATTGTTAATAAAAGTTAATATCATAACATAAGCTATTCAGTGTGTCTATGTCTTGAAATATCATATTTTTATACGATGTCAAAGTTTCAAATGTTTTTCCTGAAAAGTTGCATTTTTGCAAAAGTGACAGTATTGCACCCGAGGGGCGATATGTTTTTGTGTCATATTGCCGCTGTTAAAACTATAGTGCATAATTAAAATGTGTGATACACCCGAATCGCTCGGATATTGCATCGTATTGGCACCACAATCGAAAAATTGACGATTAGGTAACGTAGCCACACTCTTGTTCTCGTTCATTAGTGAAACCAAAATACGTCCTATCTAATAAGTAAACTACGAGGACTTAGCTGTTTTGCTTCTTCGCAGATGCTTTTCACACAAAAATCTTAATTATAAAATAGATAGTTTAAGAAAATGTAGGCCACATTTCTATCAAAGATATTTATTTCTTGTAACCAGTATAAAATACACTTAGCAATGTTTTCCAAGGTTAAATAATTTTAAAATTATTAATGTTGGCGTATAATGGAATGTCTCATACTCACTTATCAAAATGTGATGTGTAACCCAGCGTAGGCGTGGCCAGCAGGCGGTCGTAAATGTTAGTGACATTAAGTGCAGAGCCATTTTCCGATTCCCACTTGATGTATGACTCCCAGAGACGATCCGAACGGAATTCCAAACCACAAGCGTCTGTAATTGTATCGAATAATAAATGGACTATCGTTGTAATAATGTATTCCAAAAACACCACTTGAAATAATGTCATACCTATCGCTCTTTCATACTGAGATCTGATGAAAGCGTGGTCTTCTGCTCTCGTCGTCTTTATGTGATTGAGATAGTGAATCCAGAGATCCACTGATAGTGGTATGGCTTTCAAACCCCTTTCCAACACCTGAAAACCAATGGGGACGGTCAATAGCGCTCCGCGAGTATCAGAGCGTCGCCGTCAACACGACAACACTATGAAAGCAAGGGAATATTGAATAGCATATAATATGTGTCATATAATTTTGAATAGAAAAAGCGAGACGTCGGGTCGCGAGCAAGGGCGAGTGAACGCGACGTGTCGCTTGTATCTATTAGTATAAAATGTTTGTCTGGGCATATTACACCTGTTGGCACACGGCGCGACGACCCGGCGGCGCTGCTCTCTTCTGTTCCTACCGCCATTGAATGGCTTAGCCGATGGCTTCTGCGCTCCATGCTACCATGGATTCGACCGGCGACTTAATTATATCCACCACTCACTTAATAACTTAGTAAAATAATATACATGAAAAGTATTACAATTCATCATGCGTGTACAAAATATAATAAATATATGCACTAGATTATAAAATATACACCACAACAAATGTATCACTAGTACGAAATCTATACGATGGTAATTCCGTTGACAACCGAAGACTTTGCCTTACGATCGCGACCCTCGTGCACTGTTGGGAAAAAAAATAATTGCAAAATACCAGTTATGTCTAAAATATTCAAAATCCATGTGTTAAGACATATTGACATCAGCCTTACCAACTCCCAAATACTTAAATAATACGACATCATGAATAATGATTCAAGCGGCACTCACCTCTAGGCATTTCTTTTTACTTCCTTTACGTTTTTCGTAATCAGCGTACTTCCGCCAGTAGCCGTAACAGTACGGGTAGTGCGACAAGAACGCGTCGTACGCCTCGCGCGCCGCCTCCACGTCACTCTAAAAAAACATCTCTATTGCAGTTTCCACATTTATATATCACATATTAAATGATTCAAGTGAAATTTGTCAGTTGGCCCTTGCAAATCCGCATGGTGACTCAGTCAACTATCGCCTCATAAGGCAGACAATTGTTAGCGTGTTCTTTCATCATTAGAATTGTTTTTTATTGTTTTATTCATGATTGTGAAGACATAGCTTTTATTAAAATCGCACAAAGGATCATCCATCAGTAGCTTACAACTGCTGTTGTTTTTTATTACATAAATTAATTCAGGATAAAATATTTTATATTTTAATTTGTATCATAATTAAATTTAATATTCTATTAATTTTGCTAATATATTTTAGTTTAATAATGCCTTGTTTCTGCCACCTATAAGATATAATTTTAAGAGAGCACATACCTCTTGATCCACGTACTGCAGAAGATAGGTCCATCCAGTGAAATCTGTGGGATCGTCATTAACCACCTTCCAGTACTTGTCCAATTCAGGGAGTTTCTTCTTTGGTTTTTCATCTACGGATGTCCTTTTTTCAGCGGGTATAGGTTTGCTTTCTCCATTCTATTAAATAAAAATAAATATAATTGTAAATAGATTAGCCTTACGAATAGGTATGGACCATCGGCCGTTATTAATGAGTGGTGAATTCAATTACATCCATAAATTGGCTGTAAAATATGACACTATCTATAATTTTTACTATGATGATTATACCGCACTTGCGTCTGAACTTGGTTTTATAGACTAGAATAACAGCCTCAAATTCCTGGATGAAGGTACCACATCAAGGTCAATCAAGTCTTGTGTCATAGGCATCAGAGAGAACTTTATTTGTTTAAAATTTTAATTATGTTATCTTGTTCATTGTTAATTCTTAACTTACAAAGAAAGAATCAATTGTGCTTATATATTTTATCAACAAGATAATAACTCAATACTGTCAATCTGGAGCCAGCCCAGGAAGGGTCTTGACTTGACCCCCGTGACCTCCCCCCTGGACCCGCCCTTGCATGCAAATGTGTTGATATATTTTAAAGATTTGTAAACATTGTTACCTTGGCAACAGCTTGTTTCTTATTTGATGATTCACTCTCCGAGGTTGGAGATCCAGGATCATATCCATCTTGTTCTTCATCAGTTTTACGTTTGCGAGATTCTTTTGTATCCTTCTTTGATGCAGGTAGTTCGTCTTCTGATACAACCTAAACACAATCAGTATAATAAACAATAAAAGACACATAATAAGTTAATATTATGGAAATATAAACAAATATACCTCAGTGTCAGCAGGAAGCTCAGCAGGTTTAGGGCCAGGTAGTTCGTCATCAGAGACATTCTCAGCATCCTTGATACTTGGCTTCTGGACCTCGGGAAGTTCATCCTCTGACACCACTTCTGTCTCCTCAGCCCCTCCAACCTAACGATTTATAATTATATATTAAAAATTTATAACCCATTGTTAACAAAGACTATGGATAAAACACATCTCAAATGGGTGTACTATTAGTCAACTTTTTCACAAAGTTCATATTGTCAGAAACAATACTGATATTGCATTACTACAAGTAATATATAAATATGTAATAAAACACAATATCATAACACAATTATAAATAGCATTAAAATTCCATATATTCATAGGGTCTGTAACATATATTGTTGATCCCAATACTGATAAAGCTAAAAATTCACTTTAGCATTTTTATGGTCTAATCATAAACATTTTACGGTTTATCTTGGACAGTAGATTTTTGTAAAAAAAAAAGAAAGAAATTATCACATTTTACATTTGTTCACTGAGACGAAGACAAAAACTTTTTTATTAGACAAAGGTAATTTCCCCTAGAACTTCGGGCCTGGGTAGCAATTATGTTTATATTTATTGAATATATGTTTTTCTTTACACAAAAAAGTATGTTTCATGGAGGCTCAACAATCTTCAATACTAAGTTTCATAGTAAAACAGGCATTCTCCTTTGCCTGATTGTAGATTACATAATTTATATCATAAATTTCATCTTACCTTAACAACCTTTTTGTTTGGAGTTGAAATGTCTTCAGTTGAAATATCTTCAGTTGCAATATCTTCAGTTGCAATATCTTCAGTTGTAACATCTTCAGTTGTAACATCTTGGGTGGATGGTTCCACATCACTTTGCACTGTGTTTTCTGCTTCTAGGGTTTCACTCTAAGAATAATACACATAAATATTCAAATAAACCTCTGTCACACAAAGAGAGATTATTATGTATTATTATATACCTATACAATTTATTCACTTTTGACTTTTAGTACAAAACATTTCAGCATCTCTACAGGACTGACTGCATCTGCTACAGTAATTTGACAAAACATTGTAATTTCTAGATGGAATATGTGATAATAAAAACTTACCTAATGACTGATAGCCATAGTCATTAGGTAAGGTTTTATTAAAACATATACCTAGCTGTCACGCACCCAAGAAACTATACAAATAATGATATGGGTTGTATAAACCCAAATCTACCAATTTGCCACCCCACCGTTTTAATGGCCGTCCGCGACGTTGTTGGCCATCAGGTACCCATTGTGTCACTGTTTTAGCCCACAAATCCAGACGCATTCGAGCCACATGACCTGCCCAGTCTCACTTAGTTGTGCTGTTTTACGTCCCACATCTGCTATGCTGGTTTTTATGCAAATTTCACTGTTCCTTATGCTCACTTCTTAGTCGCTCAACCTTATACCCAAGATAGTACAGTTCGTAGCTCTTTGGCAAAACTTGAGCAGTGACTTAGTGATTCGGTCAAAGACCAAGCTTGAGCTCCATAAATCAAAATAGGCAAAATACTCATGCCAACAAGCATCCATTTTAGAGAGATATATTATACACAATCCAGCAATAAATTTCAAGATCTTATTGCCCGTGGAAGGAGACTAAGTGGCCCAGGTAGATTTGCTCATTGACATAGTGTATGATCTCCACATCAACTTGGATTTTTATTTTTGATGCATTTGTTTAGTCTTTGACCGATTCATTACTAGAACCACCTCAAGGCTTACAGTATTAGAGTACTTCGATTGTATTACAAAAAAAGTGTTTTTATCAATTTCAAGTAATCACATTAATATCACTAACAAAATATGGAATAGTCTGATTTGCTCCAGCAAACAAATTGCACATTAAACATTCTGCAACCAAAAACACAGCCAGCACCTACATCAATAATACTAAATTAAAAAAAACTGCAAATGAAGTACTGCTTCATATAAAATACCTTTGACTTAGGATCTTCAAAAACATCTTCAGTAAATTCCATGCTGAAATTCTGCTCTGGCAGGGCTTCCTCAACTTTGTCTTCAAACTCATTTTGCTCATTTTTATCATTATTTTCTACAACCTCTGCATCATTAGCAGGCGTTACGTTGTTTAATTCTGAACTCTCGTCAACGTGCTCAAACACGGGGTCCATTGTCAAACTTTGTTTATCGGCTACATCGCCTTCAGTATCTGAGGCCATTTTATACGCAGCGTCACTGAGCAAAGAATCACCGTCAGTGAGAACGTTATTCATGGAATCACTGTGAAAAGTGACGGCATTGTCTCCAACATCAAAAGAATCCGAGTTAAACCCGTCCGTATTGTTGCCGAGATAATCGCCGACACTGCCCGCTGATAACTCCACAGCATTGAGGAAGGCTTGGTTCGAAGTTGACGACTCGTCAACCGCCACTGCGTCTACGCTATTGAATTCTCCCTCAGTGAGCAAATGAGATAGACCATTCGAATTCTCGTTAATTAATGGTCCTTCATCGGTATCCATGTGTCCGTCGGATAAGCATTTCTGTAAATAAACTGTTTGATACTCTATTGGCCATATTGCAGTAATGCTATAAAATTCATAACCTCATATAGCTTACCTGTATGTCAGAACTGGTATCATCGTCCATTTTAGATATATTATCAAAATATACTTTCCTCTATCAAGTAATAACCACGGTTCGAATATGGTTGTTGAAAACTTAAAACGTTCACGCCACACAAACAATGTTTATTTTAACCTCCAGCCATTAATTTTTGAAAAGGAAGAAATATCAGTCATCATATCAATCACAATGTCAGTCATTCACCATTTGTTCATCAGGCTGTTTGGTTGCTGTGTTCAATCCACAGGTTCAATCCATGGTTCAATCCTGTTCAATCTTAGAACATTTTACCGTGCAATACCGTGGGGGCTTTTTAATTTTGTCGTATTTTACGTGCTTCTAGAATAGACACATAGATGTCGCTTGATGGCGTTAACCAACTAACTACAGAAAATACGTAATACGTGAATCTAATTAATAAAGTCCTAAAATATATTATTTAAAATAAATCTTTACGATTGTCATACCTTTAAATGCAAATTATGTTTTTAAACCTCTAATAAACATACATATTAAGTTTGTATCGATGTGGTAATTTCGTGTAATTTAACTGGCAACAAAGAAATAAGCTATCGAACAGTCAATGGCGGCGCAGCGTCACGGCGTCATATATACCGGTTGTTCTTGTTAATTAATTAATACTCATCCTATTTCTAGTTCTAGTAATCAGTTCAATGTGCTGTGTGTGAAGTGCTACATATTTTGTGTTTGTCACTGTGGAAACATGTAATTAGTGTTCTGTTTTTGTTTTGTATTGTATTTTGTAACACTGTATGTAAAATAAATGGTCATGATTAGAATATTGTTAATTTTATTGTTGTTTTAATTCCTTAATAAAATCATAAACGTTACTTATGAATTACAGGGTTATGAAAATAAATTAATGTTAGAGCATAGAGTTGCTATTGGACTGTGTGTAACCTCATGTCAGTGTGTAAGACAGGCTGGAAGGTTTTTTGAATGTAGATTCAAAAATAAAATAAGCCTTCGAATGTGTGAAAAATATTTGGGACGTCAATCGTTGTTCAACGTTGTTATTGTAAACACAAGTTTACATATGTCATAAACATCAAATATTTTTCACATATATAGATGTTTTTGCTAAGTTCTTACTGTATTGTGATTAAAGTTTATACCTAATGTACGTATAACATTAAACGCTTGCTATGGCTGAACTCTGCTGAGTATTCATTTCACTAAACATGTGAGAAAGAGTTCTCACAAGAAGGTCAAAGAAGAGACCAGATATTAGTGATCTAATAGTACTGATATATATCCATTAACAATTAAATAGTACTAAGTAAACAATAAATAAATAAAACAATAAACAAGTGTTTTAAATTGCTACAGACGCATATTATTATTTTTTTTTTTTTTATAATGGCCATAGTGGCGGCATTGCACCTGATGGAAAGTGCCAATGCCGCCCAGGCAGAGTATCCATTGGCATCGGACGGCAGTCCCATGCCAATGGAAACAATTATGCCGGCCTGCTTAGGTGCCTCTTCACACCACGGCGGAAGGACCCAGGATTGTAGGAAGGAGGGAACACGTGCGCCGGCAAACAATTCCACAGCCTGACGGTGCGGCACAGAAGCGAATTTGAGAACCGTTTGGTTCGCGCCGGGATGGTGTGGACCGTCAAGCTATGGCTTCGCAAGCCAGCACGCGTGGTTCTGGTTAGGAATGGAGAGGAGGGGAGCAAGTTGAACAATTCCTCAGAGCACTCACCGTGATACAGGCGGTAGAACACGCTTAGAGAGGCGACATCTCTCCGGAGTTGTAGCGACTCCAAGTTGCTTGTAACGTCTGCATCATTCACAATGCGGATGGCCCGCCGCTGCAATCCATCCAAGGCATCGAGCAGGTACTGGGCGGATCCATCCCAAAGGTGCGAACAGTACTCCATACCCGGCCGAACCTGCGCTTTATATAAGCGGCAAAGCTGACCGGGCGTGAAAAACCGACTCACCCTGTTCAGGACTCCAACCCTGCGTGATGTGGCAGATATTACGCCCTCGATGTGATTCCTTAGATTGAGATCACAGCGGATATCCACACCAAGGATACACAGGTCATTCCGCACTGAGAGGGGAGTACCCTGAAGAATGGGGAGGGGAGAGAACGGGGATTTTTTGCACGTGAACGCACACACCTGGGTTTTCTTGGCATTGAACTCAACCATATTCCTGGAACCCCATGTAGAAATGAGATCCAAGGTCCGGTTGAGCTCAATGACAAGATCTTCGCGTCCCTTCACAGTTTCGACACGGCAACCTGGAGGCTCGCAGTGGTATCGCCCATGAACCGTGCTGTCATCTGCATAGCAATGAATGTTGCCAAGCGACAACAAGTCATTGATATGCAGAATAAACAAGGTGGGCGACAGCACCGAGCCCTGAGGAACTCCGGCATTTACCGACATGAGCGCCGAAGCGTATCCGTCTACGACTACACGTATTCTACGCCCATGCAAAAAGCCGGAAATCCACGAACACAGGTTGCCGGGTAGACCGTATGCCGGAAGCTTGGACAGAAGACCACGGTGCCAGACCCTATCAAACGCCTTGGCAATGTCGAGACTCACAGCAAGAGCCTCGCCACGCCGGTCTATCGCCTCACCCCAGCGATGCAGGACAAACGCTAGAAGATCACCCGTCGATCGATTATGGCGGAATCCGTATTGTCGGTCACTGATCAACGAGTGATCCTCCAGGTAGCGGACCAATTGAGCGTTTATGATCCGCTCCATGACCTTACACATCACTGAGGTGATAGCGATAGGGCGGTAATTGGTAGGGTCCGATCGATCACCCTTTTTGGGGATCGGTTGCACATTGGCCTGCCTCCAAGATTCCGGCACAACACCTGTGCAGTAGGACGCTCGGTAGTGGCGAGTCAGTGCTGGAGACAACTCGGCTGCACAAGCCCTTAAAACCACCGCTGGTATCCCATCCGGACCACTGGCTTTCCGCACATCGAGAGACCGTAACTCACGCCGCACATCACACTGCCTGATGCGAATATCTGCCATTGAGAAACCATATCTACATTATAACCATATCTACATCTAATTATATACATAACAAAAAAGTCGCCTGTTTCTCAAACCAGACGGCGCCACTATATCGGTTTCCATAAAAACCCATTAAGTAAACCCTCTATTCCTATTAACAAAGTATTCTGTGGTCATTCACACAGTCATTCACAAAAAATATACGGATAAAATATAAAGTACTGAAAACCCAACTCTTTCATACCTAAAAACTTCGTCAATTAGCTAACCGTGCCTTTTATCGGAAATAAAAGAAGGAAAAACGTCCGCGAGCCCTCGTTCCGATCCGTGCTATTATCAGACGCGCTCTAATCTCTACAGCCGCGTCCGCCATCGGCATCTGATTATTAGTTTTCAGCTTTAGAACATACATAATCACATCCGTGACTTTTAACCAATATATAGTATTTATACAACAAAGGTATCCTTTTTCATATAGAGTAAACACAGTCTGAGAAGTTAAATAGTAAGGTATTCTGTGGAATCCAATGTTTAAATCGCCTTACGATGCGTCCGTCAGCAGCATCCAGTATCCACAGACTAAGGAGTAGACATGTGTAACTCAGGAGTGATTTACTAAAAAGATATACTGGGTGGAATCGCTTATCGTCACGAAAAAAATTGTGCATGGCAAGTACATGATTTAGAACACTTTGGCACACTTATTTTAATTTTTTTATGTTTTTGTTTATGTAGTGTAAAATTAATTTACCACTACTAGTTACTAATTTAGAATAAGTTATTCATAAAACAACGTTGTTTAGAGAAAGATGCCATAAATGAAAAAAATCTTCATAAATACACATTATTGTTACCCTACTTTATACAATATGAATTCGAGTAGAAACTTCTAAATCTAAGTAATAAAATCCTTTGATCGCGCCGCCCTCACCGCCGCGCCGCCGCAAGCGCAAGTACAAAGCGTGCCGCCGCGCCGCCCGCTCCCGCGCCGCCGACACCTTCCAGGGATCTTGCCACTTCCTCAGTCGTGCGAAATTCGGTACCGAGTGACGTTGTACGAAATTATTTTGGTTATTGGTTAGTTTCTTGCGGTCAAAATGAGTGATTACACGAACAGTGAGTATGTGACAATAATGACATGTTATGTTCGATCCAATAAAAAGTTGGGTCATGCAAGAAGGATGTACAGATACAGAACATCTGCAGTCTTTGCGTAGGAATGGTATCATAAATGATGAATCCACGAGTTCCCAGCACAAGAACTATTTTAACGACTTATCCGAGGCTACTCGATCATGGTAAGTTCAGACTTCCTAATCATGCAAGAATCCGTGACCTTCGACAGCGAAGTCGTCTATTCTCGACATTATTAAAACGTTTAAATAAAAACATATGCAGCTTTTTCTAAGATAGTAGGTACGTTATGAAAATAATAATGTAAATCTTAACAACTTACCAACAACTACATTTACTTAAATGATCCTAACACACTAAAATTCTAAATAAATCAAAATGTCATATGGTAATATTTAGAGTAATAATACCGATAAATAGGCGCAAAGTAAGGTCAAGGTCTCTGCGCGACAGTCAGCTGTTGTGTGGCATGACTCATACACTCGCGCGCCTGAGTATTGACATGTCGTCGTTGCACTTTTAAGTGTAGGGTGATTTAGATAATATGTGTTTTGGAGATATCTTGTACTGATGTTGTTCATGGGGTAGTTTGTAGTTTTTAATGATAAATCTCGTATATAACGTTAATTTCACATACACAATACACTATTAAATTTTCCGGACGATAAGCGATTCCACCCAGTATATCCGACGTACGGAGCGATTATATCTTTATATCCCTCGCACTCAAACTAACTCATTATATCCATACGCGTAAAGATCATTATTGGTTCAATTTCACTGCAAAGATTAGAAAGAAACAGATATAGACTTTTATATTTGTGTGAGCGGTAAAGAGAATATTTACGTTCACAATGTAATACATGCGCCATGCGTACGATCGTGGAATACGATCACAGTAGTAAATGGAGTGTAAGCGAAAACAAAGCTATTCACAATGGATTAAGGCCTAATTTCGCTAGCATGTTTTCAAATTAGCAAAGATACATTGTATTCATTTTTTTTTATCGGATTAGTATTTTGTTTCCGTGAAATATCTTGTACCAGTGGTGACCATAGCACAAAAGTTTTAATTACAAAACTATCCAGTTTATGCAATTGTATAATTTTGTGGTAAATTTTAAAACTTTAAGAATCGGTCGAAGGAGTTTATAAAAATGAAACAGCAACGGTCACGGTTCAAAGTGTAATAAAATCAAATTTAAAAGTCGGTTTTACGGGCGAAGATTTTACGTGACAATGTCTTTTTCTCGGTAGAATATTTATTGATATGAATATAATTAAATTGCACAATAGGAACAAGGAATTGAATGAAAATAAGAATTGCACAAATTTTAACTATAGAAATATATTTTGTTTACTAAAACATTGTACATGTAATGACGAATCTAAGCACTCCATATTTTCACTACAGACACAGCTGACGATACTTTAACCACACGTGTGAACTTGTATTGTGACGCTTTCTTGTTTTTCCAACGCCAAGAACGTTCGAGAAAGACAAAGACAGAGACACAAGCATGCGCCGATTCAATGCGCCTAATTCTCTAGTGCTGCGCGCGCACCGTTACGTTACCGGGCGTTACACTTTTTCATAAGTGACTCCCAGCCGCAACCTAATTTAAGACGTTGTCACGTCAATAAGAAAAATCGTATTTTGCCTGCTCTCGATTGTCGAGCTCGTCAAGACGATTCCTCTGACTCCAAACACGGGGGGTTTACTTTAAGAAATGACGGAGTTATGCCTGGACAAATATTTTAGGGGAGAGAGGGAGGAATTTGGGGATTTGGTTGGGGCCAATCTGTAGAGCTCACCGAGCCGGTTCCAAAGATACCAAACTCGGTGGGTCTACGATCTATATTAGCCGAGATAGGATTGGGGGGGGGTGAGGTAAATTTTCGGGGTGGGGGTAAGGGAGGGGGGGGGGGAGGAAGGTTTCGTGGGGAGGCTAACTTAAATTAATTTTTTGGAGGTAAAATATTTTTTTTTGGGGGGGTAATTTTTTGCGTAATTTGGGATTTCTGGCGGGGTCAATTTGTAGCCCTCACCAAGACGGTTCCGAGGATACCAAACTCGGTGGGTCTACGACCTATGTTGGCCGAGATAGGATTGGGGGGTGAGGTAAATTTTCGGGGTGGGGGTAGGGGAGGGGGGGGGGTAGGTTTCGTGGGGAGGCTAATAGGCACTATTTCGGAATAAGGGTGGGGGAAGGCAGGGGGGGGGCTATGGGACAATTTTGGAAAAAGTGGGTGAAACTGAAAAGTAATTCTCTAGTGCTGCGCGCGCACCGTTACGTTACCGGGCGTTACACTTTTTCATAAGTGACTCCCAGCCGCAACCTAATTTAAGACGTTGTCACGTCAAAAAGACAGTTACGCACTGAACAAAGCGCCTGACAAATAGTGATGGCACTTGTTCATAATGAGCATTCGACTAAGCTAAAACTTATGTGCTAATAAAATATAATGATAAAATACTAAAGGAGAGGCTGCAACATGCCCCCAGCCGTTGAATGCCGTGGGATTCAACCAGAAGTCGCCAACAGTGGACATATTTTTGATGCAGCTCTCTTCACTACACCATCTGCAGTGCGAATTTCAGCAACTCTGCATACATTGTCGTTGCCAGGATACAGGGCAATCACTCGACCCAACTTCCATTTCATTGGCGGTAGATTGTCGTCCTTAATAACAACAAGAGTGTCGACCTTCAAAGAGTCCTTGCAAGCTTGCCATTTCACTCGTTGTTGGAGCTCTGACACGTATTCTTTGCTCCACCTTGCCCAGAAATGTTGTCTCAGTTGCTCGATCCTTCGATGCCGAGCTAAATGATCGTAGTTGAAGTCGCGAAGATCTTCAACTGGAAGCGAAATGAGGGGCCGTCCGATTAAAAAATGACCTGGAGTCAAGGGCAGCAAATCTTCAACATTCGATGACATCGGAGTGAGTGGTCGGGAGTTTAAAATAGCCTCAATTTGTACTAAGGTGGAATTAAGTTCCTCGTAAGTCAAATTACAGTTGCCCAGCACTCTCACTAGGTGATGTTTAGTGGATTTGACACCCGCCTCCCAAAGACCACCGAAATGTGGAGCATAGGCAGGTATAAAGTGGAAATTAATTCCATCCTGAGCCACGCTTTCAGCCAAGGAGCTACAGTTACGCCTGAGAAAATTAGAGAGTTCGTTATAGGCTCCTACGAATGATGTTCCATTATCGGAATATATATTAAGAGGCTTCCCTCTTCTAGACATGAATCTACGTAACGCCTGCAAATAATTATTACTCGTCAAATCGCCCACTAACTCTAAATGTATAGCTTTAGTCGTAAAGCATACAAAAACGACGATGTACACCTTCATCAATCGACATCCACGACCCTGACGACTAGCTGACATTATTGGACCCGCGTAATCAACGCCTACGTTTTGAAAGGGAAAATCTGCAGGTGATAATCTACTTGATGGCAAATTTCCCATCTGTGGTTGAATAGTTTCCCCTTTCAAACGTCGACAGCGCACGCATTGACGATAGCACGCTCTAGCTAAACTGCGCCCACCTAGCGGCCAATAGGTTTCTCTTATTGTAGCCAATAATAATTGTGAACCTGCATGCATCAATCTTCGATGCTCATGATTAAATAAAAGTTTTGTGAAGTGATGAGTGGACTGTAATAAAAAAGGGTGCTTCTTTTCGAATGAATATTCTGAGTTGTGTAACCTGCCGCCTACACGAATAATTTTATTTTCATCTAAAAAAACATTATATTTTAATAAGCGATTTTTAAACGGCAATTTCTGATTATTTTGTAATAAATAATATTCACTAAAAGATTCCCTTTGAGCTTGTGTTATAATGAAGTTTAACGAATTTTGTAATTCGCGAGTAGAAAAACAATGACTGTTCTCGGACTGACGTCTACATAAATTAATAAATCGAAATACGTAACATATCGAGCGTTGAAGTCTAATCAAGTTTGAGAAACGTTGGAAATTGATACAGCTAACTTCCAATTGTGTGTTGCGATTAGTGTTGTGTAGACAAATATGTGTTTTGAGTTCAGGTAAAGATTGTATGTTTTGTTCAATGAAAGGCAATGACGTGCTGTCCTTTCGTAAGAAGGAAGGCCCAGACCACCACAAATTTAATGACTGCAGATTTGTGGCTTCAACCCCTCGTGAGATAAGATCCGCAGGATTATCATGTGAGGCGACATGCCTCCATGTGCACAAATCAGTAGTGTCTTGAATTTCCGATACGCGGTTGCGAACGAAGGTATTTAATTTTATGGGAAGCATTTTTAGCCAACCCAACACGACCATGGAGTCAGTCCAAAAAACTACATTCGAGACTGGTGTTCGGAGGGAACTAATGACCTTTTTGTACAAACGTGCGCCAATCACGGCAGCGCATAATTCCAGCCTAGGAATAGTAAGGGATTTGATGGGACTAACACGACTCTTGGCCATTAAAAGATGAACACCGACAGTGCCCTCCGCGTCACAACTACGCACATATAAACACGCACCATAAGCGCTTTCCGATGCATCGCAAAAAATGTGAAATTCTACCCGCTTGTACGCGTCAATAACAATGCGGCGGGATACAGCCAAATTGTTAAGCGCTGGCAAGGCTCGGAGCAGTGAAGACCAAGTGGCGTTGACTTCAGTAGTCAACCTTTGATCCCACGTAAGTTTCTCTAACCATAATCTTTGAAGTAGCATCTTCATACGGATAACACAAGGCGATAGTAATCCCAGTGGGTCAAATATTCGCGCAATGACGGATAAAATGTCACGTTTTGTATTTTCCACCATTTCAGGGATGTTTATTGGAAAACATAACGTATCTGTTTGTGTATGCCAGCTAAGTCCTAAAGTTTTGCTAACGCAGTTATCGCTTTCTATGCCTAGGTCTACAAGTGGTTGGTCAGATTGCGTCGAGACTAATGAGCACTCGTTGGACTTCCACTTCCGTAGCGGCATGCAAGCAGAAGCAAGAGCTTCAGTTACCTGCCGACGCAAACTGTCAGCTTCATTAAGTTGGTCCGCACCTGTCAAGAGGTCATCGACATAAAAGTCATGTAGAATGACCTTGCAGCGACTCTTTTATCCTCGCATTCGAGCCCGACTTGTTTTAAGCATCTTGTAGCTAAAAACGGTGCACTCGCTGTACCATAGGTCACGGTATTCAGTTTATACGTTTTTAGATAATCAGTTTCGGTATCGCGCCAAATAATTTTTAATAAATGCCTATCCTCTGGATGTATAGACACTTGTCTATACATCTTTTCTATATCAGCGGAAATAACATATTTGTACATGCGAAATCTGATTAAAATAGATGTTAAGTCATCTTGAACAGTAGGCCCTACCATTAGAATATCATTCAAAGATATTCCTGCAGTAGTGGGGGAACTAGCGTTAAAAACTACGCGTAATTTAGTAGTCGTACTACTTTCTCGTAGTACGCCATGATGAGGTATATAATACGAAATTTTATCTTCGTCCGCCTGGCATTCAGACATATGCCCTAAAGAGATATATTCCGACATAAACTCTTTGTACATTTTATCTCGCGAAATTTGGCCTTTGTTTCGTCGTTCTATTGATATAAAACATCGTTTTGCTCGTTGAAATGAATCGCCTAAAATATCAGGACATTCCTTTAAAGGTAATCTAACACAGAACCGACCATTTGATAAACGTGTCGTATTCGTAATAAAATGTTTTTCGCAACGTGATTCCTCAGTAGAATAAGTAGATGACTCATGCTGGCTTAATTCTTCGATTTGCCAAAACCGCGTTAATTGCGTTTGTAAATTATCCAGTTGTGAAGATTTATCACTCGCAATATTAGCGAAATTACATTTTAAAGGCTTATTAAATTTATTTTCGAAACCGATGTCAACTGGGCCACTAACTATCCAACCAAGTCTAGTTTCAAATATTAGAGTAGAACCTAGTACGATGCGTTCCGACCCTAATAAACTCCAAAATATGTCGGCACCTAAGATCATGTCTATCGGCGCAGGAGTATGGTAATAGGGATCCGCTAAAGCTATATCCGTCGGTATATTTAATTGAATTTGTTTACACGGCACATTGTCAGTAATCGTCGGCAAAACGAAACATACGATATTGTCGCAATAAGATTCGCGCAACGATTTTATGTGAACACGACACATTTTAGCTACCGGTGACAATAAACTGTTAATACCTTGGATATAGTTATCAGTGTTCACAAATGGCAAATTTAATTTATTAAATAATGATTCCGTCATTATACAAGACGAGCTGCCTGAATCAAGTAGTGCGCGCGCAACGTGTTCCTTATTATGAATATCATAGCATCTAACAAATGCAGTCGATAATAAAATATCGCGCGAGGTAGGCGTGTGCGAATGCGCAGTGATATTTGCAGATAATGCGATCGAGCGGGTATGACCAAGCTCGGGGACTGCGCTGGCGCCGTTGTCAATGTTGTGTAGTGGGGGCGCACCAGCCCGGCCACTGTCGGCCGAGCGTTGTATTGTTTTGCTGGGCACGTTGCTTATTTGTTTTGTCTTATTCTGGTTGTGAATTAATGTATGATGCTTATAACTGCAAATTTTGCAACCAGATTTCTTACAGTTTTTAAGGTAGTGCCCGCGACGAAGACAATTGTAACAGACCTTTAAACTCGGCAAAATAGACATTCTTTCATCGACGCTTAATGCAAGGAACTGTGAGCAAGTGTTCAGATTATGATCACCGCTGCATTTAGGGCAACTAGAACCAGTTGAAGACGCGCTAGTGTTATCGCTCAATGACACCATGGATTTGAGTTTCGTGTTATAAGTGTGTTTTGTGAGAGTGTTCGGTTTTTTATTGTTGTACAACTGGGCGCGTTCCAACGTTTCAACAAAATCAGCCCGTTCATGCATGAACTCCATAAATTGACTAAAGAGAACTGATTTTGTTTTAGGTATTCGCTTTTTATAGCTTTCCCACTCGCGGAATGTTTTTGAGTCCAATTTATGACTAAATAAGTGAATGAGTAACGTGTCCCAGCTGTCAACCGGTTCTCCCAACTTTTGACAGGCTCGTATGTGTTTGTTAATTTTGTCGATCATGTTACGTATCGCGACTGACGACTCCTTTTCTAATGATTCCATATCAAAAATAGCAGATACATGGTTTGAAAGTAATAAGCGTTTGTTATCAAACCGTCCACATAATAGGTCCCATGCCAGACTATAATTGTCAGCCGAAAAATCCACTGATTGAATAATTTCAGCAGCTGAACCCTTTAAAGATGTTTTTAAATAGTGGAATTTGTTAACGTCATCAATATCGTCATCATTGTGGATGAGACTAATGAAAGTGTCACGAAACGCGAGCCAATTATCGTATGAACCCGAAAATACTGGTAAATTTATAGTGGGCAATTGGGCGACCTTACGTTTACAACTGCTGTTAGTAGATTTAGCATCGTCATCACGATCTACCTTGCACATCAATAAAATATGCTTAGCTTGAGCTACTAATGCGTAATATTCGGATTCAACAGACGTTCGTTCATTTATTTCGACATCAAGGTTATCAGTGATACATTCTAATTGAGTTTGAACTTCGTTGAATTCGTCATAAAAACTCTCTAACTTGTCAAGACGCGCCTGCAATTCCAATACCTGACAGGGGTCCAGTTTTGAATCCGAAACCTGAGATAAATAGTTAGCAAAAATAGTTATCCTTGCTTTATAACTGCCTCGCTTCCTCTTCAGGTCCTTGATATCGGCCATTTTAAGAGGCGAGTGCCACAACCCTGTAAGTTTACAGTTTAAATATTAACAACGTATTTTATTAAATGTTGTATATACCTATTACGCTGTAAGTATCTTAGAATAAGTATTAATATGTAATAGGCTAAGAATTAATTAATATTGTACAGCTAGTGTTTGAGTGTATACAACGTTTACTATACCGATTAAAATTACTTACAATAAATAACGTCTTTAATTACCTATACAAATTTGTAAAGTTTAAACTAGTTAACTAATGTAACTTAGCGCTACTGTACTGTATGAACAAATACTTGTTAACTATTTATTATAAATAACTTTTACAAATAAGATTTATTAAATGTCTAGTAACTACTTTATACAGTGTTGTTACTTATACAATAAATGGTTTAATAGACACAGTAAGTAAAATTAGATAACACTACTGACCTTTACAATTTGAATTTTAACGGTGACCTGTTGAACTTATATTACCTTATAATTAAATCTATAGAGTGCTGGGTGAAAATTAAATGTATAAATTACTTGATTTATCCTTATGAGGCACTGATATTTAAATTATAACGTCCATAAAGACCAAATCACTTATCCACTCCACACGTTCAGGTAGATAATCCTCTTCACTGCCGATTTATTCTTTATATTATTAAACCACTTGTACTGGTATTAATAATAATTTATCCGGTTCGTAATGGACCATGTATAATTTTGTGGTAAATTTTAAAACTTTAAGAATCGGTCGAAGGAGTTTATAAAAATGAAACAGCAACGGTCACGGTTCAAAGTGTAATAAAATCAAATTTAAAAAGACAGTTACGCACTGAACAAAGCGCCTGACAAATAGTGATGGCACTTGTTCATAATGAGCATTCGACTATTCGACTAAGCTAAAACTTATGTGCTAATAAAATATAATGATAAAATACTAAAGGAGAGGCTGCAACAGCAATGTTTAAATGTTCATGAATTTTTACATATTTCACTACTCCTTATTTATATTTCTAAACACAATTTATTTCTGTTGATAGATATCAGCAGAAAATAAGTAATCTCTTTATCTCACTGTAACAATACTATATCTAAACCACAAAGCAATTTTTACTCGAATATAGCCTCTTGATCGTCCACTCAATTGTTAATTTTAGATATAGATATTGTGGAAGACTCATAACTAAATTTCTAATCAACAAAATTTCTAATCAACTAATTTAAACTCATCTTTTAGCTCATGAATCATTAAGAGATAGAGATATAAAGATATACTCCACCAAAATGTCAATCTTAGATATAGACATAAAGAAAGACTCATAACTCAATTTTAATCAACTCATTCTTTAGCTCATTGATCATTGTGAGATAGAGATATAAAGATATAAAAGAATGATATATATCTTTTGACTCAAAAGATATATATCTCTCTTTTCTTTACAGTAATTCATATTGCGCATGACTACTAAGGAGGCAGCATTCGTTTGATACTTGTTTTCAGCTTTATGAAGTATATACAAGCACTACACGAATGAAATAAATACACAACCAAAGTTATTTTTGTTCAAGAAATTTTATTTATCTATATAGCAATTTATTGTATTGTAGAGTAGGCTTGTGCCTTGCAGTGGGACGTATATGGGCTGATACGGATATAGCAATTTAAGCCCGGTCTCACACATCCGGAATAGCTATATATCTGAATTCATTTCGATCCGGAATTCAAAACCTCAGAAAGCTCGTTAGTATCATTTTTACAGATTAATCTGAAAAAATTAAAATCTACAAAAAAGGAAATGTGTGTGTTTTGTGGATATTTTATCGAATTCCGGGCTTTCTAAATTAATATATATAGGTCTACCAGAATCTCATGGCATTTTGGGAAATTTGAATTTACGCATTGCAATACTGGGGTAATTGGATGAACATATTTTGATACTTTCAATAATTGTAATTAATTATTATTTCAAATTGATTATTTTTTAGTACAACTTTGTAAATAAAGTAAATAATGTTTTAAGTAAAAATATATAGGTTATTTAAACATTAAAATTACTTCAAAATTGTACTTTTAGATTAATAGCCAATTAAAATAGGAAAATAAGATTTTTTTCAGTTTTAAATTATAAAATACATACGTGCCTTACATGTATTTATAAAATTAGCGCTGGAGCGCTGGTACTTTCAAAACGTAGATAAAAATGGTGGTACCGAGCCACCAGTTTCGTTTTAATTCTCTCTTTTTATTAGTTCTCACTTAATCAAACAACTTTCAATTTCCAAATTGTAAGTAGTTTGATTATGAGTCGGTTTTATTTAAATAATTATTTGATTCGATAAATGTTATACGAACGATGCAAGATAGTAAAATAAAAACGAATAATTTTATTTTCAGTCTTCTTTATTTCATTAACACTTTAGTCAGACCTTACTTCTAAATACTCTTCCTGTACATCTTCTGATGAAGACGATGAAGATAAAGGAATAATAATAAACCGTTCCTTATCTAAAATCTCTGGAAACTCCTGTAAATAGGTATTTAATGCATTACTGTTTAGTTCCAAAAAATGATATCAAAGTATATACAATAAAACACAAGCAAATATCTAACACTAACCAAAAAAAAAATGAAGTATCAAAACTATTCACTCCGACTTACTTGTTAAAACGACGTCGATTTTGAAATCGACGATTTTGTTTGAATTTGGCCAAATTATTCACGGATCTGGCGATAAACCTTGTAAACAATGTGTCGCACTTGTGATTGTAGAACTAATTTGTACATTTTCGCTAAGAAAGGATAGAAATCTTAAAATATTCACATCAAATGACATAAGGGGCATTCCACGCGAAGCGGACAGGTAAAAAATCTCGATGTTTCTGATTTCAGAAATATTTGAGTATGTTCTAACTATATATGTCCTTGATTCGTGTATCAAATATTTTTTTAATATAGTGACTGGTTAAAGAATTAAGGACCTTTGAAATTCTGGCCAACTGGTGGGCATACAGTACTTCAAAGCCGATTATCTAGTCATAAAATTATTGATTAAAATAATTAAACCACTGGATTTAAAACTTCATTTAATGAGCTTTTTAATTGCATTTTTGGATACGAAAATAAATTGTTTTTTTCCATATTTTTTTTATTTTATTTTTTTTAACTTCGATTTTCACAAACTTAGACCATTTCGATTTTTTTTATATTTTTTATGAAAATAGCTAGTATTGTATAGAACATCCTTGCCAAGTTTTATTATGGGTTGGGAAGTGGTTTACGAGCTATACTGGAAATATGCGCCGCACCGCGCCAAACGCCCGTCACGTGCGTGAGCTTGCAGACATTATTTCTTTAGTACTTTGATATAATATTTAAAATAAAACGAATTATTTTTATGTGACTAACTACAAATTTATTTACAGGCTTTTACAACTTTAAATTTCACACTATTACTTGTGCGTGTTACCATAACACCTTCAGTAGTAGGAATGCAGGCATGATATTTTTTGTGCCTGGTATTGTCGCTGCCGACTCAAATCTTCTTTTGAATGACTCTTTTCGAGCATAGAAAATGTGCGTTTGTGGAATTGATTTTCTCGCCCAATGATACAAACGCTCAGCTGTGCTATTGCTTCGTTTGTAGTCTTGGGTAGTTCGCGAACGACCTAGGTGGGAAGAGCGCTCCTTTAGGTGAACTATGCGAACTAGTTCATTGAAAATCCCACTCTTAGTTCTTTTTATATTTCTTTTAGCGTCCACTTTACTAGACAGTGGCGCTATGTTTTCGATTATTTCGATAAAAGATTTTATGTGCCATAACAAAAAAGTCAACTTTAATTCATACTTTTCAAGTATTCTAATATAATTACACATTATACTAGGAACTAGCCTAGCTGTTGACTAATCATTAATATAAATTATTTTATTTTTCATTATTTAAATAAAAAATCTCATATTACATAAATGGACGTGTAAAATTTTCATGTAATACTTTGTATTTTTTAAATAAAAATAAACAAAACTTACAATAAACATAACTATATTTTTTTCTTTATTTATTGTTCTTACTAAATTATTTCAAAAAATTAGCTAAATTTAGAATTTCTGAATTTAATTCAATACGCGTGTTTACGCTTGCCACGTTCGGTAAAGCAAAACGGACGCATTTAGTCTTACTAGCATTTAATAGTAGATTATTAGCAGAAAACCAATCCGAAATTAAATTAAGAATATTGTTAGGTGTATCTAGATTATCGTCTTTCCGATTAACTTTAAATATTATAGAGGTGTCGTCAGCGAATAAAACTATGTCTGACCACTTCTGAACCATGCAAGGAAGATCATTTATGTAGACTAGGAATAAAAAGGGGCCCAGAATGGAGCTCTGCGGAACCCCAATTTTAACTTTTGATCCTACCGAAGTGAGCCCGTCCAAAGAAACCTTTTGTTCACGACCCAACAAGTAAGACATTACGAGATCAAGTGACGTATCACTGATTCCGTAGTACCTTAGCTTCATAATAAGTGTTTGGTGGTCAACACAGTCGAAAGCCTTGGAGAGATCACAAAAAACTCCTAGAGCATCTTGAGATGCCTCCCAGGCTTCTAAAACCGACGTGATTAGAGATGTCCCGGCATCTTGAGTTGAGCGACCCTTTGTGAAACCAAATTGATTCCTATGTATTAAGTTATTTTCATCAAAATGTGCTAGCATTTGATTAAGCAAAAGCTGGCTACAATGTCCTTCAATCCGAAACACAACAGTGCATTTAAACTGCTGTTTGACGGGAGAAATAGACATTGCGGTGGTACTCACCCAGGCAGCCTCTCACATATGAGAGACCTACCACCAGTAGATCTCCACAATCACCTGTTGGAAGCGGCCTGCATCCAGCGACTTCCTGCAACCTTAGTCAGATCGTCCGTCCACCTTGTAGGCGGGCGTCCGACATTTCGCTTGCCTGTACGTGGCCTCCACTCAAGAACCTTTCGGCCCCACCGGCCATCGGTTCTACGAGCTATGTGCCCGGCCCACTGCCACTTCAACTTGCCAATCCTATGGGCTATGTCGGTAACCTTGGTTCTCCTACGGATCTCCTCATTTCTGATTCGATCTCGTTGGGAAACACTGAGCATAGCCCGCTCCATGGCTCGTTGAGTAACTTTGAGCCTTTTAATGAGGCCCACAGTGAGAAGCCACGTCTCGGTGCCGTATGTCATCACTGGTAACACACAACTATCGAAGACTTTCGATTTTAGGCACTGATGTATTTTGGAAGAGAAGACGTCGCGAAGTTTCCCGAACGCTGCCCAACCGAGTTGGATTCGACGATTGACCTCTCTCTCGAAGCTGGACCTGCCTAACCAGTCTTACCAGTAACCATTATCGACTAGGTATATCAAGAATAATTTATGTGTTTTTAAAATTGAAAATGTATTTACCAATGCTTCAATTTTCGGTACTGGTTGATTTAATGGCCACAATGAGGCGTTCGTTTTGAAAACTTGAATTCCTGTTGATAACGGTCTTGTAATGTGAAGTTTGATGGCCCCAGAAAGGTTTTCTTTACTAAATTTATCTTTAGGGCCAAGTGAAAGCAAACCCTGAAATAATTTAGAAAAACTACAATAATTACAATATTTTTTTAAAATAAATATTATGATGGATAAAATATAACAGTAATATAACCTTATAAAATAACGCCAAGCCTAAATACTTCCTATACTTAGCTGAAGGATTAGGAGGATCTTCAGTAATAATCATTTCACCTTCCAGAACTTTCAGCGCTGTCTGCAACGTATTGTCAGTAAACAGACTACTCCTTCCAACCAGGAACCCTTCTGTCCTCCTAGCCCGTTTGAATTGCGCTGACAAGCCACCGTACACAATCCTGCATGTTTTAACTACATTGTTTTCAGTTAGCTGGTACATAAATGCAGCGTTGACGATAGCATGAGCTGCTTGCCCCCGAGGCATGATCTGAAATTTTAGTAGTTTGAAAAGTAATTAATGATTTTACGGCCAATATACTGGTGTAAGTGCGTGGTGGCCTGTTGGTAAACGGACTAGACGCGACTGCCAACATGTTCACGGTGGTCGCGGGTTCGAATCCCAGGGCACACCTCTGACTTTTCGGAGTCAAGTGTGTATTGATAGTCAATCACCACGCACTAAAACGGTGAAGGAAAACATCGTGAGGAAACCTGCATACCATAGCGATTTATAAAAAAAAAATGGTTGCCTGTAAAGTCGGTTTTACGGGCGAAGATTTTACGTGACAACGTCTTTTTCTCGGTAGAATATTTATTGATATGAATATAATTAAATTGCACAATAGGAACAAGGAATTGAATGAAAATAAGAATTGCACAAATTTTAACTATAGAAATATATTTTGTTTACTAAAACATTGTACATGTAATGACGAATCTAAGCACTCCATATTTTCACTACAGACACAGCTGACGATACTTTAACCACACGTGTGAACTTGTATTGTGACGCTTTCTTGTTTTTCCAACGCCAAGAACGTTCGAGAAAGACAAAGACAGAGACACAAGCATGCGCCGATTCAATGCGCCTAATTCTCTAGTGCTGCGCGCGCACCGTTACGTTACCGGGCGTTACACTTTTTCATAAGTGACTCCCAGCCGCAACCTAATTTAAGACGTTGTCACGTCAATAAGAAAAATCGTATTTTGCCTGCTCTCGATTGTCGAGCTCGTCAAGACGATTCCTCTGACTCCAAACACGGGGGGTTTACTTTAAGAAATGACGGAGTTATGCCTGGACAAATATTTTAGGGGAGAGAGGGAGGAATTTGGGGATTTGGTTGGGGCCAATCTGTAGAGCTCACCGAGCCGGTTCCAAAGATACCAAACTCGGTGGGTCTACGATCTATATTAGCCGAGATAGGATTGGGGGGGGGTGAGGTAAATTTTCGGGGTGGGGGTAAGGGAGGGGGGGGGGGGGAGGAAGGTTTCGTGGGGAGGCTAACTTAAATTAATTTTTTGGAGGTAAAATATTTTTTTTTGGGGGGGTAATTTTTTGCGTAATTTGGGATTTCTGGCGGGGTCAATTTGTAGCCCTCACCAAGACGGTTCCGAGGATACCAAACTCGGTGGGTCTACGACCTATGTTGGCCGAGATAGGATTGGGGGGTGAGGTAAATTTTCGGGGTGGGGGTAGGGGAGGGGGGGGTAGGTTTCGTGGGGAGGCTAATAGGCACTATTTCGGAATAAGGGTGGGGGAAGGCAGGGGGGGGGCTATGGGACAATTTTGGAAAAAGTGGGTGAAACTGAAAAATAATTCTCTAGTGCTGCGCGCGCACCGTTACGTTACCGGGCGTTACACTTTTTCATAAGTGACTCCCAGCCGCAACCTAATTTAAGACGTTGTCACGTCAAAAAGAACTAATGAACTAATAGAGCGAACTAGTTCATCCTTGGATGATGAACTAAATTGAGCGCTCTCTGTAGTGACCGGTTAGGCCCAAGCCTATTCGTTTGACGCCGATTGTAGACTAACTCGAGTTGCTAGACGTTTTAAGTTGCCCCCAAGTCCATCACATGGCCCTTTGCCGTGAGCAGTGGCATGAAAATGAAATTCTGCTTCTTACCAAAATCCTGTTTAAAATAAAACAGCTAGTCTACAATCGGCGTCAAACGAAGCAATTGCACAGCTGAGCGTTTGTACCATTGGGCGAGAAAATCAATTCCACAAACGCACATTTTCTATGCTAGAAAAGAGTCTTTCAAAAGCAGATTTGAGTCGGCAGCGACAATACCAGGCACAAAAAAATATCATGCCTTCATTCCTACTACTGAAGGTGTTATGGTAACATGCACAAGTAACAGTGTGACATTTAAAGTTGTAAAAGCCTGTAAATAAATTTGTAGTTAGTCACATAAAAATAATTCGTTTTATTTTAAATATTATATCAAAGTACTAAAGAAATAATGTCTGCAAGCTCACGCACGTGACGGGCGTTTGGCGCGGTGCGGCGCATATTTCCAGTATAGCTCGTAAACCACTTCCCAACCCATAATAAAACTTGGCAAGGATGTTCTATACAATACTAGCTATTTTCATAAAAAATATAAAAAAAATCGAAATGGTCTAAGTTTGTGAAAATCGAAGTTAAAAAAAATAAAGTAAAAAAATATGGAAAAAAACAATTTATTTTCGTATCCAAAAATGCAATTAAAAAGCTCATTAAATGAAGTTTTAAATCCAGTGGTTTAATTATTTTAATCAATAATTTTATGACTAGATAATCGGCTTTGAAGTACTGTATGCCCACCAGTTGGCCAAAATTTCAAAGGTCCTTAATTCTTTAACCAGTCACTATATTAAAAAAATATTTGATACACGAATCAAGGACATATATAGGTAGAACATACTCAAATATTTCTGAAATCAGAAACATCGAGATTTTTTACCTGTCCGCTTCGCGTGGAATGCCCCATAACTCAAGTTTTGAAACAGCTGTTGACTGATGGTATTGCCATATAAAAATCATTGTGTTTGTTTTTAATTTTATGCCATGAGATTCTGGTAGACCTATAATACTTATGATTTTAGAAAGCTATTCCGGATGTGTGAGACCGGGTTTATAATAGTGTTGAGTAGGACATGACTTGAAAAAGAGTTTGTAAGAGTAGCCTCATTTTTGTACTGAGCCAGTACAATGTCCCACTTCAATTGAAGTGAGGCGTACTGTAGTGCGATTCACGTAACTTTTTGACGCGCCGATCAAGTTGCGGTGCGGTTACAATTAAGTTTACGCTTTGGTACAAAATGGTATTCTTGTAAGTGTTTAGCTGCGCGTGAACTGCGCGTGAGCTGCGCGTCAACTGTACGTCAGACGTATGAAATTTGTTTGACTTTGACATATACGCGCAGCAGTAGAATACGCTAAAACGTTTGCGTGACGCGAACTTGACGCGAGCGAATTTGACAGCGGTTGTCAAAATTATGAGAATACGAAAACGGCTGTTTTGATCGAAACTTAACCGCAACTGCACTGCAGCTGAACTTATTATAATACTTGAATCGCCCTACTGATGCTTATTTGTGTGTCATAACTTTGCCTCACGGCTGACGCCAATGAAATGACATTTCTTGTTTATTAGTCTGTGTTACAGACCAAGTAGTACACCAAATATGAAGTAGTACAAATTAAAAAGATGAGCCGCTCTTACATTTTGACGTCATGTACGGGACAAATGTACTGCCTCTTGTATGTCCTACTCAACACTAGCTTATAATGTGAAATGCAGTGTTGCCAACTTAGTGGATTTTCCACTAAAACTGGTGGTTTTAACCCCCTATTTAGTGGCGAAATATTGGTTTTAGTGGCTAGTGGATTTTCCTAGTGGTTTAGTAAAATTCAATTTTAATTACAAATAAAATGCGATCACTCAGCCACACACCTTTCCAAAGGTATTGTTTCATTCTTTGTTCTACGTGCTTATTTTTCAAGGATATTTATTTTTAATGTGTTTTGTTTGCAATACTGATCCGCTAGAACGATGCGATTTATACGCAGGGATTCCCCGTAGAACATTTTTCAGTCAACTCGTTCGTTCTTAAAACTACGCACTACGCAGTGCAATTTAAACTACTCAAAGAGTTCTGTGTTATCGCATCGCGTTTTATTCGTGCGTAATTATGCCGAAACCACAATATACGCAAAAATTTCGGGATACCTGGCATCAAGACCCACATTTCAAAGATTTGAAAGTAATGCGGGTCAAGTAGCGATATGTAAGTTTTGTGGTACCACTTTAAGGAATCACTATGGAGATTTGAAGTCTCATGGAAAGTCAAAAAAGCATCTACAAAACAAAAAGATAAACGACTGCTATACAATTATTATTACTCATACATTGACAAAAAACACGAAAAAGCGTTGTAAAACAAATCGGAACTAAAGAATCATATAAATCAGATCTCGTCCATGATGGTGCAAACAGCAATGATTCTTCTGAAGACGAATTTATTTAAAGTACTTATTTACCTGTTACCATTTCATAATTCATATTGTGTATGTTGATTTATCTAATAATGTAAATTTACCTACAAATGGTAGGTATCAGGCCCGTTCAACTCAGTACTAGACATGTGTAACTCAGGAGTGATTTACTCAAAAGATATATATACGACGTAGGGAGTGATTATATCTTTATATCCCTTGCACTCAAACTAACTCATTATATCCGTACGCGTAAAGATCATTATTGGTTCAATTTCACTGCAAAGATTAGAAAGAAATAGACTTTTACATTTGTGTGAGCGGAAAAGAGAATATTTATGTTCACAATGTAATGCATGGGGCATGCGTACGATCGTGGAATACCATCACAGTAGTAAATAGAGTGTAAGCGAAAACAAAGCTATTGACAATGATTTTAGGCCTAATTTCAAATTAGCAAAGATATAATGTATTCATTTTTTTTTATCGGTTTTGTATTGTGTTTCCGTGAAATATCTTGTACCAGTGGTGACCATAGCACAAAAGTTTTAATTACAAAAATATCCAGTTTATGCAATGTTTAAATGTCCATGAATATTTACATAACTCACTACTCCTTATTTATATTTCTAAACACAATTTATTTCTCTTGATAGATATCAGCAGAAAATAATTTATCTCTTTATCTCACTGTAACAATACTATATCGTAACCACAAAGCAATTTTTACTTGAATATAGCCACTTGAACGTTCACCCAAATGGTAATTTTAGATATAGATATTGTGGAAGACTCATAACAAAATTTCTAACCAACTAATTTAAACTCATCTTTTAGCTCATGAATCATTAAGAGATAGAGATATAAAGATATAGTCCACCAAAATGTCAATCTTAGATATAGATTGATATAGATATAAAGAAAGACTCATAACTCAATTTTAATCAACTCATTCTTTAGCTCATTGATCATTGTGAGATAGAGATATAAAGATATAAAAGAATGATATATATCTTTTGATTCAAAAGATATATATCTTTCTTTTCTTTACAGTGATTCATTTTGCGCATGACTACTCAGTACAAAAAAAGTTACACGTTAAGGATGATATGCTATCCCACTTTTTTAACTGGATGGCATGGTAGTTTCTCCGTTTACTTAAATTAGTGTGTGTGTCGTAGTAAATTTGAAATTGCTAGTTGTCAAACTGTTGTTGCGTCATAGCGTATAGCTGCCATTCTTAGCTGCCATTTTGTATTGTTCCGTGATTAAACCATAAAACGGCGATTAAAATATTATTATAATCATTATTATTCCCACCGTAGATTTTGGTGCAACAGTTTGTTTTGAAGGCAGATTTTTCCTTTATTTGTTAATTTCGCTTGCTACTGTTTACGTAAAAGATAAAATAGCCTTTGGAAACCTTAGTGCTAACCGGCTCGAACGAGTAAGAGTTTAACTAATTTGTGTTAAAATACTTTATATTTTTGTGATAATAGTGTGATACTAATGGTTAATATGTGTATTGTACTTGGGTGCAGCATTCATACAGGACTGAAACATACATATTTTTCTGTTACCTTCAGAAACTAAGCAAGGTAGGAAATGTGGACACTGGTAAGGAGTTTAATTACTTATTTACAAAAGATTGCGTTTATTAGACGCAACGATATTCGTTTTTGTCATAAATGATTTTTTTCGAAAGATATTAGTACGAAAAACTTAGAATTAACCTTTGTGCAATTCTGTTCATAAACTTATATACGATTTTTAAGAAAAGTTTAGATAAATGCGCAGTAATAGCTTCACAGAATCTTATCTTTTTAAAGCAGTTGCCTTGTGTGATAGAGTAGATCAACCAACTATAGACTAAACTAAAGTTAAAACTCATGTTTTAAAGAATATTATTAAAAATGGAAGTTTTTTGATCTTGTTTCATAGTTAGAGCTACAATTAGTGATAAAAGCTCTGCTAATGTTGCTAATTGCTGTTCAGTCATTAATATCCAATTCCTAACTGAACACTATTAAATATTGCACTAATGATATCTGTTTCAAAATTGTGTTCAAGCAAATACATGTATCAAATTAATAATGTACCTCATTTATTAAAATGATATGGTAATAATTTTTCAGAAAAATATTCTTCTTGCTGGCTATTGAAGGGCAAAGTGGGAATGTATTGAAAACATATACAAAAAGGATGGCGTTGTTGGAGCTTGAAGCACTAAACTTCTTGAGAAACACATAAATCCATTTTATTACAAAATGAAGGTAATGTCATAATTAATGTATATTATTTCTAAGGAAAGTCTGTTTTAAAGTTATCAATAGTTGTTCAACATGTCGAAACGGAGTGATATTTACTTAATATGCTATTTAATTTATACCATGTGTTCCTAACCACACCAGGGTTACATTTTGCCAAATTTGAAAAATAATTTGAACAACCCCTACATGTATGAAACTCTACCGCTCAGATAAGTTTGCCAATTGAACCAAAGTTCAGCTAAGTGGTGAAAACTATTTTTGATATAAAATAATCTTTGTTTTTGTTTTCAATTCTTGAATATCAACTAGAGGGATGAGAAATATAGGGGTTGAATCAGATACCATATGTCCATATCCATAGATTTGATATTTTTTATTGTTACATAATAATAATTAGAATGTATGTACATTCCAGGTCATACTTGCAGCCCAAGTTTTTAGCCGGCAAGTGGCTATATCACTATACAAGTTTATAAGGACGGCTGACATTCTACAACTCCAAGACCATGATTATTCAAGGATTAAAATGTGAATTTTGATAATAGTTTTTTCACAGCAGAAATATTTTTGTTTATAAATGATTTGCTTGATAGTTTAATTGGTTTTGGCTGGATCGGTAATAAGTTGACACATGCTATTTCCTTTGATTCTGAACATATTTAATTCTGGAATGTATGTGTAATAAATATTATCAATCTGACTTGACTCTCCCAATCAAAGGAAAGCAAAACCTCTGTTGTTGAAGAATTTTGTGCCTAATATGAATTCAATAACATATATGTGTCAGACTTGCGCTTAAAAATGGTGTAAAGTTTTTAAATTATTATATAGGAATTGTTCCAATGATGATGACAAAATATTAGGTATATTATACAATTTTAATAATTTAATTTAACAACAAAAATTTGGTTCCTTCCCTGAACATCTTTATTCTGAAGAAAGTGAGTTTACAGAAAACTACATCCCTCATGAAAATGTATGTTAGTAAATATATATCTATTTGTCTTATTCGATATAATATATTTATTAAAGAGAAATATTGACACTACTAGCTTTATTGTATTGTATAATAGTTACTATCATTATTTTAATAGCATAATTTTTGATACTTGAAATTGAAACATTGTCTTAAAATTAAAATTGTTGAGATGAAATTTGAATGTGGGCACTCAAGTCTCCTTTCAGGGTGAAAATCAAAGTAAACCAACCTATGTTGATAAACATTCTCCTACACCCTGAAATTTACGTACTTGATGTTTGTCAAGTAAAGAACATTTTTGCTTTAAATTGTATGACAGTTATTTTAAAATTATTGATTTGCAGTATCCTGTTATGGCCATTTATTTATTGTCTATTTGTCTTTAGCATGCATCTGATATTATTATATTTAACTTTGAAGTGTGTATTTATATGATATAACCAAATACATATATTATTATGCATGGAATGCCTCACATGTCGCAATATGTTAAAAATGTGTATTCTATTCATGAGTACTGTTTCATTGTATTTAAATTGAACCAAATAGAACATGTCTTAACTGTTTACATCACTACTAAAGTCATCAATGATGTATTGAATTATATAATTATTTGTTTTCTATTTATAAAAATAGTAGATATATGTGTAAGCATTGTACACAATTACACTAAATTGTAAATAATCATGGAAACAAAAAATATATGAGATCCATGCATGGTTAAAACTAAATGTGAGAAGGACGAAATGTGTAATGTATATTTTTTAAAATTATCTTATATACATTGACTTATATTCTACCGATAGACGAGACGCGTCATAGTAACTATTTGTCCCGTATTTGTCAAAAGCTTAGTAGCGACATCTAGTACGTTTACTTGAATATTACAAATTATGATCAAAGATTATATTAGATTAAACAGACAAGAAAGTTCATGACAATAATAGCTTTGCCTAAGATACTGCCTAAGTATAAATAACGTCATAGCAATAATATATTTGTAATGTTTTTTTTTTATTTACGTGAATAATTCATGGAAATAATGTAAATGAAATTAAATACTCTTGACATGTGTACAAGTCTGGCAAGCAGACAATCAGTATAAAATCAGTCTGACATTTATTATAATAACATTTATGAATTTTTAACAAGCTGATAAAACTTTTTTCGAGTCTAATAAACAAAAGGAATGGTACACCAGAAGTTTACAAAAATGACTACCGCATTTGGAATAACTGAAATCTTCGTATCGAAGATGAATTGAACAAATATAGATATATTTTCATGATAGCCACTTATATCCGTTCCAATAATTCTGAAAAATTTAGAGATCTCCTTTTTTCGTAACCGACGCGGAAGAATAAAATAATTTAAAAATGATATTAGTCTTCAATGACAATGGGTTCGAATAGTCCATTAAGTAATTCATATTAAGAAATGGGGTCTAAATACTATCCACTGTTTCAAAACATACATACAACACACATATTTTGAGTTATTAATTAACAACATATGATTAAAATAAAATACTGAAATCAATTTGCAACTACATTCTTCAAACATATTTGTATTTGTAATGTATTCGAATAGTTTATGCCTATTTGGTCCTCTGATATGAATGTCCCTTGAATAATCTATATCTTATGTAGTTCGTCTCTCTCACTCGACGGGCAATTTTTATGCGCGGAAATGAGATATAGATTAAGCAGTTCACCTTGTATTTTAACGAGCTCTAAAATATATTTAATCCATTAATATCTAAAAGATCTGTATTATCGGCATAATTCTGCAATATTATATCACTTACGTTGTATTCTTTAATTATATTGTAACTTCAGAAAACTTCGCTGTCGGTTTGACGGGGAAAAGTCAAATTAAATTACTTATAAATATAAACAAAGAGGCGTACTATTGCGCAGCCGTCACGCGGCAGACTGATTCGTGTGCGGTGCATGCACCGCACTTGGGTGAGACACGTTTGTTACAAAGAACGTCTTATCTAGTGTAACATTGATATCGATGCTTATATATAAAAATGAATCGCAAAATGTGTTGGTAACCGCATAATTCAACAACGCCTGGACCAATTTGGCTGATTTTGGTCTTGAAATATTCGTAGAAGTCCTGGGAAGGTTTTAGGGGTGAGAAAAATAGGAAAATTTCTGATGAAGATACTAAAAACCTTTTTTTTGGGTATCGTTTAAGCGTGATGCGTCCAGCCAATATAGGATGATCTTTGTTTATTTGACGGGAGACGTAAAAGACGGTCCAGCTTCAACTACCATCCAACGTAAAATGATCTATCTTTCCATTGTCTTTCATTGACGGCTGACGAAATAGAACAAAATTCAAAAAATGTGTACATCGTGTATATCGTGCATATAATATTATCTAGATACGGCGTCTTGCGCATAATTTTGTGAAATGTAAATTGAAATCATGTCCATATCTACCAAAATCGCCCATTGTTTTTTGAGATTATTGCAACAGTTTTAAACAAGGTATACTCTATCGAAGCGTTTTGCCGGAGTACACCAAAATATATCTAATTATAATTTTTCGTTTTCATAAACGACATTGTTTTTGAATTGATACTTTTAGATGCGCTGGGGGACATATTTAAATTTCGCATTAATATTGTTTTTAGACTCAAGAATAAAAAGAATATTGGTACGTTGATGCCGTATCTAGACATTATAACGAAACGATATGCAGTTTTATATTTTTAAATATTTGTTCTATTACTTACGTCACCTGGTAAGGCAGTATGAAGGTTTTATTAATTTGTATATGGTAACGTACTAGACGCGACTGCCAACAAGTTAACGATGGTCACGGGTTCAAATCCCAGGGCACACCTCTGACTTTTCGGATTAAATTCTACGTGAAATAAAATCCGCCAACCCGCACTAAGCCAGCAGGGTGGACTATAATATCTTCTTCTATAATATAAAAATGAATCGCAAAATGTGTTGGTAAGCGCATAACTCAACAACGCCTGAACCAATTTGGCCAATTCTTTTTTTAAATTGTTATTATTACTTTATTACTAACAAAAAGTAGTGGCGTGCAATATTATTAGGAAAAACAGCATTTTGGTGCTGAAATAAGGGACGGAATATTGGATGGACAATAAAAAACTCTAAAGTTTTTAATGTCAAAATTTCATAAGGCAATCTTTATATGTTCATGTATATGGAGAGACGGGATATAATAGAGTGGAAGGTACGGGAGAGGGCTGGGATAGCTGACAGATTTGATAGGACGAAATGTAAATGCACGTTATAAGACGGGATGGATAATAAAAGAAAAAGGACGGGACGGATCGGGAAGAGACTGAACAGACGGATGAGACGGGATTGAGCCAGACAGTAGGATAGCTATGTCAAGTTTAGGTATACAAGAGATTAATACGAAAAATAACATATATTTGGTGTGGAGTGGAATCAAAAAATATATGCACCCAGGCGAAGCTGGGTCGGGCCGCTAGTGTAATAATAAATTATAAAATAAAATTTACTTTTCCTGATAATGATTTAATTTTTTAAAATACCTTATTAAATTTGATGCATGAGTGCAACCATATAAACCGGTATCAAAAACCGGTAAATTTGAAGGAGCGATGTAAACCAGACATTTGGGACATCCCTAATTATTTAAAGATCGGTACTGCGGAAAAGTATCGATTTCCAGCACTAGTATCCATGTATTTATATAGATATAATCTGTATGCGAAAGAGACAAATCCATGCGTTAAGAAAATGTGCACAGGATAAAAAGAAACGACCGATTAAGACATGAATGAAATATAAACACGATATAGATATAAACACAGACCCTCAGACTAAATACTCTCTAGACGTAGCCATAACTGGAACGTGAGAAATAAGAGTGAGACCGCAAGTTAAAAATTAGTGTGCGTAAAAGAGACAGAGAGTTTTTTCTTTGTCCTTGTCACCGTGGCCGGTTTTTTTATTTGTCAATAAGCGCAGTTTGTCAAACAAATATACGTCCATCAGTTTTTCCGATATTTTAATAGTTTTGGATAGTGTAAAGCAGCAATTTATACAAATATTAGTGACTATAGTGTATATGCAATGGTGGGTTGTAGTATTTTAGGCTGCAAAAGCCGCAGTGAACGAAAAATTTGTGGAATAACATTTCGCTCGTAAGTTACTCATTTATGATACATTATAATTATTTTGTCGTTTATTGGTAAATAATGTTGTATTTTAATAACAATACAAATTGTTTTACTTAGAGAAATATCGATTACATTTAGAAATTCTACAAATAATATTAAATAACCTTAATTTCTTAAAAGTTTAGTGTTACCTTGTTATGAAAATTGGTTTACCCTAGATAATACTTTCATATTATTCCTTGCATATATAGCGTTATTCATACGTAAAAAAATAAAATTACTTCTTCTTTTAGGTTTCCTACTAACAGTAATTAGAATTAAATGGGTGGAAGCTAATGGACACCAAAATTGGCAACCAACAAATAATTTTAAAATTTGCTCAATACATTTCGAGATTGATTCCTTTCATTATAAAAAGAAGAATGTTATAGTAAAACCAAAAGCAGTCCCAATAAAATATGTTCATGTAAGTAGTTGATCATTAATTATTTTTAACACCGTTTTATTAACTTCCCTTATATGTATGTAACAGAATCTGTGAAGTCGATTTTCGAGCACTTCAAAACGTCGGATTGACTTGAAATTTTGCATACGTATCCAATGTATATGATATTATTTTATATTTTATCCAGAATAATAAATATTACCTATATAATTGGTAATTTGCGCGCAGTTGTCTTTCTTTGATAAGACAGCCGAAGATAGATGTTTTAGTGCAAGCAATTAAATTATAGTTTAAAAACTAAAAAAACAAGCTTTCATATAAGATCGAACTAAAAAGTAAAAAATAATCATAAACTCATTATCATTTAATAATAAATATGATATACGAATAAATACGATTTAAATCGTACGGTTGGCAACGCTTATGTTGGCCTGTGTTAGTACCCACCAAAAGTAGGAATTTTTCCCAACATGGCCACACTGAAGAATTATATATCTGTCTCTTGTGCGGCCACGGCATGGCTACGTCTAGAGAGTATTTAGTCTGAGCACAGACCAATCAGAAACAGACGTATAACTGGCCTATATAATCTTTAGCCATAGCCGCTCATTCTTTCGTTCACGAATGTCGGTTGACAGATTATCAAGATTATTCTTTTTTAATATAATAAGGAATACAGGCAAAGGCAGTTGTATTCAGTCTTAGTGCGAGCGCTGCGCGTAGCTGCACAGGAATTTTTTTTTCGTTTTTATTATTTTGTTAAGTCTCTGTGAATCACATTAAAGTGATCCAAAGAAACTTAACAAAATAATAAAGTGAGTATCTTTTTAGATGAAAAATATATAGATTGTGAATAAAACACTTAAATATATTTATTAAATGATTTATTTTTTAATGGTTTTTTTGTACTTAAATACATCTTTTTGCTGAAATTTTTGTAACATAGTAATTTTCAGTACTCTAGAAATGTCAATACTCTTTACAACGAATAATTAAAGAAAATATATTTTTACATGTTATTCTAGATTTCACTTATCAGTTATTTTTTTATTTTATTTTACAATTTTAAGAAAGCTTACAGACTAATCACCTACAGACATAAATATTTAAATCTTAAGTGTGTTATAAATTTGCCGATAACAAGCTTCCACATATACAGTATTTACATAATGTGCACTGATTTTTAAATGTTTGCTAATATAAGTTATTTTAATTTAAGGAATGAACTACTTTTTCTATGACACATATAGAGATATTAATTAAATTATTGACAAAGAAAAGAAAAGAAAAACATAAGTAACAATCAAACAATACAATATATAATGTTTAAATATACATTTTGAGCTACAAAAGGTGTACTTTTTGACCTTTCATTATTAAGTTTCAACAAACATATTGCTCATTTTGCGTTTTACTACCGATGTACTAGTGCAAAACAAATCAAAATCTAAATGGCATGACACCTCATTAAATTTACTGGCACTACGTAACAAAAAAGCATTGCGTCTATAATTGGTAGTTGCAAATGGTACGGACAATAATGACCGTAGTCTCAGTGTAGCTAAATGATCACGGATAAATATCCCACTCAAAAGTTGTTCACAGTCAATGCTACCATTACCAATGTTCACCAAATAACATATGTCATTAATGTCGCGTCGCAAGTATAATGGTAAGAAATGATACTTTTTACAGCGATGAATATAATGATTACAGACCTGTCTAGCCCTGAAGTCCAAATAGTGTAAAAAATTCTTTTGTATGGCCTCGATACGGGATTTATAAATCTCATACCGAGGGTTCCACACCTGCGATGCATACTTTAAGTGGCTGCGTACGAAAGAACAATACAGTATTTTAATACATTTAAGTGAACTGAATTCTGATGAAACTCTAATTAAAAATCCTAATGCTTTTGATGCTTTATTAACAATTCTATCTATATGTTTGTCAAATATGAGTTTACGGTCGTGAATAATGCCCAAATCACATATTTCATTAACTCGATTAATTTCGATGTTATCAATTGTGTAAGAAAAATTACGAAAAATATTATTTTTTTCTGGAAATGCTTATTTGGTAATATTTAGACATATTTCAATTCATACTTTTAAATTAAGTTACCAGTATTAGCTTGTAAACAACATCACTGCTCCTTCAAATAGGTACTTATGCCTAATGTTATGAACAATCTCAAATTCTCAAATTCTGATCCAACTGTAAATGCCAGGACTTCCATCTCTCGTTAACTTGTCTTGGCATTCACAACCATTTATGTAACTAATTACTTTCTTTACTAACCACCCAGCAGCATAGGCCCGCAAGTGAGTTTTCGTGCCTTCTCAATGAGCCTGCTTTAGTATATTCCCAATACCACATATTTTCTTTTGATGTTTTGACTGTCCATAAATTCCATTTTCGAATAATTTATTTAAAATTATAGCTATATTTATCTAATCATCATACCAATTGAAACTATTATTATGAAATTTGATTAATCATGTAACTAATAATGATTTGGAGGTTCAACTGGAGGTGTGGCAGCATCATTGTATCTATAATTATACTAATTTGTCTGATTTTCTTTTCAATAGGGTCTGAATTAAAATCTCATCATATTAATTTGATATGATTTTAAACACTTCCACACCCTCATAAACCGTTTTAAACTATACTCCATCGGTTTAGGTACTTAACTAAATGTAAACAAACCATAAAAAAGGTTATTTAACATTGCCATTTTTCATTTCTAAATTAATTGAAGACAAAAAAAATGTTTATGTAAATGTAAAACTACATTGCATGTCCAAATTTATTATAACGATTATAATTATGAATGTGTGGGCTTGGAAACAATTAAATTATGTAAGATCATAATTAAATTATCTAGTTTCACATCAGGCATCCAAAAAATTTTCATAAAAGTTACAAGATATGCTACAAATTCTAGAAGTACGACTTTACCGTAATGCGACCATTTAAATGAAAGATAATGCGTTAGGTCGCATAACTAAGCATCATTATATGTTATCAATGGCAGCTAATTATTATTCATTGCGTTAATGTACTAACTGTTTTCGTGAAGTGGTGAACTGTTTGGAAATGTTCATCATTGTTCTTTATTCTGTTTTAGTTATTATTTGTTATAAGCTGCTATTAATTATTTATAATACTTGTTACTTGGTTGGCTAAGAAAATATTCGTAAATTGGACATTGCAATAAAATGTTGAACAACCAAGCGTCACATGTTCTGGTTTGTCTACATTTAGTTAAGTACCTAAACCGATGGAGTATAGTAATAGTTATATTTTATAGAGGGTACTGACTTTTCTCTTGTTTTTACTGCTTCTGGCCAAAATGTGTGATGCTCCGGATTTTCTATTACTGCATTGATAGAACTTTTTATATAAACAAAGGCCACTATTGCAGTAGTCTTATTTGTCGTCGAGCTGACTGAGTTTTCATTGGTATATATTGCTGGAATAAAAAATATCAATAATTACAAAAAGATATAGTTTGAGTTTGACTTCCTAATGGGGTAGTTGATTCTATTTCATTCTATTAAAAAGTTGCAAAATGCACAATCATAAACATAAGAAATCAAAAAATTGTTTCAATTCCTACAATTTTTATATCTGCTTTATATGACACTATACAAAAGCTTAAATCTTCATCAATTTCATGAACACAAACCAAGTCTTTTACCCTGCATTAAATTAGCATTAACTATCAAATAAAACAGACTGATTGTATGATTTTTCAATACTTACAATAATTTATTGAGCAGCAGATATAGTTCTGCTAAAAACTTTGACACAGCTTTTGAACTGAAATTAAATTAGAGGAATTAGTTGACAATGTTGACTTGACAGGTACAATTAGAACTAAAACACACACTTTAAAATGTTCTTTTTTTTCATTTTAAAATGATTACTATTTACTGTAATATTTTACAAAATAATTTTCAGACAACTGATGATTAAAAGGACATTAATTAGTTAATTTCCTTTGATTCCATTTTTATTTTAAAGAACATAAATTATGACAATAAGTTAAGGTAAGGAGAGTGGTTAGGCAGTCTCAATAGTACTGTCGATTGTAAAGTAGGCCCGTGCCCTGCAGTGGGACGTATATGGGCTGATACATACACATACAAATTATGACTGATGAATATTCAATGATCAAATACCTTAATCTTCTTTATTGATTCCAAATATGACATATTGGTAATTTAATTTATGTAAATCATGTTGGTATGCAGGCAATCGGTTTCATAGACATCAATTATAATTTATATCTTGCTAATGAGATATGTGTCTATCCAAGACTATATTTTTGGCGATATATTTAAATTCGCCCAACTATTTTATTGGTTCCATCTGCAAAAAAAGAAACAGTACACTTAGTTACCATTATCATCAAAATATGAAAACATAAGCTTATAGAGTACTTTGTTTGAATTACTAACCTGGATTTTGATTTAGCAAAATATGATGATTTGTTGTCTCTAATTCCAATTTTTTAAAAGCTTATCGGAAGTATGTGCCTTAGTCGTATATTAATGCCGTAAGACTGTCTTAATATAGCTTTTATTTCTGGTACAGATGTAGCCCCTTGAGAAAAGTAAAATCATATTTTCTGCTGCCACTTTAGGAATCCTCTCAACATGAATATTCACATTTTTTCCAGCACCTTCACAAATCCTTGAATACAATCTTTGTATTTAACAAACTATACGCTGTAATTGAAACCCCGGTAACACAATAAACAACAAAGGTAAACATTAAACAACTTGACAACTTGTAATGGCGGCCATATTAAAAATGTATGATGGCGGCGCAGACGCTGGTTACAAGCAATGATTAAAGAATAGAGGGGATGAAACATAAGGTCACGTGACGCGTACCACTTTGATTCACAAACATGGCGGCGGCTCCGCCCCTAAAAATAGTGATACGCTAGTACCAAATTTTTTTATCGATATCGATCATCAACAGTGGCATACGACTAACATTAATATAACATTTTTAATTTTTGCTTTACATGTCAATTGAGTATAAACAGGGGATTTTAGGACTTGACAGTCAAGTCTTTAAAAATTAAATCTGATAATAATAGGTCAATGTTTTGATATTTTTTTCATGCTATGATTTATTTGATGGGTAAGTTTTACCTGATGATTGGATTGGATTTGTCAAATAATACACACGTGAGATAAAATACAACTTTATTAATAGCTAGAATTTGGTTGCGACTTCGAGTATACCACACTTTTTTCCTTAAGCACCAATTTTCACCATGTCAATATTTCTTTTGCCAAATTATAACTAAAATCTAAAAAAAAACAGACATTTAGCAAACAACAATGAAAATATGTACACTAAACTAACAACTTAAATATATAAATAGAAATAAAATATCTACACAAAGTTAACAAATAAAATGTAAAAATAGAAATTAAACAATTAACTAAATAAACACAATTAACTAAATAAACTGGCATTATTGTGTTCTATGACATGAACTATTGTAATTTTAAATGGCGATATAAAAAAAAGAAAAAAGAAGACAGTTCGTGTTGCTGACGAAGTTTCTTGCGCCACTTCTTCTTCACAGCTACAACACGTTCCGAAGCAGTGGTAGCAGAAATGAACAATCCAAAAGATCTTTTGAAAGACTATTTGAATAAATAATAATAATAATAATTAATCTTTATTTCATTACAACATGTTTACAACATAATAACACCCTGACTCCTGAACTAGGAAGCCCTGTATAACAGAAGTCAGTCTCTTTCGACAATTATTTATTTAACAGCTGCTTTATATAAAAAAATATGAAACTCGAAAAAAATAAAAATAATTAAAAGACTTAATAAACTATGTAACAACACTAGATCGCCAAATGAAATGAACTTAAACTATAAAGAATATTTTGATTTTGATTTTGAATAAAGGAATTGTAGCGGACATCGCGAACGAAGGCAGGAAATCAGATAAAAAATATTTTTCGAATAATTCAATCAAACAAAAAAAAAACATAAGGTACATACATACATAAACATACAAGCGGTGAATAATGTGGACTATAGATTTTAACTTATGTATAAATATTGACTGCCTCAGTGGCGTAGTTGTATTATGGTACGGTTACAAAGCTGAGGTCTCGAGTTCGAATCCCGGGTCGCGCAAAGTGATATCGGATTTTTCTATTCATTATCAGCACAGTCAGGAATTTGTGCCCAATATTGCGACAGGCTCGCCACCCACAACATCGTAGGACGGAACATACAAGGCGAAATAAATAAATAAATAAATAACACCCAACAGTCACATACATAGTCCTGACCCCACATTAAGATCGAGTCTTGTGTCGTGGGTATCAGGAACTACGAGAGACTTTTCGGTCTCACAAACACACAGACCCGAGAGAAATATTTGTGGGCCGCACAAACATTTCTCTCGGTGCGGGGATCGAACCCGCCGCCTCTCGATTCACAAACGGCGTCTTACCGCCTGCGCCACGGAGGCTGAAATGTGGGTGTCCTGGTTGCACCTCTGCCTACCCATTCTGGGAAAAAGGCGTGAGTTTATGTATGTATAAATATTAATATTATGATAAATAACAAAACTAATAAAAATGCAACTGCTACATAAACAATAGTAATATGATGTATTAAACATTTTGATCTTAGTGTGGGGTCAGACTATGTATGTGACGGTCGGAGGTAATTATTTCTTGATATTCCTAAAAATATACTTATACTTTACAATTATCGTTACTTTTTTAGTCGCCATAATGTAAACATATGACCAACTAATACTAATTTACATGTTACAACCGTTACAAGGTTATACCTGTCGAGACAAACACCCAGTTGCATCTAATACATTTCGTTCATTATTACGTTGCACCATTCTTTGCTAAAATCAAAAATACCTATCAGGATATTTAATACATACCAAATAAAATAAAATAACATAGGTAGATTTTTATTGCTATTATTTGACTGAGGAAAATCATTATGTCTCACTTAGAATTCAATCAATGAATATGAAAGTGTTGGTTAAGATAAACAATTATAATAATTAATAATAAAATATAAAACTATTTCTGTTCATTAAAAGGTTCTCCAGAACATTAGACAATAGACTACCAATTGTCCAAATTATCTTGCATGTCATCTTTGTTATTGATTAACAGTTGTATTATTATGTGTAAACAAACAATGAGGTTGTTATTTACACTACTTGTATAAATAACGCCTAGAAGAGTCTAAAACTTAATCAACAAAATCCAAATACATTTATAAATTATAAAAATAAACCCAAAATGTAAATTTAGCACATTTTTGTTAGTATTTCGTAAAAACAGTTACTAACCTATGAAAAGAAATGTTAGGGTCCTTTTTGCTTGAACTCGACTCGAATCCTTTAACACAACACTGAGGCATTTTAAAAACTTAACAACTAAACTAATAAGCAAACTAAACAAACTTAACAAACGAGATTAACCAATGAATAATCCGAAATTCTTTGACTGTGCAGATTTGTTTACTCCGATTGACAGATAACGCCACAGTTTGACATTTCATGCAGTTTTTGGTTTAATAGTCTGTGGTTTCGAAAGCATAACTAAAATGGCGTCATTTTGGTCTATGGGCGGTCCCAGTGTGGTTAGTGAACAAAATATTGCCATATTCGAAACAAAGGAATTATTATTTGTCTCTTTCATTAAGGGACAAGTCAGCTTTGTGTAAATGAGACAGATACATAAATGTACATTCCGCGTCGATATTCTTAACATAACTATAACTTGACATATATAGCTACATTTGTGCGTCATCCTTTATAATTCTTTTATCATTGGTTACAAGAGAGAAAGGCAACCGAGGGGAATGCAGGGCTTACGGGGGGGTGCAAGCTGAATGCAACTGTCAACTTTGTTTTGCAATCAAATTGCGCCACAGATTATACCATGGAAAAATGTTCAATACGGAGTTGTACAGGCATGGATATAAATTATATGCGAGTGCTTTGGTTGTGTGAGTTTTCTTAGCGTGTAAAATTATTTGTATGAAATTAGCGGTCTGTCTTGTTTAATAGTCTGTGGTAGGTATGTTGTTAATTTTTTGACATACTATTAAAGGAAACTAATGACACTTATTTTATTTTGTAAAACAAAATTTTTTTTTAGTGGAAAATTCGGCGATTTTATGTGCGGGATTTTTTTTATTTATGTGGTTTTCTGGTGGTTTTAAAAGTTGACTCTGGTGGTAAGCTACTACAACTGTTGGCAACACTGGACTGAAATGTTGCTATGTGGGACTTTTTGGCGGGAAGTCAAACAAGGCGGGAAAATTTAATTTTACTTGTGAATTTTATTTTAATTTTCTTGCTTATTAGCGTGTAAATTTAAAATAACATATATTTATAAATCACTCCATTCAACATGGGTCCTCCCAGTGATGGTGAGGACCCCGGAGATAGTAAGAAGAGGAAACTCACAAGTGAAAGTGCTAAGGGCGGCAATATGTACAAATATAACACATTTATGAAATCTGATTATAAAAGATTATTTTTAGAAAATAACAACAATGAATATATTGTATATATCGAGTCAACCGAGAGTGAAAAAATTGGTAATAAGAACCCTATAGCATTAACAAAATTGTTCTGTGATAACGTTAAAAATATTATAGGAGTACACAGAATTAATGCATTTAAAATTGGCATTTCATTCAAGACAGCTGCTGCTGCCAATAATTTCCTTAAAATGGAAGATTTCCTGAATAAAAATAAAATGAAAGCATTCATTCCATCCTACTTGACAGAAAAAATAGGTGTAATAAGATTTGTACCAAAGGACTTGTCTAACGAAGATATTTATAAAAACATTACTTGTGATGCAGAAGTTATATCAATAAGGAGGATGATGAAGAAATTGAATGGTGTATTAACACCCCTAGAAACAGTCATTGTCACATTTGCCTCAACTTCATTACCCCGATATGCATATCTCAACTTGTTCCGTTATCAGATAAACACTTACATCCCACCATTACTCCAATGTTTTAAATGCCTCAAATTTAATCACTCTGCGAAGAATTGTCGAGGAGTACAAAGATGCTCTTCATGCTCTGGACATCACTCATACAAGGAATGTGATGTAGAGGAAGTCGTCTGCATAAATTGTAACGGAAACCACTTAGCGGTGTCTAGAGACTGCCCTATCAAAAAGAAGAAGATGGAAGAAAAGAAAAATAAGTTCATGCAAAACACATATGCCACTGTGGTGAGTACATCACCCACGTTGAATCTGAAATCCTTTCCAACATTACCCATTAAAAAAAATAAGAATAATTCGACTGAATTCAATGCGCAAGATATAGTTAATAATGTTATAATCATTAGAGCGATTGTAAAATCTCTTGTAAGTCTAGGCAATAACTCGGATGATTCTCCATTAACAACAAAGAAAATTAAAGAAATATTATTATCAAATTTAACTTAATGGACAATATTCTGCAAATATTGCAATATAATATACAGAGTTTACAGAGCAAAAAAGCCTTGTTACAAAATTTATTAATAGAAAAGTCAGTTGATATTTGTTTACTCAATGAAACATGGATAACATCCCGTACAAGAATTCCAAATTTTCCAACTTAAAATTTTATTTACAAAGTTTCAAATAATCCTTGTAATGGAGTAGGCATTTTAATTAAACATGGTTTACAATATAAAATAATTGATACATTGTATCATGAGTCTATACAAAATATTTGTATCTCAGTAAAGACCGACACTACTTCCATATATTTTCTTTGCATATATTGTCCACCTAATAATCAATTTGATAGTTTGAAATTAAAGAGACTCATTCAGTCGTTACCCAAGCCATGTGTTATAATGGGCGATTTCAATGCCCATCACATTGCTTTTGGTTCTAATCATGATAATAATAGAGGTAAATGTTTGTTTAACATTATTGATGATTGTGATTTGTGCATTTTAAATGATGGTTCCCCAACAACTGTTCCTTATCCTGGTAGGCAGGCTGCTGCCTTAGACTTGGCTTATCTCTGCAATTGGTCTGTTCATGATGATCCAATGGGTAGTTATCACCTTCCAACTTTCCTTGAGATTAATGTGAAACCCTCTTTATATTGTGCGTCACCTGTAAATGTTGACAAATATATTTATTCTAAAGCAAATTGGCCTGAATACTTTTCTTTAAGCGAAAATGGCTTCTCAGATTTGGATTTTGTAAATGAGAGTTCAATAACATTATATAATAATTTTGTTGAAACATTAAAATACTTAAGAGCGTTTATACCCTGCACGCGCTTTTTGGCTTAAAAACAGGCCTTTTCAAATGAGTTAATAGCCACCAATAAACAATTTAAAGGAAAAATAATTATTACTAATTTTAGAAAAGGTTGTCATCTAGGGATTTTGGTGGAAAACATTTGATGGATAATTTGTGAGTACTATACGGATTACTGAACATAAGTTTCGTTATTTAGGCTTTTAAATGGCAATTTAGAAGCTTAAGATATCCGAAACCACTAAATATAAGATGAAAATAAAAATATTATCAGACTAATAAGACCATTACGGAGGGATTTTGCTGAGAAAAATAATCTTTTTGTGTTTAGTTCCTGAAAAATAAAAATTTAAACAATGCGAAATTATTCAGAAACTCTCGTCAAGAACATATTTTTTTTCACCAACTTATCGTACATAATTTTTTATAGCAATTGCATATTACAATAGAAGAACATGTTATCAATAAATTACCATTTTTATATTTCAACAAAATTAGTTTTCATGTTTTCTACAAATATTTTAAAAACCACTATAAAACACGCTGTCCGACGTGGATCAAATCAGACCGCCGCAAGGCCTTCTAGAGGGAGGACATATCGCTCGTCGCTCCGGCCTGGCTGCAGTCGATTATGCCGCGCGTAGTAAAAATAGCCACGCGCGGAATGCGATTACCACATCTTAGTACTTTGGTAGTAAAATATTTAATTATTTTTATTACCTACAATGATTTTGTAGTGAGTATAAATTATGTTTCAGGTAATATAATGGGATGTAATTCCGAGGCTAAATTATGTTATGTATTGTAATATAAAATTACAATTACGAAATATATTTATATTTCGTAATTGTAAGGGGTTGTAAGGCCCCTAACTCTTTTCATGTGTTCGAACACGAAATGATTAATAAACGTCCGTAGTGTCTACTGATTGAACACTGATTTGAATGCAACTTAACAATGTAATAATAACGAAAATATGATTAGTATCTAAATTTGTGTTGTTCATTGCTTGCACAGTAATATTTGTCTACTTATAATGCAAATAAAATATTTTTATGATATTATATTACAGTTACATTTCAATTGAATATTTGAAGCGCACGGATCAAATTTGTTTGAGCCGATTGTATAGCGAGCCGACGCGGCAGCTCTACGCACACAGCTTTGGTCGCTTATGTGTGCGTGAAATTAACGAAGAAATGCCTATAGTTGACTTTGCGCGCAAGGTATATACGCTCTTAAGAGATAGAACTATTCCTAAAGTTAAAAGAAAACCAGTAAACTATATTTCAAGGAAACCTGTTCCATGGTGGAATCAGAAATGTAGCGATGCTGTAAGCAACTCTAAAAATGCTCTAAAACATTATTTTTCGCAACCTTCAATAGAAAATTGGATAGAATATAAAAAGATTGATGCTATTAAGAAAAGAACATTAAAAGAGGAAAGCATTAATTCTTGGCGCAATTTGTGTGGTAGCTATGTTAGAAAATTTAAGAGGATAGGAAGTGGTAATAGAAACAGAAACTTTGATGATGATTGGGTTCCTGAATTTTTAAGTAACTTAGCGGATGATACAAGAAGTAATCAAAGCAGACTTACTTACCTATTTGAAAATGCAACTGAAAATCATATAAATGCATTCCTTAACCATCCCTTTACCTTTGATGAATTACAAATTTCTTTGAGAACAAGAAAAGATACTACACCAGGTCTGGATGACATTCCATATATATTAGTTAAAAAGTTACATTTTAATGCACAAATCACTTTACTTAATATTTACAACAGAATGTGGAAAGAATTAGTAATACCAGATTCCTGGAAAACACAATGTGTTATTCCTATACTAAAACCTGATAAACCAATAAATATAGCATCCTCTTATAGACCAATATCATTATCTTCATGTTTGGGTAAACTTTTTGAAAATATGTTAAAATTAAGAATAGATTATTTCATAGAGTCAAATAATATTATTCCGCCTATACAGTTTGGCTTTAGAAAAGGTAAAAGTTGTTCTGAAAGCTTTGTATCATTTATATCAGATATAAAGTTAGTTAAATTAAGTCACTCCAATATGATTTGCGCTTTTTTGGATGTAAAAGGAGCATTTGATAATATCAATATTGAAGAGTTGATACAAGTTTTAAATGACGCAGGTGTGCCTGCCCATGTATTAAAATGGCTTTATCACTTTATGAGTAACAGAATTGTGTTTGTAAAATATAATGACCAATTACATGGACCTAAAAGTGTAAACAAAGGTGTAATGCAAGGAGCGACATTGTCCCCTCTATTATACAGGGAGCGCAAATAAATGGCGCACTTGCTCAGTTGGGTACAAGGACATAATATTAATATCGTAATAAAAAAATAATATTTGGAAAATACCTATTCGTTTTGAAGTTATAACCGTTTAAAGTTTTAAGTTTAATCACCACTTTTTCGCATAAAATCAGTTGGAATGGATGAAGAACAAGATTTAAACACATACGTATTTTTTCGTTTCGTCGTTAATTGAACGGTTAATGAAATATACCACGAAAACCATTTTTAACAGCATCAAAACTTTCTTAAACTTCGCTTTAACAGCTGTTTACACATGAGTAAGGTCATGAACTCTTAGCTGTATAATTTATCCTTCTCTAACTTCAAAAAAGGATATTTTTTGTTTCATTTCAAATAAACCAATCAGTTAAACAGGGACGTACTTAGATTTAAGCGTCAATAAATTAACAACATAATAACTTTAGGTGCAGTTGCATCGTGAATGGATTGACTATTTGTTTGTCATTATTTTCCTTAGTGTCACAAATCCAAACTGAAAAGTGAAAGATACCAAGAAATCACACTGGTCATCGCTTAAATCATGTAAGATTGCGAATTTAATTATAATTAGAAAAGTTTTGGTAATACCTACATAACATTTAAATTTTCTAAATAATTTAGATTCATTGAAAAAATAATCTGATGACACTGATTAATAAAAAATAATATTTTTAAAATGATGGCCCAATTCGGCCCTATTAGTCAAAGGAAGCCGCCGGTCATAGTGTACTTTGTCGGATCCAACGCGGCTCGATTATTCTTCCTTTGAGGTCGCCGCCGCCGTTTGTGAGTGCGTGCCGAAAGGCGGCAATTTCTTTGTCGGTAATTTTTAGCATTTTGCAAAAGAAGACCGACATCTTGAGGTGTGTTCACACTACACACTTGATATAACTTAATTAGATTAAGTACTCCGATATAAAAGTTACGTTAAAAAAAAGATCTTATTGGACTGATACTGATACTTGCTCAAGAGCTTATAATGTTATTTAAATATGTCATCAGCCGATCCAGTCAATTACAAATTGCCTATTTACTTTGCTTATTATTGTATTTAACATTATTTTAATGTATTTTGAAAATAATGTTACTTTAAAGTGATAAAATTTCTTCTAAATTCTTATACCTAGAGAAATGTCGTCTACCATTATAACATAGAATTTGCATATGAGACTTATTTGAGATAAAATTAGTGAAATCAATAAACACTAACTACTAATTTACTGCACTGGAGACCCCGTGCCCTGCAGTGGCACGTATATGGTCTGATACAGTAGTAATACTAATTGTTCAGATGAATTATTATGAACTCAAATAGGAAAGCTTTGTATCTAATGTGAACAGGCCTTTATCTTTCAAGAATCAAAATAATAATTTATTTTTTATTAGTTGAATTCGGATTGCGATCGCGTGTGCATGTATTAGTCGTCTGCATATTATTGTAAATTCGTTTTCAGTTATTTTGAGTAAATTTTATTAATTTCACTATGCTTTGAACATTACCCAATTTGATAGCTTTTGATGTAACTTGTGTTATGTGAAATGTAAAAGAAAAAGTGATTTGTGCTACCAAACTGTGACAGTGTTTTCGTGCGGGTTTTGGCGGATCCTGCGCTTCCAGCTTTGCCTATCAAGGTCATTACGGTTTACATTACAAGGTCAGTTAACTATTTTGGTGGTCATTAATGACAACTAACCAGCCCATATGAGTCACCGACGGCCTCCGTGGCGCAGTTGGTAAGAACCGCCTGTGAAATGAGAGACCGCGGGTTCGGTTCCCGCCCCGAGACAAATAATTTCCGTGAACCATAAGTATTTTTCTAATACCCGCGACACAAGATTTGTATCTTAGTGTGGGGTTAGTACCCATGTATGTGACTGTTGGCAGTATTAATTTAATATCTTTTTTATGTACCCTGAGCGTGATGTACACAATCGATTTATAAGTAAATAATGAGCTCTGCTTATTTATTGTAAATGTCTACCGTTCAGTTGTAAGGTTCAATCACTTTAGCTTAACATATTAAGGGGTAGCATGTGTAACGTTAGTTTTTTTTTTCTCGGCATCTTTCTTAATATTCGCTAGCGCCATACAAATCCGTCTTAATTAAGATTCCTTCACCATATACTATAATGTATATTGGCAGGTGCGCCGTTTTCTTGTCCACCCTGTATAATTTGTATACCTCTGAAATAACGAAATATGTTGACACTACATGTGTGAAGGTCCTACAATTTGCAGATGATTTACTTTTGTACAGTATTAACCAAAATTTGGATGTTGCTCAAAGTAATATAAACAATGCATTAAAACAGCTGTACTGCTACTATAATAATAAACTTAAGCTTGATATAAACCCTTCCAAAAGTTCAATTTTAGTTTTTAGCAGGCAGTTAAATAATACTAATATTAATATTTATTATAATACAGTAAAGATCCCATTGGTAAAACAAAAAAAATTTTTGGGGGTTATTATTGATGACAAGCTCAGATTTGATGATCACATTAAATATATTTGCAAAAATGCCTTCAAAGGTATCAATTTATTAAGATATTTAGCAGGCACATTTTGGGGTTCTGATCCAAAAATAATGGCTATGCTGTATAAAAGTATAGTTAGAAGCCACTTTGACTACAGCAGCTTAGCATATATGAATGCTAGCAACACTCTTTTAAAGAAACTAGATGTTATTCAGAATATTGGTTTGAGATTGATTTGTGGGGCAATGGGGTCTACACCTATTAATTCTTTAGAGATAGAAACTTGTATATCTCCTCTGGTTTTACGTAGGTTTCATTTGGCTCAAAGATTTTATTTAAAAATTATCTCATTGAACAGTAGTCTTCTTCATAATAAACTTGAACAGAATCCACTACCCACAAGATTGATTTCTTCCAATGTAGTAACTGCTTCCTCAATAGTTCATGGCACAATACCTGAAATTCAGACATTTTATAATTATATAAAAAATAATTCATTACATATTAAAACTCATAATAATTGGCCATTGTACATTAATCCTTTTAGAGTTCTAATTGACTCTTCTAGGATAATTGTCCATGAAAAAGCTATTCATAACAACACCGATTTTTTAGAATTTAAAAACATCAAAAATAATTATTATTTCTTATATACAGATGGATCTAAGAGTGTTAACTATTGTACAGCAGCATTTTATGATCCTCAATTAAAATTTACAAAATGTATTAAAATGAATTGCAACTGTAGCATATTTACAGCAGAAATATATGCAATTTACTCTGCATTGGAATATGTAAACGCAGAAATAAATACTAATGTAAATAATATTTTAATAGTTTCAGATTCGAAAAGTGAATTGTGTTCAATTAAAAGAGTTGATATTTCGTTTAAGACAAACTACTTGCTTTTCAAAATTAGACATTTATTATTGCAATTAGGAGACGAAAAACAATTAAATATTGAATTTTATGGGTTCCCTCACACAGTGGCATACGTGGCAATGAGATAGCGGATCGCACAACTCATGATAACCCTCACGAGGATCACACAGAGCTTATTCAAGTACCTTTTACCGATTTTTACACGCTTTTTATTAGCTTCACCTGTATGTTTGTATGTTTGTTTGTAACCGACTTCTTTGGGCGCGATTTTGACCCACTTTAAACGGCCAGATTTCATTCAAATTTTGCACACCTGTCAAAGACCGATGACAATACAATAATTCGATTAAAATATATAAATTATAATTATCCTGATTAGATTCGCCAGGATTAATTATTCTTATAATTGATGACCATTGCTACTGACCACTAGGTGGCGTATAGATGAACATAATTTGCTACTGACTAATAGATGGCGTGATCACGTCAATAATGCATATTTCCACTATTCATCGGTAGATGGCGTTAACATTGTATTCTTCAAGTGTCAAATGTTACTACTGACCAACAGATGGCGTTATTGATTGGAAATACAGCCGTAGATGGTTGTTTTTAGTCAAGCGTGGGGTGTTTACAACAATTACTTATCCTCCTGCACCCCACGCTTTGTAACAATAAAATATATGTATTTTACTCCATTTTCTTATCTTAAATTCAGTATCAATTATTTTTACTTTTTTAGTTGTATATCTTATTAAAGCGTGTATTTTAGTTTTTTTTAACTATTATTTAATTATAGTTATTTTAAAACTTACAACAAACAGATATGGTATGAATATTGGGACATAACCGTGCAGACGAAAGGTAAATGATACAGGCAAATCCAAAAAGAAATGCCAACAAAACCGTGGTACGATAGACATGAATTTATTGACAGGAAATTCACTACTTGCTTATCACGGATGAGATTGGGACATTGTTTAACCCCAGCTCACCTCCATAGACTTAAAATATTAAATAACAGCAATTGTACATATTGTTATCATAATAATGCTGATTTAAATCACATTCTTGATTCTACTTCAATGTCCTGCTTTTGGTATTGCCCGTTTAATATTAATAAATGACTTAAATGACAGCTTAGCACAGACATGCAACAAACAAACAAATGTAAATAATGATATAAGTTTACCCCGCCAATTGCAGGATTTATTATCAAATATAAGTATGTATAAAGCACTTTATAAATATATTAATAATACTGTGAAGAAAATTTAAATATTTGATGTACATACTATATTTAAAATAGGTATTAAGTTCATTGTATATAAAAATGTATGCGTCTGAAGGACCTGTATCCATGGACAACAATAAATTAAAAAAAAAATGATGCTATGTGGACTTTTTGGCGGGAAGTCAAACAAGGCGGACTATTTAAAATTTTTAATTTTATAAAATATTTTAAAATCTGTAATTATCCGGAGTAATGGGGATCCATAGCGATGGAGACCCAATAAAAGATAATAAGAAGAGAAAATATGAACGGATTGCTACTACTTCTGCTAGTAATCCAGCAGAAGAGATTTTGGCGCTAAAACCATACTACAAACCTGGTTACAAGAGACAGTATACTGATAACTGTAACAATACAAACTTCCCAGTATTTATAGAAAGTACCGAAAATGAATATATTGGAAACAAAGATCCGATATTCATATTAAATATTTTAGGAGAATTCATTAAAGGACAGTATGAAATTAGTAGAGTAAATGCTCATAAAATTCAAATTGTTTTTAAGCAAGCCAGTTCAGCCAATGATTTTCTGAACAACAATGCCAAATTAGAAGCTCATAATATAAAAGCATACATTCCAGCATCTTCAGTGGAAGTCAACGGTGTAATCCAGTTTGTTCCCTTCGACATCTCCAATGAAGAAATCTACAGAAAACTCACATGCGAATATGAAATGGTGGCGGTGAGAAGGTTCACCAAAAAGGTCAGTAATGGAGTACGACAAGCCTTGAAGACGGTAGCTATAACATTTGTTAGTAACACCTTGCCTGAATTTATTTTCTTGGATCACTGGCGCTTCAAAGTTAAACCATATATTAAACCTTTATTACAATGTTTTAAATGTTTAAAATTCAATCATTCAGCCAGAATATGTAAAAATAAACAAGTATGCTCGATCTGTGCTGGTGAGCATTCCTACAAAGAATGCATTAATGAGGAGGAAATTAAATGTGTTAACTGTGGGGGTCCTCATCTGGCTATTGCCAGAACATGCCCAATGAAGGAAGCCAAATTGAAACAGAAAAAACTTTCCTATGCTGCTACAACTGCCACTTCTGTTAATAATGCAAGTAGTAATAGGAATTTCCCTCCACTTCCCTTACCTAAGCATGATACTATAAAATTCCAAAATTCAGGACTGAACAAATTTAAACATATTTCTTCTATTAAAGAAACCAATGAAATAATTAATAATGATAGGATAATAAATGCATTAGTTAAAACCCTAATTTCATTAGGAAACAATAAAGACGCTCCTAAGACTACAATTAAAATTAAAGAAATTTTATTGAAACACTTACATAATGGATAGATTTATAAAAATAGTACATCATAATATTCAGAGTATTAATAACAAACGGCCACTTGTAATGTCTTTATTAACAGAATTTAACATTGACATTTTGCTGCTTAATGAAACTTGGTTAAAAACAAACAATTGTCATAATCTGAAATTTCCAGGGTATAATTTAATCTATAAAAATGCTAAAAATGATCATGGTGGTGTTGGTATTTTGATTAGAAATAATATTAAATATGAAAACATACAACTCCCATTCTACCAGGATATTCAATCAGTTGCAATTTCAGTTCAAACTCACGCTGGTCCTTTATCCATTTTGACTGTGTATTGTCCACCTAAAAGTAGTAGATTTAAAATAAATAAATTAAGAAATATATTTAATTCCTTACCTAGACCCTGCTTAATATCAGGAGATTTTAATGCTCACCACATTGCTTTTGGGTGCGCAACAACAAAGTCAAGGGGTACTCAACTATTTAACCTACTGGATGAAGCTGATCTGTGCTTGTTAAATGATGGCAAAGCCACAACAGTCCAGGCCCCAAATAGGAATCCATCAGCAATAGATCTCACTTGTGTTAGCCCAGACATAGCTCCACTATGTCAATGGAGTGTTGGTGAAGATCCATTAGGAAGTTACCACCTCCCTATATTTACTGACATCCTGATCTCCCCCTGTAAATACCAAATAAATTATAACATACAAAAATACAATGATATATTATACAAATACGACGTAGATATCGCACTAGCACTTCAAAAGTGAGGCGTTCAAATTCGGGCAATTGGTGTAATTTCATCTAGTCGCATAGCAACGGCGACAGAGGGAAGACCTCAGTGCTGTCAACATAATTTATTTCGAAAATATTATCTAAAGTGTCGAATTGTGTGTTTTAAGAGTGTTAAAACAATGGTGCAAAAATATGAAACTTAATGGGACCTACACACCATTCGTAAGTATATAAAAACCACACAAAATTTAATTTTTATTTTAAATTAGCAAACACCGCCTTCAATTGTGTAAGAAGGATCGCCTAATACAAAGATTGTTAAGTGCGATAGGGATAAAAAGCGTACGTCATAGATTAACAAGTCAGAAGCGAAACCGATCATACAGAAATTTGACGATGACAGTTTGAATGTATTTGGATAATTGTATATTTGTTTCTAATTCAATCATATTTAAAACGATTAAGTTATTTGTTATGAAATATTTTCATAATAAATAACTTAATCCAACCACGAACATTACAAAATACATTAGCTTCCCCATATATTTTGAATGACTATATTATATTATTTACATATATCATTGAATATTTCCAGATTTCCACGTGATGAGCTTTTGAGACGTAAATGGATATGCATTAAGCACAACTCGGACAAAAAGAGGGTATCGTAACTGGATACTTTAAAACTGATTAATATTGGTTTAACTTGGAACAACTGATGATTACTGGCAAAGTCGACGGTAAACGTCCGAGAGGCAGATGTCCCATCAGATGGTCGGACCAAGTCAGCTCGACCCTTGGCGTCAAGTTTCACGCTGCGCTCCACTATGCCAAGGATAGGAAAAAGTGGCGCAGCATAATCCGGTCAAGGATTGCTCCATGTTCAGGGGATCACGACCCTCAGCAATGAGGAAGACGACGCGAGGAGGAGGAGGAATATTGGTTTAGCACATTTAATTATGAATAAAAATATACACCTACGAAAAAATATATATCCACCTAAAAAACCTGCACCATCGGTTGTTTACCAGTGGCAGGGCGCTCATACGTTACCGCCATGTGTAGGTACCATCGCAATGTCTATTTCCCCCGCCACACGGCAGTTTAAATGCCATGTTATGTTCCGGTTCAAAGGACATTCTCGCCCGAGTAATCGCTGTACTTATACTTAAGATCTTATGTCTCGGGATGACGAGCATAGTGAAAGCCAAGCATTGCTTTGTAATTAAAGGTGTCTTGGTTTCGCTTATGTCCACGAGCGGTCATATCACTTGTCATCAATACAACAAATAATAATATTATTAAGAAATCGATTTTTCAGTGCCTGCTTACCATAAACTAATATAAAAAACGGTAATCAATTTATTTTTTATTTTTTCAAGTTTGTAAGCAAATAAAATATATTTGTTACAGGATGGCGTACCACATGTAGACTCATGTAGCAACCTCAAAGTTAATATATTATATACTTATAAAACCAAATAGGTAGTTTTATTTATCGTCACCCTTCTGTCTTTACCGCTTCGATTCTATGTTTGGATAGCGCAATGCTATCTCTTTTCGTCTCGTACTTTCTGTATAATCTGTTTCATTCACTAAAATTGTCTTAAAGTATTAACAAATGAGTATGTATATGCATAGCAGTACAGTTTTTGAACGTCATGACATATGGATATGCGTCATCTTTATTAAAACATCATTGCAAAAATATCTATTTCATAAAACTGATTGGATTAAATTTGAGATTGAGGCTGAGAAATTATTTGGTGAATTTATTCCTTCAGACTCTGACCCTCTTTCACAATATAATCAATTTTGTGAATTATTATACAAATTAAGGGGCCAATGTACACCTATCTTCAAATGTAATTTATCATCAAACCATAGGAAAATCCCAGCACCATGGTGGAATGATGAATGTGCAGAAGCTGTACAAAAATCAAAAATGGCTGTGTTAGCATATAGATCATCAATGACAATGGAACTGTTTATTGAATATAAAAAACTGGATGCAAAAAAGAAAAAAAATATCAGTGAGCAAAAACGTAATAGTTGGAAAACCCTATGTTCATCCTTAGATAGATACACTCCTGTTTCAAAAATGTGGAATTACATCCGTAGATTTAAAAGGATTAATGTTATGACTAAACCTAAACAAGATGAATGGTTACCTGATTTTATTAATAAAATTAGTAATGGATCAAACAGTAGTTTAGTGGGTAATGATATATTTTTCGATAAAAATAATGACAATGAAATTAATACTTTTTTGTTAAGAGAATTTACATATAAGGAACTTTGTATAGCATTAGATTCAAGAAAGGATTCGGCTCCAGGACTAGACAATATTCCTTATATCCTTTTACGAAAACTTCCTATCAACTGTAAAAAGAAATTATTAATGGTCTTAAATTCGCTATGGCTTAATCAAATTATTCCTGAATCTTGGAAAACTCAGTGCATCATTCCAATTCTGAAACCTGAGAAACCTCCTAAAGATTACAATTCATATAGACCCATATCACTAACCTCTTGCATAGGTAAAGTAACAGAACAAATTATCAAATTAAGACTTGATTATTATGTAGAGCATTACAATATTTTACCAGATATCCAATTTGGTTTCAGAAAAGGTAAAAGTGCTCCAGAAAGCTTTGTTACCTTTATCACAGACATGAAAAAATGTCTCCTTTCAAAATCTGTTGCAGTTTGTGCCTTCCTTGATGTTCAGGGTGCATATGATAATGTAGATATTAATCAACTTATACTGGTATTATATGAATTGGGTTTACCCGGAAAATTGTTAAAGTGGACTCATAATTTCCTTAATGATCGGTCATTTCATGTTAAATTTAATGGGCTACTACACGGCCCATATTCTGTTTGTAAAGGCCTAAGGGCCAAAACTGCGTTAAGCGGGCTCTCGCGCGGTTTCATACAAAAGTGCTCCGTCGCGGGGATCCACGCGGGCGTCCAGCACGGGGAGGCGCGTCCCGCACCCGCGCCGCGGGGCCCGCCTTCGTGCGTCGGAACCCGTCGCGGGGGCACGCGCGGTAAAGCGCGCGGTGTCCGCCAGCGGTAACATGACGGTGATGGCATAGGGCACCGAGACGTGGCCTCTCACTTTGGGCTTCATTAGAAGGCTCAAAGTCACTCAACGAGCAATCGAGAGGGCTATGCTCGGTATTTCCCTACGAGATCGACTCAGAAATGAGGAGATCCGTAGGAGAATAAAGGTCACCGACATAGCGCAAAGGATTCTATAGATGATTCATAGCGAAAGGTTTTAGAGTGGAGGCCACGTACAGGCAAGCAAAATGTCGGACGCCCGCTTACAAGGTGGACGGATGACCTGGCTGCATTTGCAGGAAGTCGCTGGATGCAGGCTGCTTCCAACAGGTCGATGCGGAGACCGTTGGGGGAGGCCGATGTTCAGCAGTGGACTTCCTTTGGCTGAGATGATGATGATGATGAATATACTTGAGCAAAAATAAAGATTTTTTAGCCTTTCCGTTGGTGATATGACTGATACAGATTTTACCCTTAAGTTGTTGACCATCATAGACCGGTATCGAAACTTTAAAATATTTGTACAATGAGTTTTCATTTTCTCTTAATTTACTGAACTTTACAACAAATTCTCCGCCTAGCAACCTAAATTCAATAAACAGCCTTCCTGGCTGTCGTTTTTTTTTTGCTAGTCGTCGTTTTGCTATGTAATAATATATTAAGCTCTCCATCGACACGACTGTACATGCACACCTTTAAAATTGAACCAGCGACACTGCGTAAATCCGATCTCCGCGACGGGTACCCGCGACGGGGACCGTCGCGTTCTCACGGAGCCCGCCCGCGTGTCCACGCGAGGAGACGCGCGACGGTTGCCCGTCGCGGGCGCCCGCTTAACGCAGTTTCGGCCCTTATGCAAGGAGCATCTCTGTCACCTATCTTGTACAACCTGTATACTTCTCAGATTTCACAATATCTTACGAAAAACGTTAAAGTATTACAATTCGCAGATGACGTTGTTGTTTACTCAATTGACAGAAATATTTCGGTTGCTCAACAAAATTTAAATCTAGCTTTATGTCAGTTGAATTCATATTACAGTAACAAGTTAAAATTAAATATTAATACGGAAAAAAGTTCTCTTGTTGTATTTGGTACTGATGATTTGATCAATATTCAATATAATAATTTATCCATTCCTCAAGTGAAAGAAAAGAAATTTTTAGGAGTAATAATAGATAATAAGCTTAAATTTCAAAGCCATATAAATTACATATGTAAAAATGCAACAAGAAATTTAAATATCTTGAGAAGTTTGGCAGGAACATTCTGGGGTTCAGATCCTAAAACCTTATTAATCTATAATATAAAAATGAATCGCAAAATGTGTTGGTAAGCGCAACACTCAACAACGCCTGGACCAATTTGGCCAATTCTTTTTTTTAAATGTTTATTATTACTTTATTACTAACAAAAAGTAATGGCGTGCAATATTATTTGGAAAAACAGCATTTTGGTGCTGAATTAAGGGAAGGAATATTGGATGAACAATAAAAAACGCTTAAGTTTTTAATGTCAAAATTTCATAAGGCAATCTTTATATGTACATGTATATGGAGAGACAGGATATAATAGAGTGGAAGGTACGGGAGAGGACTGGGATAGCTGACAGATTTGATAGGACCAAATGTAAATGCACGTTATAAGACGGGATGGATAATAAAGAGAAAGGACGGAACGGATCGGGAAGAGATTGAACAGACGGATGAGACGGGATTGAGCCGGACAGTAGGACAGCTACGTCAAGTTTAGGTATACAAGAGTTTATACGAAAAATAACATGTATTTGGTGTGGAGTGGAATCAAAAAATATATGCACCCAGGCGAAGCTGGGCCGGGCCGCTAGTGCTATATAAAAGTATTGTTAGGAGTCATTTTGATTATAGTTATTTAGCTTATATGTATGCCGGCTCTTCATTGTTAAAAAAATTAGATGTTATTCAAAATATTGCATTTAGAATAATAAGTGGTGCAATGAGAACTACGCCTATACATGCACTTGAGGCTGAGGTCTGCGTACCTCCTCTGGTTATTAGAAGGTTACACTTTGCGGAAAAGTTTTGTTTAAAAGCTTTATGCAAAACCAGCTCAATATTATTAGATACTGTTACGTTGCCTGAAAATTTATGTGATGCCTCATTAGACGATTACATTCGTCCTTCTGATATAATGTATAACAACATTCCTGAATTGTGTACTATATTGGCTCATATGAATAAGCTTAGTGTAAATATGAATAAGTTTAGTATTTACCCTGTATATAATTGTAAATACAATGCTCTGTTAGATTCAACTCAAGAAAGGGATAGCGTAGATGACATAAATAATGTGCTCTGGTATAAAATATCAACTGATGGCTCAAAGACCCTAGATCGTGTATGTGCTGCTTTCTATGACTCGTATAAGAAAATAAGTAAAAATTATAGAATTAATAACGAGAGTAGTATTTTCACAGCAGAAGCATACGCAATTTATAGAGCCTTAATGTACTCGAGAGATTTAGGTAACGTTGAAAGAATACTTATTCTATCAGACGCTCAAAGTGTTATTAAAACAATATATGGTTCAACTTTGGCTTATAAAACCAACTATATAATTTATAATATAAAAGAATTGTTGTATAATTTGAACAAGAGCAAGGTGGTTAGGATTGAATGGGTACCCGGACATTCAGGAATCCAGGGTAATGAATAAGCTGATAAAGCAGCTAATTCTCATTGGGATGAAGACCATAATGATGCACTGAAAATACCCTACACAGATTATTTTCCGACATTAAAGGAAAAAACTAGATTTAGATGGGAGTGCTACTGGAAGCAGTGGCGGCGTAAGGTAGGTTGGCACCCGGGGCGGTTTTGTATTGAGCACCCCTACATAAACATAACACCCAATACTAAACAAGCCTACAGCGGATACTCGAGATCGTGCACTTATCAAATCTGACTTTTATCGGAGGAAAGCTATTGTGCTCTTCTTTGGGTGGCACGGAGGCGGCTGGAACTGTATGTTAGTGTCACTGGCCTTCCAGGCTGGCACGTTAGGGATGTTTTGGCCGAGCCGGGTCCCTCACAAAACCTCCGCTAGCATACCGACTAAATTCCTTGGATGACCGTCACACGCATTATGGGCGGCCCCAAACATCACAAGGCGAGAAGCGCGTGGCCTCAGCGTCCTATAGAAAATCAGTACTGAATGTTTTTTTTTTAATTCTTGCCCGGCAAAATAGCCGCATTGCGCCTGATGGTGAGCGCAAATGCCACCCAGGCAGAGTATCAGAGTATTGGCATCGGACGGCAGTCCCATGCCAATAGATACAATTATGCCGGTCTGCTAAGATGCCTTCTCACACTATGGCGGAAAGACCCAGGATTATAGGAAGGAGGGAACACGTGAGACGGCAAACAATTCCACAGCCTGACGGTGCGGCACAAAAAAGAATTTCAGAACCGTTTGGTTCGCGCCGGGATGGTGTGGACCATCAAGCTATGGCTTCGCAAGCCAGCACGCGTGGTTCTGGTTAGGAATGGAGTGGAGGGGATCAAGTTGAATAATTCCTCAGAGCATTCACCGTGATACAGGCGGTAGAACACGCTTAGAGAGGCGACATCCCTCCGCAGTTGTAGCGACTCTAAGTTGCTCGTAACGTCTGCATCATTCACATCCATCCAAGGCATCGAGCAGGTACGGGTGGATCCATCCCAGAGGTGCGAACAGTACTCCATACCCGGCCGGACCTGCGCTTTATACAAGCGATAAAGCTGACCGGGCGTGAAAAACCGACGCACCCTGTTCAGGACTCCAACCCTGCGTGATGTGGCAGATATTACGCCCTCGATGTGATTCCTTGGATTGAAATCACAGCGGATATCCACACCAAGGATACTCAGGTCATTCCGCACTGAGAGGGGAGCACCCTGAAGAATAGGGAGGGGAGAGAACGGGGATTTTTTGCACGTGAACGCACACACCTGGGTTTTCTTGGCATTGAACTCAACCATATTCCTGGAACCCCATGTAGAAATGAGATCCAAGGTCCGGTTGAGCTCAATGACAAGATCTTCGCGTCCCTCTACAGTTTCGACTCGGCAACCCGGAGGCCCGCAGTGGTATCGCCCATGGACCGTGCTGTCATCTGCATAGCAATGAATGTTGCCAAGCGACAACATGTCATTGATATGCAGAATAAACAAGGCGGGGGACAGCACCGAGCCCTGTGGAACTCCGGCATTTACCGACATGAGCGCCGAAGCGTGTCCGTCAACGACTACACGTATTCTATGCCCGTGCAGAAAGCCGGAAATCCACGAACACAGGTTGCTGGGCAGACCGTATGCCGGATTTCTTCTTTTGAAGGGTGCGACTGTTTCAAAACGCGGTGCCAGTTAAAGATGTTTAGGTCATCTACGTCAAAGATGAGGCCATGCGCCCTGTCGCTCATATCCAAGTTGCTGTAGGTAAGGGCGCACCGCCCCCTGCACAGTATGCCAAGCCCAGCGTAATGTCTCCTCTTATGACGGTTAGGTAATACCGTGGCGAAATTCTCATACTCTACGACAGGGTAGAGGCGCCGCAGCGGTTCAGTCATTTATTGCCCGGCAACCCTTTTGTGCAGGTGGCAGTGAGCGGGATCGTTCACCTCGCGATCCTGTCTCGTGCTATTCTTCTGCGAGATCACGATCTCGCAGAACGAGAGTTTTGCTTGCCAAGCCTTGCCAATCTCGACCATCGAGGGCATCACGACCGAGAGCGAGAGGTCTACTCTGGCGGCTGCATGAAGTATTCTGCGCTCATCACCCCAGAGTGGGCACTCCGAAAGAGTGTGTTTTTTCACAATGATGGCACACAGCGGAAAGAAACCGTAAAAGGCCATCGATCGCACAACTCCCGCGTACAGCCTCTGGTAAGGGGTGCCAGAATATTCGAAGTTGAGTTGGTTAGACCAGGACCTCCCGAAGCTGAACCATTTTTTTTTTTTTTTTTTTTTTTTTTTTTTTTTTTTTTTTTTAACGAGAGTAACGCTCCTTTAGCCTTCCTTCCGACACTCGGGGGAGATCGGAAGGGGCGTGTCGTGTGTGTAAGAAATTAAGTTTTTTTACGATACCCTCAGACCAGCCCCTAATAATAGATTATCAGAAAAAGTCTTAATTTTAATTAGAAAAGAAAGAAATTTATTTTATTAAAATACTTCAAAATATACTATTAGTTTTATGCAAAGAGCTAGATACAAGGGTCGGTAGTTATTTCTGGATACAGGTAGATTTTGTGTGCTTTCTGTGGGTGTCTTTGGCACCCCCTGGTGCTTGGTACCCGGGGCGGACCGCCCCCCCCCCCCCCCCCTTTACGCCGCCACTGACTGGAAGGAAAAAAATTAAAGTAAAGGAAAATGGTATGCATCAATACAAGAGAACCTACCCGCCCGCCCATGGTTTAATAATAATAAAATGCAATTTGAAGAAAGGAAATGTATAACTATAATAAATAGATTAAGATTTGGACATTGTCAGACTCCAGATGTGCTTTTAGGATGAAAATATTAGCATCTGATCATTGTCAATATTGTGGTGTACAACCAGCAGACTTAGACCATATTGTTTTATCTTGCCCTAAATTTTATTTAATACGTTTAATTTTAATTTCGGATTTATTAGAAATATCAACATATAAGCCTTCGTCAGTTAAAGAAATGTTAAAGAATCCATTAATGTATAAACTGTTGTATAAATATATATGTAGTACAGTAGAAAAATTGTAAAGGTTGTTGATGTAAATGTATATAGATTTATGATTGTATATAATTCGAACATACGATTTGTATAGGTCTACCAGAATCTCATGGCATTTTGGGAAATTTGAATTTACGCATCGCAACACAGGGGTAATTGGATGAACATATTTTGATACTTTCATTATTTGTAATTAATTTTATTTCAAATTAACATGATTTTTTAGTAAAACTTTGTAAATAAAATACATAATGTTTTAAGTATAAATATAGGTTATTTAAACATTAAAATGACTTCAAAATTATACTTTTAGATTAATAGCCAATTAAAATAGATAAATATTTTTCAGTTCCAAATTATAAAATAAATACGTGATTTACGAGTATTTATAATATAGAGGGACCACTGGTACTTCTAAAACGTAGATAAAAATGGAGGTACCGAGCCACCAGTTTCGTTTTAATTCCCTCTTCTTATTAGTTCTTATTTAATCAAACATCTTTCAATTTCTAAATTGTAAGTAGTTTGATTATGAGCCGGTTTTATTTAAATAATCATTCCATCCATCCATCCATCAGCCAAAGGAAGTCCACTGCTGAACATAGGCCTCCCCCAATGATTTCCACAGAGACCTGTTGGAGGCAGCCTGCATCCAGCGACGTCCTGCGACCTTTACCAGGTCGTCTGACCATCTTGTGGGTGGACGTCCTACGCTACGCTTTCCGCTACGTGGCCTCCATTCGAGCACTTTCCGACCCCATCGGTCATCAGATCTCCGCGCTATGTCCCCTGCCCATTGCCACTTCAACTTGCTAATCCGGTGGGCTATGTCGGTTATTTTAGTTCTCCTACGGATCTCCTCATTTCTGATTCGATCTCGTAGGAAAACCAGAGTATAGCCCTCTCCATGGCTCGTTGAGTGACTTTGAGCCTTTTAATGAGGCCCACAGTGAGAGGCCAAGTCTCGGTGCCGTATGTCATCACTGGCAACACACAACTATCGAAGACTTTCGATTTAAGGCACTGAGGTATTTTGGACGAGAAGACGTCGCGTAGTTTCCCGAACGCTCTCTCTCGAAGTTGGACCTGCCTAACTGGACCACTTATCCTAAATAGACATATTCGTCAACAACTTCAAGAGTCGAGTCCCCAACACCGATGGGGGTGGGCACAACATGGACATTCGACATGATCTTCGTTTTGTCCATGTTCATTTTAAGACCCACCTGTTGGGAGACCCGATTGAGGTCTTCGAGCATAGTGCTAAGGTCTTCCAGCGATTCTGCCAAGACTGCAATATCGTCGGCAAACCGAATGTGAGTGATATACTCGCCGTTGATGTTGATGCCGAATCCTTTCCACTGCAAGAGCTTGAAGGCATTTTCCAGCGCGGCAGTGAACAGTTTCGGAGATATGCCATCTCCCTGTCTCACGCCTCTCTGTAGTGGAATAGCCTTCGTACTCTGGTCTTGTACTCGGACCGACATGGTGGCGTTGTTGTATATACACTTCAACACTTCGATGTACCGATAGTCGATATGGCACCACTGGAGAGACTGTAGCACAGCCCAAGTCTCGATCGAATCAAAGGCTTTCTCATAGTCCACAAACGCTAAACAAAGCGGCAAGTTATATTCCTCGGTTTTTTGTATAACTTGCCGAAGCGTATGGATATGATCTATGGTACTAAAGCCTTTTCGGAAACCGGCTTGTTCGGGAGGCTGGAAGTCATCAAACCTGCGTTCGAGACGATTTGTGATGACCCTCGAAAACAACTTATAGACATGGCTCAGGAGCGAGATGGGCCTGTAGTTCTTCAGCAAAGTGTTTTCACCTTTTTTGAAGAACAAGACCACCATGCTCCTGCTCCATGCCTCCAGCGTTGAGCCCTCGAGGAGAACGGAATTGAAGAGCCTCTGAAGGACTTTCAGTATCAGCGTTCCGCCCGCTTTCAAAAGCTCTGAAGTGATTCCGTCCTCGCCCGGTGTCTTGTTGTTTTTAAGTTGCTTCAGGGCCATCTCAATCTCATACAGGCTGATGTCCGGGATATCATCGCTAAAGTGAATCGCTAAATAATCATTAGATTCCAAAAATGTTATACGAATGATTCAAGATTGTAAAATTAAAAACGTATAATTTTATTTTCCGTCGTCTTTATTTCATTAACACTTTAGTCAGAGCTTACTTATAAATACTCTTCCTGTACATCTTCTGGTGAAGGCGATGAAGATAAAGGATTAATAATAAACCTTTCTTATCTATCTAAAGTCTCTGGAAACTGCTGTAAATAGGTGTTTAATCCATTACTATTTAGCATTAAAAAAGAATATCAAAGTATATACGATAAAACACGTGTACCTACATATCTAACACTAACCAAAAAAATGAAGTATCAAAACTATTCACTCCGACTTATTTGTTAAAACGACGTCGATTTTAAAATCGACGATTTTGTTTAAAGTTGACCAAATTATTCACGGATCTGGTGATAAACCTAGTAAAAAATGTGTCGCAGTTGTGATCGTAAAACTAATTTGTATATTTTCGCAAAGGAAGTATAGTAATCATAATATTCACAGACGACTAAAAATAGTTATAATATTCACGTCGAATGACATAACTCGAGTTTTGAATCAGCTGTTGACCGATGGTATTGCCACATAAAAATCATTATGTTTGTTTCTAATTTTATGCCATGAGATTCTGGTAGACCTATAATAGCTTGATCCTAAGATAGGGATGGGGCTTAAATCAATGTAAACGATCGCTGATATACAGCTCAATTTAATATGTTAATAAGATTTTAAGACTCATTTTTACACCATTAGAATTATAGGTCTACCAGAATCTCATGGCATTTTGGGAAATTTGAATTTACGCATTGCAATACTGGGGTAATTGGATGAACATATTTTGATACTTTCTTCTTTCTTCTTTAATAATTGTAATTAATTATAATTTCAAATTGATTATTTTTTAGTACAACTTTGTAAATAAAGTAAATAATGTTTTAAGTAAAAATATATAGGTTATTTAAACATTAAAATTATTTCAAAATTGTACTTTTAGATTAATAGCCAATTAAAATAGGCAAATAAGATTTTTTTCAGTTTTAAATTATAAAGTACATACGTGCCTTACGAGTATTTATAAAATTAGGGCTGGAGCGCTGGTACTTTCAAAACGTAGATAAAAATGGTGGTACCGAGCCACCAGTTTCGTTTTAATTCTCTCTTTTTATTAGTTCTCATTTAATCAAACAACTTTCAATTTCCAAATTGTAAGTAGTTTGATTATGAGTCGGTTTTATTTAAATAATTTTTAGATTCGATAAATGTTATACGAACGATGCAAGATTGTAAAATAAAAACGAATAATTTTATTTTCGGTCTTCTTTATTTCATTAACACTTTAGTCAGACCTTACTTCTAAATACTCTTCCTGTACATCTTCTGATGAAGACGATGAAGATAAAGGAATAATAATAAACCGTTCCTTATCTAAATATCTCTGGAAACTCCTGTAAATAGGTATTTAATGGGAGTGTCAATTTGACAGCGAGAGGTTATAGACGCGTTTTATTTGCCTTCGTAAATTTATTTTTAATTTCTTTACTTTGTACCATTTAATTAACTATTATATATTTATTTTAGTCTTTATAATTAATCATATGTTATATTAGTGGAATATTAGTTGTGTATTTTTGTTTCTTTAGTTAATAGTGTTTGTGTTTTTGTGTCTACCCTCACATGGATTTGGACGATGATGTTCCCCCAGATGGGGGAGGCGGAGATTTTGGTAAAGTAGAAATCACTTCTCACTCGGGTTTGAATAAAAAGGCATTGAAACGTCCATTAGAGTCACCCGCGGATAACCCAAAAAAGAATAAATCTCCAGCGGAGTCTATTCAAGACAGTTATACTTGCCCTGATTTTGAGGATAAATCGATCTACTATTCCACTGATAAGGGACCATATGTGGTCCATTTATCGGCAGAAAAAGGTAGTCCCATTCAAGCCCTCAAAATTGCCAAATTGCTGTATCATCATGAAGTACCCAACATTGTTCCAGGGAGCATTAAACCACTTGGTCGCAGCAAAATTACTATCTCATTTAATACCGCAGAGTCAGCAAATAACTTTTTAAAATCCAATGTCATTACTGACAATACTCTCACTGCGTCTATTCCAAGATACCAACTGTGCAGAATGGGTGTGGTTAAGCATGTCCCTACTGACTGGTCCCTTGAGGAATTTATTTCTGGTATTCAGCCCCACCAAACTTATGGAGAAATACTAAAAGCTCGAAGACTTAACAGAAAGACAATGCAAAATGGCACTACAGAATGGTCCCCATCCACTACTGTGGTATTAACTTTTCGGGGTAATCTACTTCCAGACAGAATATTCTGCTTTAACACCTCTATGCCTGTCTCCTTATATCAGCTCCCCACCATACAATGCCGCCAATGTTGTCGATTTGGTCATGTAGCATCCCAATGTAGGTCACAACCTCGTTGCTACCGCTGTGCCCAACCTCACCCGGGGTCTACTTGCCAGGCCTCTATCAATAACTCGACATGTCTTCTATGTTCTGGCGCCCACATGGCTACTTACCCTAATTGCCCAGAGCATTCCCGTCAAAAAGCAATTAAATTAGTCATGTCAGAGGAGAATGTTTCTTTCTCCGAAGCCTCACTTAGATTCCGTCCTGTAAAAAAATCGTTTGTTGAGGTAGCCAAATCCTCCAATTTACTACCTTCAAAACCTGCTGCCTCTCCCTCTTCCCCTTCTTCCACTCCCATAACACAAAGGGAAAAAACAATTTTCGTTGAACGTCGCGCTGGTACAAGCCGTCCAAAAGGTTACGATATGACTGCGCATAATAATATTATATCTACCCCTTCTACCTCTTTACCAAATGGTTGTGCCATCCCACCGCAAGTCCCACTTAACCCAACCCAGCCTGAGATTCCTTGTTCTTCCCCTTCCCCAAATGAAAACCTGATAGAATTACTTCTGTCTGCTCTCCTAAACATTGCATTTAAGTTCAGTGATGCCCTTCCCCCTAATATATTCTACCTACTGGAACAGCTATTTACACAATTTAAAATTCAACATGGCTCACAATCTCCTCCAATGGAACTGTAGAAGCATCCGTCATAAAAAAAGCGAAATTATCCATCTGGTCAATCAGCACAATCCTCTCGTTTTTGGTGTCTCTGAGACATGGTTGAAGCCGGACTCACCTTTTAGGTTATCCGGCTATTCCTGTCTGAGGGATGACAGAGACGATGGTTGGGCTGGTTGTGCTATCCTTGTCAAGAGATCCATAAAATTCTCGCAAATCCCTCTCTTACCCCACAATTCCTCATTTCAAATAGTTGCCGTCAGGGCTCTAAATGTGTCTTTTGTATCTATATATATTCCTCATCCCAATGTTAATATTATCAATGACATAAGAAGTCATTTAAATTCTATTCCTTCCCCCCTAATTATAATGGGTGACTTTAACCTTCACCACGCATTGTGGGGATCTCCCTACAATGATTCCCTATCGTCACCCTTTCTTGACCTAATTGACGAATTAAATTTATGCGTCCTAAATGATGGTTCACCTACAAGAAGAGTTTCTCCCACCCAAAGTCCTAGCGCAGTTGACCTTACCCTTGCATCTTCCGGCTTGTCACCATCCCTATCTTGGTCAATCCTTCCGCTTTCTTATGGCAGCGACCACTTCCCTTTGGTATCAACATGGCATACGAGTATTTCCATCAGCCCTAAACCCTCTCCTCTTCTAAAATACAGACTTTCCAAAGCAGACTGGGATAACTACAGTCGTAAACTTGATTGTCTTCTGTCTTCTATGGAACCCGTTTCATGCACCAATTTTCTCTCTACGTGCGACTCCTTTTCTAGTGCTCTTATTTCCGCTGCCGATTCTTCAATACCTCTCAAAAATTCTTCTTCTGGTAAGATCTCGTCCCCCCCATGGTGGGATGATGAATGTACAAAGATTATTAGACTTCGCAACTCTGCCGAGTTGTGTTTTAAGTCGGACATGTCTCTTCAAAATTTCATAACATTTAAAAAGATGACTGCGAAAGCAAAAAGATTTTTGGCTAAAAAGAAAGCTGAAGGGTGGTCCAGATTCTGCGAATCTCTTTCCCCTCGTTCACCATCTGCTTTAGTATGGAGAAAAATTAAAAGTTTTCGTGGGTCTATACAATACCCCTCAAATACATCATCAAATAATATGGATCTTTGGCTTCATAATTTTATCAACAATATAGCCCCTCCTTTGGCACCTTCTGAGGACTTTTTTCCTACCCTTCTTCCTTCTACTTCTTCCGATCCGTTTAATGAACCATTCTCATATGATGAACTCTGTTGCACCTTGGAGAGGCTTCAAGACTCTGCGCCCGGTATTGACGGTATTCCCTATTCTTTCGTTACGAAATCCTCAAAATCCTCTAAAATTTTCTTTCTTAGTCTTATCAACCACATTTATAATTATAGTACCGTGCCAGAATTTTGGAAAACCCAAATTATTTTACCCATTCATAAACCTGGTAAAGATCCTAATCTTGCTGCTTCCTACAGACCCATTGCTCTTTCCACTACCTTATGCAAAATCTTAGAGCATTTAATTAAAAATAGGCTAGAATGGATCCTTGAGAACAGAGGCCTTCTAGCGAATTCTCAATACGGATTTAGACGGGGCATGAGCACTATGGATAACTTGAGCATTTTCACTACGGATGTCCGTTAGCGTTTTCTTGTGAAGAAAGCGTCATCGGAGTATTTCTCGACATAAGCTCTGCTTATGACAATGTTCATCTCCCCCTACTCAGGCAGAAACTACTGCAGCTGAGTATCCCGCCGAGAATGATAAACATTATATTTAATCTTTTCGTAGGACGTTCAGTCGTCTTTAGTGTTAATGGCTCTTTTCAAAGCTCAAGAGTGGTATGGAAAGGCCTTCCCCAAGGATCTGTCCTAAGCCCAATTCTATATAATTTGTACAACGCTGACTTAGAGAATGTGGTAATCCCCTTTGTGAATATTTTACAATTCGCCGATGATATTATCTTGTATACTTCCTCGAAATCATTTTTAGATTCTGCAAACAGATTAAACTCTGCACTGTATCATCTCAATCAGTGGCTTCAAGATCATTGCCTTTCTCTTTCCATTCCCAAATGTAAAGCTGTAGTCTTTTCCCGTAAAAGATCCATCCCCCCAATCTTACTTTCAGTTAACCATGAAAGTATTCGCTTTTATAATGAAGTGAAATTTTTGGGATTGATCTTAGACTCCAAACTGACTGGTATCCCCCATTTAAAATTTGTATCTGGAAAATGTGAGAAGGGCATCAATGTTCTGAGGGCAGTTGCAGGTGTTCGATGGGGATCCCATCCTTACAACCAAAAATTATTATACAATGCCATTATTCGCAGCCATTTTGATTATGGCTCTTTTTTACTGGAACCATGTAATAAATTAGCTCTTCGTATCTTGGACCAACTACAAGCTAGATCCTTACGTATTATATGTGGTGCGATGAAATCTTCTCCCATTCCTGCCCTTCAGGTAGAATGCTCGGAACCCCCTCTTTTTCTCCGTCGACAATTTATTTGTGATCGATATCTCTGTAAAACTCTTCAATTATCATCCCATCCATTACATAACAAATTAAATACACTTTCTCAATTGTTCCAAAATTCCCGGTACTGGTTTAACAAAACTGCTCCTCTCCTTATTAACAGCTATCATAAATTCTCTTCATTCAGACTGTTCCGTACACCTTGCCATTTTACCTACATCTTCCCATTCGAAACATTGCTCTTTAAACCCCAAGTACTTCTCAACTTTGGGGTTCACAAAAACGAGACAAATGCTAATTCCCAGTTTAATAGAATTTTTGCTGAAAATTGGGAAGGCTGGACTCCCTTATTTACGGATGCCTCAAAATTACCTGCTGTTGAATCTGTTGGAGCTGCTGTATGGATCCCAAAATTAAAAGTCACTCTTAACTATAAATGCCCTCCTGCCACATCTATATTTACAGGTGAAGCAATAGCTGTATTGGAAGCAGTTATGTTTATTCTCTCTCGCCGCATAAATAAGTCCATCATTTTTCTGACTCCTCTAGTCTCCTCCATGACATTCTTAAGCCCCCTTTTAATAAAAACTCTTTTTATCTCACCCTAAAAATTAAAGATACTCTACGTCAATGCCATACTTCTGGTATTCAAGTGGTACTAGCATGGATTCCTAGCCATTCTGGCATATCCCATAATGAATTTGTGGACCAATGTGCGCGTAATGCCATTTCTTGTAGAATGACAACTCACAAGGTTTGTTTTTCCCGCGACTTGCTATATTACACCAAATCCAATCTCATGGCAGCTTGGGATGAGATATGGCAATCTACCAGATTGGTTAAAGGAATTCGTTACGGTTCAATTCAACCATTCATACCAAAGAAGCCATGGTTTTTTATTTTTAAAAATGTAAATAAAAAAGTTACATCTACAATTATCCGTATGCGTTTGGGTCATGTATGTACTCCAGTATTTCTTGCCAAGTTTCGTATTCGCGATCATTCTCTGTGTGAATGTGGTCTTGACAACGGTACCCTGGAACACATGTTTCTGGAATGCCCCAGAGTACTATTCCCTTTGTATGAAATTCTCCCACCTAGTGTCCCCCGCCCAGTAAACTTATATTTTATGTTAACATGTGTTTTTTCTCGTTTCATTTATAGTTTGTGCAAATTTATAAAACTGAATAACATGTATTTATAAATATTATTTCTTCTAATATAAATAACATATTAATATATAAACATTAAAGAACCGGTTTAGGTTACATAATTTTATGGATAACAATGGATAACTTCATAAATTGTTAACACATTTTCACTCCTGTTTTATAGCTGTTCTATAATACATACATTAACCAAACTAATTTCATAATTATATGGTCAGAGATTTTTTTAAATTTCGTATCGTACTTGGCTAATGGGTAGCCATCATAAATTACGAACTTAACCTCTTTACCTCGACATTGGCAAAATCTCCGAACCCACGGGGGAGCCATCCATCATTTTAAGAAGAAGAAGAAGAAGAAGAAGGTATTTAATGCATTACTGTTTAGTTCCAAAAAATGATATCAAAGTATATACAATAAAACACATGCACATATCTAACACTAACTAAAAAAAAAAATGAAGTATCGAAACTATTCACTCCGACTTACTTGTTAAAACGACGTCGATTTTGAAATCGACGATTTTGTTTGAATTTGGCCAAATTATTCACGGGTCTGGCGATAAACCTTGTAAACAATGCGTCGCACTTGTGATTGTAGAACTAATTTGTACATTTTTGCTAAGAAAGGATGGAAATCTTAAAATATTCACATCAAATGACATAACTCAAGTTTTGAAACAGCTGTTGACTGATGGTATTGCCATATAAAAATCATTGTGTTTGTTTTTAATTTTATGCCATGAGATTCTGGTAGACCTAATAGTTAAGGATTGGCTAAAAGGACTTGTATCCATAGCCGTAAAATTTTAAATAAAAAAAATGTTGCTATGTAGTCTGTGTTTAAGATTAAATGTCAAAAATAAAATCTCCTAACCTAGAATTGCTATGATTATTTTGAATATTTTATTAAATTAGTTGTTTTTGTTAAATGAAGAATATTTTATCAATATTCTATTTTAACTACTTTTCAGAAATTTAAAACCTTCATAGCAAGTACTCAATATGCTCGGAATCCGTTCTTTCATAAGTAAAGTAGTACCGAATGGTACAAATTTACTGAACCAGCAAACTAGGGTACTAAGAGTTTTGTAATTCCTTTTAGAATTTTGTAAATGGCGTTCATTATGTCTCGCAGCATTTAGGGCCGAAACTGCGTTAAGCGGGCGCCCGCGACGGGCAACCGTCGCGCGTCTCCTCGCATGGACACGCGTGCGGGCTCCGTGAGAACGCGACGGTCCCCGTCGCGGGTAACCGTCGCGGAGACCGGATTTACGCAGTGTCGCTGGTTCAATTTTAAAGGTGTACATGTACAGTCGTGTCGATGGAGAGCTTAATATATTATTACATAGCAAAACGACGACTAGCAAAAAAAAACGACAGCCAGGAAGGCTGTTTATTGAATTTAGGTTGCTAGGCGGAGAATTTGTTGTAAAGTTCAGTAAATTAAGAGAAAATGAAAACTCATTGTACAAATATTTTAAAGTTTCGATACCGGTCTATGGCGAATTATCTTCGAAACTGGAACCATATTTGATGGTCAACAACTTAAGGGTAAAATCTGTATCAGTCATACCACCAACGGAAAGGCTAAATAATCTTTATTTTTGCTCAAGTATATTCATCATCATCATCATCTCAGTCACAGGAAGTCCACTGCTGAACATCGGCCTCCCCCAACGGTCTCCGCATCGACCTGTTGGAAGCAGCCTGCATCCAGCGACTTCCTGCAAATGTAGCCAGGTCATCCGTCCACCTTGTAAGCGGGCGTCCGACATTTTGCTTGCCTCGTTGAGTGACTTTGAGCCTTCTAATGAAGCCCAAAGTGAGAGGCCACGTCTCGGTGCCCTATGCCATCACCGTCATGTTACCGCTGGCGGACACCGCGCGCTTTACCGCGCGTGTCCCCGCGACGGGTTCCGACGCACGAAGGCGGGCCCCGCGGCGCGGGTGCGGGACGCACCTCCCCGTGCTGGACGCCCGCGCGGATCCCCGCGACGGAGCATTTTTGTATGAAACCGCGCGAGTGCCCGCTTCACGCAGTTTCGGCCATTAGACTTATACATGGGTCACACAATCACTGGTCTTAACTCATAATTTATAGATTGAACAGTGCTATCTTAACAGCCAGCTTGCAACCAAGTCCAACATGTAGACTTGTGAAAATAATATGTTTGAAATTGTCTAACTAGTTTGTGACTTATATTTCATTTTTAATTTTAGAATACTTTTATCTTGAGGAGGAGATGGGCCCCACCATTGCACAAGAAAGGTGGCAAGCCATCAAAACTGAGAGGAAGGCATTTTGTGTATGACTTAGTTGAGGACACCACTGTTGTAAAGAAGCCAGAGATTAATATTGTTTTAACCCAGTTTGTTGATGGTAAGATCGTTATGTATATTCACAATTTCGCAATAACAGAATGGGTAAACACCTTTTCTGACTATGAATATTTTGGATAAATTATTTTTTTTAGAATTTCATCAACATTTTAAACTAGGTTGCTACAGAAAAGATTGTTCTGCTGGGTGTTATTTATTTTATTTATTTATGTCATCATCACATCATCTTACTGAACATGGGCCACCATTACTGGGAGTTTTTCTAAAAAATTCCTAATCTGTCAGGTTGGCAGACAAGCATAGGAAGCCTCTTGTGCTGTTGAATTAATGTTAAATAATAGGTCTTAGCCAACCCGCACTAGGCTAGCGTGGTGGACTATATGGCCTAACCACTCTCAATCGAATTCTCGATTGTAGAGTAGGCCCGTGCCCTGCAGTGGGACGTATATGGGCTGATACAAAAAAAAAATAGGTCTTACCTTTTTCATCATCTTTATGATTTTTAAGGTGTTGGTTCTGCCGGTGACACATTAACTCTAAGTCCCACAAAAGCTTATGAAGACTACTTGCTCCCTGGATTGGCAGTTTATGCCAGTCCAGAGAACATTGCCAAGTATAATGTAAATGAGAACAAACCTAAAGAAGAAGATGCTTACAGTTCACCTTTTGTGCCAAGGGTAAGTAAATCCACTAGTTATAGGTAATTACTAAGAGTATATAATCTCAGAATATACTGTTATTGAATTCTATGCTTTCATTTAAACCAAAATTTACAAGAAAACAAGAAGCATGATAATTTAAATTAGTACAATATTTTTAGCCATATCAGCTATTAAGATTTCTCCCATTCATAATGAATGTCACATTATTAACATTCGGAAACATTGCTCAAGAAAAAGTGACTGTAGTATGGATGCATCATAACAAGCAACAATTCTTTTTTAGTTTTTTGTTGAGTTCACATATGCATGTATCATTAAAAGTAAGCAAAAGTAAAACTTAAACATGTTTCTTTCCAGACTATTGGCAGATTATCAAGATTACTTCTCCAAATTACAATGAGCAAGTTAGAACCATGGGTTCTCCAGCCATGGCATGTGAAAGCATCATTCCGCAAGTCAGGGTTTATTGTGCCTGAATATGCTATTGAAATGCCACCAGTGGAAATTAAGGGCCCTGATCTAAGTCTCCAAGAAAAAGAATTTTATATTACAGTGACAGTGAGTTTAATAATATTATTTTTTGTTGTTATGATGGAATTAATGTTATGAGAATCACATCAACAATTTTGTTTTCCAGATAAATAAAAGGGAAAAGGTAAATGTGAGGTGTAGAATTCATCACTGGGCAACAGGTTTGGATAGACTGCCCTGGGTTGAAGAGCATTGGAAAAAGCCACTCGAACCACTTATCCCAGAACAAGCAGCAGTTTTAGCTAAAATGCAAGAGTAAAATAATAGTATGAAATAGTATGTAGATAGAGTTAATAAAACAATATAAATGAGGTACCTAGTTGATTATTATTATTTTAGTCACTAATATTTATTATGCCCATAACACATACATTTAAGATTTTCGACACAATTTACACCAACCCCCACACTAGGCCAGGGTGGTTCTCCTCAAACCCAAATAGTTATGTCGCAATCGATAACTCATCAGGTAAGTATTTAGAAGCAATACTTTAAAAGCAATCTTAGCTGATATAAAGCTAGGGAAATTAAAAATTACTCTAGCATAGTAAACATTAAGATGTTTATATAAAACCAAAGAAAACGTCATTATTTTGCATGTCGCATTCGTACACAAACCATCACAAACACGGGTCCTCCGAGATAACAGAGGTTCCAAGTTGCGGAAACAATACCTAGGCGTGAGCTTTCTGGTTGTGGTCTATGCAAGCGACCCGTAAAGACGGTGTCGTTTCTGGGTAAAGTCCGAAACGAGTCCGGACTTTAAGTGGGTTCTAGCGTGGCTCGCGCCGGAGCGAGTTCCTTGAACCGGGATAACCGAGACCCGCAGTTGGCCCACTCACCCGTGGTGATGGATGTGGGGGGCTGGCGAACGGGGAGGCATCGTGCAATTGAGAGGCACGGACCTGGGTGAGATGCAGGCAAGGTCGGACAATGCCCTAACCCTACCACCGCTTTGGAAAGTGTTATGGCTGAGTAGAAGACGCGGCGCAAGAAACTTTCAGCAACATCTCCTAAGGACCTCGTCCGCTTACCGGCCTTGCCTCATTTTGGGACGCCTAAGTAAGAGAGCTTGTGTCTTCCCGACGTTCACCGCTAGTTTCCATTTAGAAAGCCGGACGGGGAGGTCGTGGAGATTGCGCCGAATTCTATCCGCTGCTTTCTGCTCTGATATCGACGTTGTGAATAGCGCGATATCATCCGCATATAGCGCCAACTTGATGTATCTGTATCAGCCCATATACGTCCCACTGCAGGGCACGGGCCTACTCTACAATCGTAAGTACGATTGAGAGTGGTTAGGCCATATAGTCCACCACGCTGGCCTAGTGCGGGTTGGCGGACTTACATACCATAGAAATTTTTATAAATCGCTATGGTATGCAGGTTTCCTCACGATGTTTTCCTCCACCGTTTTAGTGCGTGGTGATTGACTGTCAATACACACATGGCTTCGAAAAGTCAGAGGTGTGCCCTGGGATTCGAACCCGCGACCACCGTGAACATGTTGGCAGTCGCGTCTAGTCCGTTTACCAACAGGCAACCACGCACTTCTTGACGTATGCCTTGATACGTGACTTGATGATACGTAACTTGATGTATGCCTGGTGGGTATGTTGTCAGTGTAGAACGTGTATAGGGTTGGAGATGCAACTCCCTTGCGGGACACTGGCGACTATGGGACGGTCGAGGGAGAATTTCTCCTTCTACCATAACTTGAAAGCACCTATCGGAGAGAAACGAATTGATCACCTCGCAGACGTACCGGGATGAGTCCGACAAGGCGACCTTATATGTATACAAGGCCGTTGTGCCACATTATGTCGAACGCCTTTTCCATGTTTGATGTCCAGGAATACTGCAACCGAGTTCTCACGTCTACTTTTTGCCACCGTGAGGTGGTGCATTACCCTGGTCAACTGGAGAGGTGGAGTGATCGGTTCGGAAGTCTAATTGGAGCGAGGTACGAGAGCTGGAGTTTTTCGAACACATTGTAAGTGTTCGGGAGGAGGGTGATGAGTCGATAACTATTGGGTTTGACATAGTTCTTTTTGGGTTGGAATCATAATGACTCTCCCGGACCATTGCGGGAAATGCCCCGAGCGCAAGACGCCATTGAATGTGTATGTATGTGAATATTACGGCGGGTTTGTGTGGTAGGTGTCGAAGTGCGCTATTCGGGATGCCGTCTGCGCCCGAAGCTTTCCTAGGCTTGGTCTGGGAGATTATGTCGCGCACCTAGCTGGACGAGAAGAAAAGAGGATCCTGTGCGGGTGTCATCGGCTCCGCAAAGTCTCTTCGAGATACCTACTACGTACATCGGCTTCGTGACCGGGGTGGGAATTGGATTGGGAGAGATTGAGTTGAAATTCGATCCCCGCACCGAAGCAATATTTTTGTGTAATACCGGGTATCTCAAGACTGCTACCGAAAACGAAGCCGGGTGGTAGTTTTAGTGGCTACAAACACAATGCAATTAAAAGTTTCACATAGAAATGCGACAATTATTTTTTTTTTGATTTTTTAAATATCGTCGTTTTTGGGTGGTAAATCCATAGTTTTTGCTAAAATAATAATTTAAACTCTTTATAGTATTTATAAATAAAAGGGCATACACTATTATTTTAGGAGAAAATGTATTTACCACCCAAATATGGCCATAGGAAAAAAAATTACACAAAAATATTGTCGATTTTTTTTGCAACTTTTTCTGTTGCATTGTGTCTGAAGTCGCTTAAACTACCACCCGGCTTCGTTTTCGGTAGCAGTCTTGATATACCCTGTATAAGCATTAGTTTATTGTCTGGGTGTTTGCAAAACTGAAAAAAACTTGCGTACTTCCTGATACCTGCCCACGCAAGGCCCAACTGCACAAGACTTGTATCTTAGTGTGAGGTCAGAACTGTGTATGTGACTGTTGAGTGTATGTATTATTTATGATTTATATAATCTCTTAACTTTTTATTTATTAAATTCAATGCACACAACCGTACACTTACGCTGCTCTCACAGACTAAAAAGAGTAAAGCTGTTCTCAGCCAAGCGCGGATCCAGGGGGAGGTCATGGTGGTCATGGGGGTCATGACCCCCCGCCACACCCTCCTGGGCTGGGTCCAGATTTACAAAATCATAAATTGTCTCGTTGATAAAATTTATAGACACAATTAATTCTTTGTATGTCGACAAAATAAAGTAAAAAAGTGTGTGTGTGTGTTCACAAATCACGGCTGTAACAAACTTTTAAGTCATTAATAGGAATTGGAGTATTGAAATCGGAACCAGTGTTCTGACATGACCCCCGGCGTACAAGCTGGATCCGCCCTTGCTCTCAGCACAGTGATCAAGATATACTAGTGAGGTGAGTTCTGAAATTTTCACATTATGTATTTCCGTTGCCGCTAAAACAAAAAATATTAAAAATAAAAAAAATAATAACGGTGTCCCCATACAATGAACGTACTGTTTTCGAATTTCTTTGTACAATATGAATAACGGTAACAGGTAGACACTTAAAATCTTCACTGAATAATAAGTTGTATATTACCTTTCAAAATAAATAATTAAATAAAAATAAAGTAATTATTAAAGGGGGGCATCCCAAGCAACAAAATTTTTTTATGCAAATTTTAACTCAATCTTAATAAACAGGAACAAACGTGATTTTTAGACTTTCTTTTATAGATGATGGTACGGAACCCATCGTGCGCGAGTCCGAGTCGCATTTGGCCGGTTGTATAAGTGTTCAGTGACTTGTGTAGCATTGGCGTGTTTAGGATTTTTGTTGCTTTTGTTGTTCAGAAACTCTAGTAACCTTTTGGGGTGTTCATGAATATTTGTAGCCGACACTGGTCACCGACTCCTGTCGCTTCATGTGTGCATGAATTTTGGCGTTTATAATATGCTCAACGACTTTTTTCCCTGAATGTAACCTTTACTAAAAATTTAGTATAGATTCACAAAGTTATCTCGCTGTAATCGAATTTGGTGTTGCCATTAAAAATAGATATTGCAATAAATGGGGTAAAGTAAGATTTTTCAATCCGATCAATAGTGTCGAGAAAATGACCAGTTTCATCTGCATATTATTTTTCCTTCACACGATTTCTAACAAATCGCTCCCCAAAACCCTTAAAAAAGTGTATCTGTATTCTCCTCCACAATCGAGAGTACGATTGCGTGGGGTTAGGCTATATCACAGGCCATATAGCCCACCACGCTGGCCTCATGCGGGTTGGTGGACTTACATACCATAGAAATTCTAATAAATCGCTATGGTATGCAGGTTTCCTCACGATGTTTTCCTTCACCGTTATAGCGCGTTTTTATCAATACAAGCATGGCTCCGAAAAGTCAGAAGTGTGACCTAAGATTCCAACCCGCAACCAGCGTGAACAAGTTGGCTGCCGCGTCTGGTCCATTTACCAACAGGCCACCACGCACGTAGCGTAAAATGAGACGAGTAAGATACATTTTAGTTTATGATATGTACTTACATATATTCTACTAGTACGTACATAATTCTGTTTTCGTGGAATTTATTTTATAAAGCTTACAACACAACCCTTTGGTGGCAGCTACGCGTTAATACAATTTTTCGAAGGGTATTATTGATGTCGGAAGACGCTTTTCATCCTACGTAAAATTTAATACCTCAAGTATAACGTTCCTAGCATCACTTTTTAAAGCTTTCGGTATTTTTCACTAGTTTTAAATAATGCAGGAAAAATAAATACACTGAATAAACAACCAATGGCGGATATGTCAGAGACTGGCAGCTAGATTGACAATTTCAAATGACGTCTTTGTTTCCAGTTTTGGCCACCGGGCCAGATAACTTTGTGGCTCTATACCTATCTTTTGGTAAAGTCAACAATGATTTTTTATTTATAGGTTTATAGGGTTTTATTAATAGGGTTTTATCATAATATACGAGCCAAATTAACAAATATTCAAATTCGTACCACATATAATATGTAATAACAAATACTTGTAAATATTTTTAAGCATAATATAGTTATTGTTTAATTTGTCCGAAAACAGAACATTACGACAATCTTCCTAAAGTTTATAATATTAATTATTCAATTTGTTTTATTGAACTACATTTTCTTGCATTTCAGAGTTCTGGAGTTCGCTGTCATTTATGGTATCTAATTCTGGAGGATGTTCTAAAAGCTTGTTTTCAATATTTTCCGTGTCTTGAACTTTAGTATAGCCTTCTTCATCATCCAGTTGTTGTTCGACAACTTGGGGTTCAAATTCAATTTGTTCATATTGCAAATGTTCCGTTTCTGGCTGTATATTAGCTTCAATGTTTGGCAATTCTTCGAATTCCTGATGTTGCTGTTGTTGTGGTTTAATAACTTCCTGCTGCTCGTAATCACTTTGTTCATAAGTTGCGTATTGTTCGTGGTAGGTTTGGTCGTACGGTTGCGACGTTTCCTCAAACTCGTTTATTTCAGCAGGATAATTTTGTTCCTGTTGAACATTTTCGTAAAGAGCATATTCCTCATTTTGTTGATAATTTTCGTTCTGTTCGTAATCTTGATAAGTGGTTTCAGTGGTATTTTGATCATATGCATAATTCTCACTTGGTTGCTCCGAATAAAACATAGTGTTTTGCTCCGCGTCAAATTCCTCAATACCTGATAAATCAACAGCAGTATCTTCTGTGTGTTCCTCTACGATTTCATTTTTCTCATCATATTGAAGTGAAGGATCCTGGTTACTCATATGCGGATTGACATTCACGCCATCTTGTAACTCTACATCTTCACCAGGAGTAAAGTCTGGAACACTTATTATTTCTATCGGATATTCTATGTTTTCATTTTGGCTAAGGTGTTCAGAAACTTTTACACTGTTGTTACTTGTACAATCTTTAGTAGACATTTGGTGTTCTATTTGTTCCATAGAATTTTCATTACGATGTTTGGGAAAAAGCACTTCTGCTTCTATAGTATTAACTATTGGTTCTTGAACATAAGTTTGTTCATCTTCTGAGCAGTTTCTTTCTTGGGTTGGTTTATCAAAAGACTGAGCCACTAGCGTTTCGTTGGTGGTTGTATTTTTCTTGGAATTATGCTTAAATTCCTTAGATGGATCTTCAGAAACGCTCGTAGAATCAGTCACCACTGATTCTAAATTTGTAGTGCTTATTTTAATTTCGAGATCATCAATAATGTCTGAGGTTACATTTGGTGTTTCATAGCTTTCATGATCTTTTATATTGGTCACACAAGGAGCAGAATCTCCGTAGTTGTCTTGATATTGTTTATGTTGTCCAATATTTACTGATTCCTGGACATTGCTCATATCAGATACATCTTTTTCCGGTTGTTCGACCTTAAAATGCACTGGAGATTTGTAATTGGTTCCCGTTACATTGGGCACATGGTTACTTATTTTTTTTTTATTATCACATCCGCTTTTAAATGACTCATCTTGAATGTTCAAATTCTCGGCATATCTATCGTTAACAGAGTTAATGTTGTCACCTTCATGTCCCGCGTGATTGTTTTGTTTTAATTTATTCAAAATATCATATTTGCTCTTCCAATCAGAGTCAGGATCTGTTATAGGTTGCAAAGTTTCTGGATAATCTTTAACCACCCCTGAGCTAAGTTTAGGTATAAGTATGTAATTTTTAGTGATTTCTCTGAGTAATGCTGAATCATCCAAAAGTTTTCTCGATTTTTCAATGGGTAATTGTTGAGTAGTGAGGCAGGGTGACAAATACCTTTCATACGTTGATCTTTTTTCCAGTGTATTTTCATATCTGCTGTACTCATCAGTTTGTTGGATCATGTGCGATGTCGGCTGAAATATAATTTTAATTTTCTTACACAACATATTGTAATAGACCTAAAAATATGCAATCAATCCATTGCATTAGTTTAGTTCTAAGATTTAGTTTTATTTATCAAGTTCTACAAAGGAAATTTATACCAACGGCCTTATTCATATACAGTATTAAAACCTATTGTAGTTTTCGAATGTTTTATATTCTTCGCTCAATCTGAATTCAAGTCATTCAAAGCATTCGATAGTTAAAATATATTTTAAAGCTGTCGTGAATAAGGCTGTAATTATTGAACTTCACTTTTGGGTGAAGACATAAATTCGATTCCGCTTTATAATCATGGTATATTTTTTCTAATTTGTGCTGTTTTAATCAAAACCTTGTCCCGATTACTTACGATTGTATGTAACGGCACTCTTCCTGTAAATGATCGCATCTTGTCCAACTTGTCCAAAATGAAATCGTTTCGGTCCTTACGCTTTTTGTCCTCTTCAAGGAAAGTGTCATATTGTTTTCGAAGGGCATTAATACGGTCAGATTTCAATCTAAAAGAAAATATTTACAATCTTGAAGAAGTAAACGCATATTGCATAAAATTAGCACTATTAGGTATTATAAAGTAATCATACTTTTTATTGGATTTTTTCATTGGTTTCAATTATATTTGCAATCAATGTAGAGGTTACAAATAGACAGGCATGACCTGTTAGGACGGGGTTGAACTTAACAATGCCGTGCCGACCTTTGTGAAGGCTTCGTTGTGGGCATGAGACTTGGCGCATGTTGATACCGATATGAAACGAACAATGATGATGTACGTAAACAGTACGTACACTCTTATTTTTACTTTATTCATTCATTTATTGCGTTAAGGTAAAGAGTTAGCTTTTACACACCGTTAAGTAGGTACCTAAATCAATGTTCATGCGATCGTGAGCATGGTTATAAATATGTGCAGTACTTATGTACCTCGTTTGATTCCCTGATACGACCGTTTAATCCGGATAAATGATATTTCATACCTTCGATTTGCTCTCTTTTTGACTGGTTGAGAAAAAGGCCGCGAGAGAGCCATACTGGTCGTAAAATCGAGAACATTTTAAATTAAATAATCTGCTTTTTTTAAGCTGATTAAAAAATTAAGTAATACTTAAGTTGATAGAGAACGTGTAAAATCTATACGTCGGATATTTTATTGTTAACGCGCCGCGGCCGTGAGTTAGACAGAGGCTGCGGTTTCGATTGCCGCACCGAAATAATTATTTGTGTGAACGACAGGTATTTGTTTCGGGTCTGGGTATTTTTCGTAAATTCTAAGAGTCTCTCGTACTAAATACCCACGATCTTAGTGTAATGTACTCTATGTGACTGTTGGGTGAATGTATGTATCTAAGTATATATAAATGTATACAATATACATACAAATTCCTCGATAATTATTTAATGGTATTTAATGGACAGCCTCCGTGGCGCAGTCGGTTAGACGCCGCCTGTGTAACGAGAGGCCGCGGGTTCGATCCCCGCACCGGGAGAAATGTTTGTGAGGCCCACAATATTTATTTCGGGTCTGGGTGTTTGTGAGACCGAAAAGTCTCTCGTAGCTTCCGATACTTAGTGTGGGGTCATGTTTATGTACATATGTGACTGTTGGGTGTTATTTGATTATTATTTATTTATAATGGTATCTTTGTTTTGTCGGAAAACCGTCTTTGGAATAGTTTGTAAGTATGTATATTTTGTTTTCCAAGAAAAACTATTTTTAGGTTATGTACAGATACAATTGAACGTTACAGTATTGACCGCAATCAAAGTTCCAAATACAAGAATGAGTTATAGTATACAAAAAAGTACCTATTATTAAGTGTTCTAAATGTGAACCTACACGGCGATTCGTACCTGGCTCTATTTGGTACGACAAAAAGACATCAAAATAGATCGTGAAGCTCCCAACTACCTGTACGACCTTCAACCTTGAAATATAGCGTATTATTTGCGAAAATTATGCACTTTTATGAATCTTTGTTTACTTTTCGAAATGTTTACCATTTTGCAGTAATTTACTTAAAAAACAGCATAGGTAATATTTTCTTTGTGAAACCGAATGCTCCAGGAACATAATTATTTTACTCTTATGCAGAATTAAAATTACATAGTACATAGGCATAAACTCCCGCCACGTTTGGCCTTATCTGTTCCGTACCACAATATAATAGGGGGCGAGCCATATCGGGCACAAATTTCTGACTCCGGGCTGATAATTAATAGAAAAATCCAATATCAATTTGCCTGACCCGGGATTTGAGCTCGAGATTTCAGCTTTGCTTTTATACCGTAGTAATTGCGCCACCGAGGCAGCAGTATCAGTAGTTATCTATACCTAATAAAAATAGTACCTACATAAATTATAATTAAATTTTACTTTATCTAATAGTAATACCAATCTGGAATAGACCAACATGGTGGATTATTATAGCATAATGCTTTATCTTTTGGCCAAACGATTTCCGTTCTCAGCCGTGGGCGATTATGAGTTATTACAGTAAAGTGATAATATTAAAGTTTTGAGGTTACTTTCCACCTTTGTTCACTTCATATCTTTTGACAAATTCATATAACAAGCGTTTAATGTATGACTTTTAAACACAGGTATACAACCACCTCAATGCTTTTAAACAAATATTGATTTTTCTTTCCTCGATTGATTCTTCGACTGCTTCGGTGGCGTAGTTGTACTAGGGTTCGGTTACAATGCTGAGGTCTCGGGTTCGAATCCCGGGTTAGGCAAAGTGATATTGGATTTTTCTAATCATTATCAGCCCAGAGCCAAGAATTGACTTGACAGCCTCCGTGGCGCAGTTGGTTAGACGCCGCCTGTGAAACGAGAGGCCGCGGGTTCGATCCCCGCACCGAGAGAAATGTTTGTGCGGCCCACAAATATTTCTTCCAGGTCTGGGTGTTTGTGAGACCGAAAAGTCTCTCGTAGTTCCTGATACCCACGACACAAGACTCGATCTTAGTGTGGGGTCAGGACTATGTATGTGACTGTTGGGTGTTATTTATTTATTTATTTATTTATTTGTGCCCGATTTGGCGATAGGCTCGCCACCAACATGCAAGGCGAAATGTGGGTGTCCTGGCACCTCTGCCTACTCCTTCTGCGAAAAAGGCGTGAGTTTATGTATTTATGATTTTTCTTTTCCATTTATCAAATACTTATGTTAAGAACGTTTTTACTGAGAATATCTTATAAATTTAAGTATGTATTAATGTTTTGGATTATTGAGTTACGTTTCTAACATACCAAATAATAGCAGTACCCGACTACAGTGGCGGCGTAAAGGGGGGAGGGGGGCCGGAGCGGAGGGGGCGGTCCGCCCCAGGTACCAAACACCAAGGGGTGACAAAGACACCCACAGAAAGCACACAAAATCTACCTTTATCCAGAAATAACTACCAACCCTTGTTCCAGAAATAACTACCAACACTATGCTGTGTCGAAACCACTTACGATGGGCTGTCCACAAGGTTCGGTTTTAGGTCCTTATTTGTGGAATTTAGGGTTCGACGATTTTCTTGCAATTCCCTTGCCGTCAGGGTGTTCTTTGACCGGATATGCGGACGACGGCCTCTTGCTTATAGAGTCAAATAGTAGGTCGGGATTAGAAATTATGTCGGACGCGTGTAGTTTTAAAACTAATATGTGATTGGGGCTATCGAAATCGCTTAACCTTTGCACCACAAAAAACGTTCCAATTACTTCTGAAAGGAACTTTAAAATCACAGCCGCGAATTAAATTTAATAATATTAATGTTAAAAAAAAGGAATCGGTTTGTTATCTTGGTTTAATTTTAGAAAGGAATTTTTCCTTTCTTGAACATATTAAGAACGTCGGGGAAAAGTCGAAAAGGAACTTTTTTGCTTTGACAAGAATATCAAAATCAACGTGGGGGCTATCTTTCAATACACTAAAAATCATCTATGGAGCAACTTACTTAGGATGTATCTGTTATGGATCTCCCGTATGGGCTGATAGGGCTACTATCGGTGCTGTGCGAAGAAAACTGCTCCAGAGCCAACGTTTGGCGTTGATATTCTTATGCAAGGCATATAGAACTGTTAGTACCGAAGCTTTGCCTGTCCTAGCGGGTGTACTTCCAGTCGACCTGGAGGTGCAACGTCGCGCCGCGATGTATTACTCTAATAGAGAGAATATGGATAAAAGTTTTTTCACCGCACGTGAACTTTTAAAAGTTGACAGATTATTTAAACCGGTTTCAGTGGTATATAGCGAACTATTAGATGAATGGCAAAATAGATGGGAGGTATCTTTGAAGGGCCGGCATCTATACCAATTTTTCCTTGCGTACGTGATCGTTTAACAAAGACATGGCTAGATGTCGATTATTGCGTATCACAATTTCTCACGGGCCATGGTAACTTTAAGTCTAAACTATAGGTACTCTTTTAAGCTTGTTGCGTCGCCTGCGTGTCCATGTTCAACACCTAATTGCGAGTATGAGCAGTCCGCGCATCATATACTTTGGGAGTGTAGTCTTTGGCATAATGAGCGTAAAACCATGCTAGATAGTATGCAAATATCATCTGGAGTTGTATACTACATGGACCTTGTAGAGGCTAGAAAGAACTTCCGTGCTTTCCGGCGTTTTTGCCATACCTATTACTGGATTCAAGCATAACAGTTCACATAATAGGTCCCATTTAAATGTAATAATAATTTGATCCGTGGTGCTTCACAGCTGGCTTCTCCGGCTGTGAAAGTCTTTTTGCGAGGTTATTTACCTCTTCAGTTCAATGTTTTGTCACCCGCATTGCACGGAGGGAAGTGGACAATAATTTATTTCCTCCTATTAATTTAACTTTCTGATTAATTTCGTTGCGGGTTAAAGACAAGTTAGACATTCCCGGAGACTCGCCGAGCTTCAATGCTCGGTGTAATTACTTTGCGTGCCACTGTTGATCCTGGCTCACAGGAGTTACAGTGGTGGGTGTGAGGGTGGGACAGTCTCCTACCAACCCTTGTATCTAACTATTTGCATACTAATAGTATATTTTGAAATTTATCGCAACTATTTTCCTTTTTAAATATAATGTCTCATTCTCTAAAATAATGAATTCTAGAATTCGGTAACTTGGCCTTGCAGTGGATTTTGAGACTATCTTGCATGAGTGTAGGGGCCACCTGCAGGGGCCCATATAACAGTTGATGGCGTGGAGGTCTCTATCAGCTGCTGGTGAAGTTAGAGTTGTCTTGTATAGTCGGTGGAATGTTCTTTCAAAAGCCTTACACCGAAACTAGTCAAGGCAGCAGACGCATTGTCTAGCCTAGGACTTCCCAAACTAAGCGTCACGACACTCTGTGGCTTTTTACGGTTTTTTTATATCATATAGGTAGCAGACGACCATACGGTCCACGTCATGTTAAGTGATCACCGCCGACCATAAACATCTCTAACACCATAGGTCATAGAGATACGTTGCTACCTTTAATAGCAACTGAGAATACGCAATTTTCTTGAAGGTCGTATTTGCCCGGAAATACTGTTTGTTTTTTTATTGCAATGAATGGCGAGACGAGCATGCCGTTCGCCTGATGGTAAGCGATACGACCGTTCATGAACAGTAGCAAAACCAAACAACACCTTGAATTACAAAGCAATGCTTGACATTTCACTGCGCTCGCCATCCTGAGACATAAGATGTTAAGTCTCAATATGCCCAGTAATTACTCTGGCTACAATGTCCTTCAATCCGAAATACAACAGTGCATTTAAACTGCTGTTTGACGGGAGAAATAGACATTGCGGTGGTACCCACCCAGGCAGCCTCTCACATATGAAAGATCTACCACCAGCTGTTGTTGGCAATTGGATCTCGCGGTTTGTTGTACGTAGATGAAAATGGCGGGAGAAAGGTACTAGAATGGTATGGGAGGTTTGTTGCGTTGTACGTTGGCGGAACTCAGCAGGTGAGAAAATGCCGAACATCGGAAAGAACATGGTCGTCGATGATTCGATCTGCCCGACGTTGAAATCGGTCGAAAGGGAAATGATTGTACTGGGGTGCCCCTGCCCAAAGATTTGTTCAATGTTTCATGTGGGGCCGAACCTGCGCCTGATATATTGCCTCGATCTGTTGAGCATACCATGCTTCTTTGAGGCTAATTCGAACATATACTGTTTCAGTTGAATCTCTGAGCTGACTGTGCTGTTCTCTCCAGTGGTTGCGTAGCGGATGATCATTATTCAAGGGATATCGTGCGATCTCCGCCGCCTGTTTTCTGGCTGGTTTCCTTCCCTTGGACATTGACGCCAAAGTCCTTTCGTCGTCGGTTTATTACTAGCGACTAGATACGTCATGTCAAATGGAGCCACCAACCCTTGAGAGAGATACATTGGCTGTCTCGGAGGAGTGGATGGACAATCATCCCAGTACTGGTGAGTGGACCAATCTGGCAATGCGTCCTTTTTTTACCAGTGGCCGAACAGGCGCCATGGCATGTTGCGGTCCATCTGACACCGGTCCTATCGGGGCACGGTTGCTTCTTTAGTTTCTTTAGATATATGTGGCGGGTGCCGAGAATGAATGAAACCGCTGTGTGTCATTATTGTGAAAAGTAACACACTCTTTCGGAGTGCCCACCCTGGGGTAACGAGCGCAGAATACTCCATGCAGCCGCCAGAGTAGACCTCTCGCTCTCGGCCGTGATGCTCCCCATGGTCAAGATTCGAAGGTCTTGGGCCTTGGCAAGCAATGCTCTTGAAACGGGATCGTGAGGTGAACGATTTCGCCACCTGCACAAAAGGATTGCCGGGCGATAAACGGCTGAATCGCTGCGGCGCCTCTACCCTATCGTACGGTGTAAGAATTTCGCCACGGTATTTCCTACCCATCATAAGAGGCGACATCACGCTGGACTGGGCATACTGTGCAGGGGGCGGCGCGCCCTTACCTACAGCAACTCAGATATGAGCGACAGGGCGCATGGCCTTATCTCTGACGTAGACGACCTAAACATCTTTAACCGGCGCGGCGTCCTTAAACAGTCGCACCCTTTAAAAGGAGAACCAGCAATGATTTTCTGTAGGACGCTGAGGCGGGCATCGATCATGCGCTTCTCGCTTTGTGATGACTGGGGCCGCCCATAATGCGTGTGACGGTCAACCAAGGGATTTAGTCGGTATGCTAGCGTAGGTATTATGAGGGGCCCGGCTCGGCCAAAACATCCATAAAGCGCCAGGCTGGAAGGCCAGTGACACTAACATACAGTTCCAGCCGCCTCCGGGGCACCGAAAGGGGAGCATAATAGCTTTCATCCAATAAAAGTCAGATTTCATAAGTGCACGATATGTCCGGTGTAGGCTTGTTTAGCATTGGGTGTTATATTTTATGTCGGGATGCTCACTACAAAACCGCCCCGGGTGCCAACCTACCTTACGCCGCCACTGCCGGACTAAGCTAACTTGGCGTAGATCATTGTAGCTAGGGCGAGCGAAAAAAAAGTACGCGCGAATTCACACCTGTCTTATGTCACCTCGGGCACAGAATACTACTTTAGTATTCTACTAATAGTTTAGTATTCTGTGCCTCCGGCATATCACAGTCCTTGGCGTGGGCCGTGGAGATAAATATATAACAATATGGGTTCAGCGTACACAGTCCTCTTTCCTGCTTAAGCGTAATTTATAAAGGCACATAATTTTTTTAGCACTTTAACTTTATATCCTTTAGTAACCAATGAATGACCTCTGGATAGAATGTGCTCCGGACTTGGCACTGGTTTAATCCGGCACTGAATAGTATTACTTTTGTATAACATGAAAATAATTAATCCCTTTAATTAGTTATAATTAATACTAATTATATTGACTTACAGCACTCGGGAATATCGTAAGACCGATGCCGCTGATTTTATGTATTTCCTATACAAAATCATTATTCTCAGTATTTGTCAAACCGGCAATTCTCTTTAAAGGTATGTGACAAAGAGAATTTAAAACACTACGTGTGGTATGTGACAGTGATTTTCGAAAATAAATTACTCGTCAATATTTTATTTTCCCGCACTAGTACCTACACACTGGTCGTAGAATTAATAGCGAAAAAAGTTCTGTTATGTATTCTCTTCTTTATCTATTTTAGCCAACAAAGTTTTCTAAAACAACCAGTAGATAGTTGTGGATTGTGGGGCACACCTATATTAAACCAATTTTGGACTGGTCTAGTCATTTCTAACAGAGATATGACTTGAGGGTCAATGGATTTTCTGTTAAGAATGCCTAAAATCGAAGACCATAGAACAAAACTTCAACGCCCGAGTTCTCAGCTTTTCCTGTTCGGAACATACTAACGTAGGTACTCGCAAGCATGTAAGTGGCATTAAAGCGTTTGTAAAAGCTTAAAGCTTATAGACGTCTGCGAAGTCTCAGCAACGTGTAAGCGTGCATTAGTTTGAATATGGATACAAAAGCCAGCATTATACTCGTACCTAATCTTTTACTGCGTTCTTTGTCGTGGGCAATATATAAAATAATAGGTAGGTACCCATAATTAAACGATAAAAGAGATAGGTCTACTTTTGTGACAAAACAATACCTTTTACTACTGTTACATATAGGTACAGACTACAATTATTTGTTTCGAGTCTAGGTGTTTGTAAAACCCGTAAAGAAAAGAGTCGTAGATTCTGTGCCCCTAGTACGAACATTTTTCTCTTTCTTAAAGTAGGTAATCGTAATAGAACAGTAATAACAAAACTTTCTAAGGGAATTGGGACAGCGCCATTGTGAGCGTAAGAATTTGTTACCTACCTAGTAGGAATAATTTCAGATATAGTATCACCAATTTACTATAGTTTTGCCATCGAGAAATACGATAATTGCTCACCAAGATTTTTAAAATGAAAATAATATCGAGAGTATAAAATCAGCGATTTCTTTTTTTGGAATTTGGGCAAAATGTGATAAATACGGTCATTTTTAGGGCTCTCAATGTCCTATTGGTATTGTGTATAATTAACTACTCCGTACTAACAATAGGCAATTCAATACTGCGATATGAAGCTACAATTATTGTGTTATCTCAAATATTTATAAATCTTCCTAACGTCGTCGTCGTCGTTTCATACAATAAGGATTGTACGGAATGGGATCAGTGAACTTGGGAACCTTGCGAACAAGGATGAACATGTAGGTATATAGTTTTGTGTGCTTAGTCATTAATTTTATTTAATAAGCTTATTTTAATATATAGCCGGGTAAGCTCTTATGGCAGAGAAGAGTGAGCATATAACATGCGAAGAAAGTTGCCGACGCACTTAACGAGCAAAAATGTAGAGAATACTTTTATAAAGTTTTTCCGAAAAACCTGTTTTTTCCGATTAATAGATTTTTTTTTCGTAAAATACACATCACTAATCTGAACATCAGACAAATCTGTATGGCTTATACCTTTGCCTTTCCGACGGGATAGTTTATAAAAAACCACAACTTTAGTTGTCAAAAGATTGTGTTAGAGATGTGAGGTTAATGAAAAAAGATCGATTAAATAAAAATGGATTTTCTTTATTTAATATTAATCGATTTGTTAAAAATCGATTGGAATAAAAAAATAATCGATTTTTGGAAAAAATCTAAATGCTTTTCATATTTCAATAAAAATCCTCAGAAATTCATATTAACAATTTATTACAATAAAAATCAAATAAATTGATATGAATAGAAAAATATCAGATTTAAAACTAAAAATCAAAGTGAATGTTCCTTTAAACTTTCAAGGTACCAATATAAAGAAACCAAATTTCAGTACCATTAAACAGCATCACAATAATATTGAACAGTATAAACTTACTCCGAGTTTTTTTCATATGTCGCATAGATGGCACTGTTAATAAAAATCGTTTTTTTATGGATAATTTATATAATCGATTTATAAAAAATCGATTGATATTATTTTAAAAATCGATTACAAGAAAATAATAATCGATTAAATTAAAAATCGATTATTTTTCAACATCTCTAGATTGTGTCAACTGTCATTTGACAGCAATTGTCAACATGTGAAATTCAAAATCAGCGAAATCTTTGTAAAAATAATATTATGTCATATCTCGTTACAAGTAAAGATTTAAGGCTAAAATACTGAGTTTTTATGAATTGAATTAATTTTGCGGTCCGTGGCACAAAATGATCCATAAATGGTTGTACAGATTTGTACGGAAAAGGACAAAGCCTATCCCAGAGGATAAAGCTATTCTTTGGAAACGTAGATTAAGCATAGCCTACGGTTTATTAGCTTGGAATGCGTTTGGCTTAGTTATATACAGTATTTACCAAGGGAAGACGGACTGGGCTCATTATTATGGAATAAAAACTGATGAAGAGCATGCAATGCCTCCAGGTACATTATGCACTTTAGTTATCACCATCATTATCCCCTGCTTGCACTGCTGGACATAGGCCTCTGCTATGGCACGTCACTGGGCTCGATCTACAGGCCATTGTCTCCAACCGCTACCAGCCATCTTACAAATATGTCACTCAAGTCACTTTTGATGATGATGATGTAGAATAATAGGGTTCATGCTGGTAATTCTTGTTACTATATAAGAAGCCTTAAGAAACTTTATAGTTGTTACATACAAAATTTAACTCAACTTTCAAACATCATTAATATGTGCTGTCTCAAAAACATTATTCATAGACATCTAAAACACTTATCAGCTATTAATAGCTCATTAAATTTAAAATCGCTAAGACCCTTATATAAGCAAATTTTGCACAGGATGTTTGATATTACTGTCAAATGAATGAAATCACTTTTTTCTCTGAAGTGGCAATATTAGTTAAAATAAGTAGTTGCTGCATGCAGGCTGCTTCAAACATGTTGATGTGGAGATCTTTATGGGAGGCATATGTTCAGTATTGCAATTACTGTGGCTGAAGAAGAGAGAGACAGAGAAATAGTAACATATGTTATCTTACAGGTGCAGCTTGGGCAAACATCTTAGGTATTAAAAATGCAAAGGTAATAAGAATATCTGGTTTTACAAAAGTTAATGAATATGACATTGTAGATGGACAAATAAAATCTCCAGCTCAACAGCCAGCTGAGACTGAGGAAGAACTTGATAATTAATTATTTATTTGTGAGCCAGTCATTGTTATAGATCATTGTGTAATATGGAAGGTAGATAGAATAAAATACTATATACTAGTTAAATGACTTATTTGTTTTAACTTTGACTATTATTTTGTTTAATTCCTCAAAATTTTTAAAAACATTGCTTCAAATTCAGGCATGGTGTAGAGAAGCTTTCAAGTATTTATCAATTGCACATTTATCTTAGTATGTAGAGCTTTTATCAACCTGAAGCATGTGACTAAATATATAATTTTAACAGGGTATCCAAGGGTTAATTATATGGAAAAATACTTGAAACTTTGAGTAGCCTGTAAATCATTGTGTTCTCACAATTTCCATTTCAAACTATATATTTTATATTGTGTGATAGTTTCTGCATGATATCATAGACAATATTGAGGTCAAACTCTAAACAGTACCTATAAAAACAATCCGTGCTTTTAGGCTTCTATGCAAGTACAGTCACACTGTAGCTTGCAGAAAAAAATACATGTAAATTATAATTTCAATATATTTCAAGGCAATGATTGGATAAATAGATGTACTTTACAATTATTTATATATGGTTTATGTCAGACAGATCTGAAGGCACAAGTGTAAAATAGATCAGCCGTAATTATTAAAATAGGCTATAATTTTGAAGACTAAACAACAGGGCAGCACAAATGCTTGCCCATGAGTCAAGGTGTCCACTTTCTAGTTAGTTAAACATTTATTTTGCTGTATCTATTATTTATGATGGGAATTCATTTCCATATTATAAAACTTGGAATTGACAGCAATATATTATAATTATATAACATGGATATAGTATTAAACTTTATATTCCAATTTCATTATAGTGAAATAGTCCAAACTGGTCATAATAATAGGAATCTAATTTTGTTTCATCATATGTCAAGTGAACACCCTGTAAAATAATAGATTTATATTACAGAATATGATATGATAGTGTGTAAATTACTATAATTAATATAATAATTAAGAATAAAATGTGTCCTTATAAATAAGATCACAGGTCAATAAGGCAACATGTAGATATAACATTTTAACAATTCGAATGTGCACGATATGTTATGGCACGGCTAGCATGACGTCTTCTTTCTATCTCTTGCAATAAAGCAGACCTGAAACAAATTATGTAATCAAATTCATATCAATATCATGAAAAGATTTGTGTGTGCCGTTGTATACACTCGTCCGCGCAGATACAAGTAATTAAACACGGAATAAAGAAATTTAAATACTTAACTGCATATGGTCTTAAATTTAAATATTTAACTTCAATGTATCGTCTCTGTCTTAAACTATGTCAATTATACTAAAATTTACATACAACCATGTAAAGAATATAATATACAATAAGCAAATAACATAGTAAAAAAATTATCAGATGCTCACAATGATACTAAATAAGTACTTCAGTAAGGATTCAAAGTTGTAACTATTAGAAATGTAGTCATTGATAGACTCTGACCTTGCGTGACAACTGACAATTGCTGCCCTTTAACATGTATTGAGATTACCATATAAATAGTTGTATCTGAGAAGGTGCATTTGGTAGTACAATCTATTATGTTTGAATGAAAACTTTATTTTTTTTTATTATTTTTTTATATCCATATTTTAAAATATGAACTAGTTGTATTACCTGTAACGTTCATACTTCATAACAATAAGCTGGAGCTCCTGTTTATAAAGGCGCGTCAGCATGTCCGAATAACAGTCCAACTCGCTCAACCGGAACATGTTCCAGTGCAATTTATGATCCAACTCTTCATCCGCTACAACCATTTTAGCAATAAATCAAATTGGACATGAACCATAGAAATCGCTTGCCGATTTAAAATCAAGCTCCATCTAAACCAGGCACAATGAACATGATAGGTGTATAATATTGGTGCAACACAAATAAGTTAAAGTTTTTATATACTTTCATGATGTAAATACATCACGGATATTTTATGTATGTTAAGCAAAACTAATAAAGCTAGGTGGTATTGTATTTGCTTTCGATGTGTTAGTCAGTATTTTAAAAACTATTTACCTTTGGAATACACAATAAGCCAGTGTGGTATCTCTTCCAGGAGATATGGAGGTACCAAAGTAGGCACATATGGGCTAACTAAATAGCATCCTCCAACTAAACATGGATGTGCATATGTTGTTTGATGAGTAATTTCACTGAAAATTCAAAAAAAATTAATATTATATTAAATTCAGTTTCAGTATTGATCCAAATTACTGGTATTGTATTGTTTTGAATAAGCTCAGCTAAATCAATGTTCGTAAAATGGTGTTTTGTAGTTTTTTTTATGAATGACGAGATGAGCATGACGTTCGCCTGATGGTTTGCGATACATCCGCTTATAAACAGAAGCAAAACCAAACACCTTGAATTATAAAGCAATGCTTGGCATTCCACTGCGCTCACCATCCTGAGATACCTAGCTACAATGTCTATTAATTCGAAAGAGCGCATATACACTGCTATTTGGCGGGAGAAAAGGAAACAGAGTTCTACTACTTACTTGAAATAATATACTCCATGGTGAGGGGTTGATACGCGCTGCCATGGCTGTGGTACACTCTCTAAGGGATGAGTCCAGTGCGTTGTCTGCGTGTTGTGATCCATGTAGTATCGACGACCGCGCAGCGTGCGATCAGCTGACCAACCCGGCGGCAACGGCAACTCGCATTCATCCGATCCTATGATTTATTTATTCATCATAATCACCTATTTTCAAATGGAATCATTTAATTCAATGTAAATGGAGACCAAAAATAATTTTGCATTAGTTTTACTTGTACAGTACATTAATATCAAGTAAAAATAAAAAATCATACTTCACAGGTAAACAATGATAGATTTGTTTATATGGGATGGACTCTAACTCCTCTCTCTATGACCTATGCCAATAGCTCAGATAGTACCAACTGTCAAGACTCATATTTTACAACTTGCCTTGGTTGCTAGAGATGATACTGCTGCCATGTGTTTTGTTGTGATAAGGCAGTGCTGATGTATTTATGTAGTTGGAATAAATTGGTGAGGACTGGCTAACTGTAGTGTATGCTGCAATTATAATTTTAGTGTTATTCTATATTTAAGTAACTGATCACTATAATATTTATGAACCAAAAGAAGTCATCTGCAAGCATTGACTTCCTGCAATACTAGGCCAGACATTTTGTTAAAAATAAATACAAAACAGAAACTGATTTGTTTTGATAACACATAAATTAACATAAAAATGCTTACTTTCAGTACAATTATGTAAACGGACAGAGTGTGGTGAAGGTGGATGCAGTCTTGGGGTTAAGTTCATGTTGGATGATAAGCGAGACATGCTACTTGTTTCTCTTGAACCATATTGTTGTTGTTTTTGTTGCTGTACCTGCAAAAATATGTTTTGTGACAGTGTAAATTGATTATTTTATAGCAAAATTATGAATTTAGAGAATACAAACTTGTTGTTGATTTTGATATATTGGATCCTCTTGTTGATGCTGCCTGTAGTATCTGTAGCTTGTCTGCCTGCTGAATGAGTCATCTATCTCATTCAATGTTGAATGAGATGCCTGATTATGCAAAACAAATATTGTTATAATACAGGTTAGTGAAGGAACAATAATAAAGATTTATTCAACTAACACATAAGAACACTTAAAAAACAAATCCTATTGGAAAATGTGTCTACTTTAGGTGTATACAAATCAGATGAATAGTTGAAGTTATTACTAAACAAATAAAATGTTATACAAAAAAAATTAGTTATACTTAGGATATCTCAAAAATACAGAAACATATATTTTGAAATATTTTTTTTAAATGCTTAACAATGAACAGCCACACTGAACTTTGTGAAAGTATTGTGCTACAGAGTAAAAAGGGTATGGATGCATGAAGCAAGTTCAATAATTCAATTTACCACATTAGAATCCAAATGAAATTGTGAATTGTAGCTGTTGGACGTACTAGCGGTGTCACTATTGGTCGATAAATTGGCGAACCTGGAGAAAACATTAATTTACAACTGCAGTAATTCTATGCAAATAGCACATCTAATGTTGATAATATCTACCTGTGGGCTAAATTTGGTACTGACTCACTCGGCGTATACTTTCCCGCATGACCGCTCACAGTTTGTGCTTTGCCAAATTTATTTTCATGATTTTGTGAAATCGCATCGCTGGCACCAAAAGGTTGACTACGAGGTCTTTTGTTATGACCCGATGTCCACACATTTATAACTGAAACATCAGATAATTAGACACGGTTCGTTTAGTTTTTAAGTAAACTATATGTATGCAATCTAGACTACGTTTTCGACCAACAGTTCTTCCAATTTATAAAATTTTCTAAACTAACTGGGCAAATCCGGTGGCGTATCTTTCTTTATATATTTGCCCACTACGCCTTCATTAATAGCTTTCTGCCCTTTCCTTGATATCATCGTTAAAACTATGAACTAATATCATTTATAAATTGAATTAAATCACGTAACAACGACTAAAAAAACAAATACTATTCACAAATCACAGCAAGTTCCCAATTCCCATCTCATTTCATACGATGTTTTCCCACAGATTATAGATCAATTGTTTATTTTCCCGAAAGGACACACAGATTATGAATAACCGTCTTTTTACCGGTAATAACGATTAATAAATATAATTTAGTTATATTCATTTTTCATTGAACAACTGCAAAGTGAAATGCTGACGTATCCCGATAAAGATGCAACAATCCCACGAATTAATTGGAATATCCTTTAAATGATAAATCGTAATAATTAATACGTCATTGTTATGTGCTAAATGCTAAAAATGTGCAGCACTAGTTGTCAAATTTCTAGCTGTCTTTTGTCAACAAATTTCAGGTTATGTCAATACAAAATTCAAAACATAACCTTTTAGCATCACTTTAATGATAAATCAAATATTTTTAGATAATGTTTTATCTAATTGGTTTGGGGTTAGGCGATGCAAAGGATATAACAGTGAAAGGCTTAGAAATTGTTAAGAAATGCGATAAGGTTTATTTAGAAGCATACACTTCTATACTCACTGTTGGCAAAGAAACTTTAGTAAGTATTCAAAACATTATTTACCATGTGATATGTTACTTTAAGTATCTATAATTTATAATATTAGAAAAAACTGTGATATTGAGTTATAATTTATGCACAAATACCTTCCATAATACTGATTGTAGGGTCTTTTCCATAAAAATCAAACTAATTTTGCATGTCTGCAAATAAATAAGGTTAACTATTATCACATTGAAATATAAGATCCTCTTTTTTTACTAAAACATATGTGTAATTTTTACTCAATATTTCAATTTTAAATTGCATCTTCCCTTGACTAAGTTGTTTGTATTGGTGTTTAATAAAACAAGTTAACTTATTTGGCAATACAAGTGGCAAATAACTTTATATTATTGTTTTGTATGAAGCACTAGTAATATTATTTCATTCAAATAAATAAAGTTATATCAATTTTATTAACTATATTAGGCATGTTAATAATGTAATTTGTATTGAAAAAAAACATTTACTAGATTTAATAATCAGATATTTTAAATCAACAAAATGGCAGATACTCACAAAAAATAGAGTTTTGAGTTTTTTCATTTAATATTCATATTATTATATTAAAATAATTTATGCACAAAAATTACTTAGCACATAGATATTTTATTAATATGGTGTCATTCATCTCAGGAGCAATTTTATGGACGGCCATTAATAGTAGCAGATCGTGAATTATGTGAATCTAGTATAGACAATGTTCTTGAAGAAGCAAAAGACAAGGAGATAGCATTGTTAGTTGTTGGTGACCCGCTAGGTGCCACAACACATACGGATATGTTGCTACGTGCCAAAGAGTTTAAGATCAAAACTCAGGTTTGTTGTAATTTAGTAAAAATAATTTAAATCATTTACAGGGTCATGGTAGCATACACTAAAAATCATGATTTTTCTTTTATTGGCATAGTAACTGCATTTTTTAATTAAAAGAAAAATGATTAAAACCACATTTCTCATTTAAATCTATCAAAGCAATTTTTTTTTTTGTTTGGAATATTATTTTGTATTGATAATTGAAAATCTTTGTTGTAGATAGTGCATAATGCTTCCATTATGAATGCAGTGAGCTGCTGTGGCCTACAGTTGTACAACTTTGGAGAAACTGTATCAATACCTTATTGGACTGAAACATGGAAACCGGACAGCTTTTTTGAAAAAATTGTTGGCAACTTTTCAAGAAACCTTCACACACTTTGCTTGTTAGGTAAATATTGATACAATATATAAAAAAAAAAACATTTTACTTAGGTATAGGTACATACACTGTAAATAGAACAGTATAAAGTATTGGTTATTAGTAATGCAAGCATGCATTACAAAACTAATCATTACAGAAGGCGTAATTCATAAAAAAATTATTGACATCTTTTGTTACCTGAGCTTGTTGATATAAATTAAATGGACTCCATAAATGGTCGCACATTCATATACCCACCAATACCACCGCTTCTTGAACTGGGAAGCCAGGTGCCGCCCATAACTACCGTGGGGTTTTAGTCAATATGTTGGCATAGGTTTTTTTATAGGCCGTTAACAGGCACACGAGAATGCAACCCGCCTGATTGTTATCGGACCCTAGCAATACCAAGGGTCTAGCAAAGCCAGGGCCCTGCCTAGTGTAAGGAGAGTACTCTCTTTAAGGTCCAGCATAGAACAGTACAGCGCCGCATGGCAAGGATTTTAATTTTTGCCAACGCATATTCAAACGTCTAGGCGGAAAAAGACGCGCCCTGTGGTATGGGGGCGCTTCGAGAATCCCGCCACGGTATCCCCTGTCTGTCGTAGGAGGCGACTAATGGGGAAGTGAAGGTCGCGGGCGCGCAGTGGGGGGCTGTTGTTGCGCCCATTGTACTCACGTACAATGCGACCTCGAGATGTTCGGCAGCAGGAGGAAGAGGACGCAATTGCCTGTTGCCGAGAAATGAGGAAGCTTCTTAGCCTCCAACATTTGGTACGGCCGCAAATTGAACGGTATTGTGCTTCGGGTTCCCGGGGCCGTTAGAATTGCGCTGAAGAGGGCAACGCGAGGTTTTGGTTGGTATGCCTATCGGTGAACCCAACATAATCGCTCATCAACATCGTATGAAACCTTACTTTATTGTTATGGGAAAAAAATTGGTGGGGCGATCGTTATACCGACTTCCTATCTTTCTAGACCAACATACCAACAAGACTCCGCGGTAGCCTTCTTCGCATTTAGAAGGGCGACGAAACCACGAATAGAATAACTTGCTACTAATAACTATGCTAAGGATATTTGGTGTACGATGTAGGTACTAATCTTTCTCTTAAAATAGTGTATTCAATGCGCCCGATAGATATATAGCTTCTTCAAAATGCGAATAGTGGAGAATAAGGTATGCTGGTAAAAAGTCGAAAGGGCAGAACATATTATGAAACTCGTATCTCATGGTGTTATCCATTACGCGTGAATCAGAATTAAACAACAGATTTGTTAGATCATAAAGGAACATCAAGCCGCATATCGTACGTTTCTTTCACTTAGATCACTTCGCTGATGATTTTGGTGGCATTTTTAACTTTGACTAACTCGTTTAATGCAATTGACATGGAAAACCGCTGCATGAAAATATGCATTGATTGTGAGTGCCATAAAATAGTGAGAGATCGACACAGTGCTTCTCTATATATGAAAGAGATATAGGTATCTGTATCTGTAGATAGAGGTACCTATATAAAAATTGAAGTAATGTATAGGTAATATCCATTATTAACTGTCCACTTGTCATTATAGACGAAGGGATCACATACCTAATTTCCTAGATAGCAGATTTATTAATTCGTTTAAGTCTCACGTAGTTCCTGATACCCACGGGCCACGACACAAAACTCGCTCTTAGTGTGGGGTGTACTTATTTATGTTTAATATAATTGTTAGGCAAATTAATGCTGATGGTCCTATGGGCTGAGGTTTGAATCAGTACCATGAAATCCCTGGTTAAGACTTTACCGATATCTACGAAGAAAGTAAAACAAATATCTCATACGATTATGACAAGTTATAAGGCTGTTTCTAATTTGTCCGACTGTTCAACCTACGGGTAAGGATAATATTATCCATGGAGACTCTAGGAAAGAACATGGTATGACGTCATTGTAACATGTTTGCGTCTATACATACATTTAGATGATTCATATTTTTACATGACAAATATCCTTTATAATAATAAATAATAATAACCCATAAGTTATCCTTATGAAGAAATGTCGTTATTTTAATTAGATGTGGGTTTCCTCCATTGATGTTTTCTTCGACTACATTTTTAGTAGAATTTAACTTCCGATCATTTTCGTAATATATAATTAAAAACATACTGATCATATTATTTTAAGGGACCGACCAGAGATTCAAACGTACCTAAAAGGTAAAAACGGAATCCCATAGCCCATAAGTCTCCGCTGTCTCCCTGTCTGCCACCAGGCTGTATCTCATAAACCATGATAGCTAGAAAGCTGTCGCAAATTATGTATTTCCGTTGCCTCTATAACAACGGATATTAAAAATAAAAAAGAAGATATTAAGGGGGGTTACGATACCCCATACGATTAACGTGTTTTTTCACCTATCACCTTTCAAAATAAATATAAAGTAAATATTAAAGTGCGTGGTGGCCTGTTGGGAAACGGACGACGCGGCTGCCCACATGTTCACGGTGGTCGCGGGTTCGAATCCCAGGGCACACCTCTGACTTTTCGGAGTCATGTGTGTATTGATAGTCAATCACCACGCACTAAAACGGTGAAGGAAAACATCGTGACGAAATCTGCATACCATAGCGATTTATAAGAATTTCTATGGTATGTAAGTCCGCCAACCCGCACTATGCCAGCGTGGTGGACTATATGGCCTAACCACTCTCAATCGTATTCTCGATTGTAGAGGAGGCCCGTGCCCTGGAGTGGGACGTATATGGGCTGATACAGAAATATTAAAGGGGGTTCTCATACAACAAACGTAATTTTTAAGCAATTTTTAACTGTATCTTATTAAACGGGAACAAACATGATTTCATAGGGCTTCTTTGATAGATGATGGTACAGAACCCCTCGTGCGCGGATTCGACTCGCACTTGTTTTTATTGCTATGAATGGCGAGACGGGCATGCCGTTCGTCTGATGGTACGCGATACGACCGCTCATGTACAGTCAGCAACATAAGTCGCTGAACACTTCACATTTTTTAATAACCTTTTTATGAATTAAAATTTGTACGTACTACTCTGTAGTCGTAAAATATAACCGAGTAAAGTCATCCGCCGAGATGCGATGCCGAGAAGTGCCATACGATATTGAAAATAATTATTATTTTGGATGATAAGACAATTCCAAATCTCGTGACTGTGTAGCGACTTATGTTGCTGACTGTACAGTAGCAATGCTTGGCGTTCGACTGCGCTCACCATCCTGAGACGTAGGGTGTTAAATCTCAATATGTCCCGTAATTACTCTGGCTACAATGTGCTTCAAACTGGAACACAGCAGTGCGTTTGCACTGCTGTTTGGCGGAAGATATATGTATTTTACACATGAGAGACCTACTACCAGTTAAAGTTAGTGCATTCGTTGGAATGTCAATAATATTTTACGCATAATGGGCTGATTCGATTATATTTTTTTCAGATATCAAAGTAAAGGAACCAACTGAGGAATCATTGACTAAAAAAGTTCGTCAGTATATGGATCCAAAATTCATGTCAGTGAAAGAAGCGGCCACGCAGCTTATTCGCATAATAGAAAATCAGCCCCAATCAGGTGACTTTCTTGCCTTTTTATTCTAAAAGATCAAGTTTGTGTGCATAATGCATGTGATGCCGGAAGGTAAGTTCGCAGCGTACCTGTTCGAAGCCGGGTATACACAGGTCACAGCCTAATCCCTAAATTAAACATTGTTAGTTTTTTTTATGTCGTGGCTACCATTGGATATTATTTATTTGTATTCGCTACAGCATACATTCGCTACAGGCTCCGCGGGTGCATGAAGGGGACCCTAATTTTCATTCCTGACTGCGCGTAATTTATGTTGTAGCAGTAGGTACATACATGCTTTTTTACTCGTTACAAACTAGTAAAATTTGGAAAAGAACAGACGTAGTAGAATCTGGAAAAGAAATGAACAAAAAGCAGTTTTCTCCCGTCCAACAGCAGTTTAAATGCACTGTTGTGTTTCGGATTGAAGGACATTGTAGCCAGAGTAACTACTGGACATATTGAGACTTAACATCTTATGTCTCAGGATGGCGAGCGCAGTGGAATGCCAAGCATTGCTTTGTAGTTCAAGGTGTTGTTTGGTTGTACTACTGTTCATGAACGGTCGCATCGCTTACCATCAGGCGAACGGCATGCTCGTCTCGCCATTCTCTGCAATAAAAAAAAAAGAACATAAAGTAGTATTTTCTTTTTAACCGACTTCAAAAAAAGGTAGAGGTTTTCAATTCGACTGTATGCTACTTTTTTATGTTTGTTACCTCATTTTTCTGTAATGTGTGAACCGATTTCGACCATTCTTTCTTTGATTGAAAGCTGATGCTTGTCGTTTGATCATAAAAATATGGTGAAGATCTGATGAATATCTGCGGACCTGGAGAGGGGAACTCCTTAAAATTAAGTAGGATTCCAATGGTTCTTTTTGCATTAGGTTCATTATAAAAGTTTAACAGTGAGTGAGGGAAAAAGGGGTGGGGGTGAGGGGGGTAGGTGATAAAATTAAAATACACGTAATTTCTAATATCTTCGGCAGCTTTTAACCGATTTTAGTGATTTCTTTTTCATTGGAAATAATGTATTGACAGGTTGATCCCAGGAACACAACATGAAGATCTGATAATCATGTTCGGACCTAAGATGTTTATAAAGCATAGATGCGTTGTCCGAGCTTTATAATGGCAAGACGTTTGGAAGGTAATTGCCTCACTCGCAATCAGTCACGCTTCAACCAGTGTCGCGGATACACGTTTCTCTGACTATTTGTATTCTCAAAATCAAATGCGGAAAAATAGTTTAGAGTGATTTAAAATAATGTACAAATGGTTCTGAAACTGCAAACAAAAAAAAATATTTTATTTAGTGCGCAAGTACACACCAATTTAATTTTTTATTAAATATTAGCGGCCCGGCCCAGCTTCGCCTGGGTGCATATATTTTTTGATTCCACTCCACACCAAATACATGTTATTTTTCGTATAAACTCTTGTATACCTAAACTTGACGTAGCTGTCCTACTGTCCGGCTCAATCCCGTCTCATCCGTCTGTTCAATCTCTTCCCGATCCGTTCCGTCCTTTATCTTTATTATCCATCCCGTCTTATAACGTGCATTTACATTTGGTCCTATCAAATCTGTCAGCTATCCCAGTCCTCTCCCGTACCTTCCACTGTATTATATCCCGTCTCTCCATATACATGTACATATAAAGATTGCCTTATGAAATTTTGACATTAAAAACTTAAGCGTTTTTTATTGTTCATCCAATATTCCTTCCCTTAATTCAGCACCAAAATGCTGTTTTTCCAAATAATATTGCACGCCATTACTTTTTGTTAGTAATAAAGTAATAATAAACATTTAAAAAAAAGAATTGGCCAAATTGGTCCAGGCGTTGTTGAGTTTTGCGCTTACCAACACATTTTGCGATTCATTTTTATATTATAGAAGAAGAAGATATAGTCCACCCCGCTGTCTTAGTGCGGGTTGGCGGATTTTATTTGACGTAGAAATTAATCCGATAAGTCAGAGGTGTGCCCTGAGATTTGAACCCGTGACCATCGTAAACTTGTTGGCAGTCGCGTCTAGTACGTTACCATATACAAATTAATAAAACCTTCATACTGCCTTACCAGGTGACGTAAGTAATAAAACAAATATTTAAAAATATAAAACTGCATATCGTTTCATTATAATGTCTAGATACGGCATCAACGTACCATTTTTTTTATACATCTGAAAGTATCAATTCAAAAGACAATGTCGTTTATGAAAACGAAAAATTATAATTAGATATATTTTGGTGTACTCCGGCAAAACGCTTCGATAGAGTATACCTACAAATATACCGGGTATATCAAGACTGCTACCGAAAACGAAGCTGGATGGTAGTTCTAGTGATTACAAATACAATGCAACCAAAAATTTCGCAAAGAAACGCGACAATTATTTTTAATGATTTTTTAAATATCATCATTTTTGGGCGCTAAATCCATAGTTATTGCTAAAATAATAATTTAAACCCTTTTATACCTTAGAGTATTTATAAATAAAAGGGTATTCACTATTATATTAGGGAAATATACATTTACCGCCCAAATACGAAACTAGGAAAAAAATAACCAAAAAAAAATTGTCGCTTTTTTTTCCAACATTTTCTGTTGCATTGTGTCTACAGTCGCTTAAACTACCACCCGGCTTCGTTTTCGGTAGCAGTCTTGATATACCCTGTATAATACAAAACTATTAAATGAAATAAAACAGTCTAATACAAGTATTGAAACGTCTATCTCTTTTTTAATGGCACAAAATGAAGAATTGAAGAAAAAGATTCAAATATTAGAAAATAAAACAAAGGATGATAAACGTTACATAACTATACTTGAAGATAAAATAGAAAATATGCAACAGGATATTAGAAAATCAAGCTTTGCTTTGCCTAAATCGAATCATGAAACAAAAGAAGATCTAATAAACATGGTTACCACGCTATCTACTACAATTGGGTGTGAAATAAGCAAAAAAGATATCAGAGACGTCAGACGTGTACAGAGTCCGTGGGAAGAAAGAATCCAGTCCAAATACTGCAATAGTAGTTGAAACTTCTTCTACTATATTAAAAAATGACATCTTAAAATCTTGTAAATCCTACAACATTAAACAAAAGGCAAAATTATGTGCAAAGCATGTAGGACTGCGCACATCGGAAAACGTTCCTGTGTATGTCACTGAACATCTTACTACAAAGGGAACCCGTCTACATTTCCTTGCTCGTGACCTTGAAAAATCCAAAATATATAAATATTGTTGGACAGCGTACGGCAGGATATACCTCAGAAAAGATGAAAACTCGCCGATTATTCTGGTGAAAGATGAGCTGCAGGTACAAGCACTCTGGAATGGATCATGACTATACTACAGGTTCTACTACCACCCTAACTTCTCTAATTCTTATTTTATTTATTATAATAATGTAAAAATTCAAACTATAGGAATACTTATTACACTACTACACACAACTCACTTAACCCCACCCGGAATATTTATAAACACACAAATCTTATCTTTATACACTACATAATATTTAAACTCATAATATCGAAATATTATCATAGGACTCTTTATGAATTTGTTTCTGGTCTCTCTCACCATTTAATAACTAATCTCATAGACACAATACGTATATTACTTGAAATTAACTCTTATGGGTGATATTCTTCAAACTTTAAAAGATATGGATAACTTGAATATAGCTAGAGCTACGGAGTGCGATACTCTTGAATTGGCTAATCATTATAATTATTCCAATTCGGACCTTACGATTATTTCCCAGAATATAAGAAGCATTTACTGCAACTTTGACGACTTTGTTGTAAACCTGCATAATCTTAGGTTCGAATGCGATATTATCGTTTTGACTGAATGTCGCTTAAGCCCAAATAAACCTGTACCTACTTTAGAAAATTATAATAGCCATGTAACGTCGAGACATATGAACCAAAACGATGGTGTAGTAGTTTACATTAAGAAACATCTAAAATGTTGTATTACGGAAGTAAAATTACTACAAGCGTCGTGCTTGCAACTTGACATTTTAAACAATATTGTTATATGTATATATCGCTCCCCGTCTAACAGTAATGCGGAATGCTTTACAAATTCATTATGCGCACATTTAAATACCATAAGTATGCAAAAAAATATCATAATTACTGGAGACATCAACATCAATATCATATCTAAACCAAATGAGGCTTCAACTGACTTTAGAAATAGGACATTTTATCTTAATTCCCTTTCAACCTGTGGCGTTCTGCCAGGACACAACTTGGCTACTAGAGAAAAAAACTGCCTCGATCATATGATGTTAAAAATCAACACCAAAAAAGTCTCTGCCTTCATTGCTATCTTACACACAACAATTACAGATCACTACATCACTTTCTTATCAGTCTCAAAAGTAAAAAAAAAAGCTTACTTATATTAAAAAATCCCATCCTAAAATAGACTTTCAAAGCGCGCTAAAAAATTTAGAGAAGGCGAAATTAACTGAGCTATTTTTTTGTAACGATCCAAATCGTATTACCGATCTTCTGATTAATTATATTTCTACATCGATAACTCAAAATACGACTATTGCATATATGCCAAACAGTAAACGTATAATCAAACCCTGGATCACTTCTGGAATATTAAAGTGTATTAGAAATAGGAATAAACTTCAAAAACAATCGCGTAATGAACCTCATAATGATATTAAAAAAATCACTTATATTCGATACAGGAACTTTTGCAATAATCTTATTAAAAAAATTAAACGAAAATATGATAGAACGCTACTTGCTAACTCTATAAAGCAGCGGCGTGCACAGGATTATGACACTGGGTATGCGGCGGAGTACTCGGTCACAAAAACTTTTTCTTTTATAGTTTTTTAGCATAGCCACAGCCACGCGACGGATCTCTAAGTCGGAAACCATGCGAACATAACAAGTATTAGATGTATTCATGTCCATCTTCTACGGCAACGCAGACAAAACAGCGATCGATCGTCGCGGCGGAAGAAACTCTAATAAGTAACATCAAAAAAACTCACCTAGTCAGCTTTCAATTTTCACATATTCAAGGTTCCGGTTAGTTGAGATTACTATACCTATCCCGATGTAAATAAACGCAAGATTTCGGCCACCTCATTCATTCATTTGATAAACATACATTTTTAACACAAACCTCGCAATCAAATAACATTTAAAAAAATAAACAAACACACTAGTAAATGCAAATGACTACAATTAATATCGAAACTTAGTAATAAACTGTTAAATGTACACACTTTCAAATGTTAAAATGAAAAATCCGTTAAGAAATCTATTTTATTTACAAAAATACTAGTATAAAATAGTAAACAATGCAAAAACTCATAAAAAAAGCAAAATGGCCCCCGCGAAACACAAAACATTTCTATTTAAACAAATAAAACCTTACTAACCAAAAATGCATAATGTGCATAGGTGATTTATTAGATTGCAGCCTATTAATTTTACTCGGATTATAGGCAACGAACATTTACGATTACTTCCGACAACTGCCGAACTCCCGAGGCCTGCCGCAGGAGTCGCGGCTTTCAATATTCATGGGTGTGTGCGTTTGCGACTGTGCACGGACACCAAAATTACTACACACATGCAAACAAATGTAATGCGGGACGCGGCGGCATGACTTGGTTGATTAGGTACATTAATTTGCTTTGCAGCGCCTCTTGCTTTTCGCGTGGCAACCATAATGTTTGCGTGATTGCAAATTAAATAAATTAAAGTCATTATATAAATAAAAGTCATCTAAAACGTACGAACGTTATAATAAAATATCTGTGAATGGCAAGTAAAGCACTGCATTTCTGCCTACAAGAAGTGCACGCCCCTGCTATAAAGAACTATAAATTACTCTGGAAAAATATAAAACATATCACTTACACTGAAAAATCAAATAATTTAAATAATGAACTTATGAATATAAAACCCTCTCCAATTGAGTCGGCGATTTATGTAAATAGTTTTTTTTGCTGATATCGGTCCACAACTAGCTAAAAACATCCAAAGTACTGTAACAGATGACGACAACAGAATATACCTAAACGGTTTACCAAGTCAGCCGCACTCCTTTGTTCTTCTAGATACTGATCCCAATGAAATAAATGACATCATAAACAGCCTAAAAGTAGACAGTGCCCCGGGCTGGGACAACATCTCTACTAAATACCTAAAATATGAAGTTACCCCAATTATAGTCCACTTGGCGAACCTGTGTTTTAAAGTAGGTGTCTTCCCCAACTCGTTAAAAAAATCTTTAATTACCCCCGTGTTTAAGGGTGGGGCTAAGGAAGACATAAACAACTATAGGCCTATATCGGTTCTACCGGCTTTATCTAAAATATTAGAAAAACTATTAAATTCTAGACTCTTACAATATATTGATAAACATAATTTATTGTCACCTTACCAGTTTGGCTTCAGACAAGGTGTTTCTACAGAGGATGCGGTAATATCCCTAAGTTCTACAATTACCGAACAACTTGACAAGGGTCACAAATGCCTAACTATCTTTTTAGATTTAAAGAAAGCCTTTGATACTGTTTGTGTGCCCATTCTCCAACACAAGTTACAGAAAATTGGAATTAGAGATATTCAACTAGATATCTTCAAAGACTATCTTTCAAGTAGAACTCAGAAAGTAAAAATAAGTGAGCATGTAAGTGATGAAGTAGAGATTACTTTTGGGGTTCCCTAAGGCAGCATCCTTGGGCCGACATTATTTTTAATCTATATTAACGATCTATGCAACATGGCTATTCCGCATGCAAAAATCTTTTCCTATGCCGATGACACTGCTATCGTGTTTTATGGCTCATCTTGGAAAGCTATTAAAAGCAGTGCCGAAAAAGGTATGACCCAGGTTGCAAAGTGGCTTACAAATAACCTCCTCACTTTAAACATAAATAAAACAAACTACATTAGTTTCAGCATTAACAACCGCACTCAACCTGATACAGACTTTAATATCAAAATACATTACCAAACTTGCGTCACTGAAAACAAATGCAACTGTCCCTTTTTAACAAAAGTCAATCAAACGAAATATCTAGGCGTTATAATTGACCAGAGGTTATCCTGGTACCCTCAAGTTGAGCTGGTTTCAATGAGAATAAGAAAATTCAATTGGATGTTCTCTACACTTAGACATGTCGTACCGCAGAATAAATCTAGCCCAAATACCCTCCTAAATAGGATATATATTGCATTAGTCCAATCCGTTATAATATATTGTATACCGGTGTGGGGGGGAGCCTTAAAAACGCGATTCCTGGAAGTTGAGCGGGCCCAAAGAGGTTTGCTTAAAATCATGTACTTTAAGAAGCGTCTTTATTCTACGGAAAACTATACATACTACAAACTATTCTGAAACTTCATAAGTCACTTACCTTCAGTCCTGTTGACTCCTCAAAAAGAAGAAGGAAACCGGACGTTGTACCTGTCCCTAAAACTAAAACCGCTTTCGCGAACATCCAGTTTAAAAAACGTTCGGCGTAACTTTATAATAAAATAAACAAAGAAATAAATCTATATATTAAAACTTACCGTGACTGCAAATGTGATTTAACTACTTGGCTAAAACAATTAAATTATAAAGAGACCGAGTCCATCTTATAAAATATGAGTTTATTTTAATAACATGAATTCACACACACGCACACGCACACGCACACATACATATATACACAGTACACACCCACACATACACACACGCATACACATTCGCGCGCGCTCACTCACAAGAGCATTCGTGCGTTTGCACAATACCTTGCGCGATTACTTTTATATATTTGTATTAAGTTATGGAAGAGCGTAGTCTCCTAACACAGGCATTTATATGCCTAAAAGGAGACTACCACACCTAGACAATAAGATGAAATGTTTGTAAAAGTAATAAAGATATTTTTATTTTTTTTTATTATTTATTTTATACCTTGTTTAAAACTGTTGCAATAATCTAAAAAAACAATGGGCTATTTTAGTAGATATGGACATCGTTTTATTTTACATTTAACAAAATTACGCGCAAGACGCCGTATCTATATAATATTATTATAATATTTCGTCAGCCGTCAATGAAAGACAATGGAAAGATAGATCATTTTACGTTGGATGGTAGTTGAAGCTGGACCGTCTTTTACGTCTCCCGTCAAATAAACAAAGATCATCCTATATTGGCTGGACGCATCACGCTTGAACGATACCCAAAAAAAAGGTTTTTAGTATCTTCCTTAGAAATTTTCCAATTTTTCTCACTCCTAAAACCTTCCCAGAACTTTTACGAATATTTCAAGACCAAAATAAGCCAAATCGGTTCAGCCGTTCACACGTGATGCCGCGCCGTGACAACGCGAAACGGGTTTCATTTATATATATATAGATAATTAATAAATTTGCTCTCATGGCGACGTTTGACAGCTCTCGCCACGTCATCCCGTACTTCATGCTTGGTGCTACGTCACACGCGCTTTGGCCAATAACCGTGCGGCACTTATTGTTACGTAACTAGCGATGTCTATTCATCTTCTTCTAACTTATGTATCTTGCTTTTTTACTCTTTCTTCGAACCAATTTGATATTACAATACGCATCGCGCCATTTTTTTGTGCCATTATGTTAGTGTAGGACGTGTCTATTTGTAAAACGTCATTGGTTCGGACCTGGAGTGTAGAACTCTTCAAAATTTAGTAGGATTCCAATGGTTCTTTTTGCATTGGGTTCAGTATAAAAGCTAAGCTACAGTGGGCAAAGGGGTGGGGGTGGGGGAGGAGAATAAAATAATAAACATGTGAATACTCCAATATCTTCGGCAGCTTTTAGTCGATTTTAGCGACATATAGATATTTAAATTAATATAAGGCATAGGTCCTACATGTTTGGTACTTAGCGGCCCGCCTTCAATATGTTATGCATATATTTTGATTTGTTGGCTAGTCATTAAGCAAATTAATCAACAAGCACACGTTCCATGAAATAAATATTATTTTTTTGCTTTGCAGTGGTACTTATTATTTTGTTTTTTTTTTTGTGGTTTTTTGTTTTAAAACCGTTTTTTTTTAATTTTAGTTACTTTTATCTTTTTAGTGTTGATAGGAATTTAAATGAAGAAGATTTGGTCCCCACAAGGAATATGTTCTTTCCGATGATAATGAAGTCGCTAAAATCGACTAAAAGCTGCCGAAGATATTGGAGTATTCACATGTTTATTATTTTTTATCTACCCCCCTCCCTTTGCCCATACCCCCTTTTGCCTCCACCACTGTAGCTCAGCTTTTATACTGAACCCATTGCAAAAAGAACCATTGGAATCCTACTAAATTTTAAAGAGTTCTATACTCCAGGTCCGAACATGATCATCAGATCTTCATGTTGTATTCCTGGGTTCAACCTGTCAATACGTTCTTTCCAACAAAAAAGAAATCACTAAAATCGGTTAAAAGCTGCCGAAGATATTAGAAATTACGTGTATTTTAATTTGATCACCTATCCCCCCCCCCCCCTCACCCCACCCCTTTTCCCCTCACTCACTGTAACTTAACTTTTATAATGAACCTAATGCAAAAAGACCCATTGGAATCCTTCTTAATTTTAAGGAGTTCCCCTCTCCAGGTCCGAAGATATTCATCAGATTTTCACCATATTTTTATGGGACCAAATGACAAGCACCAGCTTTCAATCAAAGAAAGAATGGTCGAAATCGGTTCTCACAGTACAGAGAAACGAGGTAACAAACATAAAAAAAGCAACATACAGTCGAATAGAGAACCTCCTCCTTTTTTTGAGTCGGTTAAAAATACACGTAAATACTAATATCTTCGGCAGCTTTTAACTGATTTTAATTATTGCTTTTTCATTAGAAAGAACGTATTGACAGGTTGAACCCAGGAATACAACATGAAGATCTGATGATCATGGTCGGACCTGGGGAGGGGAACTCCTTAAAATTAAGTAGGATTTTAATGGATCTTTTTGCATTAGGTTTATTTTATTGCATCGGATCAAACCCTGGCTTGTTGAACCAGGTATGTTGAAAAGTCATTGGTACAGAAGGATACATGAACTAGTGTTTATTTCATAACTCAAACAGTTTCCTGAGCTGAGCTCCTTAGATTCCTTATCATCTGATGTAACATTACGTTATACAGGGTATATCAAGACTGCTACCGAAAACGGAGCCGGGTGGTAGTTTAAGCGACTTCAGACACAATGCAACAGAAAAAGTTGCAAAAATAAGCGACAATTTTTTTTTTAAATTTTTTTCCTATTGCCATATTTTGGTGGTAAATATTTTTTTTCCTAAAATAATAGTGTATACCCTTTAATTTATAAATACTCTAAGATATAAGAGAGTTTAAATTATTATTTTAGCAAAAACTATGGATTTACCACCCAAAAATGACGATATTTAAAAAATCATAAAAAATAATTGTCACGTTTCTATGCGAAAATTTTAGTTGCATTGTGTTTGTAGCCACTAAAACTACCACCCGGCTTCGTTTTCGGTAGCAGTCTTGAGATACCCGGTATAATGTTTATTTAACATTGAATATCCATTACCTATCCTTTTAATTTTTCAGTGCTTATTTAGATTCTCTTTTATGCCGACAATATAGTATTTTTTTTTAATTAGATGGTAAAGGATTCATGAATTAGTGTATATTTGATTTCACAGGTTCTTTGATCTTTTTATTCATTAGGAATATTAAATTAGTGGTAAATACTCCGGAGAGCCACTAAAATATTATGGCTTAAATTGAGTGGACTAATTTATTGGGAAAAATATTTATTGAAAAATGATAAAATTCTAAATAAGACTTTTTTTTTTATTGCAGTGAATGGCGAGACGAGCAAGCCGTTCGCCTGATGGAAAGCGATACGACCGCTCATAAACAGTAGCAACATTCCACTGCGCTCGCCATCCTGAGACATAAGATGTTAAGTCTCAATATGTCCAGTAGTTACTCTGGCTACAATGTCCTTCAATCCGAAACACAACAGTGCATTTAAGCAGTGTTGTTTGACGGGAGAAATAGACATTGCGGTGGTACCTACCCAGATGGCCTCTCACATATGAGAGACCTACCACCAGTAAAAAAAGACAAAGACTTTTTACATATATACATACATAAACTCACGCCTTTTTAAAGAAGGGGTAGGCAAAGGTGCCCGTTCACCCACATTTCGCCTTGTATCTTTCGTCCCACGATGTGATAGGTTGCGAGCCTATCGCCATATCGGGTACAAATTTGTCACTCTGGGCTGATAATTAATAGAAAAATCCAATATCACTTTGCCCAACCCGGGATTCGAACCGGAGACCTCAGCTTTGTAACCGTACCGTAGTACAACTACGCCACCGAGGCAGTCTTTTTTGTATGTACAAATAATACGCGACTACTATGGTTTGACTTAGAATGAATCATTAAGAAGAGCGGAATATTTCTAAAAATAAGTTAATATTAATTTCCTGTTAAAGAATGAAATAAATATGCAAGCTCTTATTTTACTAAGACACTTGCCACGAGACGAGCATGCCATTTGCCTGAAGGTAAGCGACAGGAGCGCTCATGGACAATAGCAAAACCAAACACCATACATTACAAAGCAATGCTTGGCATTTCACTGCGCTTGCCGCCATCCTGAGACAAGATGATAAATTTCAATATGTTCTGGCTGCAATATTCTTCAAACCGGAACACAACAGTGAATTCATTCTGCTGTTTTCGGTAGAAATAGCCATTGCGATGGTATCTACCCATATTTCGCATATAAGTAACCTACCATCTGTATAAAACGTATGTACTTTTTGAATACTTTTCATTAAAAACTTACTGCATTGTCGTTACATATGCATATTAATTAGCCACAGGATGTCACTACACTCTCATTTAATCTATTAGTGAGTAGTGTCGCGTGCAATGGTAGTTATTGCCTCGATTAGGAGAGTGCCGTTTTGGCTTGACTAGTGTAGGCACTAATCTACCTGTTCTAACAGGTAGTACCAAACGTGTCCTTAAGTCATATCCTTTTGATATATTGTTAAGTAATACATTTGATATTAGTAACGCATATTTTGGTATCTGGTGATTTTTTACGCTATCCGTGTTGAAAAAAATCCGATATGTATTTAATTCTATGTTCGAACCGGTAATCACATGCTATATCTATTTTTTCCAGAAATTTGCAAGTCCACCTTGGCAGTGGGATTATCTAGAGTAGGCGCTCCAGATCAACAGATCGCCGTAATGTCCCTTGAAGCTATGACACAGTTTGACCTCGGGCCGCCGCTGCACAGTCTTGTCATCCCTGCTCCCAATCTACATCCGCTCGAGCTAGACTATCTCGCACAATTTAGATAGTTGCCACTTCAACTGTCAAATATTGCTTTCATGCGAAAGCAATATTACTGTGGATATAAAATAAACAGCCATTTGAGTATAATTAATATAGTTTTATTATTTACAATCGTAATTATATAATGAAAATAATATTAACAGAATTCGAGCTGACCGTAAGAATAAAAACTCAAACCCATTGGTCCACAAAGCTACCACAAAATAAAATTATTTAAATAATTTCAAATCGTACATATTAAAAGGTACATTAATTATTATTTGGTCTAAGTTTCACAATTCATAAATAATGAAAACTATGCATTATTAATATACAAATAACGGAATGTAGATATACCAACATTGGATACATAATAGATCACCTATTTAGTATACATCAAACATCTCTAGATAAAACTGGAAAATGGTGGGTCACATTATAATTATAAAGAGGCATGACTTACCTATTAAATATGGAATTTTACATTATGTAACACTAGAAAACTCACTTATGATAATTATACAGTCTTTAGACTTAGTCATAAACATACATGATTTTTAATAATATAAGACAAATTTATATAACTCGTGCGTTCTATTCATCAAGTGAGATTACAAAACAGGGAACTATATAAATAGACATTGATTTAAAATTGTAGAGTATTTAAAACTTCAAACGGCAGACACTTGTTGATCATCGTCATCGTCGTCCGGCACGTCATAGTAGTCGTAAGGACGCGTGACGCCCTCGTGCGAGTGCGCGCGGCTGAGGCGCTCGAGGCGCGCCACTTGCGCCGCCAGCGTGTAGGGCGCCTGCGGCATGCGCGGCGGCGGCACCGGCCGCGCGCAACTCGTCGCTGTGCACGAGCCGTGCCCGCTGTCGCTCGATGTCGCTGATCCTGTCTTTCTCAACGGCAAGTTCACTAGCGAAGTTACACTACTACTTTCCGCTGACAGATCGACCGGAAGTGGCGTTGGCGTATCTGAATGCGACCTCTCGTGAGCCGTGCGTGGACAACAAATTCCCGGAACGGGACCGTCACGTCGGTGAGAGCATGGCGAAGGACCCGGTGGCAGTGGCCTGGGTTGATGCGGTCTCGTTTTGGCCGGTTCTGACAGAGCCAAAAGCTTTCTAACCGCTTGGGGAGAGGCTGTGCCAAATTTATTTCCTGCAAAACTTTTCTTACTCTCGCTGGCCGAAGAAGCACTGCTGGTGGTAGACAAGGAGGGTGACGGATGCCGACGGCGAGGCATCGCTGGGGCCGGCCCGGCTCCCTCGCACTCCAATGATAGCGCGTGAAGTCGTTCCTCATCTGTCTCAACGTGCATGCGATTTAAATATGCTTTGACTCGCCTGACCATCTGTGCTTCTTCAAACATTTTTTTAGGATTTGGTACATTGGAAGATTTTTTCCTCCTCTTTACTGTTACTTGCCCTTGCTGGACGCCGCCTGTTGTCAGTTGATTCAAAGCCACCATAGCATTTGAAGGTGGTTGTTTACCTAACTCGAGTAGAGTAAGAAGGTCATATGGTGAGCTGCACATGTTTGTGAGTGTTCTAACTTCTTTTGCAATCATGCGTAGTTTCTCAAAATTAACCATTCCTTCAACTTTTGTGTCATTACCCAAATGAATAAATGTTAGATCTTTTTAACCACTGGATAGAAGGGTATTACTGGTGATCTGCCTTGCTCTGTCGTGACTAACTGTCTATATTTAGACATATTTCTCGATGGGTCCATGAGCATCTGCAAATCTGTAAACAGCTTGTAGTACTTAGTTGGTAGTTTCTCCCATGTCATTCTCAGCCTAGATACAGCTCCGTGTCCCAAGCCCGATATAATAGCAAACATTGAGTTAAAGTTTTTGCACTCCTTACAGTGGCGAGCTACTTTAATGAACTGTTTTATAATTTTAGATCTTCTGACCAAATTTTGTTCATTTACAACTTCGGTGACAACCCAAAACATTTCTTTGTTCACAAGTTCCGCAAATTGGGACAACATAGGTATACCATATCTGCTTTTTAACACAAATAGATCATCAACATACTCAGTACTTTCGATTTGTCGAAAAATGCAAAAATCTTGTAATGTCAATTGCACAGCTACTTCAACAGCATTTAATTGCAAAAAATGAACAACACTCTCACGCAGAAGCTCAGGAGCCATATCATCAGGTACTAAAGTTTCACTAATACCATTGGTTTTGAGATAATATCTAGAACTGAGACCAATTCTTTCAGCTAGATTTTGAAGTTGGTCTGGAAGCCTATGTTGTTTGATTATGCCACCCTGGGCTACAGAAACTTCACAAAGCGAAAAGTTAGAACTGGGATCAGTGATGCCAAATTCTTGTAAAGTAAGCATCACAACTTCTCTGGCTGTAGTTTCTTTGTGTACCAATAAGTACTTGCAGGTCTGATCAGCTTTGTAAACTTTGAGAACATGCTCAGGAAAATCTGACGACTGATATTCGTCATAACATATGGATATTAAATCTGGATTACTGTGGGAGTTATAAAATGAGGTACTTGTGTTAGCTTTGTTTAGTGATTCGGAATTTGACAAGATGCTGTCATCACTATGTAAGCCATCTGTAATTGTGTTTTTTGGAAGAATATTCATTTTCATTAAAGCTTTTTGGAGTCTCCGTTTTGGACCAAGTGTCATAAAACCTTTTTGTGGTTCCTTCTTAATACTAAGCGGCTGTGGTTTTTTGGTAGGCGATTGAAATACAGGAGCCAATGTGATGGGATCATCACTAAGTAACTCTGCAGTGGATAATCTGGCCCTAGGGTCAGTTTGCCAACGAACCATATTGGCACCTCCCCTTTGTCTTGGAGAATTTTCAGGCATTAATAACATTTGCTTAAATGCTAACAAATTACTCTTAACTGTGATGCTTAAATGTGTTGAACCTGTTATTATCTCCATTGCTTTTGCATGACTAACATGTTGAAATGACTGACCATTCACTTCTAATACTTGATCACCTCTTTTAAGCCCCACATCCTCAGCCTTTGAATGCTTTTCTACTTTAAATATAAATATTCCATAACCCCTTTCATATCCTCCAAGTATGGTAAAGTTGAGGGGTTCATCTCTGGTGGGTCGTGATAATGTGACGCTCCTGGTCCTTGCTTTTGCAGAACATGCAATATTTAATAACCGTAATTGACTATCCATTTTTTCATGCTCTAATGCTATTTCAAAACTTTCAAGGAAATCCATCATGTTTGGATCAGTTTCAAAATCTGTAAAATGGTTATTTACCCAAAGCAACACAACCCGTGTAACTTTATCACGAACAGAAGGTTCAGAAAACCAGGCAAGAAGTTGTTTAGCAACTACTAAAGGACTTTCAATGAAAGTCCTGTGGGTGAGAAGAAAGTCTTCAACATATGTAGAGTCACGAGAATTATCTTCCACTAATTGCAACATCAATTGCTCAGGAGTCCCTCTAATGACTACATGACCTTGTTGACGACCTGACTCCCCAGCTGCACCTCTATATTCAGTGACCAGTACTACAACACCATGTTCATTCTCATGTCTCCGTATATTTTCCTCTCCTTGATGAAGTATACGATAATAATCAGTTTGTGTAACACAAACAAACTGGCAGTCATCACAACGTGTAGTCATCACTCCTCTATGATACAATTTTTCAAGAGTAGCTTCAGCCATTCCAAAGCTGTCTCCAACATTGAGGTGTTCAATTTCTCCACTAGAGTGTTCAATACCAACATGCCCATTAATAAGGACAGACCAGGAGTCATGTTCTTCTCCATCATTCATAACAATAGTGCCAGCCTTCTCAACCACCGCAAACACCATTACACCACAAAGTGCCCTGCGCACTGTTAATGTCATGTTAGTGAATGCTTTCAAATGTTGGGTAAACTCTAACAGAATATCTATGTCTTCATCTGTTCTTTCACTAGGATCTTTTTCAAGACATTCTCTTACAGCATCCCTGACTGTAAGGCTATCCATGCTCTCTTCCATATCTTCTTCTTCATCAGAATCAACAATAGACTCGAGGAGACCAGAAAGGTCAACCTCCATGTCCATGTCTAACGAGCTATGTACAGAAGTCATTGTGTCACTGCCACTGTACGCAGAGCTGGTGTCGCTCGCGTTGGAGCACTTCAGTGTATGAGGATACAGCTCAGGACTGTGACGGCCTCCACGCCCACCTCTCAACATTGTGAAGTTTCTAGCCTGCCTAAATGAAGTCCAGCTCCTGTAACAATATACCCTTTTATAAAAAACTACTAGAATATAAGCAAGCACGTAACAAAAATAATTTATTTTAATACATAAATAGAATCAATGATCAGCCACCTGTTATATTGTCTGATATTTTTATAGAATCGTAACTTTAACATATAAAACTTTAAAATATAAAACATGCAAGCAATGAATCAATCAGTGGACAAATTTGTCGATAGTCTACGAATTGCGGGAGAGTTTTTACTCAGTAGGTGAATACGTTCGTGCGTAACAGAACATAGCAAATGAGCATTATGTTGTTTGCGTCATATGTTTTTGTTTTGTCAATGAAAATACATCAACAGATCCACGTTTTGCAAGTAGAGAGTATAAAGTTGGAATATTACCTTCTCAATTTCTATTTATTTTGCATTCATGGCGGAACTGTCAACGCTTCCATGTTGCTTTCTAAAATAATTTAAACTCTTTTTGTAACTGTCCGAGATAACTTCTTGTTCACATAAATCTTATGCACTTTAATCAAAATTATCACTATATTTCTATGAACATTGAACCACTTTAATTCGTTTTGAAATTGTAAACTGCGACAAATATTTAGAAAGCAGCTTTCTTGCGATCAAAGCTGAATGAAATAATGAATGTAGCATAGATGATAGACTATTATAACCATAGTATGTTCGTTTCACAACAATTTCATTTAAATTATTACAAAATATTATATTTGAGACGCAAAAATTTTGTTGTGCAAATTAATATAATATTGAAAAGTGTATATTTTTATTTACTCGTTATGATGATTTGAGTCATAGCCAATATTTACTATATTTTTACATTCTGTTACCGGAAATCAGTATTAAGCTATCTTTTAAAGAAGCATTTAAGTAATATTTTCTGAAAATAAGACTATTATTTATTGTAATAAAATTATTTCATATTTATTATAACTACTTTCACTTGTATTATTTTTTAATTTGTAGATTTTTAATATAAAGTATATGATTTGACCAACTGAATATTTTCTATCTCCATCTATTTTCAGAAGAAGGTACTTTTCTATGAGTGTAGCGTTTTCGCAGCAAAACCAGTGATGTTAATCTTTTAGTTATAAATTTTGTAAATTGATTCCTTCCCACAGTGAAAAAAGTCGCCGAAATATATAACAATTCTCGTGACAGTGCAATATTTGAGAACTATATTGTGTATAGCTTTAAAATGCGTCTTGTTTCATAGTCGAAACGGATGGTGAGCGATGGCGAGACTACGGTGATGGATTTTTGGTGTTAAATTTTACTCCGTGTCATCACTGCTTTAGTTTTTGATTACGCCTAGGAGGGACGATTACCGTTTTGATTCGATGTTTTACGTGTTCTAACGAGTAAATCTCTAAAATATCTTTGAGCGTTTTTGTCGAGAAATAAATTGTCATTGACGGACCGGCTGATATTACACGAGGCTTGTATGTATATGTGACTTCTGCCTTCTGCTATTCGTGACACGCCTCACAAAATAAGTCTACATTTTTGAACCGAATTATTATTTTCTGTATTTGTGTTATTTTAGTGATACAGACGTATTAAAATTACGTAACTGTTGTGGAATCTTGAAGTGTATAAAGAATGGCTTGAGTGTGATCACTCCATTACCGTCATGTGTGACGAAGGAATGTTTGTTTAGGCTCTAATATTGTGCTCCGACCTTACGGAAAGTGCGCGTTCGTCTCGTGGACTGGGCCAGATCATGACTCTATCCGAAACAAAACAAATTTTGCATTGATCACTGTCTACTTGTTATCATTTGGGACACTTTAACATTGCCAAAATGTCTTCGGGAACGTTTGTGGACAGGATTGATCCTTTCGCCAAAAGATCATTGAAGAAAAAGACCAAGAAATCTCAGGGCTCATCTCGATACCGCAATACGCAAGATGTTGAGTTGCAAGCTCTGCCATTGCTGAAAGGTGAGTTCCATCATATCAACATTACAAAAAAAATTTATACTTATTCAAATCAAAATACCTGTTTTTAGTTTAATTCAATATCATAATATTAATTTGTAAATAATTTCGTTAGTTCAATGAACTTTCGTCTTGATAATAGGTTAGTATATAATATGTAAAATGTTTACCAAGTGCATATGAAAAATAATTTAATCTTTTCGTTAATTACTTACTTGTAATAATTTTAAATTTTAATATTAGTAATTGTAATTTTAACTATAAACCTAGTATTAGAAAGTGTTTAAAACTTAACTGGTATTTATTTATAATCTTGCATATGAAGCAAAAACAAATTATTAATGAGATAATATATTATTATTTTTAAATTAAGGCATTTCAATGGTTTAAGAAATTTGACCCATACTCTAATTTAGTTACAGGATGTGTAATGATGATATGTTTATTTTTATAAATAAAAACAATATGTATATAATATTGCAAGAATAGTAGCTTGCTTTAATGAAAATTGCAATTTTTCAAAGTTTATTCCAACTAGTTTTCTTGTAGGTATGGTGATGTCATATTATTTTTTATTTTATGTAGTGCATCTAATACTTTGTATATCATTAAACAATATTACTTCACATAATAATTTATGGCCTATATATTTTTTACACAGTTCCAAAATTTTATTTAAATATGTGTCTTGAAAAATTGTGTAGGTGGAAATTATTCCAAACATTTTATATAAAAAAATAATACATTTTTTATAGGAGAAAAGATAAGATCATATTACTCAATATGTATATATTTTAGAAAATAGTAATTGGAGACAATTTACTGTAGTTAGTTGAATGTTAGTGTTATGCTAATCTATAAGTATTTTCCAATATAAATGTAGGGTAAGTTGTAATTTGATACAAACTAATTGATTTTCTAATTAGATAACATATCTGATAATATTTATATGTTTGTAACTACTTCTGTATTTTCATTGAAAACTAGTCCAATAGTTTATCCACTCTGTATTTTACCTATTTTATGCAAATATTACATGTGGATGGTTTATTGAAAAGAGAATTTGTACATATACTTTATGTGGAATTTGGTTTGTACAAAATTTTAAATTAATGTATTTGTATCCTTATAAAATTTTAAAATTAGGTATAACATACCATGATCATAGTAGCATCCATAATTTATGGTATGTATTGCAGTACCATTATATTTAATAAAATTGTGAGATAATCAGGAACAAACACTAAAATGTATTAAACAATGCACATTATACATTCTTATTTTACTACATTTGATTTCAGATGTTCCTAGTAGCGAACAAGAAGAGCTGTTTATTCGAAAGCTCCGACAATGCTGTGTGGCATTTGATTTCATGGATCCAGTTGCTGACCTGAAGGGCAAAGAGATTAAACGAGCCACTCTCAATGAACTAGTTGAGTACATCACCGGTGGCCGTGGGGTGCTCACTGAGCCCGTCTATCCGGAGATTATCAAAATGGTGACAGTTTGTTTTATTTATATATTTAATCATATTAAATATATATTTAATCTAAATAGATTTATTATTAATAATATTAATCCAAACATTTCTTTACTTGTTTGAAACTAGTTATAATGTATATATTATTTAAATATTAGTGTAACTTTTATGGTAATACTCTGGAGTCAGCACCCAGCAAGTGGTTCTATCTATTTTTTCAGCCCTAATCAAGCCACTGCTGGGTGGCTTCAGTATAATTTGTTCATAAATGTTTGAAATTAGGGCACTGCTTATTACATTTGTTGTTTCATATCAATGTATTTCCTGAAATATATTATGTTACAAAAAAAGGTGGTTGAAAGAAACCCAATCCATCATACATTTGTTTTCCACTTTTAACTTGGGCTTAAATAATACCTATGTAATTTGTTAATTATTCTACCATACTCTAGAATATCCAACCTACAAGTCATCAAATTGTAATATAGGTTATTTAATTTCATTTTAACCACAAATAATGTACAAATTTCTGAATAAAATTACTCCAAGTCCCGAAGACGGATGGTTTATATTATTATTGCAATTGAGCTCTTTTTTAATAATAATAATTTTACTGAAACCAAATGGATTCTTATATAAATTTTATTTTTTTAAACATCTATGTTTTGCCCTTTATATTTTTCTATTATTTATTATATTTTCCCTAATGATACAAAGGTTTTTAAATTGATATTGGAGCATTGCACACAATATTTTGAGGTTAATTTTTTTCTGGAATATGACAATGGTTTCATGAAATAGTTTCGAGGCTTAGCCTAAACACTAGTAGCTCTGGAGTTTAATGGAAAATGAAGTCAATTCTGTTTCTAAATATTCAATAATTAAAAAAAAAATACAGACCTGTGTAAAAATTTAAAAATATATATCTTATTAGTAATCCATTGTCTACATGTAACCTCAAATATTTTTTTAAACCTTCCCTGCTGGGTATTGTATTACAAAATTAAGTCGTTAAATGTTGCCTACTATCTAGTTCATTTACTTCACCAATCTTGGAAATACTTCTTTATTATCTGGCCATAAATATTATCACATTATTACACATTTTTAAAATGTTGATCAAATGATTTATCATTATTTCCTTTGATACACTACCATTAATGTATAGTTTACTATTTTTAGATATAATACCTAGATAATGAGGTTTATCTCAAAAGCTACTAGGAATGTGATCTTTCATAGAAACATAACAGAGATTGCAGTAGATTTTTCATATTTTTAATAAAAAATATGCTTAAGGTTGTTAAGTGTCATTTGATACTAAAAACCCCAGGACCATATCAAATGTTTTACCTCTATTTGTTTTAAACCATTTGCTTAGTAAATTTTATTAAGGTGTGTAAAAAGCTATTATAGCTGAAATGTAATTTTGTGTCTTGTTTAATGCCAAGAAGGGTTTGCTAGTGTTCTTGGCATTCCAGCCCACTGCAGTTGCAGATGTTCAGGCCAGTCTGGGTCCCTAATATATATTTTATAACTACATTGTTTATACAGGGTATATCAAGACTGCTTCCGAAAACGAAGCTGGGTGGTAGTTTTAGTGACTTCAGACACAATGCAACTAAATTTTGTGCAAAAAATTGTGATTATATATTTTTATTATTTTTCTATCGTCATATTAGAGTGGTAAATAGTCTTTTCTTAAATAATAGTGTACACCCTTTTATTATTAAACACATTATAATACGCAATGCTTTAAATTATTATTTTAGCAACAACTATGGATTTACCACCCAAACTCGACGATATTTAAAATGTAATAAAAGAAAATGTCGCATTTGTTTGCGAATTTTTTAGTTACATTGTGTTTGTAGTCACTTAAACTGCCACCCGGCTTCGTTTTCGTTCTCACTCTTGATATACTTGGTATAGTATATTTATGATTGTTTCAATGTATAATTTTCAAAGGATATATTCAACAGTTTGATGTAAATGTGGTATAAAACTGTAACATAAACCTTGAAAATCTTATATACACCATAGTTACATTTAAATTTGTTAAACTAGTTATCATAGAAATTAAATTATATAGTCATATCCATGTTCATGTTCACCGTGGTTGCGGGTTTGAATTCCAGGGCACACCTTTGCCTTTAAGGAATGTGTGTATTGATAGTCAATCACCACGCACTATAACGGTGAAGGAAAACATCGTGGGGAAACCACAACGATTTATAAGAATTTCTATGGTATGTATGTCCGCCAACCCGCACTAGACCAGCGCGGTGGACTATATGGCCTAACCCCTCTCAATCGTACTGTCGATTGTAGAGGAGGTGAGTGGAGGAGTACGTATATGGGCTGATACAGATTCCATAAAGCCCTAGGCTTTCTGTTCTGTATCAGCCCATATACGTCCCACTGCAGGGCACGGGCCTACTCTACAATCAAAAATACGATTGAGAGTGGTTAGGCTATATAGTCCACCACGCTGGCCTAGTGCGGGTTGGCGGACTTACATACCATAGAAATTCTTATAAATCGCTATGGTATGCAGGTTTCCTCACGATGTTTTCCTTCACCATTTTAGTGCGTGGTGATTGACTATCAATACACACATGACTCCGAAAAGTCAGAGGTGTGCCCTGGGATTCGAACCCGCGACCACCGTGAACATATTGACAGTCGCGTCTAGTCCGTTTACCAACAGGCCACCACGCACTTCGACTTTACTATTGTTGAATATAATTTTGATATTTTTTCGAGTTGGTACTGCTAGACAATATCCTTCGTTTTAATCAATACTGTTTATATTAACCAATAGACCAGACTTGTATTTTTTTTATTATTTTACTATTAATTTTCAATTTTGTCCAAACCCCAAGAATGCACATTCGAATCAAACATACATTTATATTACAGGTTCGTCGCTTGATGTTAATGGGTAGTCCTTGTTTTATATTGGATTTAATACAAATTAGTAAAAAGGTAATAATAGTGTTTTAATTTTGCATAAAATTATCGTTATTTGTCGTAGATATCGGCCAACTTGTTCCGCACTTTGCCGCCGAGTGAAAATCCTGATTTCGATCCTGAGGAGGACGATCCGACTCTGGAGGCCTCTTGGCCTCACCTCCAATTAGTCTACGAGTTTTTCCTGCGCTTCCTTGAGTCCACTGATTTTCAGCCCACTATTGGCAAGAAGGTCATTGACCAAAAATTTGTACTGCAGGTAATAATCACGTCAAATCTAATTAGTATATATAATTTTGTATCTGCAATCACTTTTATTACTTATTAGTAGTTGTAAGGAACATGACAAAAATAATGTTAATGCATATTTTAACAAAGATATCTGCAATCCATAATATCGAGATATTGAAGTGTTTTCCTGTCTGGTAATTTGCATACATTGTTCAGCATACAGGAGATTTAAAACAATATATGTATTGGGGCTAATTGAAATAAACTAAGATACATGGATTTACTTTAAAATAACTGAGCGGGCTAGATTCTATTATAGTAGAGTGAATAAGATATCCATAACACATCAAAAATATTGTTCTATTAAAACAAATCTTGTTTTTTTTAAAGCTTTTAGATTTGTTCGATTCAGAAGACCCGCGCGAGCGAGATTTTCTTAAAACGGTGCTCCATCGCATCTACGGTAAATTTTTGGGGCTACGAGCATTCATACGAAAACAAATCAACAATATATTCTTGCGATTTGTCTACGAAACTGAACATTTTAATGGTGTGGGAGAACTGTTAGAAATATTGGGCAGGTTAGTAATAATACCTTCAACATTTTGCATAGTTTTAAAATGTTTTCTTTTAACTGTATTACATATTCTTTTTATTCTTAATTTGCTTATGGTAAATACATTCTGTCAAGAAAGTATCGGGAATGGGAGATGATTTATGGTCCATTTTTTTTATGTTGTTAGAACAGCACAACTGTATCCCTTTTTGGCGCATATTTTGAGTTGCATTTGGTTATCACATTAAATACAGTGCGAGTAGTTATATGAAGCATGTACTATGCGTTTCAAATAAGAATAGGAACGTCAATGACCTTTAGTTGTCAAATATCACACGAAAAGTATGGTTAGCAACAAAATAATATTTACGGATCAATTATATTTTTTTCACATAGTCAACTTCTTGAATATAAATTAACTAAATAAATTGAAACAATTACAAAATGTTATATGGACACATAAACAAGAATGTTAAGTCATAAATAGCTTAAAAAAGTATAATTTTTTAATTTTTTATTTACTTTATATGCAATTGTTCGCCAGAAAGTAACTATAACACGACATTATTCATTCATTAATTTTTTTACGAATTATTAAATATTTAAAATATTGTTTTTATTCAACAAAAATATTATTTTAAGAAATCTTGTTTTGCTCACCCTACCTAAATTGTGCGATTTGACTGCTATTACGAACCAATATGGCGCAGGGTCAGTCCTATTCTTAGTTGAATCGCATAGTAATGCGATCTATTTAATAATGGATAAAATCATCGAAAAAACAGTGTGTTAAATTGACCAAAAACTCAAAAATACTATCGAGCAACCAACCACCTAACACACCGGATATGGTACCAGCTGACTTCTTTCTTTTTCCTAAAAAAATATTTCTTTTTCCTAAAAATACAATTTCATTCGGTGAGAACTGAACTTTATTCCGGAAAATTCTTTTATGTTTATTGATTGGACTATTCGTTGGCGTAAGTGTATAATTTCTGAAGGAGCATACTTTGCAGGTGATAAAATAAGGACAAATAACTAACATTTTGTACAGTTTGTATTATTAATCTTTTCACGTACTTTCTTGACAGAGTAGTGGTATAAATACCAGTGTAGTTTATTATTATATTAGGCAATATTTTTTAACATGGAAACTTAATAATTGCATATTGATAGACTCCAAAGATATTTACATTTCTTGAAGAATATTTTTGGTCTACAGTATTAAACTAATGTACATATTTCAACTAAGTCGTAAATTAAGACAGAATATGGAGGTGGCTAAATCTATACAATGTTTATCGTAATTGCAGTATAATAAACGGTTTTGCCCTGCCCCTGAAGAGTGAGCACAAACAGTTTCTGGTGAAGGTGCTGTTACCGTTGCACAAGGTGAAGTGTTTGTCGCTGTACCACGCGCAGCTCGCCTACTGCGTCGTGCAGTTCCTGGAGAAGGACGCCACGCTCACTGAACCAGTGGTGCGTGGACTGCTTAAGTTTTGGCCCAAGACGTGTTCACAAAAAGAGGTAATCTATAACATTTTATATTTCATAAAAGAGGTAATCATTTTATATTTCAGAAAACTGTTATAACAGCACTATAGTAGTATATAATAATATTGTTTCTATTTAACACATTTATGTATTTAAAGGTTTTGTCATATTGAACATAGTGTTGGTTTCAGCATTTTTAGCGTGATTTCCATTGCGCCCTGAGCTATATTTTTTTCATCATTGTCATCTTGTTGCCATCCAAATACATGCTAAAAATAGTATAACTATTCTGTGGAGACCTATTTTTTTCTGGAACGTTTCGGTGAACATCCAATTGCGCTTTGCCCTAACACTTTTTCTAATTCAATAATATTTGCGTTTTTGAGTTTTAAGTTTTTGATAGACTGATTTATGCAGAAAGAGCTCTCAGTGTCTTGAAGAGAGCCAAAAGACCGTGAGCTTTATAAATTTGAGTTATATAAATGTTGTGCCATGTTATATTTATAAATAGTAATACATGAGCACTATTTCGCCCTCCTTTGATGAAGCTGCTTTTGAATAATTGCTACTAGTTTCTAATATAGCACTCCCATTTCTAAATTTGTCTTTATTTGTTATCTATACTATAATATTGTAAAGAGGAAAGATTTGATTGTTTGCATTGAACAAGCTCCAAAATACTAGAACAATTTGAAAAATAATATCACCACTAGAATCCTATAATATCTCTACTAGAATATTTTCAGAAAAGTGTATCTGCAAACCGGGGGGAAACCGGGCCAGACCGCTAGTGTATAAATATGACTGTAACTTTTTGTGATCATTTTAGTAATTTTAATTCTTAGGTGGATTGTAAAATACTCAGTATGATAAATTACAGAAGATATATTACATGTACTTTTTTAATAAATGAATATGTATGGAAATATTTTTCAGGTGATGTTTTTGGGCGAAATTGAGGAGATACTGGACGTTATTGAGCCTGCACAATTTGCGAAAATACAAGAGCCTTTGTTCAGACAAATAGCCAAATGTGTATCCAGTCCTCATTTTCAGGTGAAAAGTGATGTTGACTGCTTATTATTTTCTAGACTAAACAAGTCTGTCTTTATCTGAGTACAATTACCAACATGTTACTGAAGAGACAATTCATACTGCATTGTATGTTATATGCAAAAGTTATAATACATCCCCAATTTTTATTGTATGTTGATCATTCTATGCCAGAAACCTATGTTGATTGCATTGCCTAGCAGGAGTTTCAATGCAATCAGATCAATGGCTGAGAAATGCAAGACAAATAATCATATATTAACTATATCACACTTATAAAAAATATATTTTTGTTTAACTTTAATAATTTGATCATTGCCGATATACAGTCAAAACATCTACAATCAAACAAACAAAAAAGTTTAAAATTCACCTGTGGATTTTGTATGATGCTTAAACTAGAGAGACCTCTTATCATATTTATAGATTATTTTGAAGTTGACCATTGCTAATAATTAAATAATTACTTTTAGGTGGCTGAAAGAGCATTATATTTTTGGAACAATGAATACATCATGTCTTTAATGGAAGAGAATAACCATGTCATAATGCCCATAATGTTTCCCGCTTTGTACCGAATCAGTAAGGAGCACTGGAATCAGACCATCGTGGCGCTCGTGTATAACGTGCTGAAGACGTTCATGGAGATGAACTCGAAACTGTTCGATGAGCTGACTGCGAGCTACAAGGCGGAGCGGCAGAAGTGAGTATGGCGCGTAGTGCGTGCGTGTGTGTGTAGTGGGTGGTGAGCGCGTAGTGAGTGCTGGTGTGTTGCAGAGAGAAGAAGCGCGAGAAGGAGCGCGACGAGCTGTGGAAGCGGCTGGGCGAGCTGGAGCTGGGCCACAAGCGGCAGGCGGCCGCCGCGCCTCCGCCGCTCGCCAAGTGATGTCCCCGACCACGATATCCTCCATCCACATCCTAGTATAATGCAATCGTTCTCATTTCAGTTATGTATTGATATTTTAGATTCGATTACACCTTTGTTGATGACGTTATTAATTTTTTATACCTCGGAAGAATTGGCTCGGGTATACTGCATGGAAGTATCTTTAGATTCGGTTCGCTCGTTGGCTCCCGAAGGCCGCGGCTGCAATCGCGTTCGGTGTGTCTTTACAAATTAATTGTAGTGCTATTTCAAGTGTCCACATCCCAAATGCACCGTCATTGCTGTACTACTATTTTATGTACGTCTATTAGGGTACTAGTTTAATTTAGGATTTTTTAAATATTGTTAAATTGTTTAAATAAGTTAAAAGTTATATATATTATTATTGATGCATGGTCGTATGATGTACTGCATTTGGATCACTGGTATATTGCATTAATCGGGCACTCAGATTTTGGCAGAATATGATTGTACAAAAAAGAATAATAAAATGAAAGAAGTAATTTGTTTAGTATACGGGCCCGATGCGGATGCTCGCGGCGTCTCCGCGGCCGCCATACGCATCGAGACCAACCGTAGATTGTTGTATAAAATTATTGTTTAAAATTAGATGCTGGATTCAAAAACCGTAATTTGTCTTACCATCATTTTGTATAGTTACATAGTGTAAATAGGCATTTATTTATTATAAATTTATAGCAGTGTGATTTTTATACATAGCTACGGGAATGGGACACCGCAATTGGTATAAAACAGTCAGAGCGAACTGGTGACATCATGTATCAGGCATACAAGTTGAAAAAGTAAAAATATGATTTGGAGTATATTGGAGTAGATCAGTGCTAAAAAAGTAGATATGATAATTTTTAAGAGAATAGTCATTAATTTGTATGATATTACTGTAGTAATTAATTTTTTCTATCATCCTCTGTAGAGCGCCGTGGGCTGCGCTTGTCCCGGGCCACGCGCCCCGCCCGCGCCTCTGTATATACTGACTCAAATGCCACTCAACTAGCGCTATTGCGTGTGTATGTATGTACACTGGAGATGTTTGTTATGTAAAATGTATTAACATTGCAAGGATTGCATTGCATATATGATCTTATATATAAATTACTATTATAGAAAAGTATGAAATAAATAAGGTGACTCGCATGAATTGAATTCATTAAGTAAGAATGTTTAAGCGTAGGCGCCCCGCGGTGACTGTAGCAAGCGCCGGCCTCGCTCGCCTCCGACTCTGTTCCGGACCTGACGTTCCCCTAGTGATTCTCAGTTGCGCAAACCGCATTGGAAATACACACAAGATTTTCACACTACATAGTTTTTCATTTCCCATATACGTTTATTTAATATGAGAATTACAACAAACAACTAAATTCATTTATTATATTGCCATTATTCAATACAATACATGACATATTTTTATACAGTCTTATAAAATATTTTTTATTAATTCGTAATATTAAATTTGTTGCATTCCAAAAGAGTAAAAAAGTTCACGAACATATGAAATTATAGTTAACAGAGTAAAAGTTATAGCCTAGCCATTAGAAAGACTGTGCCAAGTCATCCCCAACTATGAGGGCTTGGTAACTAAAGTGTAATCGATACTCGCCACCGACCAGTTTTAACCACATTATCGCCATGACGACTGAAACCAAACAGACATTCAAGGAATTGACCTTGGCCATAACTGTACCCTGCATATTGCTCCGTAATACCCATCAAGGAAGACGTTTAGGTAATGGGATTTTCGAGAGCACATATTAATTGTATAACTAGTTATTCTTTTACTAAACGAAATATAAAGATTATAAAATGAGAATTACCGGATCTCGTGCTTATACAAGACCGACGCCTGTGCCTAAGATGCCAGCCGGGTTGGTGGAGTTGATGGAAGGCATGACAAAGGAAGTTCTGAAAAGTAATCCAACGAACGTTTATGAATTTTGTGCGGCGCATATGGAAAGACTATTGGAAATAAGAGATGGACCCAGTACGTATTATTAATATTTTTTTTTTTTCATTTTTAATCAATGTACGTTTTATGAATATTATTTCAGCTGGTAAACGAGTTTTAAATCTGGATGAAAGAATCTTAAAGGCGCAAAATAAAGTTAGATTACGTGCCCAAAAACGGCGGCAAAATTACGACAAAGAATTGCAACTAATGTGTGATGAAAACGAAAAACCGCAAGTAATAAACGCGTCTCTCAAAGGTCCAGTATCCCGTGAAACATTTTCAAATAATGTCGAAGAAATTGAAATATCTCAAAAACCAGTATCAATTCTTGATTCCGCTGAAAACGTCGATACTGAAATAAAAATTGAGAAAACTACACTCTATGACTGTACTCCTAAAGTTGACGACCACTGCACAAATAATAAACATGAATTAAAAAATAATGAAAACTTATTGGTAGTTGAAAATCCCATACTGGAACAAAAGAGTGACGTTCCAACGCAGAAGGTTATTGGTGAGCCTGATCGTAATATTAAAGAAATTTTTGAAGATCTCAATGGTTCGATTATCACTAAAAATTTTGTGAATGGACCTGAAAATGCATTGATGAAAGAAACGGAATCTATTACTGTGGAGGAACAAAAAAAAGAATCTATAATAGAAAATACTCCGATGATCATTCAAGAGACAGATCAAGGATTTAAAAATAAATCTTTAAATAAAGATGACAAAAATGATAAGGTCAATGATAAGAAACAGGATATACAAACTGAATTTGAAGAGAAAGGTCTTAGTAATTCTAATAATGACGATCATCTCTATAATCCTGTGAATATGGATTCGGAGTTCAAGGATAATATTAACTCTTATAATGATAATTTAGAAGATACAAATGTAATTATTGGAAACGACAATGTAAAATACCCTGAAAATATAAAGAATTCTGCAGAGACTAATCTAAATCATTCCCACATTGAAGAGGCTGATGAAAGTTCTTTAGATAAAACTCAGAATTCACAGGACTTGATTAAAGAAGAAGAAAAAACAGAAAATACTATTACTCCTGGTAATGATCAACTTGAAGAGAAACACAAAACACAAAACTTAAGTCCACTTACTTCCAAAAAATCGACCTCCCAGGCATCTTCTTTTGATAAAGATATTATAAATGTTAATGCTCAAGATACAAAGGGTAGCAATGAAAGCGAAACCCACACTCAATTAGGCAAATCTGAGTTAAGCAACGATATGCCCTTGATATTACACGATGCTTTTGAAAATTCTTCCGGTACCGTCTCAAACGATAATCGCGCAACAAGTAGTATGGATTTAGAAACTGCTGCCATAACCATTCAAAAAGTATTTCGATCCTTTCTTTTTAAAAGCAGAGCTTCAAATGACGAAGCTAATTCTATTGATGAAGATAGTAAGGTAATGACATTTAATTTACATTTTATTGATTAAATCAATAAAATATATTCAAAATATTTTAAAAATTTCAGGAAGCAAATGGTTATACAAGTCCGAATATAAATAAAGAACGCAGACCACTGGGCATTAATCGAATGGATACCATATTACAAACAGTTAATGAAGAAAAATCTTTATCTTTATCGACAGATGACTCATCGACATTGTCGAGTGCTGCCACTATTATTCAAGCACACATTCGAGGCTTCTTAGTAAGAAATAAACTAAACTCTAACAAAACTGTTTCCACGAATTCTTTGTTAAATTCTGATGATCCTGTTACTGCATCATTGGAGAATGATCCTAATAAAAACCAGTGTAATAGTAAAACTATTCTAAACATTCATATTGTCCCTGAAGGCGAAGTGCATTTAAGTCGTGATGAAAGTATTGTAACGTCAATGGATTTGTCATTAGACGGCAGCCCACCCTCGTCCATAAATTTACATCCACTAGGTTATGACAAAAGTGAACCCAGAAAACAGTTAAAGCGAGAAGATGCTATTCAATCTATTTCACCACCAAGCAATAACAGTGGAAAGCTCAGCGAGGACGTCGATTCAACAAAGGAATTGCTCGTTAACGATGTGACTTCTGAGCACAATTCCAATGATAATTTAATGAGCCAAAGCGACCAAACTCATAATCCAATTAGTACAAATACTCCGTTTATTCAAAATAATCATGATAGTCCTTTGACAAATATTGTTGAAGATGGTGCTGAAGAATCTAAAATTGTTCAAAAAACAAACAATTCTTTGACTAAAATGAATTCAGATGAAATGGACGTAGTGACTCCATTCACACAAGACGAAAATCAAGAAGTGCCAGATGCTAGTAGTAACTCTAAATTGATACATTCAGGCGAAATGCATGATGTGCTTCCAACAAACGTGTCGCGCAGTAGCACATCAGTCGTCCGTGGTGAGTGAGGACATCTTCTATTATCAGGTGATAATTATTTCTGTCCTATCAAGGTCATTGCCTTATTCATAGATTCGTCGTAGCTTTTGGTAGTCCTTCAGTTTTGTATAATGTGTAGACCAATAATCTTTTTTAATGAAATATGCATATTACTTTTTTTTATACTGATTGTTTAAGCGAGGTAGTTCAAAATAGACCTGAATGTGGATGCTTTTTTTTTGTATTTCCCCCTAAGTTATGTAATTTAAATAAAATTAAAGTTAATCTTTTTCTTTCAGAATTCAAGGCCGTACTCGTTTATTTTTTGCTTTGGAATAAATAAATGAAGATTCTTATCGCGCACAAAATTTTAAAGCAGGTGATGCACAAAAAAACAATGTTAATTATTTGTGATAAACTTATCTCGTCATAACTCACTGTCCGTGTCAGATATTTGTAAGCATTTAATGTATTTGAATACGACTAAAACATGTTACTAATGATCATAATATAAATATTATATTGTTAATATTTTCATTCCGCAACCTACTTGCTCTCATGTACCTGATTGCCTATAATTAACAGATTAGTACGCGAAAAAACCATATTAAGCATGTATGTTGTCATAAATATCTCGTCAAATTAAAATGTGGTTTTAACGCATGATTATGTTTTGCTTTTACTTGTTTATAATCGTCTAATATATTTTTAACATACCACTTTTATGTTTTGTGTTTATAGTGGATGATATTATTAATGTAACATTTAATTAGCTTTTATAATAAACAATATGAATATTATGTGTCCTTTTCTCTAAGACGTGATTAAATATATATTATGGCACCTATGAATGGGATGTGTAAAGAACTATTGATAGTCCATATTATTGTTACACTATACATTGTATTAATGAGAAATGGAATTTTTGATACATTCTATTATATAATTATGTACATGATGTTGCTAGAATCTGGCTGTTTTGCAGATGCAAAACAAAGGTGTCTGCGTAGATTATAATGAGATAACATCTAAACTTGTTTATATATAATATAATATTATGTACATGTAAAGTTAAAAATCGGAGATATTTATGAGCACTATAGCTGCGTAGGAATTTCTAAATTCTTGTTGATACAATATTGAATATTTGGCATATGTTAGATATATTTGAGTGAGTAGCTTGCGTGCAATATTGTGATTGTTAGATGTTTTCAATTATTTTTATAACTTAACTGCTGACGTGTATCTGATGCTGACTGTACTTTGCGATTAAACATATATATAAAATTAAAAGAACTTTTATTTTGCATTCAAAAATTTAAAAATAATGCATACATACATACATACATACATAAACTCACACCTTTTTCCCAGAAAGGGTTGGCAGGGATTCTGATAAGAACCAGTACACCTACTGTTTCGCCTTATGTATTCCGTTCCACAATATGATAGGAGGCGAGCCTATCGCCATATCGGGCACAAGCTCTTCACTCCGGGCTGATAATGAATTGAAAAATCCATTATCACCTCGCCCGACTAGAGATTCGAACTGGAGACCTAAACTTTGTGATCGTATCGGAGTACAACTCGCTACATGCAATTCATTTTTATATCATTGAAGAATTTGATATTATTCTTATAAGTGTCTAATCCTTAACTTCTTTTGTGCAATTGGTACATTACTGATATTTATAACAGACTGACAGCCTCCGTGGCGCAGGCGGTTAGACGCCGCCTGTGAAACGAGAGGCCGCGGGTTCGATCCCCGCACCGAGAGAAATGTTTGTGCGGCCCACAAATATTTCTCTCGGGTCTGGGTGTTTGTGAGACCGAAAAGTCTCTCGTAGTTCCTGATACCCACGACACAAGACTCGATCTTAATGTGGGGTCAGGACTATGTATGTGACTGTTGGGTGTTATTATTATTATTATTATTATTACTGATCTGCTGGTTTCTTTTATGAAGAAAATTAGGTTGTTGTAAATTATTAAATTGCTTAAGAATACATTCTGCCTAGCCTGTGATAGGCTCCTTATCGTATTTGGCATAAAACTGAATTTAGGTAAGTGTAGATTGTACAAGTATCAATATCTTTTCTATCCACAGAAAAGTCCCTCAAACTTTTTGTCTTTCCAGAATTCCAGTTGAAGTCTCTAGCCTTCTCATCGGGCGCGCGGGAACGTGTCCGCATCGCGCGGTTATTAGGTTGACCCACAGATCACTCTGGGCTGACTGCACATTAGGCGTGCGTGTTATACTCGAGTGTGTGAGGGATGTGCACGCCAGCGGGGTTGCTCTATAAAAACGATACGAACTTTGAATGTTTGGTCGCTGTACAAAAAACTTAACTAATGTGCCTAGATACTTCATATACTCAACTATGATTTCGACGTCGAACGTCCGAATATTTGAAGTTCGTATCGTTTTTATCATAGATGTAGTATAGAACATAGATCGGCAATGTGTCATTTTGAGCGCGACCAAAACTGATTTACGATGGTGTGCGTGAAGTTTACATGTGTGCTTGACATTTAATGGTGTACCATGCACTTTCGATACCGTCGTATCGATATCGATATAGCTGTTGGGCTGTAGTAGTGAAATAATATTTTATATGCGACATTTTATTATATATTAACAGAAACTTATTGGTGTGTTTATTTCAATACAGATATATAAACACACAAATAAATAAAGATAAATTGTCATATTATTATAAAACATTTTGTTTGAGATGTTTTGTATGGGTCTTTACGTTCCCCTGATCAAAATTATTTTTTCGTTGTGATGTATACATAGTACATACACCTAATTAAACGGAACAAAAAACACATTTATGAAATAAAACTATTATTTACAAAGTTTTCGTTTTCGGTTTATTTTTTTCATTTTTAACTTCCCGTCGTGAAGTTTCGATTACTTTACAGCTTTCGTAGTCACAGGGTGGACTCAGTCTGCAACAAAATCCGTGATTATTAGTTTTTTTCAATGAGTAACATTCGCGTAAATCTAAGAAACACATTTTTACTATATGTATACTAGAGTTAAAAAAATATGCTTATTTAAGTCAATTTAATTTAACACATTAGGAAGTGTTGGACGCCTGCTAGGCCGCGTTGAAGGTGGACGGAGGACCTGGTTAAGCTTGTAGGAAGTCGTTGGATGCAGAGAACCGAGACTGAAGAAAGAGAAAGTTCAATAAACTATGAAGCTTTTCTCAATCACGTCACCTAAACTAATGTTTTTCCTGTGAGAATTTAAAATTTTAAACCTATACCTAATGTTATAAGACATGAATAATTTTGCTTCAAGGTTTGGACAATTATATTGTGCATAGAAGTATCGCATATTTTATAATAATATCTAATATGTTCTTGTTTTACTATTATAGATTGACAGCCTCTTGGCAGACATTGAAACAGGCTGTAAATTAAAAAATCACACACATGAAGTGTCATAATAATTATTCTACAAATATAAAAAATGAGAAAAAGTAAAGTAATAACTAATATTGTAGAATGAATACTATAATAAATATGGCCGGGATAACGCCAGGTAGAAGTAGAATGCACACTATCACAACATACTATAGTTCTATAAAAATGTAAGGAAACATGTGTTGTCATCGACTATTTTATCGACAACCTTTTATTGATCGAACCTGTCAGTCAATCCCTAGCAACTTTTGGTTGAAATTATTGTAAATTCACGTATTTGATATCATTTTTAATACGCAATGGATGCTTTCAGCACATTTATATAATGAAATACTATATTCTATAATATCGTCACAAAATAGTATTGTGCAAAAGTGACCGGTACCTGTAAAAACTGTGATTATTTCGGATTTTTACGCCTGCATTAACCACACCTTGGCACTGTACAATTCACTATAATAAACTACGTTTAATAAATATAACCAAGTACTGTAAAATTAAATAAATTATGAAAATAAGCGAATTTTGTTGCTCGCTTAGTTTGTCATATTTTGACTCTGGGTCACTGCAGGCTACTCCTGTGTAAACGTATGGTCGCATCATGCATCTCGCTTTAACATATGAGTTAAATTATTCTATCTCTTTCACATTGCCGATCTATGTTTTATACTAAATCTATGGTTTTTATAGAGTAACCCCCCAGGTTCCGTCAACACGCCAGTCATTTAACTACTTTACTTATAAAAACGTTTCAAATGGCTAACATTATAGATATCTAATGGTTATGTTTTTGTGCAATAAAGTATATTTTAGTAGTTAAAATACAAATTCTATTTACTTTGTTCTGTTTCTATGTAAAGCCAGCATCCAGCACCTTCTACTTTTCCATTTCTTTTTAATAACTCTACTGCGATGTACACTCAAATAGTAGTTACAAGTACTAGATAAATAAATAGCTGCGGCAGCTACAGTTTCAATGTCCATTTTTTAATGTGCGAGTTGTATCTGTCGGGAATGAACATAGACTGGTCGACCTACAGACGTGTGGACGCCCCGTGGTCTTCACTTACGTAGCACTCACCGTGATACAGACGGTAGAACACGCTTAGAGAGGCGACATCCCTGCGGAGTTGTAGCGACTCTAAGTTGCACGTAACGTCTGCATCATTCACAATGCGGATTGCCCGCCGCTGCAATCCATCCAAGGCATCGAGCAGATACTGGGCGGATCCATCCCAGAGGTGCGAACAGTACTCCATACCCGGCCGGACCTGCGCTTTATACAAACGATAAAGCTGACCGGGCGTGAAGAACCGATGCACCCTGTGCAGGACTCCAACCATGCGTGATGTGGCAGATATTACGCCCTCGATGTGATTCCTTGGATTAAGATCACAGCGGATATCCACACCAAGGATACTCAGGTCATTCCGCACTGAGAGGGGAGCACCCTGAAGAGTGGGGAGGGGAGAGAACGGGGATTTTTTGCACATGAACGCACACACCTGGGTTTTCTTGGCATTGAACTCAACCATATTCCTGGAACCCCATGTAGAAATGAGATCCAAGGTCCGGTTGAGCTCAATGACAAGATCTTCACGTCCCGTCACAGTTTCGACTCGGCAACCCACACGGTTCATGGGCGATACCACTCCTGCCTCCACAGTGGTATCGCCCATGAACCGTGCTGTCATCTGCATAGCAATGAATGTTGCCAAGCGACAACGTGTCATTGATATGCAGAATAAACAAGGTGGGCGACAGCACCGAGCCCTGTGGAACTCCGGCATTTACCGACATGAGTGCCGAAGCGTGTCCGTCAACGACTACACGTATTCTACGCCCATGCAGAAAGCCAGAAATCCACGAACACAGGTTGCCGGGCAGACCGTATGCCGGAAGCTTGGAAAGAAGACCACGGTGCCAGATCGTATCAAACGCCTTGGCTATATCGAGGCTCACAGCAAGAGCCTCGCCACGCCGGTCAATCGCCTCACCCTAGAAGATCACCCGTTGATTGATATTGACGGAATCCGTATTGTCTGTCACTGATCAACGAGTGATCCTCCAGGTAGCGGACCAATTGAGCGTTTATGATCCGCTCCATGACCTTACACATCACTGAGGTGATAGCGATAGGGCGGTAATTGGTAGGGTCAGACCGATCACCCTTTTTGGGAATCGGTCGCACATTGGCCTCCCTACAAGATTCTGGCACAACACCTGTGCGGTAGGACGCTCGGTAGAGGCCAGTCAGTGCAGGAGATAGCTCGGCTGCACAAGTCCTTAAAACCACCGTTGGTATCCCATCTGGACCACTGGCTTTCCGCACATCGAGAGACCGCAACTCACGCCGCACATCACACTGCCTGATGCGAATATCCGCCATTGAGAAACCGCAATCAGGCAGTGCAGGCAGCGTCTGAGAACCACGGTCTTCGAGGCGGGAGTTAGGCGGCTTTCTCTTGCGGCTTGTGAGCCAGCGAACCTTCCGGGTACCTCAGCGGAGGCAATGCTGGAATGCAGAAGTTAGACTAAACGGCCCTGGCCAAACTCCAATAAGCACGACTGCTAGTCGGGTGATTGGCCAACGCACGCCCAATCCTGCTAACGCGATGGGCATCCGCTCTAACGTAAGCCTTCTTGCAGGCCTTGGCGCAAGCACGATTAAACCAGGAGCGTCCACGGCCCTTACTGGCGATCTCAGTGGAAGGAATGTAGTAATCCATTCCTAGCCTAATCTCGCCAGCAATAGTGTAGGCACTCGCTGAAGGATCTTTGCCCTCAAAGCAGCGTTGCCTCCAAGGGACGGACGATGCGAAATATTCCCACATACCATCCCAATCTGCCGACGAGTAATGCCAGACCCTCCGCTTAACGTGCACGGGACGTGGAGGTGGACCGAAAGGTACTGACGACCCAACCAGGCAGTGATCGGAAGTGCCCAAATGCGCACTAACGGTCACACGATACCCGGCCGGATGACTCACCAGCAGAAGGTCCAGCAGAGAAGGCTCATGACCCGTCACATCCGGGATCCTGGTGGGCTGGTTCACCAGCTGTGTCAAGTCATGAGTCAGAGCGAATGCATGGGCAGTCCTACCAGCATGATCAGTCTTGGAGGATCCCAGCCACAATTCGTGATGTGTATTGAAATCCCCCAAGACCACCATTTCGGCCGACGGGAACTGCGTCTGCGCGTCATTAGCCGCCTGGCTAAGATACCTGAACAGCCGAGTCGCCTCCTCGTCCCCGTTGTGTGACCTGTAAAGGCACACGTAGATGCCGCTCAGGGAACCAAAATCCACGTGCACCCATAGAGCGGAGAAGGAGGGTCCTCCATGCAGCGCAGACGGCGACAGCAGACGTCCGACCGAACAAACAAGCATACCCCGGCTTTAGGCTTGAAGTTTTCTTCAAGCGAATAACCGGGGTACAGCAAGTAAGAATTGTCGGTCGGACAACGAATCTGCGTCTCCGTCAGGAAGAGCAAAGCAGGCCGGGCCGTCTCGAGATGGTGGTGGACGGCATTGAGGTTCGTATGGAGACCGCGGATGTTGGCGAACTCCATAGTGAACGCGGTGGTGGGGTTATGCACTGCTGAAGGACCTGCTCTGTTTATGTGCACTGTCATGAAGTTCAAAAACGGGATGGGTTTGGTGAAGAGGCACGAGGAGCTTCAGGCCGGGCACTAAGAAGACCGAGTGAGCACCGGCACGAAATAGTCGAGAGGAGCGGAATTGATCCGCCGGACGGAAGGGCTCCCGTACCCTCCCGGGATGGGCCGCCGGGACCTTACATCCGGTCACCAACCGGCACGACGCACAGTGGGACGGATTTCGAGGCTCCTTTACATAGGATTTTTCAAAATTTTTTTAACCTTTTTTCTCAAATCTAAGTATGAGGTATTATTGTTATTACCATAACATTAACTAATATTAGAATTTTGAACCGATTGGCATCTCAAATATTGAAAAAAATGACTTTGACGATTTTAAATGTATGAAAACGGATTTTGTTTTCGTCCTAACTTTTTTTTATATCAAGATGTAAAGCTGAAACTTTTAGAGATTATAACTTGAACCCACACCAAGCCATACAAATTTTGATCTTGACCCCGACCGGTCCCGTTTAGGAGATATGGGGTAAGCAAATATGCACATTTAGCCCGCATTTTGACACGGGCTAATGTGTTTGCCTTTTACCTTTTTTCGCAAATTTAAGTATAAGGTATTATTTTTATTACCATAAAATTAACTAATGTTAGAGTTATGAATCGATTTTTATCTAAAATATCTGATCATGCTGGTAGGACTGCCCATGCATTCGCTCTGACTCATGACTTGACACAGCTGGTGAACCAGCCCACCAGGATCCCGGATGTGACGGGTCATGAGCCTTCTCTGCTGGACCTTCTGCTGGTGAGTCATCCGGCCGGGTATCGTGTGACCGTTAGTGCGCATTTGGGCACTTCCGATCACTGCCTGGTTGGGTCGTCAGTACCTTTCGGTCCACCTCCACGTCCCGTGCACGTTAAGCGGAGGGTCTGGCATTACTCGTCGGCAGATTGGGATGGTATGTGGGAATATTTCGCATCGTCCGTCCCTTGGAGGCAACGCTGCTTTGAGGGCAAAGATCCTTCAGCGAGTGCCTACACTATTGCTGGCGAGATTAGGCTAGGAATGGATTACTACATTCCTTCCACTGAGATCGCCAGTAAGGGCCGTGGACGCTCCTGGTTTAATCGTGCTTGCGCCAAGACCTGCAAGAAGGCTTACGTTAGAGCGGATGCCCATCGCGTTAGCAGGATTGGGCGTGCGTTGGCCAATCACCCGACTAGCAGTCGTGCTTATTGGAGTTTGGCCAGGGCCGTTTAGTCTAACTTCTGCATTCCAGCATTGCCTCCGCTGAGGTACCCGGAAGGTTCGCTGGCTCACAAGCCGCAAGAGAAAGCCGCCTAACTCCCGCCTCGAAGACCGTGGTTCTCAGACGCTGCCTGCACTGCCTGATTGCGGTTTCTCAATGGCGGATATTCGCATCAGGCAGTGTGATGTGCGGCGTGAGTTGCGGTCTCTCGATGTGCGGAAAGCCAGTGGTCCAGATGGGATACCAACGGTGGTTTTAAGGACTTGTGCAGCCGAGCTATCTCCTGCACTGACTGGCCTCTACCGAGCGTCCTACCGCACAGGTGTTGTGCCAGAATCTTGTAGGGAGGCCAATGTGCGACCGATTCCCAAAAAGGGTGATCGGTCTGACCCTACCAATTACCGCCCTATCGCTATCACCTCAGTGATGTGTAAGGTCATGGAGCGGATCATAAACGCTCAATTGGTCCGCTACCTGGAGGATCACTCGTTGATCAGTGACAGACAATACGGATTCCGTCAATATCAATCAACGGGTGATCTTCTAGGGTGAGGCGATTGACCGGCGTGGCGAGGCTCTTGCTGTGAGCCTCGACATAGCCAAGGCGTTTGATACGATCTGGCACCGTGGTCTTCTTTCCAAGCTTCCGGCATACGGTCTGCCCGGCAACCTGTGTTCGTGGATTTCTGGCTTTCTGCATGGGCGTAGAATACGTGTAGTCGTTGACGGACACGCTTCGGCACTCATGTCGGTAAATGCCGGAGTTCCACAGGGCTCGGTGCTGTCGCCCACCTTGTTTATTCTGCATATCAATGACACGTTGTCGCTTGGCAACATTCATTGCTATGCAGATGACAGCACGGTTCATGGGCGATACCACTGTGGAGGCAGGAGTGGTATCGCCCATGAACCGTGTGGGTTGCCGAGTCGAAACTGTGACGGGACGTGAAGATCTTGTCATTGAGCTCAACCGGACCTTGGATCTCATTTCTACATGGGGTTCCAGGAATATGGTTGAGTTCAATGCCAAGAAAACCCAGGTGTGTGCGTTCATGTGCAAAAAATCCCCGTTCTCTCCCCTCCCCACTCTTCAGGGTGCTCCCCTCTCAGTGCGGAATGACCTGAGTATCCTTGGTGTGGATATCCGCTGTGATCTTAATCCAAGGAATCACATCGAGGGCGTAATATCTGCCACATCACGCATGGTTGGAGTCCTGCACAGGGTGCATCGGTTCTTCACGCCCGGTCAGCTTTATCGTTTGTATAAAGCGCAGGTCCGGCCGGGTATGGAGTACTGTTCGCACCTCTGGGATGGATCCGCCCAGTATCTGCTCGATGCCTTGGATGGATTGCAGCGGCGGGCAATCCGCATTGTGAATGATGCAGACGTTACGTGCAACTTAGAGTCGCTACAACTCCGCAGGGATGTCGCCTCTCTAAGCGTGTTCTACCGTCTGTATCACGGTGAGTGCTACGTAAGTGAAGACCACGGGGCGTCCACACGTCTGTAGGTCGACCAGTCTATGTTCATTCCCGACAGATACAACTCGCACATTAAAAAATGGACATTGAAACTGTAGCTGCCGCAGCTATTTATTTATCTAGTACTTGTAACTACTATTTGAGTGTACATCGCAGTAGAGTTATTAAAAAGAAATAGAAAAGTAGAAGGTGCTGGATGCTGGCTTTACATAGAAACAGAACAAAGTAAATAGAATTTGTATTTTAACTACTAAAATATACTTTATTGCACAAAAACATAACCATTAGATATCTATAATGTTAGCCATTTGAAACGTTTTTATAAGTAAAGTAGTTAAATGACTGGCGTGTTGACGGAACCTGGGGGGTTACTCTATAAAAACCATAGATTTAGTATAAAACATAGATCGGCAATGTGAAAGAGATAGAATAATTTAACTCATATGTTAAAGCGAGATGCATGATGCGACCATACGTTTGTCTCCTGGTTGAGAAAAACCAGAATTAAGATCAGACAAACAGTCTGAAAAACAGATAGACTGAGAATCCGGAGGAACCGGGTCAGGAGGATCCGGTGGCTCATTCATATTACTAAAATATAAAAAATAAACTAAAAAATACTCCTAAACTAAATACTAAATGATATAACTATGTTATGAAATTAAAGGAAATAAATAAAACAACTAATTTTTTTATTTTCTATATCTACACTTTACAGAGGTGAATATTTACATAACTACAAATGAAATCTCAATATTTTATTAAATAAAAATAACCAGACAATTTGAGAACCCCGAAATCGCGTGTGCTTCCAACAACCGTCAAACGCCAAAAAAAAAAACAACAAAACATTCCTAAAATTTTTTGTTGACACTGACACATGACTGAAACGCGTAGTTTTTACGTTCCATTTCACCGATTTCTCGCGACATTTTACACCATAGACTATTTATTTGAAATATTACTAACGATTTGTTTGTCAATCGCTCATAATAACGTTCCGTTTTGCCTAATATGTGATTTGAGGTTAGTAACTATTATAATTAATTTTTCGAAATCTATGCATTATCTTTTAATAAGAGTGATAAACATATAATCTGGGACCCAATCCCTACCATCTCTAATAATTTTTACCCCTCAAATCGTGCTATAATAAACTAGACCCCGACCGATAGAAATATAGGTATGCCATTGGGACCCATGTGGTGAAGCAAAAGTGAGACTAATCGGCTGTCTTCTTCTTCATCTAATGCAGATGCTTTTAGAAATATTGTGAAATTCAACTTCCATTTTTTCCATTCATCATCCAGGTTACTTGCCAAGAAGTTAAAACCTTGCAGTGTTGAGGTATATATCGATTTGTTTTTCTCCAACTTTGTTCCTATATAACAAAGTACTCTGTGGATACATTCGACAATCGACATTTCTAGACCTTGACAGACAATGTGACACTTTGATTTTTTTTTTGTTTTTTAGACCATAGACATTGACATAGACAAAGTAATATTCATCACATTAAGTCAATTAATTGACTTGTAACACATTGGGAATTAGTGTAGGACGCCTGCTAGGCCGCGTTGGAGGTGTACGGAGGAACTTGTAGGAAGTCGTTGGATGCAGGCAGCTTACAACAAACTGATGTAGACATTCTTGTGAAAGGCCTATGTTCATTAGTCGCATTCCTGCGGCTGAAGAAAGAGAAAGTTTAATAAACTATGTAGCTTTTCTGGATTACGTCACCTAAACTAATGTTTTTCCTATGAGAATTATAGATTTTAAACCTATACCAAATGTTATGATAAATGAATAATGTTGCTTCAAGGTTTGGACGATGATACTGTGCATAGAAGTATCGCATATTTTATAATAATATCGAATATGTTCATGTTTTACTATTATAAATTGACAGCCTCTTGGCAGAGATTGAAACAGGTTCTTAATTCATAAATCACACACATGAAGTGTTATAATAATTATTCCACGAATATCAAAAAAATGAGAAAAAGTAAAGTAATAAGTAATATTGTAGAATGAATACTATAATAATGGCCGGGGAAATATGGCTGGGATAACGCCAGGTAGAAGAAGAAGAAGAATGCACACTATCACAACATACTATAGCTCCATAAAAATGTAGGGAAACATGTGTTGTCATCGACTATTTTATCGACAATCTTTTATTGATCGAACCTGTCAGTCAATCCCTAGCAACTTTTGGTTGAAATTATTGTAAATTCACGTATTTGATATTATTTTTTATACGCAATGGGTGCTTTCAGCGTATTTATATAATGAAATACTATATTCTTTTCTACCGATATGTATACACGGATTTCCATTTAATTCTATAATATCGTCACAAAATAGTATTGTGCAAAAGTGGCCGGTACCTGTGAAAACTTTAATTATTTCGGATTTTTACGCCTGCATGAACCACACCTTGGCACTGCACAATGCACTATAATAAACTACGTTTAATAAATATAACCAAGTACTGCAAAATTAAATAAATTATGAAAATAAGCGTATTTTGTTGCTCGCTTAGTTTGACATATTTTGACTCTGGGTCACTGCAGGCTACTTCTGTGTAATCGTATGGTCGCATCATGGATCTCGCTTTAACATATGAGTTAAATTATTCTATCTCTTTCACATTGCCGATCTATGTTTTATACTAAATCTATGGGTGTACCATGCACTTTCGATACTATCATATCGATATCGATATAGCTGTCGGCCTGTAGTTATGAAATAAAATGTTATGGATATATGCGACATTTTCTTATATATTAACAGAAACTTATTGATGTGTTTATTTCAATAAACACACAAATAAATAAAGATAAATTGTCATATTATTTGAAAACATTTTGTTTGAGATGTTTTGTGTGGTCTTTATGTTCACCTGAACAAAATTTTTTTTTATTGTGATGTATACATAGTACATATACTAATTAAATTGAGAACAAAAAACACTTTTTATAAAATAAAACTATAATTTACAAAGTTTTAGCGTTTTCGGTTTATTTTTTTCATTTTTAATTTCCCGTCGCGAAGTTTCGATTACTTTACAGCTTTCGTAGTCACAGGGTGGACTCAGTCTGCAACAAAATCCGTGATTATTAGTTTTTTTTTCAATGTGTAACATTCGCGTAAGTCTAAGAAACACATTTTTACTATATGTATACTAGAGTTAAAAAAATATGCTTATTTATGTCAATTAATTGACTTGTAACACATTGGGAAGTGTTGGACGCCTGCTAGGCCGCGTTAGAGGTGTACGGAGGAGCTTGTAGGAAGACGTTGGATGCAGGCAGCTTACAACAAACTGATGTAGACATTCTTGTGGAAGGCCTATGTTCATTAGTCGCATTCCTGTGGCTGAAGAAAGAGACAGTTTAATAAACAATGAAGCTTTTCTCGATCACTTCACCTAAACTAATGTTTTTCCTATGAGAATTTTAAACCTATACCAAATGTTATGATAAATGAATAATGTTGCTTCAAGGTTTGGACGATCATACTGTGCATAGAAGTATCGCATATTTTATAATAATATCGAATATGTTCTTGTTTTACTATTATAAATTGACAGCCTCTTGGCAGAGATTGAAACAGGTTCTTAATTCATAAATCACCTACATGAAGTGTTATAATAACTATTCCACAAATATAAAAAAATGAGAAAAAGTAAAGTAATAAGTAATATTGTAGAATGAATACTATAATAATGGCCGGGGAAATATGGCCGGGATAACGCCAGGTAGAAGAAGAAGAAGAATGCACACTATCACAACATACTATAGCTCCATAAAAATGTAGGGAAACATGTGTTGTCATCGACTATTTTATCGACAACCTTTTATTGATCGAACCTGTCAGTCAATTCCTAGCAACTTTTGGTTGAAATTATTGTAAATTCACGTATTTGATATTATTTTTTATACGTAATGGATGCTTTCAGCGTATTTATATAATGAAATACTATATTCTTTTCTACCGATATGTATACACGGATGTCCATTTAATTCTATAATATCGTCACAAAATAGTATTGTGCAAAAGTGGCCGGTACCTGTGAAAACTTTAATTATTTCGGATTTTTACGCCTGTATGAACCACACCTTAGCACTGCACAATGCACTATAATAAACTACGTTTAATAAATATAACCAAGTACTGTGAAATTAAATAAATTATGAAAATAAACGAATTTTGTTGCTCGCTTAGTTTGACATATTTCGACTCTGGGTCACTGCAGGCTACTTCTGTGTAATCGTATGGTCGCATCATGCATCTCGCTTTAACATATGAGTTAAATTATTCTATCTCTTTCACATTGCCGATCTATGTTTTATACTAAATCTATGATTGGAACGGTAAATATCGTCGTGAGCGTGGTCGTTGCGAACGTCAAGTGGAACGCACTGAATATATTGTCAAATGTCAAGTTATGTCTTGTCGAGTGCGAGATGTAAATTGTTTCTGTTGCGGTCATCAAATATTTAGTAAGTTTTGGTAGATTTCACGCTGTTCATTTTAATATAATCATGCCGCTGCCGCCTGCTCTAGCTGCTCGCCTGGCTAAAAGAGGGTTATTGAAACCGAATGCAGATACGAGTTTTGATGCCGCAGCTTCACAAGTTAATGAAGAAATAATTGCGGAAGATTATGATAACAAACCAGAAGAACACCAAAAGAAAGAACAATATTGGGAGGGTATCGAAGGTGTTAATGTCGACCCTATAAAGGGACACAGAGGTTGTCCAAACAAATACAACATTTACCACGAATGCTCAAAGTATTGCGTTAAACGATGGAAGCAAGGAAAAGTAGTACCTAGTGAAGAATACTTGGAAAATAAAGTTAAAGTTTTGGAACTGTGGCCTCTTCCACCTGGTTGGGAGGAAGTGTATGATGAAGGATGTGGACAGCATTACTTTTGGAATGTACACAATAATCTAGTGTCCTGGCTGCCTCCGTTACATCCTCGTGCTGCGCCTTCTGAGAGTGCCGCTCACTTACGTGAAGAAAGACTAATGAAGGAGGGTGATGAAAGTGATGACAGCAGTGAAGCATCAGAGCAAGAAGTACCACAGCAAAACCACAAAGAAAAAAGGCGTGAAAGAAGAGAAAAGGACAAAGACATGGTACACCACAGAGATAAGAAAAGGTCAAGGGTCAAGGACAATGACTTGGACCCTATGGATCCTGCTTCATATTCTGATGTACCTCGAGGTAACTGGACCTCAGGCTTGGATACTCATGCCAAGACTGGAGTTGACACAACTGCTTCTGGTTCATTATATCAAATGCGTCCCTATCCAGCACCTGGCGCTATTTTAGCAGCAAATGCTAAACAACACTCGCCACCAAATTCACCATGAACAAATAAATTGCCATTGTCAGTATTTTCTACTATAATAAAAGTAACAAATTGACTGCAGCACTAAAATAAGCAATATTTACAGGGGTGATGGGCAGTCATAATTTTCAGAATATACCAAAATATTTGTGTACTGCAATCAATATTTCAATTCTATTTTTATGTGTGCAAAAGATCATTTGTAAATAATATGAGGGCAAAAAATAGTTTTTGTTTTGTTATTAATAGCCATAATTAATTATTGTTACTTAAAAATAAACAAATAGTGATATTGCAAGGATTCAGTTTTTTCTTTTTAGCTTTAGAGCCTTAAAACAATCTATTTTTTCATATATATACATACATATATATACTCCCAACATGACAACAATTAAATATCATTGACAAATCACTGTTTTAACAATTTGATTATATAGAATACTTGGTTGGCGGAAAGCATAAAATGTATGTTTAGATATGTCCCTGGAGATTGAGGATACAATTATAGAAAATAAAACAAATAAAATGTTTAAGTAGTCAGTATAATGTTTTAAACAGTAACCATCTATACATTAATTAATTAAATGCCTTTTCAATAGAATAATTAAGATGTCATGTTGCTATTATAATTATGTGGTGTGTAATACAACTTGTTTTATTTGTTACTTAACTTATAAAGTAAAATATCTATACACAAAATAATTCACCTATGGTGAATAAACCATGATTATTTAAAACCAAATTTCCCTAGTTCCCATTTTCTCTAGTTGCCATTTAATTGTTTTGCACACATTCCCAAAAGCAAATCATCAGCTGTTACCACTCCTATAGGTTTATCTGTAAAAGAAAATAAAACTTATTATCCTAATATTATTCACAGATTGAAATGTACAATTTATATATAAAAATGATTATAAAAATGCTGTAATCATATTCATTTAAGTACATAATAATTTAATAGTACCTTTGAAAAATATATTAAAAAAAAACAATTATATGTCCTAGCCGTCAATATCCTTAAATGGGAAACAAGAGATGATTGTGGTGACTGCTAAAACCTTAGTTCATTGAGGTTACTGAGACTTAACATACAAAATGTTACAGAGGTCTTTAATCTTTATTAAATGATTGCTGGTACACATTCCAGTACTGAGTAACTAATGTGACATTTTCATACAAGAAAACTCGAAATGCATTCTCGGACCGGGGTTTCGAAACTGGGTTCTCAATGATCACAGAATATTATACTTACTGCATGAAAAAAATGGTTAAAAATAAATTTAAAAATAACCCTTTTAAAAAATATGCAGCATTACCTGTTTCAGTTACTATTACAAAAGGTGCTATGTCTAGTATTCTGGATAATGAGCCAAGTGTGGGTTGATCTGCAATGTTCACTTTGTAATATTTCTTGATGACGAACTTCTCTAGTGGTTCGGACATGGAGCCTACAAGGTTCGCCAGTCTTTTACGAACGTTGTCGGAGTTAAACACACCAGTTATTGAACTGAAAAAATAATATGCATAGTAAATTAGATAATTTGACGCAGACTAAAAGCCGGTAGTTTATATCCTTAGGTATAGTGATCACAGTCCATGAGGGTAGGCAATCCAAACATTTATGTTTCATTTCGGGTTCAGCCTCTATAGGTATATCCCATGTCGTGCAGGCCGGCATCATTGTATTACTATCATTCGCTGATAATTCTATTAAAATACTTTGTTTATTTTAAAAGCTATTAATCTATATGTTCTGATTATATTCTCACCCATTATTTCGTAAACCCATTATTTATGTAAGTAGTAGCACCCATCGCACACATTTTGGTAAATAAAAATTGCTTAGCTTCATATAAATTATATTTTACAACTAATCACAACATTTGGTGTGGTCTTAAACAACACTTTAATATATTATTTAAGTTTCATGCATTAAGTGATCAAGGAAAAATATAACTATGTAAATGTATATTAATAGGCACAGAACCAAGACAAACATTAGTATTTCAGATCATTTCATTTGTAATTTCAGATTGCACGAAAAATTTGGACATTTCACTGACGGGCATGGTGCGAAAAATGTCAATGTATTTTTATGAATGTGTTTAATAAGTTAATAACTGAAATTAAAAAGTAGGTACGTTGTTTCGATATTAAATCCATGGAGTATTAGAAGGAGTAAATCTTTACTAATAATTGCATTTGTTTGGATGTGAGGATGTTTGTTACTCTTTCACGCAAAACGGCTGGACCGATTTTGATGGGTAAAGAGGTAACCGACACCGTGGGTCAATAATAAATAGGTACGCCCAGCAGTCACATACACAGTTCTGACCCCACACTAAGATACAAATGTTTCTTGTTCATCCGAAAGTTTAGTGTTCCCGTGGGAAGTGTAAGGAATTCATACAAACTCGAATGGATCGCACGGGACCAGAAATTAAACCATTGCATGCTTCTCGTCATTGGGCAGAATGAAACGGGATATAACTGCTTGGGAAAATCAATACCAGTGGCGTAACAATAGGATGGCAAAGTGCGCAAAACGCCCCCGACCTAAGGGGCCCCCGCGCCCCGGCCCGGCAGGGCCCTGGTCCGACAGGGTCTCAAGGCCGACAGGGCCCAGGCTCGATTGGGCCTCGGCCTTAAACCGAGAACCGAGAACCGAAAACCCTAAAAAATATTATTTCTTGAATATAAAGTTAATATTTTCCAAATAAATTTGTACATGTCTTGTTCTAAAAATTATTTAACAGGTAGGAGAAAAGCTAAAGTGAAAGAGGGAGTCTGAAGCGATAAATAAAAAGTGATCTAAAATAAGTCAATACTTTCGGAACGAGGAATTTATTAATGTATCTCGGAAATGATCAAATAGACGACACTAAAAATTCTATAATACCAATTAGCAAATCCCGACAATAGAGAATATTCAGACCCAAAACAACCACAAGTACGAGCAAACATGAAATTGAACCATATTTAGGAGTGTAAGCCCGATAGTCCCTTCTTAAGAGACAGTGGTAATAAATAATAAAATAAATAAACTAATAATCAAATGCCCCTCTTCTATGTTTTGCTGACTATATTGTCTTGATGGCGGAAGGTGCAGGAGCTGCAATAGATGTGGACGGTCTAGATTCAGCCTCACAGCGAGTAAGTCTTAAAATTAACTCCGACAAAACTATACTAATAATCCACAACCGCAGACCTCTCGCTGTATGTGGCCACCAGCTTGAAGTTGTTTCTGATTTATCTGGCTGAGGCAGACCCTTTTACTCGGTAGAAACATCTTTGAGAAAGATACTACAAGTCTTCCCGTCACATCTGCCAAAAAGCTTTAAAACGATAGCTTTCAACCAGTTCGACTTACGGTGTTGAGACTTGGCCACTTACAGTGCTACTGATCCATTAGTTTATAGTCGCTTAGCGAGCTATAGAGCGTGCTATGCTCGGAGTCCCGTTGGAAGATAAGATCCGTGGTGATCTTATCGGATAGAGAACCAAAGTTATAGACAGAGCACACAGGATTAGCAAGCTGAAGTGGCAGTGCGCTGGCTACATCTGTCGAAGACCCGATAACTGTTGGAGTAAACGTGTTCTTGAGTGGAGGCCGCGTGTTGACTAACGTGGCGTAGGACGCCTACCAGCTAAGTGACGAGTGAAGATTTGCAAAAGCTCGCTACCACATGCTGAATGTGATGAGCTGACAACAGGGTGAAATCGCGTAATTTGGAGGAGGCCTATATCCATATAACAATGCCGGTTACATTGGACATACGAAGAGGAGCTTCAATCCATAAAAAAAAAACATGTTTTTTTATGCCAATAGCTTACTATACTCCACAATGTTACTAATTTAGTTTTCGTGGACATAGAGAAAGCCGTGATAGCCGTAATTAAGCAGTTACTAGCAAAATGTGATCCTGATTTAGAGGAATGGGTAAATAAGTCCAGGGGCAAGATTACATACTTAAGTCAGAAGATGCAAAATCAGCTAATTGCTGTTTTGGGCCTAAAACTCCATTATATTTAATACAACTTAAGTTTTTTTTTAAATTGATAAATTATTTAAAGTTTATCGCTATTGTGTCATAGAAAGAAATGAAAATGGAATCCAAAAGCATTCGTTTCGTTATTACAGAAACCTTTTTTTAGATTTTAGAAAATGAGTTATGTTCATAATGCGATGAGAAATATGAGGCCATGTCATTAAAAGATTTTGTGATGTACTGTATCAGCCCATATATATCCCATTTGCAGGGCAAGGGCCTCCCCTACAATCGAAAATACGATTGAGAGTGATTAGACCATAATTTAGTCCACCACGCTGGCCTAGTGCGGGTTGGTGGGCTTACATACCATAGCAATTCTTGCAAATCGGTATGGAGGTTTCCTCGCGATGTTACCATTCACCGTCATAGTGCGTAGAGATTGACTATACATGACTCCGAAAAGTCAGAGGAGTGCACTGGGATTCGAACAATTTTTTTTTTATATCTACGAAGGGCCCCATTTTATGATTTTTGCCACGGGCCCCCAATGGTGTAGTTACGCCACTGATCAATACAGTCGACGGTGCTCACATTGAATTTAAATATAAAACAGTTGGTACATAAAAAAATAATATGTTGATGTGAACTGGACTCAAAAACTATCTACACCCCAGCGAACCGGGTGGGTCACCCGGGGGGATGACCGCTAGTATCTTATAATACCTTCGATATAAATACAAAGGTTCGTTTTACTATCGTTAGTTGTAGATATAGAGAAGAAGGCAGGCAGAAAATTAACTGCTTCTGAGCACTGAACTTCTCTACAACGAGGGTTCGACTCAGTGGGACAACAAATTGAAAGTGAACTCTAATTTATTAACTAAAACCACACCAGTTATTAAGCCATACATGCATATTTAAACGAGTACAATTTAAAGAACTAGTCCAGGTGGTAGGTCTCTCATATTATGTGTGAGGCCGCCTGGGTAGGTACCATCGCAATGTCTATTTCTACCGCCAAACTGCAGTATAAATGCACTGTTGTGTTTCGGTTTGAAGGACATTGTATCCAGAGTAACTACTGGACATATTGAGACTTGGCACCTTATGTCTCAGGATAGCGAGCGCAGTGGGATGTGAAGCATTACCTTGTAATTCAAGGTGTTTGGTTTTGCTACTGTTCAAAAGTAGTCGTATCGCTTACCATCAGGCAAACGGCATGCTCGTCCGCCATTAATTACAATAAAAAACAACTAGTCTCACTAACTTCAAGTCTTACCCGTTATCATCCACGATGGCCAATACAGGTGCTTTAGTTTGACGCAGCGTCGACAAGGCCTCTATCACCGTAGTCTTGTGGGATAAGGCTGGGAGCGGCTGCAGGATTTCTTTCTTCAATGGATTCTCCCACCATCTGATTTAAAATATAATTCTATATTCACAGTCTTTAATTTTATAAAATTGTCAAATGAAGAAGGAATGGTGATTCTGTTATGTTTAATATTCAACAGATAGTGCTAGACGCCTGTAGTATGAAAATAATTTCTAACATTAGCGGTAGAGAAACAATTAGCCGTAATTCCTAAATAGATATCGTTTTTTTATCCTTTATTTTTCCTCCTATACAGGATGCATTTTTCAAGTGAGCTCAGATAGGCATATTTGAAATGGACGGCAACGGTAGAAAAAATAGTTTTTGCTCAAAATGTCTCCTCCTCTTTCCTTTACTTTTCCGTATGTTATTACTTCTCAGAATTGTAATGTTAACAACATTACCGAATGGTCGAATAATACAGCATATGCTATTTTTAACCGACTTCAAAAAAAGGAGGAGGTTCTCAATTCGACTGTATGTTGCTTTTTTTTTTTATGTTTGTTACCTCGTTTCTCTGTACTGTGTGAACCGATTTCGACCATTCTTTCTTTGATTGAAAGCTGGTGCTTGTCGTTTGGTCCCATAAAAATATGGTGAAGATCTGATGAATATCTTCGGACCTGGAGAGAGGAACTCCTTAAAATTAAGGAGAATTGCAATAGTTCTTTTTGCATTACGTTCATAAGAAAAGTTAAGATACAGTGAGAGAGGGAAAAAGGGGTGGGGGTGAGGGGGGGGTGGGTGATAAAATTAAAATACACGTAAATTCTAATATCTTCGGCAGCTTTTAACCGATTTTAGTGATTTCTTTTTCATTGAAAAGAACGTATTAACAGGTTGATCTCAGGAACACAACATTAAGATCTGATTATCATGTTCGGACCTGGAGCGTAGAACTCCTCAAAATTTAATAGGATTTCAACGGTTCTTTTTGCATTGAGTTCAGTATAAAAGCTAGGCTACAGTGGTTGAGGGAAAAAGGGGTAGGCGCGAAGGGAGGGGGGGGGAAAGAAAAAAATAAACATGTGAATATTCCAATATCTTTGGCAGCTTTTAGCCGATTTTAGCGATTTCATTGTCATCGGAAAGAACATATTCCTTGTGGCGTGGGGACCAAATCTTCTTCATTTAAATACCTATCAACACTAAAAAGATAAAAATAACTAAAATTTTAAAAAAAAATAAGAATATTTATTTCATGGAACTCGTGCACGTTGATTCATTTGCTTAATGACTTGACTAGCCAACAAATCAAAATATATGCGTAACATATTGAAGGCGGGTCGCCCAGTACCAAACATATAGATATTTAAATTAATATAAGGCATAGGTCCTACATGTTTGGTACTTGGCGGCCCGCCTTCAATATGTTACGCATATATTTTGATTTGTTGGCTAGTCAAGTCATTAAGCAAATGAATCAACGTGCACGAGTTCCATGAAATAAATATTATTATTTTTTTGCTTTAAGTGGTTAGTTATTATTTTATTATTTTTTGGTTTTTAGTGGATTTTTGTTTTGAAGTCGGTTTTTATCAAAATCATTTGGTCGATTTCTCGGTAGGATTTTTTTTTATTTTTATTATAATTTTATATAAAAAAATAATTAGATACGATCAAACATTAAAATATTCATGTTTAATATCTATAACTTTTCAGTAACCCATTAAACAAACAATGAGACATTAATTTATGTCTGATTTAAGCCAATTTATAAAATTAAATTTAGTCAAAGAATAACATAATATGAGTTATTAAATTATCGGACGTCAGAAACAAAAAAATAAATGTATCTCCATCTGTAAATTTAAATTCAATTTATCTCCATCTGTATCGCAGCCACCTCAGGTTAAAGAGTCGAAATCGTTTTGCGCTGCTATCTAATACTGATAGTGTATTAGCAAAATACTTACATAGATAACAAAGAGATTATGCTATCGTATCGCCGAGAAATATGAGGATATTATGATGAACTCATTACGAACAAAAAATGTAGTATGTAGCGATAGCTTTTTCACCCACATTAATATTAATTTACGTAATGTGCCAATAATAAAGACATTTTACATTCCTACTTGAATCAATCAATAGCGTAATCATTTTAAAGTTAAATATCTGGTTCTGAGAAACTGTTTCCTGCAGAGATTTCTATGTATTCCTTCTTCAAAGAAAACTTTACTTTTCAGTAAGTTTTCCATCTTTCCTCAAACATATTGGTGCAAATGGGACATTACAATCCAACGCGATCTCCACGAGATGGAGTACATCATCATTCATCGTACACTAAAACTAATTTTAAAATCTTATGAAAATAGAACATAAAAATTTGGTTATTTGTATATATTTGGAAAATTTTCACTTTTTAAATTCACTTTATTTTAAAAAGTTAGTGTTTTTATTTTGTTTTTGTGTAATTACATATTTGAAACTTACGGTAAATTTCTTTTGACCGTGGGCTTGAAGTGTCTGGCCTCCATCCATTGATCGGAGATGAACTTTGTCATGTAATTGCGAATATTGTCTGGTAGAAGTACGACACATTTTTGGCCTTCCTTTAGTGATTTCGCTGCTTGAATAGCCCCCCACATAGCCGAGCCACTACTGCCACCTGGATAATATTAAAAGGTTGTATTATGTTGCATTATCACATAGTTATTATTGTAAATAAACCTGATTTTCCATTGTTAAGAAAGTATCAGTATCAGCCCATATACGCCCCACTGCAGGGCACGGGCCTACTCTACAATCCACAGTGCGATTGAGAGTGGTTAGGCCATATAGTCCACCACGCTGGCCTAGTGCGGTTTGGCGGACTTACATACCATAGATTTTTTTATAAATCGCTATGGTATGCAGGTTTCCTCACGATTTTGTCCTTCACCGTTTTAGTGCCTGGTGATTGACTATTAATACACACATGAATCGGAAAAGTCAGAGGTGTGCCCTGGGATTCGAACCCGCGACCACCGTGAATATGTTGGCAGTCGCGTCTTGTCCGTTTACCAACAGGCCACCACGCACATCACGCGATTTCTTTGTTAAGAAAATCTCGGCAAATTATAGGTAGCATTAATACCATACTTAGAAATGTATTTTTTTAAAAGCACAGCTTTAGATTTTTTAATACACCAGGTATATCAATACTGCCACCGAAAACGAAGCCAGGTTTAAGTTTTACTGTCTACAGACACGAAACACCGAATTTATGTTTTTTAGTTAAATTGTATCTGTAGTCATTAAAACTACCACTTGGCTTTGTTTTCCGTAGCATTTTGAATACTAGTAGCGGTATTTTCATTTTCGTCAGCCACTGGAAGTCCACTGTTGAACATATTATGTATCACCAAGGAAAAGTTTTATTTAGACATTTTAAGTATCTGGTTGCTGGTAAGCGCAGGGAAAGAGGTTTCTCTGCTCTTGAAAATTGGTAATTCAATATTTGTTTAATTTTACCGCACAGTAGTCCTTCATCCTTGATCAGTCGCCGCGCCATCTCCAAGGATCCTTTATCCTCGGTTTTAACCCATTTATCTATCACACTTCGGTCCAGAACTTTGGGAAGGAAGTCGTAGCCGATGCCCTCCACCTTGTGCGCAAAATAAGCCAAACGATAATGATAACAGTTCATGGATAGATGGTGTAAATAATAATTTGATAAGGTTTTCCTGATTAAAGCTGTTTGTTTTAGTTTACAAGTAGCGCCTTGGCCACAAACTCGATCTTTCTGGTTTCGTATATTGGCATATTTCGAAACAAAAAAAAGTGATGAAAAAACTTAATTGAAATACTAAATTAATAAAATTACTAAAGTTGTTTCTATCTGTAATTTTCTCACATTAAATTGTGTAGCTTCACGCCTGTTGCTAAGTTTTAAAATAGTTTATATAATTTTACGACTGGTCACAATATTAGGAAATATCCAAAACCAAAGGAATTTATAAGGCCATGTTCGCCATGAGATTCACGTCTTGGACTCTCATTGCTTATGTGCCGCATATGGGATAATAATTTGGTTTTTATTCTTACAGTATTCCGGTGCACATTTCATATTTATGCCAATGCAGAAAAAAAACTGACCTAAATTCTAAAAATTATTACAAGTGTTAGAAAGACAAAAAATAAGGTTGCTGATGTACATTAGAATATTATTTTACATCATGTTATGCATGGTTGATTAAACATAATTAAGCAGAGTATCTTTTTCATAACAAGTCACAATTCTGACGATAACTTGTGTTTATATTGAATGGTTACTGAGCGTGGAATAATTACGACGATGCAATGTTGGCATTCATAATGTGGCACGTGGAATGTCGTTTATTCTTAAAGCACAGCCATTTGCATAACAAAGAGCGCGCACAATGTGCGTTTTTTTATGTTGATCTATAATCGTAAACCCAAAATGAAAACTCATTGTAAGATCCTCAGCACAGTATTATCGGCGGCTTAACCACGTGTCACAGCTACATATTTACTTGACCAGGCTGTTTAGCTACATTGCATGTGACAACAGAATTGTTACAATCTAATCTAAGTAAAATTTTATCAAGACAAACATGTTTGAGATTTGGTCATAAATTGACCTCCTGTATTTTTTGGAACAAAAAATGCCTTTCAGCATACTAAAAATGGAATTCTTTAACTATTAGATAAAGATCAATTTATGATATTCCGCATTATTTTTAGATATTTGATCCTTGAATTGGTAAAAGCCGTATGGAAACTCCATTTATAATGATGGTGATCGCCGCAAGAATTTAAGTAGGCAGCCGGGTGATAATCAATATTTAACATATCGTTTATATAGCCTTAAACAAATAATTCGCACAAAATATAAATATATTCAGAGGTAAACGGGTAAGTAAACCTAATTGGCTACGAGCACGACTACTTGTTAACAACTACTAATAAGATATAGTAAAACACGATTCTTGTGTCGTTAAGTATACCATAAAAACAACTTTAAATATTGTAATGTGCATTTAAGTTATAACGATGTACCGGCACATACGAATTTTCAGGACAGTATTTACTATTTTATCTATGCACTGCGCAAGCCCCTCACGTGCGACATATTTCAACTTTTGTTTTGGATATTTCCGCTAAGGTCACCGAGGTGGCTATAGCTTGTCGTCGAAATATGGATTTTGTTACGTACTATTGAAATAGTATGAATTTGTTAAGTATATCTATTTTAAATGCGTATAACGAAATTTTAGCCAGTGTTTACAATCGATTTTAGTTAGCAGTAGGTTATTCCTTTCTAAACGTTCGGTCATTGCCGAAGTAATTAATTTAAATAGGTACTTATAACACTTGCAAAAATTTTACCACATTCCACAAGTATAAACAAGGACTTCAATAAAAAAATTGACCAAAGCCAGCGAGAAATCCTGAAAGGTTTACACCGCTCTACTACTAAAATCTTCAAATTCTGTCATAATTTATCACTTATTTGATATCCCAGAAAAATAACAGCTTACCTCATATATTTGGACATCAGTTTTATTCAATTCTTCCGGTTGCGCCAAGATCGAACCATAGGGATCTACACCAACCACAATACACTTGGGGCATCGTTCTTTGATTTTGTGTCCAATACCGGAGATGGTCCCGCTGGTGCCCGCACCCATTACCACCATGTCCACGTCTTCATCCAGAGCCCAGAGTATTTCCTCCGCAGTGCCGTCATAGTGCGCCAGAGGGTTGCAAGGGTTGTTGTACTGTTGGAAACATATATTTTTAAATTGCAATAAATGGGGAGTAGACCGTGCCTTTCACCTGATGGTAAGCGATACGACCGCTCATAACCAAACAACACCTTGAATTACAAAGCAACGCTTGGCATTCCACTGCGCTCGCCATACTGAGACATAAGATTTTGGTCTCAAAATGTGCAGTCGTTATTATATTCGTATACAAGCTCTCATGAATAAAAAAAAATAGAAAAAAAAAGTATGTTGAAAATAGCCTAAAATTAGCTAGCTATGTGTAGATAATTTTAGCAATGTGCTTTAAGCTCTAAAAATATAATATATGATGGACAAATATTTTTGGATTAATGTTCAATGGCTTAATCTTGAAAAGAATGACAATATAAATATACTATGGTGATATAATATGCATAAATTCATTCTGATACCTTAGAACATGATAATCACCTGATCCAAGAGAACAGCATCTGGTATTTCCTTAGAGAGGCGGCGTGCAACCATAATATTACTATCAGGAGAATCCCAGGCAGCCTCTGTTGGTGTCCGTATAATCTCCGCACCCAGTGCAATAAGTGTGTTTACTTTTTCATCAGACATTTTTTCAGGTAGTACAATTATGCACCTATAACCTGTAGTCAGCCAAATTACGGTTTTTAAAGCAAGTATGCATAATTTACTTATTAGTTTTCTCATTGTAATATTCAGTGAAGTGTAGTGAGGAACTTACCTCGAACTGCGGAAGCAAGAGCAAGTCCAATGCCTGTATTTCCAGATGTGGGCTCAATGATTACTGACTTTCCTGGTGTTAAAATACTTCTTTTTTCAGCATCAATTACCATCCTGTATGCAATGCGGTCCTTCACAGAACCACCTGGATTAAGGAACTCACATTTGGCATCTGCAATGGAAAAATTAAATATTATTATCTATATTACACAAATTGTACTTAGAAAGAATTTAATAAACTTGGAATGAATATAATATGTTTTAGTTTTATTTTATTTTTATTTACTTATTACAGTTCATCATCTTATAAATGGCTAATAAATGAATATGGATATAACTTGATCCTTAGATGCAGTTATATTTTTGCTGATATTCTAGGTATTACCCAAGAGTGCAAAAGTAAAAAGCATATTTTATAACAATAAGTAAGTAATATTCTTGGTTACTACTAAATAATGAAATATTTAAAAAACGAATAAAGTTAAGTATTATAATACATACACATATCACATTTGATTCCTTCTTGTTTAGGTATGTTGGTGAGTTTTACCAGTGGAGTATTACCAATCGCGTGAAGAATATCCGGATGAACTTTTTGATTTCTGTCTCTAAAAATAAAATTATCATTTTTTTTAGTACTTTTACATATTATGTTTGTAAACAAAAAACCAAAAATGTTGTACTTACAATACTTTTATAATATGCGACATATTCTTGAGGTCAAAAAAATTCCCTGATGAACAACCTGTACCATTACTAAATTCCACATGGTTAGACATGTTTAAAGGTATACTTTGTTACAATACAAAATAAAGTTGTATTAAATAGGCTTGTAGACAACTTTTAATACACTAAAAGGCTCAATTCACTAACTAAAATTATATAGATAAAAAAAAACAAACTAAAAAATTATAAGAAACAGATGTGCACGACCGCCTTTCCGCGTTGCACAAACTAATTTTTTTTTGTCAAAAGTTTATTTTTGTCGAATTTGTCTGGCAAACTGACAGTGACAGGTGGTGTTGCCAGGTTTAGTTTTTGAAAATTCGGGACAGGGGATTAAAATTATACGGGTTGTTGCGTTCCTCAGCGGGATGCCTTCCGAATAAAAGAATAATGACATTAGAATGGAGACAGGGTAGATGAAAATAAAGAGAAAGAGCCACGGCGTAGACGGAGAAACAGATAGACGGAGGCCGGAGCATAGGGTTAGCCCACGGTTAGCCACTGTGTAACCTAGTGGCTAGTCAAGGGCGGATCCGGCTTTTCCGCCGGGGGGGTCATATTATAGTTCATGTCAGATTTTACGCCAGGGGGGGGGGGGGTGTCATACAGTTAATGTCAGACCACTGGGTTCGATTTCAATACTCCAATTCGTAATAATGACTTTTTAAAGTTTGATATAGCCATTATTTCTCAACACACACACACACACACTTTTTTACTTTATTTATCGACATACAAAGAATAAATTGTGCTTATAAATTTTATCAACAAGATAATTAATACATTTGTCAATCTGGGGCCAGCCCAGGGGAGGTCATGACCCCCATGACCTCCCCCCTGGATCCGCCCTTGTGGCTAGTATGAAATAGACTCAGAACAATGTGTTATTCATTGTTCCGAGGAAATAGAGGTATACTGTAGTAGTGTTGCCAGGTTGACACATTTTCCTAATATAAAGGGAAACTTTGATTACCATTTATAAAATATTTGCTAAAAATGATATTCAGTCATAGTCAGTCAGTGTCGGCATCGGGATCTCCTTAGTCTGTGATCGGGATCAACGATATTATTTACCGATACTATGAATGCCTTTACCGTAACATCCAAAGTACCATTATATACTTACCTGCAGCGCCGGATCTAGATATTTTTCGAGGCGGGGCAAAAACTGAAGAATGCCCCCCCCCCATCCTGTATTTTTATCTTTATCATCATAATTTTTAGCAACCAGACGCCCATTTACTACACAGGCCTTCGGGAAAGAACGCCATTTTACCATAATTTTAAGCATTTTACACGTTTTATATTAGCTTCATTTGAATGTAGCTTGCCGCGATACGGTCGCGCGGTATCGACGAGAACAGAAGTATTAAGGGAGATCGAGAGGGTCTACGGACAGCTTTACACCTCGGTTGCCGAACCTACTGTTAGCTCGGCCGAAGACCCGAGAGCCGAGTTGATCCGACACTTTAGCGATGATATCCTGGACATTAGCCTGTGTGAGATTGAGATGGCCCTCAAACAACTTAAAAACAACAAGGCGCTGGGTGAGGACGGAATCACTTCAGAGCTTCTGAAAGCGGGTGGAACGCCGATACTGAAAGTCCTTCACGAAGCTCTTCAATTTAGTTCTCCTCGAGGGCTCAACGCCAGAGGCATGGAGCAGAAGCGTTGTTGTACTGTTCTTCAAAAAAGGTGATAACACTTTGCTGAAGAACTACAGGCCCAGTAGCTCCTGAGCCATGTCTATAAGTTGTTTTCAAGGGTCATCACAAATCGTCTCAAACGCAGGTTTGATGACTTCCAGCCTCCCGAACAAGCCGGTTTCCGAAAAGGCTTTAGTACCATAGACCATATTCATACACTACGGTAAGTTATACAAAAAACCGAGGAATATAACTCTCCGCTTTGTTTAGCGTTTGTGGACCACAGTCCACTCGCTGTGCTCTGAGGCTGTGATACAGTCTCTTCAGCGGTGCCACATAGACTATCGGTACATCGAAGTGTTGAGGTGTAAATACAACAACGCAACCATGTCGGTCCGAGTACAAGATCAGAGCACGAAGGCTATTCCACTACAGAGAGGCATGAGACAGGGAGATGTCATATCTCCGAAACTGTTTACTGCCGCGCTGGAAAACGCCTTCAAGCTCTTGCAGTGGAAAGGATGCGGCATCAACACCAACGGCGAGTATATTATTCACCTTCGATTTGCCGACGATAGTCTTGGCAGAACCGCTTGAAGACCTTAGCACTATGCTCGAAGACCTTAATCGAGTCTCCCAACAGGTTGGTCTTAAAATGAACATGGAGAAAACGAAGATCATGCCGAATATCCATGTTGCGCATGAAGTTGTTGACGAATATGTCTATTTAGGACAAGTGGTCCGGTTAGGCAGCTCCAACTTCGAGAGAGAGGTCAATCGTCGATCGTCTTCTCGTCCAAAATACCTCAGTGCTTAAAAACGAAAGTCTTCAATAGTTGTGTATCAATAGTGATGACATACGGCACCGAGACGTGGCCTGTCACTGTGGGCCTCATTAAAATGCTCAGTCTCTCAACGACCCATGGAGAGGGCTATGCTCGGTGTTTCCCTACGAGATCGAGTCGGAAATGAGGAGATCCGTAGGAGAACGAAGGTTACCGACATAGCCCATAGGATTGGCAAGTTGAAGTGGCAGTGGACCGGGCACATAGCTCGTAGAACTGAAGACCGTTAGGGCCGAAAGGTTCTTGAGTGGAGGCCACGTACAGGCAAGCGAAATGTCGACCGCCCGCATAAGGTAGACGGGCGATCTGGCTAAGGTTGCAGGCCGCTTCAAACAGGTCACTGTGGAGATCCTTGGGGGAGGCCTTTGTTCAGCAGTGGACTTCCTGTGGCTGATATGATGATAATGATTATGAATGTAGCTTCAATTTTGAGGGTTGACGTCACTCGCGTCCATAAGTTTTGACTCTAGGATCACTACGCGTGACTCTGGGTAGTGCCAATGATGAATGACACGGTTCTTGGTGGTAGGACATAAGTGTCCGCCCGGGTAGCAATTACCGTCCACGGGGCGTAAAGACCGCCATAGTGATCCCCGTAAGGGGACCGCGATCCGGGATCTGCCCCTGTTATTCCGGTTTTTCCAGGGATTTGAGTTCGGGCATGAGGTTGTACCGTGTGGGTATTTTCGGTCGCTGTCGAAGGCAGGAGTGTTGACCCGCCGGCTAAGGAGTCCCGTAGAAACGGTTGTTCGCTGGCCGCCCGCGGTGCACTACGGGGGCCTAATCGTGGCTAACCACCACGAGACGCTGCCTCACCATACCGCGCATAATCTTGGGTGGGTTCATCGTGCCGGTTGGTGACTGGATGTGGAGTCCCGGTCGCACATCCCGGGAGGGTACGGGAGCCCTTCCGCCCAGCGGATCAATTCATCACATGCCGACCCTTTCGTGCCACTGTCTATTCGACCTTTTCAATGCCCGGACTTAGGCTCCTCGATGCCTCTTCACCATACCCGTCCCTTCAACCTCATGACAGTGCAATTAAACAAAGCAGGTCCTTCAGCGGTGCATAACCCCACCACCGCGTTTACTATGGAGTTCACCAAAATCCACGGACTCCATACGAACCTCAATGCCGTCCTTGCTTGCTTTCTACCTTCTGTACCCCGGTTATTCGCTTGAAGGAAACTTCAATATTAAAGTCGGAGTATGCTTGTATGTTCGGTCGGACATCTGTTGTCACTGTTTGCGCTGCATGGAAAACCCCTCCTTCTCCTTTCTGTAGGTGCACATGGATCTTGATTCCCTGAGTCGCATACTTCAGCGAGTGTATACGCTATTACTGTCGAGGTCAGGCTTGGAATGGAATAGTACATTCCTTTCTCTGAGATCGCCAGTAAGAAAGGGCTGGACGCTTCTAGTTCAATTGTGCATGAGCCGATGCTGTCGGTGACAAATAGGCGGCATATCGTGCTTGGATCACGGGTCACGCCATGAAGGATTCCAATATCAGTTCCCTCAAAGAAGCCTACAACGAGCCACCAAGGCCTGCAAGAAGCCCTACGTTAGAGCAGATGCCCAGCGTATTAGCAGGGTTGGGCGTGCGGTGGCCAATCACTCTACTAGCAGTCGTGCTTATTGGAGTTTGGCCAGGGTTGTTCAGTCTAAATTCTGCCGTCCAGCGTTGTCACCGCTCAGGGTCGCTGGCTCACAAGCCGCATGAGAAGGCTGCCTTACTGACAAATCGTTTTGCGGCTAATTCCCGCCTCGAGGACCGTGGTTCCCAGAAGCTGCCTAAACTGCGTGATTGCGGTTTCTCAATGGCGGATATTCGCATTAGGCAGTGTGATGTGCGGCGTGAGCTACGGTCTTTCGATGTGCGAAAAGCCCGTTTTACGAGATTGTGCAGTCGAGTTGTCTCCTCCACTGACTCGCCTCTACCGAGCGTCCTACCGCGCAGGAGTTGTGCTTGAGTCTTGGAGGGAGGCCAATGTGCCACCAATCCCCAAAAAGGGTGATCGGTCAGACCCTATCCACTACCGCCCTATCGCTATCACCTCAGTGATGTGTATCGATCAACGGGTGATCTTCTAGCGATTATCCTTCATCGCTGGGATGAGGCGATTGACCGGCATGGCGAGGCTCTTGCTGTGAGCCTTGACATAGCTAAGGCTTTTGGTAGGGTCGGGCACCGTGGTCTTCTTTCCAAACATCCGGCATACGGTTTGCCCGACAATCTGTGTTCGTGGGTTTCCGGCTTTCTGGATGGACGTAGAATACGTGTCGCCGTCAACGGACAGGGTTCGGCGCTCATTTCTGTAAAATGCCGGCGTTCCTCAGGGCTCGATAATGCCGCCCACCCTGTTTTTTCTGCATATCAATGATATGTTGTCGCTAGGCCACACTCATTGCTATGCCACATAGAACATAGATAGAACACAATCACATAAAACATGTTCGTTCTTCTTTGTCCGATTAATCAACTAAAACTAACTAGGAAACACAAATTGAATATTTGAAACTACACATAGTCGTTGAGATCGGCGAGGGAGTTTCCAAATGTAGCTTCAACTCTTTTTCACGCGCCCCTATTAGTCTAGTCGACAAGTTGAAAATGGTACAAAATAGAGATACTGCTCTTAAAATTATGTGCGATAGCTCATTGGATCCGGAATGACGTCTAGAAAAATGTGCCAAAAGCGTGTATTAGCACATAAAAAATTGCAAAAGTTATAAACAATTAAAGATGAAAAAAAAAATGGCATTTCGTTTTTTGCCAATATTTAATAAACTATAAATATTTAAGAAATTTCAAAAAAAGATTCTGAAAGAAGAGGAAATTTCCAATAAAAAACTCCTAACTCCCGGAACTCTATCCCCATTATTTATAATTTTAATTTAACGCTGAAAATAGGTCCGCGCGTGACATTTTTAGGATGCGCGCGTGGCGTCAAAAGCGAGTACGGCACATTAATTAATTTATATAAGGTATTGAATTTTTTTTTAATTTGAAAAAATTATGGTGTGTTCTGAACACTATAATTAATTTATTCCCGTTGGAAATTTTACTTAAAGTTAATTTTTCAACAAGTTAAACAATTGTTAACTAACAAAATTTTCTCGAACTACCGTCTTAATTGTAAGTGAAAAAAAAATGTTAAAATAATGGTCGTAAAAAAATTTCGCTTCGTAGAGACTTTCTTACATACATACTTAACAAGATCGTGCCATAAAAGTTAAAAAAATATTTATACTTTGTTTATAACAATTTTTTTTCTTAAACAAAAACTAAAAAATCCAAGTAATGTTGTTAATTTTTTTTTTATTTTTTCATTTTCAACTTGTCAACTAGACTATATCGCATATTCATTAATATTCGCGCCCCGCGAAAAAAAATTCTGCAATGTCCGTGTAAGTGGTGTTACGTTATTGATGACTTGTATAGTTGTCTCCCAAGATTCAATATGCCGCCCCCTGAACTTGCCGCCCGGGGCACACACCCCGTCTTGCCCCCCCCCCCCCCCCCCCGCCCCCTAGATCCGGACCTGCTTACCTGGTAAAGCAAAAAAGTAGGTACGATTTTTTCGATTATAAGAGCAAGAGATTTCGAAGTTTTTGATCATTGACCAAAGATTAAGTCTTGGAGAGTTAAGTACTGGTATATATTTCAACAATGGTTTCAACTCTTTCAATTTTGGTGTTATTTGATGGTGGCCACAACAGATGTTCCTGAGCAACATGTGTTCCACGCTCTCATAAGCAGGTATATTCAACGATAAAAATGTTATATCTATAGCTCAGGGAAAATATTTAAGAATTCAAATTAGATGATGATGTTAAGCATTTTAATGGTTATTACTAAAAGCTCTAAAGTTTGTATGTATTATTGTTTGTTACTCTTTCAAGCAAAAACTACGGAATGGATTTTAATGAGATTGAGTTTTTTTATTGCCTAGATTCGGCAAACGTGCTAACCTGTTGGATGTTTCACGTAAGGTGTCTCATTACGTTGAATTCCTGTGAGATAGTGGTACGACCACTATTCATGCGTTTATGAGTTATGACTGACAACAGCGTGGCTCTACAGCATGTAATGTTGGAATAGAGGAATAGAACACATATTATGTAGGATCATGTTCAGCAGTGGACTTCCTGTGGCTGATATGATGATGATGATGATGATATGTAGGTTACTTTAAAAAAAGACGGTATATAAAGACATGGGGCGCGTGTACCAGGGTCGTGGAGGGCATGGCAGTCATATAATCTGTATCAGCCCATATACGCCCCACTGCAGGGCACGAGCCTCCTCTACAATCGAGAGAACGATTGAGAGTGCTTAGGCCATATAGTCCACCACGCTGGCCTAGTACGGGTCATATTAAGTGTAACTATAACCGGCCATGCAATGCCAGGCCGGGTGTAAAATGAAACAAGAATTATCTGTGTGTTATATTTTTTAATTGTTTCACATTTATTTTTAACGCCTTAATTAAATAATGTGTGCTTAATCTACACTTATTGTTAGTAGTATTAAGTAATTGTTACTGATCTAATAAATATTTATTAAATGAAATATTAAATAAAATGATACATTATAATTATGTAAATAATAGTTAGTAAAATTAAATTCGCGTAGTTTCTTCATTTCTTTCCAAGATTAAAAGTATTTGGTTTGGGTTTTGTGTTCATAATTAAACTTGGTACACTTTAGTATAATATAGATCTGCGTTGCATATTCGTTGATCGAATCCATCATTCAGGTACAAAATATATTTCACTATAATTTATTTTGGTGCTCAATTATATAGTCCAATACATGTTCGGGTGTAATAATGCCTTTTGGTATATAGCCTGGAAACAAAAACAGGGAATGCAAATTATTTTAATATTTAGTGACATTACATGTCCTACTTTCTTGTTTGAATTCAAGATATACAATTATAAATATATTAAATTTACCCTTGAGATCGTTCTTATTATTTCTGTTGTAATACGCCTCGACGACAATCACGAAAGGCGTTATGTCGAGAATACGTGAAGCTAGTCCAATGGTTGGATTTCCTCTGTTCTCCACTATTTTGTAGTAGGTTTTGATGAGATGTCGATTTACTGGCTCTTTGAAATCGAGGTGACCAGATTTTTTCGGATTTGTGGCCTCTGACCTTAGGCTGTTTTTGGTTATAACTCCTTTGAAAAATCTGAGGAGAAAATGTACATGCGGAGTAAATATTGCTATTTAAAACCGAATGTAGAGTTGTTTACGGGGTTACTCTATGATTCGAACCGAGTACCGAACAAAGTAAGTTAAAAAATTTCCATTTCTAAAAATCAATACTGATACTCTGATAGTCTGATACTTAGTCTAGGGTTATGACTTACGATAGAGTATTCTAACATTTTGTTGAGTACCTATGCGCATTCGTATGTATAGTTTCAAAAAGGACGTTTGTACATTTGGACTTCGTTTCGGATTGTAGAGTAACCTCCTAGTTTAGTAAAAAATAAATTAATGTGTGGCAATCTGTATCAGCCCATATACGTCCCACTGCAGGGCACGGGCCTACTCTACAATCGAGAGTACGATTGACAGTGGTTAGGCCATATAGTCCACCACGCTGGCCTAGTGCGGGTTGGCAAATGTGCGGCAATATAAATTAATAATCAACTCTTACCCCTCATCGTTGATCACTAAAGCCACGTCGTTATCTGATCCCATGGCAGCAAGAGCATCTATGCACGAAGTTTTCTCTTTTATTTTAGGCACTGATCGCTTTATTGTCAAGTTTGAAATACATCGGTCCCACCACCTGCAATACAAATGATAAGTAAAATTACATATTACAAATTTAAATCATACTCGTATATATATATTTTAATGCAATCAGTGGCGAGACGAGCATGCCGTTCGCCTGATGGTAAGCGATTCGACCGCTCATGAACAGTAGCAAAACCAAACAACACCTTGAGTTACAAGGCAATGCTTGGCATTCCACTGAGTTCGCCATTCTGAGACACAAGATGTAAAGTCTCAATATGTCCAGTGTTAGACACATATCGTGATTTTATATTCAAAATTAGTTCATTTTCAATAACTAAAATACGACATGCTGGCGATTAATCAACATCGGTGTAAAGACTTATGAACAAAATAATATTTACATAAATTCACGTTCAGGTGGCTCCTTGAATAGATGTGCTTCCATCCATTGATCAGTGACGAATTTGGTCATGTAATTGCGAATGCCGTCGGGTAGAATAACTACCACTTGCTTTCCAGCTCCAAGATTTAGTTTCCTCACTGCTCTTATTGCTGATATCATGGCGGCCCCGCTACTGCCACCTGACAAACACATTATTTTATAAAAATCTATGGATGAACACAATGTTAAAATAACTCAGTAAGTAAGTAAACTAATTAATTAAAATTATATTTTTGACAGCCTTCCGTAATCAAAAAGTCTTCATAAAGACTCTACCACATGCAAATATGATGATAATATTCTCAAAGTGAACGTACATCGACTTTGTTTTTAAGATTCAGAATGCTACTTGCTTTTAAGCATGCCGGCTTTGGTCCAATGCTCTTCGCTCATAGGTTATAGGATACCTACTGTTTGGACTACATAGTACTTGACATTTGCCGCACTATAGTTTCCACAGAACAGTTGAATTAACAGTCGTCTTATAGTAGCAGTATAAAGAAATACGTAATCGTACACAATATTTGTTTTATACCGGGTATCTCAAGACTGCTACCGAAAACGAATCCGGGTGGTAGTTTTAGTGGCTACAAACACAATGCAATTAAAAATTTCGCCTAGAAACGCGACATTTTTTTTTATGATTTTTTAAATATCGTCATTTTTGGGTGGTAAATCCATAGTTTTTGCTAAAATAATAATTTAAACTCTTTTATACCTTAGAGTATTTATAAATAAAAGGGTATATACTATTATTTTAGGAAAAAATGTATTTACCACCCAAATATGGCCATAGGAAAAAAATAACAAAAAAAAATTTTCGCTTTTTTTTGCAACTTTTTCTGTTGCATTGTGTCTGAAGTCGCTTAAACTACCACCCGGCTTCGTTTTCGGTAGCAGTCTTGATATACCCTGTATATTTACCACATAATAATCCTTCCTTTCTTATAAGCTCTCGCGACATGTTAAAAGAATCGTAGTCGTTAGGTCTTTCAACCATATCACACAACGATTTGTCCAGAACATCAGGAACAAAGTCGCCCCCAATACCTTCAACCTGAAAAGATTAATGACTACAATTATTGGAAACAAGACCGAGCCACTTAAAATAAGTATTGTAAAAAAGGTAGCCGGTTCTTGTTTTTCATGTTCTTTTTTCTGGTCTCGGTACGATATAGGAAAATACGAAAACCATATTGGATCACCCCGTTGACTGCCTGTTTATAAAGAAAATTAGACTACACATTATTTATTTATTTTATTTATTTATTTATTTATAATGCATAAAACATGGGTATAAAGATGTTATAATATTCGTGTCGTAACATACATGTTCTGCTAGAAGGTATAGCATGCAATATTATAATATGTCTTAATCTAAATAATTATAATTATATGTATCTATTTATTTAAATATTCTTGCAAGCTGTAATAGTTGCAATTTGCAAGCCATTCATACATTTTTGCCTTAAACAGCCGGAATGTCAAATTTCTTAAGTGGCTGGGTATCTTATTGTAAATACGCACACACATAGCTAGGCAACTTTTATTATATTTAGTTAACCTTGGCACTTCATCAAGTACTAATCTATTCGGATTTCTTATATTTCGAGGGAAGATATTAGCCGCTGTTTTAAAAAAATACTCATTTTTATAGACGAAAACACAGACTTCGTAAATATAGAGGGATGGTAGTGGTAAAAGTCCGAGCTCCTTGAACAAGGGTTTACACGAGTCCCCAGGTAGAACTCCGCACATTGACCGTATGCATTTTTTTGTGCAATGAAGGCTCTATTCATGTCTGTGCTGTTGCCCCACATTATGAGACCATAGCGTAGTATTGATTCGACATAAGCGTGATAAGATATTTTTGCCGTTTTTATGTTCGTTACCTTCTTCATTTGTTTTAATGCATATACGAATTTATTTATATTTTGTGAGACATTGTTTACGTGTGTTTTCCAGTTTATATTTTCATCTAATAATTGTAATTCCTAAAAATTTTGTTTCTGTTACCTGTTTAATTTTATTTATTTTTAATTTTATGTTCGTTTTAATATTTGATCTATTAAAATGAATATAAACAGATTTGTCCATATTCATTTTTAATTTATTATTTTTTAACCAATTTAGTAGTTTATTTATTGTATTATTAATGTCAATTTCATGATCTTCAATTGTATAAAGTTTTTTATTAGTTGTAATTATAATAGATATGTCATCGGCAAATAATATGCATTTATGGTTTGTTATATTTATGATGTCATTAATGTAAAGAAGAAATAATAATGGGCCTAGCACACTTCCCTAGGGTACACCACTCGTATTATGTCTGTAGCCCGAGGAATAGTGTAACATGTCTCTATTTTCATTTAGTTTGTTTATTGTAACACATTGTTGTCTGTTATTTAAATACGACGCTATCCATTGTTTTACGGGTCCCCTTATTCCGATTGCTTCTAACTTTGCCAGTAGGATATCATGCGATACTAGATCAAAGGCTTTTGATAGATCAAGGAAGAGACTTGTAGTCAGTTGATTGTTGTTAAGATTTGAAAGTATAATTTTTATTAGGGAGAATATAGCTAAACTTGTAGATTTATTTTTTGAAATCCAAATTGTTCTTTTTTTATAATCTCGAATTTGTTACAGAAGTTAATCAATCTCATATACATACATTTTTCATATACTTTGGACATAATAGGTATTAACGTTATAGGTCGGTAATTACTAATATTACATCTATCTCCTTTTTTAAATAATGGTTTTACTATAGACCGTTTTAACGCATCAGGAAATGTTCCTTGCAAAAATGAGAAGTTAATTAAGTAAGTTAAAATGCCATTTAGTTCATTACAACAGAACTTGATGACTTTTGTGTTGATTTCATCATATCCCTCTGCTCTAGTGTTGCGTAATGACTTAATCACTTTCTGCATCTCACTTTCATGCATGGGTTTGAAACATTGAATTTACTGACATATTTGTTAAGGTATTTTGATAATTAGTGTTTTGATAAGCTGTGTCTTTTAAATTTGTATAGTGTTTATTAAATAAAGAGGCTATTTCTATAGGATTTATGATTTTATTGTCATTTATTTTTATTACTTCTATATTATTTTTAGAGTTCATTTTACTTATTTCATTTTTTATGACCGTCCAAGTTGCCTATCATTTGTTAGAATTTATATTGATATATTTAATATTTGCATTTTTTTTTGAGTTATAAATGCAGTTTTTAAGAAGTTTAGAATACGTAATATACTTAATTTTACTGGCAATATTTTGGCATTAATATACTATTACGAAATTAGGCACTTATGGTTTCATTGTCAATAGAGCTGTAAAATAAATTTGAGAAATCTAGATGAAGTTAATATTTTTTTTACTTGCTTAACCTTGTTTTCGCAAGGTCCGAATTGATATGTGGTCCAACTCGTAATTTGTCAGTTTCTTTACCATAATGATTTTTTACAAAAAATTAAGAGCATTAAAATAGATTTTCCCTTCGACCATCAGAAATTTAATTGAGTTGTAATATAAACCCATTGTCACCTTGTCGATTTCTTTATCTAACAACAATGTCATAAAAATAAATAGAAACAAAAGATGCCAATACTTACGAAGTAAAGGTTGGGTTTACCAGTTTCGAAAATGATAGAACCTTTGGGGTCGACAGCGACTACAACGCAGCTGGGGCGTCTTTCTTTAACTTTCCTCGCAACACCAGTGACGGTTCCACCGGTTCCAGATCCAATTACTACCATATCTAAGTCGGGTACCAACGACAATATCTCTTCCGCTGTGTACTCATAATGTGTCCACGGATTCACCTCGTTTTTATACTGAAAATTGGCTCAAGTATATTATGACCATTAAAACGAAATAACCCGCTTTGCACTTTAGATCACCCATAGAAATGCATAAAACTTAGTAAAAAATATTATCCTTATAATATTATAAAGGCGAAAGTATTCTTGTTACTTCTTTAGGCTTAAATGGCTGGACCAATTTGATGAAACTTGGTATTAATATATAAACTTGGTATTATTATTGGTTGATACCCTGTATTAACACAGGCTACTTTTTGTTTTTATCCCCAGAAAACGTAGTGTTCCCGAGCGATCATCACCAAGTCTTATTATTATTACACTTTATTGTACACATAAAACAAATGAAAAAATACACAATGAAAAACACTTAACCTATGTGTAAAGTACAATCGGCGGTCTTATCGCCTTCGGCGATGTCTTCCAGACAACCTTTGGATGGAATGGACTATACAGAAGTAGAAAAACGGGGGTAGACATGTCATAAAGTAAATTATGAGTAAAAATCGAATGGTCTACCATGTACAAACAAAAATAAACATTCAAAGACTACTACCTAACATACTATAAATATATAATACCTACATACATATTTATTATACATATATATACTAAATATATACATATAAACAAAATAAGGATGTGCAATGTAAAAACAATAGAAAAAAAAAATAAAGAGGAGGAACAAGAAAGAAAAAAAAAATCAAATTGACAAGTAATGTTCCTTCACGAGTCTTTTAAAAATAGGCAGGGATTTAGCTTGACGAATAGACAGCGGCAATTGGTTCCACAAGCGAGCAGCGTTCACAGTGAACGAGTTCGCAAGAAATGCAGTATTGTGCTTGGGAATTTCCAATGTCAGATTCTCTGACGATCTTAGTGAACGTGTGTGTGTATTGCTAAGAAAATTAAAGCGATTTTTTAGGTAAGAAGGTGTGTTGGGAAGAAACAAAATAGAGTAAAGAAGATAGAGGGTACGAGTATTCCGGCGAAGACGCATTGATAGCCACTTGAGTTTAGTGCGAAATTCAGAGACATGGTCATATTTGCGAAGTCCAAAAATGAACCGTATACAAAAATTCTGAAGACGCTCAAGTTTATCGAATTGGGCTTCGGTGAGATCAAGATAGCTAGTGTCACCATAATCAAGGAGAGGAAAAAGAAGGGACTGGATAAGTGCAATTTTCGTGTGAATGGGGAGAAAGTTCCGTAATCTTCGTAAGGACCCCGCTGCAGCGAACAATTTACGGCTGAGTTCTTGCAGTTGGGGACCCCAGGATAAGTTCTTGTCAATAAAGATACCTAGGTTTTTTACTTTGTCACTGTATGGAATGACACAACCATCAAACATAACCTGGGGTAATTGGTCGAGATCTAGCCTTACTAGGTCTTACCGCTCAAATTGCTGGACAAATGAATATAAAATTTAGTATGAAGGTGGCTGATACTTTAGATTAACCCATAGGCTATTTTTAACTCGATAACGTGTTCTCGTAGGGTGAGCAAATAATTCAATTACATAAGTATATTTGCTACTCTTTCAAACTCAAGGGATGGTTTGGGATAAAATATAGTACGGACGTAAGGGGATATACGGTAGGATTGCATGTCTTGTCCTGGAATATAAGACGGGGTAGGGTGGAATTTAACGGGACGAGGCGAGAAAATCAGTTTTCAATTCAGAGAAAAGCACATTGATTTTAAATATAAAACAGTTAGGACGCGGAATAATATGTGTCTGATGTGGACTGGATGTTTGCAATCGAGAGAAATCGGTACGGTAGTATTAGTTAAACTATACATAAGGGTTTTTTAAATAAATCGCTATCTTTAATATGTAAATAATAGATAATATTGATTAAGTAAACAATATTAATTTAAAGTATTTTTACCTGATCCAGTGAGATGGCGTTTGGATCTTCCTTTAGTATTTTTTGTGTAACAGACACGAAACTTTCAGGACTGTCCCACGGCGCCATTGCTGGAGTCTGTATAACTTGAGCTCCAAGGAGGTTCATAGTGTTCATTTTCTCATCAGAATTTTTATCTGGCGTGACAATTGTACATCCATATCCTGAAAACACGAAGTCTTTACTAAGTCAGAAGGCCGCGATTTGATGAAATCATTAATTTTACACCTATTTACAAGTTTATTTTTAAATGCATACGATGTACTAAATATTTGTAGAGGACGCACGTACATATAGGAAATCGTGCGGACACGAATTTAGCGGCGATGCGGTCGTAACATGTCGCCACTCTCATAAATTATATAATTTAAATTAACTTATGAAGTTTATAATCGTTATATTGGAGTTTATGCGAAAATTTGCATTCCAGTCTTCACTTCCCATGTTTACATTGTATGTATTAAGTACCATAAAGCAGTCATCGTAATGTTAAGAATATAAATGAAACTGGTACAATGTTGTTGTGTTACATTGTTGTTAATCACATTCAGGAAGAATACTGGTAGTTATTTGCAGTCTAGATACACGGAGAACTACTTTTAGCCCTGATTAGCTATACAGACATGTAATTCTTTAATAAAAAAATTGTAATTTTACTCATGTACGCTTATTTTATAGATAAATATATTATTTCACTTTGTTTTGTTTCGTTAATCTTTTAAATTGTGCATTTACATTTATCATCGATTGTTTTGAATATTTTAACTTTTATTTCAAAAACTTTTTCACTCTAATCGAATTTAATTGTTAACGTCTCGGACTTAGGTACAGCAAGCTTTTTATTTTGCTGTATTATTAAAATAAATCCCTAATGTCTGCTCCAAGTAAATTATTATCATGACATAACATGAGCATTTCTTACCACAGACGGCGGCAGTTAAAGCAACTCCAATGCCAGTATTGCCGGATGTAGGTTCCACGAATCTCGTAGCTCCTGGTTTGGCAACGTAAGCTTTTTCCGCCTCTAGGACCATTGTGTGGGATATTCGGTCTTTTATAGATCCTCCCGGATTAAGAAATTCGCATTTCACATCTGTCGTATAATACATTAGATATAACATTAAATTGATTATTATATTTTATAATGATAAAGTTATCAAGATAAATATATCCAATGTGAAAGATTGTTTATGCAGTCGTTGGTATTAATGAATTCTTTTTACAAGGGACGTTTAATTATTTTCTATATGTGTCTTGTTTAATAGTGTTATTAATTCAGGAATATGATCTTTTTTTTTTTTTTTTTTTTTATTGCATTGAATGGCGAGACGAGCATGCCGTTCGCCTGATGGTAAGCGTTGCGACCGCTCATGAACAGAAGCAAAACCAAACAACACCTTGATTTACAAAGCAATGCTTGGCATTCCACTGCGCTTGCCATCCTGAGACATAAGATGTTAAGTCTCAATATGTCCAGTACTTACTCTGGCTACAATGTCCTTCAATCCGAAACACAACAGTGCATTTAAACTGCTGTTTGACGGGAGAAATAGACATTGCGGTGGTACCCACCCAGGCAGCCTCTCACATATGAGAGACCTACCACCAGTACGCAAAACATGAAATAAGTACGGTAAAAACTGTTCACATGCGTGGTCATGAAATTTCTTAAAATAATATGCATTGGTTTATATATTTTTTATGTGTCATTTGTTTACAATCTGTATTAGTATTTATGTTTATGTAAAAACCTATAAAAGGTAAGGTAAGATTCTTTGATTAATACTCATATGGGTATTAAAAATAAAATCATGTACTTACATAAATGATACGCTTATTGGGTTGATAATACATTCAATGAATGATTAATTATACGTTTTTAAACATTCGCTTACGTCCCTAATTCCGTCTATTGCCAATTGGTATATTTTTAATCATAATTCTTGCAAATGAATAACAAAATGAAACAACAATAATATTATGAATCTAGAAAAGTATCGGTACTTTTCAAATAAGGCTCAGAAACTATTTTTCACGAAGGGATTTAGTTAAATTGACAATGTTTTAGTCTATTGTGGTGAAATATACTCACATATATCACATTCGAGTCCATGGTCTTTGGGAATTCGATTGAGTCGAACTAAAGGCGTTTCGCCTACAGTTTGCAGAATGTTGTCATAAATTCTATGCCTAAAACGACCGCTGAAAGAAGAAAAATATCATTTTTAACGTGTGTCGTGAACCGATTCTATTTTATGTTGTTACACACTAGGCCATTTTTATAGAATCTCTAAAAAAATACGTAATATGTGGTTTAACGTTACGCCTACATCCATCATAGGTGTAGGCAGAGACTATACATCTCTACTTTGCCTGATTCTTGCTCTACCCTACCTCTCTTTCTATTAGCGATTAAATTAATATCGTGCTCATTTGATATAAACGAAATAAATCTATCAAATTTATAGGAACAATATGATTTAACTTAAATATTGCTTATGTAAAAATTAATTTATGAGAGAGCTTAAGAAAAATATATTTTTTACATTTTAATACAAGTTTTTATTTATTTATTTATTAATCCAATCAAAGCAGTTACACACCTGCATAAAATAAATAAATTGAGTACTTATGTATCTATTTATCGTCATCAGAACACGAAGAAAACACTTCAAAAAAGCGAATACTTCAAGCATTATCCAAAATTCATAGCATCTTAATCTTATTTTAAAATGCACTAATTAACTGTAAGTTTTCAAAAGATTATTAATTATATTTTTATAGGTAGGTACCTGTTTTATATATTTTTACCATTAAATGTAGACCACAATATGTTGTTATAATCGAATTTTGCTTCGTTTTTGCATTGCTCCCTCATATTTGATCTTTTGTTAAGCGTGAACTTTAACTTAGTACTTATTTATCAACAGTACGATATAAAGAAAATCTAAAATAATTGATTATTATTTGTCGTGATGAATCGAAATAAAAATATTACGTACCTTGTGTTGCACGGCATTGTGACGTATAAACGTTTTTATAAATGTATCATATAATATCTGATACCGATTAGCAACGTATCAGTTTAAGCTGTTGTATCACCAACGAAATTAATAAACTGAATGGCGAACGCACTGATTTATATAAGTCATACGAATATCGTTTCACTGATTGTATTTTCAATTTTATAGCAAAATTAACGGCTCTCTTATCAAAACATATCACGAATAAGATTTCTCTGATAGCTTAGTGTCGACCTACTACAGTTATTAAGTTTGATAATGAACTCTATTTCCTCGTTGTAAATTTAGACAGTAAATTTAATTTGTTACGTGAATTTAAAAAGTGTAACGAGGCTCAGCTCGTCGCCGCGGACAATGGTTGTCTGCCGGCAGTGTCTGTGCAGGTACTGATAGTGTGCACTGTCCTCTATCACACTTTATATGTTATAAGCAATTGTTAGCACCCAGAGCTGTATTATTGTTATATTTAGGTACAATAATAATATATTTCCGTCAAATCAATGCAGAACTCGAATCAATACATGCAACAAATAATCGCGGTGTCCGGCAGGATATAGTGGGAACATTACGCAGCTGATAAATAACCTACCGACAGGGAAGGATTGGAAGATGACACGGAATTTTTCAATTTAAAATATTACATATTATATTCAAAATATATACACAAGAATTTATTATATTTCATAATTACAAGATAAAAAAAGGATCCGAGAGTAAGTAACAGTGACATGGGTAAGATTATGTGTGTTTATAACACTGGAACTGTTTTTAAATGCAGTCTTATTATGGAAGCGATTTAATTGAGTGATTCTTAGATATTTAGGGGATTCTTAGATTATTATTTGGCGATATAAAGATAAAATTATTTCTGTTTTCAGACAATACAAGCAAAGCTAACGAGGTAACCGATTTGAATAAAAGATAATTTTAAAAACCTGAAACAAAAGTTAACTCTCCGATGTAAGTGACCTATGAATATATATACATTTATGGATACATAACATACAAAACCGTCATGCCTTTATACCAAAGACGTAAGTTTATACAGGGTATCTCAAGACTGCTGCCGAAAACGAAGCCGGGTGGTAGTTAAAGCGACTTCAGACACAATGCAACAGAAAAAGTTGCAAAAAAAAGCGACAATTTTTTTTTTGTTATTTTTTTCCTATGACCATATTTGGGTGGTAAATACATTTTTTCCTAAAATAATAGTGAATACCCTTTTATTTATAAATAATCTAAGGTATAAACGTGTTTAAATTATTATTCTATCAAAAACTATGGATTTACCACCCAAAAAAGACGATATTTAAAAAATCATAAAAAATCATTGTCGCGTTCCTTTGCGAAATTTTTTGTTGCATTGTGTTTGTAGTCACTAAAACTACCACCCGGCTTCGTTTTCGGTATATAGTCTCTCTAGTTTCTGGATCTAGACTTCACTCGATCCTGACAATGACTTTCCAGAAAGTTCTGCACAGTAGCTTCCAGTCTAGACCAATAGGCTAGGTACTCGTACTTCTGACCTGACTCTCTGGTAATAAAAAATGACATCTATCGTCTTTCCCAGATCTTTGCTTGCACCAGATTTAAGCATGTTGATCATTAAAGGTTTTTTTTGTAGAAAAAAGGGTAACGTGCATTGTAGAACCGTCTTCAAAATTTCAATAACATAATATCAAACTAATAATCCGTATATTTGTAGTTGCTTATTAATACATACAAAATGCGTTGCCAATATTAAATTTGACTGATATTTAAAAAATAAATTATTAATCTCAGTTTGTTTTCTATTATTCTTGTCGAAGCTTATAGATATAATCGATTAGGTATACTGACAGCTGCGCCGGAGTTTTCCGGTTTTTAGTAGTCTTAAATAATAGATAAATACTACAATTCCCGAATAAGACAAGGTAATACAATCTTATTAATCAACCTTAATTGCCTTGCAGCTTAGATAAGTCACTCTACAAGGTCATCTGTTTTGAAAATATAAATCGTCATTTGAACATTAGTATAGGAAATGAATAAATCAGAAACTCATCTAAATATAATATTTGGTGTAATAATTAATATTTTCATGATGAAGCCACGAAATGTTTGTAGTTTTTTTTTGCTATTAGCATACATTTACATGCCTTTTTCCCCAGAAGGGGTAGGAAGAGGTGTTACCAGGACACTCGCATTTCGCCTGGTATTTTCCGTCCCACGATGTGATAGGTGGTGAGTCTATCGCTATATCGGGCACAAATTCCTCATTCTGGGCTGATAATGAATAGAAAAATCCAATATCACTTCAACCCGGGATTCGGACCCGAGACTCAGTTTGTAACCTACCCTAGTTCAACTACGCCACCGAAACAGTCAAATTTTGCTAAAAGATAATGGAATAAGTTTGGGAATCAATACAAGTAGCTTTCAAAAATAATAACTAAGTAAACATAACCTAAGGAGTGTCAACTTTGGTAGTCATGCTATTACTAATTTTGAGCACAATGTTGAATAAAGCATGAATGTGACGACTCTACCACAGTTGGACAGAAACCTAAGGAAAAGTCTTTAGAAAAGTCTGGTCAGTGGCCAAATTCATTATAATTTATTTAAATATTGTCTAATACATTTTATATAATTTCAGAAATCATCATAAATACAATAGGTAATAAACTTCTCAGAATCGAATACTGAAGTCATTTCGTAGTCGCGGTCTGTGTTTCCTGAAACTGATAAGAAAAAATATTTTAACAATTATTATCGAAAATATTGATGTTACTAACACAGTATACAATTACTTTAGATTAATTTATCAGGGAAAGAAAAGAAAAGCCAAATCGTAATTAAAATTTAGTAAAGCAATATATACACAGTCAGGTCATAACTATTGTCTCACAGTAAAAACTTTTTTTAGAATGCTGGTCACTTAGAGTATTTATAAACTCATTTGCAAAAAAAACGGGCACCTAAGCAATGAACCATTTCAAATGTTACTATTGGTTTATTTGATAATTATAGGTAGTTTTACTTTCACAATTTTGTAAATTATTAAGCAAATAATCGTTTTCGTCAGTATTATCATACAATTTTGATAAAATTTATGGGTTTTAATGCTAAAGTTCACTAGTAGTGTATGCTCGCTAGTAGTGCATATGCTCGTGAAGTAAAAGTTAACAAAGATTTTTGTTTGTTTTTTCTTTAATAAAGTACAAGCAGATAAATGTTTAGTATCGAGTGTGACCCCCTCTAGTTGAAATCACAGCTTGAATTCGTCTGGGTATGCTAGCGAGGATATCCCGGATACTTGCTTGCGGAATACGTTCCCACACCGCGGTAATCACATTCTTCAGCTCTCTGATGGTCTGCGGAGCCGGTTGTACTGATCTCACGCGTCGTTTCAAAACGCCCCAGACATGCTCTATAGGATTGAGGTCGGGACTTCGAGCTGGCCAATCCAAACGACGAATGCCGACCTCTTGCACATACGCTTCCACATCGCCAGACCGGTGGGCGCGAGCGTTGTCGTCCATAAAAATTAAGTCTTCGCCTAAAGCGGCCAATGCGGGTTGTGCATGAGGAATTAGAACTTCCGTTATGTATCGATGTCCAGTCAGTGAGCCGTTTTCAATGAAGACTAACTCTGTACGATCCACTGAATTTATTGCTGCCCAAAACATAACAGTGCCCCCACCATAAGGTGTGATTTCTTCAAAACAAGCCTATGCAAAGCGTTCTCCTTGTGTTCGTAGCACTCGCCGACGTCGATCTTCACTGAACAGAGATATCCTGGCTTCATCGGAGAACAATACCCTATTCCAGTCTTCTTGAGTCCACGACTCACAATTTCGAGCATACCTAAGCCTGGCAACTCTGTGCTCACGGAGTAACTTAGGGCCGCGGGCCGGGCGATGACTGCGTATATTGGCCGCGAGAAGCCTCCTCCTGACCGTCCATAGACTAATATGCACAATTCTTACTTCTTCGAGGTTGTTCTTTAGGTCCACATGCGAAGACTTGCGATTTCTCAATGCGCGACTCACAAGAAAACTATCATCCCGTGGTTGGGTACATGATTTTCTTCCAGAACCAGGCCTTCTCTCGACGGAACCGGTGTCATGATACCGCTGCCAGGTCCTTTGAACCGTCGAGCGACTCACACTTAGCCTCTGAGCCACGAAGCATTGGCTGCAACCCTCTTCGAGCAGCGCAATAATTTTGGTAGCTTTTACCACTTTCTCTAAGATTATTGAGACAGCTAAACAGTAATAAATGAAGCTTTGACAATTAAGAATATGAAATAAATTCATAAAAATTGACTAAAAGTTATGAAAACCGATATTATCTTTTGGAACTTCGCACCAAAAATTTTTTTTTTATTGCAATGGTTGGCGAGACGAGCAAGCCTTTCGCCTGATGGTAAGCGATACGACCGCTCATAAACAGTAGCAACATTCCACTGCGCTCGCCATCCTGAGACATAAGATGTTAAGTCTCAATATGTCCAGTAGGATAAAAAATGTAGGATAAAAAGTGGTTTTCTGTAAAAAAGAGCATCAAACGAAAAATTGAATTTAGAACGTACTGTTTTAAACACCACGGCATTTTTAAAACCGGCCAGTAACATGTACAAATGATTGAAATCATTTTGGTACCGTATTTTTTTAAAGAAGAATTAAAATCAAAACCGCCCGTTTTTTTTTGCAAATGAGTGTATATAGAGGGAGCGCTGTCATATATTCGCGTTTTGAAAAACGTAGATATTTTCTTGTTCGTAATGTTGGTAGTGCTCCTATATTAGTAAAAATTAAATAAATTATTTAGCAATAAATTGCTATAAATTCCTTTGATAGCCGAAATTATATTTAGCTAATATCCTTTTAAAACGAGTTTGAGTAGAATTAAATAGACCTAAACTACTTATTTTTATTTATTTTTTCAAATAATTTATGTATGTTGTATTTATGTATGCACAACCTGTTCAAATAATAGCCAATAGGAGGGCAGAAAAAGGTGGCCCGGCACCACCATTTTTATCTACCTACGTTTTTGAAGTACTAGCGCTCCCTCTATACAGGGTATATCAAGACTGCTACCGAAAACGAAGCTGGGTGGTAGTTTAAGCGATTTCAGACACAATGCAACAGAAAATTTTGCAAAAAAAAGCGTCAATTTTTTTATTATTATTTTTTTCCTATGGCCATATTTGGGTGGTAAATACATTTTTTTCCTAAAGTAATAGTGTATAGCCTTTTATTTATAAATACTCTAAGGTATAAAACAGTTTAAATTATTATTTTAGCAAAAACTATGGATTTACCACCCAAAAATTATGATATTTAAGAAATGTACAAATGATTGAAATCATTTTGGTACCGTATTTTTTTAAAGAAGAATTAAAATCAAAACCGCCCGTTTTTTTTTTGCAAATGAGTGTATATAGAGGGAGCGCTGTCATATATTCGCGTTTTGAAAAACGTAGATATTTTCTTGTTCGTAATGTTGGTAGTGCTCCTATATTAGTAAAAATTAAATAAATTATTTAGCAATAAATTGCTATAAATTCCTTTGATAGCCGAAATTATATTTAGCTAATATCCTTTTAAAACGAGTTTGAGTAGAATTAAATAGACCTAAACTACTTATTTTTATTTATTTTTTCAAATAATTTATGTATGTTGTATTTATGTATGCACAACCTGTTCAAATAATAGCCAATAGGAGGGCAGAAAAAGGTGGCCCGGCACCACCATTTTTATCTACCTACGTTTTTGAGTCTAGCGCTCCCTCTATACAGGGTATATCAAGACTGCTACCGAAAACGAAGCTGGGTGGTAGTTTAAGCGATTTCAGACACAATGCAACAGAAAATTTTGCAAAAAAAAGCGTCAATTTTTTTATTATTATTTTTTTCCTATGGCCATATTTGGGTGGTAAATACATTTTTTTCCTAAAGTAATAGTGTATAGCCTTTTATTTATAAATACTCTAAGGTATAAAACAGTTTAAATTATTATTTTAGCAAAAACTATGGATTTACCACCCAAAAATTATGATATTTAAGAAATCACATGCATTGCATTGTGTTTGTAGTCACTAAAACTACCACCCGGCTTCGTTTTCACTGCAACTAAAAATTTCGCAAATAAACGCGACAATTATTTTTTATGATTTTTTAAATATCGTCATTTTTGGGTGGTAAATCCATAGTTTTTTCTAAAATAATAATTTAAACTCTTTTATAACTTGGAGTATTTATAAATAAAAGGGTATACACTATTATTTTAGGAAAAAATGTATTTACCACCCAAATATGAAAAAAAATAACAAAAAAAATTGTCGCTTTTTTTTGCAACTTTTTCTGTTGCATTGTGTCTGAAGTCGCTTAAACTACCAACCGGCTTCGTTTTCGGTAGCGGTCTTGATATACCCTATATATACTCTAAGGCTGGTCACAAAGAAGTTTATTTTATTCGAATTTCGAATTGTTCATGAAAATTAAAATGTATTCTTTTTAGAATTTTACTCATTTTTAAATATGGAGTGGACGCTTAAAGCAGACCGTGTTACAGTTATTGCATTGCATCGTTGCGGTTACGCGCCAATTCAATTTTTTGACATATTGAAAAATTTGAATATAACCAAAAGATTCATTTATCGTACCATCAAACGAAACAATGAAGACTCTAGTGTAGATGACAGGTCAAGAAGTGATCGCCCTCGGTCTGTTAGGACTCCAGCAGTGATAAAAGCTGTGAAGGCGCGAATTCAAAGAAATCCCAAACGTAAGCAGAAACTGTTGGCCCTTCAGATGGGGTTAAGCAGAACCACGGTGAATAGGGTGTTAAATAAAGACTTAGGGCTTCGGGCATATCGAAGAAAAACAGGACATCGTTTGAATGCTCGTCTAATGGACCTGAGACTGAAGAGATGCCGCGCTTTGTTGAAGCGGTACGCGGGAAAAAAATATCGGGAAATTCCTTTTTCAGATGAAAAAAATTTTACCGTAGAAGAGAGCTACAACAAACAAAATGATAAGATGTACGCACACAGTAGTAAAGAAGCGAACAACCGTATTCCGCGTGTCCAACGAGGTCATTTTTCATCCTCGCTCATGGTATAGTTGGGAGTTTCTTATTTGGGCTTAACAGAGGTACATTTTTGTGAGAAAGGTGTAAAAACGAATGCAGTTGTGTATCAAAATACAGTCCTGACGAACCTTGTGGAACCTGTTTCTCATACCATGTTCAATAACAGGCACTGGGTATTCCAACAAGATTCGGCACCAGCTCAGAGCGAAGAGCACACAAGACTGGCTGGCGGCGCGTGAAATCGACTTCATCCGGCACGAAGACTGGCCCTCCTCCAGTCCAGATTTGAATCCGTTAGATTACAAGATATGGCAACACTTGGAGGAAAAGGCGTGCTCAAAGCCTCATCCCAATTTCGAGTCACTCAAGACATCCTTGATTAAGGCAGCCGCCGATATTGACATGGACCTCGTTCGTGCTGCGATAGACAACTGGCCGCACAGATTAAAGGCCTTTATTCAAAATCACGGAGGTCATTTTGAATAAACTTTAGTGTCATAAGAATCTATGTTTTGTTAAATTCATTTTGGTATACTGGGTATCTGAAGACTGCTACCGAAAACGAAGTCGGGTGGTAGTTTTAGTGACTACAAACACAATGCAACTAAAAATTGCGCAAAGAAACGCGACAATTATTTTTGATGATTTTTTACATATCGTCATTTTTGGGTGGTAAATCCATAGTTTTTGCTAAAATAATAATTTAAACTCTTTTATACCTTAGATTATTTATATAAATAAAAGGGTATACACTATTATTTTAGGAAAAAATGAATTTACAACCCAAATATGGTCATAAGAAAAAAATAACAAAAAAAATTTTCGCTTTTTGTTGCAACTTTTTCTGTTGCATTATGTCTGAAGTCGCTTAAACTACCACCCGGCTTCGTTTTCGGTAGCAGACTTGATATACCCCGTATAAATGGTTACATAATGAATAAACTTGTTTCAATTATTTTATATTAAACATGTGACAGAATTTATGACCTGACTAGGTACATAACATTTCATTCATACCTACTCTAAGCTACATTATCTCAGCCACAGGAAGTCCACTGCTGAACATAGGTCTCCCCCAAACTTTAAGCTACAATTTTATAAGTATTATTTTATTGTATTCTCAAAATTAGGCAAAAGTAGCTTTTAAGGTTTGAAGAAAACGTACAAATTTGGTGGAGGGGACTTTATAGCACAATTGTACATACATATAATTATATTTACGAGTTAGGCGGCTCAAGTTCCTACTTCAGCTGTGTATAAGTAAGATTATAATTGCTTTAAATCAATGATCAGACTGTCGCACTCAGTAACATTTAATATCACCTAAATCATTACTGGCAAAATCTACACTAGATTTTGCGAAGAGAATCTAGAAGAAATATTAAGGATTAATCAATAATTGAAGTGACACAACCGCTCTGAATACGGCTGTAAATCAACAATAATAAAAAATGTATTTGACAAAATATATGACAGCTGGTGGTGGTTAAACGCCGCCTGTGAAACGAGAGGCCGCGGGTTCGATCCCCGCACCGAGAGAAATGTTTGTGCGGCCCACAAATATTTCTTTCGGATCTGGGTGTTTGTGAGACCGAAAGGTCTCTCGTAGTTCCTCATACCCACGACACAAAACTCGATCTTAGTGTGGGGTCAGGACTATGTATGTGACTGTTGGGTGTTATTTATTTATTTATTTATATATACGAAGTCCGTTCGGTTGTTTTCTGCGTATAAACATTTATGTACGTGCGTATATTGTCAAGCTATTTCCGTCCTCAGGCCTTTTATAATCTATACATATAAATAAAATTGAAGTGTCTGTTTTAAGAGTGAAAATAAAAAAAATGTCCTACTACATATATTTATATACACGATACCTGTGCCGAAAATGATCTTTAAGAAATTTTGTCTGTCTGTCTCTCTGTTTGTTCCGGCTAATCTCTGAAATAGCTGGACCGATTTTGACGGGACTTTTTTTGTCAGGTAGCTGATATAACAAGGAGTAACTTAGGCTACATTTATTTTAGAAAAAATCTTTTATTTTAGAAAAATAAAGTAATGTTGCAATGCCCGCGCGCAGCTCACGCGCATGCCACCACTGGGCCGTCACGAATCAATATCACATTTACAAAATATTGTATATAAAGAAATTTTTCAATAAAGTTAGTACAAAAAACTGAAAATAAATGTGTAACGGGAGTTTACCGCCGCTCGCTAAGAGATGGCGCCACCGTAGAATTAGATTGCAGTATGGTTTCGTTACAAAGGTAAATAAAAATGCAAAAACAAAAAAAAAACTAAATAAACTAATTAACTTTTTTGTTAAATTCCACGCAGACGAAGTCGCGGGCACAGCTAGTCTTATTCTATATAATTATAGAATATGTAATACTGTTTATTATCGTATTCTGAAATGTTTTTTTCCATACTGTTTTTTAATTGGTCATCATGATAACTTTTAAGCGGACATTAGTCATAAGTGGAATAATACAATTTGCGCACTGATTGTAGGTACCTACTGCAATTTTAGTGACATCTGTGCACCTTGGTTACTATATCGTCGTACAGTAATCTGAGGATTCTTGTATTGTTAAATCTCAGAGTGTTACGGGTTACCACATTATATGTTATTAGATGTCCTTGACTTAGATCGTTTTTTTACTTGGCCCACTAATTTTTCGTCTTTGTTAATTCTTTTATTAAATTGGAGAACATCATCTCAGAACCGGAGATTACCACCGCCATGATGCCACCCAAGAAAACGAGGTTCCACCTTAGGTAACTGACAAAGACGGGTTTTTTTTTATTTCAGTATCTTAGTTATTCATCTGGATTATTGAGCATATTTCTGCATGCGAGTGTCTTCATCGAAATGCATTCGCATCCAAATTCAAATCCACCAAAGCTGGCAACGCGTGTAGGATCTCTTTTTCTTCTATTCTTCCGCTGCTACGTTCTGAAATATTATATATTATATTTAAAAAAACGACTTACGTATGCACTGATTGACATTAGATCTTGATTTAAATCGTATCTTCTTATGGAAATATATTTGTCCTTATCAGATAAAATACAACACGTAAAAAACGAGGGAATTATTAAACACGCAATATTTGATGATTCATTATTGACTTCAGCTATAGAAAGTTTATTTTGAATATATTATGCTTTCACGTAGGTTGATAGGAAAACTGAAAAATTGAACGACACAAGAGGTATTGTTAATTGTATCAAGAGCACGGAAAGAAGCACAGAAAACGGAAGCGATTTTGTCAGTGGTCATAAAGCACTGTATGGTGTTTTTTTTTTTGTTTTATTGCAATTAATGGCAAGCATGCCGTTTTTGCTAGGCGTTACGACCACTCAGGAATAGTATCAGAACCAAACAACACCTTGATTTTGCTTTGTAAAGCAATGCTTGGCAATTGGCATTTAGTCTCAATATGTTCATAGTCCAGTAGTTACTCTGACAACAATATCCTTCATACCGTAACACATCAGTACATTTGCAATGACATTGCGGTGGTACCTCTACCAATTTTATCCGTAATTTTTTTTTAAAAAAGGTTTTACCGCCCTTCGTCAGCCGATATTTTATATGGGAACCAGTACTCTTACCGTCACGTGTAGTGTAATCTTATTACAGTTTAACATAAAACCTTCACGTACCTATCATACATACGTAGATTACAAGTTAGGTACCAACGCTATTTGCATAAAATAGACTATATTGATAAGCGCTGGACAAATGAAGATGGCTTACCATTGTAAGGTGGTCGAGCTTTGCTGTACTTCAGTAAACTTCAGTATCGATGGGTTGACTTCGCCGCACCGGGGTCATGTCTCATGAACCAATATAAAATAAGCTTTGCTGTTTCTTTTCGTTCGATAAATGAGGTTGCAGGATTATGTGTAATTTGTAATTGTGGGTAGGATATTTGAATCAACGCCTTATGCAAATACCCTAAATACAGTGGAAAAGCGCCTCAACTATCTGCGAAATACAGACCTGGTCCGCTCTCGAGCGGGATGACGTACATGTTTATCTTGACATGTATTTGATAACTATAACGTGGCGATGGATGGTCTATTGGTATTGCAATGCACTTACCATCCGGTGCGGCGAAGTCACTCGTGCCAGAAAAGAAGAAAATGTGGAGATATCCGCGGTCGTTCATAATTTTATTTAGTGTTTACGAAGGATTATTTCCATTAACTGAAGGTTAAACTATATTCTAGTTTACCCTTGGAGATTTCCTTAACTAACAGTCACTCACATAGTTCACGAACGGAATATGTTAAAAGTGTGATTACTAGCATCACATGATTTATTAACATTATCCACTTGATTCTTATCAATACAAAACAAATTCTGCAGTTGTTGTTACAAAGATCAATTTTGTTTTCATACGTTTTTAAAAATGTTCGTTGTATTGGGATTATCTCTGCTGAGTATCACTGCTTTTATAATCTGTATCTGTATCTGTATCAGCCCATATACGTCCCACTGCAGGGCACGGGCCTCCTCTACAATCGAGAGTACGATTGAGAGTGGTTAGGCCATATAGTCCACCACGCTGGCCTAGTGCGGGTTGGCGGACTTACATACCATAGAAATTTTATAAATCGCTATGGTATGCAGGTTTCCTCACGATGTTTTCCTTCACCGTTTTAGTGCGTGGTGATTGACTATCAATACACACATGACTCCGAAAAGTCAGAGGTGTGCCCTGGGATTCGAACCCGCGACCACCGTGAACATGTTGGCAGTCGCGTCTAGTCCGTTTACCAACAGGCCACCACGCACTTTTATAATATTTAATATAATTATCTCGATGACGGATTTCAGTAATTATCCTTATCTATTATAAAGTGAAAATTGCACTAGATTATATTATCTAAATTGATTTTAAAACTTCGTACAGTTCGTGATTTGTCTGGTGACATAAATATTATCAAACAGTTTGATAAACAATTCACAATCTAGAAGATTCGGCTTAGTGACGCTGACTTAATAAGCATAAGTTTCATCCTCAACAGCGTCAGCCTCTGGAAGACCACAGGTAAAATAGGCCCCCAAGGGATTCTCCAGCGACCACTATTTGGCATTTGCAACTTTTATTGGTTCATCCGTTTAGTTTATTCCTTATATTTCAAAATATTTACTCGTATATTAAACGTTAATGAAAACTTTATGGTTTTCGATCTATAAAAATAATTTTGTCTATAATTTGCCGACCAAATGAATTGCTTCATTCTTCAAACGCAATTTGATTATAGCTAAAAATGATTTGGTGTGTGTAAAACAATATAATTTGGGATTATTCAATTTATTTTTAAAATAAAATTAATCATATGCTTTACAACATAATATTAAATAGATGTTCGAATAATATTTACAAAAGTATAATACTATTAATAGTAACATATACCATACTTGTACGAAATAGCTTTATAAAAGCCTAAATACTTAATGGTAAAATATAGTTCTTATAATAAGTAGCCAAACTACACAACATTTAACAAGTGCATATATTTACATTTGCTTCACACAGCAACACCAATGCTTTGGCTGGGACGAATTCGTGTTGCGAGGCAATTTCGTTATTATGTGCCTAATATGTCTAATAGGTACTCAGCACGGAATCTCTAAATCAGAGTCAGATGAAACGTTACTAAGTTTTGCAAATATACTATATTTATTATAAATTTTTCTCGTTCGTATTTTTATTATATATTGACACTTTCGTCATGCATGAGACCAAATATTACATCCAAAGATTGCGTCAGCCCGACGCATTATCTACGTCACTTAAGGTCACATAATCCTCTACCACATTTATACTTTGATTATAGTCTTCTTATTTATACTCTATTATGTACTTTGTACCGATTTCCCAGGATCCTTCATAAAAAGGATTTCAACAATCAACTTTCCAACAATTGATTAGTGAATCGTATCCTCTAATGTTTCGTATACAAATCAGTATCATTAGTGTTTCCATTTTGTTTATATTTTTAGACAATATTATAACATTTTATAACTTTAGAGTCCAGTTTTATTCATATGTTATTTAATTTAAAATCTCTTTCTATTATAAAAATGTACATTATTTCGAGCTGTCATCTCTACTTCCGCCACAGAACCCCTTAAAATTTACGTACGAGCTCATCAAAATGAACACAACTCAACGAGAACTGAAATGCCCTTCGACGCGTTCATAAACCTTCACACATATTGCATATCATTACATTCCTGTCAACATGTTACACATCACTCACTGGCGTGTTATTCCATACACTAGTTCCTGTATTAGTCACTTCACTTCAAGGTTCACTCGCGTAGTTTTCGTACAGCCAGTCCCAGAAGCTTATTCTCTTCTCTTCGGGGTCTGTCTTCAGCGTGAAGTTGCCGGTGATGTCCAGGTAATTGATGTGTGACGTGTCGTTTACCGGCAACCATCTGAAGTCCACGACTGACTCGTAGTCTATAGGCGGTGTGGGGTTTCTAAAACAAAATTACATTTATAAATTCATGATTTTTCTAAGACACTTATCTATTGCATAAATCTAGTGGATAAGTAACGCACCCTGTCTTTGCGAAGTTAGTCCACATTTGCACCATTTTCCTGGACACCAATAGCTCTGTTGATCCTTCATCTAACCGATAATTTATTCTGGAGAAGTAGAAAAGGTAGCCCATTTCGTCGCCGTGGCAGGCGCCGGGATGGGTGATGCCGAGCATACGCTTGAACAGCCCCAGAGCTCCGTCGAACGCAAACCGGTACATGAACGTAGGACTCGTTCTATTCGAGGACACTTGGAGCCGAACAGTTTCAAGCACGGGCCGCAAAAACATCACATCTGTGAACAGCTACAAATACCAAAACAAATCTTATTACCCTAAATAATCATTTTTTCTATTAAGTTATACCATTTATACGCACACTGTTTAGTTGATTTAGAATTGCTGATAAAAACTTACTTATAAATTATTGAAGTTAATGTTGCAACGAATCAATTTAATATTTATAAATGAAACTATAGTAAAGAAAACATTATAACTAGAGGGGTATAAATTAAAGATTATAGCAATTTATTACCAAAAAGTTGCATAGCCTGATGCATTTATTTATACAGCTGCACCAAGAAGTTATTATAACAATTATGAGTATTTTTATATCTATAACAATGTTATAACATTATTATAACATGGACGTATTAACAATAGTATAGTATAATGAATAGTTATATGACATTACATAACGTCAAGTATTGTTTCTCTAACGGCTTATCGATACTATGAGTATTTTATTATAGTAATAAACGTAGGTATAACAATCTCTCCTCAGCCGCTGCGGCTCGCACGGTTGCCTATCCTTCGTTACAGCGGGCGGGGGCTGCTCTCCCTCCGCGCCTCCGGCTTTTTATATACACTCTAGGGTCGATAGCCAAAAGACTACGTGAAGTCGGGGTGTCCCGAGTCGGTTTTGGGGCACAGTCGACCTAACTGATCCATAAAGTGGGTACACTAATTTCCTTCTGAAGATAATGTTTCGGACGTTAAAAACCAACTAAACATAAGCAGATCAATTCAAAGTTTCTAATTTATGGGTCTATCGCAGATGTGACAAAACAAATACAGATAGTCGATAGATTTACCGTACTCGTCTTCTTTACACTTCAGCTTAGATGTGTAACTTTTATCACCATAGAATTTAAATATCTAATGGTTAAGTAAGAGCTAACAGAGCTAGCCGTAATCAATGCGTGCAACACAATTGCAACCAAGCTGCAAGCCTTTGAATCTTTATGAGGAACTATCTATTTGAATGATCTCTTTGTTTACATCAATTTGAATACTTACGTCAATGAGGCTGTCAATATTCCTGGCGTCGACTACGCGTTGTTGAAAGTAGAACGCGCGTATGGCGTCGGTGATCTTCTGTGTGAGTTGATCGTCTTTCTGAAATAGTTCTGGCGGCACCACCCGTCTGAACTCGTGTTCTAGCTCAGCCAGCAGCTTTGGGTATCTTTGCAGACCTGTGTAGAAATTTAACACCTATACTAATATTATAAAGCTAAGCCATTTATTGCTAAATATTCTAAATTGATTGTCGGAATTGAACATTTTGACCGCTGTTTTGAAACGTGTGACTGCCAATCATTTATACAAGATGTGCTTAGGCTCTACAAAAGATTGACGGTAATAAATAAAATAATCATAGATCCGACGCGACATCCAAATGTCTATTAATAATATCCTAATACCTACAATATAGTTGTTCATCATCATCATCATCATCATATCAGCCACAGGAAGTCCACTGCTGAACATAGGCTTCCCCCAAGGATCTCCACAATGACCTGTTGGAAGCGGCCTGCATCCAGCGACTGCCTGCGACCTCGGTTGGGCAGCGTTCGGGAAACTTCGCGACGTCTTCTCGTCCAAAATACCTCAGTGCCTAAAATCGAAAGTCTTCGATAGTTGTTTGTTACCAGTGATGACATACGGCACCGAGACGTGGCCTCTCACTGTGGGCCTCATTAAAAGGCTCAAAGTCAACGAGACATGGAGCGGGCTATGCTCGGTGTTTCCCTACGAGATCGAATCAGAAATGAGGAGATCCGTAGGAGAACCAAGGTTACCGACATAGCCCATAGGATTGGCAAGTTGAAGTGGTAGTGGGCCGGGCACATTGCTCGTAGAACCGATGGCCGTTGGGGCCGAAAGGTTCTCGAGTGGAGGCCACGTACAGGCAAGCGAAGTGTCGGACGCCCGCCTACAAGGTGGACGGACGATCTGACTAAGGTCGCAGGAAGTCGCTGGATATAGTTGTTACGTAATTTAAATAAACGTATTACATCAATGTCAATGTATTTAATCAACAAAGTATTCAATCAAAGTGACGCGTTAATATTTACTGATTCAATGTAGCTTTATCATTGTATGGCTGTGAGCGGGAAATCTGCGATTAGCGTTCTAATCTAATATGATTAATCTATTTAATTATTTAAAACAAGTAATTATTGCATATAAATGTTTACATTCGTAACATTGAAATCCTAGGACGTAAACCAATCTATACTTCTATTATAGTAATATACAAAGCTGAAGAGTTTGTTTGCTTGCGCCCGCTAATCGGTTAGAATGGAAAAAAACATAGATGTAGTATAGAACATAGATCGGCAATGTGTCATTTTGAGCGCGACCAAAACTGATTTACGATTGTGTGCGTGAAGTTTACATGTGTGCTTGACATATAGTGGTGTACCATGCACTTTCGATAGTATCATATCGATATCGATATAGCTGTCGGCCTGTAGTTGTGAAATAAAATGTTATTGAAAAATGTGACTTTTTATTATACAGGGAGCGCAAATAAATGGCGCACTTGCTCAGTTGGGTACAAGGGCATAATATTAATATCGTAATAAAAAAATAATATTTGGAAAATACCTATCCGTTTTGAAGTTATGACCGTTTAAAGTTTTAAGTTTAATCACCACTTTTTCGCATAAAATCAGTTGGAATGGATGAAGAACAATAGTTAAACACATACGTATTTTTTCGTTTCGTCGTTAATTGAACGGTTGAACGGAAACATCAAAACTTTCTTAGACTTCGCTTTAACAGCTGTTTACAAATGGGTAAGGTCATGAACTCTTAGCTGTATAATTTATCCTTCTCTAACTTCAAAAAAGGATATTTTTGTTTCATTTCAAATAAATCAATCAGTTAAACAGGGACGTACTTAGATTTAAGCGTCAATAAATTAACAACATAATAACTTTAGGTGCAGTTGCATCGTGAATGGATTGACTATTTTGTTTGTCATTATTTTCCTTAGTGTCACAAATCCAAACCGAAAGATACCAAGAAATCACACTGGTCATCGCTTAAATCGATGCAAGATTGCGAATTTAATTATAATTAGATAAGTTTTGGTAATACCTACATAACATTTAAATTTTCTAAATAATTTATATTCATTGAAAAAATAATCGGATGACACTGATTAATAAAAAATAATATTTTTAAAATGATGACCCAATTCGGCCCTATTAGTCAAAGGAAGCCGCCGGTCATAGTGTACTTTGTCGGATCCAACGCGGCTCGATTATTCTTCCTTTGAGGTTGCCGCCGCCGTTTGTGAGTGCGAGCCGAGAGGCGGCAATTTCTTTGTCGGTAACTTTTAGCATTTTGCAAAAGAAGCCCGACATCTTGAGGTGTATTCACACTACACACTTGACAATACTCCGATATAAAAGTTACGTTAAAAAAAAAGATCTTATTGGACTGATACTGATACTTGCTCAAGAGCTTATAATATTATTTAAATATGTCATCAACCGATCCCGTCAATTACAAATTGCCTGTTTACTTTGCTTATTATTGTATTTAACATTACTTTAATGTATTTTGATAATAATGTTACTTTAAAGTGATAAAATTTATCGTAAATTCTTATACCTAGAGAAATGTGGTCTACCATTATAGCATAGAATTTGCATATGAAACTTCTGTGAGATAAAATTAGTGGAATCAATAAACACTAAGCACTAATTTACTGCACTGGAGACCCCGTGCCCTGCAGTGGCACGTATATGAGCTGATACAGTACTAATACTAATTGTTCACATGAATTATTATGAACTCAAATAGGAAAGCTTTGTATCTAATGTGAACAGGCCTTTATCTTTCGAAAATCAAAATAATAATTTATTTTTTATTAGTTGAATTCGGATTGCGATCGCGTGTGCATGTATCAGTCGTGTGCATATTATTGTAAATTCGATTTCAGTTATTTTGAGTAAATTTTATTAATTTAACTATGCTTTGAACATTACCCAATTTGATAGCTTTTGATGTAACTTGTGTTATGTGAAATGTAAAAGAAAAAGTGATTTGTGCTACCAAACTGTGACAGTGTTTTCGTGCGCGTTTTGGCGGATCCTGCGCTTCCATCCTTGCCTATCAAGGTCATTACGGTTTACATTACAAGGTCAGTTAACTATTTTGGTGGTTATTAATGACAACTAACCAGCCCATATGAGTCACCGACGGCCTCCGTGGCGCAGTTGGTAAGAACCGCCTGTGAAATGAGAGACCGCGGGTTCGGTTCCCGCCCCGAGACAAATAATTTCCGTGAACCATAATTATTTTTCTAATACCCGCGACACCTTTTTTTATGTACCCTGAGCGTAATGTACACCATCGCACGACTTGTAAGTAAATAATGAGCTCTGCTTATTTATTATTGAGTGTCTACCGTTCAGTTGTAAGGTTCAATCGCTTTAGTGTAACGTTAGTTTTTTTTTCTCGGCATCTTTCTTAATATTCGCTAGCGCCATACAAATCCGTCTTAATTAAGATGCCTTCACCATATACTATAATGTATATTGGCAGGTGCGCCGTTTTCTTGTCCACCCTGTATATTAACAGAAACTTATTGATGTGTTTATTTCAATACAGATTGATAAACACACAAATAAATAAAGATAAATTGTCATATTATTTGAAAACATTTTGTTTGAGATGTTTTGTATGAGTCTTTATGTTTACCTGAACAAAATTATTGAAGTGAAAACTTCTTTAGCGGCGTTGAGCACTTTTTCTGTAATGGGTATAAAATCTTAAACTCGCGTCAGGACACGTGACCTGATCGTAAGACGAAAAGCGTAAGACGGATGGAGAGTAGACAGCTGTCAGTTAGCTGTCAGTTTATAAAGCTTTGATGAATTGCCAATGATTTTGAGTGGAGATTTCAACATAAACTTCACAGACGATAAAAATCAACTATTAATTGAATTTTTAAATAATGAATTTGGTTTAACTATGTCGAATGATCGCAATCTTAGCACAACGAAATACAAAACTACTATTGATGCGGTCTTTATTAGACATTTAAATAGGTTCGAATCAAAACTGTTCGTTTCTTACTTCAGCTACCATAAACCTATCGTATCAGTTTTAGAGATTGGCGATGATAGTTCTGGTAATGATGATGGTGAAAAAGTCGTTGAAATTATGGATGAAAGTTGATTTTTCGGAGAGATAAACTTTTTAATGTAAAATAATTGTAATAGTTTTAAAGTGTTAAATTTTTAATGTAATATAAATTGTCATGTTTGTGTACGATAGCGCAATAAATGAATATTGTATTCTACCACATAAATGATAGTACTTTTATACTGATAAAGCAATTGGTGCAAAATTATTCCCTAACCATTCCAAAATATCAAACATGCTCAACGTTAATAATCAAGTTTTTTTTTTCATTGTGATGTATATATAGTACATACACCTAATCAAACTGAGAATAAAAAACACTTTTATAAAATAAAACTATAATTTACAAAGTTTAGCGTTTTCGGTTTATTTTTTTAATTTCCCGTCGCGAAGTTTCGATTACTTTACAGCTTTCGTAGTCACATGGTGGACTCAGTCTGCAACAAAATCCATGATTATAATTTTTTTTTAATGAGTAACATTCGCCTAAGTATAAATATACTAGAGTTAAAAAAATATGCTTATTTAAGTCAATTAATTGACTTGTAACACATTGGGAAGTGTTGGACGACTGCTAGGCCGCGTTGGAGGTGTACGGGGGAGCTTGTAGGAAGTCGTTGGATGCAGGCAGCTTACAACAAACTGATGTAGATATTCTTGTGGAAGGCCTATGTTCATTAGTCGCATTCCTATGACTGAAGAAAGAGACAGTTTAATAAACTACGAAGGTTTTCTCGATCTCGTTACCTAAACTAATGTTTTTCCTATGAGAATTATAAATTTTAAACCTACACCAAATGTTATGATAAATGAATAATGTTGCTTCAAGGTTTGGACGATGATACTGTGCATAGAAGTATCGCATATTTTATAATAATATCTAATATGTTCTTGTTTTTCTATTATAAATTGACAGCCTCTTGGCAGAGATTGAAACAGGTTCTTAATTCATAAATCACACACATGAAGTGTTATAATAATTATTCCACAATTATAAATAAATGAGTAAAAGTAAAGTAATAAGTAATATTGTAGAATGAATACTATAATACTGGCCGGGATAACGCCAGGTAGAAGAAGAATAATGCACACAATCACAACATACTATAGCTCCATAAAAACGTAGGGAACATGTGTTTTTATCGACAACCTTTTATTGATCGAACCTGTCAGTCAATCCCTAGCAACTTTTGGTTGAAATTATTGTAAATTCACGTATTTGATATTATTTTTTATACGCAATGGATGCTTTCAGCGTATTTATACAATGAAATACTATATTCTTTTCTACCGATATGTATACACGGATTTCCATTTAATTCTATAATATCGTCACAAAAAAGTATTGTGCAAAAGTGGCCGGTACCTATGAAAACTTAAATTATTTCGGATTTTTACGCCTGCATGAACCACACCTTCGCACTGCACAATGCACTATAATAAACTACGTTTAATAAATATAACCAAGTACTGTAAAATTAAATAAATTATGAAAATAAGCGAATTTTGTTGCTCGCTTAGTTTCACATATTTTGACTCTGGGTCACTGCTGGCTACTTCTGTGTAAACGTATGGTCGCATCATGCATCTCGCTTTAACATATGAGTTAAATTATTCTATCTCTTTCACATTGCCGATCTATGTTTTATACTAAATCTATGGAAAAAAATATATTTTGTTTTGGATTGTTCTTTTTCCGAAGAATGCTGTAGGCTTAGAGTATATATATATAGAGGGAGCGCTGGTACTTCAAAAACGTAGATAAAAATGGTGGTGCCGGGCCACCTTTTTCTGCCCTCCTATTGGTTAATATTTGAACAGGTTGTGCAACATACATAAATTATTTGAAAAAATAAATAAAAATAAGTAGTTTAGGTCTATTTAATTTCACTCAAACTCGTTTCAAAAGGATAATAGCTAAATATAATTTCGGCTATCAAATGAATTTATAGCAATTTATTGCTAAATAATTAATTAAATTTTTACTAATATAGGAGCGCTACAAATTACTAAAAAACGCGAAAATTTAACATTATAATAAATAGATAACAGGCTTACAACAGATGTAAACAAAATAATTTCTTATGGATATTCGTCATGTATATACAGGGTATATCAAGACTGCTACCGAAAACGAAGCCGGGTGGTAGTTTAAGCGACTTCAAACACAATGCAACAGAAAAAGTTGCAAAAAAAAGGGACAATTTTTTTTTTTGTAATTTTTTTCCTATTGCCATATTTTGGTGGTAAATACATTTTTTCCTAAAATAATAGTGTATACCCTTTAATTTATTGTAAATCGCGAACGGTTAATGGTACAAAAAAAATTATTGAACAAAAAAGATGGAAAATTTAATTATCTACAAGAAAGGTCCCTAGCATGATGGGCCTAAAGTGGACGGTTCCGGAGATATGGCTTCAAACGCGTTTTCCAAAATGGCGGCTCTAGCGGACGCCATTTTTGTAAGTATTTTGGGTTTTTAACTTAGTGGGGTCATATGCCACCTCTTCATGAAAACAAAAAACTCCTGGCAAATTATGCATTGCGGACAAGAGTAACCCGTTGCTTCGTTGCCTGTACTATAACGTTTTTCTTAACTTTAACAATGAAGTGACATACAATATACAAAAACTAGCTTTTGCCTGTAACTTCGTCTGCGTGTATATTGTAATAATACGGACGTAAAAGCAATACATTATATCGCTTCAACAACACACTGTAAGCTCTGTGAAAGATTTGCAAAAAAAAAATGATAACATACATAAATCAGCTTCAGTGTTTCTGATTTTCACACAGTATAATGTCATCCCTTATTTCACCGCCTTAGTGTTTTTTTCTAATAGTAATTCACGGCATTATTTTTCGTTTAAAATAAGTCGAGAAATACAAATGTTCATATGAATAACTTCAGCGGTTTCGATTTTTCATACAACATTTCAACCTTATTTTAAACCCTTTAGGGTTAATTTTGAGAAAAGAGAGTAGGCAATTATATTTGTTTATAATAATTAACTAAAGTGCCAAGTTTTACCATAAAACACTATTTCACCTTTTTTCATCCCTTTCGGGGTTGAATTTGAAAAATACTTTCTTAGTGCTACCCTATGCCACTGTAGGAATCCCTGTGTAAAATTTCAAGTTCGTAGTTTCAGTAGTGTTTGCTGTGTGTTGATGCAACAGTTAGGTTCTACAACATTTCAACCCTTATTTTTACCTGTTTGGGGTTAATTTTAGGTAAATAAAGTATGCAGTTATTTTTGCTTTTGATTAAATAATTAAAGTGCAAAGTTTGATAATTGTAGCTTTAACGGTTTCGATTTCCGGTACAATTATTTTTTATCCTTTACACCCCCTTAGGGTTTGTATTTCCGAAAATCCCCTCTTAGTGCACCCTACGTCATAATATGAATCTTTGTGTAAAATTTTACGTTTCTAGCTACAGTAGTTTCGGCTGTGCGTTGATTAGACAGTCTTTAAATCACTCTAGTCTCGCAACACTTCAAACCTTCTTTTAACCCCTTTACGGCTAATTTTAGACAAACAAAGTATGCAGTTAGTTTTCGCTTTAAATGATTAACTAAACTGCCATGTTTGACAATGGTAACTCTAACGGTTTCGATTTTCCATACAACAGTTTTTAACCCTTTTCAACCCTTTAGGGGTTGAATTTCCAAATATCCCTTCTTAGTGCTACCTTATGTCACAATAGAAACCTCTGTGGAAAATTTCACGTTCCTAGCTCCAGTAGTTTCGGCTGTGTGTTGATACGTCAGTCAATCAGTCAGTCAGGTTCCTCTTTTATATATATAGAACTAGCGGCCCGGCCCGGCTTCGCCTGGGTGCAGATACTTTTTTATTTTACTCCACACCAAATACGTGTTATTTTTCGTATAAGCTCTTGTATACCTAAACATGAATTAGCTATCCTACTGTCCTGCTCAATTCCGTCCCATCCCGTCTGTTCATTCACTTCCCGATACGTCGCGTCCTTTCTCTTAATTAACCATCCCGTCTTATACCGTGCATTTACACTTCGTCCTATTAAATCTGTCAGCTATCCCAGTCTTCTCCCCTACCTCCCACTCTATTATATCCAGTTTCTCTCTACTTTCTAAACACTTTATCGATTTTGATTATCCATGCAATATCCCATCCCTTATTTCACCCCCACTATGATGTTTTTCCAAATAGTAGAAATGCACTCACACACACACAATTAACGTAGAAACAATTATATTTAACTGGTTTTTGAAGACACAGGCAACGCCTAATTTGAGAATCCCTGCAATATTCTCCATAATTATATAAAAATTTTATTTTATTCAGTTCAGTTCAGTTTTTATTTTTATGTGTTATTTTATTAAAGATTTTTCATTTTCAAGTGAAATTCTATTTTGAAATGAAGTAAAACTTAATACATGTGAATATTATTTATTTAATTGTCCTATATTTATGTAGCATCATAATATACTCTTTAGTTTACAATAAATTCCTGAACGTATGCATAAATATTTGACAATCAATTTAAATGCATTGTTTAAATGTCAACCACTTTTCATTACTGTCATTAATTTACATCTTTAAAATCTAAAATACGCCTTAAATCGAATATTGTGGCTATGTGTTGTCGATTCGAAACCTTTATTTAAATACGTTATTTAATTTTAGGGAAGAGTTTACCGTATCGACGCTATGAACATTAAATCTTTGACAGTTACAAACCCATGAACATTTTGTATGGCAAAACGTTTTTTCCTTTTTTTTATACTTTCGTCAATTCAATCGAGATAAAACTATCCCACCTTTAAGTTGGAACAAATAACACATATCTACAAAATTTCATTATAATCAGTTGAGTGGTTTAGGAGTCCATCGCGGACAAACAACGTGACACGTGAATTATATATATTAAGATAGGTAAAAATATTGCCAAATAATTTTGTGACAAATTGTTTGAGAAAATATGTGTAGCAAGAATGCGGTACAAAATCATAATCTCGCAGTCGTCACGTACTGTTCCATTATGTAATAAGAGCAAGTAACAATAACAGCCTTAACACCACATTACCGAAGCTGACATGCCGAAGAGACCGGTAAAGAACGTTTGAATTACACAACGCACGCGATTTGCATAACCCACAGCATAACCGAAAAGAATTGTTAATACTTCATACTTCATACTTGCACGTGTTAATTGAATGCACGATAGACACTATTTACCCACTATACTTTGGTAATGCATGTGTGTACTCACAAACTAAAAGTGACGGTTCCGTAGATGAGACCATGACGACAGCGATTTTTAGAGTGAAATAGCTGAAAGACCGACTACTCATTATGATACATTATACAAAAATTAAATTTTCTTAAAAAATATCTAATATTGTCCCGAGAAAAAGATCTCAACGAACGGAATAAATACTAAAGGAATACGTTATAGGACTAAATAGAAACCAAATCGCTGCAAAAATCTTTGTGTGATGTATTGAAGAATTGTAATACCTCAAGAGGGTGCGGCCAATGTTCAGCTGTGGACTGTTTGTGGTTTAAAAGAGACCGCGTGAAGGAAAGACACTTTTTTTCAAACCAGTCGGACTAGTCGAATTTTCTTAATTCCGAATTAGAAATATTTTGACCCTGTATCGTTTTAAAACTAATACGTTTTGTATTTTCTACCTATTTCACAAATTTAACTTGAGGCGAGTTAAGCGATTTTTAGTAGGAGAAGTGCTTATGGGTTCCCGTTACCAACATGCAATGTATTATATTGGACTAAATGGTCCCGATATTCATTTTTCAGGGCTTAATATTTCATACATAAACTGTCATGATATTTGACAAGAAAATAAATAGAAGGCGGCGATTGAACAGATTGTAAAATAAAAGATAATGTTATTAAAGTTGTAATTAGGTATTAGGTAAAACAGAGCTCAGGACATCCGTTGATATCACTATCAGTATAACTTATATGTATATCAATGATAATAAAACATCAATTCTTTAACTACGTTTATAAAAAACTCTAGAAGAACCGCGCGAAAAAATACCAGGTGTTAATGTAACGCTATGAAAAATGAAGACACATGCTAGGACTAACCCTTTGATGATGGCTGAGAGAAAAATTGATCACGGTGGAAAAAGGGTTTTTACAATGCATTATCAGCATTATGACGCTCCATACTATTAATTTTGAACGTAGTTCAATATCAATAAGATATTATTATCTTTGTTTTCGAAACCATTTCCCTTACATCTAAACTAATATTATAAATATGAGAGATTTAATTGTTTTTTTTGCATTGAATAAACTTTGCAGCTCCTGGACTCATTACAAAAAATCTTATTACCCATCTTCTTTCCCCATCATGTCTTTTAGCCCACAATAAAATGGAGTGGTTCGTAGCTAACGTTAAGTACTAGTACAAAACCCTACCTATTATGCGGAAGTTTGTAAAACGCTTGAATGGATGGTATAATACCAAAATAATAAAAAGTAGTAATGCCGTGTGTCACAAAATATATTATGATTTCACTTATCGACCAGTTGCGTTTTAAAATTCTTACACTCGCATTGGAGTTTTCAATAAAATGGTTCGCGCGACCTACTAAACATCACAACGTGTGAATAGTAACGTTTTGAGCACAAATATTGACAAATTGGTTTTATTTTAGGTGTGACGCAGCCTATACTTCATTGCCAAACTATATTAAAGATTCTCTACGATCTTTTGGCGTCCTGCTGTTGTTGTCATGCTGTTGCCGAAATATTAGGAACAGTTTTTCTCTTTTCAAATTTCATTAACTTGGATATATTAATATTAAAATTACTTTACTATTGTAAAAATATATTTCAAACAATGAGTTAAATAGATATATTTTAATTTATTTGCAGTTCCAAATTTCGCCACGCGCCCATAGAATTTATATGAAGTTTATTAACTTTTTAGTAAAGAACGTAATTAGATTTTTTCTCATGCCATATTTAGTATACGAATGTATGAGGCAAGAAGTACAGGTTTCCACGTGCAAGTACTGCTTTATATGCACAAGACGTACGTTAGGAAACGTCACCAAGGACTCTTACTGAGTAGAAAATTGTGGCTGCCTATGTAGGTAATTAATCATTCCGCAACATTGTGTGTCGCGTAATATCCTCAGGGGCCCTACTCTGAAAATCAGAAGAAAGAAATATAATATATAGGTATAGAATTGGAAGATTCAAACTTCGTTTCGGATCTTCAGAGTAGGGCCCCAGGCTCCTGTATTCACTTAATTAGGTTAAAATACATCAATGGATCGTGTCAATATGTGGCGAAGAATATTAATATTAAGAAGAAGAAGAAATGAGAAGAATATAGATATTTAAAGATAGCAATAAAAATTACATTTAAATATTTCATGCAGTATACTTTGTATGTGTCAGTCACAGACGAGTAAATAAGACTCAGTTATTAGCTTAATAAATAACCGGAAACGAACTGAAATGCAGATGATAATATATCGTTATGTCATTCTCGAAATTAATACTGTTATTAAAACACACTACCACAACTGTGATATAATATAACCTGAATTAAAGAAATTTATTAAGGAATATTTACTTGCTGTGTAATCAAACTATTCGAATTTTTGACTCACCATCTCCAGATTCTGTCACGGAGGCTGTTAAGATCTACAAGTTTAGTCATAAAAGGTATATAAAACTGAAAGGGGAATGCTATACTCATCATAATGAACGACTTTTTATACGTAGGCAAGTTAAATCACGGAAAAGAAAGTTTAGAATTCTCCTTTCGGCTTTATATTATACCCTTTATGAATCTTGGATACTTTGGAGATTAAATTGACGACGTAATACACAAGTGTAACAGTTCCCGCATAGTTTAACAGCGTTATTTCCTACTAAAAGAAAAGTAGTAAGAGGAAAATTCATAAATAATGGACGCCCCGAGCCTAGCATGGGTGCATCTTCCTTAGAGATAAGTACAGTATACCCACCGTCTAACTATGCCACCTATCTGATATCGAGGACCGTAAAAGTTGACAACTTTGCCACACAGGTTAACATTGCCCTAAAATCATTTTTTTAACAAATCCGTTAATATGAAAAAAATATTTAAGTCTATGGCATCATTTATTATTTGGTAAGAAAGTTGATTATATTTGTGATAGCACTGTGAATCGCAGTTATTCCTGAGTTTATTTAGTAGCTTGTGAGAGCTTGTCAAAAAAGGTATGTCTTTTGGCGGGCCAATTTCGTCTGAAAAATATTCGTGGATTGTGCGTCATGACGAGACCGCAGATAGATTATTTTAATGTATGTCATAGAATATGAATTATTAAGTATTTTAATAACAGTTTAGTTATCTAATCGTTAAAAAGTCATTAAATTTCGGGATGGGCAATTTTACCCTGACTTTTTCAGACCTGTGCTTGACAACATTGCCCATCATCAAAAAGTACCTAGGGTTGTTAATATCTCGATAAATTAATTTGATAAAATCTAAAAAGGTTTCGACGCCTGTTATTTTAAAGATCAATCGAATTTAGAAAGGTGTCTTTTTAATCGACTTAATAAAAGAAGGTATTTACTTTATTTTGATTGCCAAATAGATCAAAACTTAAGTTGACATTTTGTTTGTAGCATATTTTAAATATATTTAAATAAAAGATTTCTATAGCGTGCAATGCTTGATTTAATTACCACTTTCATATTATGAAAAGTAAAAATGTGAGAAATTATATAAAGTAAAATCAATTTACTGTAATGTGACAGCCCTAAGAGTTTTTAACCATTTATCAGAGTTTGTATGGAAAGAGTAAGAATCGCTAGGTAAAATTGCCCATATTTTTATTTTACGAGAATCTGTTAACTTTATGAGTTTTTTTCTAAACCACTGCTAAGATTATTTTTTATACTTATTTCATTTTTAATTGTGTAATAATATGGGTCATATTTTGGCAGATATCAACATGGGCAATGTTAGCTGATCGCCACATAACTTTGCCCATCATTAAAATAATAAAAAAATAAATTGAAAATATTAATTTATTTTAAATATAACATAGCTAATAGTAGCATATGGTTATGTAGTTGATGTAAATGAAAAAATATATATAGGTGGTTATAGAAAAAATATGAAATATAGCAGATTTTATCAAAAAATCGGGCAATGTTGTCGACTTTCACGGTAGCGGTCTAACCTGGCTAAGCTCATCTGCATATGCTTTTTAGTCCAGTTCATATAAGAAATGTATTATTATGCATATTGTTTTAGGTTTAAACTCAACATGACTGCTGTTCTCAATAATATATCGTTCATCCAAATACATCCCGTTCGGTCCCGCTTCATTACGTCCTTTGACTTAAGGCATGCAATCCTGCAATCTCCTATCCAATTTCAACCGCCCTGTACTCTATCCTATGCAATCTCTTCACCGAATCCTGATTTCCTTGTTCATACCACCGTAATACTACATTTTTCAGGATAAAAATTAGCCTATGTGTTAATGATGTCAAGTACCTCCATATCAAATTTCATCAAAAATGGTCCAGTTGTTTGAGCGCGAAGAAGCATCAAACACACAAAATTTTGCCTTTATAATTATAAGGTATGAATGACATTTAAGTCAGTTTTATAATAAAATGCTATTACGTCAGTTGCAAATCTTTTAATAAATTATTAATCCTGATATTCCTGCGGGTTTTAGACCTGGAATATCACAATAATATTAGTAGGATGAATGAAAAATAACTCACGTCTAAACAATATAATGCCTTCCTGCGCGTTGTAGCCGGTGAGGAAGGGCACGTCGGCGCCGGGCAGCGAGTCTCGCGGCGCCGCGGTGAGGAAGGCGCCGGGGCCGGGCGGCTCCAGCGCGGGCAGGAAGGGCAGCGCCACGGTGCTCTGCAGGTCCGCTGACTTGCCCGGCGCGCCGGCGATGCGCGCGCCCGCCTTCACTAGCAACTCGCTCGGAGTCGCACGGAGGTAGCCTACGTACAAGGGAAAAAAATATTATGTAATGTATTAATTATTCAATATGTTATGTAATTTAGTTCTTTCCTTTTACAAATAACAGGATGTGTGCTACGATATATGTAGCAAGGGCAAATCCAGAAATGTAAACAAATTAGGTAACATTCCACCGGTTCGTAGTTATATATTAATATATAAAATACTTGGGAACAGTATTTTTCCAAGGTATAATAATTTTAACGTGTTTTATTTTTGACTTAATAAAACTGTATTAAAAAATAAATGTAATTATTCATAAAAATAATAAAAGTACCTCAGTTTAAAACTTAACAATGCACAATGTAGTTATAGACTCTACTTTATCCAAGTGAGCCATAAGAAAAGGTTTCGCGGAAATAATATCACTTAGAGGGCTTCCCGGCGTTAACAACCAATATACCGGGTATCTCAAGACTGCTACCGAAAACGAAGCCGGGTGGTAGTTTTAGTGGCTACAAACACAATGCAATTAAAAATTTCACCTAGAAACGCGACAATTTTTTTTTATGATTTTTTAAATATCGTCATTTTTGGGTGGTAAATCCATAGTTTTTGCTAAAATAATAATTTAAACTCTTTTATACCTTAGAGTATTTATAAATAAAAGGGTATATACTATTATTTTAGGAAAAAAATGTATTTACCACCCAAATATGGCCATAGGAAAAAAATAACAAAAAAAAATTGTCGCTTTTTTTTGCAACTTTTTCTGTTGCATTGTGTCTGAAGTCGCTTAAACTACCACCCGGCTTCGTTTTCGGTAGCAGTCTTGATATACCCTGTATAACTATTCTGAACTTTTAGACGTTCAAGAGGTTTTGATTGTTACGTGTGCGGAAGAATTTGATAATGAATCTCTCAATTATCTTTCGGAATTCTGAGCAGAGTTTTAAAACTGAGAATTAAAAACCTAACAATATTGCCTCAAGGATTAAGGCGGTAACTCTCTTTGCTTGCAACTAAAATATAACTCCCAGCGAATAAATATTCAAATTTAAATGATAAAATAAATCCAATCTAGTATGTAAACCCACATCAACAATGCTAATGGCATAAGTCGTTATAACCGAATGCTACTATTATTGGCGGTTACATCATGGCTTCAAGCTATTGTAACCATGAAGCTCGTGTGCTTCATAAGGATTATTTATTAATGCAAATCTGAGGACGTATTATCATATTAGGTGTAATGCATACATTATTCCTAGTGGCTAGTAGTATCAAGTCAACCCTGCTTGTATACTTTTAGCGTACTGTTCAGTGCTCGAGGAATTAAGGGAAAGTGTTTAATTGCGAGGGCTTCTTAAGAAGTTACCTTATATACTGAAATCGACAACCGGCTGCCATATGATGCCAACTTCTTGTTGGCGGGCTTTTCGACACTTCACTCATTGCAAATCGAAGATCTTTGTTGGCGACATATCGGTGGCTCCACATCACATTGAAAACATTTGTGTGACGTTGTTAACTGTCGCCAAACAAGGCCAACCACAAGGCGGGCCTATTGCAGGACGGGGCATTTCACATTCCATTTAAATTCTTATAAAAATCTTTAAGATCCGCAGAAACCTCAGAATGTTTTCCTTTACCGTTAAAATGCATTGTTTACAAATGCACACATTATAACAATAAGTTATTCGTGCCTTAGGTCCTAGGTTTCAAACCCACGAACACTAAATCTACGGAAAAGGTATGAGTCTAATTGTTAGAGACACAGAGGTTTGAAAAAAAAAAACAAACAAACAATTCTATGAAAACGCTGATACTACATAATTTTAAATCAGGTAGTATTAGTATGGTTGCCGCCTCACCTAATAGTTCAGCGGTGCTGTTGGTGTCGATGCCGAGCTCCCTGCCGAGCTCGAAGGCGCGCCCGCGCGGCGCCTGCGCCAGCGCCCACGGAGACAACGCCACGCCGCTCTGAGCTATCGCGCCGTGGAACAGACCCTGTCAAATCATTATTTATATATGTCATCTAGCTTCTACTACCATGTGGTGAAATGTGAAAGTATAAAATAAAATAATAAAAATACATGTTTGTAGAATTGAGATATGTTTCATAATACAGGGTATCTCAAGACTGCTACCGAAAACGAAGCCGGGTGGTAGTTTTAGTGGCTACAAACACAATGCAATTAAAAATTTCGCATAGAAACGCGACAATTATTTTTTATGATTTTTTAAATATCGTCAATTTTGGGTGGTAAATCCATAGTTTTTGCTAAAATAATAATTTAAACTCTTTTATACCTTAGAGTATTTATAAATAAAAGGATATACACTATTATTTTAGGAAAAAATGTATTTACCACCCAAATATGGCCATAGAAAAAAAAATAACAAAAAAAAATTGTCGCTTTTTTTTGCAACTTTTTCTGTTGCATTGTGTCTGAAGTCGCTTAAACTATCACCCGGCTTCGTTTTCGGTAGCAGTCTTGATATACCCGGTATAAAGAACGAGCATTTATAATCGTTATCTAATAGTAATAAAATGTGTTATATAATATAATGTGAAGAGAAAAAAAAATGTTCCTAATATTTTGACAACTCGCTGCACAACAATGCATTCGGGCGCCAAATGATGGTATTCAATCTACATATACGAGTATATACAACATTCAATTACTAGGTATAATATCTTGTTAAATTATTAATAAGTAAAACATTCCTTAATAGAAATTTATAAGGTAACAACGTGAACAGAATCTGAAAGGATGTAATTTGCTTACAAAGCCTTACTTAAATTAAATCAAATACAAATTCAAGTTTTTTGTTTCAATAACTCTTACGATCGACATAATTACCTACTTTAATCATTTGATTCAGTACACCTTGAAAAATTTAGACGACAATTGTTGACATTGCGCCACATTTTACCTTTGACTCAGGTGAAAGCATGTGGAGATGCACAGAGGCAGCGCCCGCCGATTCTCCGAATATTGTGACACGGTTCGGATCGCCGCCGAACGCTTCAATGTTGTCACGCACCCACTTGAGAGCCATCACTTGGTCCTTTAATTTCACAAAGTTAGTATATAAACTATTACTGCCTATAGAATAAAAAAAATATGTATAAAAAATATGTTTCTAACGTTGGCGTTATCTAATCTAAATGTCATTTGAAAAGAAGGGCTTAATGACTGTACCTTCGTGTTCAAGATTTGGGTTGGCATTATTGCGTCATTTTACGTGAATAGGCACAACATTTTCACACAATAAAAATGATATAATGTTACAAAACAAAACATTTGAGCAATTACACAGCATACGAATATGACGAGAATACACAAAAATGTTTTAAATCTTGCATCAAACATTTTAAACTCGGCCAATATAGTAAAACCATGACCAATTACTCCTATTACGACTCGGTTGCAGGAAGCGAATAAGCAACATTTCTTTTTAACTCCAATACCACCAGTACGCTGTACGCCATTTCATACACGAAAATATTCACATATTATGAAGGAATATTTAAACAGCAGTAAGAAAAATAAACTAATTATACTGGGTGTTTGTGAAACCGCAAATAATCTCGTAGTTCCTGATATCCACGACACAAAACTCGATGTTAGTGTGGTGTCAGGACTAAGTATATTAAGTGTTATTTATTTTTATTTATACTTAAACTACAATTCTACCTTAAGGCCCATATTTCCCGGAACTTCGTCATTTTCCAGACTGAGGAAGCCCAAAGCCCCAAGCCTGTAGTTCAGGGTGACGAGAACTACTCCCGCACTGACTAGATGATCAGGCCCGTAGAGAAAGGCATTGCCAGATCCCACGGCAAATGCGCCCCCGTGGATCCAAACCATTACCGCTAACTTCGGGTTGTAGCTGCCAAACATTACATTTAGTTAATATAATGGTTATTGTATTAGTGCGCAAATTGTTTTTCATTCAGAGCAGACATATCGATGTAATTCGAGAAGATGATAAAACATATAAATATTGCATCTGCAATTTCTGCAGTTATGATTTTAAAACCATGTTATTTATTGCAATTATAGGTACTAATTACATTCATTCGATGAACTCATGCCATTTTGTTCCAGAAGGGGTAGGCAGAGACGCTACCAGGACACCCACATTTCGTCTTGCATGTTCCGTTCCAAGATGTGATGGGGACGACTCTATCGCCATATCGGGCACAAACTCCTGGTTCCGTTTTGATATTGATTAGAAACATCCAATATCACTTTGCCCAACCCAAGGTTCGAACCCGAGATCTCAGCTTTGTAACCGTACCGTAGTACAACTATGCCACTGAGAGAGTCGGCAAATAAACTAGCTAGTTTTACTTTATAAATTGTAATAAATAATAAAATGCCTACCAACATAGAAAGTATTTCAAAACTGCTTTAATTTCTAAATAGTAGCAACTGTTCATTGGTAATTTAATTCGTGTCCACAACTTCATTCAATTTACCAACAGATTGCAATAATATACGTAGTTACGAATATACTTAGTAAGGACCAACTTATATTTGACGAGTTAGAAAATCGGTGACAAAATCTACCCTATGAGGATTACGAGTACGTCTGTATAAGAACGTCCTTCCCAAATTTAATATACTTGATTTTTTTTGCGTAACTTACCCAGAAAGCTTGTCAGGCAATGCCGGCGTGTACACATTAAGGAACAAACAGTCCTCGTCACCCTTATACGTGTCGAAGAGCATGAACCTGTGAGGACACACGGCGCCCTCTTCCAGGGCATCGCGGACCCCAGACCACGGCTCCAGCGGCACCGGCGGCCGAAACCGTAGGGAACCGCGGGGAGGTTGCGCATACCTACCAAGTATGACAAATGTTTGCAAGCCGTAAATTCGTAGCTCTTATATAATACTGATAGCTTAAAGAATTTTATATGGACACGATGAAGTAACTCGTTTTGCGTAAATGTGACGAATGAATAAAATATGTTAAATTAATGTCGTTATATTTTTTTGCGATGTAAAATATACATAGCTTCAGGGGCATCTGAATGATTAACTAAAATAATGTCATTGTCATAATAAAATCAGGTTCAATCATAGTTCAATGAATCGAAAAGGCGTCTACGAGTATAATTATCTTGCATATTTTTAAGATTTGAATACAGAATCAACAATTTCTCTAAGAGTCGGTAATCTCGAAGTATTGTTTTTATTTGAAATGAGCATCACATAATTATACATTTATTTGCATTGATCTATTATACTAGAGAGGACAAAATGCAAAATTTGCGTGTTATGATGGTACAGAATTAGAGACTTATGCTCAGGCCAAGAAGATGACGGATTTCAAGGAAAGAACCAATCTTAGGGCGTACCTTATGCCTTTAAAACTGTAGTAGGGTGTCTGGTTGTTGGTCCTGGTGACGAGCTTGCGGCCCCGCAGCGCGCCGACGTGCGTGGTGACGACGGGCCCGCCGCCCACGCGCATGCGGTCCACCAGCGCGTGCACCAGCCGCGCCGCGCGCGCCGGCACCGCCTGCAGCCGCCGCAGCGCGTGCTTCAGCCCCACAGACTCGCTCACAGTGCTCGACAGCCGGCGCCATGCTCCGGTCACCTGACAACATTATACAGGGTATATCAAGACTGCTACCGAAAACGAAGCCGGGTGGTAGTCTAAGCGACTTCAGACACAATGCAACAGAAAAAGTTGCAAAAAAAAGCGACAATTTTTTTTTTGTTATTTTTTTCCTATGGCCATATTTGGGTGGTAAATACATTTTTTCCTAAAATATTAGTGTATACCCTTTTATTTATAAATACTCTAAGGTATAAAAGAGTTTAAATTATTATTTTAGCAAAAGCTATGGATTTACCACCCAAAAATGACGATATTTAAAAAATCATAAAAAATAATTGTCGCGTTTCTATGCGAAATTTTTAATTGCATTGTGTTTGTAGCCACTAAAACTACCACCCGGCTTCGTTTTCGGTAGCAGTCTTGAGATACCCGGTATGTATTGTTTTTAAAAAATGTGTTTTTGAAGTTATAATACTGTAGACGCGTTTGGAAAAAAAATTGCGTAAAAATGTTTGCGATACACGTGTACCTATCACACAGTATCTAATAAAAAGTAATTTACTAACATAAGTTTTAAAATTTGAATAAAAAGGAGATATTAAACTTATCTTTTAATACATTTTAAATATCTAAGTAAATATGCCAAATATTTTTTAAGGCGCCAGCTGGAAGTCTGAGCTATTACTAACATCACGATACGAACAATCCGCGTAAAACCACAAAGCACACTTGGTAGCTGGTCCCTAACATAAAGGCTGGCACCGACCACAAAATATTGTTGGTATATTTAGGTATTTTAGATGTGTTAAACTTTAGTTTTCTTTCTCTATTTTTACTACAATTTTGACGTTGGTTTAATTTGTTTTGAAGTTGATTAAAAAGCGACATGATTAACTTAGTTGTTTTACAATACTCCAAACATCTAAAATTACTGTCAGAATTGTAAATTTTAACAAAAAAAAATGTAAACCGAGTTCTGTAGGACTATCTGGTGCCGTAAGTAAGACTAAGCCTGTTGTGAAACAAAAGGCCGCCAGTTAGCTCTCCACACCGAGAAAATGTTTGTACGATAAGGAACCTAACAAAATTTTTGTAACCGAGATTTATTTATGAGGAATATTTTGACGCCAATGTCGTTTTTTAGGGAAAATCCAGATGTTTGCATTGCCCAATCAAAAATGAAGTAATCATGTCAGTCACAGTGGAATCACATGTCTGCATCTCCAAAGTACGTGACGAGATATAGGAAAACAAATATTCATGATAATGTCTTGATTAATTGCCACTACACTACATACACTTAAAGGAGTGTGGCCATTCATTGTACCTATCGGTGAAAAATATCATAGATCCAGAAACCAATACTGCTTAAAATTCTTTATAGTATTTTTTATGGTTTGTCCTTAAACGTATTCCTGTTTTATCCCGGTCGACAGATTTTATAAGATAAAGTAATTATCCTAACATTGTACATTTTGTTCACAGAGCCGACGAAAAAAATATATTTATTATTGGAGTTCAAGTTAATTTCTCCAAGAATTCCGGGCTTGGATCGCAATAATTTTATTTGTTGAAAAATATATTTTTCCTACACAAAAAATAGGTTTCATCGAGGGACAAAAGTCTTTGCACCGTTACTAAGTTTCATGGTGAAATGGGCATTCTCCTTTGTAGTTATGTAGGAACACTTCTCCTGATATCAACACTATTGCATTGAATTATCGTGGAGGTGATCGACACATCACACAATTATGCAGGCCTGGTTGAAATCAAGGCCCAAAATTTGACTCACCTCAGTGTGTCACTAAGAAGGGGCGTACCCGATCGAATATACCCGAATGGTTGCTAAGATCTATCAGCGGAACAATTAAATATTGTAAATCATGCCTTTTAAAATGACGATAATCTTTCACCGATATGCATTTTACTAAAAATTTATCGAAAGTTCATGAATAGATCAGCTCTACAGTTGGTATTTCTTTACTTCATTACAAAATTAAAATCATAAAGATACGCAAAACTTTATTGAACACCATATTATATTACGTAATACAGAAAAAGAGGACATGAATGGACAAATTTTGCCTTACATTTTTACATAGATCTGCATATTGCAGCCGACGCCAGCAGCACGTAATATATGATGATGGCAGTTGGAAGACGTTAGACGACCTACATATTTTGTTAAACATTGCTTCATAAAAAATATATTTGGCTTAATGTCGTCCCTTATGATTTGTAATAGCGATGTTGTAAGTTATCATGACTCGACTCCTTTATAAAGGTTGATATCTTCGTACAGTTTGTCGTTGTCTACAACTTAATAAAGCTAATGGAATACTAAAATAACGCTAAAATAATTTCATACACTTACGAATTCCTCACTATATAATGAGACACAAGTTTAGTAATGTGGGTATGAAAATACGTTTAAGTGAAACCAACAAATAAAAAACATCGAAAGCCAGAAACGAGACAAATATTTGTGGATATCACGTCTTAGTTTGGTTTTTTAACCACTGTGACATGAAGGCTGTTAAATATCATACATTCTTAAATATTTCATAATATTATTATTATTACCTCACATATTTTCACGTTGTAAACAAACAAACTTTCCAAGGCCATAATTCACTATAACGATATCTTTTAATTTTAAAATTTTATCAGGATATCGAGGAAATCATTATGAACATTATGAACATGTCCTCAGAATTTTTGCAACTGAACACGCAATCTAAATTTGTTGCAGAAACTGGCAATTTAGGTCTAATCTTTATAGAAATTGCTTGAATACGGAAGATATGTTTTTTACTCAGTCATTTATCTCTAATAGAGATTGTAAGTACTTAACTAGTAACTAAGGTAAGGACTTAGGTACCTACATATAAGACACATTTAGTAAGAGTTAAAGTGACTGAATACAAAACGAGTTTCTTAAAACGTAGACTTATATCTTATCGTATCTTCTTGTATCTAATCCTTGTTTTAGCGCCATTTCTATCAGTCATATTATCCAAATCTTTTTTTTTCTATCATAAGAAAAACCAAATAATGTAAACATCTTGTGACATTTGTGTCCAAACTCCAAATCAACAACGAAGTCCTAATTGCATAACAATATTATCATGCGTCTTGCCTACCATAATATTTTTATGAATTCTGGGCACTATAATACGAAATGTGATATTAAAAACGGTACATAAAATAGTATGTAGAAACAGTTACATACCTACTCCATATTTACATTAAGAAAATATATGGAGCATGTTGTTACATTTGGCAGCACTTCAAAATTGTCCTGATACATCGTAAAATTATAGTGTAGACATTAGACTGTTGTGTACCGACTGTGTTGTAAATGATGTGATAAGTGTACGGCAGGTGTGCACGTTCCTGCATGACACAGCCTGCATTGACGGGTCAATCGATGAATTAACTTGTCTAGTAACAATAGTTATTGAAAAAAAAATTATTACAGTGAACCTAATTCGAGTGACTCTAATAAGAGTATGTCAATGGCACTTTCAACTGTATTGTACTTGTTAATAGGTACTAATTAATTGAAATGAAAATGGTCTTTGTGTTTGGTTTAATTCCTACATGAGACTGTATTAGGGATAGAAAAATACTTTATACAAAGTTACAACAATGAAAAAACATTAAAATAAAAACGCGTAGCGCAGCAATCGTTGGGTCCAACCATGTGCTGCTGTTGCGAAAAACTGCTGTTTAAACTATATCGTATAGATGCACCTCAGCTCTCGTTGCTCAACGATGCCAATGTTTAGGACACATTCCCTGGATGATAGCGCAACGAAACTGATGTAATTTCACGTGTGTTCAAAATGTATATTGTTTAAGCAAGGCCTGCACAGAACTGATCTAAATGCACGCGACTACCTGACTTCTAATTGACCCATCAGTAATTTCCGAGTGACGTAAACGTAAAAGCAACAAATATGTTCGTATTGCTACCTATTATACCTACTTGGTGCAAATAAGCTTATATAAATTTAGCGAAAATATGATACAATGCACTACTAGGCGTGCCAAATATTGAGAAAATATTTCTCAATATTTGGCACGCCTAGTTGCATTTTAAAATATTACTACTGGATATATTGATACTTAACATCTTATGTCTCAGGGTGGCGAGCGCAGTGGAATTCCAAGCATTGCTTTGTAATTGAAGGTGCTGTTTGTTACTGTTCATGAGTAGTCGTATCGCTTACCATCAGGCGAATGACATGCTTGGGTCGCCAATAAGTAATTAAAATAAGTAATTATATATATATGTATCTTAGAGTATTTATATATAGAGGGAGCGCTGGTACTTCAAAAACGTAGATAAAAATGATGGTGCCGGGCGTACGTACGTTTTTTAAAACGCGAATGCAGCGCTCCCTCTATATATAAATACTCTAAGATATGTACATATATTGATTCATTAGAATCAGAATAAAGTTATTGTAATCTGTGTACTTTTTTATAAAAGATATAATAACGATAAATAATTCATCAGTAAGATTTAAGTCTTACCTATTACTTATAACGTCTCGCCATTCATAGCAATAAAAAATATTGATAATGGTAACCGACCTTCATAGAGTTGAGGCTGGTGGCTGCGTTGGCGACCACGTCCCCGAGCGTGGCGGGCGGCAGCGCGTCGCTGCGTAGCACCAGCGCGCATGCGCACAATACCACCGCGCGACACCACACGCGCATCTTCAACACAACCAGCTTGGCGAACTATGATGAATATTCCAGCTTGTAGTGGTCCCTGATGCACAAAGATATTACATGGCTACATTTCAACTTAAATAATTAGGTATGTTTCGAAGTGGTAGAGCTTTGCTAAAACTAGTGTACAAATCAATGACGTTTTACAGTACAAATGGGTTCAATTAACTGGGATAATACAATTTTACTATAGAAAATTAATGTGAATCTTGTTATTATAGTGTTGTTATACCATACTAAAACAAATGCCGAATAAATCCTGGAAACGTGTAAAACACACAATTTATTATTATTATTTTATTATTATTCTAAACACTATCGCCCGAATACTGGAACGGTATTCAAATAATAAGTTGCTCTTAACAGTGCACGGCCCACTTAGCCAGTACATTTAATCGGGATTAACGTAGTTAAGCGCCATTTATATTTAAGTTACGTTCCAGTATTTGGGCGTATGTCTTCTATCGCATTTTGTTTAAAAATAACAAATATTTAAAGAATTTCTTATCCTTGACTAAAAGTAGAGAGGACCGAGTATACTACTCTTACGCCCGAATACTGGAACGCAACTTAAAAATAAGTTGCGCTTAACTACGTTAATCGCGATTAAATGTACTGGCTAAATGGGCCGTGCGCTGTTAAGAGCAACTTATTATTTGAATACCGTTCCAGTATTCGGGCGTTAGTGCGGACTAAATTTTTATATATATCGGAAATCAACTTGAACTCTAACTTTATAAGCATAATATACCTATATTTCTCTAATCCTACCATGAAATTGAAGAAACGCTAAACATTAAAGAAAAATTTAATTTTAAATTCCACTATACGTTTCTCTAAACAATTCACTTACGCCCAAATACTGGAACGCAACTTAAATATAAATGGCGCTTAATTACGTTAATCCCGATTAAATGTACTGGCTATGTGGGTCGTGCGCTGTTAAGAGCAACTTATTATTTGAATGGCGTTCCAGTATTCGGGCGTTACTGAAATTACAAATGTGGACTTCTTGCATTTCGAAACTGGATATGTTTCATGTAGGTAAGTGACCAAAATTGAAATACTCTCTGGTAACAACTTATATAACAACTATTACGTGACTTATAAAAATAAAACTAAACGATAAGTAATATAGAAATGGAACATCAAAATAATAATCATAACATACGAATATAATGTGAACGTATAATCCATCGATAGTTTGTAATCGAATAACTTTTATCCTGCCCGTTGTAATTAAACCGAATGGCTTTGTCCGTGAGTGAGTTACTTTACAAAGACGCAATTGAGTGTGGTGTGCAGCCAGCCGTACACCGCGAACTCGATATTATTCAACTTGCTTTCACCGAATGTTTGTAGCCGTTTGTACCTTAGGGTACATGAGTCACGTTCACATGTTACTCGGGCTTTGCACTTTAAAAAAATTCATATCGGGAACTTACATACTCGTACATATATTACACAATCATTAAGATTCCAAAAAGGTAGGCTGATAGATTCTTTCTAGAGGGTGCTTCTGACTTGACACCCAGTGTCATCGATTTTGTTATATTTCGATGAGGTCAACTTAACAGCGCACGACCCACATAGCCAGTACATTTAATCGGGATTAACGTAATTAAGCGCCATTTATACCGGGTATCTCAAGACTGCTACCGAAAACGAAGCCGGGTGGTAGTTTTAGTAACTACAAACACAATGCAACTAAAAATTTCGCAAAGAAACGCGACAATGATTTTTTATGATTTTTTAAATATCGTCATTTTTGGGTGGTAAATCCATTGTTTTTGCTAAAATAATAATTTAAACACTTTTATATCTTAGATTATTTATAAATAAAAGGGTATACACTATTATTTTAGGAAAAAAATTATTTACCACCCAAATATGGTCAAAGGAAAAAAATAACAAAAAAAAATTGTCGCTTTTTTTTGCAACTTTTTCTATTGCATTATGACTGAAGTCGCTTTAACTACCACCCGGCTTCGTTTTCGGTAGCAGTCTTGATATACCCTGTATAATCTATATATATATATTTTATTGCTATTAATGGCGAGACGAGCTTGAAATTCGTCAGATGGTAAGCGATACGATCGTTCATGGACAGTAGCAATGCTTGGCTTCCACTGCGCTCGCCATACTGGGACATAAGATGTTAAATCTCAATATGTCCAGTAGTTACTCTGGCTACAATGTCCTTCAAACCGAAACACAACAGTGCGTTTACACTGCTGTTTGGCGGAAGATATAGACTTTGAGGTGTTACTTATCCAGGCGTCGTCACACATATGAGAGACCTACCACCATAATGGTGATGGGTGGTCCGTCAACATGTGCATAATCCGAACGTTGAGGATGTTCATGAGCGGAAGTGATCACTTGCCACCAGGTGACAAGTTTGCTCGTTTGCCAGACCTATTGAATAAAAAAAAAAGTAATCTATCAGACTCATATTAAAAAACATTCTACTTATTCTCTTTATCCTTTTCTCACACTAACATGTGCACATCAAAATGTGAATTCTCAGCTGTGTACTATACTATATCAGCCTATATAGGTCCGACTGCAGGGCACGAGCCTCATCTACAGTCGAGAGTACGATTGTGTGGGAATAGGCCATAGGAAGATATTCTGAAAGATCGTTGTTTCATTTAAACCGAGACGGAACTATTCCTTAATATATGATAATAAAAGAAATTTACACTCAAAAATTAAAAATAGATTTGGTAACCACTATTTCACTCAATTAGTGTCGTTCTTTTGAGTATAGCCCAGTATCAATGGTGTATTGTTGCCCGTCCGTGTGAAATATTTTAAAATAAACATAGGACAATTACAGAGAGAGATATGAAGTTGCAGAGCAGCTTGTTGTAACTTATTAAAGCTACAATAGCGATAGCGGCTTTACAATGATAGTACCTCTACCATATAGAAAGATGTGAAGTGCCTTTGAAGTTACGTTTCATCGGTGAATAAGATTGCCGAAGATTCGATAGCTGGAATTCAATTTGTAAGCGCCGATGAAACGATCCACCACATACAATCGTGGAATACCAGTTACAATTATACGCGTGGGTCTGGTATTACAGTGAATAGCGAGAAAAGCATGCCGTTCGCCTGATGGTGGATACGACCGACATGAATAGTAGAAAAACCAAAAAACACCTTGAATTACAAAGCAATGCTTTGCATTCCACTGCGCTCGCCATACTGAGATTTAAGATGTTAAGATGTTATGTCAACAGTGCAGTTGTTACTCTGGCTGCAATGTCCTTCAATCAGAAACACATTTACACACCTATCCAGACGGTCTCTCATATAGGAGAGACCTACCGCCAATAAATTAAGTGATCGAATTCATTAGGATCAGAATAATTTAATTTTAATCTGTGTACTTTTTTAATAAACATATATAACAATTAATAATTTATCAGCATCCATCATAGAGGAGACATCGAAGAATTATGTAAACCATGTGACTTGATAAGTTACCTACTTCTTATACTCGTAATAACATTACATTGATTACATTATAGCGAGCCTCATAACACATGTACCTTACAAAAGATTTCAATGAGATCAACACGCGATAGAAATTTTCTTCGTAAATTCTTATATACACTAAAATATATCATGTATTTAATCACAAATTACTTTTATTAATCTCATGTCAAATATGGCGGGTAACATATTTGCTATTATGCCTTCCATTTCTGGAAAGTGGAAACACTTAATCTGTGTCTAATTAAATGAAACTCATTATTAGAGTGAAACTTATGAGTAATGATTTTTAATCGCATAAGGGCTATTCAAAATGTACCTGCAATAGTTTACAACAATAAACTTTTATAATACGAATTGGAAATAAAACTATTACATTAACACATCTTTAAGAGGCAGTTTAGTTTCCATGCAATTTGTATTTATATATTTATTTATTTTTACTCGTCTTCCAACAATGATTTCACTTCATTGGTCTTATGACAGCATACTCGCATAGACCATAAGTTCCTGAGAATTATGCTAGTTTCTCGGTTTGTAAATTATTTTATGAATTGCCCAGGGCTGGAATTTCTATACGGCAAGGCGACAGGCTCACTCGCATTTGTAGGTTGAAATGGATATAAGCTCGGTGAATACCGAGCGACTCTACTTACTTCTACGTATACCCAATTGCAGAAATAGTCGTGAAAGCTCACGCCTAGATAAGTATCTATATAATGATAATGATAATGATAAAACCAATTATACAGTATTAATCTCTATCAAATTTGTTGTTATATTTGCTTGGTTAATAGGCTGGAAAAGTGTCAGGCTCTTATAAATCGAATCAAAAACCCGGAACGAACTTTACATAATCCGTGAAGGTAGCCAGTCGGGTTATATAACAAGAAAATAACATCCCTGCACGCACCACACAAATAACACCGCGAGTGGCGCTGAACACCACACCGTGCAACCAGCCGACGCCAATAACAGTAATCTAGATACGAGTCGCACTTCCTAGCTGTCCAGTGCGGAACCAAGCGAATTCTTTATAACTACCTTACACATAACATACATTTTTTTGTTATATGTATCGATTCCGAATTGATGATTGCTATTTGGCAAACGAAGTAAATGAGCCTTTGAGGATATCCTACTTTTTAAACGTGTAAACTAAGCTGGCCACTGATCAGTGACCTGTCCACCGATCTGTGTGCGCTAGAGTAGCGGTCAAAAGCGTAAATAAGCTGTTACAATTGAGCCAATGGACAAAGATTTGTATTTCTGGCTCCATGGAAATTTAAACATTCTACTTAGACGATCCTTTCCAAAATATTATTTATTTAAATAAAACTGTTTCAATATTTGGCGCGTCCATTTTCTTCAGCCCTTTGTTTGTAACATGGTTATGAATGACTAGACTCTATTTTTTATCATTAGGATCATTGTAGTGTAAAAAGTAATAATTAAAAAAAAAATACAACGAAATATACTTTTAACGAAAAATATTATTAGGTAAGTTAAGCATTTATTTTTTACTCTAAGAATTGTCCAGAATGCAAATTTTATAATAAAGCTAATAGGATTGATATTTTTCAGAATTAATTTTATAATTAAACATTGTATAATATTATCTCAATCATCTCAATCAGTTATATACAGGGTATATCAAGACTGCTACCGAAAACGAAGCCGGGTGGTAGTTTAAGCGACTTTAGACACAATGCAATAGAAAATTATGCAAAAAAAAGCGACAATTTATTTTTCGTTTTTTTTTCCTATGGCCATATTTGGGTTGTAAATGCATTTTCTTCCTATAATAATAGTGTGTACCCTTTTATTTATAAATACTCTAAGGTATAAAACAGTTTACATTATTATTCTAGCAACAAGTATGGATTTACCACCCAAAAATGACGATATTTAAAAAATCATTAAAAATTAATGTCGCGTTTCTGTGCGAAATTTTTAGTTGCATTGTGTTTGTAGTCACTAAAACTACCACCCGGCTTCGTTTTCGGTAGCAGTCTTGATATACCCGGTATGTAATTTGATGTATGTAATCAATATTTTCGTTACTAAACAGCACAGAGAGCCTACGTAACTACTGCTCAAGCATTTTCTGAACCACATTTCGACATGAAATTAATTAAATAATACTTGCAACATTTCCTCAATTAGAGGTATCAGTATTTACGCGTATACCACTACGAGTGCACCCGAATGTTCGAGGTCTTTGTGACGCGGTGTACGACATGCCGGCCATAAAATGAGGCTACACATTCGGACCCCGCATCGAGACGAATGTTTGTGAGATTCGTATTCAAGTAACATTTAGTGACGTAGAACTAAAAAATCCGTAGTTATTTCTGGTTCCCATTACCAGGGCACTTTTAAAAAGAGTTAAGCTATAGCTATGTCGGTTTGGTATGTTATTATATTCTACATTTAATTGTTTCTTACTATATCTATTTATGTAGAAAACCTTCTGGGAGAAATCCTACTACAAAAGTAGATAGGGGATATATAAATAACATATAATGAACACAAAACTTTATGTTCCACGACTTTGGCGTGCCGGTATAAAAACATACAAACAATAAAAACAAGAATTTCACCTAAGGGAAAATTCTAATTAATTATAGGACCAGAAAACCCAAAGTATAGTGTACCTAGTAATCATTACTTTTGAAAACCAGTGTTATAATGTAATGTTAATATATATTTCTTATTATAAAAAAAATAAAAAATAATTTTCATTTCTTCCGCAGTAAGAAAACAATACACCTATGTCATGTGCCGTCTTTTCCACGTAAAAGATGACTGAAAAAAAAAGGTATCTCACAATTCGGCACAATAATGCCAGCCTATTCAATACCGGATGCTTACAGATGTCGACCCCAATGGCATATGACATAAATACGCGAGTCAATAAGGCACATACATTACGTAATGTGTTCAATTTGAATTTAAAAAAAAATTCTAATCAAAAAATAGGCATGATATCTTTTGTCGTATTTTAAACATGTAACCTACGAATATTAGAATCAGATAACTAATTTAGCACATGAAACTTAAATACTTGTTAAAGGTAAACTTCAATAACAGATAACTTGCAAATTTGTGTCAATTTAACAGCCGGTATTCTTAACCTGTAAGTTAATGTTTTATGTCAACAATCAGGCAAAATATCATTTCGATGCAGTTACATAATTTCATTAAGCATTAGGAAACGTTACCCAAGGCACAGAAGTAATTTGAACTCGCACAATCACAACACTTGCTATTTTGTTCAGCAAACAAACATACTACAGAATATCGAAGGGAATACCTGGTGTTTTTCAAAAGTTTTGAGATTTCACAGATACATTTTGGTGTGGACATTCGCGTCGCGTGGTAACATCCACTTCACTAGCGGCGTTCTCGTTGCCTTCGCCGAGTCACAGAACTGTTACTCAACACCGACCACCACCACCGCACCACAAAATTACAATACAAACTTTCGATACTCCGTTAAAACCCAATACGACCGCAAATGTTGTAATTGATACATTTTCAACTTAATGCCGCCCAGGCCTAGTTTATTCTATTAATCGGCATTCAGCTGTTATATTAGGCTAGCCCAAAAAAGTGAAAAAAAGCAAATCAATTCTAAGCCATTTGGATGATTCATAACGCTAAGTTAGATCCACCTCCACAAGGCGGAAAAACGATGTAATAAAAAATACAAGGAGACGCTGAATGCTGACCACTGACAAGTCGCTGTAAAAAATCCGGCCTAGGGTCAAATAATGAACTTCGTGTTGCAGTAAAGATGACAATGTCGACGTAAATTAAAGTAATGTTTACATTGGAATTGTATTAAACCTAATGTGACCAACCATAGCTCTACATTACGGTATCAGTTAAATTATAATTTTGTAAAGATTTTTATAAGCGTTTTAAGAGTACCTATATTTACTTATTTCATTGACTGCGATGATGGAGTAACATAAAAAGTATTTACGTTGCTAGCTGTATAAAGTTAAACCACGTGCCACCGTGCACTCTCATATTATTTACTTTCATCAAACTAGATATACAGGAGTCCTACTGGGCGTACATCGGCGATGTTTGCCCTATTTAGTTTTAAGAATTTGATACGCTTGCACTGAGTATAATTAATTAAAAGTTGATGCTTGTAAACGGGGCCTCTTTTAATGTAAGTACTATAGTACTGTATACTGCATGTTTCATGCTCACTAAAGTCTGTGCTGGCGGCGGCGTCGTCTGCCCGGTGGGTTACTTCCATGTAACATGCTTGAGGAGGCTAGTGCTATACTAGTGAACGGATGCTACTTGTGTGTTAATTACCCTGAAATTGTATTATTATACCTACTAATATACTTTCATCAGTTCATTGATTTGATAGAACAGGTGAACTATAGCGAAAACAGCCTGGTGAACCGGGTGGTAGTGAAAAAAAAGAAAAAGAAAAATAAATAAATAACATGTTCCCTTACCAACAATCAGATGTGGGAACAATCGGAGAGGGAGTCAACTTTTATTTAGAGTAAACTTTAAGAAATCTATGTAATTTCTACGCCTAATTTTAGGTCAGAGTTCTTATCCTTTAATATTTTGGCTACCTGTCAGTTTGGAACAGATTGTCCCATACTCAGCTCCGCAACTCCTGTAAGCTAGGATGATCAGATACGCATTGTAGTCACCACACCGGTCATTGAAGCTTGGCGAGTTGCTACGAATATCTAACTAGTCTTTGACCCGCGACGAAATCTATCACATAACCACACTGTTTAACCCGGCGAGCGTTAGATTAGGTGAAAAATATCCGGACCATAACAAATGCATCGATATTTTAATGGTTATTCATTGTAACAAGAATCTAAGAAATTGAGATCACGGGATCTGTCCAAAGATCTACTGATCCAAAACGCCAGCGGGTGAATTTTACCCACATCGCACTCCGTGTTATATTTTTAATATCAAAATCCACGATTATCGTAATGAATCTCCTAACGAACTATCAAGAAGAATTGTATGATAACTTAGATGAATTTGAAATATTAAAAAATATCGCTAAATTCAACACATTTTCTACCAATAGAATCGGTGAGGTGATAGTGATTTTTGTATGCGAAAATTGTACTATAACTCAAGAGGAAAGCATAATCTTTGGTTTGTTTTAAAAAAAGAAAAAGCAGTCTATGTTGGCGGTTAGGCAGGTCCAACTTCAATCGTCGAATCCAACTCGGTTGGGCAGCGTTCGGGAAACTTCGCGACGTCTTCTCGTCCAAAATACCTCAGTGCCTAAAATCGAAAGTCTTCGATAGTTGTGTGTTACCAGTGATGACATACGGCACCGAGACGTGGCCTCTCACTGTGGGTCTCATTAAAAGGCTCAAAGTCACTCAACGAGCCATGGAGCGGGCTATGCTCGGTGTTTGAATGCTTCGGGAAATGAGGAGATCCGTAGGAGAACCAAGGTTACCGACATAGCCCATAGGATTGGTAAGTTGAAGTGGCAGTGGGCCGGGCACATAGCTCGTAGAACCGATGGCCGTTGGGGCCGAAAGGTTCTTGAGTGGAGGCCACGTACAGGCATGCGAAATGTCGGACACCCGCCTACAAGGTGGACGGACGATCTGGCTAAGATTGCAGGAAGTCGCTGGATGCAGGCCGCTTCCAACAGGTCATTGTGGAGATCCTTGGGGGAGGCCTATGTTCAGCAGTGGACTTCCTGTGGCTGATATGATGATGATGATGATGATTCTATGTTGACTGATGGTAGGTATATTATATGTGAGAGGCCATCTGGGTAGGTACCACCGCAATGTCTATTTCTCCCGTGAAACAATAATGCATAAATGCACTGTTGTGTTTCGGATTGAAGGACATTGTAGCCAGAGTAACTACTGGACATATTGAGACTTAATATAAGATCTTATGTCTCAGGATGGCGAGCGCAGTGGAATGTTGCTACTGTTATGAGCGGTCGTATCGCTTACCATCAGGCAAACGGCTCGCTCGTCTCGCCACTATTCATAGCAATAAATATATACTGGGTATCTCAAGACTGCTACCGAAAACGAAGCCGGGTGGTAGTTTTAGTGACTACAAACACAATGCAACTCAAAATTTCGGAAAGAAACGCGACAATTATTTTTTATGATTTTTTAAATATCGTCATTTTTGGGTGGTAAATCCATAGTTTTTGCGAAAATAATAATTTAAACTCTTTTATACCTTAGATTATTTATAAATTATACACTATTATTTTAGGAAAAAATGTATTTACCACCCAAATATGGCCATAGGAAAAAAATAACAAAAAAAAAATTGTCGCTTTCTTTTGCAACTTTTTCTGTTGCATTGTGTCTGAAGTCGCTTAAACTACCATCCGGCTTCGTTTTCGGTAGCAGTCTTGATATACCCTGTATATCTATACATATAAATAAAATTGAAGTGTCTGTTTTAAGAGCGTTTATACCCTGCACGCGCTTTTTGGCTTAAAAACAGGACTTTTCAAATGAGTTAATAGCCACCAATAAACAATTTAAAGGAAAAATAATTATTACTAATTTTAGAAAAGGTTGTCATCTAGGGATTTTGGTGAAAAACATTATAGATTGATGGATAATTTGTGAGTACTATACGGATTACTGAACACAAGTTTCGTTATTTAGGCTTTAAATGGCAATTTAGAAGCTTAAGATATCCGAAACCACTAAATATAAGATGAAAATAAAAATATCATCAGACTAATAAGACCCTTATGGAGGGATTTTGCTGAGAAAAATAATCTTTTGTGTTTAGTTCCTGAAAAATAAAAATTTAAACAATGCGAAATTATTCAGAAACTCTCGTCAAGAACATATTTTTTTTCACCAACTTATCGTACATAATTTTTTATAGCAATTGCATATTACAATAGAAGAACATCATATCAATAAATTACCATTTTTATATTTCAACAAAATTAGCTTTCATGTTTTCTACAAATATTTTAAAAACCACTATAAAACACGCTGTCCGACGTGGATCAAATCAGACCGCCGCAAGGCCTTCTAGAGGGAGGATGTATCGCTCGTCGCTCCGGCCTGGCTGCAGTCGATTATGCCGCGCGTAGTAAAAATAGCCACGCGCGGAATGCGATTACCACATCTTAGTACTTTGGTAGTAAAATATTTAATTATTTTTATTACCTACAATGATTTTGTAGTGAGTATAAATTATGTTTCAGGTAATATAATGGGATGTAATTCCGAGGCTAAATTATGTTATGTATTGTAATATAAAATTAAATATATTTTGTAATTGTAAGGGGTTGTAAGGCCCCTAACACTATTTATGTGTTCGAACACGAAATGATTAATAAAACGTCCGTAGTGTATACTGATTGAACACTGATTTGAATGCAACTTAACAATGTAATAATAACGAAAATATGATTAGTATCCAAAATTTGTATTATTCTTTGCTTGCACAGTAATATTTGTCTACTTATAATGCAAATAAAATATTTTTATGATATTATATTACAGTTACATTTCAATTGAATATTTGAAGCGCACGGATCAAAGTTGTTTGAGCCGATTGTATAGCGAGCCGACGCGGCAGCTCTACGCACACAGCTTTGGTCGCTTATGTGTGCGTGAAATTAACGAAGAAATACCTATAGTTGACTTTGCGCGCAAGGTGTATACGCTCTTAAGAGTGAAAATAAAAAAAATGTCCTACTACATATCGTTATATACACGATACCTGTGCCGAAAATGATATTTAAAAAATTTTTGTCTGTCTGTCTGTCTGTTTGTTCCGGCTAATCTCTGAAATGGCTGGACCGATTTTGACGGGACTTTTTTTGTCAGGTAGCTGATATATGTAACAAGGAGTAACTTAGGCTACATTTATTTTAGAAAAATAAAGTTATGTTGCAATGCCCGCGCGCAGCTCACGCGTATGCCACCACTGGGCCGTTACGTCGGGCGCCTCCCACTACTTCTCCCACCAACGAATCAATATCACATTTACAAAATATTGTATATAAAGAAATGTTACAATAAAGCTAATACAAAAAACTGAAATTAAATGTGTAACGGGAGTTTACCGCCGCTCGCTAAGAGATGGCGCCACCGTAGAATTAAATCGCGGTATGGTTTCGTTACAAAGGTTGATAATTAAAATAAAAATGCAAAAACCAAAAAAAAAAACTAAATAAACTAATTAACTTTTTTGTTAAACTCCACGCAGACGAAGTCGCGGGCACAGCTAGTATATAGTGAAAGTATATATATAGCTATACTTTCACAGTGCTTTCACAGTTTTTGGTGAAAGTATATATATATATATATGTGGGAGTATATTGAAAATAAGTTATATTAGAATTACCCTATTTTAAGATATATTGTACCTGACATTTCGTTACCCGCATTTTCCCCCATCTACCGCTAGTTTAGTGGTATAAAAGATGGGCGCGCATCTGTCGACAGATCAGAGTCCGCTTGACTGCGGACACGGCACGAGGGCGCTCTGAACTGTCAGGTAAAATCCGGCCGCTCAGAGAATGCGTTCCTGACACATGTCAGTTGATCATGAGTAGTGATGGGAAATAATTATCATTTTGCTAAACTTTTGAATTATTCCCAGTAAAAGTAGCAAGTTAGAATAATTGGATGACTATTTTCTATAAAGTGTTTTAAAATCTAGGTATAATCATTCTTTAAATCTTCCAACCGTTAATATATTTTTAAAGAGATCTTTATAACGAATAAACATGTTTTTCTTTATTACTAAAAATATTGTCACCAAAACGGTTGGTCACGTGACTTTTTAAAATTTACGTCACACTTTACAATTGGTGAATGATCTTAGTGGCAGAAATTAATAAAATTATACATTGTGACGTCACACGCTGCACAAGGACAGCCGATCCTGTTTTGTTACATTTAATCAATAAATAAAAACTCACAAACTTCTTTCAGATCCAGATACTGGTTGTAGATCTCTCATATGTGAGAGGCTGCCTGGGTGGGTACCACCGCAGTGTCTATTTCTCCCGTCAAACAGCAGTTTAAATGCACTGTTGTGTTTCGGATTGAAGGACATTGTAGCCAGAGTAACTACTGGACATATTGAGACTTAACATATTATGTCTCAGGATGGCGAGCGCAGTGGAATGCCAAGCATTGCTTTGTAATTCAAGGTGTTGTTTGGTTTTGCTACTATTCATGAGCGGTCGTATCGCTTACCATCAGGCGAACGAACTGCTCGTATCGTCATTCAAAGCAATAAAAAAAAGATCATTATAATAGTTACAATATATATAAATGTAAATAAAAATACCAAATATTATTGTCTTTTACTAACTTATCTTAATAATGCAACACATTTTATATTTTACTAGCGGCCCGGCCCGGCTTCGCCTGGGTGCAAATACAGATTCCAGCCCGTATTTTATTTAAAATCAATATGACAGCCGTTGTCGAAACTACTCGTTCAATTCCAATCACATCTGTACCTATTCTTCTGTCCCATTTTATCCACCTTATATTCTATTATATCCCATCTCTCCAGATTCAAATCATTATTTTGCTACCTAGATATTATAACACTGTTACTACTCCGACGACGTTCATTGAAAACAATTAAAAGATACCATAGCTGACCCGACCACGCTTCGCTATGGCTTAGTTATTATATGATTAATTTTATATTCAATTATTTAGCATAGCAATAATCTCGACCTACCTTTGCCTGGACTGCATCCAATATTTTTTATTTTACTCCACACAAAATACATGTTATTTTTCGTATAAGCTAAACATGAATTAGCTATCCTACTATCCTGCTCAATCCCGTCCCATCCCGTCTGTTCAATCCCTTCCCGATATGTCCCGTCCTTTCTCTTCATTAACCATCCCGTCTTATACCGTGCATTTACATTTCATCCTATCAAATCTGTCAGCTATCCCAGTCTTCTCCCCTACCTCCCACTCTATTATATTCCGTTTCTCCATATACAAATAGTGTGCCTTATGCATTTTTGACATTAAACACTTTAGCGATTTTGATTATCCATGCAATATTCCATTCCTTATTTCACCCCCACTATGCTGTTTTTCCAACAATATTACGCCATTACTTTTTGTTAATAATAAAGAGATGAAATATAAATTTTCATAGAAATATACTTACACTCACACACACAATTAACATAGAAACAATTATATTTAAGGTTTCTCAAGACACAGGCAACGCCTAATTTGAGAACCCCTGCAATATTCTCCATAATTATATAAAATTGTTATTTTATTCAGTTCAGTTCAGTTTTTATTTTTATGTGTTATTTTATTAAATATTTTTCATTTTCAAGTGACATTCTACCTTGAAAAGAAGTAAAATTTCTTACTTGTGAATATAATTTATTTAATTGTCCTATATTTAAGTAGCGTCATAATATACTCTTTAGTTAACAAAAAATAAATTTCTGAACGTATGCATAATTATTTGACAACCAATTTAAATGTCTACCACTTTTCATTACTGTCATTAATTTACATCTTTAAAATCTAAAATACGCCATTAATCGAATATTGGGGATATATGTTGTCGATTCGAAACCTTTATTTAAATACGTTATTTAATTTGAGGGAAGAGTTTACCGTATTGACGGTATGAAATTTAAATGATTGACAGTTACAAACCCATGAACATTTTGTATGGCGAAATGTTTTTTCTTTATTTTATACTTTCGTCAATTTAATCGAGATAAAAACTATCTCACCCTTTAAGTTTGAACAAATAACGCATATCTACAAAGTTTCATTATAATCAGTTGAGTGGTTTAGGAGCCCATCGCGTACAAACAACGTGACACGTGAATTATATATATTAAGATTGCCACAACCGTCAAATATCTAATTGTCTGCATTCTACATTTTCATGTCGTTAAAATAATAAACAAAACAACAAGGTGATAATTATATTTATTATAAAATATGGCAACATAATATTTACAAACAATTAATTTTCTATCCCATTAATCAGATTCCGATTCGCTTGAGGAGGTGCTGTCTTCGTCATTATCTCCTAGGTTTATAATAAATGTTTCGTCAATTAAATTATCGACCCGTATGTCTCGGTCAAAGTCTTCGAAAATTAGTTTTTTCGTTTTGTCCACTACCTTGGCCCAATCTTCTCTTGTGACTTTTGCGCAAGCTTCTTTTAATAAATTCATAATTTTTTTTGTGCTAAATGGCGGCGAAGTATTGGAGCGGGCTGAATAACCTTTTATTTGAGCCCAAATTAGTTCGATTGCATTGTATTGGCAATGATAAGGCGGGATTCTAAGCACCCTATGACCATACTCTAGTGCCAATTCGTCGATTTCATATCGCACTTTCGTAGATTTATTGTCAGCCACTAATTTCAATAGCTCTGCTTTTAACATCCCCATATTTGATTCGATTCCGTTCGTTTGTAGCCAATTTATTATTTCTTCTTTTCTGTTAGCTTGATTAGGAGCTTTATTTATTTGCACCGAATGATACGAGGCATTATCCATTAAAATGACTGAAGGTTCTGGCAACCCAGGTAACAGTATGTTTTTAAACCACTGTTTAAAAGTATCAGCATTCATTTCTTCGTGATATTCTGTGGTGGTTTTTGACTCAAACGCCAGTAAGCCGTTCTCGACAAAACCGTATTTTGCCGAACCGGCATGGCATATTATTAGCCGTGACCCTTTACCCATAGGTACTTTAGATGTGGATGCTTGTGTGTCATCAGTCCATGCCCGAGAAATAGTGTGATTGGCGTTCAACCATGTCTCATCAACGAATACGACGTTATTCCAGTCTTCAATTTTTTTAGCTTCCCTTAAAAATGATATTCTTTTCAAAATAATATCATATCGTTCCAGGAGAATTTTCCTTTTATCAGTTTTTTTATACCGAAACCCGATATTATTTAAGATTCTCGATAGAGAAGTTTTACCTCCCTTAAATAAATCCGCGTTTTGTAGAGATGTCAAAAGTCTATTTCAATTAACGTACTCATTTCTCGAATAGTATCCGTATATATGATTTCTTATTGCATCGGCGTCGAAGCTATCAATGTTTGTGACAGGTTTTACTCTGCGTTTCTTCTTCGGTGTTCGTAACTTATTGTCTTCAGTGCCAGTTGGGCCGAACTTCTCTTTATTAATATTTGTAATAGTTCTCTTGCTAATGCCAAGTGCCTGAGAAATACGGTCTTGAACACGTTCGACAGGAATCAAGGGTCCACCATTTTGCCTTTCACGCTCAAAGTAATCTTGTAGCTTGACTATAAGTTCGCGTATTTCACTTTTTATTGTTTGTCCACGTTTCGGCATTGTTGCACTAAACGTAAGTCCAGCAAACAAGATCGAAGTCCAAATTAGCGCCAAAGTCGGTATAGAAAGCAGGAACAGTCAATTAAACGAAAGCCGGGTCACAAAAAAAACACAACGAGAAACACTGGAGAAACGATGGAGAACGTAGTCTTTGCGCACGAAACGACAAGAGACGACTGTTGTAAGTTATAACTTCACAAAATGGCGACTCAAAACGTTGTTTGGAGTTGCCATTTTCTAACAATATTGTATTTCATTAATACATAATATATTTTTTTAAAACCATGAATATTATTTTTGAAAATATACTTCTCTTGGGATATTTGGAAAAAGTATACGAGTATTTATTTTACTACGCGCGCGCTTTGTACGTTTTTAATACCAGGAACGCTAGTTAGTGGAGATATAGCTTGGCAATAAAAAATAATAAGAAAAGGAGGCGCCACTGAATCGCTTAAAGAGTATCACATTATAGATCGGATTTTAATTTTGATTCTACTATCCTTTATTTTAAATTTCTATTTTTTACATTTTTATATATATAATATTAGTATACAAAATACATATAAAAATATAAAAAGTTATCCAACGGTGGTGAGGCTCGAGACCCAAGCCACCGGTGGTTAGGAGCCCAAAGTGAGGAAACGCCTCACAATACGTGCCGTGTCAAGCAATACTGCCTTCTGAATCTGACTCCTGACCCAACAGCCGATTGAGAGCCTCTGTAGATGTTGGTCGAGGCTCTTTGGTATCAACCCATGAGCAGAAACGACAATCGGGACAATAATTGTTGAGTCGACATCCCACATGTCGGTAACCTCGTGAGCCAAATCTAAATATTTTGACATTTTGTCTTTTTCAGCTTTGACAAGGTTATCGTCGGTGGTTATTCGTCGTAGGTTATCGGTGTGAGAGACAGCCGACGACCAGATATTCGTCCAGTACTCACGCATTTCGCGAGCACCTGATTCTTATTATTATTAAATCAATTATAAGTAAATAATATAAGTTAATATTAAATGTTCTTATTTAAAATATTTTAATAAACTTCAATGCCAAATTTAAATAAAATTAAAGAAAAGAGTTAGATCCGTTTAATTATTACGTTATACATTATTAAAAACACAAATGTATTATTTTATATTATAACAGAAAATAACGTTATAATAATCTGCTATTTTTTGGCCACATCACTCCAGAAATGAACAGTTGACATAACCTTGTAACGGCGTGGTATGAACTTATAAATATAATATTTTTATTTTTATTAACCGTCAAATTTAGTCCAAAGTGATAAAATTTAACCTAAATTTACATATTATTTAATTTTTTATGATGTTTTATTTCGTAAGTAGGGTAAATAAATAAAAATTGTTCGATAATGTATTTACATTTGCTGTCTTTGCATTTGCAACGACACTTCAAAGTTACGTCGTCCGTTCGATTACAACCTTTCAGGAACGCATTCTCTGAGCGGCCGGATTATAACGAATTTGTATCACATTCTTATTACATGCTTTATCGATTATGATTATGATTATGCTAATAATTATTGTGAAGTGATGTCATGATTATAATTATTTATCTGTAATTAAAGTATTCAAATATAAAATATTAATCGAACCTACTTAATTTTATTTACTACCTCCCTTTCTCCCACATCAGAAGTGGGATCTGAACAAAAGCTCCGCTTGTGTAATATTTCTCTACTGTCAGGAAAAGCTGAACGGAAACTCGTGTGCAACAACCATGGCTGAGCATCCCCGAGAGCTTAGAAATCTGGCGTCACCAATATTGGGCAGCAATGCATCACCAATTCAAGGTACTCGCGTGGAGGCTGACCATGGAAGTGAGGCAACCCTTCATAACAACCCAACGAATAACTGTGATACAAGGCCAGTAGAATTCGTTCCCATAAGCTTCATGCAGAACATGATGCAAGACATGATGACGCAGTTTATCCGCTCTACTACACAAACTTTAAATTCAGCTTGTGTACGACCCGCTCCACGTTTTCGGAGCCTTGAGAATATTTATATTCCTGACTTTGATCCTGACGATAGAACGGACACTGTACAAAGATGGTGTCAAAACATAGAAGACCTTATAGCAGAATACGAGCTTACCGACAAGGAAGCTCTTAATTTAACAAGGAAGAACTTAAAAGGAAGAGCCGCAGATTGGGCACGTCGTAATTACTCTACCCTGACTACCTGGGCAGAACTTAAAAAAGGCATGATTGAAACATTTGCCGATGAAGTGCGCTATTACGATGAATTGATGCAATTCATGGATTATACAAGTGAACAAACCACCAACCTCACGGAGTACGCGACTAGAAAATGGGAGCTAGCGAAAAAGGTGATCGGTGTAGAGATGACTGAACAACGCCTCGTCGAAGCAGTTATTTCAGGTATGTCAGACTTTCGTATTCGCTCAGACTTGTTAAGGCTGACGCCTAAAACTTTACCTCAACTGATTCAAAGCCTTAATTCATATAAACGTAAGAGACCTGGGAGAGAGATTGATCATAGTGTACCAAATAAGCGAAGTAGAAACACTTTCACTTCAGACCCTTCATTAAAACGATGTCATAAGTGCCATAAACTAGGCCATGTGCAAAAATATTGTCGCTCTGACACTGTTAATCCTAATTCACAAAGAAATTTACCGTTTAAGCCTGAAACTTCAAAACCTAATGAACGCCCCAAAAGTATTGTTTGTACGTTTTGCAATAGAAGAGGACATTGTTTTGAAAATTGCTTCCAACGGATTAATAAGAATTGTCAAGATGGAAAATCCTCTAAAATAAACAGCCTGATCTTAGGTAAAAACCAGTTTCGTACGGTTAAAATCGAAAACCGGGAATATTCGTGCCTAATAGATAGTGGAGCCGAATGTTCACTTATTCGTGAAAGTATAGGTGAATCAATTAAAGGGAAGATAACTTACGAAACCTGCGTCTTACGGGGTGTTGGAGACAATACTTTCCAATCATCGCGTAGAAAGCAGTGCTTGGTGCATATTGATGGCCTTAATATTGAGTTGGATTTTATTTTAGTCCCAGATAGATACATACAGTACGATGTTTTACTAGGTCAAAATCTTTTTGATATACCCGGTATTCAGGTCACATTCTCTAAGGATTCTGTCCTTATTTGCCGAAATGCTTACAATGTCGGGTGTCTACAGAAAAACTTAGATTTTGATGCATTACATTTTAATCCTCAGATAAGCTCACAACATAAGATTCAGTTACAGAATATATTAAAATCTTATGATTCTATATTTACACCCGGAAATACTGTTACCAAAGTAAAAACAGGCGAATTAAAGATTCGTTTAAAGAATCCAGATAAAATAGTCCAAAGACGTCCATATCGATTAGCCCCTGCTGAACGCGAGCATGTTAAGAACCTAATTATAAACTTAAAAGATAATAATATTATTCGTGACAGCAATTCTCCCTTCGCAAGTCCAATCTTACTTGTACGAAAAAAAGATGGTAATGATAGATTGTGCGTTGATTATAGGGAATTGAATAGTAATACAGTGCGTGATCATTTTCCCCTTCCTATTATCGATGACCATATCAGCAAATTGTCTGGAGCCAAATTCTTTACCGTCCTTGATATGGCAGCAGGATTCCATCAAATCCCTGTAGCTGATGACTCTATTGAAAAAACAGCCTTTGTTACACCCGATGGGCAGTACGAATTCTTACGTATGCCCTTTGGCCTTTGTAATGCGCCTTCAGTGTTTCAAAGGGCTATCAATACTGCACTTAAAGAATTTGTTGACAAATTTGTCCTAATTTACATTGATGATGTTGTGATATTTTCTGAAAATGTTGACGAAGGTATTGAGCGCTTAAACCTTAGTCCTTGACATTTTACAAAAAACGGGATTTTCTCTAAATGTGAAAAAATGCAAGTTTTTACAAACTGAAATTGAATACTTGGGTAGGATCGTTTCAAACGGCCAAGTAATACCAAGCGTGGGTAAAGTTCATGCACTTTTAAATGCACCTGCCCCAACAACTATTAAACAGGTTCGTCAGTTTTGTGGACTGGCAAGTTATTTTAGGAAATTCATTCCAAATTTCGCACTAATTATGATTCCACTATACCGGGTATCTCAAGACTGCTACCGAAAACGAAGCCGGGTGGCAGTTTTAGTGACAACAAACACAATGCAATTAAAAATTTCGCCTAGAAACGCGAAATTTTTTTTTATGATTTTTTAAATATCGTCATTTTTGGGTGGTAAATCCATAGTTTTTGCTAAAATAATAGTTTAAACCCTTTTATACCTTAGAGTATTTATAAATAAAAGGGTATATACTATTATTTTAGGAAAAAATGTATTTACCACCCAAAAATGGCCATAGGAAAAAAATAACAAAAAAAAATTGACGCTTTTTTTTGCAACTTTTTCTGTTGCATTGTGTCTGAAGTCGCTTAAACTACCACCCGGCTTCGTTTTCGGTAGCAGTCTTGATATACCCTGTATAATCTTACTCGGAACAACGTTAAATGGAATTGGACATCTGAACATGATACCGCAAAAAATAAAATTCTCAAGTATCTTGCCTCTGAACCTGTGTAATGTGTTAACCTTATTTGATCCGACAAAGCTGGTAGAGCTTCATACAGATGCCAGTTCAGCAGGCCTAGGGGGCATTCTTTTTCAAAAACATAACGATCAATTAAAAGTCGTTGAATATTTTAGCATGCGAACTACCGATACAGAAAGTCGTTATCACTCTTATGAGTTGGAGACATTGGCGGTAGTCAGGTCTATTAAACATTTTCGGCACTATTTAGTAGGCAGGCCATTTAAGATCATAACGGATTGTAATTCTTTAAAGGCATCGCGTAATAAGAAAGAATTATTACCTAGAGTGCATAGATGGTGGGCATACCTGCAATCTTTTGATTTCACTATAGAATACCGTAAAGGCGAACGCATACCTCATGTAGATTATTTAAGTCGCAACCCAGTCAATATAAATAACGTTCAAAATTATAGTGAATGGCTTGAGGTTGAGCAGAATAATGACCCTGAAACTAAAAATATAAAAGAGTCTATAGAGCTGGGTACCATTGACAAAAGTTTAGCATCCAGTTACGAAATTAAAAATGGTTTGTTATATCGCGTAATTTCCTTAAATAATAAAACTAAGAGACGACTCTTTGTTCCAAAAAGTTATCGATGGCATATGATACAAATCTATCATGACTCAATTAAACACTTAGGGTGGGAAAAGACTCTTGATAAAATAAGGGAACAATTTTGGTTCCCCAACATGACCAAAAGCGTTCGTAAATACATTGATAATTGTCTAATTTGCAAAACTAATAAAACCCAATCAGGATCACGACAAATTATGCTTCACCCTATAGAAAAACCTCCTACGCCTTTTCATACAGTCCACATGGATACTACCGGCAAATTAAGTGGTAATAAACCCACCAAGCAATATGCTGTTGTTTTTATAGACGGGTTTACAAAATTTGTGTTTATGAAGCCGGTTAGTAACTTAACTGCAGCAGCTACTGTAAATTGTCTAAAGGAATTAATTTACAATTTCGGTACACCTAAGCGTATAGTCTGTGATCAAGCTGCCTCATATACTGGCAAAGAATTGACAAGTTTTTGTAACAGTTGGTCTATAGAGTTACATTTCATTGCTACTGGTACTAGTCGTGCAAACGGTCAGGTGGAGCGAATTATGAAGGTTTTGACAGATTGCTTTACAATTATTGAAAATACTTCCAAAAGAAGTTGGAAAGATTCTGTTGGAGAAGTTCAACTAGCTATAAATAGCACGTACAATAAAACTTCAGGACGTACCCCTTTCCAGCTTCTTATGGGTTGTGATCAGTCACCTCCTGCTATAGCGACCTTGCTCAATGATGTTGAACGCTTAGATCTTAACACTTGCCGTCAAGAATCGAAAGTCAGAATGGACGAGCTAGGTCAAAGTAAAAAGACTGATTTTGATAAGAAGAAAGCTAAAATTGTTCCTTTTAAAGTGGGTGATGTAGTATTAGTTAAACAAAACCCGCGAGTAATAAACAAACTGGACAGTAAGTTTAAGGGCCCATGTATCATTACTGAAGTAAATGATAATGACAGATACACTGTAAGGGTTTATAAGACTGGTAAGGAGTTATATGTTTCTCACGAAAATTTGAGGATTGTTAAATCTGATATGGGCCAGGAATTAACGGACTCTTTAAACATTGATTCAGATTGAAATAATGAAGCGGGAACTCTGTATATATCATATTATGTGACATGTTATGTGCGATAACTGTGTGATTATTTTGCATTTCAATAGTCGACTGGCCAGCGACTGTATGACTATGCTTTATAATTACATTGGTGGGTTAGCCATATGATTTGGCATTTGTGGTCATGTGATTTGACCAAGGGTTAGCCATGTGATTTGGCATTTGTGGTCATGTGATTTGACCAAGGGTTAGCCATGTGATTTGGCATTTGTGGTCATGTGATTTGACCAAGGGTTAGCCATGTGATTTGGCATTTGTGGTCATGTGATTTGACCAAGGGTTAGCCATGTGATTTGGCATTTGTGGTCATGTGATTTGACCAAGGGTTAGCCATGTGATTTGGCTTTTGTGGTCATGTGATTTGACCAAGGGTTAGCCATGTGATTTGGCATTTGTGGTCATGTGATTTGACCAAGGGTTACCCATGTGATTTGGTATTTGTGGTCATGTGATTTGACCAATGGTTAGCCATGTGATTTGGCGTTTGTGGTCATGATATTTGACCAAAGTTTTTATATCATGTTCCAGACACAAGATTTTCATACGTGTTTTTAACTTTCATACGGTCATTTAAATATGGAATCGATTCCAAAGGATGCTCCGTTTTGATTTTTTATATTTGTTTTTGGTTATTTTAATATATATATATATTCTTAGAGGATTTCCACCAAGGAGGCGGGAATATCGCATGATCACGTGACGCAATGACGTAACGATTGAAAGAGACGACAAGACTCGCTCACTTTATCGCGCGGGTGCTCGGATGCGACGGATTGCTAATTATTTTTGTTTTCTGATTTTTAAATGTTTTGTTTGATTTAATTCTAATATTTATTAAACAGTCGATTAGTGGAATAATATTATCTGTGTCGTGTTTAAAAATTAATTACGCTTCTGATCTCTAAGATCAGAAGTGGGATAGGTTTAAAACACGCGACTTTGATCGTTCGCGCCATCTCTCCAGCTGCAATTTCTCATTTTCCCGCGTTTTTGTTTTTGTTTGTTTTTTTGTTGTTCGCGTTGTAAACAATTACATTTTATTAATTAATGAATTTCTTTATTCGTGATTTGATAACTTACGTGTTGGTTTTGTGTGTATATAATTAGTTTACTTCGGATGGTGTATTTCTGTAAGTAAAAATACCATCTATAGTGTTTTGTTTTTGTGTGCGCCTTGAAGTTAACAATCGTAAGTTATAATTAAAACTATTTGTTCAACGTTAAATCCTTCAGCAAGTTAAACGACTTGTTGTATAAAAATGTCGAGCTGTGAATGCACACCACGTAAAAAAAATCGTAAAAATTCTCATAGCCGTCGCGATGGTGAGCAAAGAGACCGTAATCGTGAAAAATGTAGAAAATCAAGTCTCCGCAATAGACCGTATTGTTCTGAAAATCCATGTAGGCGTCGGAATAGCTCATATACGAGCCGAAACAGCCCTCGCCGTGATGGTTTAAATGAAATACTTGATCGGTAAATGCTCTAGAGGAACGGGCAACGTATACTTTTAACCCTTTACCGTCGCATCCTTGCACTGGAAAAGATACACCAGCATCGGCTTCAGCAACTACCGGGGTTTCTGTTCCCGGCATTGGGATACGCGCCACGGATGAAGCTGTGTCTGTTGAATCGGCGCGTGAGGCTGACGTTGCGGACAGGATTGTGGATGCACTTTCTTCGTTATTTCAAGTAAGATCTAAACATTACTACAGAATCGAAAAATCAAATTCGATCACAGTTTACATAACTGTTGACGTGAGGTGTGCGGAAGTAGACCACCATCATGGCCACCGTACTATATGGCGTCATGAATACTAATTCTACTAAGTTCTTTACCTACACAGAATATGCAAGGTCAATTTTGCGATAAAATGTCGTTAAAAGTTAAACTCAATTCAAAGCCGCAGCTACTACCGCCAGGCTACAGTCATAAGGTCTAGTAGAATTTCTCTCAGTTTACACTTTTAGTTTGATTTGATTTGATTTGATTTAAGCCTGAAAGTGCACCTGCCGTTACTAGCAATCCTGCTCGCACGTCAGACATAATTAACCCTGACATACGTAAACGTAACACTCCCTAGTAGTATGATCGATTGGTTTATTCCACATGTGGCCATAAACAGATTCTTAGTCCAAAAAGGTCAAAGAATTCTTAATATGATTCCGTGATTCAATGAAAACTGACTCTGTAAAGTATTGTCCGTTTTGTAAAAATAATGGACATTCTGTCGATACTTGTTTTTTTTTAAACGACGAGTAGAATTTAAGATAAGTGAAAAAAGAACCCTGCAGTAATGTAATTTTTTTTTTTGCTCAGAGTTTTTCTGGATATATAATGTGATGTCTGTACTATTCAGAATATGCGAGTTGATGTTTTAGTTGATTCTGGTCCAGATATTTCCCTTATATCCGATTCCGTTTTAAGGCACTTTAGTTTATATAAGATTTCTACGTAACGTTATATGCGAGGTATTGACAAGGTGCCGATGAAGGATAATGACTATCAGTAAAACCAGTATTTGTTACGCCCGAAGGCCATTACGAATATTTAAAGATGCCATATGGGCTCACTAATCCACCTATTGTTTATGTAGGAATCATCTCTAAAACTGAAGCACCTGGTGGATACTGATAAAGTGCTTATTTATGTAGATGATGTACTGGTCATGTCCAATTCTATCAGTGAAGGTTTGGAAACTATACGTAAGGTATTAAAAAAAAAATGGAGACGTAGGATTTGGATTTTCAATTAACATTAAAAACTCTACGTTTTTGGACTGAACTTGAATACCTGGGCAGACTTGTTGCGCTTGGTCAGGTTAGGCCGAGTCCAAGTAAGGCTGAAGCTTTGGTTAGGACGGCTATCAACATGCTGCGAATAGAAGTGAACAATAAGGGTGCCCAATGGTTTAATCTTTTATGGAAAGTTTAAAAAGTTACTGGAATTGCTGGCTGGTTGGTATGGGAAGAACGGCGCGGTGAGTGGACACCGGAGACTTGTGAAGCGTTCTTCAGTAGTGGTGAGTTTAGTAGCCCCGACATTGTGGCTACCTCGTACCCCGACATTGTGGTACTCGTATTGCACCCCGACATTGTGGTGCTCGCAGCCCCGACATTGTGGCTATCCCGTACCCCGACATTGTGGTACTCGTATTGCACCCCGACATTGCGGTGCTCGCAGCCCCGACATTGTGGCTACCTCGTACCCCGACATTGTGGTACTCGTATTGCACCCCGACATTGTGGTGCTCGCAGCCCCGACATTGTGGCTATCCCGTACCCCGACATTGTGGTACTCGTATTGCACCCCGACATTGTGGTGCTCGCAGCTCCGACTTTGCGGCTGCCTCGCACCGCGACACTGTGGTGCTCGCAGCTCCGACTTTGCGGCTGCCTCGCACCGCGACCCTGTGGTGCTCGCAGCTCCGACTTTGCGGCTGCCTCGCACCGCGACACTGTGGTGCTCGCAGCTCCGACATTGCGGCTGCCTCGCACCGCGACACTGTGGTGCTCGCAGCTCCGACATTGCGGCTGCCTCGCACCGCGACACTGTGGTGCTCGCAGCTCCGACTTTGCGGCTGCCTCGCACCGCGACACTGTGGTGCTCGCAGCTCCGACTTTGCGGCTGCCTCGCACCGCGACACTGTGGTGCTCGCAGCTCCGACTTTGCGGCTGCCTCGCACCGCGACACTGTGGTGCTCGCAGCTCCGACATTGCGGCTGCCTCGCACCGCGACACTGTGGTGCTCGCAGCTCCGACTTTGCGGCTGCCTCGCACCGCGACACTGTGGTGCTCGCAGCTCCGACTTTGCGGCTGCCTCGCACCGCGACACTGTGGTGCTCGCAGCTCCGACTTTGCGGCTGCCTCGCACCGCGACACTGTGGTGCTCGCAGCTCCGACTTTGCGGCTGCCTCGCACCGCGACACTGTGGTGCTCGCAGCTCCGACTTTGCGGCTGCCTCGCACCGCGACACTGTGGTGCTCGCAGCTCCGACTTTGCGGCTGCCTCGCACCGCGACACTGTGGTGCTCGCAGCTCCGACTTTGCGGCTGCCTCGCACCGCGACACTGTGGTGCTCGCAGCTCCGACGTTGCGGCTGCCTCGCACCGCGACACTGTGGTGCTCGCAGCTCCGACTTTGCGGCTGCCTCGCACCGCGACACTGTGGTGCTCGCAGCTCCGACTTTGCGGCTGCCTCGCACCGCGACACTGTGGTGCTCGCAGCTCCGACGTTGCGGCTGCCTCGCACCGCGACACTATGGTGCTCGCAGCTCCGACTTTGCGGCTGCCTCGCACCGCGACACTGTGGTGCTCGCAGCTCCGACATTGAAGCTGTCTCGCACTCCGACATTGTGGTGCTCGCAGCCCCAATATTGTGGCTGTCTCGCACTTCGACATTATGGTGTTCGTTGCCCTGACATCATGGAAGTACCGTCTTTTTTTTTTTTTTTTTTAGCTTTTTTTTTTGCCCGATGTTTTATTATTTCAGTAATGAATATTGTCTCAAACTCATGTATGATACTCGGTGATACAGCTTGCATATTACTGCCTGATCTAATGGGATCACAAAAGAAAAAAAAAAATGCTTTCGAAATTATTCCTTTAACTACCATTCCAGGTGAAACTCTAACCGAAGTAAACCTGGGACATGGTGATTCTACTGTAGCGGACCAACCAAGCGAAGATCGGACAAGCTGTTAAGCTGACGAGGACGTTCAGCTGTCAGGAACGGCCGTCTTAGAGGATTTCCACCAAGGAGGCGGGAATATCGCATGATCACGTGACGCAATGACGTAACGATTGAAAGAGACGACAAGACTCGCTCACTTTATCGCGCGGGTGCTCGGATGCGACGGATTGCTAATTATTTTTGTTTTCTGATTTTTAAATGTTTTGTTTGATTTAATTCTAATATTTATTAAACAGTCGATTAGTGGAATAATATTATCTGTGTCGTGTTTAAAAATTAATTACGCTTCTGATCTCTAAGAATATATATACAACGTTGCTGCGACCGATGGGCATTAAATTACACTATGTATGCTATACGTCCTTGGTGTTAATTCGGCACGGCACAAAAATTAATAATACCAAAAATGAGATTTTGTTTATTTCAGACAAACTAAATAGCTTCCAAATAAGAGTAAAACGCATCCATCCTGTGTAAATAAATTTCATTGACCTGCAGATACGAATAGATAACAAATCGGCAACGTCGCGCGCGGCGCGTGTTATTGTCGTGTACTTATTATTGTGTGACTTGTGTAAGAGCGGCAACAATGCGCAGATTTTAGTACGATCTATCGTTTTAAGGTGAATGACCATGCGTTGGGCGTAATCAGCTGTTAGACTTTTCTACATCGTGTTCAAATGGGGCAAAAACATAAAAAATCATTTATGACTAAACTACTGCTCCTATTTAATTGATTTTTAATACAGAGCTTCAAAATGGTACCTAGTATAATTATGCAGTTTAAAGAAATTCCCATCGGTCGCATCAACGTTGTATATATATGTGGGAGAAAGGGAGGTAGTAAATAAAATTAAGTAGGTTCGATTAATATTTTATATTTGAATACTTTAATTACAGATAAATAATTATAATCATGACATCACTTCATAATAATTATTAGCATAATCATAATCATAATCGATAAAGCATGTAATAAGAATGTGATACAAATTCGTTACCTGACAGTTCAGAGCGTACTCGTGCCGTGTCCGCAGTCAAGCGGACTCTGATCTGTCGACAGATGCGCGCCCATCTTTTATACCACTAAACTAGCGGTAGATGGGGGAAAATGCGGATAACGAAATGTCAGGTACAATATATCTTAAAATAGGGTAATTCTAATATAACTTATTTTCAATATACTCCCACACGGCCATTCTGACGAGCAGCAATATGGCTCGCGAACAAAAACAAATATAAAAAATCAAAACGGAGCATCCTATGGAATCGATTCCATATTTAAATGACCGTATGAAAGTTAAAAACACGTATGAAAATCTTGTGTCTGGAACATGATATAAAAACTTTGGCCAAATATCATGACCACAAACGCCAAATCACATGGCTAACCATTGGTCAAATCACATGACCACAAATACCAAATCACATGGGTAACCCTTGGTCAAATCACATGACCACAAATGCCAAATCACATGGCTAACCCTTGGTCAAATCACATGACCACAAAAGCCAAATCACATGGCTAACCCTTGGTCAAATCACATGACCACATTATTTATTATTTGGCTTATTTGGGATATGATTATTTCTCATTCACTGTCTCTCTTCAATCTTAAGCAAATACAGTGTTGTTTTTCCCATTGGAAATTTGTACGCGCAACAGCATGAATCCAATTTTGCCTAATGTCGTCATTTGTAGATAATCTGCAATGAAGGCATTTTAATATGAAACACTAAGTTTATATCATAAGGCATCCTAGACTACAGCCCTAGCGCAGTAGCCGAGTGCTTTTTACCACTACACTACCGGGTAGGTATTTTAAAGTACAAGCTAATTTATGTAACATGGCTAGTAAACTAAAATATACATTAATTATTTATACTATCGATAAAATGTGCAGCATCTGACATCACTATTGAATATGCCGTAACTAAATTGTGTCGGCGCTTTGGCACATTTTAGTTGTTGGTGAAAGTAAGTATATATAACCTGATGGGTTATAGGCAGAGTAAAAGCAGGATTGATATAACAGTAAAGGATTTAATATACAAAGAATACACATACAATGACATCGAAAAGAATATGACAAGTGCGGACAGAACAAACTACATTTGAATTAATTGTATCGTTTATATACACAATAGTAACCAGTCCTATACAGGGTATATCAAGACTGCTACCGAAAACGAAGCCGGGTGGTAGTTTAAGCGACTTCAGACACAATGCAACAGAAAAAGTTGCAAAAAAAAGCGACAAAATTTTTTTTGTTATTTTTTTCCTATGGCCATATTTGGGTGGTAAATACATTTTTTCCTAAAATAATAGTATATACCCTTTTATTTATAAATACTCTAAGGTATAAAAGAGTTTAAATTATTATTTAAGCAAAAACTATGGATTTACTACCCAAAAATAAAGATATTTAAAAAATCATAAAAAAAAATTGTCGCGTTTCTAGGCGAAATTTTTAATTGCATTGTGTTTGTAGCCACTAAGACTACTGGACTGGTTACTATTGTGTATATAAACGAAACAATTAATTCAAATGTAGTTTGTTCTGTCCGCACTTGTCATATTCTTTTCGATGTCATTGTATGTATATTCTTTGTATATTAAATCCTTTACTGTTATATCAATCCTGCTTTTACTCTGCCTATAACCCATCAGGTTATATATACTTACTTTCACCAACAACTAAAATGTGCCAAAGCGCCGACACAATTTAGTTACGGCATATTCAATAGTGATGTCAGATGCTGCACATTTTATCGATAGTATAAATAATTAATGTATATTTTAGTTTACTAGCCATGTTACATAAATTGGCTTGTACTTTAAAATACCTACCCGGTAGTGTAGTGGTAAAAAGCACTCGGCTACTGCGCTAGGGCTGTAGTCTAGGATGCCTTATGATATAAACTTAGTGTTTCATATTAAAATGCCTTCATTACAGATTATCTACAAATGACGACATTAGGCAAAATTGGATTCATGCTGTTGCGCGTACAAATTTCCAATGGGAAAAACAACACTGTATTTGCTTAAGATTGAAGAGAGACAGTGAATGAGAAATAATCATATCCCAAATAAGCATAAAAGTAGGCCATATAGTTTTTCCAATCGAATAGACTGCATATTATTTTCTTTATTTTTCTTTCAATATCTACCAATGTGTCTACGAATTTGCTATAAATAAAGTTCATCTATCGGCATCGATAAACTATCAGAAGAGATCACAGCACAATTAATTCTTGTTGTCAAAATTAGAGTGTACGTTGAAATGTCAATAGCGCTCCTTCTATGTTACTCTTTGATCTGAGGAAGTACCTTAAATAAAATCTCTATGATTTGTACCCTTTGCCTTCCCAACAAATGGGAGGATCAATGATTAAAGAATAGAGGGGATAAAGCATAAGGTCACGTGACGCGTACCACTTTGATTCACAAACATGGCGGCGGCTCCGCCCCTAAAAATAGTGATACGCTAGTACCAAATTTTTTATCGATATCGATCATCAACAGTGGTATAGGACTAACATTAATATAACATTCTTAATTTTTGCTTTACATCTCAATTGAGTATAAACAGGGGATTTTAGGACGTGACAGTCAATACTTTAAAAATTAAATCCGATAATAATAGGTCAATGTTTTGATATTTTTTTCATGCTATGATTTATTTGATGGGTAAGTTTTACCTGATGATTGGATTGGATTTGTCAAATAATACACACGTGAGATAAAATACAACTTTATTAATAGCTAGAATTTGGTTGCGACTTCGAATATACCACACTTTTTTCCTTAAGCACCAATTTTCACCATGTCAATATTTCTTTTGCCAAATTATAACTTAAATCTAAAAAAAAAAAACAGACATTTAGCAAACAACTATGAAAATATGTACACTAAACTAACAACTTAAATATATAAATAGAAATAAAATATCTACACAAAATTTACAATTAAAATGTAAAAATAGAAATTAAACAATTAACTAAATAAACACAATTAACTAAATAAACTGACATTATTGTGTTCTGTGACATGAACCATTGTAATTTTAAATGGCGATATAAAAAAAAGAAAAAAGAAGACAGTTCGTGTTACTGACGAAGTTTCTTGCGCCACTTCTTCTTCACAGCTACAACACGTTCCGAAGTGGTGGTAGCAGAAATGAACAATCCAAAAGATCTTTTGAAAGACTATTTGAATAAATAATAATAATAATAATAAATCTTTATTTCATTACAACATGTTTACAACATAATAACACCCTGACTCCTGAACTAGGAAGCCCTGTATAACAGAAGTCAGTCTCTTTCGACAATTATTTATTTAACAGCTGCTTTATATAAAAAAATAAGAAACTCGAAAAAAAAAATAATTAAAAGACTTAATAAACTATGTAACAACACTAGATCGCCAAATGAAATGAACTTAAATTATAAAGAATATTTTTATTTTGATTTTGAATAAAGGAATTGTAGCGGACATCGCGAACGAAGGCAGGAAATCAGCACTAGAATAAAAATATTTTTCGAATAATTCAATCAAACAAAAAAAAACATAAGGTACATACATACATAAACATACAAGCGGTGAATAATGTGGACTATAGATTTTAATTTATGTATAAATATTGACTGCCTCAGTGGCGTAGTTGTATTATGGTACGGTTACAAAGCTGAGGTCTCAAGTTCGAATCCCGGGTCGCGCAAAGTGATATCGGATTTTTCTATTCATTATCAGCACAGTCAGGAATTTGTGCCCGATATTGCGATAGGCTCGCCACCCACAACATCGTAGGAGGGAACATACAAGGCGAAATAAATAAATAAATAAATAACACCCAACAGTCACATACATAGTCCTGACCCCACATTAAGATCGAGTCTTGTGTCGTGGGTATCAGGAACTACGACAGACTTTTCGGTCTCACAAACATACAGACCCGAGAGAAATATTTGTGGGCCGCACAAACATTTCTCTCGGTGCGGGGATCGAACCCGCGGTCTCTCTATTCACGAACGGCGTCTTACCGCCTGCGCCACGGAGGCTGAAATGTGGGTGTCCTGGTTGCACCTCTAGGCAGAGGTTGAGGCTGAGAGAGGAGAATGGGTAGGCACCCATTCTGGGAAAAAGGCGTGAGTTTATGTATGTATAAATATTAATATTATGATAAATTTATTTGTAACAAAACTAATAAAAATGCAATTGCTACATAAACAATAGTAATATGATGTATTAAACATTTTGTTCTTAGTGTGGGGTCAGACTATGTATGTGACGGTTGGAGGTAATTATTTCTTGATATTCCTAAAAATATACTTATACTTTACAATTATCGTTACTTTTTTAGTCGCCATAATGTAAACATATGACCAACTAATACTAATTTACATGTTACAACCGTTACAAGGTTATACCTGTCGAGACAAACACCCAGTTGCATCTAATACATTTCGTTCATTATTACGTTGCACCATTCTTTGCTAAAATCAAAAATACCTATCAGGATATTTAATACATACCAAATAAAATAAAATTTCATAGGTAGATTTTTATTGCTATTATTTGACTGAGGAAAATCATTATGTCTCACTTAGAATTCAATCAATGAATATGAAAGTGTTGGTTAAGATAAACAATTATAATAATTAATAATAAAATATAAAACTATTTCTGTTCATTAAAAGGTTCTCCAGAACGTTAGACAATAGACTACCAATTGTCCAAATTATCTTGCATGTCATCTTTGTTATTGATTAACAGTTGTATTATTAATAGGATTATTAGGTAAAATATCATAATTACTACAATTTCACTTACCGGGAATATTGTTGGAAAGCTGTTTTCTTTTTCAAAATGTAATGAACAAATAAATGTATTTATTGCAGGGTTCCAATAGCTTCCAATTTTTTGTATGCATTTTGTCCTGGTTTGTATGTTTATAGGGAATCTAAAAAATATTTTTAATTTCACTTTGTTTGTCGGTCTGAATATATATTTAATTATAAACTATTTTTTTCTTTTTTTGAAAAATAAAGATCAAAATATTTAAAAATGATAATATCGATATGAATAATTTCGTATCGAATCCACTCATCTCTAAACTTGTGTGTAAACAAACAATGAGGTTGTTATTTACACTACTTGTATAAATAACGCCTAGAAGAGTCTAAAACTTAATCAACAAGATCCAAATACATTTATAAATGATAAAAATAAACCCAAAATGTAAATTTAGCACATATTTGTTAGTATTTCGTAAAAACAGTTACTAACCTATGAAAAGTTGTGTTGAGTCCTTTTTGCTTGAACTCGACTTGAATCCTCTAACACAACACTGAGGCACTTTAAAAAGTTAACAATTAAACTAATTAGCAAACTTAACAAACGAGATTAAACAATGAATAATTCGAAATTCTTTGATTTTGCAGATTTGTTTACTTCGATTGACAGATAACGCCACAGTTTGACATTTCATGGAGTTTTTGTTTTACTAGTCTGTGGTTTCGGATGAGCTAAATAAAATGGCGTCATTTTGGTCTAGGGGCGGTCTTAGTGTGGTTAGTGAACAAAATATTGCCATATTCGAAACAAAGGAATTATTATTTGTCTCTTTCATTAAGGGAAAAGTCAGCTTTGTGTAAAGGAGACAGATAGATAAACGTACATTCCGCGTCGATATTCCTAACATAACTATAATTTGATATATATAGTTACTTTTGTGCGTAATCCTTTATAATTCTTTTATCATTGGGGAGGATATAAAAAAATCTCTATGATTTGTGAATGACTAATGACATTGACATGTGTCACTACTTTGTTTCATCTCGATTCTATTGTTGAATGTATAGGAAAAACCACAAAAGTAAAGTAAATTTCACGTTCAATAAATAGATGTTATTTACATTGATACGAATTGGGTTCTAGTAGTAAGTGATTCCAAAGTCTAGAAGTCAGAACACAATGGCAACTAATCAAGGACCGAGCGTTGCTGCTAGTGCGCCGGAAGATCTTCCGCCTCCTTACTCAGCTGTTGTGGGAAATCCACAGTATGGGTTTGTAACGCCTGGCGTAGGCCCAATGCCGCAAGGTCCCGTTGTATACCCGCCGCCAAAGCAGTTTACTCCAACCGGAGTTTACCCATTTCCAACAACAGCCACTTCCGTAACAGTGACGACAAGCGCACAGCCACAGCCTGGAGGCGTGCCTCCGCCGCCGCCCGGAGTACCCGTGGGCTTAGTATTGCCGCCAGCTGTGGGCACTGAACCTACCACAATAACATGCTTCAACTGTGGTAAAATCGTCACTACCAAAGTGACATATACAACAGCCTGGCATACTCATTTGGTTGCTGGATCCATTTGTGTCATTACTATGTAAGTGGATTTCAAATTAACTAATATGTACCTACTCTTTCAAATAAAATAAATATGGTTGGTTTTATTGATTTCTGCTATTGTGTATATGTAATTCTTGTTTTGTTTCCAGGGTGTGTTCTCTCTGTTGCCTGGGCTTGGTGCCGTACTGCTTTGACACTTTCAAAGATGCTGAGCACTATTGCCCCAACTGCAATACTTTTATTGGAAAAAGCAACAAATGTTAAAAGTAATTATCTTAGTATTTGTTGCTTCAAAATCAATTTCTTCATATTTTGTATAAATATTCTCTCTATAAATTATTGGTCACTTAAAATTATGATCATTGTGGCGGCTATATCAATAAAGTATGATGTTAATAATGAACTACTGTTATTGCTATAAAACAAGACAGTCCAATATTCAAATAACATTCATTAGTTTAATTTTCACACTTATTGCTAATGAAGTCTATTCGTCAGCCAAGTGCCTTACATTGCACTTATTATTTTTAACAATAACAACTAATTGTAAGCATTTCTTTATACGATAAAGATTAATTGAGATAATTATTTTTGTACCTACATAAAATTCTGAACAATTGGGGATAAAACTGTTTACTATCTAAAATGGTGTCTCCGCAAATGTTAATTCTGTGTGAAAATCAAAAAGTATTATTTAGTATATTTTTAATGAACACTGAAACATTCCCTACCCTCATAGGTTTGTAACAATATGTTAATTTTTTCAAATGATTATAAGCTTATAAATGTAATATAGCTTGCAATATTTTCCTAGAAATAAAATAGCCTTGTTTCATGTTAACACATAAACTGTGATTCATACACATCGGTTTTTAGGCCAGTGTGTTTGCAGGGTGTGTCGGCACACCTTATATTATATACCACAGACATATTGACAGAAAGTTGGTTGTTTCAGCGCAACATTCAGAATTTCTATTAACAGAAACATTATCAGAGCCATATTGTTATATTTGCCATTTTAAATTCAATATGTAACTTTGATGACTGATGTATTTATACTAGACTGAATTAGAGGATTAGACTAATGCTTAAGAATATGCATGCAATAACTTTTGAAATTGTCTACACACCATTGGTATTATTGAGGCTAATTTCTTTAAACTATTTGTAGTATTCTTGTATTGTAGCAATAAAGTGAAAATAATATTTAGGGTTAATGTATATATTATTTTATTTTTGATATATTACTGCATCATAATATTTATCACTGTAAAATATAGAAGATCAATTAATAAATTGGTGAATAGGCCCTAATCAATATGGCTGTGTTAACATATTGGTACCTCAACCAAAAAAATGTGTTAAAAAATAGATTAGTTAGTGGTTTTAGACATGCAGACTTTATACCTTTTAAATTTCTTAATTATAAGCTATTCTTCCAGTTCGATTTATTTTTTCGTGCCTCTATATCAATGTATGATTTATATAATTAGGTTAAATAAACTTATTGTACTGCATTGGAAGAATATTTATTTTTCATATCCTTTTATTTCCAATAAAGAACATGCCATATGAATATATCAACTTATATTAACTTATCTCATATGATAAGATAGCACTACCAATGACTGGCTGATAAAGACACATTCTAGACGTGTAACACTGTAATCAATATGTTTTGTAGGGACAAAATATTGTTTGTTATATGTGTAATTAAAACATCAAAATGGACCTAAACAGTGGGGTAAATCCATCTCAAGGTGATTTTCTGAGGGTACAAACAAATGTGCAAACTGTGACTGCAACTTACACAAGGACTGCTCCACCACCATACTCACCCACAGACCCAGCCAACTCAGTGGTAACCAACCAGCCAACTGTTATACATCAAACTATAATCATACGAGGGTCACCGCTCAAAGATAAACCAGTATATTTTGACTGCCCAAGATGTGGTGAAGCAGTACTTACAAAAGTGCAATATGCAAACACAACTAAAACTCACATGATGGCCGGCTTCCTCTGTGGGTTAACTGTGTAAGTTTATACTTAAATTAAACAAACTACCAGTTGTATCAACTGGCTTTTCTGTTAATAATTATATTAAACTTGGCAACAGTTTGTAGTGTAAAATGTGTTTCAAGCAGATTCTGTTCAGATTTTCACATTTTCTAATTCACAATCTTTTTCAGCTGGTGCATGATGTGTTGCCTTGCTGCAATACCCTATTTAATGAAATCATTCAAGAAAGCAGTACACATCTGCCCAAACTGCAACATATATTTAGGTGAATACACAAAATTCTAAGAAATGATGTAATTTAAATAATTACACTGTGTAATAAGTTTATAAAATATAGATGTAAGATGTTTGTACATGTATTCTTTATTTTTCTTGACTTACACAACATTTGTTACTTATACATAATTCTTATAATAAAATTTCCAATGTTACACATAGTGTTTAATTAAGTTCTATAAGGCACTTGTAGTCTGAAGCAATCTGATGCGATTTTCCACTTTCCATCAACAGCCACAATAAGGAAAGTTTGTTGGAAAGGCTTCTTTGCGTCATCATTCTGATATGTCACATCACCGCAGGCCTGAATTAGGTATGTTAGTTTATGTGATACTAAACTCTCTGATATTGGTTGAGCATCCAACGTTCGCAGTACGTGATTACTTGCTGGTAGGTCCATAAGAAACTTCTGAATTTTATCATTTCCATTGATACCATTGCCGTTCCAAACAAGGAGTCCCGTGTCAAGATATAGTTTTGAGGTTAAATGCCTGCTGTTATCCACTTGCTTATAAAACACTCTCGTGAATTCTTCAGCAGTTTCACAGGCGTTATCTACGTTTTTTACAGCAACTTCAGACATGTCTATGACTAAGAATGCTATCTTTTGGTCAACAGACGCTTGAACGGAACGATTATCGTCACAATTATCGTAGACTTGTTTTCGATAGTTTCTTTATTTCTGAGTTTGTAATGGTTTCCACATTAAATTACAAACAGTCACAGACCTGAGAAGCAACAAGGAACAAGCATAACAAGAAATAACAAGGGTAAAGAGTAAAGAGCACAGACCATCATAGAAATTAGACAATAGACATTGACGTTTGATTGTTTTTGTTTTTTTCATTCATCCTAAAGCCAAAGGTCAGAGCCATACAGCCACAGATTATTAAGCCCGCTACCCACGACGCTTGTTTTGCTGCTGGATTGCTTGCTATAATTTGCCGCTGGGTTCAAAGTTGGCTGTGGCGCTGGGTGCAATGATCCTCTCTTGATATGTTGGCTTCACACGATGCTTGCCACTACACGCCGCTAGGCGTACATGCGAAGCGACGCGACGTCGCCATTAAAGACACGAGTATTCATAACTTCTGCAGTATCACGAACGCTCGAATACAAAAACTATTGCAGCTGAGATAATTCGACGCAGAAAAACTATTATTGTGGCAGCTGCAGTTATTGTTTTTAAAAGGAAACGAGAGCTTGAACAACGAAAACGTCGATAGACGTGACATATCGATAGGCAGTGACGTCACTTTCTCGCAGCGCTATATACCAGCAGAGCAGCCATCGGCGAACCCCGCAAGCAATCCAGCAGCAAAATACAAGCGTCGTGGGCAGTGGGCTTTACATACACGATACAGCCTAGTATATAATAGTACAGGTCAGGGATGCTCCTATCTAGTGGTCATGGCCTATTCTAGTATAGGTACGCGACCTCGGCCCCCGAGCTACTGCAGTCCTTAACTTCCCTTCCGTGACTGTAGTATCCACTCTCTCAGGCCATACTCTCCTTTCCTATAACATCCTCTACCCACAAATCCTATTTCCTTTCCCTGGTTAATGACGGGCAGCAGCGTCATTAACGCCAGTCCCCTACTACGCTCGCCAACCCGCTTGCCAAGCGTGGCGAATAACGGCAAATACCCCCACAATGGCGACACAAATAGAGACCAGGCCCCCAGTCCCCGGCAGCCCCACCGTTCCTGGCTATGGTAGCAGTCGTGGTTACGGTGGGGCAGGGGGTGCTAAGAATCCCCGGGTTGGCCCCGGCTACCACCCCCGATGAAGATTGGCCCTGGTAACACACAACATACGGACATTGAGAACAGACGAGAAGATTGTAGACCTGGAAGAAGAATTGAGTAGGCTACGCTGGGACATTCTGGGATTATCGGAAGTCCGAAGAATCGAGGAGGATACGATAACCCTGAAGTCTGGTAACCTGCTCTTCTACCGGGGGGACGACCAACAGTCCCGAGGAGGTGTCGGATTTCTCGTCCACAGGTCTCTCATCAACAACATCGTATCCATCGAAAGTGTGTCAAGCAATGTATACCTTATATTCAGAATATCAAAAAGATATTCGTTGAAGGTCATACAGGTATACGCGCCGACCTCGACACACCCAGATGAAAAAGTAGAGGAAATGTATGAGGACATAAGTCGGGCCATACATACTTCCAAAACCTACTTCAATGTTGTTATGGGGGACTTCAACGCAAAGTTGGGCAAGAGAAGCGACGTAGAGAACGAGATAGATTTCATCTTGACGACGAATAGACGGATATTCAGTGATGTCTCTGTGATCAACAGGGTGAAAACCGGTAGTGATCACCGAATGGTTAGGGGCACACTGAATATCAATGTCCAATCAGAAAGGCGTCGTTTGATGAAATCTACGCTCCGATCTACTCGCGCTCGAGCTTTCAACTCGAGTTGAATAATCGCTTTGATTGTCTAGAAGAAAACCTTGCAGTGGACGAGCTAAACAGCGGTTTGGTAGAAGCTGTCCAAACGGTGGGATCTATGTATTTGAGACCTCGCCATAGAGATGGACCACAAAACCTCTCGATCCACACTCTTGACCTCATGGCCGAACGTCGATCTTTAACGCTGCAGTCTTCCGATGACGCCAAAGCATATCGGTGGCTCAATAGACGGATCTGGTAGTCCTTGCGACACGATGTCCGTGCTCATATTACTGTGAGCATTAAGGAGACAATTGAGCGGAACGGAGGCTCCAAAGTGTTTGCAAGAGACTTGTCTATTGGGCAAAGCCAGTTGTCTAGGCTGAAGACGGACGATGGTCGCGTGGTATCGACGAGGGCAGAGGTATTAAGGGAGATCGAGAGGTTCTACGGACAGCTTTACACCTCGGTTGCCAAACCTGCTATTAGCTCGGCCGAAGACCCGAGAGCCGAGTTGATCCGACACTTTGGCGATGATATTCCGGACATCAGCCTGTGTGAGATTGAGATGGCCCTGAAGCAACTTAAAAAAAGCAAGGCGCCGGGCGAGGACGGAATAACTTCAGAGCTTCTGAAAGCCGGCGGAACGCCGGTACTGAAAGTCCTTCAGAGGCTCTTCAATTCCGTTATCCTCGAGGGCTCAACGCCGGAGGCATGGAGCAGGAGCGTGGTGGTCTTGCTCTTCAAAAAAGGTGATAACACTTTGCTGAAGAACTACAGGCCCATCTCGCTCCTGAGCCATGTCTATAAGTTGTTTTCGAGGGTCATCACAAATCATCTCGAACGCAGGTTTGATGACTTCCAGCCTCCCGAACAAGCCGATTTCCGAAAAGGCTTTAGTACCATAGACCATATCCATACGCTTCGGCAAGTTATACAAAAAACCGAGGAATATAACTTCCCGCTTTGTTTAGCGTTAGTGGACTATGAGAAAGCCTTTGATTCGATCGAGACTTGGGCTGTGCTACAGTCTCTCCAGCGGTGCCATATCGACTATCGGTACATCGAAATGTTGAAATGTATATACAACAACGCCACCATGTCGGTCCGAGTACAAGATCAGAGTACGAAGGCTATTCCACTACAGAGAGGTGTGAGACAGGGAGATGTCATATCTCCGAAACTGTTCACTGCCGCACTGGAAAATGCCTTCAAGCTCTTGCAGTGGAAGGGATTCGGCATCAACATCAACGGCGAGTAGATTACTCACCTTCGGTTTGCCGACGATATTGTAGTCTTGGGACAATCGCTGGAAGACCTTAGCACTATGCTCGAAGACCTTAATCGAGTCTCCCAACAGGTGGGTCTTAAAATGAACATGGACAAAACGAAGATCATGTCGAATGTCCATGTTGTGCCCACCCCCATCGGTATTGGGGGCTCGACTCTTAAAGTCGTTGATGAATATGTCTATTTAGGACAAGTGGTCCGGTTAGGCAGGTCCAACTTCGAGAGAGAGGTCAATCGTCGAATCCAACTCGGTTGGGCAGCGTTCGGGAAACCACGCAACGTCTTTTCGTCCAAAATACCTCAGTGCCTTAAATCGAAAGTCTTCGATAGTTGTGTGTTGCCAGTGATGACTTACGGCACCGAGATGTGGCCTCTCACTATGGGCCTTATTAGGAAGCTCAAAGCCACTCAACGAGCTATGGAGAGGGCTATGCTCGGGGTTTCCCTACGAGATCGAATCAGAAATGAGGAGATCCGTAGGAGAACTAAAATAACCGACATAGCCTAGATTACATACGACATAACATAGCATGGATTAGCAAGTTTAAGTGGCAATGGGCAGGGCACATAGCGCGGAGATCTGATGACCGATGGGGTCGGAAAGTGCTCGAATGGAGGCCACGTAACGGAAAGCGCAGCGTAGGACGTCCACCCACAAGATGGTCAGACGACCTGGTAAAGGTTGCAGGACGTCGCTGGATGCAGGCTGCCTCCAACAGGTCTCTGTGGAAATCATTGGGGGAGGCCTATGTTCAGCAGTGGACTTCCTTTGACTGATGGATGGATGGATGATATAATAGTAATACAATATCAGACGTTAGATAAGGCCTACGCACACCGGGACGAAATGGCAAAGGATTTTGTCACCGGCCGGGCCAGCCGCTTACTTACTGTAGTATTCCATCGACCTACTATGGCATCCCGTGAGGCGACACGGCATGCCATGGGACACCGAAGTGCGTCGCCAACTCTTGCTTCCGGGTACACATTTCATGACCAATGTAATAATAGAATGTGAAGAGATAAATTATTATTTTTTTTGGCAAAAAGAATCCGGCGGTACAAAGTCGTAGACGACCTTCGCCTGGACTGCCTCATCCTGTGGCGTGTCACGGCTTTCTTCGGCGTGTCACGGTATACCGCAGTGTAAAGAAATTCCTTTCGATTCCACGGTATCAATTTAAAAGCTTGAAATTATGTTTATGTAATAAAAACAAAATCTCTTGCCATTCCGTCCTGGTGTGCGCTAGCCAACAAACAAAAAGTCATGTTCATTCATTGTCACTCTAAAGAAAAGGATAGCAGGCAACTGGGACGTCATTCAAGGTCAAATTTTTGTGCTTCACTTTTATATACGGAATGCAATCTCCATTTGGGTATAAACTTCTTGGATAGGCCCTTCAGCAGTGCGATTCACGTAACTTTTTGACGCGCCGATCAAGTTGCGGTGCGGTTACAATTAAGTTTACGCTTTGGTACAAAATGGTATTCTTGTAAGTGTTTAGCTGCGCGTGAACTGCGCGTCAACTGTACGTCAGATGTATGAAATTTGTTTGAGATTGACATATACGCGCAGCAGTAGAATACGCTAAAACGTTTGCGTGACGCGAACTTCACGCGAGCGTATTTGACAGCGGTTGTCAAAATTACGAGAATACGAAAAGGGCTGTTTTGATCGAAACTTAACCGCAACTGCACTGCAGCTGAACTTATTAAATTACGTGAATCGCACTACAGTACATTGAGTACGTCAAAAAGACGCCTGTAAAAATCGCGCCATCTGTTAGATTTTCATGTAACTACGTAGTGTGCCATAGGATCCGACCGTCGACGTAACTTTGTTACGTCGTAGTTATTTAAACGTTCAATTATAAAAATTTGATTTGATTTCTGTGTATATCCATAAATCAGGAAAAATGATTTTTTAACATTAAATATGTTGTATATTAGTTATGTATTAAAATAATATGTGAAATTTAGTGTGCAAATTAATAACAGAAAAAACATCACAGTGAAGAATGAAAATAAAATGATAAATCTGAAAATATCTGAAAATTTGTAACGTAAGCCTATTTTATTAAATGGAACACATTTTAATTTGCATTATAGGTAGTTTTAGTAGTATAATTTGCTACGGATTAAAAATATGTAAATCAAGTGGTAAATATGTCAAATAATTACACCGCATCAGTTCGACTACAGCTTAGGCCTACGCATTCTTAAATATGCGCCGCTGCAAAGTACAAAGTTATGTCGTGCAGAATACATACGCCGAATGATTTGATGGCGGCCATGAAATTGTTTTTCAATAATCTATATATATAAAAGAAGAACCTGACTGACTGACTGACTGACTGATTGACTGACTGACGTATCAACGCACAGCCGAAACTACTGGAGCTAGGAACGTGAAATTTTGCACAGAGGTTCCTATTATGACGTAGGGTAGCACTAAGAAGGGATTTTTGGAAATTCAACCCCTAAGGGGGTGAAAAAGGTTAAAAACTGTTGTATGGAAAATCGAAACCGTTAGAGTTACAATTGTCAAATTTTGCAGTTTCGTTAGCCAATCAAAGACAAATATAACTGCATACTTAGTTTTTCTAAAATTAACCCTAAAGGGGTTAAAATAAGGGTTGAAGTATTGCGAGAGTAGGGTGATTTTATAACTATCTAATCAACGCACAGCCGAAACTACTGGAGCTACAAATGTGAAATTTTACACAGGAGTTCCTATTATGACGTAAGGTAGCACTAAGAAGGGATTTTTGGAAATTCAATCCCTAAGGGGGTGAAAAGGGTAAAAAACGGTTGTATGGAAAATTTAAACCGATAAAGCTAGAATTATCAAACTTTGCAATTTAGTTAGCCTATCAAAAACAAATATAACTGCATACTTAATTATTCTAAAATTAACCTTAAATGAATATAAATAAGGGTTGAATTTTGTGTAGAACCGAACTATCGGATCAACGCACAGCCGGAACTACTGGAGTTAAAAAGATGAAATTTTGCACAAGGGTTCCTATTATGATGTAGAGTAGCACTAAGAAAGATTTTTTGGAAATTCAACCCCTAAGGGAGTGAAAAGGGTAAAAAACTGTTGTATGGAAAATGGAAACTGTTAAAGCTAGAATTATCAAACTTTGCAGTTTAGTTAGCCAATCAAAACGAAATATAACAGCATACTTTATTTTTCTAAAATTAACCCTAAAGGTGTAAAAATAAGGGTTGAAGTGTTGTGAGCATAGGATGATTTATTGAGTGCCCAATCAACGCACAGCCGAAAATACCGGAGCTAGAAACGTGAAATTTTACAAAAAGATTTCTATTGTGACGTAGAGTAGCACTAAGGAGGAGTTTTTAGAAATTCAACCCCTAAGAGGGTTTAAAAGGGTGAAATAGTGTTTTTGGTAAAACTTGGCATTTTAGTTAATCATTACAAAGAAATATAATTGCCCACTCTCTTTTCTTAAAATTAACCCTAAAGGGTTTAAAATAGGGGTTGAAATGTTGTATGCAAAATCGAAACCGCTGAAGTTATTCATATGAAAATTTGTATTTCACCACTTATTTTAAACGAAAAATAATGCCGTGAACTACTATTAGAAAAAAAGCACTACGGTGGTGGAAATAAGGGATGATATTATATTTTGTGAAAATCAGAACCACTGAAGTTGATTTATGTATGTTACCAAAATATATTTTTTACAACTGTTTCGCAGAGCTTACAGTGTAAAGTTGTTGAAACGATATAATGTATTGATTTTACGTCCGTATTATTATAATATACACGCAGACGAAGTTGCGGGCAAAAGCTAGTACTAAAATAAATGTTATATTGACTTAAAGTAATATAATTTTTACTTATCGGTGATAAGAAATGTTATCTTTATTTTTTGTGAATTTTCGATCATGTTTATTGCACCCACGCAAGATACAATTGGGCATTTTTACGACGACTTACAGACCGGTGCGCTGTGACGTCACAACCGCTGCACTGGTGCTGCAGACCACTTTCGTGACAACACTTTTCCCGCTCTCCGCCCCGTCCATATATTTTACGTCAATGGTCTATGGTAACCAGGGCGCCCGTAAGGGCTACTGGCGCCTGTGTGCGAAAAAAATTTTTGGCGCCCCTTAAGGCATTTTGAATTATCTTTTTTTTATGGTAGGTAGGTGCTTGAAATAAAGCAAAGAACTGAACTTTTAAAGTCATATGTATTTGTAGATTATAATATCAAAATGAAGTAATAATAATGAATTCTTGTTGACACTCATTTTAAAGCATTTACAATGGGGCACAGACACGTTGTTCATAATTACAAGAAAATAACCCAAAACTAAAAATCACATTTTTTAGGAACAAATAACAGAAATATTGCCTCATGTCTACATGTTACTCATGTATACGTGTTATTGAGAAAGCGCAGTACCTAAAATTAGTTTGTTCATAATCGTGAGTAGAGTCGATTCCACTAATAAAAATAGGGGTCAAATTTGAATCAAAATAATATTCGTAATTCTTTTATAATCAAAATAAGGTTAGGTTAGGTTTTGCGCTTTTTCATTAACACGTAAATAAGTATCACTTCCTAATTATACTACAATATGCAGATACTTTAATAACAAATACCTAGGTAACTTCATTATAAAATCAAAAAAGATATCTAGGTACAATAGAAAAATAAAAAAAATAGCTGTTGTAGTAGAGTCACTACTACAATACTCTTGCTACTGTAGCGCAATTTTCCGAGACTATGCTTTTGCAAATTCGTTAATTACATCGCTGAAATTTATACCATCAAAAATTTCTTGTTCAATGGCTAATATTGCTAGCCCAGACAATCTTTCTTGAAGCGTTGTTGACCTTAAATAATTTTTAACTTTGCAAATATCGGTCGCCAGAAGCTACAGATACAGGAAATGTCAGAAGAATTCTTAGTGAAATGCATACATTTGAAAGGGTGGATGTTAAATTGTTTTCAAATATATATTGTAAAATACTAAAAGGGTCAGGGTGAGTATCATCAGGTAATGAAAAAACTCTAAAGGTTATTCTCATATATCTTCTATACACCGACATCGACATCGACCGGTTACGATTTTATTATATGAATTGATTATTATTGTTTTTTTTTTTGTTGTCCGAAGAATAGGGGAGGATACGATAACTCTGAAGTCTGGTTACCTGCTCTTCTACCGGGGGGACGACCAACAGTCCCGAGGAGGTGTCGGATTTCTTGTCCACAGGTTTCGTGTCATCAACAACATCGTATTCATCGAAAGTGTGTCGAGCAGGGTAGTATACCTTATACTCAGAATATCAAAAAGATATTCGTTGAAGGTCATACAGGTATACGCGCCGACCTCGACACACCCAGATGAAGAAGTAGAGGAGATGTATGAGGATATAAGTCGGGCCATACATACTTCCAAAACCTACTTCAATGTTGTTATGAGGTACTTCAACGCAAAGTTGGGCAAGAGCAGCGATGCAGCGTTGAAAGTGGGGCAATTTGGACATGATGATGAGAAAGAGGGATTCTTTTCGATGAACTTTTTTTTTTATTGCATTGAATGGCGAGACGAGCAAGCCGTTCGCCTGATGGTAAACGATACGACCGCTCATAAACAGTAGTAACATTCCACTGCTGATCTGCTGATCCTGAGACATATGATGTTAAGTCTCAATATGTCCAGTAGTTACTCTGGCACAATGTCCTTAAATCCGAAACACAACAGTGCATTTACGCAGTGTTGTTTCACGGGAGAAATAGACATTGCGGTGGTACCTACCCAGATGGCCTCTCACATATCAGAGACCTACCACCAGTAAGGACTCTCTTTTTACCAGAAGCCGCCTCACAAGAAATAGAGAACGGAGGTTCTAAGTATTTGCAAGAGACTTGTCTATTGGGCAAAGCCAGTTGTCTAGGCTGAAGATGGACGACGGCCGCGTGGTATCGACGAGGGCAGAGGTATTAAGGGAGATCAAGAGGTTCTACGGACAGCTTTACACCTCGGTTGCACAATGAAGAATGAAGCGACTTAAAAACAAAAAGGCGCCCGGCGAAGACGGAAACACTTCAGAGCTTCTGAAAGCGGGCGGCACGCCAATACTGAAAGTCCTTCAGAGGCTCTTCAATTCTGTTCTTCTCGAGAGCTCAACGCCGGAGGCATGGAGCAGGAGCGTGGTGGTCTTGTTTTTCAAAAAAGGTGATAACACTTTGCTGAAGAACTACAGGCCCATCTCGCTCCTGAGCCATGTCTATAAGTTGTTTTCGAGGGTCATCACAAATCGTCTCGAACGCAGGTTTGATGACTTTCAGCCTCCCGAACAAGCCGATTTCCGAAAAGGCTTTAGTACCATAGACCATATCCATACGCTTCGGCAAGTTATACAAAAAACCGAGGAATATAACTTGCCGCTTTGTTTACCGTTTGTGGACTATGAGAAAGCCTTTGATTCGATCGAGACTTGGGCTGTGCTACAGTCTCTCCAGCGGTGCCATATCGACTATCGGTACATCGAAGTGTTGAAGTGTATATTCAACAGCGCCACCATGTCGGTCCGAGTACAGGATCAGAGTACGAAAGCTATTCCACTACAGAGAGACGTGAGACAGGGAGATGTCATATCTCTGAAACTGTTCACTGCCACGCTGGAAAATGCCTTCAAGCTCTTGCAGTGGAAAGGATTCGGCATCAACATCAACGGAGAGTATATCACTCACCTTCGGTTTGCCGACGATATTGTAGTCTTGGCAGAATTGCTGGAAGACCTTAGCACTATGCTTGAAGACCTCAATCGAGTCTCCCAACGGGTGGGTCTTAAAATGAACATAGACAAAACGAAGATCATGTCGAATGTCCATGTGCCCACCCGAATCGGTGTTGGGAGCTTGACTCTTGAAGTTGTTGACGAATATGTCTATTTAGGACAAGTGGTCCGGTTAGGCAGGTCCAACTTCGAGAGAGAGGTCAATCGTCGAATCCAATTCGGTTGGGCAGCGTTCGGGAAACTACGCGACGTCTTCTCGTCCAAAACATATAAATAGAAAGTCTTCGATACTTGTGTGTTGCCAGTGATGACTTACGGCACGGAGACGTGGCCTCCCACTATGGGCATTATTAGGAAGCTCAAAGTCACTCAACGAGCTATGGGCTATGCTCGGGGTTTCCCTACGATATTGAATCAGAAATGAGGATATCCATAGGAGAACTAAAATAACCGACATAGCCCAGCGAATGAGCAAGTTGAAGTGGCAATGGGCACATAGCGCGGAGAACTGATGACCGATGGGGTCGAAAAGTGCTCGAATGGAGGCCACGTAGCGGAAAACGCAGTGTAGGACATCCACCCACACGGTGGTCAGACGACCTGGTAAAGGTCGCGGGACGTCGCTGGATGCAGGCTGCCTTCAACAGGTCTCTGTGTAAATCATTGGGGGAGGCCTATGTTCAGCAGTGGACTTCCTTTGGCTGATGGATGGATGTATGACTTTAGTTTTTTTTTGGCAAACTTTTTTTGGGCCCTGGATTTTGGCGCCCCTAAAGGATGGCGCCCGTGTGTATTGCACACTTCGCACATATGGTAGCGGGGGCCCTGATGGTAACAATGGAATACCCGTAGAGTCCCTATTTGCGAGGCTATATAGCAAAATGGGGTGGATACTTTATTATCAAAATATAAGGCCTTATTCATAGACAGTTTTAAAACCTATTTTAGTTATCGATAAATTTGTTTCCTTCGCTCAAAGCGAATTCATGTCTTTCAAAAGGGATAAACATTCTTGAACCATTGCAGAACAAGGCCAATTAAAAACACTAATATTTTAAGTAATCTAACCTGCCTCTAGATTAATTAGATTTTCAGAAATGAACTTCAAAATAAGAATTTCTATCTGCTTAATTAATATAGTTAAATTAAGTACATAAAGGCCATTTATGTACCTAATTTAACTAACAGCATAATCACACTTGAATAATGTTATTCATAGTTTTAGCTTTACTCCTCTTAAGGTACGAAAGGTTATATGGTTTAAGGTAGTTTTTACATAAAACATTTTTAAAGGATAAAAAAGTCTGTATTGATTACGAAATATTTATTTGATAATGTCTTCATCTATTATCATACAAAGAGACTTACGTATTATACAATAATTACTACTACTAAATACTATATTAATCGGGACATGATGATTCTCCTAGATCATATATCAACCACACAAAACAGAATTGATATTATGTAATTCATGAATAAATATCAAACAATATTCATGTCGTTGACAGGGGGTTTAATTTATCTATTTCTAAAAACAAAGCAGTCAGTTGTTATTTTAAAATCTTAGCCTAAGGCACTGACAAAATGCTGCCTTAAAAATCATGGGTACATAAAATTAAAAAATAATAATATATCTCTAAAGCGTAAATAACATTGCTTAAAATTATAAAAATAAAAAAAAAAAATTCGGCGAACCTAAAGCATAATAAGCAATAATGTGGAATAATTAACTGAGCTGTGTCGTGTCATGCACTGAAATTTCATCATAAGTTTTTTTTTCACTGATCATGCAAATAGGATTATAGATTTTCTATTACTACAACTTAACATACTGAATAATTAATTAAACTAACTCGTATGATGTGTGTGCCATTGCAGTGGATGAGCAATCAAACACTGTCTTTCAATTTAGTTCAACGGCAAACCAAACATATCATGCTTACAGTCCAAAATTTCATTAATACAAAATCCGAGTTGAAATCACACAAGGAGTTTATTTTGGAGTTATTAGCATGCAACTTCATATTTCGATACCCACTTCCCAATAACAAGTTTCCAATAACAGTTATGCTCGAAATGCTTTATAAATGCTGTTTTCTGTTATATACCAAAAATACAAAGATAAAGTTATTGTATAAAATAGGCTTCTGATTCTAAAGCAATTATTGTAAAGTACATCTGAAAACTCAATAAAGCATCAGTAAATTGTGCATCAGTCACTTAACACATTATTGAATTAGAGCAAAAGTTAATGAAATTTGTGTCTTTAAACATGTTCAATTCATTATTTGTTTTGACTATTTTTAAAGAAGTCCATAAGAGCGATTGTCGATTGGGAAGTGTAGATGGTCATTTAATCACACATTTGAATGTATATAAAACGTGTTTAACATGAATTACCACTGTACATTTTAATTTAATTTCTTATTAGTCATTTTATATCGGATGTCATCTCTGTAATACATTGAAAAGAACATAAAGACTGCAAGTCGATTACACTGAATAGTTATAATGAATGAAATAATTAATATACACGTTGGCGCGAGGCGGCAGCTGGTGGCGGCGCGCCGGCGCACGCAACTCTCGCCGAGTAGGAATGACACCTGGATACTGCTTGTATTAAGCTTGCAGCTTCTATTTGTTATTTTTCTGTTAATTCCATCTGGTTAAAATAAAATTAGGATCATTAAAACTGGATTGTGCAAATGTATTAGAATTCAATTAAAATCATCATTAACACACGTTACCTGTAGAGGTCCATTGCACACTTCAACATGTTTGCTAGACAAGTCAGCCATTAGTCTTTCCTGAAATAAACATATAGAAATTATTGACATGATGTGCTAAAATAATGTTTACTAGGAAGTAAACAAGTACAAGAACATTTTGACACAAGGATATATTGCCCAACACAAGATTATGCAATTATGTTTCAAAACAAGTACACAATTATGTTTGAGCTTAAAAGTATTGGCATCAACTCGCGATATAGCAACTATATATTATTAACTAATACTATTGACCTACGTGGGCACGATGTCACGTCAATATTAGCACATGCGAGAATTTCCGAGTTCTTTGAGTTCGTTAGTTTTATGTAGTTGTGTAGCGTGTACACAACGGCCTGAGGGGTTACTCTATAAAAACAATGCGCACTTCGAACATTCGGATGTTCGACATCCGGTGTAAGATATAAGATTTTCACTTCTTAAAATCAATACTATTCTCTCCTACACTTATGATTTTCTCCTTAAGTTAAGTCCTTAACTTAGTCTATGCTTGCGACGGACGATAGCACACTAGGCACATATGGTGCGGCGTTCAAACATTCGATGTTCGTATCGTTTTTTATAGAGTAAGCCCTGGGTCAAATTATCGTATCATCGGTGTTGTGATATACACTAGCATATCGGGTATTGAACATTGATGTTAACTATTGCAAAAAACTATAAGGCAGCCCTTGTATAAGACAGCTCCCAGGTGAATACTAAAACTTTCTTGTGCCGACTTGCGATAGCAATAATATTTTCTCAAGATCTCTAACTTATAGCGAGAACTGTATTTTTATGTAAAATAATCTTCTAAACAATATCATTTCACATTTGAATCTAATCAACAATATGCTTCGCGACGTAAATGTTTGTAATGTTTTATTTGCCACATGTCACAACAATTATAATGCGCCAGCCGCCAGCTGCTAACTATTAGATATTACTGGAAATGTATCACTTATTATGGTTATAGGGCACATAACTATATTAAACTTCTTGGGAGATTTGTTTAACCAATGTTGGCGAAACAGAACATACCTGAGTAAAGCGCTCCGCATCAGCAAAGCTGTGATTTTGATTGGACGCGTTTTGTGCCTGCTGCAGTTCGGCTTGTAGCGCGTCAATCTTCTTCTGCATCTATGGGTTTACACATTGCATAATATATTTATTTGCCATATCCAACCTAAACCATCACCGCTTAACAAAATGACAAAAAGAAATTAAACAAAGTGTGTGTAGATATGGATATATCTACAAATTGTGGATACAAAACCGATAGAGTAGAAGAAAGCACGTTTGAGAACATTTACGTATGACATAACCCGAGGGCAATGATGTAGGACCGACGGTACACTGCAGCGACACACAAGCACACACAGTGCAAAGTACAGTATTGTATACCTCCTCTACTATTGTAGTCAATGATTTTTCAATGCAGGAGTATGCGAACGCCACCCCTGGCGAAGGTAGCCCTTCCTACGTTAAAAAAGTTTAGCTCAATATTTAATGTAATATCGTTATTACATAGTGAGAAAATTATACTCATTTTGAGCTGAGCATCTTATTATTTGTAATGTCGTGGGGAAATTATTACGGATTATGCTAATCTGTCAATATATATTAATAGGGTCACTTTGTTAGATTAATTTACGACACTCGGTTTTCATGTTTTGTATAGTTTTTAGGAGGTGACAGAAAACTTTTTAGAACACTGATAAAATATGTTAATGGGATGTTCATATCCGTTCAGATAACTTGCACGATGGTGGATAAGTCATCATAGTGACCGACGCTAATATCGGGTTTCTGTCTATATCAGTGTTTCCAGTTTTGAATGAGCTGGTACAAATTATTGAGCAAAAACGCAACTGAGTACCCATAGATACCCAAATTTTATTGCACCTCGCTTACCATCAGGTACACTGTAATCACTTTATAAAAAAAAAACATTGATTTCTGTTATTCCTTAAAATGATTAGTTATTTAAAAATAAATTATTTGTCGATAAAAAAGGATTTATCCGCGAACATATCTAACTAATTCTAAAGATATCTCATTGATATTCCACTGAAACGAAAATTAATTACTTAATTAAATGTTTGTGCAGAGATATTTTAGTATAACATACATACTTCTTAGAGCTGCTGAAAGGATATTCACAATATTTTTTTCTACTACTTTGGTAAGCACAAAATTTGGAGTTCCTTCAAACATCTCGAATGTTCCAGCATGTCCTACCTGCAACACCGTCCTCTGTCGCAGGTCGTCTAGTTCCCGCTGCTTGTCGGCGAGCTGCTGCGCCCAGCGCTGCTCCTCCGTCGTCACGTTCTGTTGCAGCCGACTTAACACTCCTTCCTACATGGTTCAATGGAATAGTAAATAACTTTACCTAAGATCAAGTTTCTGATATAGACGGCAAAGCCGGCAGAGTCTGAGATATTTTTCTATATTACAATTTAAAATAATGTTCACAGTACTATTATATATAGAAGTATGCGTGGACCGTTATTATTGTCAAGTCAGTTGCAAAAATAATTTCACACCATACACTGGTGGTTCTTTTCAAATTACTTTACATACTCTACTGGACATATTGGCGAGCGCAGTGAAATGCAAAGCATTGCTTTGACATTTATGATATTGTTTGATTTTAATATGTCGAAGAGCATGTCTGGTCGTTTCGCCATTAATTGCAATGAAAAATAATTATTATTATTACAAGTGAACTGACCGCTCCTAAATTTTGAGATCATCACCCTAACAAATACGATTAGTGTATCAGTGCAGTGACTCACAGTGTCGTCGATGATCCTCTTGTACTTGTCGACGAGGCCCTGCAGGTGTTCGTTGTGTGCGGCGAGCTCGGCGAGGCGCTGCTCGGCGGCGGGCTCGGCGGGCGCGGCGGGCTCGGCGGGCGCGGCGGGCTCGGCGGGCGCGGCGGGCTCGGCGGGCGCGGCGGGCGCGGCGGTCGCGGCGGGCGCGGCGGGCGCGGCGGGTGCGGAGCGCGTGAGTTGCTGCAGGTTGTCCGCGAAGGCGCGCAGCCACTGCGAGCCGGGCGCGGTGGCGGGCGCGGCGCCGGGACACGCGGCGCGCAGCACGCTCGCCACCTCCGCGTACTGCGCCTCCTGCGCCTTCTCTATCGCCTCCTACACACATATTCAATTTAATACTATTTCTTGGAAACTATTCATAAATTTCTATATTTATATACACATACTACTAACTATATATAACAATATTGAAATTTAAGCTAAATGTATAAATCACTGTTAATACAAGAGTACACGTGTTAAGCGATGATGACACAAATGTGCAGTATCGTTATAGTATGTCTGCGGGCGTGAGTAAGCAACACATTGAACGAAGCGAAGCCGGCCTAAGATGTGTCGCAGTACATGGACATACATATACCGTGTACAAACAATAAAAGCGCAACACTTACGCGCAGCGAGTCTTGGGCCGGCAACGCGCTTGCCGATCTCATTTGTAGTGCCTTTTCGGCTGACTGTAACGCCTCCATTACTTTCCAGTTTTTAGTTCGCAACTCCTATATGATGTGAGAATTATACGTAATGTACATCAATAAGTCACAAAGGTTAACGCAGCGGTACCTAGTTCGGTCACACAACACTCCATAAACAAATGGGACATGGTAATTTATGTGGAAATAGTGAAGCATTAACAGTGCATGTGGCACATTCGGTCGTTAGACAGGGACGTGGTAGGATGCGAGAAGTAGTAAGAAGCAATAAGAAGAGTGTGTGGTGTATGGTGTTGTGATGATAGTGTACTGACGTTGTTCTTGTCGCGGTACGCGTGCAGCTGGTCGTGCAGGCGCGCCAGCTGGTCGCGCTGGTCGCGGCTGCAGCGCTGCGCCGCCACCAGCTCGCCGCGCAGGCTCTCCACCACCGCCTCCACCTTGGCCAGCTCCGCCGCCTGACACACACACATTCATCATCATCATCATCATATCAGCCACAGGAAGTCCACTGCTGAACATAGGCCTCCCCCAAGGATCTCCACAATGACATGACACGCACATTACTCAATTAAATATATAAATAAATATACCCAGTCACATCCTTAGTTCTGACCCCACACTAAGATCGAGTCTTGTGTCGTGGGTGTGAGAAACACCGAGAGACGTTTCGATCTCACTAACACCCGAAACAAATACCTGTGGTTCATACGAAATATTTGTTTCGGTGCGGGGATCGAACCCGCGACCTGTCGTTACACACCCAGCGTCTAACCAACTACGCCACGGAGGCTGGCAATAGTCACTACTTTACGCTATTTATAATATAAATAATATAAAGGGCACCTTTTTCCGCCTTCGTATTAGCTGACATTTGACAGGTAACATACACAAAATATTTGGAAAAGAAAAATTAAAAAATGTTTACAGCTATTGAATTCCGCTCAAACCCATTTGAGAAAGATAATAACTAAATATACTTTTAGTTAGCAACAAAATTTATAGCAGTGCTACCAATATTACAAAAAGCTTTCTTCGTTTTTGACGCAAATAAATACTCTAAGATCACTAAAATAGATTCTCGTGTAATAGCTCCGACCATATTAGAATTACTATTACCTTCTGTTGCTCATTTTCATTGGACGCTGGCAAACCGTTTTGTGCCGGCACGACCTTCATCTGTTTCAGTTCAGCCAATTCCGATTCGCGAGCCGCGAGTTGTTCGCCAAGAGAGGCGATTTCACCCGACAGCTGAAACATATACGTTTTAATGCTTCTTTTCCACAAACGGCATATTATATTAGTGACAAGATGTAAGCTGATTCTATCACCTGTTTTTTCTGGTTTTCTAATTCTTCTTTTAATTTTTCCGCATTAGCTTCAGCGGTCTGGGCTCGACTAGCCAGACGTTGCACTTCGTTTTGAAGTTCTGTAACGTTTATTGAATGCGTAAGTGCGATTGTTTTGTGTGAATAACGCTCGAATACTGGAACGCAACTTAAATATAAGTTGCGCTTAACTACCTTAATCCCGCTTAAAAAGTGGGCTGTGCACTGTTAAGAGCAACTTATTATTTGAATGGCGTTCCAGTATTCGGGCGTTAGTGTGAATATAAACAGCAAGATGTTGACTGACCGGCGAGCCGCTCCTGTGCCTGGCGCCGCTCCTGCTGGGCGTGCTGCTCGAGCTCGCCGTACGCGCGGTTCGAGTCCTGAGACATGACAGATGGTGTTATGACATATTTTCGTTTTCAAGCCAATATCTGCTATGTACCCTTTTTTGAGCTTTCAACGTTTTGACTATTATGACTACTTTGTTATCTTAACTTTTGTTATTGGTATGTACTAAAACCGCTATGTTATTCTAATTATTTTACGGTGACTTATAAGTATTAGAAAAAAGCTTATGTGAATATAAAATTTTACATTACTATATTTTTATATATTCAGGCTATCCACCCTCCACCACTGGAGGTACCATACATGAAATTATGTTGAGTGGTCACCTAAGCTAAGATGTTTATAAAGCATAGATGCGTTGTCCGAGCTTTATAATGGCAAGACGTTTGGAAGGTTTTTGCCTCCCTTGCAATTAGTCACGTTTCAACCAGTGTCGCGGAAACACGTTTCTCTGACTATTTGTATTCTCAAAACCAAATGCGGAAAAATAGATTAGAGTGATTTAAAATAATGTACAAATGATTCTGAAACTGTGAAACAAAAAAATATTTTATTTAGTGCGCAAGTACACACTAATTTAATTTTTTATTAAATAAAATTAATAAATTCGCTCTCAAAGCGACGTTTGACAGCTCTCGCCACGTCATCCCGTACTTCATGCTTGGTGCTACGTCACACGCGCTTTGGCCAATAACCGTGCGGCACTTATTGTTACGTAACTACCGATGTCTATTCATCTTCTTCTAACATATGATTCTTGCTTTTTTACACTTTCTTCGAACCAATTTGAAATTACAATACGCATCGCGCCATTTTTTTGTGCCATTATGTTAGTGTATGACGTGTCTATTTGTAAAACGTCATTGCACCTAAGTGTCAATTTTTTTGTTATCCTGTATGTCTGTACGCCGTGTTATGTGGTAATAAATGTGTTCTATGTTTTGTTATTTTTTTGTTATATAACAGACAATGTTTTGACAAGCAAAACATAATGATATAATGTGAAGCTATGTATGTACCTGCAGCTGCTGCGCCAGGTCGGCGGCGTGCTGCTGCCCCATGATGAGCGAGTCTCGCGCGGCGGCCAGCTCGCAGCGCGCCTGCCCCGCCTCCAGCGCATGCGCGTTGAGCTCGGCCTGCAGCGCCGCCAGCTGCTGCACCAGCGCGCCCTCCGCCTCCGACAGCCGCTGGATGTGCAACTCCAGCTGCACGCGCTGCGCCGCCGCCTCGCCCTCCGCGCCCAGCTTAGACTGCAGCTGCAATGTTGACGAGCCGTTACTATACATTCGTATGTCAATTCAAATGTATTAACGGTATTTGAGATAGTATTTTTGTAATTAGATATAAAAGCTTATTTCAAATGAAATTTATCATGACATAAGAACATATTTCAAAGTGCCATGTTTCCAAAATAAATCAGTTATTGAAACTTGCAAATGATCTGAATCATTTATAACGGCGTAACCGTGAACAAACATTTATAAAAACTACATACATCAATTCACGCCTTTTTCGCAGAAGCACAGGTGCTAACAGAACAACCACATTTCACCTTGTATGTTCCGTCCTGCAATATGATAGGTGGCGAGCCCATTATATAAAAACTATTGATCCATATATTAAAATCGTCATGGAGATATACGCACGACTAGTTTGTCCTGCGCGAGCGCCTGGTTGTCGTCCTATCAGGCGCTGGAGGCGCGCCTGCAGCGCGTGCAGCTCGGCGGCGGCGTGGTCGGCGCGCACGCGCTGCTGCTCCGCGCCGCGCACCGCGCCCGCCGCGCGCGCACGTTCGCTGTTCAGGCTCGCCCTGACGCACATACACATATATACATAATGCACGTGTTCATTTCATTTAATCCATCCATATGCATATACATAGGCAATATAAAGGAGGACTTAATACTTTAGCCTCTCTTCTAATCCACTTTTGTCGACTAGTCCTTGTTTTACAAATACTTTTTTCTTTAATACGTAATTAATACGTCAGCAGGTCACATATGGATACTCACAACACTGAGTACTTGTAATGTGTCAGTCTTAATTAATAAAGGTTTTGGAAGATGTAGACGAGTTTTCGATCCTTGGCAATCTCATAAGTCATAACCAATGAATTGCAAAATAAATTATTTAGGTTTATGTCAGAAAAATGTAAATATGATGCTCAATTAACCAAAACTAGGTGCAAAAAAATAATATATAAAATAACTAAACTCACCTCAATTCCTTAAGTTTCGCCTGTAAAGCTTGGGAAGCTTCAACTTCATCAGCCAAAGCCTTCTCCTTATCAGCCAACTGCTTCTTCAACTTCTGTACTGGATCATTAGGACCCTGAGCAATACATTCATCAATATTAATACTACAATTTAATTTAGATATTGAATAGATTATTTCTGTTGATAATTGATAAGTAAATTTTTATTAAGGATAGTACGACAAGAATCAAAATTGCTGGTTGGTTGGCAAAATTGGTTATCAAATAATGACGAAATCAATCGCAAAAGAATTTGATGAATGTGGAATGTGAGATTAGTAAAAGCAAGGGCGGATCCAGCTTTCAACCCAGGCATGGTCATATTATTGTCTTGTCAGACCGGGTACGATTTCAATACTCAAATATAGGAATGTTTTTTAAGTTTCGGGTATCCAGTACCGCCGCGACCAGCACAACGCATCACACGAGATTAGTTGCCAACGCGTTACCAATGTGTTGGCGAATAATCGCGTCATGTACGAACCTCGTATGATAATGTATGGACGGTAACGCTCAAGTTACTCGTTACTAATTAGAGTTTGTAACCAATTCTTTTTGAGTAGCTCCATGTACGTCCAGCGTTAACTGTTACAAATTATAGTTTGTAACTAATTACTTTTGAGTAGCTCCATGTGCGACCGGCCTTAACCGTTACAAATTATAGTTTGTTACAAATTATTTTTGAGTGTCCGTGTGCAACTGGCCTTACTCATTACAAATAATAGTTTGCAACTAATTATTTTTGAGTAGCTCCGTGTCTGGTGGGACTTAATGTATATATTAGTGGTAGGTCTCTCATATGTGAGAGGTCATCTGGGTAGGTACCACCGCAATATCTATTTCTCCCGTGAAGCAGCAGTGTAAATGCGCTGTTGTGTTTCGGATTTAAGAACATTGTAGCCATAGTAACTACTGGACATATTGAGACTTAAAATCTTATGTCTCATGGTGAGCGCAGTGCAATTTTGCTACTGTTTATGAGCGGTCGTATCGCTTACCACCAGGCGACCGGCTTGCTCGTCTCGTCATTCATTGAAATAAAAAAAATTAAAAATAGTGATCACCTCGGTCCACTCGGAGTGCTGTGGCAGCGGGTCGTGGTGCTTGTTGAGCAGCGCGTCGGTGAGGATCTGTATCTCGGTGCGGGACAGCGCCGCCTCGCGCACCACGCGCACCAGCTCGCCCACGTTCACGCCGCCGCTGTCGCCAGCTGCAACACATACATTACTCTATACACCTCTATACCTTATTACATAAATAAATCATTGTTATACCACAAAATCACTAAATATATATCGCACCTTTACAGTTAGTGATATAATAAAAAAAAAATAGATTTTGTCTTTTAAACATATTTTGGCTCAAAATGACCAATCGACTGGTTATTAAAGAATGACCTATTATGCATGAGAGGCAGAAAGATAAATAAATCGGTCGTCTAGATATATCTTCCATAAGTTCAAAATTTCTTATGTCAAATCAAATCTTAATCTTACAAATCTGTAATAAACATTTCCCAAAAATTAAGATTTTTTTAGTTCATTCACTCTAATTCTAAATGTGCGATATTATATGTCTTTACGATTGTAGTCTACTTATTTAAAGAATCCAACTACTACATTAACCAAAGAGTATGCACATCATCATCATCATCATCATATCAGCCACAGGAAGTCCACTGCTGAACATAGGCCTCCCCCAATGATCTCCACAATGACCTGTTGGAAGCGGCCTGCATCCAGCGACTTCCTGCGACCTTAGTCAGATCGTCCGTCCACCTTGTAGGCGGGCGTCCAACACTTCGCTTGCCTATACGTGGCCTCCACTCGAGAACCTTTCGGCCCCAACGGCCATCGGTTCTACGAGCTATGTGCCCGGCCCACTGCCACTTCAACTTGCCAATCCTATGGGCTATGTCGGTAACCTTGGTTCTCCTACGGATCTCCTCATTTCTGATTCGAGTATGCACATACATTATAATAATCAACTACAATCCTGCTATTTGGTTGAATATCATGGTGTACACCAATTTGTTTATGTGGTGTTATTTTCAGCACTGGAAATGGCAGTGGCAAACAAATATTGTGCAACTCAATTCTTATTTTGTTGACATTGTTGCTGAAATAAAGCAATTTGAATATTTGAGATAAAGGAGAATGCCGATTAATAGTTACAGTAAAAAATATCAATGATTCCAATACTGATACTGCTTAAAATTTATTATATTATTTTTATGGATTGCCTGAAAGGTTTTCCTGTTTTATTCCGGGCGACAGATTTTTATAAAATAAAATAATTATCATCACATTGTACACATCATATTTAGTTCACAGAGCAAAAGGCAAAAAAAGAATGTTTTATTGGACTTCAAGTTAATTTCTAAAAGAACTCCAGGCTTTGTTCGCAATTATGTTTATATTTATCTAAAAAAAAAGGTTTCATTTCACAGGTACAAAAATCTTCACACCGGTTTCATAGAACCAGTTTCAAAGGAAAAATAAATAGTACTAATTTTAGAATCTAGGGATTTTGGTGGAAAACATTATAGATTGATGGATAATTTGTGAGTACTATAAGGATTACTGAACACAGGTTTATTTATTTAGGCTTTAAATGGCAATTTAGAAGCTTAAGATATCCGAAATCACTAAATATAAGATGAAAATAAAAATATTATCAGACTAATAAGACCCCTGTGGAGGGATTTTGCTGAGAAAAATAATCTTTTTGTGTTTAGTTCCTGAAAAATAAAAATTTAAGCAATACGAAATTATTCAGAAACTCTCGTCAAGAACTTTTTTTTTTTCACCTACTTATCGTACATAATTTTTTATAGCAATTGCATATTATAATAGAAGAACATCTTATCAATAAATTACCATTTTTATATTTCAACAAAATTAGTTTTCATGTTTCCTACAAATATTTTAAAAACCACTATAAAACACGCTGTCCGATCTGCATCAAATCACACCGCCGCAAGGCCTTCTAGAGGGAGGACGTATCGCTCGTCGCTCCGACCTGGCTGCAGTCGATTTTTGCCGTGCGTAGTAAAAATAGCCACGCGTGTACTGCGATTGCCACATCTTAGTACTTCGATAGTAAAATATATATTTTTTTTAATTACCTACAATGATTTTGTAGTAAGTATAAATTATGTTTCAGATATTGAAATAATACTATTATTTACGGACAGTCCACCCCGTGACCACGAAAGCTGTAAAGTAATCGAAACGTCGGGAACTCAAAAAAATTAAAAATTAAACCAAATCCGCGATAAAATCCGTAAATAATAGTATTATTTCAATGTGTAACATTCGCGTAAATCTAAGAAACCATTATGTTTCAGATAATATAATGGGATGTAATTCCGAGGCTAAATTATGTTATGTATGGTAATATAAAATTAAATATATTTCGTAATTGTAAGGGGTTGTAAGGCCCCTAATGCTTGCACAGTAATATTTGTCTACTTATAATGCAAATAAAATATTTTTATGATATTATATTACCAATATACATATCTATACATATAAATAAATTGAAGTGTCTGTTTTAAGAGTGAAAATAAAAAAAAATGTCCTACTACATATCGTTATATACACGATACCTGTGCCGAAAATTATATTTAAATTTTTTTTGTCAGTCTGTCTGTTTGTTCCGGCTAATCTCTGAAATGGCTGGACCTATTTTGACGGGACTTTTTTGTCAGGTAGCTGATATAACAAGGAGTAACTTAGGCTACATTTATTTTAGAAAAGTTATTTTCTGTTTTGTTCTGGCTAATCTCTGAAATGGCTGGACCGATTTTGACGGGACTTTTATTGTCAGGTAGCTGATATAATAAGGAGTAACTTAGGCTACATTTGTTTTAGAAAATTTCATTTATTTAAAAAAATAACTTAAAAAAACGAATTAACTTTTTTGTTAAACTCCACGCGGACGAAGTCGCGGGCACAGCTAGTAAATCATAAGTTACATTTCAATTGAATATTAGAATTTTGAAGCGCACGGATCAAAGTTGTTTGAGCTGACTGTATAGCAAGCCAACGCGGCAGCTCTACGCACACAGCTTTGGTCGCTTATGTGTGCGTGATATTAACGAAGAAATACCTATAGTTGACTTTGCGCGCAAGGTGTAAACGCTCTTAAAATGAGCATGTAATTTTGTAATATATTTTCGTGTCTCACCCATGAGTGTGAGCACATTGGGCTCGGGCTTCTTCTTCTTGTTCTTGCCGGCGGGCGCGGCGGCGGGCGCTCCGCCCAGCGCCTGCTTCAGCAGCTTCTCCGTGGTGAGCTCGGTGGGCTGCGGAGCGTTCAGTGGAGGCACCACTTCCTCACGACCCGTCTCCACCACTTCGCTAACGGGGGCTTTCTTCTCTACTTTTTTAGCTACAGAATAAAATAAAACATTAACTATAAAAAGAGTATGAGTTCTAATCTATCTGCCAGGAAATACAAGAATTAATCAATATCTGTTAGTTGAAAATCAGAAACATACTGATATTGCAGAGCCGTAAATTAAAGATTTTTAGTGCACAAGTAGAGCCAGTAAATGGTCATATCTGCAGCATACACACAAAATGTAACATTAATAACGAGAAACAATTTATTTCGCTTTAATAGAAATTCCACATGAAAAATTGACTAATGGGTGATTATATAAATCTATAAATTGATAACATTTAAAACCATTACATTATTTAGCATCACAATAAATATTGAACATACATAATATAATATGGTAATTACCTTTGCGTGACTCCTTCGACGCGTCACCGCTGTTATGTCTCTCGCGATTGGTTTCTTCCTTCACAGGCTCGGCCGGGGAAGGCGCCTTAGCAGCAACTTTTCCGCCTTTCGCTGGCTTTCCAGATTTGGGAGCCTTTACTTCGGGCGCTTCTTCAATCTTTTCCGAAACCTATCACAATATCTCGTATTAGTATATTTGTTTATTTAAAGAAGAATAGTAAAGTATTATATTTAATAAAAGCTTCATGATGAAATGAAAGGACCCCATACTATATAAAATAGAAGCTATAAATAATATGTACATGCCAAGCAAAATTTGTAACAGTTAATGCGAAATGGAAAAGCCTTAATCAACAGGTTCCAAGAACAAAAGGGTATGAATAAATAACATGTTTAGTTTATTATTATTTGTTTTTGTTTGCAACTACCACATAGAATTATATTTCCTTTTTTGTTGGATTGTTTAATTTATGAAATAACAAATCGGTTGGTGTTAGAATAAATATGTATTACTATTTGTATTAGAAAAATATTGCTTGAAACTTACAGTATTTTCAATGTGATCTTGTTCTTGGGACACATGAAAATAATTAATTATATCAAAATACCCATACACCAAAACCATAAAGCATTATATTTTTATATACCACAATGACATATAGAAACAGCTAACTGATGTTATATTTGATGATTCATTCAAATTAATTCTAAGGACAAACACAGTTTAACTATTTAAGAACTCACTTTATCTGCTGCTAGTGACGATTGCAACAGTTCAAATTCGTCTTTAGGGTGCATTTCCTCAAAATGATTGACGACAGCTACTTCAGTGGGTACAGGCACTGCGCTCGGATCGCTAACGCAGCTCGGATCCTCTTTATTCAACAGAATCGGCTTTACCTTGGAATCTTTGCCGCGTTTGCGAATCTGCACGAACATTAACGCCACGCGTCACTTCATGCCATTTATGTACAAACCTACACAACTCTTATCTCCAAAGCCTGTACTTAACACCCAATTTTGTCTATGTTTTTATTGCCTTAAACCATCACATTTTAATTGTATTTGAACCTATTTCTACACACCATTTTCTATTATTCTTGTTTTGAGTATGAAATTTAAGTGACTGCTAAATATTGTGTGATATTTTATATTTAATATGAATACATGGATCCCATATTTTACAAGAGATGAGATTAGCTTTTTTGTGTATTACCAAAAACTGAAAATAAAAAATGATAGAAAAAAGATACACTAATTATTATTATCACCTTCTAATCCTGAAATGTTAATCTAAATGGGTATTAGGTTTTATATGTTTTAGTTTTCAGTGTTTATAGTAATAATTAGAAATGCAGGTGATTATGTGCCCAAACAACACATTCATATATTTACTGTAATTAGTTAAATGTTTTTGTTTTAAAGAATTAACTAATTATTATTAATTAAGATAGGTAAGTAAATTAACCTTTTAAGGACCATCTAATTTAAAAAAAAAGATATAAATAGTTTGCATGCAAAAAGATATTATTGTCAATGTAAGAGCATACTATACATATCCCATATATAGACCACAATGATGATCACCTTAGTGAATGAAATGACCCAAATGTTAATATTTGAAATAAGATATTAGAAGAGTATGACTGTACAACTTCTGACTAACCTTGATGTTGGGTGGCGTGTCCTTGGGGATGTCAACAACTACAGGGGGGCAGAACTCAACATGGGTCTTAGTAGGGGGTACTGGGTCATCTTCCAAACTGCTCTCAGCAGGGGCCTCACTTTCCTGTTCACTGCCAGTGGCGGCCGCAGCATTTTCCTTATTCTTTTCTTTCTTCGCCAACTAAATCATACAAACAGATAATATCTGATAGGAACATACTTATATTGTTTGTAATCTAATACCTAATAATTTTACCACTAGCTACTAGAAATTTGCTATAAGATGTACTAACAAAATATAAAATATATATTGATCTTGAATTATCAATTGGGGGTTAACGTCACTCGCGTCCGTAGGCTTTGACTCTAGTTTCCCTACACGTGACCCCTGGGTAGTGCCAAATGAGTGACACAGTTCGTGGTGGTAGGATTAGCGTAAAGACCGCCATAGTGTTCCCTGCAAAGGGAACGCGTTCCGGGATCAGCCCGTGATTCTCCGGTTTTTCGAGGGGCTTGAGTTCGGGCATGACGATGTACCGTGTGAGTATTTTTGGTTCGCGGTCGATGGAGGGGATTTGACCCGCCGGCCAGGGAGACCCGTAGAAACAGTTGTCCACTGTACCGCAGTACAGGGGCCCAATCGTGGTTAACCACCACGAGAGGCTGCCTCACCATGCCGCGCATAATCTTGGGTGGGTCCGTCGTGCCGGTTGGTGACCGGAACCGGAAAGTTGGGGACCGGGGGCCCTTCCGCCGGCGGATCAATTCCGCTCCTGTCGACTATTTCGTGCCGGTGCTCACTCGGTCTTCTTAGTGCCCGGCCTGAAGGTCCTCGTGCCTCTTCACCAAACCCATCCCGTTTTTAACTTCATGACAGTGCACATAAACAGAGCAGGTCCTTCAGCGGTGCATAACCCCACCACCGCGTTCACTATGGAGTTCGCCAACATCCGCGGTCTCCATACGAACCTCAATGCCGTCACCACCATCTCGAGACGGCCCGGCCTGCTTTGCTCTTCCTGACGGAGACGCAGATTCGTTGTCTGACCGACAATTCTTACTTGCTGTACCCCAGTTATTCGCTTGAAGAAAACTTCAAGCCTAAAGCCCGGGTTTGCTTGTTTGTTCGGTCGGACGTCTGCTGTCGCCGTCTGCGCTGCATGGAGGACCCCTCCTTCTCCGCTCTGTGGGTGCACGTGGATTTTGGTTCCCTGGGCCGTTTCTACGTGTGCCTTTACAGGTCACACAACGGGGACGAGGAGACGACTCAGCTGTTCAGGTATCTTAGCCAGGCGGCTGATGACGCGCAGGCGCAGTTCCCGTCGGCCGAAATGGTTGTCTTGGGGGATTTCAATGCACATCACGAATTGTGGCTGGGATCCTCCAAGACTGATCATGCTGGTAGGACTGCCCATGCATTCGCTCTGACTCATGACTTGACACAGCTGGTGAACCAGCCCACCAGGATCCCGGATGTGGCGGGTCATGAGCCTTCTCTGCTGGACCTTCTGCTGGCGAGTAACCCGGCCGGGTATCGTGTGACCGTTAGTGCGCCTCTGGGCACTTCTGATCACTGCCTGGTTGGGTCGTCAGTACCTTTCGCTCCACCTCCACGTCCCGTGCAGGTTAAGCGGAGGGTCTGGCATTACTCGTCGGCAGATTGGGATGGTATGCGGGAATATTTCGCATCCGTCCCTTGGAGGCAGCGCTGCTGTGAGGGCAAAGATCCTTCAGCGAGTGCCAACGCTATTGCTGGCGAGATTAGACTAGGAATGGATTACTACATTCCTTCCTCTGAGATCGCCAGTAAGGGCCGTGGACGCTCCTGGTTTAATCGTGCTTGCGCCGATGCTGTCGGTGAAAAACAAGCGGCGTATCGCGCTTGGATCAGGGGTCGCGCCAAGAAGGATCCCAATATCGGTTCCCTCAAAGAAGCCTACAACCGGGCCACCAAGGCCTGCAAGAAGGCATACGTTAGAGCGGATGCCCAGCGCGTTAGCAGCATTGGGCGTGCGTTGGCCAATCACCCGACTAGCAGTCGTGCTTATTGGAGTTTGGCCAGGGCCGTTCACTCTAACTTCTGCCGTCCAGCTTTGCCTCCGCTGAGGTACCCGGAAGGTTCGCTGGCTCACAACTCCCGCCCTGAAGACCGTGGTTCTCAAACGCTGCCTACACTGCCTGACTGCGGTTTCTCAATGGCGGATATTCGCATCAGGCAGTGTGATGTGCGGCGTGAGTTACGGTCTCTCGATGTGCGGAAAGCCAGTGGTCCGGATGGGATACCAGCGGTGGTTTTAAGAGCTTGTGCAGCCGAGTTGTCTCCTGCACTGACTCGCCTCTACCGAGCGTCCTACCGCACAGGTGTTGTGCCGGAATCTTGGAGGGAGGCCAATGTGAAACCGATCCCCAAAAAGTGTGATCGGTCGGACCCTACCAATTACCGCCCTATCGCTATCACCTCAGTGATGTGTAAGATCATGGAGCGGATCATAAACGCTCAATTGGTCCGCTACCTGGAGGATCACTCGTTGATCAGTGACAGACAATACGGATTCCGTCAATATCGATCAACGGGTGATCTTCTATCGTTTGTCCTTCATCGCTGGGGTGAGGCGATTGACAGGCGTGGTGAGGCTCTTGCTGTGAGCCTCGACATAGCCAAGGCGTTTGATAGGGTCTGGCACCGTGGTCTTCTTTCCAAGCTTCCGGCATACGGTCTGCCCGGCAACCTGTGTTCGTGGATATCCGGCTTTCTGCATGGGCGTAGAATACGTGTAGTCGTCGACGGAAACGCTTCGGCGCTCATGTCGGTAAATGCCGGAGTTCCACAGGGCTTGGTGCTGTCGCCCACCTTGTTTATTCTGCATATCAATGACATGTTGTGGCTTGGCAACATTCATTGCTATGCAGAAGACAGCACTGTTCATGGGCGATACCACTGCAGGCCTCCAGGTTGCCGAGTCGAAACTCGAAACCGGACCTTGGATCTCATTTCTACATGGATGTATGGAGTACTGCTCGCACCTCTGGGATGGATTCGCCCAGTACCTGCTCGATGCCTTGGATGGATTGCAGCGGCGGGCCATCCGCATTGTGAATGATGCAGACGTTACGAGCAACTTAGTCGCTACAACTCCGGAGGGATGTCGCCTCTCTAAGCGTGTTCTACCGCCTGTATCACGGTGAGTGCTCTGAAGAATTGTTCAACTTGATCCCCTCCTCTCCATTCCTTACCAAAACCACGCGTGCTGGCTTGCGAAGCCATAGCTTGACGGTCCACACCATCCCGGCGCGAACCAAACGGTTCTCGAATTCTTTTTTGTGCCATCAGGCTGTGGAATTGATTGCCATCTCACGTGTTCCTTCCTTCCTACAATCCTGGGTCCTTCCGCCATAGCGTGAAGAGGCACCTTAGCAGGCTGGCATAACTGTTTCCATTGGCATGGGACCTCCGTCCGATGCCAATGGATACTCTGCCTGGGCAGCATTAGCACTTACCATCAGGTGCAATGCCGCCAGTATGCCGGGCCAGTATAAAAAAAAAAAAACAATAAACATTATCAAGTACATACCTAAACGAAAACTGTTTACACTATCCTGTCTTGTCAATCAAAATCATAATAATAAGGCTCTAATAGGAATAATTATGAATTTCTTATAAGATTAATCCAACTAGAACACTAAGATCATATGAATATATATATATAAAAAGTTTAATAAAATATAAAAAATTTTATGATAAGTTATCATAATTAGGTTGTGATTTTTAAATATAGGATTTTTTTAAATATAGGGACCGTATATTAAAAAAAATAAGCATAGAAATGTATTGTTTGAATATCAATAAATAACAAGCAATATGTAAATGTTCTGCAATAATATGCCATTATACAGAGTTATAATATTTTTACATCACCAGTATTGATAACCTTTGGGTCTAAAGTATCTATTCATCACAATGTAGTGGTCCATCTATAAGCATTATTGTATTCTCATTACCTTCTTATTAGCTTTCTTGCTATTGGTCTTTTTAGCTTTGTTTTTGTTCTCTGCAAGGGCTAGTAGTTCAGTGGCAGCCCGGCGTTGCTGAGCTATAGCTTCTTCATAACTCGTCCCAGATGCAGAGAACAATCCCATCAATAAGAGAACAGCAACACCAGCCACTCCCAGCCCGCACAACACTAGCAATGCCTGCAGCTCCATGGGATCTGCTGCATGCAAATTACCTTTTGCAACAAAAACACTATTTTACAATGATATATCTATAAGCTACTTTAAACTTTACCATATGGTATCACTACTTAAAGTTTTTCAAGACTACAGATTTAATAATCATTATAAAGTTCAATTAATCCAAAACCCGGCAATGCCGTCTGAGGATATTTTTTAAATTAAAGATATTAATAGAATTCAGCTTCAGCATGGAATATTTATTTGATACATTTGAATAGTCTACATGAAAGGATGTAGTATTGATAACGGTAAGTAACAAAAATGCATGTTAATTTTAAATATATTTGGATTTATCGTATTTTTTGTACTTTTGTATTGGTTTGGTACAAGATAATGTAAATGAATTGGGGTTGAAATAGGGGTGATATGTGTTTTTTCGAACATCATATACGTACAATTATCCGGGGAAGTTTATGAAAATACAATGCAAAGCATTAAGCTGTATATTTTTTAGAAAACACTGAGATACAAGTTCACAAAATGAAGGTATAAAGCTGACACGTAAGCAATGACACATGTCAAAGGTTATTGACAGTCCTTTCGCTCAAAAAAACTACAAAAGGCAAAATAGCATTCTGAATACGCACTGGACCTATAACTTTAATGATTCGATCACAGTTATTTGCCTGAATATTCTTTCTAAATAGTAGTTATTTCAATAGTACGTCATCTCATTCTGTAGTTAAGTCTATAGCATTTAATTTGGTCGAGATAAGATAAATTATTTACGCTTACCTAATTATTCACACACGTTGATTCTATTATTAACTACTTAATTCAACACAGAATCCATTCAATCATTACATACCGCAACAACCAAAGAAAGAAAAGGATAAAAATGGAATGAAACCAGTGTCCGGCAAACTCGTTTCGGTTTTTTAATTTTTTCTGTATATTTTTTTGTTTCAAATAGGATTACGCAAAGGTATGACAATCATACAGTCTCGAACTCTGCTATTCGGGGCGGGGACAAATCCAACAAACCAAAAACCATGAAAATTGGTCTAGCTGATCTCGAGTTATAAGTGTTGTAACAAACCCGACTTTGTTTTATATATATAGATATAGAGCAAACGTGCAAAATAATGGCCAGTACTACGACCCTAAGTTGATATGTTTAAAACGATAATATAATACCAATTCAAGTTACTGTATGAATAATAGACGGGGTCTGTGCCCCGGGCGGCAAGCTTAGGGGGCGGTATATTGAATCTTGGGAGAAAACTACATAACTGACCAATAACGTAACACCACACCCGGGCACTGCATTTTTTTTTCGCGGGGCGCGAATAATGTGTGAAAAAGAGATAAAGCTATAATTGGAAACTCCATCATCGATCTCAACGACTACGTTTGGTTTCAAATTGAAAGTTTCAAGTTGATTAAACGAACGAAGAAACATATTTTATTTGGTACCGGAGGTTGTCCGCGACTTTGTCTACGTTTATATTATGATAATATAGTTGTAAAAGCAAACCAACGTTATACCGTTACAACTATATTACATTGTAAATACTCCGAACGCTTTTTACAAAAATAAACATTAAACATTCTCTTGGGTCCTTACCATCTTCTATTCAGCAATGAAATTAACCTTTATTGCAACCCCTTATAGCTAATATTCAAATACAAAGCCGATGCACCCGGTTCAGGACTCTAAGCTTGCGTGCTCTGGCAGATATTACGCCCTCGATGTGATTCCTTGGATTGAGATGGATATACATAGCGTATATCCACACCAAGGATATTCAGGTCATTCTGCATTGCGAGGGGTGCACCCTGAAAATTGGGAAGGGAGAGAATAGGTATTTTTTGCACGTGAACGCACACACCTGGATTTTATTGGCATTGTACTTAACCATATTTCTGGAAACCCATGTGAGCTCAATGACAAGATCTTCGCGTCCTCTCACAGTGTCGACCCGGCAACCCGGAGGCTCATAGCGGTATCGCCCAAGAACGGCGCCCATCTGCATCATCAATGAATGTTGCCTAGCGACAACATATTATTGATATGGAGAATAAACAGCATGGGCGGCAGCACCGAGCCCTGAGGAACTCCGGCATTTACCGACATGAGCGCCGAAGTATGTCCGTCGACGACGACACGTATTCTACGCCCATGGAGAAAGTCAGAAATCTACGAACACAGGTTGTCGGACAGACCATATGTCGGAACTTTGGAAAGAAGACCACGGTGCAAGACCTTATCAAAAGCCTTGGCTATGTCTAGGCTCATAGCATGAGCCTCGCCAAGCTAGTCAATCGCCTCACCCCAGCGATACAGGACAAACGCAAGAAGTTTCACCTGTTGGTCGATTTTGACGGAATCCGCGATGTCTGTCACTGATCAACGAGTGATCCAAGTGATTAACGAGTGATCAAGTAGCGGATCAATTGAGAGTTTATGATCCCTCCATGATCTTACACATCACTGAGGTGATAGCGATAGGGCGATAGTTGGTAGGGTTTGACCGATCACCCTTTTTGGGGATAGATTGCACATTGGCCTCCTTCCAAGATTCAGGCACGGCTCCTGCGCCGTAGGACGCTCGGTAGAGGCAAGTCAGTGCAGGAGACATCTCGGCTGCACAAGCTCTTAAAACCACCGCCAGTATTCCATCCGGGTCATTGGCGTTTCGCACATCGAAAGAAGAAGCGAGTGACGTTAACCTTCAGAAGTGAAGCTACATACAAGTGAACCTTATATAAAGCGTGTAAAAAATGCTTAATATGGTGGTAAAATGGCGTTCTTTCCCGAAGGCCTGTGTCATATGGTGGCTTAAAATTATGGTTATTATTAAGATAAAAATATAGGCAGGTGGGGGCGGCATTTATCAGTTTTTGCCCCGCCTTGAAAAATACCTAGATCCGGCGCTGATATTTAGCACCAGTGTATTATCTATGTTTAGCACCGCGATCAGTATAAACGACTCTAGGTGGTACGTTTAGTGACTTTTGACACATTGTGACTAAAACTTTTGCAAATAATTGCGACCAACTTTTTTGTATGTTTTTCCTATCGTCGCGTCGCGTCGAATTTGGGTAGTAAATATAATTACATACAGCGAGTCTTAAATCGTGAGTGCAAGAAACTTTTCAAGGGACTTTTCGATTGCACAAACACCTGTACCCGAAAAACTTTCTGTGGTTCACACAAATATTTATCTCAGTGTGGGGATCGAACATGCGGTCTCTGGTCTCACAGCCGGGTTCTGAACAACCACACCATGGAGGATACAGAGCCAAATTTCTTACTCTTCACGGCAACTAACTTTATATGGTCTAGTACTACTTGGTCTGTGATATGGTCTAACTTCACAAACTCTATAGACACATATTTCGACATAATTAATAAAGGCCTTGTAGAGTTAGGGCGTCTTTGGAGGCCTGTGTAGTGTAAAGCCCGCCACCCAAGACGCTTGTTTGCTGCTGGATTGCTTGAGTGGTTCGCCGATGGCTGCTCTGCTAGCAGCGCTGCGAGAAAGTAACGTCACTGCTGTCTCTCAAGCGTGGTCGCGTGCTGGCTTTCGGTGATCGAAACAATGATCATCATTGGATCGAACGCGTGCTATTTTTCGTGATAGATTGCTTGCGTGTTTGGGGTATTTTATGATTTTTCTGGGTGCACGGCAGTGCCCCCTCCAAGTCGAGCTAAAAAGCGGCACTGTCGTACCATCGTTTTCTCGAAGCAATTCAGGCCATTTTCTACCCTCTATAACTTCGTTGTGGTTAAAGCAAGAAGCCTGAATTTTCAGTTACTAAGCAGGCATGATATAAACACGGTATAGTTAAAATTTTATTCAATTTGAACCAATAGTTTAAGAATTGTAACATGTCAAACTTTCTTAATTTTGTCACTCACTGACTGACTGACCGATCATCAAAAGTCTAAGGCACTTCTAGCAGACATAGAACCTTCAAATTTAGAATATAATTATGTAGTGTTGAGTGTCTAAAGTAAGGGAAAATTTATACATTTCATAATTTCGAATACTAATCGACTTGGTATTACATGCATCTCACAACTTTTTGCGGCAGAAAACCTGAGCTGCGAGACTTGGATTTTTTTTACACGCTTTATATTAGCTTCACTTGTATGTTTGTTTGTAACCGACTTCTTTGGGCGCGATTTTGACCCACTTTAAACGGCCAGATTTCATTCAAATTTTGCACACCTGTCAAAGACCGATGACAATACAATAATTCGATTAAAATATATAATTATCCTGATTAGATTCGCCAGGATTAATTATTCTTATAATTGATGACCATTGCTACTGACCACTAGGTGGCGTATAGATGAACATAATTTGCTACTGACTAATAGATGGCGTGATCACGTCAATAATGCATATTTCCACTATTCATCGGTAGATGGCGTTAACATTGTATTCTTCAAGTGTCAAATGTTACTACTGACCAACAGATGGCGTTATTGATTGGAAATACAGCCGTAGATGGTTGTTTTTAGTCAAAACAATTAAATAATAGTTAAAAAAAACTAAAATACACGCTTTAATAAGATATACAACTAAAAAAGTAAAAATAATTGATACTGAATTTAAGATAAGAAAATGGAGTAAAATACATATATTTTATTGTTACAAAGCGTGGGGTGTTTACAACAATTACTTATCCTCCTGCACCCCACGCTGTGTAACAATAAAATATATGTATTTTACTCCATTTTCTTATCTTAAATTCACTATCAATTATTTTTACTTTTTTAGTTGTATATCTTATTAAAGCGTGTATTTTAGTTTTTTTTAACTATTATTTTTACAGTTTTTGTTTTCTTGTATAATTCGTGAGACTGGAAAGATCTTCAGGGCCAAATATAATAAAAACTGAAGTATGAAATTAAAAATACTAAAATTGTAGTAACAAGTAAAGTCGAAATTTTATAGATACATACCCGAGCTCACTAAATACCATGTTTAGTAGAACATTCTCTCCTGTATTACGCTGTAACAGCCACTTGCAACTCCACAATCGACGTTTTCGTTGTTCAAGCTCTCGTTTCCGTTTAAAAGCAATAACTGCAGCTGCCACAATAATAGTTTTTCTACGTCGAATTATCTCAGCTGCACAGGGCCGTCTTTAGCTATGATGGGGCCCTGGGCACAAAAGAATTTGGGGCCCTTCTGAAAAATAAAGAGAAAAAAAATCTAACATTTATCTACTAAGATCATTTCATATCGAAGTTATGTATCAATCTTGTCGGTCTTTTTGGTCGCTCGCTAAGGCTGTGGAGGTTAATTTCTGCCTGTCCAGTCCCCACCACTGCGTAAGCCCGATAACAGTTTGGTCCACAGTGCAAAGGAGAAGGCCGATCTCTTGACCTAATTCTTTGCCTCGAACTCGATTTTGGGTGACGGGGGAGCCACACCGCCGAACATCCCGCGTTGTGAGAGTCTCCTATCTGACATAAAAATAACCCAGCGTGCTGTCAGACGGGAGCTCAGGCTTCTTGACGTCCGTAAGTCGAGTGGGCCAGATGGCATCCCCGCAGTGGTTCTTAAAACGTGCGCCCCTGAGTTGACACCTGTGCTCACGCGCCTTTACCGTCTTTCCTATAAAGCCAACCGGGTTCCGGCTCCATGGAAGGTCGCTCCATGGATGTACACCCTGTCCCCAAAAGGGGTGACCGATCAGACCCTTCAAGTTTCAGGCCGATTGCTGTCACATCCCTACTCTCCAACGTCTTGGAGCGATTGAAATAAAACTATTATTTACGGATATTATCGCGGATTTGGTAAACCAAATCCGCGATAAAATCCGTAAATAATAGTTTTATTTCAATGTGTAACATTCGCGTAAATCTAAGAAACCATTAGGCTTTGGAGAGTGGGGGTGAGGTGATTGCGATCGGCCCTGACATTGCGAAGGCGTTCGACCGTGTGTCGCATCGCGCCCTTCTGGCGAAGCTACCTGCGTATGGAATTCCTGAGGGGCTCTGCAAATGGATCGCCAGCTTTTTGTATGGTCGGAGCATAAAAGTCGTAGTGGACGGCTGTTGCTCCGAGACCAAGACCATTAAAGCTGGTGTTCCACAAGGCTCGGTGCTATCGCCGACACTCCTTATCCTGCATATCAATGACATTTTGTCTATTGATAGCATGCATTGTTATGCAGATGATAGTACGAGTGACGCGCGGTACATCGGCCAACGGAGCCACTCTCGGGATTCCATTATGGAAAGACGGTTTCAACTTGTGTCTGAAGTCGAGAGCTCTCTGGGAGGGGCCTCCGAATGGGGTTAATTGAACTTAGTTCAATTTAACCCTTCGAAGACACAAGTTTGCGTGTTCACTGCGAAGAAGGACCCCTTTGTCATGGCGCCACAATTACTCTTACTCTCCAAGAATCCGAGAGTATTGGGATCTTTGGCGTCGAAATATTAAGCAAGGTCGAGTTTAGGAGTCATTTGGAGGACAAAGCTAAACTGGCGAGCAAGAAGTTGGGAATTCTGAAGAGGGCCAAGCGGTACTTTACGTCGGGTCATAGATTGACGCTTTACAAAGCGCAAATCCGGCCTCACATGGAGTACCTACTGCTCTCACCTCTGGACAGGTGCCCTAAAATACCAGCTCGACCCACTTGACTCCTTGCAGTGACGAGCTTGTCGAATAGTCAATGATCCAGATCTCACGGACAAATTGGAACCGTTAGGACTGCGAAGAGACTTCGGATCTCTCTGTGTGTTCTATCGTTTGTTCCATGGGGAGTGCTTGGGCATTGCAATTTTTCTAAAATAAATGTAGCCTAAGTTACTCCTTATTATATCAGCTACCTGACAAAAAAGGTCTCGTCAAAATCGGTCCAGCCATTTCAGAGATTAGCCGGAACAAACAGACAGACAGACAAAAAAAATTTAAATATCATTTTCGTCACAGGTATCGTGTATATAACGATATGTAGTTGAACATTTCTTTTATTTTCACTTTTAAAACAAACACTTCAATTTTATTTATATGTATATAGATGTTACATTCTTTCTCTGCTTTCGGCATTTCGGGCCGAGGACCCCTTCGGGCCTGAGGCCTTTCAAGCTCGGGGCCACCTTGGACCGGGGGCCCCCTACCTTGGTGTTATATAAATGTTTTTATGATGCAAACATACTACCTATATAGCATAATTACTATTTTTGTGACAGAGAACACATTTATAGTATTTCACTTTTAGTTTGGAGGGATCTGTTTTAGGATGTGGAGTTATATTAGCACTAATCTACTGACATAGATGATTATTACTTCTTACAATTTTGTAAATATACGAGTACGTACATATGTTGTAGGAGTCGTGAAACGTGTGAGTAAGTGGGCGAGGAAAATTTTCGGTTTGTATTTTATTTTACACTGGCTCTTTTTCGGGGCCCCCTTGAGGATGGGGGCCCTGGGCACGGGCCCCGTGTGCCCTTAGTGTAAAGACGGTACTGCAGCTGCAATAGTTTTTGTACTCGAGCGTTCATGGTACTGCAGAAGTTATGAATACTCGTGGCGACTTTATGGCGACGTCTCGCTTCGCATGCACGCCTAGCGGCGTGTAGTGGCAAGCACCATGTGAAGCCAACATATCGAGAGAGCCATCATTGCACCCAGCGCCACAGCCAACTTTGAACCCAGCAGCAAATTATAGCAAGCTATCCAGCAGCAAAACAAGCTACGTGGGCAGCGGGCTTAAGAGGCGTAGTAACACAGATCAAGTAGTAATACGTAGTAAGAAGCTTGGCTTCGTGGCTGGTCTCGTGTTGGTAATGGTTTACATGAAAAAAATTTTGGTGGAATCATTTTAAAATAAACTATTGTTTTATCAAACTGTGCAAGTGCTCATTTTATTTTTGAACGAATAATCATGGCTACCACTCAATAGTGACAGATGTCAGAATTCAACAATCGTTCGTAGCAAAATTTTGTCAATTACTAAACAGCTGTCCTCATTCTAATAATCTTATTAACTATATTTTTAGTGTTATGTGTTGTCTGATAAACAAAATCATTATAAGCAAAAATACATGCTGATGTATGTGAAAGTGTTAATAACAGTCTTCCATTGAGCAAGAATGTCGATTCCTCCACTCGTTTGCAGCACTCCTCCACCACCCGACCAGTGCGAGGATGACAAAGACCATGATGATTACGAATTGCGATACAATCGTAAGTTTAAGTTTAATGGTGTAGCTGGTGTTAGCGTTCACCGAAGCGAAACATATTGAAACGTACTTGGTATAAACATTGAATGGCTCATCTAAATATACACATAAAATTTTTAATAATTCGTTTTTACTATTAGTCGCAAATGAGGTTTATAAGTTATGAAATTGATTGGTAAACACGTAATTATATAGATAGACCACAACATAATTTATTATTGCATCCATTTTGTTACAGTTTCACAAGAAGATGATGAGAATAATGATTATGATTTCGGAACTTATCCAACATATAACCATTTTCAAACTCATCAATTTAATAAACAAGAAGAAATTGCTTCAGATACTATAAAACACGAAGAAAGTAAAAACATTAAAGATTCTGCAGATACAATATCTCTTAACAGTGAGAATGATAATTACAAAAGTGATACTCAACTCAGGACCAAAGATTCAAGAGAAAATAAATTGGAACATGATGATGATTTTGATATAGAAGATTTAAATTTAAAACTGGGTAGTGAATCACCAAGTTCTAGTGTAAAGGATAGCAGCAGTAGTAATGAAATTAGCAAACATGAAATTTCTATAAACATTCCAAAAATCAGCAGTATTGATGACCAAGAGGAAGATATGAGTTTACCTACTAATACTGTGGAACCAGAGTCCAATGATTCTATTGAGGGTCATATTAATAAATTGGAGGAAGATGAAAAAGTTGATTTTCATATACAACCTGAAGTTGTTATTAATAATGAGAATCTAACTACTGAAGTTATGGATAATGTAAGTGAAAAAGGAAAAGTAGAAGATAATATAAATGAGCCATTTCCTTTGGCTGAAGAATGTACAGATGATGATTTTGGAGATTTTGATGAGTTCCAATTTATTGCTCCTGAGAAAGAAATCAGTACATTGGCAGATGATTGTGAAAATCCTTGGGAGAATAAACACATAGATGATACTGAATTTGGCAATTTTACAGCTAGTTTTGATAATCAAGAAATTGTTGTTCACCAGTCTTTACCTAGTGCAGCAACAGATGAAAATCACAGTGAAATGGAATGTCCTGATTTACAGAATGATGATGATGATGATAGTTTTGGAGATTTTGATGATTTCCAATCATCAAGTGTTCAAGTTAAAGCAAAAATGAGTACAGAAGAAGCAGAACTATATAATATAGTGCCTGAAATCAACTTTCAGTCAACAGAAAATGAAGCTCAAATAATGGATCGAATAAATAAAGTATTGAACTCTGTATTCATGGAAGAAATATCAGAACCTGTCAATGAAATTGAGATTAAACTGGAATCATATTTGAGTGAAACTTGGGGTCATTTAACAGAGACTGATGTGAGACAGCCATATATGGTAAATTGGAACAGCTCTTTAGGACAAAAAACTCTTTTAAGGGCATTATGTATAGACTCCAGAAACATAGTAAGTAATATGAAGTTTGCCACCTATTTAAATTTTCAATTATATTACCTGCTCACTATAAAATATGTATCGAAATTTGCTATAGCAGTCTTGTACATACAGGGTATATCAAGACTGCTACCGAAAACGAAGCCGGGTGGTAGTTTAAGCTACTTCAGACACAATGCAACAGAAAAAGTGCAAAAAAAAAAGCGACAATTTTTTTTTGTTATTTTTTCGTATATTTGGGTGGTAAATACATTTTTTCCTAAAATAATAGTGTATACCCTTTTATTTATAACTAATCTAAGATATAAAAGTGTTTTAATTATTATTTTATCAAAAACTATGGATTTACAACCTAAAAATGACGATGTTTAAAAAATCATAAAAAATAGTTGTCGCGTTTCTACGCGAAATTTTTAGTTGCATTGTGTTTGTAGTCACTAAAACTACCACCCGGCTTCGTTTTCGGTAGCAGTCTTGAGATACCCGGTATAATATGACCACCAATGACAGATGCCGGTTTGAATCCCAGGACACATCTCTGACTTTTTTGTCATGTGTGTATTGATAGTCAGTCGCAACACACTAAAACAGAGAATTAGGAGAACTGAGTGAGAAACCCTGCAAACCATAGCGATTTATAAGAATTTCTATGGTATGTAAAGTCTGCCGACCCACACTAGGACAGTGTGGTGGACTACATGGCTTAATGACACTCAATTGAATTCTAGATTGTAGAATAGACCTGTGCCCTGGTGGCACGTACATGGACTGATACAACAGCAGCATTTCAGATTATAAATAATAATAATATAATTGTTGAGTGTAACAATTACTGATTGAATTATGTTTGTTAAAAAATTGTAGCTGATATTTATTTATTTTGTGGGGGATTGTGCAATTGAAATGAACTTAAAAAATTTATAGAAAATATGTAGTCACTACATTGTATATTATGTGTGTGTTCCCTTATTTTTTTGTGTATTTATAAAAAATAATCATGAATTTACAGTTATTTGGTCCTAAGTGGAGTCATAATATGCCCAAGTATGCAGCCAACTTGAGCAGTGCACCATTGCAACCACAAAAACAGTTAAAACAGTCAAATACCCCACAAGCTGAAGTAACAAGTTCTGAAAAGGCTACAAATAAATCAAGTAATTGGAGTGACCCTTTTAATGCTAATGGACAAGAATGTAAGTATTGTTTTCACCATATTACATAGAAAGATACATAAAAGAAGGCCAAACAATTAATTTGTAATCATGAAGCACATGTGAAATTTCACAGCAAATTTCAGTGTTGTTGCACTTAGTAATTTTTAAAACCACAAATACACCTAGGACTAAGAAGAATAAAAGAGTGCAATATATTGGGGATTTATTAATGTGTAGGCTTGTTTAATTAATAACAATGTGTATTCATTATTGCCAATTTTTTTGCATGTCTTGCACATGGACAAACTTTCACCCAACCATTTAAACTGTAATTATTTGCTTAACCTGAATCCTATAGTCACCTATGCCGAAGCCCTCCTCCTTGATTTAGAACACCTCATGGCTACCCTAGATCAAATAGCTCACAACCATTCCACCCTCAAGATATCCGAGTTACTCTCACATGGTAAGTGGATTCAGTTTCAAATGTCCAAAATGTATGTTAATAATGACAATATGGTCAAATTAAAAAAATATTCTTGAAATGTTATCAATAAATGTAAACTAAGTGTAGCTAAAACTATAAAAATAGATCTAGCTTAATTCATTCTATATTATGTGATAAAATTGTTGTAATGAAAAATTCATTAAATTTAATCTTTTTAAATTTCAGCTTGCAATGCTGAGAGTGAAAAGAATGTTGCAGAATCAAGACTAACTGATTTAGACGTTTTTGAATCCACAATGTCAGCAAAATCTGAAAAAATCTATTCTAACACATTGAATGTACAACCAATAAGACAAATCAATTTACCTGACACACATATCTTCACACCAACAGATTCAGAAACACCAAGATCTAAAACAATACATTATGATAGTAATCCTACATCACTGTTACCTCAAGTTATTACAGATAAACATAAACATCATGTGCAAAGTACTTCTCAATCTTCACAAAGTAATGAGAACAATGTTGAAGATGATGATTATTGGGAATTCCAAGAATTTAAGACTACACCTAGTATGAATCGTGCATCAGACTTCAAGAATCAAATTGAGCAACCAATAGAGAAAAGTGGCGAAATAGTTACAATAAATAATCCATTGCCTAAACCAAGCATGGCATATCAAACTCAGTTGCTACAGCCCATCAAAATAGAACCTGCAATACCAACACTCAACTGGCCTGATCCTGGGGAAGTAAAAGAAGAGTTTGACGTATTCTCTGATTTTGTATCAACTTCATCCTGGCCTGACAAAAATGTATCGAACACTCAAACGGAAGTCATTAAATCAACTGATGTAAATGACGTAGTACCCGAGAGCAGCAATAAACCTGAGAAACATACTGATTGTGAGACAATAAATTCTTCTGGCGACAACTTGGATGACGATTTTGATACATTCCAATCCGCATTACCATCTGAAGATAAAAGTGTTGGTTTCAATATCAACAACATTGGCAATGAGAATTTTTTTAATTCTTTGCCACATAATAATATGAATAACCACTTTGATTTTGATAATGCAATGTCAACAGAAAGTAGCGTTAAGACTGATACCATATCATTTGAAAGTTCTTTAAAATCAAATGAAAGTTTACCACATACTTTAGGTTTTATGATGAAAATGTCAGAGTCAACAAATAGAAATTCCCCTTCCTTGGGAACACAGTTGCCTATGAATATATTGCAGCCGATACCTGCTAGCTCTACTGCAACATTGCCAAGTACTCAGCAGAAGAATGGACAAATATTACAACCTTTGTCTTTGGAAAGTTATTCACAAATTAACTGGCCTAGCCCTGGCATAGACCTTCAAGATTTGTCGAGATTTAATCCTGTTGAAACACTGCACTCATTAAAAAGCGACCTGAGTGTAAGTGGTCAAAGTAAAAATTCACCAAGCCATAACAATAAACCCTTAGTGAATAACCAAGCCCAAGAAGATGATGTGTGGGGAGAATTTGTGTCGAGCAAACCTTCACCACAACTGCCCCAAGCGAAAAAGCAGACGACGTTTGGTGACGACGACGAGTGGACAGATTTCGTTTCGAGCCCGAGTGTTAAGCCTCATAACGGCCTGAATACAATTAGTTTGAATGTCCACACTAATTCAAACTTGCAGAAGACAACAAGTCAAAACAAGTTTACTATTAAAAGTAATCAAATCTCACTTGATATACCTACATTGAATTACATCACACCCAAAACGAACAATCACAAGTCATACAATGACAGACACTTTCAAAATTTATAACAACACACAGACATTATAACGGTCTCGTAATTTATTGCAACTGTACTTAATTTGTGTATGTACCCTGCATACACAACGTGTATATAAAGGTGGTGGTGTTAACAGTCTAATATTTTAATAATATTTATACCTACACTTAGTAACACTGAAGTTTCTTGTATAGAAAATAAGTATTTGCATATAGATTAGCGTATAAAACAAAGTATGGTTGGCTCGCTAAATGTCGATATCTCCTACAACACTATCTCTACCACATCCAACATCAATGACAGCTAACAACAAGCTTTGTACTATCGTGGTTATCAATACCCGTCCTTCTTTCTTAGTTGTGTTACAATTACTAAAATTACATGTTATTTTTGCTTATATGAATAATATGAAAATATGTAATACCTACCCCATGAGGGGTTTTCAAATTGTACATAACAGATCATTAAATTATTGTTTGGTATTGTCAAGTTGGGGCCTTTGAGACCTATTTGAGGGAGGTGACCTTGTGCAGTAAAGCAATAAATATTAAGTAGGTAATAATGAAAAGCCTATAAATAATATGTGATTACTCATTACACAATGTAATTTACAAGGTCATAATTCAGATCTGGTCTCGAAAAATGTATAAAATCATGTAAAATAATTAAATTTAGTGGATTAATTAAATATTAAAGGAAAAAAAATGTTTAGTACTTGGAAGTCATTTATTAAAAACTCGTTAAGTAAAAAAAATTGCTGCACTTGTTTTTAATTATTAAAGTCAGTACCTATTTCCATGTGATAATTTCGGCATTGAGTATATTTTTTAGCTAGCAGGAATTAAAGCCTGAATGTTATTTATTTAATTTTCGCTTATCAGTATTTGTACATTGAATGGTATTACATTTTATTATGTATTTCGCCTCCGAGTGTGAAGCCTACTCATTGTTTCAAAGTGCATTGTATCGGTTTATATTATTGTTCATGAAATGAACGAATTATTTTTTAATAAAAACGATTGTTTATAATGTAAATATAGAGATACAACACTATGTTTTATTATATCAAAACCATGTTTTATTATTTCTCAAATTCCGTTAAATCAGCTTCCACATCCGAGTCTTCATCGATATGGGTTGGGATAGAGTCTTTATCATCGCTCTGAAGTTCCGTCACAAATCTGGGCAAATTGTTTTCCATTGTTATCCTGAACTGACATTGTTCAAATTCTGGCCATGATATAAATCTGTAACAAAATATAGTTGTATTTTACAAAATGTAGTATTTTATCCAAAAGATTATCTTATGTGCCCCTTGCCGCGCAAGCGCAAATGAAAGTCTAACTTTGTAGTGTCTATTTCCAAAATACAAAACACAATTACGCCGTACCTGTACCAAGAATAAGTTTAAACAGACTAATTTACACACGCTTTAGTTGAAGTTTTCTAAGTTTCACTGCGCGAGGATATCCATTTCCTACATTACATGGTGCGTACATGTTAATGACCTTTACGTACGGACACGCTCTCACACGTCCTGTATTCACGTAATTATACTGGGTATCTCAAGACTACTACCGAAAACGAAGCCGGGTGGTAGTTTTAGTGACTACAAACACAATGCAACTAAAAATTTCGCAAAGAAACGCAACAATTGTTTTTTATGATTTTTTAAATATCGTCATTTTTGGGTGGTAAAGCCATAGTTTTTGCTAAAATAATAATTTAAACTCTTTTATAGCTTAGATCTATTATATAAAAATAAGTCGGGTTTTCCTTCCTGACGCTATAACTCCAGAACGTACGAACCGATTTGGCTGATTTTGGTCTTGAAATATTCGTGGAAGTCCTGGGAAGATTTAAGGAGTGAGAAAAATTGGAAAATTTCTAAGGAAGATACTAAAAACCTTTTTTTTGGGTATCGTTCAAGCGTGACGCGTCCAGCCAATATAGGATGATCTTTGTTTATTTGACGGGAGACGTAAAAGACGGTCAAGCTTCAACTACCATCCAACGTAAGATTATCTATCTTTCCATTGTCTTTAATTGACGGCTGACGAAATAGAACAAAATTAAAAAAAATATGTACGTCGTGTATACCGGGTATCTCAAGACTGCTACCGAAAACGAAGCCGGGTGGTAGTTTTAGTGGCTACAAACACAATGCAATTAAAAATTTCACCTAGAAACGCGACAATTTTTTTTTATGATTTTTTAAATATCGTCATTTTTGGGTGGTAAATCCATAGTTTTTGCTAAAATAATAATTTAAACTCTTTTATACCTTAGAGTATTTATAAATAAAAGGGTATATACTATTATTTTAGGAAAAAAATGTATTTACCACCCAAATATGGCCATAGGAAAAAAATAACAAAAAAAAAATTGTCGCTTTTTTTGCAAATTTTTCTGTTGCATTGTGTCTGAAGTCGCTTAAACTACCACCCGGCTTCGTTTTCGGTAGCAGTCTTGATATACCCTGTATATTAGTGGTAGGTCTCTCATATGTGAGAGGTCATCTGGGTAGGTACCACCGCAATATCTATTTCTCCCGTGAAGCAGCAGTGTAAATGCGCTGTTGTGTTTCGGATTTAAGAACATTGTAGCCATAGTAACTACTGGACATATTGAGACTTAAAATCTAATCTTAAAACTAGATACGGCGTCTTGCGCGTAATTTTGTTAAATACAGGGAGCGCAAATAAATGGCGCACTTGCTCAGTTGGGTACAAGGGCATAATATTAATATCGTAATAAAAAAATAATATTTGGAAAATACCTATCCGTTTTGAAGTTATGACCGTTTAAAGTTTTAAGTTTAATCACCACTTTTTCGCATAAAATCAGTTGGAATGGATGAAGAACAAGATTTAAACACATACGTATTTTTTCGTTTCGTCGTTAATTGAACGGTTAACGAAATATACCACGAAAACCAATTTTAACAGCATCAAAACTTTCTTAAACTTCGCTTTAACAGCTGTTTACACATGAGTAAGGTCATGAACTCTTAGCTGTATAATTTATCCTTCTCTAACTTCAAAAAAGGATATTTTTTGTTTCATTTCAAATAAATCAATCAGTTAAACAGGGACGTACTTAGATTTAAGCGTCAATAAATTAACATATTAACTTTAGGTGCAGTTGCATCGTGTATGGATTGACTATTTTGTTTGTCATTATTTTCCTTAGTGTCACAAATCCAAACTGAAAGATACCAAGAAATCACACTGGTCATCGCTTAAATCATGTAAGATTGCGAATTTAATTATAATTAGAAAATTTTTGGTAATACCTACATAACATTTAAATTTTCTAAATAATTTAGATTCATTGAAAAAATAATCTGATGACACTGATTAATAAAAATAATATTTTAAAAATGATGGCCCAATTCGGCCCTATTAGTCAAAGGAAGCCGCCGGTCATAGTGTACTTTGTCGGATCCAACGCGGCTCGATTATTCTTCCTTTGAGGTCGCCGCCGCCGTTTGTGAGTGCGTGCCGAAAGGCGGCAATTTCTTTGTCGGTAACTTTTAGCATTTTGCAAAAGAAGACCGACATCTTGAGGTGTGTTCACACTACACATTTGATATAACTTAATTGGATTAAGTACTCCGATATAAAAGTTACGTTAAAAAAAAGATCTTATTGGACTGGTACTGATACTTGCTCAAGAGCTTATAATGTTATTTAAATATGTCATCAGCCGATCCAGTCAATTACAAATTGCCTATTTACTTTGCTTATTATTGTATTTAACATTATTTTAATGTATTTTGAAAATAATGTTACTTTAAAGTGATAAAATTTCTTCTAAATTCTTATACCTAGAGAAATGTCGTCTACCATTATAGCATAGAATTTGCATATGAGACTTATTTGAGATAAAATTAGTGAAATCAATAAACACTAACTACTAATTTACTGCACTGGAGACCCCGTGCCCTGCAGTGGCACGTATATGGTCTGATACAGTAGTAATACTAATTGTTCAGATGAATTATTATGAACTCAAATAGGAAAGCTTTGTATCTAATGTGAACAGGCCTTTATCTTTCAAGAATCAAAATAATAATTTATTTTTTATTAGTTGAATTCGGATTGCGATCGCGTGTGCATGTATTAGTCGTGTGCATATTATTGTAAATTCGTTTTCAGTTATTTTGAGTAAATTTTATTAATTTCACTATGCTTTGAACATTACCCAATCTGATAGCTTTTGATGTAACTTGTGTTATGTGAAATGTAAAAGAAAAAGTGATTTGTGCTACCAAACTGTGACAGTGTTTTCGTGCGGGTTTTGGCGGATCCTGCGCTTCCAGCTTTGCCTATCAAGGTCATTACGGTTTACATTACAAGGTCAGTTAACTATTTTGGTGGTCATTAATGACAACTAACCAGCCCATATGAGTCACCGACGGCCTCCGTGGCGCAGTTGGTAAGAACCGCCTGTGAAATGAGAGACCGCGGGTTCGGTTCCCGCCCCGAGACAAATAATTTCCGTGAACCATAATTATTTTTCTAATACCCGCGACACAAGATTTGTATCTTAGTGTGGGGTTAGTACCCATGTATGTGACTGTTGACAGTATTAATTTAATATCTTTTTTATGTACCCTGAGCGTGGTGTACACAATCGACTTATAAGTAAATAATGAGCTCTGCTTATTTATTGTTGAATGTCTACCGTTCAGTTGTAAGGTTCAATCACTTTAGCTTAACATGTTAAGGGGTAGCATGTGTAACGTTAGTTTTTTTTTTCTCGGCATCTTTCTTAATATTCGCTAGCGCCATACAAATCCGTCTTAAATAAGATTCCTTCACCATATACTATAATGTATATTGGCAGGTGCGCCGTTTTCTTGTCCACCCTGTATAAAATAAAACGATGTTCATATCTACCAAAATAGCCCATTGTTTTTTGCGATTATTGCAACAGTTTTAAACAAGGTATACTGAAGCGTTTTGCCGGAGTACTCTAAAATTTATCTAATTATAATTTTTCGTTTTGATAAAGGTTTTTTTTTGAATTGATACTTTTAGGTGCGCTGGTGGAACAATTTAAATTCCGCATTAGTACTGTTTTAAGACTCAAGAATAAAAAAAATATTAGTACGTTGATGCCGTATCTAGACATTATAATGAACGATATGCAGTTTTATATTTTTAAATATTTGTTTTATTGCTTACGTCACCTGGTAAGGCAATATGAAGGTTTTATTAATGTATATGGTAACGTACTAGACGCGACTGCCAACAAGTTAACGATGGTCACGGGTTCAAATCCCAGGGCACACTTTTGACTTTTCGGATTGTTTTCTACGTGAAATAAAATTCGCCAACCCGCACTAAGCCAGCGGGGTGGACTATATCTTCTTATATAATATATATGAATCGCAAAATGTGTTGGTAAGCGCCAGTGGCGGTACTTCCATACAAGCCCAAAAGCCCGGCTTGCCTTACTTAATACGCATATACTCAATCCTAAAGGCAAATTAGTACCTTAAATAAAATACATTCGTTTAATGCAAAACGTCTATCATTTTTAATTTACCGCGCCATAATGGAGCCCCGCGCCTGCGACGGAGCACCCGCGCCCCGCCCGGCAATTCTCCTAAGCGAGCGCCGCGGTCTAAAACTAATATAAAATTATTTCATTCAAAATCAACGCTAGTCCACGCGTGACGCAATATCTTAAAAAGATGGAACACACCAAAGTATTATCTATCTTTTTCTCTCTCGTGTGCTTTTACCTGGCTTCTGGCGTATATTGCCCTCTCAGTCACACCTATTGATGAAATGCTACTACCATGACACTACGTACCTATACATATAGCTATTTTTTAATGCAATTTGTACCAAGCAAAATGCCCGGCTTCGCGGAGTGAAGTTGTGCACTTGACATGTCATATTATGATCCAAATTTATCGAAAAATATTTATGTTTTGCTACAAATTATATTGGAATATATATAATATAATAATAATAATAATAATAACACCCAACAGTCACATACATAGTCCTGACCCCACATTAAGATCGAGTCTTGTGTCGTGGGTATCAGGAACTACGAGAGACTTTTCGGTCTCACAAACACCCAGACCCGAGAGAAATATTTGTGGGCCGCACAAACATTTCTCTCGGTGCGGGGATCGAACCCGCGGCCTCTCGTTTCACAGGCGGCGTCTAACCGCCTGCGCCACGGAGGCTGCCAAATATAAAATAAATGGATATTTTTTGAGACCGTCTTATAATGTTTTAAATATTTTTATTAATATATAATTAGAATACTTAATTTGGAATTGTCCATAATTTAGGACCTGTGGCTAGCTTCACACTTATTATTATGTCTTTCGAGCGGACGATTAACCAGTAACAACTGAACATATATTATATAATTAAATAATAATTATCTTTATCACCGTTATGAAAAAATCTATTACAACAAATTGTTCGAAAAAATCTAATAGATGGCGCGATTTTCTCGGCCATCTATTTAATATTGCCAAAATACTTTAGGCCCCATCATTAGTTTTAAATAGATGAATAAAACAAATGTGTAAGTTAAATTACTTTTGGGCATGCATACGTAACTTTATATTGTAATTATGTTGTAAATTAATAAACAGCACTACAATAGCACAAGTACGGCGCCGTGTTTATAGTCCCAGAGATGACGACCAAAACCATGTATCATAGCAATACGGTCGAAATTGTATAAAATCGTTAGATTATGTAATTCTAAACCCGACTAGGTAGGTAGTAACGGTCAAAAGTGTAGCAATTGCATGTGAGGCTATTTCTGCTGTGTCCAAAAAAAAGGCAGTCGGTATCATAGCAATACGTCTGATATTGGAAATGTACATAGATTTTATAATTTTATGACGAATAAGTTGGTTTTCAGACATTTTGCGCGTAGTATATAGCTGAAGCGAATTTTTGAAAATGTCAACAAATTTAGCCGACCTGTATCATAGCAATCCGAATGAATTTTTTTTCTACCGTTCGTAAATAAGGCAAGATTGCAAAAAAAATGCTTTCAGACATTTTAGATGTCACATGTACTCCCAAAAGAGAAAAGAACGTTTTGGAGTCGCTTGGCCGATGCCTGAGCGCTTCTTACGTTTCTGCTGCGGTGGGAATGGTTTTTTCGCATATTATACTCCTGCCACTCTCTTACTATACATAGTCACTCACTAGCTGTCCTAACCGTTGAAATAACGCTCACTTAAAGTGACAACAAACTATAAGTAGCTCAGGCGGACGTGGGTGTGTTACTGGTTGTCCGAGGGCTCGCGGACGTTTTTTTTTTCTTCTATTCCCAATGATAAGGCATAGTTTGCTCATCTCCCATTGACGAAGTTTTCGGGGATGGAAGAGTAGTATTTTAAGAATTCAAAATTATCAATTATAATAGATATTTTTATAGCATAGATACGTTGTCCGCGCTCTATTTTGGCAAGACAAAAGCAAGGTGATTGCCCAACTTGCAATCAGTCACGCTTCAATACGGTCGATATCGAAAAGTTGTCTGATAAGGGAGGTGCTACACTGAATTCTTCTGATATAATTTTTTTTTACATCTGGTTAATTCATTTCATCAATTTCAACAATTTTCAGACAGATTGCTATGATACCGATCGGTAAAATTCCTTAACATATTTAGAATGGTCTCAAAATGTGTTGCATTCGAATGTTCTTCTGAAAATATTTTTTTTCGTATTAATTACTCCTAATTTATCCGTAAAAACATTTTCAGACGGATTGCTATCATCATATTTTTTTGTCTCATTTTTAATTTTTCTAAATTATTTTTTGGGTTCGCGCTACACTATTAACTTCTGAAAAATATGTTTTCGGTATCTTATAGCTATTATATAACTACAGTCAGAAAATCAGACAGATTGCTATGATACAGTCCGGTAAAATTTGTTGACATTTTTGAAAATTCAGTGCTGTCAAACGCTATGCGAAAAATGTCTGAAATTGGTATTTTCGAGTTTGAAATAATCAAATCTATCAATTTGATGCGGTTGTGGCCGTATTGCTATGAGACAAAAATTTTGGTTGTCATCTCTCGTACTATTAACTTCGCGGCCAGAAATTATTGTTAATACATTCATGTTATGTTTTTGTGTATGCATGTGATTTTTTGATTCATCATGAGCCCTGAGCCCTGAAAGGAAGCTAAGGAATATCTGAAAAACACTACGATTACTATGTCTACGCGAGCATAATGTTAAGAAATCTCATCACATATTATTTATTTATTTATTTATTTATTCAACACACACACAGTCTTTACAGGTATAAACCTCATGCGATCTGGCGGGACTATTATGTTATGTATATGACGCTTAAAGAGGTTTCTATACGCTGTTTACCGGAATTATGAAAATATATTAATGCATTCACATGTTTTTGTCAATTACTATAAAAGTACCTACCAGTTAAATTATTTATATCACTATAGCCGGAACAATTCCAATTTAAGTACATCGTTCGAAAAAAATATACAACACCGACAGTATAACTTATTAGTATGAGAACATCCAGCAATCTATGTAGTTATGTGCACTGATCTATAAAATTGTATTCTATAGTTTTCACTACTTTCGAGAAATACACAACAAATCAGGCGTAGGTTTTCGACCAGATACGAGTAGTTGTTTGTCTACGAAATGTAATGAATTTACCTTTTCCTCGCCGATCAACACTTGCACACACTTCAAACCATCACAAGGCACATTTTCACCCATTATTATACATAATAAACATAAAATACTATAATGAAAAAAAAAAACTAAACGTATATGTTCAGTTGTTACTGGTTAATCGTCCGCTCGAAAGACATAATAATAAGTGTGAAGCTAGCCACAGGTCCTAAATTATGGACAATTCCAAATTAAGTATTCTAATTATATATTAATAAAAATATTTAAAACATTATAAGACGGTCTCAAAAAATATCCATTTATTTTATATTTGGCAGCCTCCGTGGCGCAGGCGGTTAGACGCCGCCTGGTAGGTACTTTTATAGTAATTGACAAAAACATGTGAATGCATTAATATATTTTCATAATTCCGGTAAACAGCGTATAGAAACCTCTTTAAGCGTCATATACATAACATAATAGTCCCGCCAGATCGCATGAGGTTTATACCTGTAAAGACTGTGTGTGTGTTGAATAAATAAATAAATAAATAAATAATATGTGATGAGATTTCTTAACATTATGCTCGCGTAGACATAGTAATCGTAGTGTTTTTCAGATATTCCTTAGCTTCCTTTCAGGGCTCAGGGCTCATGATGAATCAAAAAATCACATGCATACACAAAAACATAACATGAATGTATTAACAATAATTTCTGGCCGCGAAGTTAATAGTACGAGAGATGACAACCAAAATTTTTGTCTCATAGCAATACGGCCACAACCGCATCAAATTGATAGATTTGATTATTTCAAACTCGAAAATACCAATTTCAGACATTTTTCGCATAGCGTTTGACAGCACTGAATTTTCAAAAATGTCAACAAATTTTACCGGACTGTATCATAGCAATCTGTCTGATTTTCTGACTGTAGTTATATAATAGCTATAAGATACCGAAAACATATTTTTCAGAAGTTAATAGTGTAGCGCGAACCCAAAAAATAATTTAGAAAAATTAAAAATGAGACAAAAAAATATGATGATAGCAATCCGTCTGAAAATGTTTTTACGGATAAATTAGGAGTAATTAATACGAAAAAAAATATTTTCAGAAGAACATTCGAATGCAACACATTTTGAGACCATTCTAAATATGTTAAGGAATTTTACCGATCGGTATCATAGCAATCTGTCTGAAAATTGTTGAAATTGATGAAATGAATTAACCAGATGTAAAAAAAAATTATATCAGAAGAATTCAGTGTAGCACCTCCCTTATCAGACAACTTTTCGATATCGACCGTATTGAAGCGTGACTGATTGCAAGTTGGGCAATCACCTTGCTTTTGTCTTGCCAAAATAGAGCGCGGACAACGTATCTATGCTATAAAAATATCTATTATAATTGATAATTTTGAATTCTTAAAATACTACTCTTCCATCCCCGAAAACTTCGTCAATGGGAGATGAGCAAACTATGCCTTATCATTGGGAATAGAAGAAAAAAAAAACGTCCGCGAGCCCTCGGACAACCAGTAACACACCCACGTCCGCCTGAGCTACTTATAGTTTGTTGTCACTTTAAGTGAGCGTTATTTCAACGGTTAGGACAGCTAGTGAGTGACTATGTATAGTAAGAGAGTGGCAGGAGTATAATATGCGAAAAAACCATTCCCACCGCAGCAGAAACGTAAGAAGCGCTCAGGCATCGGCCAAGCGACTCCAAAACGTTCTTTTCTCTTTTGGGAGTACATGTGACATCTAAAATGTCTGAAAGCATTTTTTTTGCAATCTTGCCTTATTTACGAACGGTAGAAAAAAAATTCATTCGGATTGCTATGATACAGGTCGGCTAAATTTGTTGACATTTTCAAAAATTCGCTTCAGCTATATACTACGCGCAAAATGTCTGAAAACCAACTTATTCGTCATAAAATTATAAAATCTATGTACATTTCCAATATCAGACGTATTGCTATGATACCGACTGCCTTTTTTTTGGACACAGCAGAAATAGCCTCACATGCAATTGCTACACTTTTGACCGTTACTACCTACCTAGTCGGGTTTAGAATTACATAATCTAACGATTTTATACAATTTCGACCGTATTGCTATGATACATGGTTTTGGTCGTCATCTCTGGGACTATAAACACGGCGCCGTACTTGTGCTATTGTAGTGCTGTTTATTAATTTACAACATAATTACAATATAAAGTTACGTATGCATGCCCAAAAGTAATTTAACTTACACATTTGTTTTATTCATCTATTTAAAACTAATGATGGGGCCTAAAGTATTTTGGCAATATTAAATAGATGGCCGAGAAAATCGCGCCATCTATTAGATTTTTTCGAACAATTTGTTGTAATAGATTTTTTCATAACGGTGATAAAGATAATTATTATTTAATTGGTTTTTATCCTGATCTTATATAGATCGTGTGGTAGTTCTAGGACTGCCTCGATGGCGCAAAGTTGAGGTCTCGGATTCGAATCTGGGGTCGTTTTCTATATATTTTTTTATTTAATAACATCGCATAGGCTCGCCCCCTATCGCATGATGAACACGTTCTTCTTTCTTAATACCATTTTGCTCCTGAACCAATACATATTCTTACTAAAAAAATATTGGGCTTGCCCTAGTCCACAACCCTAGGCACGCCACTGGTAAGCGCGTAACTCAACAACGTCTGGACCAATTTGGCCAATTCTTTTTTTTATATGTTGTTGTTGTTGTCCTCCACGCTATACTCTGGAGTGCGCTCGAATGTGACGGGCGAACCCGAATTTGGTGGTAAAAGTGCGGTTACATAATAAGCAGTATAGTTGGCCCACTGCATTATATGTATAGTTATAAGGCCGCTTGGGTTGGGTCTTTCTTAATTGGCGTTTGGTATCGAGACTTTCAAGACGCAGTGCTTCAAAATTGCATACATCCATCCATCATGCCATCAACGACAGATCTACGCCAGCCTGGACGTTGCTGCAAGCTTTGTTTTTATATGTACATATATATGGAGAGGACAATGCCAAAAAACATTTGCCACAACAAACAAAAAAATGCCAAAGGAAAACGCGCTGGAAAATGCTTTCAAGCTCTTGCAATGGAAAGGATTCGGCATCAACATCAACGGCGAGTATATCACTCACCTTCGGTTTGCCGACGATATTGTAGTCTTGGCAGAATCGCTGGAAGACCTTAGCACTATGCTCGAAGACCTCAATCGAGTCTCCCAACAGGTGGGTCTTAAAATGAACATGGACAAAACGAAGATCATGTCGAATGTCCATGTTGTGCCCACCCCCATCGGTGTTGGGGGCTCGACTCTTGAAGTTGTTGACGAATATGTCTATTTAGGACAAGTGGTCCGGTTAGGCAGGTCCAACTTCGAGAGAGAGGTCAATCGTCGAATCCAACTCGGTTGGGCAGCGTTCGGGAAACTACGCGACGTCTTCTCGTCCAAAATACCTCAGTGCCTTAAATCGAAAGTCTTCGATAGTTGTGTGTTGCCAGTGATGACTTACGGCACCGAGACGTGGCCTCTCACTATGGGCCTTATTAGGAAGCTCAAAGTCACTCAACGAGCTATGGAGAGGGCTATGCTCGGGGTTTCCCTACGAGATCGAATCAGAAATGAGGAGATCCGTAGGAGAACTAAAATAACCGACATAGCCCACCGGATTAGCAAGTTGAAGTGGCAATGGGCAGGGCACATAGCGCGGAGATCTGATGACAGATGGGGTCGGAAAGTGCTCGAATGGAGGCCACGTAATGGAAAGCGCAGCGTAGGAAGTCCACCCACAAGTTGGTCCGACGACCTGGTAAAGGTCGCGGGACGTCGCTGGATGCAGGCTGCCTCCAACAGGTCTCTGTGGAAATCATTGGGGGAGGCCTATGTTCAGCAGTGGACTTCCTTTGGCTGATGGATGGATGGATGGATATATGGAGAGACGGGATATAATAGAGTGGAAGGTATGGGAGAGGGCTGGGATAGCTGACAGATTTGATAGGACGAAATGTAAATGCACGTTATAAGACGGGATGGATAATAAAGAGAAAGGATGGGACCGATCGGGAAGAGACTGAACAGACGGACGAGACGGTTTTTTTTTCGTTCGCCTGATGGTAAGCTATACGACCGCTCATAAACAGTAGCAACATTCCACTGCGCTCGCCATCCTGAGACAAAAGATGTTAAGTCTCAATATGTCCAGTAGTTGCTCTGGCTACAATGTCCTTCAATCCGAAACACAACAGTGCATTTAAGCAGTGTTGTTTCACGGGAGAAATAGACATTGCGGTGGTACCTACCCAGATGGCCTCTCACATATGTGATTGAGCCGGACAGTAGGATAGCGACGTCAAGTTTAGGTATACAAGACTTTATACGAAAAATAAAATGTATTTGGTGTAAAGTGGAATCAAAAAATATATGCACCCAGGCGAAGCTGGGTCAGGCTATTTTACTATGCTTAAAAAATGAATATAATAAATATTATATAATCATATATTAACTAAGCCACAGCGGAGCGTGGCGGGTCAGCTAGTTATTTATAAATAAAAGGGTATACACTATTATTTTAGGAAAAAATGTATTTACCACCCAAATATGGTCATAGGAAAAAAAATTGTCGCTTTCTTTTGCAACTTTTTCTTTTGCGTTGTATCTGAAGTCGCTTAAACTACCACCCGGCTTCGTTTTCTGTAGCAGTCTTGAGATACCCTGTATAAGTTAAGTTTCGGTGTAGTTGCAGTTACGTTTCGATCAAAACAGCCCTTTTCGTCTTGTAATACACTAGCGTCAAGTTCTCGTCATTCTAGCGCTTTATTGTGTTCTACTACAGCGCGCAGTGGCGTAACAATAGGGTGGCAGAGAGCGCAAAATGCCACGGGCCCCCGGCTGTAGGGGCCCCCGGGCCGGCTGGACCCTGGTCCGACAGGATCTCAGACCCGATAGGGCCCCGGTTCAAAAGGGCCCCGGGCTCAAACCCGACGGCGTGTAAGCAGAGAATAATGTAACATCAATAACGAAATTAATTAACACAAATAAATAATTGGCATTTTAAATATGACAATCATTTCACCATCATATTTGATTTAAATTACTTGTTTTGTTTCATTCTAGTATAATCTTAGTTAGTAACCAATAAATTACAATTTAATGAATATTATGGCAATGGTTTCCAAATAAATATAAACATGTCTCATTAAAGAGACTGTTTAAGTGGTAGCGAAGACAGAAAGAGAAAAAAAACTGAAGCAATAAATAAAAGGTTACCTAAAATAAGTTACTTTGGGAACGAGCAATTTATTGATGAAAAGGCGAGTAAACAGAGTCCCAGAAATGAACGAATGGTTGAAACTAAAAATTCCATAATAGCATATCGCGGCGATAATAAATATTCAGACTACTAATGTAGTGCAGGACGCCCTCCAGCTAGGTGGACTGACGATTTGCAAACGGTCGCTGCCCGATGCATCTGACAAGCTAACGACACGGTGAAATGGCGCAATTTGCAGGAAAACCTATGTCCAGCAGTGGAAAAAAAGGGATAAAAATGAATAAATGTCTGTCTCTCAATGTGCGGAAAGCCAACGGTCCGGATGTAATATCGGTTGTGGTTCTAAGAGCTTGTACAGCGGAGTTGTCTCTTGCACTGACTCGTCTCTTTCGAGCGTCGTGGATCTTGGACGAAGGGCAATGTGCAACCGATCCCCAGAAAGGGTGATCGGTCCGGTCAGACAGTACCAATTATCGCCCTATCGTTATCACCTCAGTGATTTGTTAGGTTATGGAGCGGATCATCAACGCTCAATTAATCCGCTACCTGGAAGATCACTCGTTGATCAATGATCCGTGACAGACAATACGGATTCCGTCAATACCGATTAACGGATGACCTTCTAGCATTTGTCCTGCATCGCTGGGATGAGGCGATCGACCGGCGTGGTGAGGCTCTTTCTGTGAGTCTCGACATAGCCAAGGAGTTTGATAGGATCTGGCATCGTGGTCCTCTTTCCAAGCTTCCGGCATACGGTCTGCCCGACAACCTGTGTTCATGGATTTTCGGCTTTCTGCATGGGCGTAGAATACGTGTCGTCGTCGACGGACGCGCTTTGGCTTTCATATCGGTAAATGCCGGAGTTCCTCAGGGCTCGGTGCTGTCGCCCACCCAGCTTATTCTGCATATTAATGATATGTGGTCGCTAGACAACATTCATTGTTATGCAGATGACAGCATGATTCATGGGCGATACCATTATGGGCCTCCGGGTTGCCGGATCGAAATTGTGAGGGGACGCAAAGATCTTGTCGTGAGCTCAAACGGACCTTGGATCTCATTTGTACATCCCCATGTACAAATGAGATCCAAGGTCCGGTTGGAATCCCTTCCAGGAATATATTCGAGTGTAATCTCCGGCAAAACGCTTCGATAGAGTATACCTTGTTTAAAACTGTTGCAATAATCTCAAAAAACAATGGGCTATTTTGGTAGATATGGACATCGTTTTATTTTACATTTAACCATTGACTTATATTCTACCGATAGACGAGGCGCGTCATAGAAACTATTTGTCCCGTATTTGTCAAAAGCTCAGTAGCGACATCTAGTACGTTTACTTGAATATTACAAATAATGATCAAAGATTATTAGACAGACAAGACAGTTCATGTCAATAATAGCTTTGCCTAAGATACTGCCTAAGTATAAATACCGTCATAGCAATAATATATTTATAATGTTTATTTTTTATTTACGTGAATAATTCATGGAAATGATGTAAATGAAATTAAATACTCTTACAAGTGTACAAGTCTATCAAGCAGTCAATCAGTGTACAATCAGTCTGACATTTATTATAATAACATTTATGAAATTTTGACAAGCTGATAAACTTTTTCAAGGCTAATAGACAAAAGGAATGGTACACCAGAAGTTTACAAAAATGACTACCGCATTTGGAATATCTGAAATCTTCGTATCGAAAAATGAATTGAACAAATATAGGTATATTCTCATGGTAGCCACTTATATCCATTCCAATAATTCTGGACAAATAAACTCATTTGCAAAAAAAACGGGCACCTAAGCAATGAACCATTTCAAATGTTACTATTGGTTTGTTTGATAATTATAGGTAGTTTTACTTTCACAATTTTGTAAATTAATAAGCAAATAATCGTTTTCGTCAGTATATCATAAAATTTTGATAAAATTTATGGGTTTTAATGCTAAACTTCACTAGTAGTGTATGCTCGCTAGTAGTGCATATGCTCGTGAAGTAAAAGTTAACAAAGATTTTTGTTTGTTTTTTCTTTAATAAAGCAAAAGCAGATAAATGTTTAAGTGCGTGGTGGTCTGTTGGTAAACGGACTAGACGCGACTGCCAACATGTTCACGGTAGTCGCGGGTTCGAATCCCAGGGCACACCTCTGACTTTTCGGACTCATGTGTGTATTGATAGTCAATCACCACGCACTAAAACGGTGAACGAAAACATCGTGAGGAAACCTGCATACCATAGCGATTTATAAAAAAAATACTTATTAATTTACAAACTTGTGAAAGTAAAACTACCTATAATTATCAAACAAACCAATAGTAACATTTGAAATGGTTCATTGCTTAGGTGCCCGTTTTTTTTTGCACATGAGTTTATTATAGAGATCTCCTTTTTTCGTAACCGACGCGGAAGAATATAAAACAATTTTAAATGATATTAGTCTTCAATAACAATGAGTTCGAATAGTCCATTAAGTAATTCATATCAAGAAATGGGGTCTAAATACTATCCACTGTTTCAAAACATACATACAACACACATATTTTGAGTTATCAATTAACAACATATGATTAAAATAAAATACTGAAATCAATTTGCAACTAAATTCTTCCAACATATTTGTAATGTATTCGAATAGTTTATGCCTATTTGGTCCTCTGATATGAATGTCCCTTGAATAATCTATATCTTATATAGTTCGTCTCTCTCACTCGACGGGCAATTTTTATGCGCGGAAATGAGATATACGATTAAGGAGCTCACCTTGTATTTTAACGAGTTCTAAAATATATTTAATCCATTAATAAATAAAAGATCTGTATTATCGGCATTATTCTGCAATATTATATTATCACTTACGTTGTATTGTTTAATTATATTGTAACTTCAGAAAATTTCGCTGTCGGTTTGACGGGGAAAAGTAAAAATAAATTACTTATAAATATAAACAAAGAGGCGTACTATTGTGCGGCCGTCACGCGGCAGATTGATTCGTGTGCGGTGCATGCACCGCACTTGGGTAGGACACGTTTGTTACAAAGAACGTCTTATCTATGATAATGTAACATTGATATCGATGCATTTAACAAAATTACGCGCAAGACGCCGTATCTAGATAATACTAGTGGTCGCCCAGTGGTCGAAATTCGACCAAATCAAGAAGAGAAAAAGTTTTTACCTGTATGATGATGTTGTTATTCTGATAATTCGTGCACATTTAAATGTATGTATATCTCAAAATCACTTATTTATCCTGAAGTATATGCAATCACTGAAATCGTAAACTACAATAATTGCTTTAAACCAGCAATAGCAAATTATATTTTTTTTGTACCTGAATGTTGTTATTGCATATTGCTGCTACAGAACTTTCTTTATGCACAGTGGCGTAACAATAGGGTGGCAGAGTGCGCAAAATGCCACGGGCCCCCGGCCTAAGGGACCCCCGGCACGGCAGGGCCCTGGTCCGACAGGGTCTCAGGCCCGACAGGGCCCTGGTCCGATAGGGCCTCGGACTCAAGTCCGACAGAGTGTAAGCAGAGAATAATGTAAAATTAATAACGAAATTAATTAATAATAATAAATAATTGGCTACATTTTAAACATTTCATCCTAATATTTGTTTTTTTGTTTTGTTTTTGGGTCATTATAGTATAATGTTAGTAAGAAACCAATAAATCACAATTTAATGAATACCGGGTATCTCAAGACTGCTACCGAAAACGAAGCCGGGTGGTAGTTTTGGTGGCTACAAACACAATGCAATTAAAAATTTCGCTTAGAAACGCGACAATTATTTTTTATGATTTTTTTAAATATCGTCATTTTTGGGTGGTAAATCCATAGATTTTGCTAAAATAATAATTTAAACTCTCTTATATCTTAGAGTATTTATAAATTAAAGGGTATACACTATTATTTTAGGAAAAAATGTATTTACCACCAAAATATGGCAATAGGAAAAAAATTACAAAAAAAAATTGTCGCTTTTTTTTGCAACTTTTTCTGTTGCATTGTGTTTGAAGTCGCTTAAACTACCACCCGGCTTCGTTTTCGGTAGCAGTCTTGATATACCCTGTATGAAGGTAATATTTTCCAAATAAATATAAAAAATGTCTTGTTATGGAAACTATTTAAGTGGTAGCGTAAAACGAAAGAGAAAGAAGTATGAAGTAATAGCACTCTAAAATAAGTCAGTACTTTGGGAACGAGCTATTTATTCATAGCAATGCAAGTAAACAGAGTCCCAGAAATACACGAATGGACGAAACTAAAAATTCGGCGAACTATGAAGCGTGCTATGCTTGGTGTATCTTTGAAGGATAAAATTTGTAATGAGCTTATCCATCCGAGAACCTAAGTTATAGACAGCAAACAGGATTAGCAAGCTGAAGTGGCAGTGCGCTGGCAGTGATCGGTCAGACCCTCCCAATTATCGCCCTATCGCTCAGTGATGTATAAGGTTATGGAGCGGATCATAAAGGCTCAGTTGATCCGCTACCTGGGGGATCACTCGTTGATCAGTGACAGATAGGATTCCGTCAAAATCGATCAACGGGTGATCTTCTAGCGTTTGTTCTGCATCGCTGGGGTGAAGCGATTGACCGGCGTGGCGAGGCTCTTGTTGTAAGCCTCGACATAGACAAGGCGTTTGATGGGGTCTGGCTCCGGGGTCTTCTTTCCAAACTTCCGGCATTTGGTTTGCCCAACCACCTGTGTTCGTTGATTTCCGGCTTTTTGCATGAGACTGTCCCACCCTCACACCCACCACTGTAACTCCTGTGAGCCAGGATCAACAGTGGCACGCAATGTAATGACACCGAGCATTGAAGCTCGGCGAGTCTCCGGGAATGTCTAACTTGTCTTTAACCCGCAACGAAATTAATCAGAAAGTTAAATTATTAGGAGGAGTTGGAAATAAATTATTGTCCACTTCCCTCCGTGCAAAGCGGGTGACAAAACATTGAACTGAAGAGGTAAATAACCTCGCAAAAAGACTTTCACAGCCGGAGAAGCCAGCTGTAAAGCACCACGGATCAAATTATTATTACATTTAAATGGGACCTATTATGTGAACTGTTATGCTTGATTCCAGTAATAGGTATGGCAAAAACGCCGGAAAGCACGGAAGTTCTTTCTAGTCTCTACAAGGTCCATGTAGTATACAACTCCAGATGATATTTGCATACTATCTAGCATGGTTTTACGCTCATTATGCCAAAGACTACACTCCCAAAGTATATGATGCGCGGACTGCTCATACTCGCAATTAGGTGTTGAACATGGACACGCAGGCGACGCAACAAGCCTAAAAGAGTATAGTTTAGACTTAAAGTTACCATGGCCCGTGAGAAATTGTGATACGCAATAATCGACATCTAGCCATGTCTTTGTTAAACGATCTCGTACGCAAGGAAAAAATTGGTATAGATGCCGGCCCTTCAAAGATACCTCCCATCTATTTTGCCATTCATCTAATAGTTCGCTATATACCACTGAAACCGGTTTAAATAATCTGTCAACTTTTAAAAGTTCACGTGCGGTGAAAAAACTTTTATCCATATTCTCTCTATTAGAGTAATACATCGCGGCGCGACGTTGCACCTCCAGGTCGACTGGAAGTACACCCGCTAGGACAGGCAAAGCTTCGGTACTAACAGTTCTATATGCCTTGCACAAGAATATCAACGCCAAACGTTGGCTCTGGAGCAGTTTTCTTCGCACAGCACCGATAGTAGCCCTATCAGCCCATACGGGAGATCCATAACAGATACATCCTAAGTAAGTTGCTCCATAGATGATTTTTAGTGTATTGAAAGATAGCCCCCACGTTGATTTTGATACTCTTGTCAAAGCAAAAAAGTTCCTTTTCGACTTTTCCCCGACGTTCTTAATATGTTCAAGAAAGGAAAAAAAAAAAAAAAAAAAAAAAAAATGCTTTTTGCATGAGCGTACAATGCGTATCGTCGTCGACGGACACGCTTCGGCGCTCATGCCAGTAAATGCGGAAGTTCTTTAGGGCTCGGTGCAGTCGCCCACCCTGTTTGTTCTGCATATCAATGACATGTTGTCGCTTGGCAACATTCATTGCTATGCAGATGACAGCACGGTTCATAGGCGATACCATACCTCCGGCTTGCCGGCTCGACACTGTGAGGGGACGCGAAGATCTTGTCATTGAGCTCAACCGGATCTTGGATCTTATTTCTACATTTGGTTCCAGGAATATGGTTGGATTCAATGCCAAGAAAACTCAGGTGTGTGCGTTCACGTGCAAAAAATCCCCGTTCTCTCCCCTCCCCTTCTTCAGGGTGCTCCCCTTTCAATGCGGACTGACCTGAGTATCCTTGGAGTGGATATCCGCTGTGGTCTCAATCCAAGAAATCGCATCGAAGGCGTAATATCTACCACAACACGCAGGTTCGGAGTCCTGGACAGGGTGCGTCGGTTGTTCACGCCCGGTCAACTATATTGCATGTATAAAGCGCAGGTCCAGCCGGGTATGGAATACTGCTCGTACCTCTGGCATGGAATCCACTCAGTACCTGCTCGGTGCTTTGGATGGATTGCAGCGGCGGGCCATCCGCATTACTTCGGAGGGATGTCTCCTCTCTAAGCGTGTTCTACCGTCTGCATCACGGTGAATTCTCCGAAGAATTGTTCAACTTGATCCCCTCCATTCCTAAACAGAACCACGCGTGCTGGCTTGCGGAGCCATAACTTGATAGTACAAACCATTTCAACACGAAGCAAAAGGTTCGCAAATTATTTTTTGTGCCGCATCGTCAAGCTATGGAATTATTTGCCGTTTCGCGTGTTCCCTCCTCCCTATGATTCCGGGTCCTTCCACCGTATTGTGAAGAGGCATCTTAGCAGATCGGCATAATTGTATCGAATGGCATGGGACTACCGTCTGATGCCATTCAATACTGTGCTTGGACGTCATTTACGCTTATCATCAGACGCAGTGTTATCATTATGCCGAGCTTGAGTAAAAAAATAATTAATTAAATGATTTATGTACAAAATCCGATGAAAAATATGAAAGCATATTATTAAAACAAATTCTGTACTGTACTGTATCAGCTCATAACAGTCCCGCGCTGACCTAGTGCGGGCTGGTGGACTTAACGTACCATAGAAACTCTTACAAATCGCTATGTTATGCAGGTTTCCTGACGATGTTTTCCTTCACCATTATAGTGCGTGGTGATTGAAAACAAACAATACACGCATGATTCCGAAAAGTCAGAGGTGTGCCCTGGGATTCGATCCCGAGACGACCATGAACATGTTGGCGGCCGCGTCTAGTCCGTTTACAAAAAGGCAACCTTAAAAAATTATCATAAAAAATGAAATTACAATGTTAAGATTTTTTTTACATATACGAGGGGCCCCATTTGATGAACTTTGCCACGGGCCCTTTTGATGGGGTAGTTACGCCACTGTTTATGCATATAATGATAGTCCGTATACATTTAAATGTATCTTACTGCTACACAATTTGTATAAGCGCTCAGTATTTCACGCAGTATTCGTCAAATAAAACTTTTGTGTTTGACATTCAACTATGTCTATAATAAACAAAAGAAACAATTTGACCAAAGAGTATGTATGCGTGTACAAATACTTGTGTATGTATGTGTGTGTGAAATGCATGGTAGTGTGTGTAATGTTTTATTTTTTGATTTAATGTACTTTATAAGCATTATTATCGAAAAATATTATCGTTCTGCACTTCTCCTACACATAAACTATAAGTGTGCCAAATTTTATGCTCCTGCGTCCGCGCAATTTTCGTAAAAAGGGGTCCAAAGTTTTTGCATCACGTATTAATATATAGATGTATATATACACGATGTACAATTTTTTTGAATTTTGTTCTATTTCGTCAGCCGTCAATGAAAGACAATGGAAAGATAGATCATTTTACGTTGGATGTTAGTTGAAGCTTGACCGTCTTTTACGTCTCCCGTCAAATAAACAAAGATCATCATAAATTGGCTGGCCGCATCACGCTTGAACGATACCCAAAAAAAAAGGTTTTTAGTAACTTCTTTAGAAATTTTCCAATTTTTCTCCTAAAACCTTCCCAGGATTTCCACGAATATTTCAAGACCAAAATCAGCCAAATCGGTTCGTGCGTTCTGGAGTTATAGCGTCAGGAATGAAAACCTGACTTATTTTTATATTATAGATTATAGAAAGAAGAAGATGATTCATCTTTTATAATTATGTTTTCGTCGAGTTTTCATTATTTTTAAGATGTATTCTGCTATTCGGGGCGGGGACAAATCCAACGAACCAAAAACCATGAAAATTGGTCTAGCCGATCTCGAGTTATAAGTGTTGTAACAAACCCGACTTTGTTTTATATATATAGATTAAGAAAATATTTTATCACTGTTTAGACGAAATGTATTAAGTTAATTCAATATTTATTTTATCGCGACTTTCACGGTCGTCTTTTTGAAACTCCCAAATGTACTGAAGGGCCTATCTTTAGTATTTAAATCAATGAGCTCGCCATGTTAGTTTGCGTCTTTATAACTATGAATTATCCAACCGAGCGGCTTAGGCGTATTACATATACGTATAGGCAAATGATATTCCAGACATCTGTACACGAATAGGAGCTTCACATTTTGTATATTCAACACTAGTTGAGGCACTACCATTACTTATTGCTGGTATACAATAAACAATTGAAATAAATAAATAAAGACACTTCACATTACCTTTTAAACACAGTAATTTTTTGTTTTAAATTTAAATCTCCAAATTCGGTAAATATAGTCATGTGAGGCAAAGGAACATTATTTTCTTCATCTAACAATGCTTTATTCGTATCCGGAGGATCTTGTCCTGTAATAAGTCGAACGCCACAACCCGGGATCCATTGTCTGAAAATATCAGTTGATATCAGTATTTGAAATTAATCAGTAGATACACCAGTATTGAATGATCACTCTAAATGTTAAGCCACACCAGAAACGCCATGAAAACAATATATAGTCATTCAATAATTAAAGACCTTGTACATAGACTGTTTTAAAACATATTATAGTTATCAAACGTTTTGTCTTCTCCGCTCAAGCTGAATTAAAAAATCGTTCGAAAATTGGTTTATAACTGTATGAATAAGACCATTATTATTTATGGCGAGAAATGTGAAGTAAGATGCATATGTAAATGTAGGTACATAATACATTTACATATTAAATACAACAAAAATGGATTTAATTTAATTGTTTGCTGTTCTAAAACATATGTGAAGCTGTTTTTTTCTTCAATAGCTTAAAGTTAAATTTGATTGTAGCTCACAGTGCGGGCCTACAATCTTCAATGTGTTAATATTAGTGGATAAAGTATAAATATTATTATAATATTGCACTCACTCTAACATGGGTATAACTCGTGTGGTTTTAGAAAACATATGTGGCTTAAAGAAGTGCCACAGTAAAGGTAAATATTCAGCTGGGCAGGGCAACTGCTCTTTTTGTGTAATATTTACCAGGTATAAATTATATTCATCCATCTGAAAAAACATATTCCATTAATTTTCCATATTCTAAATATTTAGTAGGTAATGTACCTATTTGGCTGAATGTGCAATCAATAAATGATAAATACACCCAACAGTCACATACATAGTCCTGACCTCCAAGGACGGATCCAGCTTTTAACCCAGGGGGTCATATTGTTCTTGTCAGAACATTGGGTACGATTTCAATACTCGAAATCGTAATACATACATACATAAACTCACGCCTATATCCCAGAAGGGGTAGGCAGAGGTGCCAGGATACCCACATTTCGTATTGTATGTTCCGTCCGTATAGGTGGTGAGCCGTATAGGTGGCGAGCCTATCACCATATCGGGCACAAATTCCTGACTCTGGCCTGATACTGAATAGAAAAATACAATATCACGAGGCACGACTGCCTCGGTGGCGTAAAACTAAGGTACGGTTAAAAAGCTGAGGTTTCGGGTTCGAATCCCGGTATGGGCAAAGTGAAATCGTAATAATGATTTTTTAATGTTGTTGCAGCCGTGGTTTGTGAACACACACCTTTTTACATTATTTATCGACGACGACATACATAGAATTTATTGACTTATAAATTTTAGTAACAAGATAATAAATACATTCTGTCAATTTGGAGCCAGCCCAGGGGGAGGGGAGGGGTCATGACCCCCATGACCTCCCCCCTGGATCCGCCCTTGCTGACCTCACACTTAGATGAAGCCTTCTATTGTGGGTGTCAGAAGCGGCTATTTGATTTTAAAAACATCCAGACCACAACCCCCAAAACAGATACTTGAGGTAGATCCCTCATACGTGAGAGATAGCAGGTACCACCACCACTATAATAGGTACCAACGAAAATGTCTATTTCTCCCGCTAAACAGCAGTTTGAATGAACTGTTGTGTTTCGTATTGAAGGACATTGTAGCCAGAGTAACTAATGTAAATATTGAGACTTAACATCTTATGTCTCCGGATGGCGTGCGCAGTGTAATGCCAAGCATTGCTTTATAATTCAAAGCGTTGTTTGGTTTTGCTACTGTTAATGAGCGGTCGTATCGCTTACCATCAGACGAACTGCATGCTCGTTTCGCCATTCGATGCAATAAAACTTTTGAATCGTACAAAAAATTGTGTCGGAACCGGAACCCAAGCCGCGGCCTCTTATTTCACTGTGCCACGAAGGCTGTTTTAAAATAGCTAATCTCAGAAACAGCTTCAAATTGAAAAAAATACTTTATTTATAGTATATTTTTATCGAAAAAGTACTTTTTATTCCGGAAACGCCAAAATAAAAAGTACATTCTCGTATTACGGATGCCGGACGGCAATCGCGAAAAACTTTTTCATGCGGGCGAAGCTGCGGGAAGCACTAGTATTACATTAAGTATTTACCATATTAACCTGTTTTGATGAAGGAGGATTGGTCCATGGGAGAAAGTGAACTTTGGGTACACTTCTCAATATCTTATAATTAAAAAGTAGCTGGAACAATGTAGGCACTAACTTATGTTTGGATAACTGCACCTCGTCATCTGTAAGAAACTGTGTTCATTAAAATTATTAAGATCTATTATATTAATAAAATTGCTACAAAAGGGTAGGATCAAGAGATGCATCTTCAAATGGATTAAATAAGAGAAGTAGTAAGCAGTGGTATGGGGTGCATCTGAAACTGTTGGTACCCATGGGGTCAGCAACCACTAACAAAATTAAAAATGCCCTCTATGTTTTGATTTAGTTTCCAATATTAATGTTTTTGTCTTTTAGAGTTATATACATATACTAGCGGCCCGGCCCGGCTTCGCCTGGGTGCAGATACTTTTTATTTTACTCCACACCAAATACGTGTTATTTTTCGTATAAGCTCTTGTATACCTAAACATGAATTAGCTATCCTACTGTCCTGCTCAATTCCGTCCCATCCCGTCTGTTCATTCACTTCCCGATACGTCGCGTCCTTTCTCTTAATTAACCATCCCGTCTTATACCGTGCATTTACATTTCGTCCTATTAAATCTGTCAGCTATCCCAGTCTTCTCCCCTACCTCCCACTCTATTATATCCAGTTTCTCTCTACTTTCTAAACACTTTATCGATTTTGATTATCCATGCAATATCCCATCCCTTATTTCACCCCCACTATGCTGTTTTTCCAAAAATATTACGCCATTACTCTTGTTAGTAATAAAGAGATGAAATATTAATTTTCGTAGAAATGCACTCACACACACACAATTAACGTAGAAACAATTATATTTAACTGGTTTTTCAAGACACAGGCAACGCCTAATTTGAGAATCCCTGCAATATTCTCCATAATTATATAAAATTTTTATTTTATTCAGTTCAGTTCAGTTTTTATTATTATGTGTTATTTTATTTATTTAAGATTTATTATTTTATTTAAGATTTTTCATTTTCAAGTGAAATTTTATCTTGAAAAGAAGTAAAACTTAATACATGTGAATATTATTTATTTAATTGTCCTATATTTATGTAGCATCATAATATACTCTTTAGTTTACAATAAATTCCTGAACGTATGCATAAGTATTTGACAATCAATTTAAATGTCAACCACTTTTCATTACTGTCATTAATTTACATCTTTAAAATCTAAAATACGCCATAAATCGAATATTGTGGCTATGTGTTGTCGATTCGAAACCTTTATTTAAATACGTTATTTAATTTTAGGGAAGAGTTTACCGTATCAACGCTATGAACATTAAATCTTTGACAGTTACAAACCCATGAACATTTTGTATGGCAAAATGTTTTTTCCTTTTTTTTATACTTTCGTCAAATCAATCGAGATAAAAATTATCCCACCTTTAAGTTGGATCAAATAACACATATCTACAAAATTTCATTATAATCAGTTGAGTGGTTTAGGAGTCCATCGCGGACAAACAACGTGACACGTGAATTATATATATTAAGATATAATATTTAGTCTAGTCAAAATAACGTAAAAGTGTGACCAAATTACCATAAAGTGAAGTATATATTATATTTTATGTACAGGCTGGTAAAATGATAACATAAATACAAACTACACTTAAAGTATCTGTACAGGTCAAATACCAGGAGTATTTAATTTTTAAAATTGTATGCAAAAGCATTGGATTTCTATATATTTTATGTTTGGGATTTTTATGAATATCTTGATATCCAAATGTTGAAGCAGGAAATATATATTTTGATTGATTTATAGCAGTCATGTACTAGTTTATTATTATTTCCAGTGATACAATTCTGAATATTTTACACATTTTATATAAGTCATTATCTAATTTTTAACATCTCAGTGGCACATAAATATTTGTTTTGGTTTTACATTTCAACTCTATATCTTTATAAAAATGTTTACAGAAGTAACCAACAACTTAATATTTATTGAAGTGCAACTTATGTATAGTATAATACTTAAAAATAATCTTTATTGAACAGTAAAGAAAATATTGTCTACCTTATAATGATGTCCTGGCATAGTGATAAACAAATCAGGAGTTCCTAATTGATTTGTGGTATTATGAAAAATAATATTATTTATTAAATGCTTCACAAATGTTAGCCCAGGCATTGAACCTATTATCTTCACAATTCTTTCTAAAAAAAAAAAAATACAATATTATAATTGTTACTTTTACCTCAGTATATTGTTTGCTAATTGTTTTTTATAAGAAATCTGTAATTTTTTCCTGCTATTATTGCATTATATAAGTAAACCTTAGTATATTCTGAAATATTTTTTTCCCTGTGAGTATTAATTATCTGGGCAATAACTGTTATATTTTTAATTTTTGTACTGTTCATACACATATATTGCATTAATGCAAGCTTTATAATAGCTGGCAAAATGTTAGATGCTAAAAATAAGTTATGAAATCCTTACTATTATCTTCTGTACATAAATCACCCAATAGTTCTTGTATTCTATTGCCTTGATCCATTTTATCTCTGAAAGCTAATTTCCACATACCAAAGAAGTCTGCAACTTTAAATGTTAATCTACCAGGGTTTTGTTCTTGTAGTTTCTGCAATTAAAATTAGCATAGTATTTAAATTAATTACTTATATTATGCAACATTTTCTTTATTTTTTTACTATAATAAACAAAGAAAATGTAACAAACTCATTAAACATGTCACAAACTACTCACAGCAAGATATTGTGAAAAATGTTGTGATGTTTCATACATGTACATGTGATTATCATGCAATTTAAGTAGCTCCTCGCTTAAAAAGCCAAGGCCCGGGTTCACTTCAATTATAGGGGATTCTTTAGTCAAATATCCTTTAATTGTATCGGCAATGGTTTTCGCTGTAGCTCTATTTATTAAATACATGCTCTCAGGAGATTTATATTTTCTAAGCAGATTAGTTGGCAGTTTTTGTTTTATTTCACAATACTCTGGCGTGCTATTTAAGAATTTAACTACATCTGGCGACATTTTAGGTGGCGGTTTTTCAGCTTGTTTTTTCATTTTATGTTGTTGCCGTAAAGATATCTTTAGTGGGTTATTTCGCATTGTATTTCTTACGGTATAGTACGATATATTCATAATTTTAGACTGCTTAAAAAGCATATTCTGGTTTAATGTGATACCTAAATGATATGAGTTTTAACAACACAAACAAAAAATTAACCTCACAGTTCACACCTGTTTGACAGTTGACCAGTTGACATTTTTTTTTTTTTTTGTTTTGTTTTTTTCGTTCCGTAAGGAACCGGCTAAGATCCAAGACCATGCTGCCAAGACGAAAATATTTCTTGTTTCTTAAGTATAGTACTTGTGGACTATTCTTGATATAATATATAAGATAAAATATGTCTTCAGTAGTAGTGCTTCAATTTCTTGACTTTAAAGTCAAAACTCAAAGGTATTCATTAATATGTCATAAGTTTTCCCATCAGTGGATATTGGACAATTCCATTGGTGATTATGTACCTCTCAAGTACATATTGACCAGTTGACATATAACCACTTTTTTTTTTTTTTTTTTTTTTTTTTTTTTTTTTTTTTTGTTCTTTTCGTTCCGTAAGGAACCGGCTAAGATCCAAGACCATGCTGCCAAGTCGAAAGTATTTCTTGTTTCTTAAGTATAGTACTTGTGGACTATTCTTGATATAATATATAAGATAAAATATGTCTTCAGTAGTAATGCTTCAATTTCTTGACTTTAAAGTCAAAACTCAAAGGTATTCATTAATATGTCATAAGTTTTCCCATCAGTGGATATTGGACAATTCCATTGGTGATTATGTACCTCTCAAGTACATATATCAAAGAAAATTCTTAATTCTTCACGCTCAAATTGGTATTTAATATCAAATTATATAAATCCAGTCAAGGGCCAATGCCGGGTAAATTAAAATATTTACAAACGCTCTATGTTAAAATTACCTTCCTTTAAATTATTAATTGTAAACCCATTCAGAGATAAATTAATTACTATATCTAGCATTACTAGTACCTATATAAAATGTGAATACGAAAGTTCAAATCACAAGACAGTAACCACAACAGTAACCAAGAGTGCAAATATTCAAAATTCTAACGTTACAAAGTATATACTCAGAGTGCATTAATAATATGTAATAAGTTATTAATCATCTACAGTGGTTTCTTAATTTATAAAATAATTGAGAATAAAAATAGAGAAATCAAATTAAAAACCCAAGATCTTATGTACATTAAGACGAAACTATTTACAAACCTCAATATTTACGAACAATTAAATTTGCCCAACAGTACCAACAATAAAGTCAAACAACGCTGTGTACGTTGAACCATTTTCAAGAAGAGCCTGGATGGAGCGCGGAATTAAGTCCGTTTTTTTATAAATTTTAATCAGCTCACCCATCAGCACAAGGCGCTGAATGCCAAAGGATGAGCAATGAAAGAATAAATGAGACAGAGATTGCTCAACCTGAACATTACAATGGTCACAGTAAGGACTTTGCACCAATTTCAAACGAAATAGATGATAGTTTAAACGACAGTGTCCAAAACGAAGCCGCAAAACGGTAGTGTAAAATTTTCGACTTTTATAAAAACGACTTTTGCAGAACCAAGGTGTTGAGCCAATGGCGACATTGTAAGTAGCATACCATAGACCTTTATTTTGAATCTCAACTGTTTGTTTCCAATGCCTCGTCCACAAGTCGATTGATCTTCTTTTAAGGATAGGGACCACATCTGTGTGTGGTACAAAAAAATTTAGATTTCTACTGGAGTCAGGAACAGTTGTTGAAAAATGTGTAATAGTTCTGGCCAGAAAATCAGCCTTCTCATTTCCCAACACTCCCATATGAGAAGGAACCCACATAAATACAAGCTTAATATTATTAAAGAACAAATCCATACAAGTCTCCCTGATACGGGGAATTAAATAGTTAGTGTCAGCATTGAATCTACTGTTTTTAAGATTTTCAAGAACACTCATGCTGTCACTGACTATTACCCATTCATAACAACCATCATTACTATGTTTTATATGCCTTAAAGCAGCAAGAATAGCTACAGCCTCAGCAGTGAATATGCTTGCATGAGGGTCTATTTTATGACCAACGCCAGAATTCAAATATCCATCATAAATAGCAATTGATACAGCAGACTCTGTTTTGGACCCATCAGAATAAACAAATCTATAATTGGTAAATTTAGAAAATTTACAGTATACATCTTCTTTAGAGAATAAATTGTGATCAATAATGATGTCAATTTCAGGAAATTTACTATTAAAATCTCCCTGATAACATGGAAGAGAGGAAGATTTATGGATATGCAGATTTTCAAGAAAGTTTACATATTGTGAGAAGCCTTGGAGAATATATAGGGAGCTACAAGCAGAAGATTGAGCAGTATGTTTCAAATTTAAAAATAGGTGATTATTTGTTTTGCTGTATAATTTTAATAAAAACTTTTCTTTCAAATAACCAAATCTTATACTTAATGGGGCAAGATTGCACTCAACTTGCATTACGTTAATAGGGGTGCTTTTAAATGCTCCAGTTATTAACCTCAAGCCTTTGTTTTGTATATTATCTAAGATGTCTACCAATCTCTTATCACCAGCAAAAGACAGGAACCCATACTCAAAGTGGCTACGAATTAGAGATTTATAAAGCAACAACAATATTTTGGGATCAGCACCCCAAGATGTTCTGCATAAAGTTTTCATAATATTAAAGGCTCTATTAGCTCTAGCACTTATTAACTCAATATACCTTCTCCAGGAAAGATTATGGGTAAATGTCACACCCAAAAACTTTGCATCATAGGAAACTGGAATAGAGACATTATTAAAATATACAGAGGGACTTACAGATCTACTTTTACCAAAAACAACCAATTTTGATTTAGATGGATTTATGTCCAGATTTAAATAAGAGAAATATGCACACAGAGATGCCAAAGACTTGTTGAGAATGTTTGTAACATTATCCAAATTGTTCCCAGTGGTGTAAACAACTAAATCATCAGCAAATTGAAGATTTTTTACTTCAGTGCCCAAAACAAGATTCAAACGACGTATATACAAGATAAAAATTAGTGGAGAGAGTATTCCCCCCTGACATACTCCAACAGATGAAAGTCTTGGTCCATAATATTTACCATTGTACTTTGCATAGACTTCTCTTTCTGTTAAAAAATTCTTAATCCAGTGAACTATTTTGTTTGGCATTCCAATTGAAAGTAATTCGGAACAAAGTACATTAATATTAACACTATTAAAAGCTCCAGCAACATCAAAAAACACTGACAACAATAACTCCTTATTAACAAGACTATTATGAACATCCAATTGAAGCAGTCCTATGCTTTCACGGGCCGACACTCCCTTTCGGAACCCAAATTGATTAGCTGGAAGAATATTATTATGCTCAACAAAATATTCAAGCCTTTGTTTGAGTAATTGCTCAAATACCTTGCCTACACATGATGTAAGAGCAATGGGTCTATATGAGTCAGAACTCATTCGAGGTTTATTTGGTTTTAAAATTGGTACTAAGCAATCAGATTTCCATGACTGAGGTATGTCATTGTTTAACCAAAGGTTATTGAATATTTGAAGTAAAATGCAGAGAGCTTTGCGACTTAGTCGTTTCAACATTATATAAGAAACTCCATCCAAACCAAAAGCACTATCCTTTCTAGAATAAATGGAAGATATTAGCTCTTGTATTGAAAAAGGTTTGATTAAAAAACTATTTACAGAATTTGTTGCAGAATCAGAAGATAAATTAGGATGATTATTTACATAATCTGGAGTAAACTTTCGTAAGAAATCATTAACCCAACTATCATCATTAGTATTACAAGAAAATGTTTTGTTAAATTTCCGCATATATTTCCAGATCTTTGAAAGAGGAGTACACCGATTAAAAGAACTGCATAATTGGACCCAACTATTTGATCTTTCTGTTTTCAAAATAAGTTTTTTTTGAGCTTGTAACCTTTTAAACTCAACATAGCTTTCATCTGAGGGATTATTTTTAAAATTGAGATAAGCATACCTTGAATTTTGAACTGCTTCAGAACATTTTTTATTCCACCAAGGAAGAGGAGGATGTTTTATAAATTTCCTGCTCGGGGAGTTAATATTAGGTGTATTTGTAGGAGATATCATGTGTTGATTACAATATGGAAGGGATTTATTGATCGCAGAATGCAACAATTCACAAAATAATGTGTACATTTTCAATGGAGTTTCAATGCAACTTTGAGTTTGGAAATTTGACAATTCCGAATCTACATTTAGTGTATACATTTTCCAATCCACCATTTTATAATTGGGGTAGATGGGCAAATGCACACTACCATTATTATTTGCAGCACAACTATGTATATTATTATTTACTAAAACTTTAATAATTACAGGAAGATGATAACTACCGAGAGGATCATTATGTACAGACCAGTCCGAAGAAAGAGCAAGTGATGGAGAGACCAAAGTTAAATCTAGAGCATTTGGACGCCACGTCAAAGAACCAACTGTAGTTACTTCACCAGAATTTAACAAAATCAAGTTATTGCCGTCAATGACATCCAAAATATCTCTACCTCGTGCATTAACAGAGTTACAACCCCACAGGGTGTGATGGGCATTAAAATCGCCAGCAAATATCATAGGTTCCGGGACAGACTTTATTAAAGAGTCAAATTTATTTTTATCAAAAGATGGAGAACAATTTGTAGGACAATAAAAGCTAACGATACTAATTTCTCTATTATTTAGATTAATTCTTATACAAATATTTTGCAATGAATTATCACAATAAGTATTAATTCTTTTGTAATCAATATTATTACGAATTAAAATAGCTACGCCATTATGTTCATTGCCAACATCATTTCTTTCTACATTGTAACCTCTTATTGCAAATGTTTTTTTGGGTGTCAACCATAGATTTAGTATAAAACATAGATCGGCAATGTGAAAGAGATAGAATAATTTAACTCATACGTTAAAGCGAGATGCATGATGCGACCATTCGTTTACACAGAAGTAGCCAGCAGTGACCCAGAGTCAAAATATGTCAAACTAAGCGAGCAACAAAATTTGCTTATTTTCATAATTTATTTAATTTTACAGTACTTGGTTATATTTATTAAACGTAGTTTATTATAGTGCATCGTGTAGTGCCAAGGTGTGGTTCATGCAGGTAAAAATCCGAAATAATTACAGTTTTCACAGGTACCGGCCACTTTTGCACAATATTTTTTTGTGACGATATTATAGAATTAAATGGAAATCCGTGTATACATATCGGTAGAAAAGAATGCAGTATTTCATTGTATTAATACGCTGAAAGCATCCATTGCGTATAAAAAATAATATCAAATACGTGAATTTACAATAATTTCAATGATTAAAGAATAGAGGGGATGGAACATAAGGTCACGTGACGCGTACCACTTTGATTCACAAACATGGCGGCGGCTCCGCCCCTAAAAATAGTGATACGCTAGTACCAAATTTTTTATCGATATCGATCATCAACAGTGGCATACGACTAACATTAATATAACATTTTTAATTTTTGCTTTACATGTCAATTGAGTATAAACAGGGGATTTTAGGACTTGACAGTCAAGTCTTTAAAAATTAAATCTGATAATAATAGGTCAATGTTTTGATATTTTTTTCATGCTATGATTTATTTGATGGGTAAGTTTTACCTGATTGGATTGGATTTGTCAAATAATACACACGTGAGATAAAATACAACTTTATTAATAGCTAGAATTCGGTTGCGACTTCGAATATACCACACTTTTTTCCTTAAGCACCAATTTTCACCATGTCAATATTTATTTTGCCAAATTATAACTAAAATCTAAAAAAAACAGACATTTAGCAAACAACAATGAAAATATGTACACTAAACTAACAACTTAAATATATAAATAGAAATAAAATATCTACACAAAATTAACAATTAAAATGTAAAAATAGAAATTAAACAATTAACTAAATAAACACAATTAACTAAATAAACTGACATTATTGTGTTCTGTGACATGAACTATTGTAATTTTAAATGGCGATATAAAAAAAAGAAAAAAGAAGACAGTTCGTGTTGCTGACGAAGTTTCTTGCGCCACTTCTTCTTCACAGCTACAACACGTTCCGAAGCAGTGGTAGCAGAAATGAACAATCCAAAAGATCTTTTGAAAGACTATTTGAATAAATAATAATAATAATAATTAATCTTTATTTCATTACAACATGTTTACAACATAATAACACCCTGACTCCTGAACTAGGAAGCCCTGTATAACAGAAGTCAGTCTCTTTCGACAATTATTTATTTAACAGCTGCTTTATATAAAAAAATATGAAACTCGAAAAAAATAAAAATAATTAAAAGACTTAATAAACTATGTAACAACACTAGATCGCCAAATGAAATGAACTTAAACTATAAAGAATATTTTGATTTTGATTTTGAATAAAGGAATTGTAGCAGACATCGCGAACGAAGGCAGGAAATCAGCACTAGAATAAAAATATTTTTCGAATAATTCAATCAAACAAAAAAAAAACATAAGGTACATACATACATAAACATACAAGCGGTGAATAATGTGGACTATAGATTTTAATTTATGTATAAATATTGACTGCCTCAGTGGCGTAGTTGTATTATGGTACGGTTACAAAGCTGAGGTCTCGAGTTCGAATCCCGGGTCGCGCAAAGTGATATCGGATTTTTCTATTCATTATCAGCACAGTCAGGAATTTGTGCCCAATATTGCGATAGGCTCGCTACCCACAACATCGTAGGACGGAACATACAAGGCGAAATAAATAAATAAATAAATAACACCCAACAGTCACATACATAGTCCTGACCCCACATTAAGATCGAGTCTTGTGTCGTGGGTATCAGGAACTACGAGAGACTTTTCGGTCTCACAAACACACAGACCCGAGAGAAATATTTGTGGGCCGCACAAACATTTCTCTCGGTGCGGGGATCGAACCCGCGGCCTCTCGATTCACAAACGGCGTCTTACCGCCTACGCCACGGAGGCTGAAATGTGGGTGTCCTGGTTGCACCTCTGCCTACCCATTCTGGGAAAAAGGCGTGAGTTTATGTATGTATAAATATTAATATTATGATAAATAACAAAACTAATAAAAATGCAACTGCTACATAAACAATAGTAATATGATGTATTAAACATTTTGATCTTAGTGTGGAGTCAGACTATGTATGTGACGGTTGGAGGTAATTATTTCTTGATATTCCTAAAAATATACTTATACTTTACAATTATCGTTACTTTTTTAGTCGCCATAATGTAAACATATGACCAACTAATACTAATTTACATGTTACAACCGTTACAAGGTTATACCTGTCGAGACAAACACCCAGTTGCATCTAATACATTTCGTTCATTATTACGTTGCACCATTCTTTGCTAAAATCAAAAATACCTATCAGGATATTTAATACATACCAAATAAAATAAAATAACATAGGTAGATTTTTATTACTATTATTTGACTGAGGAAAATCATTATGTCTCACTTAGAATTCAATCAATGAATATGAAAGTGTTGGTTAAGATAAACAATTATAATAATTAATAATAAAATATAAAACTATTTCTGTTCATTAAAAGGTTCTCCAGAACATTAGACAATAGACTACCAATTGTCCAAATTATCTTGCATGTCATCTTTGTTATTGATTAACAGTTGTATTATTAATAGGATTATTAGGTAAAATATCATAATTACTACAATTTCACTTACCGGGAATATTGTTGGAAAGCTGTTTTCTTTTTCAAAATGTAATGAACAAATAAATGTATTTATTGCAGGGTTCCAATAACTTCCAATTTTTTGTATCCATTTTGTCCTGGTTTATATGTTTATAGGGAATCTAAAAAATATTTTTAATTTCACTTTGTTTGTCGGTCTGAATATATATTTAAATATAAACTATTTTTTTCTTTTTTTGAAAAATAAAGATCAAAATATTTAAAAATGATAATATCGATATGAATAATTTCGTATCGAATCCACTCATCTCTAAACTTGTGTGTAAACAAACAATGAGGTTGTTATTCACACTACTTGTATAAATAACGCCTAGAAGAGTCTAAAACTTAATCAACAAGATCCAAATACATTTATAAATGATAAAAATAAACCCAAAATGTAAATTTAGCACATATTTGTTAGTATTTCGTAAAAACAGTTACTAACCTATGAAAAGAAATGTTAGGGTCCTTTTTGCTTGAACTCGACTCGAATCCTTTAACACAACACTGAGGCATTTTAAAAACTTAACAACTAAACTAATAAGCAAACTAAACAAACTTAACAAACGAGATTAACCAATGAATAATCCGAAATTCTTTGACTGTGCAGATTTGTTTACTCCGATTGACAGATAACGCCACAGTTTGACATTTCATGCAGTTTTTGGTTTAATAGTCTGTGGTTTCGAAAGCATAACTAAAATGGCGTCATTTTGGTCTATGGGCGGTCCCAGTGTGGTCAGTGAACAAAATATTGCCATATTCGAAACAAAGGAATTATTATTTGTCTCTTTCATTAAGGGACAAGTCAGCTTTGTGTAAATGAGACAGATACATAAATGTACATTCCGCGTCGATATTCTTAACATAACTATAACTTGACATATATAGCTACATTTGTGCGTCATCCTTTATAATTCTTTTATCATTGAATAATTTCAACCTAAAGTAGCTAGGGATTGACTGACAGGTTCGATCAATAAAAGGTTGTCGATAAAATCGTCGATGAGAACATATGTTTCCCTACATTTTTATGGGGCTATAGTATGTTGTGATAGTGTGCATTTTTCTCCTTCTTCTACCTGGCGTTATCTCGGCCATATTTCCCCGGCCATTATTATAGTATTCATTCTACAATATTACTTATTACTTTACTTTTTCTCATTTTTTTATATTTGTGGAATATTTATTATAACACTTCATGTGTGTGATTTATGAATTAAGAACCTGTTTCAATCTCTGCCAAGAGGCTGTCAATTTATAATAGTAAAACAAGAACATATTCGATATTATTATAAAATATGCGATACTTCTATGCACAATATCATCATCCAAACCTTGAAGCAACATTATTCATTTATCATAACATTAGGTAAAGGTAACGTGACCATTTATTTTTTGTACCAGAGCGGGACATCTGAGGAATTAAATAATAATAATAATAAAGTTTTAACAAGTTTTTTATAATAAAATTTTATATTATACAATCTATAATATAAAATTATAATCGTAGTCGTATTTTTGTATTTGTCGCCTAAACCAATTTATTTCAAAACAACGTGTATAGTTTTTAAATAAGTGTGAAACTTAGTACATGATTAATTTATATTTATTTTCGTAATCAAAATAGTTTTCATTACTGCGACACTCAAATGTGTTTTATCACTTGGCTATATTTTGTTAATGTGAGTTAAATATCTTCGATAGGTGCGTTACTTCCAGACAGACATGTTATTTACTCAATAATTGAGTAAAAGTTTTTAAAGCAAGATTGTATTTACGAAAGAGCTGGAATAATACGACCACGGTTTTTAGCAGTAGTTCGGTAAAGAATTTCGAGCGGAAAATACATTTTAAATTATCGTTTGGTCTGTTTGCAAGAGCGAGACTATATCGGCCTTGCTGTGGACACCGGGACAGACTTCCTGAAAGCGGGACTGTCCCGCCCAAAGCGGGACGTATGGTCACGTTAGGTATAGGTTTAAAATTTATAATTCTCATAGGAAAAACATTAGTTTAGGTGACGAGATCGAGAAAACCTTGGTAGTTTATTAAACTGTCTCTTTCTTCAGTCACAGGAATGCGACTAATGAACATAGGCCTTCCACAAGAATGTCTACATCAGTTTGTTGTAAGCTGCCTGCATCCAACGACTTCCTACAAGCTCCTCCGTACACCTCCAACGCGGCCTAGCAGGCGTCCAACACTTCCCAATGTGTTACAAGTCAATTAATTGACTTAAATAAGCATATTTTTTTAACTCTAGTATAAATATACTTACGCGAATTTTACTCATTGAAAAAAACTAATAATCATGGATTTTGTTGCAGACTGAGTCCACTCTACGACTACGAAAGCTGTAAAGTAATCGAAACTTCGCGACGGGAAATTAAAAAAATAAACCGAAAACGCTAAAACTTTGTAAATTATAGTTTTATTTTATATTGTTCTCAGTTTAATTAGATGTCTGTACAAAAGACTCATACAAAATATCTCAAACAAAATGTTTTCCAAATAATATGACAATTTATCTTTATTTATTTGTGTGTTTATCAATCTGTATTGAAATAAACACATCAATATGTTTCTGTTAATATATAATAAAATGTCGCATATATCCATAACATTTTATTTCACAACTACAGGCTGACAGCTATATCGATATCGATATGATACTATCGAAAGTGCATGGTACACCACTATATGTCAAGCACACATGTAAACTTCACGCAACAATCGTAAATCAGTTTTGGTCGCGCTCAAAATGACACATTGCCGATCTATGTTCTATACTACATCTATGGTGTCAACCAAGTTTCCGATATGATTGCCAAGTGGATTTGCTTCTCATATAAAAATTGAGTTAGTAAGATCTTATTACCTACTTAAAATACTCTGAGCATTCCACTGCATGACATTAAGGTCCATTTTTCAATAAGGAACTGTTTCGGAGCGTTTGGTGTAGTATATCTTTTATCGATGCTGAATTTATAGGATTGTCCTTCTGATTGATGATTATTTTAGTTAAGAGCCTACCTCGAAAAATATTCGCAGCATTCTGGGGCGTGGTTAACGAAAGTTGCCGCATCACGCCGCGGCACTGCGCTACTGGCGCACATTCCCCGATTAAATATTATCTACTGGTATTATTAACATTAGTAATAACAAATTAATGTAGACCTATGTATATTTATAATCCGTATGATTCTGACAATGTGCCTATATATTGTTTATCATACTTTTGTATTGATAAAAAAATCTATTATAATCTAAGTGTTAAAACACGAATTTTAAACTATTACTTTACGAAAACCTCAAAAACATTTACAATAATATCTGTATAAATACAAGATAGGTACCAATTGTTTTGCCGGTCACTCACTCTACTAGTGTGAAGCGCTAATCGCCTAGGCGCCCTTTGATAAATGCCGCCAAAGGCATTGCGCCTAGCGATGATTTATTTGTTTCTACTTCATTTGACCTGTGATTTGACCACTGACTTTCGCCTATAAAAGAATGTCATTCTTAGTTCTGCTGTTTTGTGATTTTTGACTTACGATACAACTGTAAATTTAACAAAAACGTGTGAAATAAATTTGAATTTTGTAATAACAACCAAACTAAACTGACTAGGTATTCCTGAAGTATGTACACAGAGCGGAAACGATAAGTAATTACATTAGATTATTGTTTAAATTCCACATATTAAAATAATTATTATTGATTTTCGAACTGTGCGGTCACACCGGCGCTCACGCTCTTATTATTACTGCTATGCGCTTGGCGCGAGAATGACGGCGATCACACCCGCCCGTTCCAGTTTGAACCTTCTTTACAACCAAATAGGGATAATTTTTGTTTAACAATGTTTCTTTTATTTACGCTAGACAAATTTTTCGGCGAAATTATTTGATATCAATTACAATTATTTTGCTTTTGTTATATGAAAAGCATTGTAAATATTAATTTTATAGTAATACTAGCGATCGGGCCCGGGACCGCCCGGGTGCATACACGTTTAAAAATGGCGGTCAAAATGTTTAATTCTGACTATCAGTTTAGAATATCGACCAATCGGACCAAGAAAAACGAACAAAATATCCTCGTATTTGCTAGAAATATCACTACTGCTTTCCTCCTATAGGTCATAGCGTGATGATATATAGCCTATAGCCTTCCTCGGTAAATGAACTACCCAACACTGAAAGAATCATTCAAATCGGACCAGTAGTTCCCGAGAGTAGCGCGTTCAAACAAACAAACAAACAAACAAACTCTGCAGCTTTATAATATTAGTATAGATATAGACTTTCAGTGACATATAAAATAGATTCGTATAAAAAATATTCTAAATCTGAGGGCACGGCAATGCCCCCACCAAGTCGAGCTAAAAAGTGGCACAGTCGTACCATCCTTTTCTAGAAGCAATTCAGATCATTTTAAACCCCCCATAACTTCGTTGTGGTTAAACGAAGCAAGAAACCTGAATTTTCAGTTACTAAGCAGGCATTGTGTAAACACGGTATGTTTAAAATTTCATTCAATTTGAACCACTAGTTTAAGAATTGTAACTAGTCAAACTTTCTTAATTTTGTCACTCACTAACTGACTGACCGATCATCAAAAGTCTAAGGCACTTCTAGCAGACATAGAACCTTTAAATTTAGAATATAACTAGCTGTGCCCGCGACTTCGTCCGCGTGGAATTTAACAAAAACTTTATTTTTCTAAAATAAAAGAACTTTTTTATAATAAATGTAGCCTAAATTACTCCTTATTATATCAGCTACCTGACAAAAAAAGTCCCGTCCAAATCGGTCCAGCCATTTCAGAGATTAGCCGGAACAAACAGACAGAAAATAACTTTTCTAAAATAAATGTAGCCTAAGTTACTCCTTCTTATATCAGCTACCTGAAAAAAAAGTCCCGTCAAAATCGGTCCAGCCATTTCAGAGATTAGCCGGAACAAACAGACAGACAGACAGACAGACAAAAAAAATTTAAATATCATTTTCGGCACAGGTATCGTGTATATAACGATATGTAGTAGGACATTTTTTTTTATTTTCACTCTTAAAACAGACACTTCAATTTTATTTATACAGGGTATATCAAGACTGCTACCGAAAACGAAGCCGGGTGGTAGTTTAAGCGACTTCAGACACAATGCAACAGAAAAAGTTTAAAAAAAAAGCGACAATTTTTTTTTTGTTATTTTTTTCCTATGGCTATATTTGGGTGGTAAATACATTTTTCCTAAAATAATAGTGTATACCCTTTTATTTATAAATAATCTAAGGTATAAAAGAGTTTAAATTATTATTTTAGCAGAAACTATGGATTTACCACCCCAAAATGAAAATATTTAAAAAATCATAAAAATAATTGTCGCGTTTCTATGCGAAATTTTTAATTACATTGTGTTAGTAGCCACTAAAACTACCACCCGGCTTCGTTTTCGGTAGCAGTCTTGAGATACCCTGTATGTATAGATTAGTGTTTAGTGTCTTAAGTAGGGAAAAATTTAAACATTTCGTAATTTCTGCCTAGTGTTCTAGATACACCAACTGCGTGAATAACTTTGTAATCCCATATAAATGTATAGGATTACAAAGTTACATTTGCAGTTAATGAATAATTGTACCTGTATATAATGGAATAATAGTTCTAGATAGGTATCACTACATAGTATAAAACAAAGTCGCTTTCTCTGTCTCCTTGTGTGTTTAAATCTTTAAAACAACGCAACGGATTTTGATGCGGTTTTTTTAGTAGATAGAGTGATTCAATAGAAAGGTTTACCTGTATAATAACATCCATTAAATAGTGGAGAAATACTGTTATATTTGAGGTTTCTAATGTGATGTCGTTAATTATAAATTTTTTCCGCTTACATTGCAAACGCAGGCTAAACCCTACGAGATTTATCAAAATAATGTAGTAATTATTTGTACACATTGAAAAGGTCTACAGAAAACTCCGCGATGGTATATGTCCATCTCTTATGGATATCCCACAATAACAGTTTTTTGTCATTTACTTTTTACGAAAAATACAGCATTAATCCTTCTCCAATTAAAAAGCTTAAATACATTGTTGGTTTAATATAGATCTATATGGTCCTTTACAGCACGAGATTTAAATGAATATTTTCGAAGATATTACAGATTTAAAATTGCGGGACGTAGCCCTTGCGGCGGTACTGGCCGGCCAGGGCGGCAGTAGCGTGCCTGAGTAGAAAGGTTTATATGTATAATAATAATACGTACATATTTTTGTACAGAAATCTATTTGTACCCGGGCGAAGCTGGGCCGGGTCGCTAGTCTATAAAGGGTATATCAAGACTGCTACCGAAAACTAAGCCGGGTGGTAGTTTAAGCGATGTCAGACACAATGCAACAAAAAAGTTGCAAAAAAAAGCGTCAATTTTTTTTTTAAATTTTTTTCCTATGACCGTATTTGTGGTATATATACTTATATAAATGTATATAAGTATGTATATGTAAAATACTTATGTATGTGTATACAGGGTATATCAAGACTGCTACCGAAAACGAAGCCGGGTGGTAGTTTAAGCGACTTCAGACACAATGCAACAAAAAAGTTATTTGTTTTTTTTTTCCTATGACCATATTTGGGTGGTAAATACATTTTTTTCCTAAAATAATAGTGTATACCGTTTTAATTATAAATAATCTAAGGTACAAAAGTGTTTTAAATCATTATTTTAGCAAAAACTATGGATTTACCACCCAAAAATGACGATATTTAAAAAATTTTAAAAAATATTTGTCTCGTTTCTTTGCGAAATTTTTAGTTGCAATGTGTTTGTATTCACTAAAACTACCACCCGGCTTCGTTTTCGGTAGCAGTCTTGAGATACCCGGCATAATATGTATGTATATGTGGTATGTATATATATAATGTATTTATATGTTTTTTATGATTTTATTTGTCTCCATGCTTTCGTTATCTTTATTTTACACCCTATCTTTTTTCCTGCTCATATATCCATCCCATGGTTGTCTGGTAGAAATTGCTTTAGAGCGATAAGACCGCCATTTGTACTTTGTTGTTTTGTATTATCTCTAAACTGTTATTCCTTTTTATTGTGTACAATAAAGAATTAAATAAATAAATAAATAAATATTTGGGTGGTAAATGCATTTTTTCCTAAAATAATAGTGTATACCCTTTTATTTATAAGTAATCTAAGGTATAAAAGCGTTTAAATTATTATTTTAGCAAAAGCTATGGATTTACCACCCAGAAATGACGATATTTAAAAAATTATAAAAAATAATTGTCGCATTTCTTTGCGAAATTTTTAGTTGCATTGTGTTTGTACTCACTAAAACTACCACCCGACTTTGTTTTCGGTAGCAGTCTTGAGATACCTAGTATATAAAAGGCATAACAGGAGGGGGTATTGAGAGGGAAAGGGTATATTCAGCCCATGAAACTGTACAAAATTCCTCTAGAAAGACATAATGAAGAAAAACTTGCAAATAAATAGACTAAATAGTTCCAAAATATCAATTACCATGAAAGAAAGAATACTAATAATCAAATCCGTGATATTTGTGATAAATTGACACCTACAAAAATAAGAAAAAACCATAAGACTTTATGAAAAATTGTTGGTGATATTCTAGAAGTAAAAAGTACCGAAAAGAAAAAAAAGTAGGACTCTAAAAAAAGACGTGAGATCCCATCAAAAACATCCTGTAAAAAAATTCAGCCATCCAGCAGCATTATGTATGAATTGTACGATACATTATGGTTTCATGCGATGGCCAAGGCGATCCATTTATTTATAACGTAAAGAATTTTAATATGTATATGATAATAGCTTACGTAATAACTTTATACAGAAGGTCCCTTACGCAAGGACTAAATAATTAATCGACTTGGTATCGGTATATGCATGTAGCATCTCACAATTTTTTTAGGTAGAAACCCTGAGCTGCGAGACTTGGAATTTTTTTACAGGATGTTTTTGATGGGATTGTGTCTTCATCTGTCTATTGATAGAGGTGCTCCCGAAAGGTACTATTTTCTAATGGTATACTGGATGGTTTGAAAAATATCACAATATTATGATGGCCAGTTCATGACCAGACACAAAACAGTTCAAAATGGCAGCCTCAACTATCAATTCTGACTTACTCATTCAAATGAAGGAACCATTAGATATCGATTTAGATATCAATCGAATCAAAGTAAAAAAGTTCATAATGGCGACCATAATTTTCAATTCTGACTTTGAATTTAGTGAAACGGAATAATATGGTAAAAAGGTTTTTCTATTTAATTCACTATTAATATATTTATTGGGCAAAACCCGATTAAAGTTATAAGTAAATTCAATTGATAATAAAAGTTGGTGCGACCTTGGTGGGAATATCGCGTAGCCTTCATATTATAGGAGCTAGCAACAAGAAATATTGTAATATCAGATGAAAATATTTTTGATGAAAAATAATGATAATATATACTGAAAGAACAATACAACGAGAAATGAATTTATTTTAACCGAATTAATTCGATGACAATGATCGCAATTTCCATATCATAGGGATTACGTTGGATCCCTTATTTTCATATTTCTCGTATGTCGTGGATCTACATACATACATACATAAACTCACGCCTTTTTTCCCAGAAGGGGTAGGCAGAGGTGCCAAGACCCACATTTCGCCATGTATGTTCCGTCCCACGATGTGATAGGTGGCGAGCCTATCGCCATATCGGGCACAAATTCCTGACTCTGGGCTGATAATGAATAGAAAAATCCAATATCACTTTGCCCTACCCGGGATTCGAACCCGAGGCCTCGCCTTTGTAACCGTACCTTAGTACAACTACGCCACTGAGGCAGTCTACAAGTCGTGGATCTACAAGCTCAGGTAATAGTTGAAAGTTGAAATTAATCGGCCAATTGTCAATTCAAGTGCGTGGTGGCCTAACTACTCTCAATTGTACTCTCGATTGTAGACGAGGCCCGTGCCCTGCAGTGGGACATATATGGGCTGACACAGACTTACCAATTCTGACCTTGAATTTAGTTTATGGAAATGAAGAGTCTCTCAGATATCGAATTACAAACCAATCAGAACAATAACAAAAAAATCAATAAAAATGCTGACCACATTTTTTTTTCTGAGAATATTTTCATGTTTTCATGAACGAAGGTTCTTTCAAATATCGATTTGGAATCATTCGGATAAATAACAAAAAAAACAAAAATTAAAATGAGCCGGACTCGAACCCGAGACTTCAGCGTCGTAATCATATTATGAGGCAAAAATGTATAAAATTTCACGGGAATAATAACAAAAAAATCAATGAAAATGCGGATCACATTCCTTTTTCTGAGAATAATTTACATTTTTTCGGACGATGGTTCTTTCAAATATCGATTAGGAACATTTCGGATAAATAACAAAAAACAAAAATTAAATGACCGGGACTCGAACCCGAGACTTCAGCGTCGTAATCATATTATGAGGCAAAATGAATAAAATTTCACGCGCAACAATAACAAAAAATCAATCAAAATGCGGACCACATGTTTTTTTTCTGAGAATATTTTAATTTTTTCGGAACGATGGTTCTTTCAATATCGATTAGAACCATTCGGATAAATAAACAAAAAAAAACAAAAAGTAAAATGACCCGGTTTCGAACCCGAGACTTCAGCGTCGTAATTATATTACGAGGCAAAAATGTATAAAATGTTACGCTCCCTTCGATTAATTTCGTTGAGCGCTTATACGTAAGTCAATGACCTTTCTCTTTATTTGGTAACTTAGCTAGTTAAAAATGAACTTAAAAATTAATATATACTGCTATTTATTTTTTAAATATATGTAAAAAAATTAAAATGTACAAACAAAAAAGAGTACCACCTAAAATAATAAGAATTAAGTAAATTTGAAATTACGTAAAAAAATAATCGGCGGGCTAGAATTTCGAAACGTCGAGCGCAGATCCGTCGTCCACCAAGGCCCGCGGCCGTCTGACGGGACGCCCCCAATGAGATGCTTATATGGCCGTAACGTACAAGAATGGGATAGGATGGCCCATGCGCTTCTCAAAATAAAACAACATAAGCGCCAAACCATATTTTATTTTATTGTCATCGTACTATTTACTTTTTTCTTGATTTTTTCTCGCGAAAAAAATAATATTTAAAAATATGTTTATGTCAAATTAATCTTGCGTTTCTACACGGGGTAAGTTAGGAGTTCTGAGTTCTTAAAAAACTTAACAGCTGCTACTTTGGGACTGTATTTTTGTTAGGCAAAGTGGCGTAATCATGTATTTTGATTCATAAAATTGTTAATTAATATCATCAATTAAAACATATCTGAAAATGGACTACCTAATCTTAGTAATTTATGATATGTAGGCTTTAAAAAAAGCCAAATTTTTCGAGGTATCCCTTAATGCTTGAGTCAATAAGTTCATGAAAAATCTGATTTTGTTAAATTTTGAAGTTGAGTTTCTATGTTAGATTGCAGTGGGATTGATAATTGTGGGAATGATTTTTCATTAAATAGTCCTGCGTATTGAGTATTTCTTGTTTTTATTTATTTCTTCTAATTTAAGTTTTTTTTGAGGGCAGGAGTGGGATACGCTATGTGGTTGCCACCATCAGTTAAGCGCATTTCGCGTTTTTTTAATCTAAGTGCATTTTTTAAAATATGTCTGACCTACAGACTAGACACACGTCATCCATTTTTTGCCAGAATTGCAATATGTCCGAATTTTCATGCAGCGGGGCAGTTGCTAACGGACGGGATGTACGTTTGAACCTCATGCCTCCAGGAGTCCAAGTAAAACATATTGAGGAGTTCTGTGGAGGCAACAAAGTTACCGCACAGTGGCGTAGGCTGGTATTTTATGTGACCACTATCATCCCGCACTTTCGCATGAAGCGCTCACTGGATAACAAACGTGAACTACCAATAAGAGAGCATATTCTTTATTCGAAATCTCTAGAGGGACAGAAGGAAGTAGCCAGTCGCGCTGTGTACCAGCAGGATAGATGCTTTTAGATCGAGGTCCTCCCAGTAATTTTATTTTGTAAAAATACATTTGGCGTTATGGACAAATCAAATGTTATTTCCTATTTTAATGTAAATCTTTAAAGATTACGATGTAGTCACCTGTGACGCAATATCTGCGTAAAGCGCGGGAAATAGACAGTCTGTCTTTCTCGGGTGATCTTTGATCTTTATGGTTTAAAATACTACAAATCTTTTTATTGCTCTTTTCGGGATAACTTGCCTAAGTATCGGACATTATAGATTTCCAAAAATGTGCTGTGGAGTCATCATCCCGGAAGTCCGATGAAGTCGATGAACAGGCAGCCCATCGGGAGGAATTTTTTCTCTTTGTGCTCCATCTTCTTCCAAACATATTGTCACTTGGCGAAATTACAAAAATTAGTTATGTTATACGAAAATACTAGTAAAATAACAAAGAAAATTGCAAGTAGCTTAAGGTAATTTGGTTTTTGGCGCCGTTCTCGAAGGTTCCCGCGCGGTCATGTAAACCACACAATAACGTACCGGGCGCGTTCCAATAACTGAGTTCCATTTGACGTCTGCACGACTACGTCACGACCGCGATATTTTACACGCAATGTACGGGAGTAGAAGTTTGAAAAGTAAGAATTTAGGTCAAGCTGATTTTGTGTATGTCGTCTTCTTGCACTTTCGGTTAGAGTCTGGCTATCTGCTGCGGTAGTGGCTTGGTCCATTAGTGCGCATCCTACCTGGCCAGGTATAATCCTGGATTTTAAAAGCATTTTAGACGGCGTTCGTAATTTTTGATTTTTTGTTTGTTAAATAAGTCTACCTGACATACTTTTTTTATACCAGCATTTTTGGACAATGTAACTATGTGCCATACGCGAATCTTATTTTCTTGTTATAAAAATTTCAAATATTTTATAATGTCTTGTATTTTAATATATGTTATTAAAGATAGAAAACTTACAAATAAATTGCGAACTAATAATTCGATTGTTACGTTGGAATAAAATGACCAAGTCACTCGAAAAGTATGCAGTATAGATGCTAAGTATTCGGAGAGAGACAGTGCCGAATAAGCGAGAATGATTAAGAGAACCATTCCAAAACGTAAATTACTTGTCATGTACATGTAATAAAAAATAATAAAATATTCAACACTACGATTATATTTTCCATCCAAATCCATGAGTCAGAACTATATAGGCGGCATAGTACGAGGCTGATCATAAATTACCACCATAACCGGTAGATCCATGGTTGGACTTAAAACCCGACACGAAACACACAAAAAGCTGAATGCCGGGACCAAAAAATCTCTCCAGGGAGACACGCTCGATTAAACTAATTATCGTTAACAAAATAGCGTCAAACGCGGGCTTAGCGAGACGAAATGTTTCCCGAAAAACGGAGGGATTCATGGATTGCCATCCAGGACTATCGACACAACAAAATTATAGCGCAATCACATACTCAAGCATCCTAAGTCCACAATGAATCTTGTCGGCACTGTTTTCATAGTAGGCCTGAAACAATTCAACATATAAACCGGAGCGGTAAATCTACAACACAGGGGCCGGATTACAAACATCGAAGACAGTAACTGCAATATGTACACCAATATCTTGCATACAAAGATGACGTTAATAACAAATAAAACGTCCTACTTATATAATTACCCAAAAAATATACTAGAATCGGAACAAATGCAGGCTTTACTTGGGACAGGAATATTATGAACAGACAAGACAAATTCAGGAACAAATAGAAAGATATTACACTACACGATAAAAGAACACAAAGCAGTTTTAAACATTTGATATAAGCTATACCAATACCCATCACCTACAAACCACATGTATAGAAAAAATGCAAAATATATACCTTTCTATACGAATTAAAAGACAGGCGAGGTGACTCCGTGGGGACCGTACCAATTGTTGGGTCAAACTATGGGTGGTATTCCTAAGTATCTTCATTAAAAAGTTGAAGACCACTCCAAATACATCCCCTAAACTATACCCACTCATGCAAAAAGTGTAAATTTAAATACCTGCCGAAAGTTCGTAATCCTGTCATGAAACCTTTAATAAGCTCATCCCCATTATTTTTTATTATTGTCTGTACGTGTTTATACTATTCATGTATTTCGTATCAGTTTCGGTTGTGGCCGCAAACCTGCGTAGCTGATATTAGCCAGAAATAGTCGAAATTATTTTAAAATACCAATCAAATAATATAATAATACTCATTCTAGTCGAAGCAAAGTTTTACAAAAAATTAAGCATAAAAGGAATATAAAAAATTAGATTTAAAATTTAAAAAAACAACCCTTTGGATTTAAATTGTTCTGAGTACTAAATGTTAAATTATAAATAATTAGTGATAGTTTTCAAGTTGTTTTAGCCCATAGTGAGTCACAAAAAAACGAGGCATCTTCATAATCATCATCATCATCGTCGTGTCGTTGTCCAGTGTCATTCATATTGCATCATTCTTGGGAACTTTCGTTTATATTATAAACTCTATCATCTGACAACCAGAAAAAAAATAAACATTGTATTTCTTATGTCGTTATAAACTTTTAGTGCTGATAAATATTCATTTTGCACTACTTTGAACAAGAATATCTGCAACGGGGATGTAATTGATCTCCCAAAGCCAGCCAATCATATTTGTCACCGTAAATGGTCCAACGAAGCCATGGAGATAAACGATGTGGAATGTTTCGATGTGAGCATTTCTCCATTTTGTGCGTAACAAACCTCAATAAATGCTGTTGCAATCACTTTAAAGCGGTGGCAATGGGGATTCAGCTGTCTCTGTCGGACTTAACTAGGCATCATACGCAATACTTTTCAGACTTTTTATTTTAAATTTAAGGCTGAACAATCGATATTAATGTGGGAAAAAGTATTTAAGGTTTTTATCTTTAACTAAAGAATATTAAAATACCGAATTATTAAATACTTTGAAATTTTTATAAAAAAAAAATGAAAAATCGCGTATTGGCACATAGTTAGCATTGTTCAATGAGTCTGGCAATAAAAAAAGTAGGTCAGAGAGACTTATTAAAAACAAAAAATCAAAAATTAAGCTTCTGACAAATGCTTTTAAAATCCAGGATTATTAACTGGACAGGTAGGATGCGCATAATGAAAGAAACCACTACCGCAGCAGATTAGCCCAGACTCTAACAGAAAGTGCAAGAGGACCGACATATAATAACAATCAACTGAGCCTAAAATTCTTTCCTCGAAAAACGTTGCTAGCGCCTTTACTATATAGTCAAGATCCCGCCAACATCGACCTTCACCGAGATGTTTTATTGATGAACCTATTTTATATATATTTAATAGTCATAAATATAATTGTATAGGGGTGCTAGCACTTTCAGTCCAGAATACGATGAAGTAATGAATTAAAAAAAAATTTTTTTTAAAACATTCACATGTTTGATATTAAAGAAATATATAACCAGTAGAAAGTTTATGAAGCCCAGAATATGCAAACGTTAGGTTGCCTATTTTTTCCGGTCACAACCCTCAGGTTGCCAGGTCCTAAACAGGGTAAATCTAAGCCGTTTGACTGTACTGATATTGAATGGAATTAAATGAACTAAAGTCATTTATACGAACACGGTGGTGATGGGTTGCCGGCGAAAAAATCAGTCCCGAATTGCGGGTGTCGATTTAGAAAAGTGAAACATATTGTCGAGGACCCATCCCAGGCCTAGAAGAGGAACAGCATAGAAGCTGTCGAAGTCCGCATAAAGAAAGAGGGTGCCATGCTATTTATTCTTGAGAATGGAAAGGACAGCGATAGACTCGTATATGCTGGTTGTTGTGGAGTGTTTATTAGAAAAATAAGAGGAAGAGTATTAATTGTGGTATCAATAATTATTATGTGTGTATATATTTTATGTGACACCAAAGTATATAGCTGCCGCGGTGGCGTTAGTTTACTAAGTACCGGTAAAAAGCTGAGGTTCTGCGGGTTCGAATCGGGTTGGGCAAAGTGATAGGGAGTTTTCTACATTATAAGCCCCTAGTGCAGGAATTTGTCACGATATGGCGATAGGCTCGCACCTATCACCTCGTGGGACGGAAAAATACAAGGCGAAATTGGAGTGCCTGGAACCTATGCCATACCCCTTTGGGAAAAAGCGCGTGAGTTTATGTATGTCTGATGTACATTTAGATATATACAGTTTTAGCAAAAAAAGAAGTTAATTTACATACAGGGTATATCAAGACTGATACCGAAACGAAGCCGGTGGTGTATAGCGACGTCAGGACACAATGCACCAAAAAAAAGTGCAAAAAAAGCGACAATTTTTTTTTTGTTCTTTTTTCCCTAGGACCATATTTGGGTGTATAACTACATTTTTCCGAAAATAATAGGTATTACCCTTTATGTATAAATAATCTACGGGAAGAGTATTTAAATCATATTTTAGCAAAACATATGGATTTACCACCCCAAAATGACGATATTTGAAAAAATCATAAAAAATAATTGTCGCGTTTCTATTGCGAAAGTTGAGTTGAATGTGTTTATGCACTAAAACTATCACCCGGCTTCGTTTTCGGTAGCGGTCTTGAGTCCCCGGTATTAATAATAATCTTGAAAATTGTCCGGTTATTATTAGAAGAAAAATAAAAAAACACAATTAAAAAGACTTCTGTTTATTTGTTGAAAAAAATTGTAAAAC